>OY751106.1:280000-1530000 GCA_963564075.1 Eupithecia subfuscata
GTTATTTGATTTCTTAGAAATTACCCTTAGTGTGGGGTTACGCACTATAATAACAAAAAACCTTAGAATTAAGCTACGTGACACCTCTCGTCAAACGAACTAAATGTAACTTTAGTCTTTGAACAGGATTGGATAAACTTCAATGTTTCCCCTGTAGGTGGAGCTAACGGCGCGAGAAGACCGTAGGATGTCGCAGAGATTTTCGACTCCCACGTCACTTGACTTCGTGGTGTAGTTGGTTATCACATCCCCGTACTGAGGGGAGGACGCGGGTTCAAGTCCCGTCGAAGTCGAAAAAAAATTTTTGCGATGTTATTTGATTTCTTAGAAATTACCCTTAGTGTGGGGTTACGCACTATAATAACAAAAAACCTTAGAATTAAGCTACGTGACACCTCTCGTCAAACGAACTAAATGTAACTTTAGTCTTTGAACAGGATTGGATAAACTTCAATGTTTCCCCTGTAGGTGGAGCTAACGGCGCGAGAAGACCGTAGGATGTCGCAGAGATTTTCGACTCCCACGTCACTTGACTTCGTGGTGTAGTTGGTTATCACATCCCCGTACTGAGGGGAGGACGCGGGTTCAAGTCCCGTCGAAGTCGAAAAAAAAAAAAAAAAAAAAAAAAAAATTTTTGCGATGTTATTTGATTTCTTAGAAATTACCCTTAGTGTGGGGTTACGCACTATAATAACAAAAAACCTTAGAATTAAGCTACGTGACACCTCTCGTCAAACGAACTAAATGTAACTTTAGTCTTTGAACAGGATTGGATAAACTTCAATGTTTCCCCTGTAGGTGGAGCTAACGGCGCGAGAAGACCGTAGGATGTCGCAGAGATTTTCGACTCCCACGTCACTTGACTTCGTGGTGTAGTTGGTTATCACATCCCCGTACTGAGGGGAGGACGCGGGTTCAAGTCCCGTCGAAGTCGAAAAAATTTTTGCGATGTTATTTGATTTCTTAGAAATTACCCTTAGTGTGGGGTTACGCACTATAATAACAAAAAACCTTAGAATTAAGCTACGTGACACCTCTCGTCAAACGAACTAAATGTAACTTTAGTCTTTGAACAGGATTGGATAAACTTCAATGTTTCCCCTGTAGGTGGAGCTAACGGCGCGAGAAGACCGTAGGATGTCGCAGAGATTTTCGACTCCCACGTCACTTGACTTCGTGGTGTAGTTGGTTATCACATCCCCGTACTGAGGGGAGGACGCGGGTTCAAGTCCCGTCGAAGTCGAAAATTTTTGCGATGTTATTTGATTTCTTAGAAATTACCCTTAGTGTGGGGTTACGCACTATAATAACAAAAAACCTTAGAATTAAGCTACGTGACACCTCTCGTCAAACGAACTAAATGTAACTTTAGTCTTTGAACAGGATTGGATAAACTTCAATGTTTCCCCTGTAGGTGGAGCTAACGGCGCGAGAAGACCGTAGGATGTCGCAGAGATTTTCGACTCCCACGTCACTTGACTTCGTGGTGTAGTTGGTTATCACATCCCCGTACTGAGGGGAGGACGCGGGTTCAAGTCCCGTCGAAGTCGAAAATTTTTGCGATGTTATTTGATTTCTTAGAAATTACCCTTAGTGTGGGGTTACGCACTATAATAACAAAAAACCTTAGAATTAAGCTACGTGACACCTCTCGTCAAACGAACTAAATGTAACTTTAGTCTTTGAACAGGATTGGATAAACTTCAATGTTTCCCCTGTAGGTGGAGCTAACGGCGCGAGAAGACCGTAGGATGTCGCAGAGATTTTCGACTCCCACGTCACTTGACTTCGTGGTGTAGTTGGTTATCACATCCCCGTACTGAGGGGAGGACGCGGGTTCAAGTCCCGTCGAAGTCGAAAATTTTTGCGATGTTATTTGATTTCTTAGAAATTACCCTTAGTGTGGGGTTACGCACTATAATAACAAAAAACCTTAGAATTAAGCTACGTGACACCTCTCGTCAAACGAACTAAATGTAACTTTAGTCTTTGAACAGGATTGGATAAACTTCAATGTTTCCCCTGTAGGTGGAGCTAACGGCGCGAGAAGACCGTAGGATGTCGCAGAGATTTTCGACTCCCACGTCACTTGACTTCGTGGTGTAGTTGGTTATCACATCCCCGTACTGAGGGGAGGACGCGGGTTCAAGTCCCGTCGAAGTCGAAAATTTTTGCGATGTTATTTGATTTCTTAGAATGCTACTGGTTTTTTGAAAGGATTCTTATGTCACCTTTTACGGAATTCTGAGTTTTGAGTTGCGGTGTTCTGTGGGCTTATTATTATTACGCTTCAATAGCTTACGCCACGAGACTGCTATCGATACACGTGAATGGGTTTAGTCGGAAATTCCGACCATGCATCAAGTCCATTATAAATGGCCTTTGTTGTGGAATTTCGCTGAATCGTTTTGACGCTACTTTAGGTCATCAATGTTTGTCATCATTTTATGCAAATAAGCATGACTATACTACTAATCCTATTAATATTATTAAGCCGAAAGTCTGTGAAATCGGAATTTTTGTTACCTAGGATCTGCAAAACTACTGAACAGATTACCTAACTTAGATATTAGGCTAGGCCTTATTATACCGAAAATACGCGTGCGAAGCCGTGGGCAGAAGCTAGTGTCATATATAGCATTGTTGTCTCTTTAGATCGTTGACGTTTCACTCATCACATCAATATAAATTGACTTCCTTTGTAGTACCACAATTTGTGCTGTAAGTACTAAGTATTCCTTGTCTTTAACCGACTTTGAAAAAAAGGAGGAGATTCTATCGGTTCGGCAGTAAGGTTAAGTCGCCTAAGATCGGATGTGACATAAGATCGGATGCATGGAATAACTCGCAAACTAGGCAATATTTTCCACTGCTGGTGACACTACTAGATCCGCCATTTTATTCTGCCCTTCTCCTCACAATGCGGCCGGCCAGAGACCAGACGGGACGTGCACACAGGTGATTCGGCAGAAAAGGTGTATTTTGTGGGAAAAATCGTTGATCCGATCTTACCTACAAAACTTTGATGGCTCATTGTGGTGAATAATTTCATTGAATTAATGTAATTAATTATTTTGGGGCAGAATAATCTTTCGATCTGTATACTTTGATTACGCCTAGGACGTTTACAACCCAAGATCCGGTCTTCCCTCCCAATGCCGAAGATCGGATATAGCGGTGTCCGTTCATGGATGTCAAAAAATGATCAGTGGTTTTCAAGTGTTCATGCCCACTAACGACGCTATGATGGCGCTTAGACGACGCTATGACTATCAGATATTAGGTACCTTTTCATTATTAAGTCCTAGGACACGAAGGATAAAAGTTTGTGAAACTTATTTAGGATGAGGAGGGAAGACCGGACTATGAAAACGCAAAAATAAAGAAAAATCGTATCTGTCAAATCTTTTGAGGAATTTCCTGACAGGATCATTGTCATTTAATATATGGACGAAGTCCGGATGTTTTCCTAATGTGTACTTTATCATTAAACGAACAGAAGTGAAGATACTACATAGTCCGATCTTCGGTCGAAATGATATTTTCTTCACTATGATAAGTTGAAAAAAGTCTGTTATTTAAGCTCTTAATTTGCTTAGATAGATAGCTTAGAAGCAAACCAAAAAATTAGGGGTTAACCAATATTTCATTGTCTTCAATTTACAGTAGACCGCAACCGAAAAATGACATTGAATCATGAGAAAAAAATTAAAAATGCAGTACGTCCACAATTTTCGGCAAATGCGTCCGATCTTAGGCGACCTAACCTTACCTCGTATGTTTTTTATATGACCGTCGCACAGTGTTTCATGGGACCAAAAAAAATTCCCTATGCTGTTAACAGCATGAATCGATCAACGAATGCATTTTAAACGCAAGAGTAGAACACCCACGTATCTATTTCAAATACTTTTTTTTATAAAAAATAATGAACTTTAGGTGACCTTGATCACTAAAACAATTAAATAAATTCTGTAAAAGTAACTGTCCAAGATATTTTTTTTAAATAAATATAATCTGTTAGAAGATTCTTAGGCGCATTTTTTCCAGTTTTTATTTTCGAAAAATCACCTCTGGATACCGAGTAATTAATATTTTTCAGATTTTCGTTTTTATTTTTTTTCTCCCATAAAACTCAAAAGTGCGGCTTGTGACTAGCACAGAAAGATTGCTCATAACAAGGTCTATCTGTGGTAAAAACGCCAAGTTGCACTTCTGTGGTCTTTCGGAAATATATGCAATTTCATTCTAAGGTCAAATTTTACACAATAGGGTTGCTGCTAAAAGGTCAAATATTTGTTGTTAGTTATTACTCACTCTGGTTGCTTTTTAACAACAAGCATGTTTTTATATCGCACACCTGTTACTATAGGGCGACTGGTAATTTGCGAACACCCCCAAGCTGGAGATTAGGTAACTGATGTAATTTAGTCGAGTCTTCTCGTCATCCATACCGAAATGCTTGAAAACAAAAGTTTTCAATCAGTGCGTCCTACCCGTCATGACCTACGGAGCTGAGACGTGGACGCTCACGGTAGGGCTGGTCCACCAGTTCAAAGTCGCTCAGCGAGCTATAGAAAGAGCTATGCTCGGAGTCTCTTTGAAGGATAGAATTCGTAACGAATACATCCGACAGAGAACCAAAGTTATCGACATAGCTCAAAGAATTAGCAAGCTGATGTGGCAGTGGACCGGCCATATCTCGCGAAGAACCGACAACCGCTAGGGTTAACGAGTTCTTGAGTGGAGACCACGACTCGACAAACGTAGTGTAGGACGCCCTCCGGCCAGGTGGGATGACGATCTGCGAAAGACTGCAGGCAGGTGCTGAATGCGGCAAGCTGAACACAGGGCGCTATGGCGCTTATTAGGGAAGGCCTATGTCCAGCTGTGGACTAATATAGGTTGATGATGATGATGATGTAATTTAGAATGACATGGTAGGTAAAATTCGTTTTTGGGAATATTTTATTACAATTTTAAAAATAGTACTTTCACGTAAACCTAGGTCAATAATTTTAGTACCAACAAGTGAAGTCATGAAATCGTAAAATCGGCAACGAAGACGCAGGAAGAGACTTTAGTCTACTTACTCAAACAAATCACTTGCGTTGCTAAGTATTAACGTGCAGTCATCTTCGTTGGATGGATCTGCATTTCGGTCACATGTCATCTTTCACCAGCACGGGGTTTTAGCTTAAGCCCAACGAGGGTGGACCCGCGCTAGTTGTGAGCCGTCATCGAAAAAAAACATAATACAAAAAGCCTGCCAAAGCATGTCTATTTTTTATGTCTTAATAAGATAAATTATTGAAATTTAGAGAAAAATGTATTTTAAAACTGAATAAAGTGAAAGGTCATGTTGAGTGACAACCCTAATACTATATTTTGAAAATCAATTTCTCCTAATGACCGCAATAGTGAAACCTGGTATTTTTACCACTGATAGGCCTTGTTAGGAGCAATCTTTCTGTGCTAGTCACAAGTCGCACTTTTGAGTTTTAAGCGAGAAAAAAAATAAAAACGAAAATCTGAAGAAAAAAAAATTACTCGGTATCCAGAGGAGATTTTCCGAAAATAAAAGGTGGAAAAAATGCACCCAATAATCTTTTGTCAGATCAAATTTATCTAAAAAAAATATCTAGGCCAGTTACTTTTACAGAATTTTTTTAACATTTTTCTAGGTCAAGGTCACCTAAAGTTCATTAATTTTTATAAAAAAAAGTATTTGATACAGATACGTGGGTGTTCTACTCTTGCATTTAAAATGCATTCGTTGATCGATTAATACTGTAAACAGCATAGGGAAATTTTTTAGGTCCCATGAAACACTGTGCGTCGAGTTCTCAGTTATTTATAAACCGATTTGATGATTCTTTTGCAGTTGTATATAGGATGATGCCGAGGTGGTCTCATAACATTTTTATTCCCGAGGGATTAGTATTTATCCTTCAATAAAAAAAACAGTTTAAAATTCGTAGTTTAGTTTTTTTTAAACAATAAAATTATTTAGTTTAAGTTTCGCGTCATGAACATGAACTCTCTTGAAAAGGACGGTCTCCCATATCTATGAACTTTACATCCATGAAGAATGGTTTGTGTACATCAAGCTCTACCTTAGTTTATTATAGGTGATGGCGGGGAACTTAGGTTCTGGCGGAATAGAGGCTAATAGCAGAAACAAGAATACAACAAGTGAATTGGTAAAATACAGAACAAAAATGGTGTAGTCAGAAGAACGCCGTAACCCAAAAGTGGAACCCGATAGATTGTGAAAGATATTGAATTGAATATCTACCTACTAGGCAAGTAAGTTATGAATTCCACATTTCATACAGTTGTCACATTCAACACGGACAGTCCGCGTGGCAGCAGATAAGCTATCAGGGCCCGGTTGCGAGCTACGTATACACAACAGTACAACACTTTACAGTACGACAACTAATAATATACCATCACCTCTGGCTGCCCATGCCTACCACCTACGGCAGACGGCTCGACCCCTCCGAGTCGTTGCATAAATGATGACAAACATTGATGACATAAGGTGGCGTCAAAACGATTCAGAGAAATTCCTACGAGAATGATTTTTTAGATTCCGCTTTCGGAAAAGTTACCGAAGGCCAAACTGAAGATATTTATTGATAGGCAAATGATGATTCTTGTCTTGCGTGTTCAGTTAAGTTAAACGTTCTTTTGCGACTTTTTTTTATAAAATAAATGTCAAGTGCGAGTCAGACTTACGTACTAGGTAAGAGTTCCATAAAATTGTGAGACCTTGTTTCTTGCCAAATATTATTATCATGCATGATTCTAGGTTAACGGGAAATAGGTTCCCTGCATAATATTTTTGTAGATAAACTACAAATTAACGGTTTTTAGATTTTTTCCTTTATTTGTGGCATTGTGCTAAAGATGAAAATAAGACCTTGGCTTCCTACCAAATTTTATGATTCTAGGTCAACGGGAAGTAGGTACCCTATAAGTTTTGGTCCATGGTGAGAAAAACAAGTACTCAAGTACTTTTTTGTGAATTTACCACATATTTACAATTTTTGGATTTTTTTACCTTAACTTGTGCTATAAGACCCTGTCTTTTGCCAAATTTCATGATTCTTGGTCTACGAGAAGTACCCTATATTCTGTGCATATGATTCTCTCGGAAATTTCAAAATATTCGGACATAAACGCCTGTAACTTTTGATTGCGTGGAGTTAGAAGTTTTGTTTATATTACGGTTCCAAGAAGTTATGGACTTGAATATTTGATGTTCATTTCAACTCGATACCTCTACGCGTTCCTGATAAAATGGGGTTGATAGACGGACAGACGGAGAACAAAGATCCTATAAGGATTCCTTTTTTCGTTTTGAGGCCTAAAAAAATTTATAAAGACAAACAAATTAAAGTGCAGAATTTGTAAGGCAGCGTTGGCATCGATTGAAGGTGCGACGAGAAAATAATGGCAAACCACGCCAGTATGTTGTTGAGTCGGTTTCGTATCGTATAGACTGAAAATGAATGTACCTAGTTGGCATACTGTTTACGTATTTCCACTGTTGTACGGGTAACTTTCCACGGCCGTATCTGAGCATACAATAATATACCTACACTATTTGCTATATCGAAGCCGATTTCGCATTACAGACGGATGTTTACGCGTCGCAGATAACGGCACTTACCTAAGTACCTAGATAATGAGGAGTAAATGCGCAGAAATATGTTGGGTATCATATCTGTAGGTATTGAAGTACCTAGGTATTACTTGATCATCCACTTCATTATTTTTGAATTATTTAAGACTAATTTTGTATAGTAGGTACTATTCATTAATCAATCATAATTGTGTATAACCATGTGCCTTTAATTAATGTAAGTGGTGTATCTTACCGTATTAATTAAAGTAAATAAATTGAAAATTGGAATCAGTATAACTTAACTACTAAATGGCTAAGTACCTAAACATGGATCAGTTGAGCTACCTGTAAGTAGATTGTTTCCAAATGCAGTTTGCTTAATTATTTCAATTGTAAATACAAGTTCTAATTTGTTTCTATTACTTATTTGATTGTAATGTTCTTTGTTAATTAAGATTACCTTCTAAATATTACACAATAACACTCATGTTTAATGTATCTATTAAAGCAGTTACCTTAGCAAGTAAACAGGTGAGTAAATTAGAAAAGATAAATCCCTTTTACCTTGTAATGGAAGAAAATGTAATTAAGTTATATGTTTAAGTAGGTATTTATTTACCCAACGTTTAAACACATTATTGGTAGGTAATGGTAATGTAACTTCCTTCTACAGTGCTTAGAATACTACGTATTAATTAAATCGGACGTAATACTATTGATATTAGTTTAGTAAATCATAATTTTTAGTGGCAATAGCCTTTATTCACAAAGAAAATTAATACATAATTAAACATAATTAAATTGTTCACAATTAATAATTTTGCAACAAAGTGGATCGTGGATGTCGGTCGACCGACCTTATCGTCACAAACACGAGGTCATACAATTAGTAGGTAGTAGGTACCTAAATAATGATTACACAACAGGATGAGATATCATTCATATCATTAATTGTAGAAAAAATAATGTAAAAAAAACTGCTATTAAAAAAGAGGAAGCACGCAGCTAGCAGTGTTTAAAGATGATAAACGATTAAATAAAGAAACAATAATATGTAGTTATTTCTCAGAGACAATAGTTTCTACTAGAAAGATCTAAATAACAACTCAATACAAAACTAAGAGAACCGCAAGAACTTCGTGGAATTTTCACCGTAACATATCCATCGACACTTCATCCATTGTCATGTTAAGAGCGCCTATGATGATTATAACAAATGATAAGATAGCGACTTGCGTCAATCCTTTTATCAGCAGCTATCTGGCATGGTTGGAGTGGCAGACCTCTACTAAGATCATGTTGATAGCACTATCGGGTTAAAGTTCCTATACATATTATATTACATAATATTATATTTGTTTGGGATATTATTTGATTTCTTGGAAATTACCCCGAGTGCGAGGGCTTACGTACTGTAGCAACAAAAACCTTATTATATTTCCTACTAATATAATAATATAACAAAGGCGAAAGTTTGTGCCGTAGTGAAGGTGTTTGGTCGAAGACCGCGCCAAAACTACTGAAAGGATCGGGCTGAAATTATGCACACAGTATAAGCTCTGGAATAACATATAGGCTACTTTTTTATCCAAGAAGCTCTATAACAATGTAGAAAAGTAGTCACAAAGAAATAAGGTCTTAGTTAAATGTTAAAGACCGCTTTGAGCATAGTGACCAGAAAGACGACTGGGGAAGGCTCGTACAGGACCCATTATGTTTAAGCGAAAAGCAGAGGTATATTTAGAATCATTTATTCATTTGTTACATGTTGTTACAAGAACAGGTAATAAAAGTATGTAGTACCAAAAATTATCCAGTACCTACTATCAACAGACTGTGCAATGTGCTCATGATCATGATGATGAAACTGAAACTGACGTGGTATGACGCCCTTCCCTCATACCATGTTAGTTTCGTAATCATCATAAAGCCTTTAACTTCAACTTGATATACACATTGCTGGATGGAACAATGCTCTATCACTATCATTGAGTGTGTTATAATTATAATAAATAATGCTGGACTGGCACAGCATTATCAAGCCCTAAGCTAAGCAGAGCTTGTGATCTGAGTATTAGTTAACTGATATACTCGGTACTTATTACAATACACTGCATAGATATATATTTTTTATTTTACATATTAAACATCCCGAACAAATATCTGCATATCGTATAAATATTTGTACCGGGGCGGTAATCGAACCCGAAACCTCCTGCGTCGGAGGCTTGCTCGCTCACCGCGCCGTAGAGGTCCTCAAAACTGAATATTTCTATCAATATGATAATTGTAGACACTAGACATAGTATAGATAGAAACTGCGGCGTTGTTGCCATCATGTATTGTAAGCTATTGTTAGTAAAATATGATGCAATATTTGTAGATATTTTTAGAATACAATTGTGATAATACATGGAATATAATAGTGCGATGTTAAAGATTACAAAACAATTGATAAAATTGCTTCAAACGTTGAATAAATATATTATATATATATTTTATATTATATTTATGAGATGAAGTTGTTTTTTCTATGTCCTGTCTGGATTATAATCTTATCTTGATCTTACTATGATACTACATAATATAACTATGATAAGATTTTACATGGTTATTAAAACTTCTGATTCATTATACGCGTTTAATAATTGAGTTTGAGGCATTCCGGCATGTGCTTACATGACATAATATTTATCGCGCACTTAAATCTGTTAATTTCGTTACAAAGAACTGCAATTGTCCACTGCTACTACTTTTTCTAAACGAATGATTGTTATATTTTAACGTGTGAAACAATTTCATTCTCATGAAAAGTTTCTTGCAATACTGCAGCGGGAAGCATTCGCAAGGCACTTCGAAAGATAATCCTTCAACTTCTTCTAACAGCGTTTTCATAACGTTCGTGCATGTAAATTCTTTGGTCAATAATACATTAAATATTGACTCCATGGAAACTACGAATCGAACGAAATCGTCGTTAGGTATCAAGAATGCGTCTTCTACTTCTTCTGAATCTTTATAAAACTTATAGGTTATAAATAGTGACCCATTACATGATTCTGACGTTATGTAATTTTCATAAGGGTCACAATCATTGTGCTGATCTAAACATTTTTTCAGGAGAAAACCAGTTGTGTACACCAAGGCATTTTTGTTAGGAAAGTCTAAAGCAACATAGTCTCCAGTGGATATTGCTGGCTGCGCAATGCGCTGGGCATGTGTTTCTTTCTTCGGTGATGGTTCCATAGGATTCGAATTGGTAGTGTTGAATATTTCCTCACTTATCTTTAGCATTTTTGTAAAATTTTCTAAACGATTATCTTCTTTCAATGGTTTGAAAGAGTCAAGGGAATAACACATCTTTCGGAGGGTTTTTATAAGCTGCCACGCTGTGGGATTTTTTGGATTTCTACTTTGTTTTTTAACGCTTTCAAAAAAGTTTTCTAGGCAGTCTTGATTCAGTCTTCTGGTTAGGATTAAAGGGTTCCCTTCTCTTTTCAAGTCTACAAACAATAGAAGAATAGATCTTAAAGTGAGCTGAAACCCCTCAATGAATTTCACTTTAGACGTTACATCCTGGCCAGTTTTCGGATCGATTACTTTCAGTGAAGCAAAAAACTTCATCATCTGATTAATAAAATAAACTTGGTTTACTTCTCCAACGAATGCGTTTTGAAATTTAGTAGCACCATGGCGTACTGAGGAATTCAACATATCGAACAGGTCGTTCATCATTCTAATAAAATTGACTGTACCTTCCGCAGACGATTCCACAGCACCCAGATCTCTGTACGTTGATAAGCCTCTGGCAACCGTAGCACTTAGTGTTTGTACGGCGTATTTAACGTCTAATTTCTCAAAACCATTCGGCTTCAGATGACTCTCTGTCAGTTTTGGGGAAATTGGCAGCTGTTTAGTTTTGTCCTTTTCATAAAACTGTAGTATGTGATCCCATTTTGCCACGAAGTTAGCAAAGTGAAAATCATAGGTCATTAGGTTGTTGCGCATCAATTTCATTAAACGGGGAGGGTCAACTATGTAGTAGATTTTTCTATCCCCAACGTAATTGTAAGGTTGTTTTAGCGAAAGTGATGTGCCTGCCCCTATCAGAACACGAATATTAAAACCGATCTCAAAAATCCTCTTCATTAACTTGTCTAGCCACTGGGAAATGCTAAATTCATTTTTATTTTTAGCTAACAGTCCGAATCCAACAGGTTGGCTGTAATCATTGAAGAGCCCTTGGACCATTGCCACCAGAGCGAACTTAGCTGGCTCTGGAGTTGGTACACCATCGACCTCATGGAAACCATGTATTTTATCCTCACTAATGTTGTAGTACAAGCTCGGTTTGAGGCTCATCGTGCCAATAACAAGCGAGCAGTTTTTTTCCATATCTGTCATTTGTTCGGCTCTTATTCTTAGCATATCTATCAGGTGGTTTTCAACGTGTGTGCCTTGAGGTAGTAACATATTAAGTAGTGCAATTTCCTTCGGTAAACTGAGAGGGCTTTTCAAAATACCGTATGCTTGTGGACTACTGTAATACAAGTTTAGACAGAAAGCTTTGAATTCTGAGCTGTCCTCTTTTCTGCAGTGTAGCTGTGTTCGAGCCTGCTGCTTTACAATTCCTGCAAGTTCTTTTGATAAAAATGTATCACAGGAGTTGAAAAATTGTTCGGTTCTGTCAACTTTCATTCTTTTCGCACCAATGATACCACTCATGGTTTTCAATTTTCGTTTACGAGTTTTGCTCGAAAGGGTCAAGACCATTTCGTGGTTTTCTCCAGGAGATTGATCAGTTTGAGTGTCTCGCTCTACCGTTTCCGGAACTGCTTGGACTCCCGTATCGTATCTCGCTAGTGATGTAGGCAGGAACAACGTCGGTACTGCGGTAAACTTCAGTCGCGTGCGTACTTTGCATTGCATGATCATCTCATCCGGAAAGTGCATTTGACAGACACGAGCGTGTGTCGCAGTTTTTTCCACTAGGTCTTCTCGCTTGATTGCTTTTAACCATTCTATGCGTCTGAAAGAAATATAAAACTTTAGCAATGCTTTAAGAACAAAACATTTGTTCAAGTACTTAGATCTGGAAGAATGAGGAATAGGTAGGTAACTACATAGGTACTTAGTAGGTAAATAAAGAAACTATATAGGTACCTACCTTTTTAATAAATAAATAATAAATAAAATAAAATAAAAAGATTTTATTTCAGACAATACTAGTCCATAGATTTACGAGATACAATAAAAACATATATTATATGTGTTTCGAAACGGACAGCATGGTTTGAAGAACTGCATTTGAAATATGGATGTATATATATGTGTCTATGGTAGTTTTCTTGGGAATAATGCCTTAGTTCCTCCGTCAAAGTCATAGCAGCAAGTGTCTGTCATTGTGACTGTCAATGTCAACTCATAGCGTTTGAAATTTTCAGCGGTGTATGCAGAAAATTTTGTGTTTTTATGGTTTTTTTTGGTGAAAAAACGATGTTTATGGTGAAGTACAAGCATTTACTTTGTGCAAAATTCGTGGCCATCTCTCCGAGTTATAATCCCGACCACTGGCTATGAGGTAAGCGTGGAAAACTCAATCACGAGCCTGGCACAAAGTTCCCATCGGATGGTACCTAATACTTTGTTTATTCATGTCGCCGCCGGCACCATCAGGCCGGCCGGTACACGCACGAGTGTGATCCTCTAGTACAGTTTGTCTTATCAAGTTATTGCGATAATAACCCAGGTTGAAGTACATAACTTATAGACGGAAGGTGCGGTGGCACCTTTTAGCACACTATAAAGATCATGTTAAATCATTTTGCAATCTCTAATTGAGTGTTACAAACATACTTTTGATGAAAAGATGATGATTTAGTAACATGACTACTATTATAAACAGATTTATGTGCATGTAATAGGTATGAAATAATTGCTTGAAATAAAAACATCATTGACACCAAAGTTTGGCAGGGCAAGACATACAAATGCCTACATAAATAACATATCGAAATCTTCGTAGGCTACCTGGTAGTACCTACCTACCTGGTTTGGTAAATAAAAAGTTGACACATTAATGCTAAAAGCTGTCATACTAAACACTTGTAGGATTGTCAGAAAAATCCTGCAAAATGAACGACCTAGCACCTGAAGTGCACTTGCCTGAGGCCCATGTGCTTTGTTTTTTACCGGTTTTTTACAGAGAAGATTAAACCTTAGCACAATAATAATAATCATAATAATAAGTCCCCAGGTTCGGTTTGTACTGTTAGGGGCAGAATCACCACTTTATTTTGAAGAATCAGAATTTTGCTACATATTTCATTGTTACTGGCAGACAGAGTACAGAGAATATATCAGAACAAGAGCTGATTTTTGACTAACTAATCTATATTGTATTGGAATTTAAATATAATATTATGAAAATGCCATAAGTAGGTATATAATTATAGCTTTCTTTTGCTTAAATTATTTAAAGAACAGTACCTACCTACCTTATAACTATTAAGTTAAAAGGTTCTGCAAATTGACCTTTTACATTACAGCTTGTAAATAAAGTTACCTGCAGGTATGTTTAACACTTACTCGGAGTAAGGTGCCAAACATAAAAATACTTTGTAGTCTCTCATAATATGTTACTTTCATTGCATTGAAACTGAATATTATGCTCTAGATCATTGTCATGGTGATCTCCGACATTTTGAAGTACCTATCTAAAACATGATTTACTTCCAAGATCTGTTGACACCAGTTGGAATGAACATCATATATTGAACCTAGTTTCACATTCCCAGAATCATAGGTTATTTCCACAGTTGTTTCCTATGGCTTTCATAGAACAACTTTATTTAATAGTAAGTACCTAAAATTAGTTCTATTATTGACCCCGTATTATTCTGAAAATCATATAGACCCAAAGTTTGAAATAATCAAAATTAAATTCTCTGCAACAAACTAAAAATGATCAAGACAAATACAGATTACTATTATTAACCTAGGATGTCCAACAGCAGGGCAATGGCATTCCTTTCAATTAAAGATAAATTCCTACTGCTATTTTGTTTGAGTTAGTGCAACTCACTTCAGGTGAAGGTTAGTGCTCACCAACACACCATCAGAATCTGGTATATTAAATTTTTATTACAATATTCACAAGTCACAAGAGTCACAAGAGCTCAAAATTTTTTCTTAGTTTTGTTAATTAAGTAGCAGAGGATCATTACATAATTATTTGGTTTACAATAAATACTTTGAAACCTCATAGATAACCAAACCTTCACAGTTGGTTTCACTCGGATGTGATCCACTTTTGACGAGATGCATCGGATGCACTCATTTGAATGAGAGGTTCCAGTCAGGTGGGCAATGACTCTATCAAATATCTGACACTCAAGCCAATATGTGGGACTATACCATTTCATACCGGTAAACGAAACTTATTATTTTAAGTATAAAATAAGGGAAACTTTATCCTATCGTCAGAAACAATGTAACTGGAACTAATAATGGTGATGTTCATGAGAGAGTTATGTTATAGTTTGGCCAACTAACAGTCAAATAATCAACATAATACCGGTATGGTACTTATTGCCCCTGGCCTCGGAGGCTATATCCTAAATTAGGGGCCATCGCATGCTTACTTGGGCTAGGCGATGATGTTATTGGAGCTGTCTTGACGACGATTCAGGACACTACTACGGCAGCATGCCTCTCGGGGAGGTATAGCGGCATGGCCGTCTGCCAGCCAAATAATCTAAACAGAGTATCGGAACGGTACTTATTGCCCCCGGCTGCGGAAGCTGTATCCGGAACATGGGGCGTGGCATTATAGACATCAAATGAAGGCTATTACAGTAAAATAGTACAATACTTCTCATTATTATATTTCTTCTCATATTAACCAAGTGTGCCTTTTGCTCCTACGGCTAATAAATTTATGAGTGTGAGTATTACCCCATTCATGGCCTGGACTCTGCGGTGTGACCCGCAGAGGTGGCGACTCTGGTGCCCCGTTGCTAAACCTGATAGGTTAAACTAGCAGATGGACACTAACAATGTTAACTCCAGTGCGGAGGAGATAAGGATGCAATTTTTCGTTAAGCCTTCAATGGCTCGAATGGTACTTAAATACCTCTGGCCTCGGGGACCGTATTTAAAAGAGGTTTCCTAGGTGACACTTCATCATCATCAGCCTATATCAGTCCACAGCTGGCTATAGGCCCCGCTGGCACTTGGTCTTAAAAGCGATACCTCGCTATAACAAGGTCAGGTCGACTTTTATAACACCTTCAGTCGAAGTGTGATCTACACGTCGCCCTCGGAGACTGTATCCGGATAATGGGGCATACATACCAGGCGATTTACGCCCCAACAAAGTGACCGACATTTTGCCAATATATTCGAGCCTGAGAGGATAGCACACAATCTATGATAATGCTTCTGGCTTATACATTTTAAATCTTGTATTGTAGTTCTGTCTGAGCTCCTTTAATGTTCTCTCCCCAGTGAAGTCCCCCCTCAGATGGAGACACTGGAACTTTTGGTAAAAAAGTGTGGGGGGGGAAGGGGGGTTAGACGGTACGGTGAAGTAGACAAGTGGTAAGACTAGGCACGTCACCCACTGTCCTGTATCAGATTGTCCATCATTATCACCAACCAAGGTACCATTACCCTTTACCGTCGGATATGACGTGGTTCTCCGCAATTAGATATATATCGTCTAGCCGGAACACCATGGAGTTATGGTGTCAGTGGATTCATAACCAAGTATTTTTCATGAAAACAATAACATACCCAAACAGACACCTGTTTTGGTGTTTTCTGCAACTGGACCTGATTCAAGTACTTATGTTGTTCAGTTCAGAGAACTAAAAAGCTATATGTAGATATCATTAACTACCATCTTTATATTACATAGAAATACCGATAATTACACAGCAAGGGTTATAGCGAAATAACCCCTTGTAAATAAGTTATCCATACCATAACATATTTTATTTTATATTTGTAATGTAATAATGTTAAAAGTCCTATTTGAACTAAATGCAATTAGTATGGACAGTTAATTAAAGATATACTTATGAAGTATGTTTATGTGAATCCCAGATCTCATAATAGCAAGATCAATTAAATTTATTGATTCTAAAAATGAGCACATTACCAAGCATGTGATCAACAAATAAATCCTGAATTAGATAAAATTAAAACTATCACATTCAAACTGAAAATATTCTACTAAGCAGAATTCCATTCATTGAAATATTAGACCTTGCATTTTAGAGCTTGCATTTTAAATCAGCAAGATTTTATGAATACTATAATCCTATTTAATAAATTGATGAATCTAAATGGTCCATAGTAAAGTTTCAAATAGAAACCAGAACTTTACTCATTTAAATAATGAAATACCTATATTACCTATACATACAATATTTTCATACTTAGATCACTGCCTTTTACCCAGTTTATGACAGTTTTAAACATTGTCCGGCCCCACGAAGCGATCTGCTGTACAGCGACAGAACTGCGGCGTCACCGGCTGCCACTATCCAGACCTAAGCCCCAACGAAGTGACCTGCATGACGGCGCACAATACAACTGCAGAACGGCGTCGCCGGCTGCCACTATCCACATCCAAGTGTACATAAATGTGCTTCAGGGGCACCTTGTGTGATGCTAAGTATCGTTGATTTCTGATCAATTAGATTTGATAAATACTCAATATTTTGTTTTACACAACTTTAAAGTCTTAGAAGTTATGTCCTAAGATCTTTGACTTTGTTATTTATGTATTACATGTTAGTACCTACTTAGTTACATGTCATACATTTTATTTTCACATAGCGTTTGTCCGTCTTTCACCAGCAGATAACAAACAGGTCTTCAAACCATGCTGTCCGTTTCGAAACACATATAATATTACCGTTTTGCACAAAAACAAAACGGATATTATGTGAGTGGAGAAACGGACAGCATCAGCAAGGTACTTGCTGGTGTTGATGACACTATGAGTTGACATTGACAGTCACAATGACAGACACTTGCTGCTATGACTTTGACGGAGGAACTAAGGCATTATTCCCAAGAAAACTACCATAGACACATATATATACATCCATATTTCAAATGCAGTTCTTCAAACCATGCTGTCCGTTTCTCCACTCACATAATATCCGTTTTGTTTTTGTGCAAAACGGTAATATTACAAGATGAGAAAAAATAAAAATAAAATAACAATCAGAAACGAGATATATGAAAGGAACCAGCTGAGCTGAGGATAATCAATGCGGGAAGTATTTTCCTTCATTGATCAGTTTGATCACCCTCCCCACAAAGTACTTCCAGAGTGGAGAAGAGTCCCTCTGCCAGAGTCCCCAGGATGCTGTTGCGACTGTCCCGTATTCTGCGCATAAGGGATGCAGTTTTTTTTGCGCACGATGGCATGAAAACCATCAGTGTGGTACTGCGCAAACATTTCCGATGCGCTGCAGAATCGGGGCAGTCGCAGCATCATCCTAAAAATATTATTATATTGAATTCGTAGGGCATCCATCGATCTTTTGGTGTGCCGGCCGGACCTACAGACTTCCCGTGTAAAAGCTCTGGCAGTATGCTTTAAAAAGCGTGACTTTAACTTCTTCAGTACAACGGGAAAATCTGCGATCCAGCATGTTACGCCTCCTTAATATACAGGGTGGAATTTTTAGACGGGGCTATAACGGCAGATACCTACCGCACCGTAACCGTTGAAGCTACATGAAAATGGTCTTAGGAAACTACCCAGAATAATTTCATCCCCATTCAAAAAAAGTTACAGATGAAAATGTGCGTTTTTCACGAAAACTTTTTTGATGCCAATCGATCCTGTTTCTTATACCTACTGATCAAAAAGTTCTTTGGGACCAACTAGAAAAGTAGGTACTAGAAAAGTCAGAAAACGCAAAAAAACTTTTCCTATAAGTACTACATTTTGCACGGAGTTCAAATCAATTTATTTATTACTTAATAACACTTTTTGTAACCGTAGTTAGGATGGCAAAAATACTTGGTTGAATAGATAATTTGAGTTCCACGAATAGTGAGCGAGACGAAAAAAAAATTTTTTTTTGTGAAAATATTAAGAACATTCAGTATTCAAAAAATCAGTTGATCCCTTCGGGCTTCAGAATCGACCCCCTTCGGCTTAGTAAACATGTTTCCTGTCACCCTGTATAGGTAGTCAATTAAATTTCAGCCCGATCTGTTCAGTAGTTTTGGCGTGAAGAGGTAACAAACATCCATCCATCTATACATCCATCCAAACTTTCGCATTTATAATATTAGTGTGACTAGCTGCCGCCCGCGGCTTCGCACGCGTTGTTTCTATGGAAACGTTAAAAGGAGATTTCTATCCCATGGGAACTGATTTATGGGATACAAAGTCGCCTATGTTTTATTCCAGGCCTAGAATTATCTGCATGCAAAATTTCAGCGCGATCCGTTCAGTAGTTTTGGCGTGAAGAAGTAACAAACATCCATCCATCTTATACATCCATCCAAACTTTCGCATTTATAATATTAGTGTGATGTGATTTGTCAAATTATACGTCACAATTTAATCACAATCTAAAAATTCGTCGTAGTAGTAGTAGGTACTACCTTGTTATTCAGATTTCTGTGCGGTACTACCTATACCTACCTACGCTACGACGGATAGGTAGAAAACGTCTTCTCTACGAGCCAGTTCTTTTGTATTTAAAATTTTCGTTCATTCCACTTTAATTAAAGGTAGGTAGGTTGTGGTAATTAGGTGGGTACTATGTTATTGAATGTCCTACCTCTTCTTATGTAGGCAGGTACCTACCTGAACTACATTAGAAGGTGGGACATTCAATAACTTACACATACTAAATTAAAATAACAATCCTTGATTATAACAATACGTTTGTACATCGATCTATGCGATTGTATTGTAAAATTATAGTAAACAAACGCCTCCCCTCCCCGCTCGTCAACCCGCGTCGTCGCGTCGTCGCGTCGTCGTCATAGTTTCTCGTGGTCGCGCCGACCGACGACAAAACAACACGTTCATCACTCCACTATTCCCTCGCACGTGTAGGTTAGGTTACAAAAGACTTACCTTCGAAGATCTATTGGTAATTTGAACATGCTATATTCTGCGTTTTCCGATGTATTCATACATCCCCAAACACTGCAATATTGTTGGAAAGTCCTTTTTTTAATTGTTTCAGCCATTTTGCGAGAACTTTGTAGTAACCGTAAGACGCAAAGCGTCAGACTGAGATCACGTGACACTCGTTCGATCCACTCTGGTCCTATCCGATCTTGTCGCTCCGGGGTGGTGTTGCCGCGTAGCGAGCGTCTCTGTGTGCGTGAGCGAGACGGACTGATTTTGTTCGCACGGGGGAGTGAACGCTTTAGAGCGGCCTGTCTATGGTTCGTTTGTTGTGTTGGTAAAAAGGTTGGTTGGTATCACATTGGTGGTCGACGCGCGTATTTTAAATTTTACATTAAATAAATTAAGTTTGGGAAAACAAGCTTAAATTTTGCCCACAGATTTTGCCTTTGAACAGGAAAAGATTACACCAGGTACAGTAGGTACCTAATACCTATGAGTGCTTCGGTAACTGAAATTTCGGAAATTAACGAAACTATGGGCTGAGGAAAAAAAATACAGAACCAAATAGGTAGACTCAGTTTTGAGACCCATCGAAAGAATTTAAAAAAAAAATTCATTCGATGGGTCTCAAAACTGAGTCTATTTGGTTATGTAATTTTTTTTCCAAAACTTATAGTTTCGGAGTAAATCACTAAAAACTGATATGTTATATCAGTTTACATATGTTATATCAGTTTACAGTGTATATGGTTAACGGGCGGCGACCGAGCCAGTGACGTCACACGCACCCGCGGCGGTCACTGAGTGAACTTCGCTAGTAATTTAGTCATAATTTCCTACGTAGGTAATGGTCCGATTTGGATAATTTAAAAAGATATATCATTCTAATGTCATAATCATAAAGAACAACGTGGATACTAGTTCTATTGTAATTGCGATAACGTTACGGATCCTCATTGGTGACATGACACTGGTTTGTGAAGACCTCTGTGGCGCAGCTGGCGATGGTCTGACTGTGACGCAGGAGGTTGCGGGTTCGATTCCCGTCCCGGAGAAATTTTTGTACGATCTGCAGATATTTCTGGGTGTTTCCTATGAAGTAAAATACTTACAAGCAATGTATTGTATTAAAGAAATCAGTCATCTAGGTACGTTGTTGTTTGTTAGTACTTTTCTATAGGTTCTGCTTAACTTGAAGCAAGATGCTGCTGTGTGAATGTATGTATGTATTATGTAATGTATAGTAACTAACCATTTAGTACCTACCTACTAAGGTAGGGTCGTTGCACTAGTTATCGACCATTTAGCGAAGTTCCAACTTTGAGGCCTCAGAAAAAATATTGGCACTTTGTCAGCATAGTTCAAAGTGATATTAGTCGGTAGTCTAGATATTTGAGTTTTATATATTAGAGAATTTTTATAGTTAAGCTTCATAGTTATTTTATAAAAAAAGAAATAGTCGAAAATGAGTAAAACTTCAGTTTTCGGCCACAAAATTCAGTATTCGACCGGACCTGAACCCAATTTCGGCCACTAATTTTAAGGGTTTTTATGGTACATAATTCTAAAATACTGGCATAGATTTCGTGTTTTTTCATCAGAAAAAATGTCACAGAGATATTATATTGTAGAATCAACATGATCAACAGTCAAACATGAATTTTATTTAACATTATTAACTTGATTTGATTTTACAAACGTGCTCCAGCTCTGCAGATCGCACGGAATCATCTGTTACAAACGAGATCCATTTCTGCAGATCGTGCCCGTCTCCTGGCCGGTCCAAATAGGAGTCAGGATATTGATAGCAAAAGCTTTCATCACATAATACTGGCACATTATATTATCCTGCAACATTCCTTATCGGAATATGTGTTTGGTTGGATGCAAAATGTTGCGCGTCTCATCAATGCCAATGCGGTACTGCTGTTGAATAGCATGGTCATCACGGATTATTGTGTACTAGGGCCGCCGGTCGGATATCTCACCATGCCAGCCTTAACGACATTATCACGCACGGAACGTCGCACACAATGGGTGCGGGTCGCTACTTGCGACAACACACAATCAAATAAAATAAAGCCTAGCACTGTCGCCGATGGCCTAGACAGATCATTGAGCCACCAGCGATGATACCGGTTTCAGCATCATCATCTAATGGCCCATGATACTGGAGCGGAGGTCCTGCGCCACGGCGACCAGCAGGCTATTGGAGCTGCAGCACATGCGGCCTACTAGGAATCCCGCTTGCGCATGATTGCGTGGAACCCATTAGCGTGCGCCTCTGCGAACATCCCTGATGCGCTACAGTACCGCAGCAGCCCCTACTCCAGCCCCAACTCCTGAAGCCGTTATTGTATTGGACGCGTAAGGCATTGTAGGCTTTTTTGTATATCTGGCCCACAGGCTGCACGTGTAGAAAGAAGGACAAGACGCCTTAAAGAGTGTTTTTTAACTGGCGTTGTACAAAGTACGAATCTGCCAGCCACCATATTACACCTCACCGACAACGCCCTACGCTTCCTTTCAACATCCACATTGTCTGATATATCCTCAGTGACCCAGGTATTTAAATTTTTTACCCCACTGAGAGGAGTACCGTAAAGCGAAACCGGAGGTACAGAGTAGCTCTTCGTAACTGCTTTGAATAGAAGCAATTCGCTCTTTTTTATATTATACCTGAGTCCATGGGCCGCTGCGTATGTCTCACAAAGCGTTCGTAACCGTCTCAGGGCACAATATGCAGGTATTGACAGAAATTGTCAGAATTTGCTTCCTTTGGTGTCATGACTCGTGACCCTGACTCCGTGGGATGCCGAGGTTTTCATGAATTTTATCGGAGCCTATGGTCGAAGCAGACTTGATGTCTCAATTTTATTCGGCATGAATTCAGAGATGTCTTAGTTATCAACAGGTTCAGTACCAGATCTGGTCACCGACTGATTCAATGCTCTATACATCAATCTGAAGCTTGAACAAAACCGTACGATGATGTCCAAACTTTGACCTTATCGAATCCAAATAATGGTGGGCACCGAGAATTTCCAGAAGCTGTTTGAAGATAGGTTTTTGCCTTGAAAGACCGAAGACGCTGACGAACTCACAAGACCCTACACAATCTGGTCAAAACGCTGAGAAACGAAGATATTAATAGCTGCCAAAAGCAGTGCACTGGCAATCGGAAGAGACTCTTGGGCCAGTGACAAAAAGACGAGAAACCACCCAAGCGACTTGGTCAGAGGTCAGACCTTAAAAAGCGGAATGTGAAGATGGTACGAGGCCTTCGGAGCTCCAACACACGCTTTAAAAAAGGCAATAGAGCGAAACCGAGGGTCCAAAGTATTCACTCAGCAGCTTGGTTAAGGACCTGACGAATCTTAAAACGCACGATGGTAGACAAAAGACTTCTATGACCGTTTATATGCTGCCAATGCTCCTTGTCCTTAACTCCACGTGACGATCGTGATTCTAGAGCCACCCTGAAACGCCACTATACCGACTTACTGCCAGTTACCAATACCTGTCCATGATACAAGCTCTGCTTACCTTGCGGTTTAATGATGCTGTATGGATGGATTGGCCAGCATTATATATTATTATTATTATCGCTCACGACAAAATCGATTTACTGTTAAGACGGCTTATTATAACAATAAAGCCACCGGTGAGGACTGAAATACTTCAGAACTTCTGAAGGCAGGAGGAGCCCTCGTTGTACAGGAGGTACAGATCCCATTAAATTCCATCCCTCATTGCTCTAAAACTACAAAGGCATGCTTCGGGAGCTTAGTGGTTCTATTATTAAAGGACGATACGATAACACCTTTAAAAATTAAAGACCCATCTCACTTCTTAGCCAGGTTCTCAATTTTTTTTTTTCGAAGTTAATTTATTCTTATCCATTACAAAAGTGTCCAATTTTTACAAAATATATTTTATCTAATGCGAATTGGCCGAAAAGGAAAACTAGTTTTAACGTCCGGCCACCTCATTTATACGAACAAATTAAATCTGGCCGAAAACGAAACCACAATTTTAAGCATGATGCCATTTTCGGCCGCACATAAACCGATGACAAAATTTCGTATGAATACCAGTAAAATGGTGGCCGAAAAAGGAAATTTAGATTCCTTCGGTCGACGTTAGTCAACACGATGCAAATATACTCTAATAACATCCTGATAAGTAACAGAATGAGACAACAGTATTCTGGGTCCACTCGTACTCTCTTTCGGCCCCCCCGGCCGACATGTAAATTTTATGTGAGTTTCAAGTTCCATTATCCGGCCACCCCAATTTTTAAGTAATTCAATACAAAAACATAAATATTCGTATCTTAATACGTAAAATAAGTATTCCCATAGTGGAAAAACAACACATGACAATGGGAACATCGATAAAACTTGACATACTTGTCTTCCACTGAAACACGCGCCACTATTTTTTTTGTTAAAAATCCGACAAGCTGACAGTTCCGTTGCAAGCGCAAAACTTAACATTTTTTTTTTAATTACAGGGTGTGTTTACACGCTCGACAATGTTATTAGGTTAGAGTGTAACTATTTAAATAGGCATTGAACTTGATTTCGTTTGGAAATTGTAATCGACCCTTCTAATAAAATAAATGTAATAAGTGCCTACACCGCAATGGCCGATAACAGGGGCTGGTCGGCCAACGGGTGCACCTACCCTACCACCTTCTTCGATAAAGATACCATAATCTATTTACAGGTTTTTGCTTATCTAGGTAGGGTAGAGATAGGCTTACTATAGGTACTTACTTAGTAATCAATCATAGAATTAAAGCTATATGTTTATGTAAATCTTTAGATAAAATTATAAGGTAAATATTTATAATAATGCAGCACGCGTTTCGGATGAGCGGACATCGCGCGGCGACACGTTCGAGAATCAAATTCAAATGTCAAGGTGAAGGCGACGCGAAAGGAAACGCACGGTGACGTCACTCAGCCCACAGCCGCCATCTTTATCCGACGCTAGCAATGACACTTGTACTGCTTGTACGCTCGTAAACAACGCGTCTTTAATCAAATCACGATAGGACACTGGACAATCGAAGAACTGATAATCACTAAATTAAATGTACATAATGGAAGCGTACGAATAAAATGAGAAAACCATTGAATCGGTCGTAGAACCTGACGGCATTGAAGCTGAACGAAATTACATATAATCAGAGACGTTATGATAGGTACCTAAGTATTGAACTTACTATTGTTGAGTCCTGTCCTGACCAGACGAATGACAATTCACTAGCCAGGGTCCAGTGGTGACGCAGAGCAATTTGTAAGACATTCATCGAACAGCAACAATGGACTTTTGTCACGCTTTAGTACAGTACCTCATAATGCCATACGTCAAAACGTAGCTAAACGCAGTGATTGACACCAAGTTGTTCCTATACCATGGAAATGAACAAGGTATACCTAACGGGTATGGGTAAGACTAAACGAATTCACGTAGTTCAAATAAACCTGTGTGAAAAGAAACCGAATAGCGACGATTTCGCAATTTCACACAGGATTGCCAGGTCGAAAGTATAACAAGCAGCGAATCAAGGAGAGCAGTTGGCAACCGTCTTCACACTAGCTGAATAGCAGTTTTCTCACGTGCCAAGTGGTTGCGTGATCTCCGCAAATGTTAATAAGTTCCCTAGACTGGCATTGTGCGTGGCGAGCCAACTGGAAAATCTTACGCCAATTATCAACGAACTGAAATTCTGCCACTTGACAATGTAGGTTCTCATGTTCATTCACTTGCATCATTTTTATGGGCGATTATCTAAATTACTTTGCACTTCCTTTAATTCATCGTTGTTTTGTTCTTGTTTTTGGCATACTTAATGGATGAGAGTTTCTGTCTATTGTGTTGTCTGTATGGTAGCAGTTAATCAATACGAAACTTAATTTTCATACGTATTTATTGTTAACTAGCTGCGCCCCGCGGCTTCGCCCCCGTGGAAATTTATTTTTCCAACTTTCTTAATTTTTTCTTTCATAAGAACCTTCTCCTGACAATAACAAACACAACAAAGAAAGAATTAGCGAAATCGGTCCAGCCGTTCACGCGTGATGCCGTGACAACGCGAAACGGGTTTCATTTTTATATATAAGACTAGCTGCGCCCCGCGGCTTCGCCCCCGTGGAAATTTATGTTTCCAACTTTCTTAATTTTTTCTTTCATAAGAACCTTCTCCTGACAATAACAAACACAACAAAGAAAGAATTAGCGAAATCGGTCCAGCCGTTCACGCGTGATGCCGTGACAACGCGAAACGGGTTTCATTTTTATATATAAGATTAGTGGACTAAGCACTTCAATCAATAGGCTGGGGAAACCGAGAGAAGTAAAGTAAACATTTCAAACATAGCATTTAACTTTTTTCAACTTCCCTAAAAAATGCTCCACAAACTGTTCCCTTACCGAAATCCCACACGTACTCAGCGAAGGTGTACAGCTTTTTCTATCATGAGAAGATTCCCACACTCGGTTGAGTTTTTGTAACCGGTCCGTAGGGTAGGGTTCCGGAGGTCGTAGGTACCGCCACAGAATATAAAACAGTTGCTGGTACTGCATTCTGAGCAGCGCTGGTTTCTTTGTGTGATATACTGTCCCTCTCTCTACAGTACATACTGTATTGTATAGTTACTATGATTCGTTGGCAGGTGATGGTAAAGAAATTGTATGGAAGGTAGGTACCTATGGGAATCTTGTGTTGGGACGAGTGTTTAGAGCCATAACGGGATATTGCTTTCTTTTCCTGAACTTTATTATGTATGTACGTTCTACACAATTTATATAATTTAAATTTTGAATTTATAAGAAATTTTCAATATCGAGCGTTTAATTGCTACTAACCGTCCGTCTGTATGTATGTTTGAGTAGGTAAATGAAATGTGTTTATCTGTGGTCGAAAGATATATACATGACATTTTAAAAGTACCTATTTGATTGTTTAAAAATGAATATAAACAGAATTCAAATTCCTTATTATTTAATTTAATCATCGGTATTATTATGTAGAGATAAAAGAGGAGAACGACTCGTACAATTCACCATTGAAAACAACCTTACCATCCTAAACTCAATGTTCAAAAAGAAAAACCAGAACTTATGGACTTGGCTTTCGCCGAAGGGCAATAGAAGCCAAATAGACTATATCCTTACAAACATGAAGAGACAATTCACCAACATTGAAGTACTAAACAACTTTTCTTTCGCTAGCGACCACAGACTCATAAGAAGCACCATGAAAATCGAGATAACTAAAAACAGTAGAGCAAAATATACACAAAAAGAAACCCGATTCAAGAACACACAAGATGAAACAAATTTTCTCGAAAAACTACACAAAAATATAAATAGCATCATCCACGACGAGTCAGACGACGTCGAATCGTACTACCAAAAAATAAAAACAGGAATATTGTTGAGTCTCAACCCTGAGCAAAAACCGAACAAAAATAAGAACTACAGCATTATTTCAGAAGAGACAAGAAATATGATAAAGAAAAGAAACGAGTTGAAAAACAAACGATTTCTAAGTCACGAAGAAAAATATGAACTTAAATTACTATACAAATCAACAAACAAACAAATTAAAAAAGAATACGAACAACACAGAAAGAAAACTTTTGAAAAACATCTAAGCATATCAGGGAGCCTGAAAAAAGCGTACAAAGAGCTAAATACTTCAAAAAACTGGATACCATGCCTACATAAGAAAACAAAAAAGACTTTCTCTAGACCTGAAATTATACAATCAGCAACAGAATTCTACAGAAAACTATATGAAAATTCAAACACCTCCCCCAACCTACCTGTGGTAGAGCACGTCGAAATCATTCAACACAACAATGTAGAAAAATTTACTCAAACCGAAATTCTTAAGAACTTGGACAAACTGAAACTAGGCAAGAGCAGCGGACCAGATAACATCTCTAACGAAATTCTGAAAACTGGTAAAACTATTTTGACAACTCCACTTACTATATTATTCAATAAAATCCTGGAAGAAAGAAAAATACCCAAAGAGTGGGCTGAATCCGACATTATCCTGCTCTACAAAAAAGGCGATCCATGTGATATCAGTAATTACAGGCCCATTAGTCTTCAACCCTGTCTCTACAAACTACTGGCTACAGGCTTAGAACAACGCCTTTCAAAAATAACTGAACCACACCAACCAGTTGAGCAAGCGGGATTCAGGAAAGGATTTTCAACCACCGACCACATACAGGTACTGGACCAAATAGTTGAAAAATACGAAGAAATGAATCGCCCTTTGTACCTGGCATTTATTGACTACGCTAAAGCGTTTGACTCAATCTCGCACGATAGCATGTGGCGGGCATTAGAACAAAACGAAACACCTCTAGAACTAATAGAACTCATACAGGACATTTACAATAAAAGCGTGAGTAGAGTCAAACTAGACCGAAAGGGACCTGAAATTAAGATATGCCGAGGGGCGAGACAAGGAGACCCGCTTACTCCAAGAATTTTTATAATAGTGCTTCAGAACATCATGAAACACCTAGATTGGTCTAAGAAAGGAATATTTATCAACGGAAAATACCTTAGTAATTTAAGATTCGCAGACGACATAGTACTTTTTTCTGAAACCGCTCACCAACTGGAATCTATGATTAATGATTTAAATTCGATAAGTCTCAAAATAGGCCTAGAACTGAACTCTACCAAAACTAAATTGATGACTAACAGCATCGAAAGACCTATCACTGTCCAAAGAACTCTACTAGAATACGTATCAAAATATATTTACCTCGGTAAACAAATATCTTTTGGGAACACGCGACACCGTGAAGAGATTGAAAGAAGAGTCAAAATAACGTGGAACAAGTTCTGGGCTTATAAAGAAATTCTTAAATCAGACATTCCTATTATTTACAAGAGAAAGATTTTGGACTCCTGCTTGCTACCGTGCCTATCCTACGCTAGCCAAACATGGATCTTCAACAAATTCACATCAGACAAGATTCAAACAACACAAAGAGCTATGGAAAGGAGCATCTTAAACATAAAAAGAAAAGATAGACACAGAAATGCCAACATACGAAATAAGACTCAAGTTATTGATGCTCTACATCATTGTCGTAGATTGAAATGGAAATGGGCGGGCCATGTGGCAAGAATGAGTCCTAAAAAATGGTCCAGATTAGTAACAACTTGGAAAGGACCACCCGGTAAAAGAAAAAGAGGACGACCTCTCGAAAGGTGGGTGGATGAAATTTTGGAAATAGGTGGAAAAGAGTGGCAAACTTTAGCGACGGACAGAAAAAAATGGCACAGTCTGGAGGAGGCCTTTACTCGGACAGAGATCATCGAATAATGAAAATATCTAATTCTAATAATGCTCAATATCTAATTTTATAATAATGTTAAATAATTTAAATTTAATTTTGTAATCTTTCTAGCTATAATTTATTCAATGATAATAAATGGCTTAATTATTATTATTATTATTATGTAAATTTTTGAGATTGTTGTTGATAATTTTATTGTTTTAAAATCAGCCCGTTGCCATGGAATCCTTTAGTTATCTTATCAGTAAGTAATTGTGAAAATTATCAAGACATGACATCACATTGTGATGATATTTTAGAGTTACCTACTTACGTTTTACGGCGCACTAAAAATTTCTTAAGAATCAAACTTTTATAAGACCACCTTAAAATCCACCTTTAGACAACAACGAAAGAATCATCAAAATCGAAAGAAAAAAATTGGCGAAGATATCTTCAAAATTGTTGTAGCTAGTCGTGATCATTCAAAAGTATTGTTGTTTTTAAGCTTGACGGGACAAATACTAATCCCTCGGGAATAACATTTTTATGGAACCAATTCGGGATCATCTTCTATACTAATATTATAAAGAGGAAAGGTTTGATTTTTTGTTTGTTTGTTTGTTTGTATGAATTGAATAGGCTCCGAAACTACTGGACCGATTTGAAAAATTCTTTCACCGTTAGGAAGCTTACTTTTCAGGGAGTGACATAGGCTATATTTTATCCCGGAATTCCCACGGGAACGGGAACTACGCGGGTGAAACCGCGAGGCGATCGTCTAGTACTATATATAATTCTTCTGTGAGTGTGTATGTCACTGAACTTCTCTCAAACGACTGGACCGATTTTGATGAAATTTTTTGTGTGTGTTCAAGGGGATCTGGGAATGGTTTAGATTCACAATTTTAACGACTGGACCGATTTTGATGAAATTTTTTGTGTGTGTTCAAGGGGATCTGGGAATGGTTTAGATTCACAATTTTATACTTCACACAATTTTATATTTTCGCCAATTCTTAGGAATCACCTTAGATAATAAACTTCAATGGGGCCCACACATAGATAAGCTATCGAAGAGACTCAGTTCTGCAGCATATGCAGTCAAAAAAATCCGTCATCTTACAGACGTGGATACATCTAGACTTGTTTATTTCAGCTACTTCCATAGTATTATGTCTTATGGTATACTGCTGTGGGGGAACGCTGCAGATATTAACACCGTATTTGTGCTGCAGAAGAGGGCTGTTCGGGCTATCTATAACATGGGTCCTAGAGAATCTCTACGTGATAAATTCAAAGAAATAAACATAATGACAGTACCATGTCAATATATCTATGAAAACTTATTGTACACTCATAAAAATATAAATCGGTTCCCTAAAAATAGCGATAAACATAATTTTAATACCAGAAATAAACATAAACTCGCTGTGCCCACAACTAGGCTACACAAAATAAATGTATCTTTTAAAGGGCAATGTATACGCTTCTACAACAAAACTCCTAGTGAGTTGCAAAAATTATCAGTAAATAAATTCAAACAAATTGTCAAAACCTTGCTGTGCAAAAAGGCTTACTATAAAATATCAGATTATCTAGAGGATAAAAAAGCTTGGGACGGGTTTTGCTCCAACTCGAAAAATAACAACTAACAGGCTAAAGGTTTCTTCGTCGCTTCTTTACTTTAGTCTACATACCGAAGCGACACAAATCAAAAAATATCACTTTATTTCCGTGTCAGTGATTAGTTTTATCTTTTGACCTTTTCTAAGTGTACATTTATTGCATTTATGGAAATAAAGAGTTTTTGATTTTGATTTTGTTTAATTAACGCGTGCGAAGCCGCGGGCAATCTAGTTCTCTATAAAACAGCGAAAGAATTTTCATAATCGGTATATATAATTGACGGAGAAATCGACGAACATCCAAATAATATAAAAATACATACAGCCGAATATAGATCCTCCTCCTTTTGTGAATTTTTGAAATCGGTTAAAAACTAGTAGGTAATAAACCTTCGTCACCTTTATAGAAGAAAACTCTATCGGTAACGCAAGGTATTATTAAGGGCCATATTTTGCAGTAGTGAGGTCGCCCTGCTTAAAATTCCAAGCAGATATTATAATGTGAGACCATGAAGAGGGGTCCGACGAGTACAATTCTCATATTACGCATGCTATAGTCTCAAACGAGTGGTCGGCCTTGAGCAAGCCCGTTTTGGACACAGCAAACAATCTTATTTGGCTTAGCAAAAAGAACGTGACTGGTGCCGAAACGTGACGACTGCTTCTTTTGCTTGAGCTTTATACAGCCTAAATAATGAAAGGAACGATGATAATGAATGATCTAGGAGCCAGTTCAGTAAGATATTTTGGTAATAACCAGTTGTATACCAATAAGATTTTAAAAGGGGGATGTTTTTATTCCTTGCCAAACCCGTTTCATATAGAAAAGGATTTTGAAAGGATGTTCATTGTAGGCTAAGGCACAAAAGATTCAGGGTTTTGAATTGAAAAAACGAGGAAAACTATTCATTCATCTGCTAAGACACGTGTACCCGGCTATAATAGGAAAGTAGAACGTGGAGTTGAATAGAGACGAGACGTGAAGGGGAGGGTAATGGTGAACTCAAAGACGTTCAGCACATACTTTTGTTTGAACCGGAGTAACTTATGAACACTGGATGTTAAATAAGCGTTACAGAGTCCATTTTTGCCATAGATGGTTGGATGTAGGTGGCTCTTCATTCATCAGATGCAGCAAATCTGAAGTACTTACCGCGGAAGCAATAGACATTGTAGTAGGCAGTATTTGTATCGGTATGGTCATTAACTTCGAACTTTCTCCCCGTGAAAATAAAGATTCGGTCCAGGCTCAACATTCATGGCGATAACCATACCAATTTTTGTAGACAAAAAAGAAGCCAGCTTACCTGCAACAAAGAGAGGTATTATTACTCACTGTTTTGTTCTTACAAGTGTACGACTTATGAATAACTGAAAAGGGCCTGCGTATCGCCATGTTACTCACAACACCACTTCTACGAACATTGCAAAACAAAAAATACATTTTATTCATAAAAGGCAGCTTAATCTAAACAGTTTTATCTTTGTATTCAAATAAGTATACTATTACTCACACTCAAAGGTGCGAAAAAACTATAAGGATTATGAGGATAAGGCTTACCAAGTAATAAAACAAAGATCAGAGAAATGGTGTTATAGTGTTTAGCGAAACAATAAAATTTCTTAACTGATAGCTTTCAGAGAACCCAACACAATAAGTGTAGTTAAAAAGTCTACGAGTCCATAAAAAGCGAAGAAAAAAAGACCACCTAAGTTGGAACACAACGCAAACCCTAACGGTGCAGTACCGTAGTAAAAGTTTCGGCAGGTAAAAAACTATTATTGCTATTTACTACTATGTATTATCTTATCCACTCGATAGCAGTATAACGAACGTGTTGAAAATATTGCTGTGGAATAATACTGATTCTTGGTGAAGCAAACGCAGCAGATGAATTATTTTACATCCTATCCTACCTACCGATCTCGCAAAACCATGCAACAAATTAAAATGTCACTTCCTTTTGGAAGTGATTATAATAAATCCATGCAATTTTTTTTGTATTTTATTTATTTACTGCTTACTTTGTTGGTTATAAATGGACATCCAAATCAGCTTTCAAATCATGCTTCTTAGGATGATTAATAATCCCAGATAACCAACTTTAAGACTTATAAAATCCACGAGGATATCTATGAGGATAAATAAATTAAAAATTTAAGTGAAGAGAAATTCCATTACACCTTATTTCTTATTTGATATAATAATATGAACTTAGTCTAAAATTTGACTAGTTTAAGTGCTTATTTTGCTAACCCAAAGAAATAAAATTATTGACTTCTGACTTCTGATTGGGAAATACGCGTCCCCACGTGACCTACTGTTAGTTACTCTAGAAAGTGGAACAAGTGTCAATTCTAGCGTAGCTGATAGAGCAGACAGGCTACCAATAGTAACAAAAGAATCGAACGTCTCCATCAAAAACATTGTAAATACATATAACTTCAGTAAAATCCACGAGGATATTCCCTATGAGTCAGGTGAAGGAGCCCTCCCGGCGCAGAAGCACCCGGAGACACGCGTCCTCGCGTGACCCGTTGTTAGTTACTTCAGCAGCGCACGCGACGTCGTGTGACACGTCACAGCTACTGGGGAGATAGTGGTGGTATTTATATCCTGGATATGATTCAACGTGAAGGCAGGAGGCGGTGTGTGACTAGGTAGATTCTTTCCGAGGCTTCGCACTCGGACAGAAGCTACCGTGGATCCTGGATAAAACGTAAAGAACCAGTCAGAGATAACATAGCTTTACCTTATGCATTATATTTGTGAAATAATTTTAAAGTTCCGAAGATAACCCATTTATGATCATTATCAGTCCGTATACGCCCTGCTGAACATAGGCCTCCCCCAAACGATAACCCATTGGGTACTTACAAATGCCTCTTTGTTCCCCTAACGTACTGTCTATGCTGGCCAGCCCAACTAACACAATTTTAAGAACTTACTGAAGTGGTCAAGGGTCTCACGCTTGCCCAAGTTGTAGGTAAGTCTCCACACTATCCTTTAATAATATAGGTTACGACAAAAAACAGCAATGATACTTCTTACTGAATCTAAAATCTACGTAAGTATTGATTGTTTGCATGTGATGTGATCAGCATGTTCGTGGGGGCAGTGGAATGTAGATGATGATTGATTGCAAAGGAGTGATATGTTACCCCCTGATAATCAGGACAGCCATGCCATCACGTCATGCCGCGACAGTGCGTGTCAGCACGCTTTCTAAACCCCACTCGCGTGAGTGCCAGCTAATTTGTGTTAATTCAAAATCGCGTGCTACCATCCACCATCCACCCACCTAATGCCTACCATCTAATGGCACTGCCACACGGCAGCCTATATCTTTCGCGTGTCGAATGGCGTTGCCTTACTCTAATGATGTTTCTGATGGTTATCATCATGCTTCGGTATTGCCGAACTTTATGCAGTTTCGAGACCGTTAATTTGATAATTTGTGGTTCTTGCCACATTATCAAATAGCGATTATTGTTGCGGTACAAACTGATCTACACCTTATTTCTAATTGTAAAGAGATACGACCAGGCGCGGTCGCAGCCCAAGACTTTGGGGGGGGTCACACCTTGGTGCGGGCCGTAGCACCAAATGTACTTGTAGGCGGTTGCAGACCCCACCGAAAACCACTAAACTTTATCGGCGAGCGGAGCGAGCCGCGGAAAATTTATACTCGACTCCCAACAATAGTAGGTACTATTTTATGTAGTTATAGCGAGCGAAGCGAGCCTCGAAATTTTTGAGATGTTTTCTGAAGTTTGGGCAAAAGTAAGCAAGAGTAGGTCCACTTGCTTACTCTCGCCCGCATCATTTATTTTGTTGTTGATAGGTATCTATAAAAAAAAATGATAGCAAGCGTAGCAAGCCCCGAAAATCTTAGAGACTTGCGGTAGTAGATATGAAGCTATGAATATAAATAGGGGCGAGCGGAGCAAGGGCATCAACAAAAAATTGGAAATAACATGGAAAAAATGTAACGGCGAGCGGAGCGAGCTGCCGAAATTTTTGTTACTTTTTCGGGTAACTACCCGAGCAAAATGATGTTAAACAAGTGTCAAGCACTGGACCAAATACAGAGAAGGACAAAATACTATCGGCGAGCGGAGCGAGCCGAAAAATGCAGTGTTTTGCATATGGGCGCAAACATGACATCCCTTCCCCCAACTCCCAACCCAACAATAGGAAGTATAAGTAATGGCGAGCGAAACGAGCCTCAAAAATGTTGGAGATTTTTTCTGGTGTTTGGGGAAAAGTAAGCCAGAGCCTATGACAAAATAAAGTGAGCGAAACCTGAACCAAAATTTTTAAAAAGTATGCGGTAGTAGATATAAAGCTATGAATATAAATCGAGGCAAGCGGAGCAAAGGAGATTGACAAAAAATTTGAAATACAAAATACATTGAAAAAGATGTAGCGGCGAGCGGAGCGAGCCACCGAAATTTTTGTTCCCTTTTTCGGGTTGTCACAAACTGGTTCAGAAAATAAATAACAGTGAGTGGAGCGAGCTCTGAATGAGCCGCAGCCTTTTGTGAAATTGGTGAGGTAGCAAGACAAGGAAGCTAAATTATGAGCTACTAGCTTCTGCCCGCGGCTTCGAAAAGTAGTCCTGAACTAGAGCAAGCCAGAAGCTTATCAAAACAGCAGAATGTTCAGAGGCCAGCAGAGCGTGCTGCGATAATTTAATGGTTTCGTTAGATTTTTGGAGTGTTTGGAATACTGACCTCAAACGAGGGATGAGCCCATGACCAGAGGCAGACAGTGTAAAATTGCCGGCAAGTTGAGCGAGCTGCAACAATTTTTGGTTTTTGTTAGATTTTGGGCAACTTTTTAGAAAATTTGGCAAAGTGACCTAAAGCGGGCCGGGTTTTGAGCTTTGGATCATAGTCAGAAGGAATAAATGTTATCAGCGACCAGACCAAAACGCGAAAATTTTGTTGTCTACTAATTTTTTGTACTTACTGGTTGACAAAGTGACCTCGCAGATTATTTGTTATATTTTGTGCTTTTTATTGTGGTGGTTGGATTGATACAAACTGACAATAGCGGACCAGCCAGACCAATAAAATTGGGAACGTTGCCTCTGTGCTAATCTAAACACAGAGCAGAAACAACAGTAATATCGGCGAGCGGAGCGAGCCGCGATTTTTTTATTGCTGCAGTTGGTAACCATAATCAATGTAACGGAAGTAAACAGGACAATATAAGCATCAAGCTGTGGGTTGCAATTTTTTAAGTACCTAAACTAAGATTTTGGGGGGGGTCATGACCCCCGTGACCCCCCCCCCTGGGACCGCGCCTGGATACGACGAATTTGAGATAAAAGATCAAGGTTATCTCTTACGATTTACATTATAATAGCCCTGATTACGATAAAGGAAGCAAAGTACAACAGATAAGAATTTGAAAAATATGCAATGATGGATTGAATAACGTTTGTTTAGGTTAGGAGAGTAGGCTTTTTTCAGATTGTAAGTAAACCATCAAACAAATAAAATACCTAAACCTATCTTATTCTTCAAATCTATAAGTCTAGGATACAGAGAGAGGGCGTAGTCTTGAAAAAAGATCCAAGCCCTAACCCATAGTAGAGGTATTATAATGCGTCCTGTAAACTCTACTCCAATTTCAACCTCCCGAAAGGCTTGAAGGTTGGTGGTGTGGTGGTTCCAAATATCATTAAAAACTTCCCCAATAGCACAGTGCACACAGCACTTGGCATTCAAGAGCGCCGAACTCTACAAAACAAAGTTTAGGATTGAAATCCTGTTTTGACTCTTCCGATTCTGCTGATTGATTCGAAAGATATACCTACCTGCCACCTGCCACCTGCCTATACCACGAGACAAAACTCTACAAAGTACGGTACGGACGGATACAGACAGTTTCATGCGTTCTTGAAATGATGTAACAATAAGTACATCCCAGTTCCTTCCAAAGCAAATGGCAAAGAGCAAAGTGATCCGGCCTGCAGCGGACGTCTCAACGGACGTGCATTTGGGGTAATGTCTTTCTGCGAAGTAATGGCGCGTAATGAGGACTCCGTAATTATTTCGGAACACGGCCATTACGCCGCGGCCGCGCGGACTGGAAGCGATGGCTGAACCGTGACTCTTTTGATGAAAGGGACCTGATGGAACCAAACGGGGATTCAACGAACTGTTGAACTGTTTTGTTTTGTATGCAAGTATTTTGGAAAGATTGGAAGAGTTTTAGGTTTGTTTGTATTGTAGAAGGTGAACCTAGTACATAGTAGGTATCGGTATCTCATATTCTGGGTTGAAGTTTAACCTAAAAACTAAAGAAGGCGTTCTTAACATGCCGAAGAAATAATCTCTTAGTGAAATAGGACATTAGTAGATCTATCCCATCAGGAATAGGTCTCATTTTAAAACCTACAAATACATTGTAATTGTAAGCTTTAAGTGCTATAGTAGAATATTATAAATGCGAAAGTTTGGATGGATGTATAGATAGATGGATATTTGTTACCTCTTCACGCCAAAACTACTGAATGGATCGGGCTGAAATTTTGCACATAGGTAATTCTAATCCTGGAATAGAACATAGGCTACTTTTTATCCCATAAATCAGTTTCCATGGGATAGAAATCACCTTTAAACGTTTCCATAGAAACAACGCGTGCGAAGCCGCGGGCAGAAGCTAGTAGTAGATATATTTAAGTAGTAAGTAGGTAACCTCTGAAAAGGGTAAGGTTCTAGAGAGGTAACGATACCAACATTGACATTTCATGTCTGATCGCGATGGCATCATAGCAGCATAGGCTACGTGACGGGCCTGAACTTAGGCCTTTCTGAATGTTACCGCGGCATGCAATGTGGTATCTTTTTACATTTTAGATGGCGCATGGCGTGCCGTTGGTTTTGTAATACATTAAGGGGGAAGTAGGACTTGCATGGCACGATCTAGCTTCCAAATAGCATCGACTGAACTGAATAATAAAATAGATAAGAACAGTCGTAGGCGAACCCCGTCTACAAAACTAAATGAGGATACCAGAGACCTGCATTGCGGACTCAGAATCGAAAGGTTATATGATCTGTTCTCACCTAAGAATAGGATAGATCGACTGTGTGTGTACACACACAAAATCTTCTAAAAGTATCCTGCTTTGCTTACTTCAACAGCCTTCACGAGGCTCCTCCATTTAGGCCCCTGATAAGTGCCTTATTGGCTCTTATCTTCAGGGGGTAATGCCATAATCCCCACGGGGCAATACTTATTACTACATTTTAAATTGTTTGGACACACTATCTGTATCTACAGCGCTCGTGAAGTGTAGAAGGCCTAACCTAGATTACGATGCTGTATAAACTTGCAGAATTAGGTCTTAGCTCTTATGTTGTTGGTTACGTAACTTTCTACCGACGTCTACCAAAATTGCGCTCGCCCAGTCACTCCTGCTCCCTATCCTCGACTACGCCGACGCCAGCTATCCCGATCTTACCCAAATGCAACTTGACAGGCTTGAGCGGCTTCAAAACTTCTGCATACGCTTCATCTTCGGTCTGCGCAAGTATGACCACATTACCGAGTACCGCAATAAGCTTAAATGGTTGCCGATCCGCCTTCGCCGGGACGCACACTTTCTCTCGCTCTTATACTCCATCCTTTTCATCCCTAATACTCCGCGTTACCTTAAGGAACAATTTGAGTACGTCCATCAAACTCATTCCCGTTCACTTCGTTCCACCGAAACCCTCTCACTGAAAACCCGCTCCTGTCACACCCACAGCTCTTCCTTCTCCGTGCGTGCCACAAAGCTGTGGAATGCTCTACCTACTACTATAAGACACGCAAAGTCTCTCCCTGTATTTAAGAATATTATGGTCTATAAACACTATCTCTCTTCTATACTAATATTATAAAGAGGAAAGGTTTGATTTTTTGTTTGTTTGTTTGTTTGTATGAATTGAATAGGCTCCGAAACTACTGGACCGATTTGAAAAATTCTTTCACCGTTAGGAAGCTTACTTTTCAGGGAGTGACATAGGCTATATTTTATCCCGGAATTCCCACGGGAACGGGAACTACGCGGGTGAAACCGCGAGGCGATCGTCTAGTCAGTTATAAATTGTTAGTCTTTTATTTTGCATCTTTTTTATTTTTTTTATAAAACTTGGTATTATTATTATAGTATATTAATATTAGTATATTTTATATTATGTATTATAATTATGTATGTATTGTATATTTAAGTAATACGCCACCGTCTTTACAAGCACAACTGCTTCGTGTCCATCCCAAGGTTGTCTGGAAGAGATTGCTCTTAGCGATAAGGCCGCCCATTGTACAACTCTGTATCTCTCTTTTCCTATATTTTTATTTTTGTATTTTCTTGGTGTGCAATAAAGTGTATTTGTATTGTATTGTGTTGTTGTATTTTCTTTTGTCTACTTGTAGGTACATTTAGTGTTCTTTAGCTTAGTAGTTTTTTCCTTATCTTAGTGTGTAGTTATAGATAGTTGTAATTAACGACGAATGTATATATTTGTGATGATTTTTATGGGACGGTGTGGTCGCAAAGCGACAAAATCCTTCGTTAAAATAACAAAATAAAAAAAACATTTGAACTTTCCTAACTTTGCCCTGACCTCCCAATCTGACATTTCGAGATGAACTTTTGCGTTGATAGCGTGGCGTTAACTAGGCACTTGATCGATACATACTAACTATGATATATAACAGGTAGGTAGGTATTTATTACTTTGAAAGGGGCACAGATCCACTTCTACAGGCTGAAGACATAAAGGTGCAGAAACGTTTGGTGTGTTCAATTTAATTCAAATTGTGAATACTTATATTTGAGAATGTAACACAACTAGGCTATATAAAATGTGAGTCAGTAGAAACATTAGTGGAAATGAGAAAATAAAGACCTTGAACATAAGTATTTCAAAATTTTATAATGTCATTTGACCTCCTGATGAATTAACTAACTCACAACACAAATCAACAAGCTTCTCTACTAACATTTGAACTTACTCATACGTGTCCCTGTCTATCTGGTTTATTTATATACCACCTTATCCTAGAAACAAGTGAGCAACGAGCAAGTCACGTGCATGCAATGCAACTAATGCAAGTGTCACTGGCAGTGTTTGCGTTGTAGTAATTGACGTCGACTAACCTACCGGCAGACCAGTAGGGTTGACTACCGAGAATGTCTTCTTTATGAAAAAAATATATATAGGTAAATATGAAAAAAATTAAATGCACAGCGCTAGAACAACAGAAGTTCTTACTGCCAGATTGCTACTCGTTTGTTTTCCCTTTTAATTACGTTAACGCATTCACTGCCCAGCCTTGGCGGTGCGACTTGCAAAGGCGCGCCCCGCCTGACGCTGGTAGGCAATTCATTATTTTTTTTTAATTCTATTTATTTCACCACGTAGGTACATGTATAGACACTTGATGTCGTTATAATCTAATTTACTATTGCTTTTAACTTAATACTCAATTAAGATTTTTTATGACATTCACACATAAGTTTTTTTAAGAGAGGATTTGGAGGACGACCTCGGTGGCGCGGCGGGCGAAGGTCCGCATGCGGCGCAGGAGGTTGCGGGTTCGATTCCCGCCTTAGGACAAATATTTGTACGATCTACAAATATTTGTTTCGGGTATTCTGGTCGTTTCTATATACATATATTAAAAAAAAACTATCTATGTAATGTATTATATTATGTATATCAGTCATCTAGTACCCATAACACAAGCTCTGCTTAGTTTGGGGCTAGATGATGCTGTGTGGATTGTCCAGTATTATTTATTTATTGATTATGCGACGATTACCATTGTTATAGTAAGACGATTGGTTAGCAGAATTCGGCCTCTGATAAGCTTATGATTGTGATCGTTGCGTTGCTGGTACCTCAACCTCCCTCAACCTCAACAGCCTATATTGGTCCACTGCTGGATGCTGGCCTCCTTCAGATAGGCACCATTATGTATTGTGTAGGCACCATATTGGCTTTTATCTCATGGGGAGTAGTGCCGATAATCCCTACGCTGGGCATGCGGGTTGGGCATCGCAGCTGCTGCCCGCTACCGGTGGATATCCCTTCGTCGCCTCTTACGACACGGCGCACTATGGGTCAGGAGCGTAATTATCGTGTCAAAATTCTGTAACTTTCTCAGTTTTCAAAATATCTTAATGAATCTTTCGCGATTATAATCTTAGATATATGGACTATAAATGAAATAAAAATAAATATATAAAAATCCTTTATTAGTATACAAAAATTGCCATTAAACTTAAGAAATCTTTTTTTTAGGTTCTCGTGGCTTTTAAATAATCTAATGGACATATAATTTAAACAAAATTCTACATTGACGTAATAGAATATAATACTTTAACATTAATAAACATAAATTGAGTAAAAAAAGAGTATTTTGCCTTAAATTAAAATTTACGTTTTAATGTGTAATTGTAAGTAATAAAAACCTATTACAAACATTACAAAAGATAAATTGGAAATTAATTATATAATTAGGTACTCTAATAGAAGTACATATTAAATATTAAATAAAATAATATTATGTAAAAAAAATAAAAATTCTAATAATCGTAAAAAAGTTAATGCAAGGTTTTGTTGACTAAGAATCTAAAAGATTTATAGCTTCCTGCCACAGTTCTTTCGGAACAGTTTCGCTTGGTCTCCTTAGGCTCGAGATGTATGGATCGGTCTTAGCATGGCTATGAGAAAAGCTTCTTCTGATTCCCCTTGTGATCGAAGTCCCTGTACATAAGCGTTCTGTATAAATTCGAGTCCATATTCTTGCACTAATTTTATGTTGTACAAGTAAGTACACTTTTTTGCGCGAAAATAGCAAACCCTTAAATATTTGTAGTTGAAACCTGAATCCCTTTTTATAGTGACAGTAATTGATAACATATTTGCACACGACAGTAAGTACAGATTTCCATTGCGGTTTCTTGAACACATTCCTCGAAATATTTTCCTTTGGAAATTGATAACTTATTTATTTCTTTGCGGTTTTCGGTTCAGCAACCGCAATATTTCGTTTCTTTCTTTGATAAGGTGATAACTATTATCAAATAATGCGGTAATTCTCTATTTACGGTTAAAATAATTATAAAAAAGGTACCTTCATAAATTAAGATAGTAACCATGGTCCCCGCGTCAACTTTTTTTTTTTAAATTAAAACAATCTTTACTAAATTTAGGGTCATCAAGTATATAAAAACCAGGATATTTGCCACAATTTAAATTAAATTTTTGAAAAAAATACACTTTTTTGATTTTTCGTATTTTCCCACGGTACACTTTTTTGCCCCTAAGTCAAATTGGGGCAAATCGGGGCAAAAATTTGTTTTAAATCCTGTTAGTATACAGATTAAGGAACGCTTAGGTAGTCGTATCTCCTTGTCGGGAGACAGCGGCAAGTACGAAAACTCAATTTGAATTTTTAAAACTGAAAAAATAGGAGGGCTTTCCAAAACTGACTGAAAAAGCTAACTTTCTTAGCCATATATGAGTATGCTTGAATTACATGGAAAGTGTTAAGTACCACGCGTTTAATGATGTATAATATGTAATAGTTAATCAACAAATATTTGTAAAAAAAACGATCTGAAAGTGGCGTCTCATAAATTTTGTAACATCAATCAATCTACTTCCTTACATTCAAGGTCAGGCTATAGCTTTAAAAATATGTTATTATAGCTTTTTTTGGCGGTATATGATAGTTCAATTATCCTACTTCATATATTCACTGAGAAAAATGTAGATATCTAACTTTTGTCAAAGTGATTTTTGGCACGATAATTACGCTCCTGACCCATAGTGCGGCGGAGAGTTGGGGTGGTGCAAATTCCAAGCCGCCGCGTGCGTTGCTCGTACCGTACTCACAAAACTACGCAACTTATTCCCGTTTTATCGTCAAGCAGATATATGTAGATACGTCTGTCTACTGCGTAGTACCACTACTGGTACCAACAAACTTGTACTCCGTATCAGCTGTGCCGCTATCAGTTGACACGTAAGCTGACCCGGGGTCAGCGACTGGTAATATTCCGCAGTTACGACACGCCGACGTAGACTGTGGACCGACGTGATGGATAACAGCAGATAGTGCGGGCGGACCTTACAGCATTATACCTACCTAGCCGGTCTGATATGACCAAGTAAATAAGATCTATCTATGCAATGTGTCCGGTCACCGGTGTCGGAGACTTTGGGGGGGTGAAATACGGTAAATTTTATCGACAAATCACTATCCCTATTTTTTTTTCCTCTCTCCATGATAAAATGGCTGCCATTTTATCACAGAGAGAGAAAAAAAAATGATAAAATGGCTGCCATTTTATCATGGAGAGAGAAAAAAAAATAGGGATAGTGATTTATCGATAAAATTTATCGTATTTCACCCCCCAAAGTCTCCGACACCGGTGACCGGACATATTGTATATGTTTTTTTGTAAGCCGTACTTCATATTGTTTTAATTTAAAACTTATTTTTAAGTAAGTATTATTTTAGTTTTTTTTGTACTTAACATAGCGAGGGTCCGTTCGTGACGTCGTCATCTATACCTCCTACAGTCCTATAACTGTGTCATGTTATTTTAATGTCTTTCTATTCTATACCAGTACTGTGGTTAATGACAGGTACTTATTATCAAAGCAAGTGCTTCAATATAATAAAGCATAGAGAACAAAAGAGAATGATGCGACGTTGTGATGGATACTACGTACTACCTCTTACCTATCATGAACGATCGATCGATTCTTATGTCTGCCTCTATTCCCATATTCGCGTTTAAGTTACCTTGTGTGCCTAGCACGGGGATAGTTGTCTAGAGTAGAATAGAGAAAAATTACGTCACATCGTCATCGAATGCGTAATATTTTTGAATGGTCCTTCAACTTTAATAATTTACGAAATGTATGTCATTCTACCCTAGACAACTATCCCCGTGCTAGGCCTACTGCACCTACTGTGTGCTAGAGAATTAGCAAGCTGAAGTGGCAGTTGGCTGGCCATATCTCGGGAAGGAGCGACAACCGCTGGGGTAAACGTGTTCTAGACTGGAGACCGCGACTCGGCAAACGCACGCCCTCCGGCAAGGTGGGATGACGACCTGCGAAGGACTGCAGGCAGATGCTGGATGCGGCAAGCTGAAGACAGGGCGCTATGGCGTACATAAGAGGAAACCTATGTCCAGCAGTGGACTAATATAGGCTGATAGTGATGGTGATTAGGTGTACTAAAGTATACATACATTCGTCCGATTGTACCAATAGGTAAACAAGAAAAATTCCATCGTAAATATAAATTTTGTTCAATATTCAGCGAACCCCATAAGAGCATTCCGCCATTAGGTAGGTACATAAGGCGTAAATAGATTTAGTGAGTCAGAGGCGTGAAATGAGAAAACACGACGTACGATTTATGCAAAAAAAAAATAAACACTGGAACTGGGAATTCTAGGCATATCATTTAACCAATTTAATTCTCAAACCATTCATAAAACATCGCGTAGAATAGAACCATTGATATAGTATGTAAAATTCTCTAGATATTATATTATTAGTACGTTCTCCCAGCGTAACTTAATACTCGTAAACGGTCTTTGTTCTGTTACATCTAAACGCAAAGACACGCTATTTGCAATCTTTTGCAATATACCTACCTATAATGAACAACAGAGATGGAAATACGTACCTAGTGACCGAAGTGCGACCGAGACGACTTTGTCTGAGGTGGATGGACCTAACTGGACCTAATTTGAGCGTTGCACTTTTGAAAAACTATATTTTACGAACATCAATGCGTAGAACCATAAGTATGGTACAACGCCTTTGAAATAATATCGAAAACCCTAGACAAGCCGTTTTCTCTAGCCAAGAATAGAGAACAAATCGAACAATACGTAAATTACATATTTATGTTGAAACTAGCTTCTGCCCGCGCCTTTGCACACAGTTCATCGGGATAAAAAGTAGCCTCTGTTGGTCCCTGGAATACCGTCTACCTCCCAGCCCCAGCCACTTTTCATTAAGATCCTAGGCGTGAAAGGGTAACAGAAAGACAGACTTACTTTCGAATTTATAATATTAGAATTATGTGGGACTCGACGCCCTGAGAAGGACGTACTACCCACTAAAACCTCTCCGGTATCCCTCTCTCCCCATTTTCGCCGAACCACTGGAACATTTAAATCCTCCGCGGCCCGACTGGCGCATGGCGTCCCCTCTTCCTCCTATACATGGCCGGCGAGCCCACCAATCCACACACTCGCCGACCCCATTCTTCCGTCACCTTTCCTCCCCTGATTAGGACACAGATAGATGAAACGAAACCTAGAAAAGAAACCTGAATAGAACTACAAACATAGGCTACTTTTATCCCATAAATCTGTTCCCATGGGAATTAAATAATCTTTAAACGCTTCCATAGAAACAACGCGTGCGTAGCCACGAGCAGAAACTAGTATTTATATAAAATGTCGCAAGTTTCAAGATAGCTAACCATTTAATTGCCGTATCACCCCGTTAGCTACTTTAAAACTATTTAACCTAGATATGGAGATAAACGCTATAATTATACAATCTAGGTCCGATCCAAGTGCTATTGCAAATGATAAGTTTGACGCAATAGGAACTCAAGGTAAACCACCTGAGACTATGATCGTCAGTCTATTCTACATAAATTACATTATTACATATATTACCTACTATAATTCATCAAATGGGTTTTTACGCTTTTGCGCTAAAATTAAATAACATGTTCTGAAGTAGGAACATTACAATTATTATTATGTTAAACCTGATAAACAATTTTATTTTTAAGGTCTAGGTAGCTAAAAATACAATCTAAATTAGAGGTCATATGCTATAGCTTCCGTGGCTCCCATCGACGGTGCAGTTTCAAGTCCTTTCGGAAACGAAGTTTTTTATCATATTCACGCAGAATAGCAAACTTAAAACAGTCTTATAACAGTGAAGTGATCTAAAGTTTAAAGCTACTCGAACGGATCTTTATCTTCCTGTGAGCATGGTTTCTTCGACAGCGCTTTCATGCGCGCACGAAACAGAAGATTGTCGATGTCATTCATCATTATCAATCTATCTTCTTCTTTGAACTTTCTAAGCTTGTAAGCTAGGAGTTTTCCATACAAATCGCACTCATCCTCCTCATCGTTGGTGGGTGGGGTTTCCTCGGTTGGTTCGAGACGTTCTATTGAGTTGTCTTCGAGTACTCTGAACGTGGGGGTGGGTTTGGTCTCAATTTCATAGTAACTATCGTCGCTGTCTCTGTCGAACTCTCTTTCTATTTGAAGACTTTCCTCACGTTTCCTCTTTGAGGTTTTGCGAATACTTAGCTCATTGTTAGAGTTCCTTGTTTCTTGTCGTGATTCCTGGAACAGATAATTATTATTGTGATTTTCTAGTCAGTCCGTGAAAGTTTACTGACACAGATCTTGAATTGTACGAATATTCGTTAATCAATAGCCGGGTCCACACCAGACGATCGAAAATGGATCTGCGATCCCGTGATTCGCGATCCAGGATCGTGATGCGTGGATCGCAATAGGCTGATCCAGTTTGTTCAAACTTGCGATCCTGAACTACGCTCCAAGCGATGCATAGACGAGACGATGCGTGTCATTCATTCGAACTCCTGTTGGAGATGGAGTCACACGTGTAGCGGCGGCGTCGAATTGCCGTAGCAGCAGCGACCTTTATTTTGCTTAAATATTTGCGCAAAAGATCACAAAAAGAGCGTTATATACGAAAATTGGAATAATGGATTCGGTTTGACACAGACTTTATTTGCAATGAAGTGAAAAACAATTTTACAAGATAGTAACCAATTTGAAATATTGAGTTCAGTAATTGAATAACAAGATAAGAAAGAATGATACAAATTATCCAGATCCAGACAATGTGAAGGAGAGATTACTACTAACATGTAAAGTGTCGCGAGTTGTTACGGGATTATTTTCCCCTGCCATAAAGGCAAAGTCATCATACGCAAACCACTTTGATTTATATGAAGCTTCAGCTCCTGAAAAAAAAGAAACTCATTAAGAAACTACGCACAATATAATCTATGAAGTACTACCCCCACTCGGAAACCTTATTATTTCTACTACTTACTTACATATAAATTTGTATGAAAAGATAATAAAGAATGTTTCTTACCTGATACAGATACTACACGACTTTGTTTTTCTCTAAATTTTTCTCTTCTGTAGCCTCCCGCCAGAGACCGCATTTTTTTCTTTAGGTCTTTAATTGGTTTGTTACCCATTCCACGAGAAATCTGACGCCAAGCATCGTCTCTTACGTCCTTAATACCGTAACAATCGTCGTTTCGGTTCCATAAACATTTATATTCCTTGTAAAGGGATATTAAACGCCGACTTTGGGAGATTTCCATAGCTGATCGCGCGAAGCACACACAATGGGCAACACCGCGCGCTCCACGCAACTGAGGCGCGCCGCGCGCCATTTCCCCTCCCCCCACCCCCCGCCTGCGCTTTTGGATCGCGCTCTTTGCCGCTTGTAATCGTGTGGGTGGACCCGGCTATTGACACAGATCTTGAATTCGTACGATTATTCGATAATCATTTGGGATTGGTGGGACAGTCTAGGTAAATTCACGCTATATTTTTGCTTAGGGCACTGTCTGTGTTTATGGAATATCATAAACACAGACAGTGCCCTTAGCAAAAATAATTGAAGTAGAGTTACTATACTTACAAATAAGTTTGTTAAAACATAAGTAATAATGTGAAATTTACCTCGTTGTTAATATCATAGATTTCTCCTAAAAACTTATTCATGGTTTCAAATGCGAACCACGAAGTAGCGTAGTCTTGCGCCCCTTCTGCACCTTTGGTCATTTTCCACTGCCTCGCTTTGTTCCAATGGATTCTATAATACGCCATCAAGCTATCTCTTTTCTTTTTTAAATCGTCAATGGTACAATCCCAGTCGAGTCGGTGAAGCACTCGCTGCCATGCCTCCTGCACTAGACTCTTCTTCTTGTGGTCTTCGTTTCTAAGATCCCAAATTGCAGGTTCTGTGCCATAAGCCTCAATAAACTCTATCACCATTGCGTTAGTCCATTCCATTGTTAAGGAATATCAAAATGTTCGTTTGTCTTTAAGTATTAGCGCGCTAAAAATGGAAGAAAGATATACGTGTTCGCGCGACGCGAGCGACGATCGCAATGGGGGCGCGCACTCACTCGCACGTTTGTGAGAGCGAACGAGTGAGCGAGATGTCTGTTTTACAGCGAATGTGCAGACTAGCGCGCTAAAATAGCTCTTATGTCGCGCAGCGCACGCATCAGAAACAAATGAACCTAGGGTAAAAAATACCCCTCCGCCGCCCCGCCCCGCGCCGCCGCCGCCGTGCCTAGAGATCCCGCCACAACTGCCACGAGTTAGTCGCGAATTACCCAAAAAGTAGCACGCAGATATCTTACACACAATGTAGGTATGTATTTGCGCGATGTTTAGATAGTATAGTACGAGTATAATGATGACTGAAGTTAAAATCTAACTGCATAAGTATCTGTATGAGTTTAAAATAATATCCTAGAGATACTTATCTCGTTGAGTAAAAAACCTACCGAGCTTCTATACATTTATAACCCACTCATAAAAACCTTTATGCGCTAATTTTCGTATTGACGACCTCTGTGGCTAAGCTAGAATCCGCCGCGACGCAGGAAGTTGCGGGTTCGATTCCCGCCTCGGGACTAATGTTTGTACGATCTGCAAGTATTATGTTCAGGGTATTCTCTATGTAAGTATGATAAATTATATGACAAATAAAAAATATTCATCTATGTATTGAATTATGTATCAGTTATCTAGTACCCATAACACAAGCTCTGCTTAGATTGGGGCTAGATGATGCTGTGTGAGTTGCCCAGCATTATTTATTTAAATAAATAAATAATGCTGGACAATCCACACAACATTAGCCCCAAGCTAAGCAGAGCTTGTGTTATGGGTACCTACTAGATAGTCATCTAGTACCCATAACACAAGCTCTGCTCTGTAATGTATTATATTATGTATATCGACTGATATATATACCTATGATATATGTATAAAAAAATATCTATCTATGTAATGTATTATATTATGTATATCGACCGATATACATAAATAATATAATACATTACATAGATAGATATTTTTAATTATACATAGAAAACATCCAGAACGCCCTGGACAAGTGTCTGCAGATCGTACAAACATTTGTCCCGAGGCGGGAATCGAACCCGCAACCTCCTGCGTCGCAGGCAGACCTTCGCCCGCTGCGCCACAGAGGTCGTCAAAAAATGTAAGTATATTTTTAATGCGCTCGGAGACGCTGGCAAAACCAAGTTACATTTAATTTTATTCTAATACTGTTGGTAAATACTACTAGTCTACTAAACCGGTTGTTCAAATGGCCCCTTGATGCCATACTTGCACTCTGAATAACGCACACTTTTCCTCTAAATGACGCGTGCTCGTCCATTTTATACGAGTATGGTCTGCAATCTGCAAGCAATAATTTAGTTTTATCCTTGAGCAAGTTATAAACTACTAGCTTCTGCCCTGCCCGCGGCTTCGCTCGCGTATTTTCGGTATAATAAGTAGCCTATTATCTAAATTTGGCTTTGCTCTAAACGCGCGCCAAATTTTATCTAGATCTGTTCATTCGTTTTGGATCTTAGGTTAGGTTACCAAAATTCAGATCTCACAAACTTTGGCTTTATAGGCTTTATAGTATTAATAGGATACTAAAACAAAATTATCCATTATCCAAATTTATGGCTAGATTGTAGGTAATTCTAGTGTATTTAAACATGTATCCCTTGAGCATGTTATTTATTCAATGTTTAAACAGTATTTGAAGCTGTATCAATTCGACGACCTGTGTGGTGCAAGTCCGCATGTGAGGGTTGCGGGTTTGATTCCCGCGTAGGGGGGACAGATGTTAGTACGATCTACAGATATTTGTTCAGGGAGTTTTAAATGTATGTGCCATCAAAAATATGTATCTATCTATGTAGGTATATACATTTTAAGTATCTAGATGAAGTCACACAAAGAAATAGTCACTGACCGCCTGAAGGTGTCAGTTATCTAGTACCCACCCAACCCAACCCATAACACAAGCTCTGATTACTTTGGGGCTAACCTTAGCTGATGCGGTGTGGACTGTCCAGCAATATACAGGGTGGAATTTTGTAATGCCACCTGGAGGGAAAGTACTCTTAATACTGTAGATAGAAAATTTTACTCAAAGAAAACATTCCTTTAATTTTGAAAAGAAAGAAAACTGCATTCAAAGATTTTCGAAAATTCGCTTGCCACACCCGGGAATCGAACCGACTAAAATCTGTAAAAATTACACCCTGTATTTTTATTGCATAGATCGTTAGGGTCAATAAGAAGGATGAAATCTCTCTAACAAACTTAATAAATTAAATGAAAGGAAAACCATGAAATCTTATATTATTTTAATTATTTACAATAAAAGTCAAATAACTAATTAGTTGCTCAAAGCGGCTCCATTTTCTTGGATACACAAATTTAATTCATTTCTAGTAACTTTTAATAACGTGTTGTGGTGAATATTATAAATCGTATTCTGAACTTCAACTCTCAACTCGTTTACATTCGCATAAGATTATATGTAAATTAGATTTTTTACATATCCCCACAAAAAAAAATCTAAAGGGGTGAGATCTGGTGATCTCGCAGGCCATCTGATTGTGCCGTTGGTACCAATCCAGGTATTAAAATGGTTATTAATGTAGGCAGTAGTGATTCTGCTGTCATGGGCTGGAGCACCATCTTGCTGTAGAATTATTTGGTTTCGCTCCGCCTCGGGGAAACCATTTAACTCATTTAATTTATAAATTTGTTAGAGATTTCATCCTTATAATTGACCCTAACGATCTATGCAATAAAAATACAGGGTGCTATTTTTACAGATTTTAGTCGGTTTGATTCCCGGGTGTGGCAAGCGAATTTTCGAAAATCTTTGAATGCAGTTTTCTTTCTTTTCAAAATTTAAGGAATGTTTTCTTTGAGTAAAATTTTCTATCTACAGTATTAAGAGTACTTTCCCTCCAGGTGGCATTACAAAATTCCACCCTGTATAATTAAATTACGAAAAGTTTTGTCATTACGTTTTAAAACTCTTAACTTATACATTTGTTCGATTCGAGGTGCCGGCTTAGAATTTGCACCACCCCAACTCTTCCCGCGGGTGTCGTAAGAGGCGACTATGGAATATCCACCGGGGGCGGCCAGCAGCGCCCCCCACCAAACTGCGATCCCCAACGCGCATGCTCAGCGTGGGGATTATGGGCATTACCCCCCATGAGATAAAAGCCAGCGAGGCGCTTATCAGGGGGAGGCCTATGTCCTGCAGTGGACTAATATAGGTTGATGATGATGTACTACTTATAGAATAATACAGTGAAACAAACCAAACCCAGAATAGTAACTGGGGAAAACCGCAATTTATCAGCAGCACCTAGCGTAGGAGTCATGAAATTTATTGTGAAAAGCCACAAGATGTAATACCAACGATGTTTTGTTGCCTTCGTGGATCTGTATTTTTGATAGGTTAAGGTTACCATAACACATAACTACTGAAGCTTTACACGCCATCTAGTGTAGGTAAAATTGCCAATATTAACTAAGGCATTTATTCATCAAAGGTGAAGAGCCAGAGCCAAAAACGCCGTCTAGTGTAGGTAAAATTGTAAAATTAGGTATCCTATACTTACTACTAATATTATAAATGCGAAAGTTTGTGAAATCTGAATTTTAGTTACCTAGGATCTCCAAAAGTACTGAACAGATCAAGATGAAATTTGGCGTACGTTTAGGGCTAAGCCTAACTTAGATATAAGGCTACTTATTGTACCTACCTAAAATACGCGTGCGAAGCCGCGGGCAGAAGCTAGTTACTTATATAGCAAAAATTAAGAAAAATCACAACTATGTAGAAATATTATGAAGCAAAAATATAACTATGCAGAAAGATACTAGGAAATATCCGAAATGTTTACGAGTTCGGCACAAAAATAGAGGCGATTGACGTCACGCTTGGCACTGTCAAGGGCGCTGGTCGCTGACCACGGATGCAAACCACCGTTACCTTATTATTATTAACTAGTAGGCAAGGCACCTACAGTGAATATAACAATTCAAAATTATTCAGTTGCTTGGTAACTTTGATAAAAGAAGCTTGGTATTAACAAGATTTACATGAATATAACAAAAGTTTTTAACATTTTGGAAGACAGATTTATAATTATCATCATATACTTAACAATTTACAATTTTTAAGTCGGATAATCTTTTATTTGACTAAATGTTACGTTAAGGGTCTAAGAAACTAAGAAGATTCGATTTTTGTTCAGAATGAAATGAACTATAAGACAGATCTTAATTTTTTATTCACGGAACATTTGTACAAAATCTCAATAAATCTAGAGGATTTTTTTGTTTCCTTTTAAAATTTGTCACACACACGTTCGACTTCTCTAGTCAAATTTAAAATGCGAGCGATAAATTTAAATTTTCAGAACAGAACGTATGCATTATATTTATTTATTTATATTTTAAATAAATATGTATATTTATGATTTTGGTGCGTTTATTTTTGATATGAAACTTTTTAGTCTCAAGTTTACTTCTTTCTGCGGTTTCTTAATGTCACTAACGTTGATCCTGTCTTCTAGGAGTACCTACGTATTTTAGGTACGGTCAGAGTTTTCTAATTCGGCCGTCGCGTCGTTCACATCTTCACTTTTCAACAGGTGAGATTGAGTCAAACGAAGGTCTATACTTCTCCTCACTCATCTCACCTCAACAGCCTGTATTGGTCCACTGCTGAACGCAGGCCTCCCCCTGATAAGCGCCTTATTAGCTGTTATCTCTTGGGGGGTAACGCCCATAATCCCCACCTAAGGACCAATCTATACGTAAGGATAGACAATATAAAAAAAACTGTTGCGCGCATGTAAGGGATACTTTTTAGGATAACTGTTGTTTTTGCGTAACGATACGGTTATAATCTATTTATACCTACCACAGAATCCTTGTCATAGTTGTTTTTGGTAAAAAGCTGCAATAGGATTTGTTCACCCCAACATACATAACAAAACAACACACAAATTAATGATGAAACAGAATAAATTTTAGGTAAAAGTCACATCATATTTGATTGAATAACAAAGTTGGCAAACTAAATAGTAGCAGCATGATCCCCAGATGTTTCATATAGCCAGTATGTTACTGACGTCACACACCTACTGCTAGGTATACTGTAGACCTGTTCAGTGCCAAGGCTATAGTAACTATAGTTAGCCCTGTGGCTGTAACGTAAACACTGCTCGGCCACCCGTTTATTGTAAACAAACTGATAACTTTACAATTTAAGCTTTAAACCAGGAATTTGAAGATGAAAATGGGCACCGAGACATTGGATAACAGAATATTGGCTATACTTACCTTAGTTGGACAATACAACAACGTATAATACCGACCTGTGAGGCGTTTGTAAAACGCATATATTTTAAATCCAATTATGGAAAAAGAAACATTCTATATGAAGGCGCACAGTTATACAACAACTTACCTGACACCATAAAGAACTGTTTATCAATGCACTTATTTAAAAAAAAACTAAAACAATATATTTATGATTATATCTTTTAAGTTAGGGTAAAAACGGTACCAACCATTAAGGTGAAACCTGCTACGAAAGTTATTATTATTAGTAAACTTCTATAATGTAATATTGATAAATTAAGATAGTAAGTAAGGTTATATTGTATGTACTCATTTAAGTGAACATTGTTCTTTTGAGTAAAATAAATTCGTTAAACTGATATATTAGAAAGGTAATGGAGGTTTATAATGCAGTAGTAAAGGTGTAAAACAGGAAGTAATAGAAATACCTATATCATTCATTGAGAAAAATAATGTCGATGCAAATTGTGATTTGCAGTCAGTTCGAGTTTGAAAATACGATGATGCAACCATACATATCTGAGTATTTTATAGATATTGGACTGAATATAATAAAAGACATAAGCAACTCAGCTTTTTGACCGTGACTGTGACGCTAGTTTAATTAGCAGAATGAAAACAAGAAGGTACTCTATCATAAGCTGGGCATAAACAAAGATAAAAATAAGGTCAAAAGCCTTGAATTACTTAACTTAACAAACAATCCAACACATACTACATCATCGGAAATAACGTCATTTATTTTGTAAATTTCGGCAACGCACATAGGCATCATGAAAAAAAACCTAACAAAAGATTTATAGATAAAGCAATCGAGGTAACCGGTGCATTTGTAAAAAACAATGTATAGAATAGAAACAGTTATTTACTATATGAAGGAATACTATAGGTTTACTATACTTTCCCTTTTAGACAAAGACAATATTTACACAAACCTTGGACTTCAATTCCTCGTACAAACAACAGTGAAAGTTATATGACCTTGAGTACTTCCGACACAATTGTATACAATTGAAATGGTTCGAAATATAGGGCAGTTTTTGACAATACCGACGAGACTGTCCAAAAGGGGAAAGGCAATAAAGTCATACAATCAGGCACAGTCATAAAATCAACGGCAACAATAAATTCCAACTGTATAGACATTCAATGATATTATATATAGCTAGTATAACTGGATCAAGTTTTATTGAAGCCGCCAAAGGGCGAGTTTCCAAAACTCCTTTCAAGTATCGGAGTCGGCTCAAATGACGTCATGCTTCACGGTAAGTTAATTTCCAAAGGATAACGGTCGCTACGCGAAGGAGTGAGCCCAAATTTTACGATCAACTTTTACTTTTATATGTTGCTTCATGAATGTACCAAATAGAATAGCATTTTGTTGGATTTACTGCCTGTTTTTAAATAAAATTATAGTTTTAGCTTTCGCCTTTTAGAGATATATGATTAAGGGGAAAAAATATTGAGATATTTTATATCAAGAGACTTTTGTAAAAAAGATAAGTGAAAACCATCGACCTACAAAGTGAAACCGGTTAATATTCTTTAGACCACTTCGTTCGTTTGACGTACAAAATTAAAAATGTTAACAAGCTATAAAGCTTTTTTTTAAATCCATACTTTAAGGCGAGGATTCCCGAGATGCGATGATTGCGAGTAAGTGAACAAGACGGTGCGCAGGCAGCCGAGCACGATTTTGTAGGTATTTAGGTGTTTTGAAAAATATTTGTATGGCATATAAAAATATTTTCTAGTGATGCACTGCGTAATAACGTTTGCAATGTTTTGGTAAACATTTTGTGTCATTTTATTCATTTTTCTATTCACACTGATCATTAAAAGTTTCATTTAGAGGTAACTTTGATATTTTTTTCGATCGGGTGAAATATCACCAATCGTGTTTTTGTCTAGTGATGCACTAGAAAATATCCTCAACTATAATATGTATGAATTTCAAAACTATAGGCCTTATAGTTATTGAGGTACGGACAGTTAAAAACCCCGAAATCCGGGAATCCTCGCCTTAAGGTTCATAATGATCTTGCTTGACTTTTAAAATAATGACTAATAACAACTGTTTTGTTTGTTTGCAACAGTCTGCAGTTAGCTTGATTGTATCAATTGTAAATACCAGTTTTTATTTATTTCTTTTATTTTAATTATAATTTTCCTTGTCAATAATAATAATAACAATAAAAAATCAAAATAAAATAACATTGAAAATGTAATGTGGACCACAGGTGAATTATTGATGTTTCAAAAATTTGATGACTGACTTTATGATAACAAGATGTCGCTAGTAAAACTTGGATAAAAGTGGACGAGCTCTAGATCGCGCTGACGAGAACGCACGGCAAAGAATGAAGTTGTTGACTTGTTTCTATTGTTAATTTTGCTAAATAGTTCTAAACGATAATATTATATATACCGAACCCTCCGTGTGCGAGTCGACTCACACTTGACCGGTTTTATTTTTCAACCGACAACGTCAAGTTTATATTTAACAAGCTTTTAACGTCATCAGTCATCACATCACAGGTCTATTTTTGTAAACCATGGTGACGTATTATTGCGAGCTATTAATTTATGGAACATTTTCTACAAAACAGTGGACAGTTGCACTCCGAGTGCGAAGGTCGCGTACATTAGCTCCGTGTTAATTAGAAAAATCCTTATCTACTGAGTGAGGTGCACGGCAACAAACCCGGCTATTCGGGTTGTTAGCCTAGCGTTCGGTCGCAATGCACTCTCAACCTCAACCTTGTATCGTAATTGAGTCAGTTCAGTTTGGCGTGACCGAGCAGAATAATATGGAAAATACTTTGGAGGCACGTACTGATACGTTACAAAACTGTCCAAATCCAGAAGAGATGGAAGGGGACGCGGAGCTTAATTGTGTCAGGAAGAGAGTGAGAGAGATAAATGGAGAAGGGAATTCTTCCGAGGATTCATGGGAGACAGTTTCGCGTGGGAAGAAAGCCGGGAAAAAAGAAAATGTTGTGGATGAGATAGGAGAGAACGTTCAGATCTGTGTGACTAGTAAAAATGATTTACCAAAGCAATTTGCGCTTGCTAAATTATTGCAAGACCATGTTATTGAGGATATTTCAAAAATTAAATATGTCAGCACAAGTAAAATATTAATTACCTTTGATAAGATGTCAAGCGCAGATAAATTTCTGCATACCAAAGCATTTTCCGATATGGAGTGGAATTGCCATAAAACGGCAGAAGTTGGAGTATCGTATGGCGTAATTAAAAATGTGGAGATGGATCTTTCTGAGGAAGACATTTTGAGACAAGTGTCTTCTCCAATTGAAATCATGTCGGCTAAACGATTGAATAGAAGAAACATGGAAGAGACTGATGGTGGTGGTGCCTTATGGGTTCTTAGTGAATCCATTCGATTGGGATTCAAGGGCACATCGGTTCCAGCTTATGTGTTCATTCACAAAATACGCATAAAAGTTCAACAGTACATATTCCCAGTGACTCAGTGCGGAAGATGTTGGAAATTCGGTCACATGTCAAGATTCTGCCCAAGTAAGAAGATAATTTGCCCTAAATGTGCCAAGAAACATGAGAGCTGTGAAACGGAGTCATTTAAATGCGTTAATTGTCATGGGCCACATATGGCTATGTATAAATCGTGCCCGATCTTTAAGAAAGAGAGGAAAATTCGTGAGCTTATGTCTGAGTTTAATGTGACTTACAGAAAGGGAAAGGATATGTATGTGCCACCATCCCCAGTGGCAGAACGCCTAGAAAGACCCCAATTTGCAAGCGACGATGAATGCGTTGAAGTTAATATGAGCCCGATACCACTTTCAACAGTTCAGAAGCCTGTTATAGTCTCTAATTCAGTAGCTGGCTGTTCTTATGCTTCTATAGCGAAATCGAAGAAGGTGGATAAAGAAAAACCAAGTCAGGTAACCATAAAAACACACAATCAGAAAGAGAATATGGAAGAGAATGAATTGCAGGGACAGAAGCCAGATCAAGGTTTCGGAGATGATCGAGGACGAAGGAAGAAGAAGCAGAAAAAAGGAAAACAACCCACGGCCAGTGTTTTCAGTTGGGATGAGGAACACTCAGTGTCCTCGGAAGAGGAACAGCATTCTCGACCACATAATATGGAAACGAACCAGACGTATGAGAGTGACAATGATTTTACATTCAAGAGTTTACTGAGTAAGTTAAAAGACATTATATTTAGTAGGCACTCCTTAGATAAGAAGATAGAAATGTCGTTTAAGATTTGTATTGAATGGGTAATATCTAAAGCTGTAAGTTATGTGACGGCCGGAACCTTTTTTAGTTCTGACCCTCATTATGGATAAAAGTCCGCAAAATGATTTAACAGTTAATCTGATCCAATGGAACTGCCAAAGTTTAAGACCTAAATCCGTGCCCTTTGAAGCACTTCTTACCCAAGAAAAAGTTCACATTGCAATTTTAAGCGAAACTTGGTTTGAGCCTGAGAGTAACTTTAATATTAGCAACTATAATTGTTATCGACTGGATAGGGATGACTCATACGGGGGCGTGGCAGTCTTAACTCATAAAACTGTTATGTCTCGCGTTTGTCCATCACGCAGCAGAAACCCTGGTATCGAATTATTGCATGTAAAAATCCTAAACTGTCAGCATATTGAGAATATTATTTCCATATATTGTCCTTCTTCCATTCATACCTCTCAAAGCGACTGGGATCATGTTTTTTCGATTTGTAATAATAAAACACTTATATTAGGTGACTTTAATGGTCATCATGATAGTTGGTCTTATAAAAACGATAGTAGGGGCAATCAAATTATGGAGGCGATGCTGGATTCCAATTTCACTTATCTCAATGATGGCAGCCATACAAGGATAAAATTGTCAAATGGTGTTTTGCAACAATCTTCGCCCGATATTTCATTTATTTCTTCGGATTCGGTAATTAACTTCAATTGGAAAACTACAAATGAATCACTTGGCAGTGATCATCTTATGATTAAAATATCATTTGCCCAAAATTCTCGAAGAAACTGTATTAAAAAAAGAAATTTTAAAAAGACTGACTGGCCTGAATATGCCTCATTTATTGAGAATTCATTATCTGACTTCCAGCCACCAGACGATCACCAAATGTTTTATGATCAGTTAATAGATATCTTACAAAAAGCCGCAAACACTCATATCCCATGCATTAAAATACCTACGGATGTAAAACATAAGTTCGTGCCAAAACCTTATTGGAATACTGAGTTGTCTAAGGCAGTGGCAGTTCGCAGACTGGCTTTGGCGACGTTTCGACGCTGTCCATCGCCTCATAATTTGATTGAACTAAAAAAGAAAATAGCTGAAGCTCAGAGGTTGATCCGAGTTGCTAAATGTAAGTCGTGGCAAAAGTTTTGCTTATCTGTGGACGAAACATCGTCTGCGTCAGAAATGTGGAATAAAATGAGATGGATAAAGGGCCGTTCAATACCTAAACAAAGCGTGAACAAAGAAAAGGCAGAACAATTGCTAACCGATTTAACACCTGATTTTGTCAGCCCAAATAATCCAACATTTTATTCAACTAATTGTACGCTAGGAATGGACATAACATTGTCTGAATTGCTGAATTGCATAAAGAAAAATGACACTGCGCCGGGTAGCGACGAGGTTTCCTACTCAATGATAAACCACCTGCCGCTAGTTGGTAAACTACTGTTATTAAATTTTTATAATCGATGCTACACTTTCGGATTTGTCCCCTCACAATGGCGTAAAATTAAAATCATCCCTATACCTAAACATGGTACACCATCAGCTCTGCGCCCTATTTCACTAATATCGTGTTTATGCAAGATTTTACATTCGATTCTAAATAAACGGCTTGAATGGTACTTTGAAAAACAATCCCTATTTCCGGACGCTATGGTTGGCTTTCGTAAAGCACGTTCTTGCCTGGACAATCTTACTTGCCTTACATCTCACATCCAGAAAGGATTTTCAAATGATCTATTAACTGTAGGGTGTTTTATAGACATCAAGAATGCCTATAATAACGTGGACGTGTCATCTCTGTTAAAAATTCTTGACGAATTTCAAGTTGGTTACAAAATGTGCAGGTACTTATGGTGCTACCTAAGTATGAGAATGTTAGAAATTACCACTGAGGAGTGTGTTTTAACGAGGTGGACGTATCAAGGTTTAGCCCAAGGAGACCCGTTATCCCCTCTCCTTTTTAATATAGCCACTCTAAAAATATGTAAAAGTATAAACAATGTGGAGATATCCCAATATGCTGACGATTTTGTGATGTACAGTACTAAAACACACGTGACCGATGCGACAAGAGAACTACAACTAGCTTTAGGTAAAATAAGTAGTATATTAGATAGTATTGGTTTAGAAGTTTCCCCTGTTAAGAGTAAAATATGCGTTTTCAAAAAAGGTCGTTATCGAGGCACAATAGATTTTACGCATAACAATTATTCATTACAGCTCTGTGATAATGTTAAGTACTTAGGATTATGGCTCGACAGCTCACTAAGATGGGGTAAACATATTAATGAGACACGTGTTAAAGTTCAAAAATATATTAATGTAATTAAAGTTTTAGCTGGTTCAGGTTGGGGGGTTCACCAAAAACATTTGAGAAAATTGTACATTTCGATAATCCGCAGTAGGATTGATTACGCTAGTTTTATATATGATAATAGTTGCCATAGTAATGTAATTAAATTAGATAGGATACAAAACCAAGCCATGCGTGTTGTTGGAGGGTACATACGTAGTACACCTATACACGTCATGGAGAGTGACTTGAGCTTACCTCCTCTATTTGTACGTAGAAGATATTTAGCCAAAAAATTTTGGCTTAAGTCTAAATCATTTAAAGACAATAGAGTTATTAAATATATCGATGACCTTGCTTCACAAAGATCCCAGTACTGGTCTCACCGAAAGTTACCGATTTTAGCTACGGTTCATCCAATTTTAAACTCCTTATCAATTCACTCCTGTGACAAACTTGAAATGTTTTCCTTACATACTTGGGTTAGCAATATAAATTTATCTAACGTCATTATAGATAACATACCTGCCATTGTACATTCGAAGCGCTCATATAATTGTCGTGACCTAAAAAATAAGTGTATAACTTACATCGATATTAATTATACAGATCATTATAAAATATTTACAGACGGATCCAAGGATGGAGATAAAGGTGGAGCTGCATTTTATGATCCTTTTACAGAAATTAACATTAAATTACAAATTGACGCAAATATTTCGATCATGCATCTCGAGTTAATAGCTTTATCCGAAGCTATTTCATATGTAGATTCTATTGAATGCAACAAATTTGTTATCTTCTGCGATTCAAAGAGTGCGTTGCAACATATAGCTCGGTGCACCTCGCCCGTGCGAGGCAGCCCGATTGCTTATACTATTCTAGAATCTATATTATTGCTACAATCTAAAAATAAAACAATAGTCTTGCAGTGGATTCCGTCACACATTAATCTAGAAGAAAATGACATAGTTGACCTATTTGCCAAAGAAGCTAGTTATGATGGAATCCCGTTGTTACAAATCCCGTTGCACTCGGATTATGTCAGATTAGTTAAGACTCAATGCATTGACCTTTGGCAAGAATATTTCGATAAAAGATCTGTAGAGAAAGGCATTTGGTACCGGACAATACAGCCTCAAATTATGTCGTATCCTTGGATTGATGACTGTACCCATGATAGGAATGTACTTGTGATTGCTCTCAGGCTCCGTTCCGGACACATTCCAACGAATAAGTTTGCATTCCTTATGAAAAAAGTTAATTCGCCCAATTGTGATGTATGTGGTTCTATAGAGGATGTACAGCACGTTTTGATGGAATGTTGTCGGAACGTAAATGAAAGAACTAAACTGTTTGGTTCCTCCAAAGTGCTCAATGTCGGACAGTGCAACGCTATATTGGCGTCACCTCTGTCGGACAAAGCAGCACAGCTGTATGATCTGGCTGAATGTTGCTTTAAATTAAGAAGTTAATTTTTTGTTAATTTATGTAGTTACTTCCTATTTACACTATTTTTGTTCATGTTGTTGATAGGTAAATTGTTGTTTAATTAGGTATATAATTTCATGTTATCTTCATAGGGCGATGTGGTCGCTAAGCGACAAAGTCCCTTTATTTTGATGCAAATAAAAAAAAAAAAAAAAAAAAAACATTTTCTATGCAGGGTAGATCGACAGAAGTGATCGCTTTCAGCGATAATGCCGCCGATTGTACCTTCCAGTTATATTTGCTTTTTGTGCTATTTGTAGGCTCTGGTGCTCAATAAAGTTAGAAACTTATCTAGACCCGAGTTCATCAACAGACGGTTAAATTTTGCTTTAACGTTTTTGACAAAAGTTTTCATACATTAAACGTCAACTTTAACTGACGAAGCAGCCTAATTATCCGATCATCTATTGGTGAACGAAGACAGACCTAAGTTATTTACAGATTGCCTGAAAAGACATGAACTCATGTAAGTTTGCTGTGGTGAGTGAGACAAAGGCTGCCTATAAACGTAATGTTGAAAGCATCTGTGTGCGCAAACAGCAGCGGCTTGTACAGCCACTGCTGAGTCACACAACAATGAGTGGTCTGTGACGTAACAAACCAGAACCACCTGAGCTAACATCCTTGTTTGCATAACTGCGGTACCCAGCTCATCGACACAGATACCACTCATTCCTTAGATAGTATGCGTTAAGCTTTTTATAGGTATATATTAATTAAAATACATGGTAATTTAAGAACGGTCTTCGAAGGATTTGATTTTTTGATTAAATTGAGCAGACGATGGTCGTTTGAATGATCTACCTGAAAACTATCAAGTAACAAGCGATCTGAATACAGGGTGCTTGCTGCTTGCGTGGATGATAGCTTCAGAGGCTTTAATTCTATCCTACCCAATCGTGCGCTAGCATAGCATTCATGACTTCCAAATTTTGCAAAATATACTTCAGACTTGAAAACCGATATTGAGATTGCATCGCCTCCCCTGGCTCGGCCTCTAAGAGAGGATGGGAGAGGACCGGAACGTTGTAGACGTTCCGGTCCTCTCCCTCTCTTCGCACGCCTATCCCGGCGTCCCGTCGGTCGACGACCAGTGGGACCCCTGCGGTACCGCTGAAAAATGTTCGAAGCGGAACTGCGAGAGTTACACGCGGAGGACTGGCGAGAAACTGCGCAGGACAGGGAAAAATGGCGACTTCCCTTATCGGAGGCCACGACACACTTCCTTACTTAGGAAGATTGAGATTGAGTAGAGAGTGAGCAAATCGGTAAAAGCTTATTATGATCATGACCCATTCAATTGAACAAATGCTTTAGTAGTATCACCTCACCTCAACAGCCTATATTGGTCCATTCCTGCAGGGGTATTTTAATTCATTCGATTCGTTTCCGAATCGAAAACGTCAGATTCAAATTTGATTCCGATGGATCACTAAAACGCTAATTTGATTTCGCCTTGGGTTGATGATCGAAATAAGATGCTCCTCCTCATTGACATGGCCATTAGTCAATAGGTTCGCTTCGGATTTTCAATCATCAACCCGAGGCGAAATAAAAAGAGCATTTTACAGATCCGTCGGAATCGAATTCGAATCCGACGTTTTGGATTCGGAATCGAATCGAATTAATTAAAATACCCCTGCTGGACGCAGGCCTCCCCCTGATAAGCGCCTTATTGGCTTTTATCTCATGCGCAATGCCTATAATCCCCACGCTGGGCATGGGGGTTGGGGATCGCAGTTCGGTAGAATTGTGCTGCAGAGGGCGCTGCTGCCCGCCCCCGGTGGAAATCCTTTAGTCGCATCTTACGACACCCGCGGGAAGAGTTGGGGTGGTGCAAATTCTAAGCCCGCACCACACAGCAGGTTTTGTAGTATGGAATATCGATAATCGCAATTCACCGAAGTCAAGCACGTCTGATTTCGTCAATGACACGCGAGCTATCTACGGACACTCACGTCACGCAGTAGGTCGGTGACGATGCAATGCAATACAGTATGTTGACAGACGCTTGTCACAACATACTGATTACAACATTCAACTAGCCAGCATCTCCAGCTCCATGACATTCAAACATCTGACCTCAATTCTCAGTGTTGCTAGTACAAAATATTTGATTCAGTCACTACGGTGTGGTTGAGTCATGTTCTGTTAGCGATTTCGTACCTCAGTTCAGTCCTTATCTGATACCTTCTTTAGGGTTAAAGTTACTATATCAATAAGTTTATGGCCCGTGTTATGAAAGTTTGCGCAATCATCAATCTATCAATAATTTACCTATTTTTGTATGTAGGTAGTTAGGTACCTATCCTATATTCCTAAGTTCCTTGTTTATTTTCTGTCTTGAATTATAACCAAAGCACCTCATATTGTAACCCATAGGCATATTTAATATACCGTAAATATACCGATCAGTTTAAATTTTAAACTGACATTTCCAAGTGTGCCTTTTGCTCCTACGGCAAATAAATGAGTATGCTCGAGTAACGCTTTTGTTTGGCATAAACGTCGTGTTGGGTTATATCAACTCAACTTATTCACCATGGGTTCAACCACTGCTGATGCTTTTAACTGGTTTACTGTTTTGGGTCTCTTTAGTATCACCTCCAACACACATAAAAAGCAACACTGATAAAAACAATATTATCCGTTAACTCATGAATTATCAAAACTAACATCATGCCAGCGAGAACAAGTTTAATTCGTAACATTTCCTTGTGTGGTTTCGAGAGGTAAAGGTCGCCAGGTGATTATAAATAGTTTAACAACAAAACGAAGGCAATACGGCAACACCTTGATTCGATAAATAATTTAATGCGTGACCTCACGTTTGATATTTGTAATTAAACCGCATTACTGGTTCTAGACTGCATTAAACTGAGTGAGAGATAAGTACATTAGTAAAAAACGTCGGTAAACAATTTACTATTTAGTTAGGACAGCACAGTAAAGCCAGAATTCCGTTCATGTTCTGCTATTGCTTCAACTGAAGCACCAAAGACCAAATACAAAAGTATGAAACCATGAAGTCTCGCTCACTTAGGGTAAACGCAATGTCAATCCTTTATAATGTTAATGCTCACGTCACCAACATCTGCTATTGCTAACGCAGCCGGCGCCAAGGTTAAGTGGCCTTAACTCCTTATTGGTCGTTCAAGAATCAAGATATGCGAAGGGTTGCTTCAAAGGAGCCTTTGTCCTGATTTAGATGTGAGGGGATTGAGCAATTTTGCATGACTATGATATTATCATGTTTGCTGTGAACTACGTTACCTACCTATTACCTATAGTGGCTATAGTCTATACCGCCTTTACTTACTGAATTTGAACGAGAGTTGGTTTTTATGCTTTTATTGAATTACTAGCTGCGCCCCGCGGCTTCGCCCCCGTGGAAATTTATGTTTCCAACTTTCTTAATTTTTTCTTTCATAAGAACCTTCTCCTGACAATAACAAACACAACAAAGAAAGAATTAGCGAAATCGGTCCAGGCGTTGTTGAGTTATGCGCTTACCAACACATTTTGCGATTCATTTTTATATTATAGATAGATTTGACTGAATCAGACGTCAGAAGAACAATCAAGTGCCAGTCATGTAGGTGCCAAAAATCACTGAACAGGACAGGAACTTCAAAAACTGGACAACGCCTCGTAAGCACTTACCTATATGCTTAGTCGCTCTTAACTATTTGCGAGGTTTCTGAAAATTCATATCATTAGTAATTTTTTTAGTAATTACATATTTGAATTGCATGTTCAATAACCTAAGTCCAATTGCTAAAGGTTTTTGACTCAAGGCATTTATATGTTTTAAAATGTACCAACCTTGGATCGTCCCAGGATGACCACCTGCCTGACGGTCAGTCAACAACACATTTCCGTGTGGAGCCCTCATTATCGACACTAATATTATCTCAGTGCACAAAAGAATGTTGACATTCATGTTTGCTGAAGGGTATCAGTTTGTACAAACGCCACACGTCAGAGATCACGTCGCTATCTCGTGGCGAGACTCTGTCTGCTGAACTAATTGATATCAATCTCGGTGCAAATTGAACAATTGAACTATTAGCGCTTCGAGGTGAGAGATGTTTCATTAAACGACGAAAGCAAAATGATGAATGATTAGAACACGTTGTCGCAATAGCAACATCTAGTCTTTTAACTTATTAAAGATTCTAAACATTATAGGAAAAACCAGACGTTCTTTATCGACCGACTATCAAAATGACCCATTCCGTCGACAAATAATAATGAAGTTCGTCGTTTTGAAGCGCACTTAGCCTAGGCCCGTGTGCTTTAGTCATTACCGTTTATTTTCCCAAAACCCGAGAAGATAAAAATCACAAAACAATATGTACTAATAATGCTGAACAACCCACACAGCATCATCTAGCCCCAAAGAATGCAGAAATATTGTGGGTACTAGATAAATGATGTAAAAGTACCTAGTTATTTACCGAAGCCATTGAAAATGGACGAACGCCCGTTCGGAAAGAAAAATTCAATCCGCACTAAGAGCATGGAACAATAAATCTATTGGCAACGCATTACATTAGGTATTCAGCCGCCGTACCAAGGACCAATGTAGGCAGTTCCATCGGTATTCAGCAGGCACGCCGGCGAAACGTAGCGACACTACGTCATGCTTTAGCCAAGGTGTTTAGAACACAGAGGTGGAGTCAGAATATAGAATAGTACTTTTTAATTTCGATTTGGTGAAAGAAACCTGCAAAATGACGCGGATACCTGACAAAATGATGATCAAGACGAAAATGTAATGAACGGCCAAGGCAACGTTGTCGGCAAGCTTTAAATAAAATAAATAAATAATGCTGGGTACTAGATAGATAACTGATACTTCCCTTTATCCGTAAAGGGAAAAACCAGCTTCAATAAACAAACAAACGCCACATGCGGTTCACAAAAACAGCAAGATCACGATCGTGTAACCGATATTTGCACGTGGTTTACTTTACATGTTTAGCGATTGACGCAAAGGACTAGTTCGCGGACGTTATTGTCAGTTCACGTAACGCCGCTAAAAACTGAGCAAACAAGCTCTGACGCAAACGCTTAATTTTTCTCATTCTTCGTCCTTTCGGTCTTTCCCCTCGGGGGTTTTATTAACATTGGTGCTAATGGAAGATCCACGTTTAGTCAGAGAGGAGGAATCCGTTACATTTTGACGATATTACGATTTTTTAACACTTAACATATAGCTGAGTGGCTAATTATTTAGGTTTCTGAATAAGCCTATGTAGTTTCTAAATTAGTGAGTGTTATTTTGTATTGATATTTTTGAGGTTAACAGCTACAAAAAAAAATCTTCGTTTACAAAATGCGCGGTCAAATATTTCTTTAGCATCGGTTGAAGGGGATGTGTTGATGCGATGCGTAGGAGTCGATCGGATGTGATCTGTTTGCAATAAACACAAGAATAAAACAAATCTGACGTGACGGTATCCGGTGATATAGCTGTTGCTACATTTTATATCGGACAAACATGATCATGATGTGGGAAAAGGGTAGAGCTAGAAAAGAAACCACAATAGGTTTTTATTTTAAGACATTAAGGCCTGAATTGAAGGACCCTGAATTGAAAGGCTCTATGGTTGTGTGAGTTTATGCCATACAAAAGTCTCAAGCATATTATATCGATGACTGAGCAAGCTTTCATAATACGGTCCGTAAGACAATATTTCTGACGAAGGTGCGTCATTTGAGCCAATCGGTGTCAAAAAGAATTATAGGATCATCATCATAATAGTGATCTTGGTACCATACCAATAACACAAGCTCTGTTAGATGGTCTTGATGATGCTGTGTAAAATATCTTAAATTATATATTTATTGACAGTATTAATAATCAAGGAACCGATGAACGGGAAGCTGTGGGCGAAAAGCTATAAAGATTCACCATAAAACTTGTTGCGGCTATTCTAGTGAATGCCCATGACGCGACATGAACATTTTCATCAGGAATTTTATACAAAAGCAAATGATAGTGATATTCCTGCTGAAATTATCTTTAGTACTTATTATGAATTACTCAGTTGTGATCCACTGCGCTCGTGTATGATGATAAACATAATAAAAACAGCCATTATTTCACATCAGTTTAAGCTAGTCTTTTAGAATTAGTTGTTTGAAATTGTGTATGAAACCTGTCACACCTGTCATCGCCGAGTCTGTTGAATCGTTAGAATGTTCAATTTGATTGAAAATCTCCTTCAACACGTTCGGTTTGGATAGATGCTCGTTGAGCTTCCAAAGTAAATATGAAGTCAGGATGTCGATGCCCCAATCCATCTCTGGTCACCCCTACTCCCGTATTCGCCCCGCGTGCGAAGGACGCGAGCACCGCACGGACAGATGCGCTCTCGTGAATCGTGAGCCGAAACCATTCCGAGCTTCCAGCACCCGCTTAGGGCTGCCGCCTGCCACTTGCACGTCCAATCAGCGGAGCCGGGAGACTTGGCTTGAATTTTACTTAGCAGGAAGCTTTGCTGAAGTTTTTAACGGTGAATTCGTGCTGTGAAATGCTGGTATTTCGTACTGGAGTAGCAGTTCGTGTTGCTAATAGATTCTCAGGAGTGACATCGGCTAGCTAGACTGTGTCGAGCCCAACCATGCCGCTCCAGGCGACTTCGGCGCGTCACGCTTCGGGTCGCACCGCCGCCGCCGCGCGCCGCCGCCGCCGAGGCTGGACAGTGAAAGCCTTAATGTTACACAATTACACTAGTTGTAATTTGACGTCTCATCTCAATGCTGGGGAGATTTACCCCTGGTCACTCCACGCATCGCGATCCTGAGCCACGACAGTGTCCAGTTCGTCACGCCGCCATTGCTTCATCGATCTGCCACGGTCCTCACACTGTTCGGGCTGCACTGGGTGGCTATCAGGATTTAATAATAAATTTACTGAGTAAGAAGCGAGTTTTCTAGCGATTTTAGACGCAACGCAACTGCGTTTGGTTTATATTGTTATTGTATGGAAGTCAAACCCAATAGAGTAAGTAGCTAAGCGATTGTAAAGATGGTGTTAAAAAGCAGCAGCCCTACATCAAGGCATCGGCAGCATTGTGTCAGCAGTAATGGTAACACATGGCAAGGAGGAAAGCGTGGCCGTCGTGAATGGCGATGAGCTCGCAGTTGTTCTATGAAATTTTATTGAGTTGGAATTGCGGTGGCGAGGGTCGCGCCGCGTCCGGAATAGCCAATGAGAGCCACGAGAAGCGCAAATTGTGAATGATGACAGATTACGATTTACGATTACCCTGAATCGTAAGAAGATGTTCCGATCGTACCTAATATCGGATGTTAGACGGAGCCATACAGGATATCGCGTAGCGTTTCAAGTTTATTAAATGTTCCATTCGGAATATCGTCTGATAAAATGGCAACAGCACGTAATGGAATAGATTTGAATAGCAAACGTCGGAATAGGAATAGTCGACATGGTCTTTTTACGTCGTCAGTCAGAACGTTCGGTAGAATGCTTTGCGGAAAATTCGACTAAAACAATTCGACTAAAAACATTTCAACTAGTAACAATTCGACTAACGACTAAAACAATTCGTTTTAACAACGAAAAATTTTGTGTCAACATATGGCTCTGAGTGCAATTATACATATACATACCCTTTCAGTCACAGAGTCGCCACGAACCCCCCCGAATTGTGTTTTAGTCTAACTGCTTTAGTCGAACTGCTTTAGTCTGTGTGGGTCTGGGTACCAGTACCAAACCAACCAACCAGCGCGCCACTCCACAACGCGCATCAATCCAAAACGTTCAAAATCTTATGATGTGACAATTTAATGAAACGATTCGGGTTCCGCACTCGTCATTCCGCTGCAGTGCGATGGAAAAGCGTAATTTGTGTCAGCAACTGTGTCGAGCCGTCTCCAGGAGTTCCCAGAAGACATCAGTCAGCAGGATAAAGACGTCTTCAGTGTCACGCATCACGCTCAGCCGCCTCTCGGTCAGTGGCGTGTCGCTCCCACGCAAGGCGAGCCAAGCGATGCGACGCGCTTTCTAACCGCACCAGCCCATGCATGTTGAATACTTCATGTTCCAGCAAAAACTACAAGGCGCTTTTATACAAGGTCTATTAATATCTGAGATAATCAACTTGAGTATCTAGCTAGGGGAACAAAAACGAAAGAGATGATAGTAATTTGTCGATGGTGCGAGTATTCTAAGTTGATTAGTAATAATCATGGTGTAATAATATTATATTTTCTTGGACCATAATATTTATTAATATGAGTATTTTCTATGTATAAAAAATATATCTATCTATGTAATGTTATTGTATTAAGTATATCAGTCATCTAGTACCCATAACACAAGTTCTACTTAGCTTGGGGCTAGATGATGCTGTGTGAATTGTCAAGCATTATTGATTTATTATTAGTAAAGTTTTAAATAGGTATTATGAAGCTTTTGTTGTAAGTCTGTAAGTAAAATTCATAACATTATTTTCCAAGCAGGATATTAGCCATGTAAATTAACTACAAAGTATTTTTTGTCGATCTAATTTTAGATAAGCTAGAATTAGAACCTCAGAAAAAATACAATAGAACGTACCTAGTACTGAACGGACACGCTTGACAAAGCCCACTTTTTGTGCAAAATAATTTGAGAACCACTATCAATTGCTTTTACTTTGGTCTTTCTGTGATTTGTTGGATGGAGTCGGGGTCCACCGCTGAGATACTGATAATCCAACCTCATCAGCATCAACGAATAAGAAACCAGGAGAAAGCAAATCTAAGTACCTAGGCACGAGCGTCAGAGCATGATTGATGTAATGGCAAATACGTAACAATTAAAACCACCGCAAGCACAGCGCTTTCTCTACAAGCTTCAAATACCTCATCTACACCGAGGATTATGGATGAGGCTTGCAAGCTCACCGTTCTAAAAGCGAGATTCCATCCGCTAGACAAAAAAATTTGCGATCAATAATAAAGTGGCATCGAATGCGAGTCATCGTGTCGGTGAACGGAACGGTCACGCGCAGCGGAGCGCGGCGTCACGGGACGTGGCGTGGTGGTACTATTGTCTATTCTGTGGAGCGGTGCTCGTCCGCTACCGTCACGCCCCGCGCCCGCCACGCTCCAGCGCACACGCGCTGCGCGCTGTGTGAACGAATCCTAATTTCTGCATTAGCATAAACTGATATTTGACTGGCATGGCTCTTAGGCTCTTGCCGCAGAATAATGTAGATCTCAGTAGATGATGATGACGATTCTGTTGTTGCAATAAGAATAATACAACAACATAATCGTCACCAATAATTTGTGACCACCAAATTATCATTGGGAACTTTTATGATTTTGACTTTCTTCGGAAAGTTTGACCTTGTTACAAGCATGACCCAACAATAATCTGAACGATAAGAACACCTGAGAAAAACAAGTCACAAGCCTGTTATCAGTAACGTAACGTCATCAAGAAAAAATTCAGAGAGACTACATACGATTACAGGAACAAAGGAATTCGATGAACAAATATTTCCACACAACAAACTGCTTCAGCCTGATAACACGATAAGATCAACTATGTAAGAATATACACCGCTGTAATCTATGTAGTGCAATAGTTAACACGAATCACATGATGATATGATGCGTCACGAGAGTTTAAATAAGTCGTCATATGTTAATTTACTAAGGTGAAGATAAAGATGATGAAGAGAGGAAAAGTAAAATAACATTTAACTTCCGAGAATGATGTGGTAAAACAGAATACTTCCGACTAACAAGAATCAAGAGACATTACGAGAAACAAATTAAATATTTTTTGTGATTAATATGAGAATCGAAAAATAATGTTCAACGTTCGGCAGACAGGGCGCTATGGCGCTCATCAGGGGAGGCCTATGTCCAGCAGTGGACTAATATAGGCTGATGATGATGATGATGATGTTCGGCATGTAATGAATTGTATTAAGTATATCAGTTATCTAGTACCCATAACTAAGCAGAGTCTGCTTAGCTTGGCGCTAGATGATCCTGTGTGGATTGTCGTTTAAAAAAAAACACTAAAGCATCTAAAAAGAAATGACACATCATCGACAAGAAGATACGTCATATAAGACAGGATAACGTGAGAACGAATAAACGTAGAGTTGACAACACTTGACTACGATACATCATCCATGACACTAATATCAATATCGCTAAAGCTACACAGATAAGTGATAAGATTTACGCAACACATCACTAAATCAATAGATAAACCGATAAGTAGGTTACTATCTACGATTTCACAGAAAGGTAACTGAGGTAAAGATTAGTATCACGAGGAAAAAATTATAGTAAGATAAGTAGTAGGTAGTAGCATCAAGGCTAGGGTTTTTCACCTTCTTAGTTCACGTATAATGTCTGTGTCTGCATATAAATATCAGTTATTATTATATTGGTATTTTGTAGATAGAGCACCATGAATCTCTTACCACTTAATATTCAATAGCCAAGCAAAGCCCAGCCGTATAGAATACAAATCACAGCCATCAAAGCATTACGCTCGCGACGTCAGCCAGCAGACTACAATCATCAGAAGTAGATGAAACAAAAAAGAAAGTCTGGTTTTACCGTTCGTCGACCCACATGCTCCGCGAGGAGGCAATGCGGACGTGACTTGAGACAAAAACAGATGGATGTTATACCTGCGCACGGCTGACACATGGAAATGTGTACCTGTCATATAGGACAGGTTACAGGACCTTGGTTCTGGTCGTGTAGTTACTAAACCTGGGTTGACCCTGAATACTATTACAAAATAGAGTGTCCATTATTTTGTGATACGATTGGTCTATGCAAGTATAAAATTTTAGCTCTAGAGTTTTGAACCTGCAATGCTTTGAAAGAAGTTTGGCTAAAGTTGTTTTGATATTCGAAAAGTTTCAATAAGCACGAACAACAATTCGGTATAATGAAATTGAAATTTCCATAAAAAAAGTCTGACCACTGTACAAAGGTCTGACGCAAGGAAAACCGAATAGAAACAAACATTACAAAAGCCATTTTTAGTTATGTACCATCGTAAAGTAAATCTAACATAATCACCAGCATTACAGCTGATGGGAACACAAAATAGAATCCATTTAGTCCAACCGTGAGATCGTGTCGAGGAATCGTGACTGCACGAGCAGTCAGCCTCTGAAAGGCATGTCATGTCATCGACAAAGGATCGAAAGAATGCATGAACAGCATGGCGCATCATTGTAACCCTGCATAGTTTTATGGAGCTAGATTCAATGTCTTATGTACTGTATAGGTAAATAAAGTTCATGATTTTTGTACGTGGAAAAGGGAGGTACGTATTACCTTCCGATGCCTCCGCAGGCCAATGGTCTTGGTCACCTACAAAACACCTACAGCAAATTCACATACTAAAGTTGGTATATACCTAATATAAAACTACACGGAGAGATTGGCTTCGCGTCGCTTCCAGTATTATTTTTCATATCTGGGTTTGAGCTTCGCGTCGCTTCCAGTATTATTTTTCATATCTGGGTTTGAGTAGCTTAAATAGCGTAACCTATAAAAGAAGGTTTTCTCTTTTTATCTGTCATTATCATTATAGATATCCGGCCAACACCATAGGTCATTATTTTTTCGTTTCATTTTGTATTTCAAGACGTGCGTGTAGGAAACTGGCATCCAGAAATGGCCAATCTCAGCCCACTAAACTGCAATCGGAACACTCATCCCAAATACTTCCAAAGGGACATCTGTTCTGGTGGTGGTATTTATAGTAGAGCAGGGATCAACGCCCCCCCGGCACATTACCGACGGTGCCCTGGCTACGGAGTGAAGGTGCCTGCACGGCCTTAACCAGATTGTGGCTGCTGACGTAGTCGTGGTTAGAAAGTTGCCGTGCTTGCGTCACGGCGGCGCATCGGGGCCAATGACCTCTCAGCCGTAGGGTTGCCATTGCCACGAAGTTACTATAAACTATTGTTTGATTTATAGACCCTAGTGTTACTTCATAGGCATTGCGTTGGATCTCATCGGAGAAGGCATAGCACGTAATCGTTAAATATTATTAATCGTTGTGTAGTTAGACACTTTTGTTTGGGTCACATTATTTTTAGTGAGTAAATAGTTAAATAAATAATAATAAAAAAATAATAAATAATGCTGGACAATTCACACAGCGTTATCTAGTCCCAAGCTAAGCAGAGCTTGTGTTATGGGTACTAGATAACTGATATGCATAATACAATACACTACATAGATAGATATTTTTATTATACATAGAAAAACACCCAGAACACTCTGAACAAATATCTGCAGATCGTACAAGCATTTGTCCCGAGGCGGGAATCGAACCCGAAACCTCCTGCGTCGCAGGCGGACCTTGACCGCTGCGTAATAAGTTTATTGCTCCATGTGGTAGAGCTCATTCTGTTGATCACGTAGAAACCTTACACGATGGACCCATCTCCTGGATACGGAGATAATATTATGGCATGAGAGGTTTATTTTCTGGCTTATCTTATTTTTTATTCAAACCATGGTGTCCGAAACCTGTAAAAAGTATGAAGGGAAGTTGTTTCATAACTCCATGCTCGAAATAAACCCGTTTCTTAGGGGGCGGTATACTTAATTCACCTTAGCGGTTTTAACGTTAGCTAAACGTCATCATTCACGCGTTTAGCTACATCTATCGTGAAACCTCTCCCTTATCTTACCTAACGTAGCGTGCAAAGTATAAACTCTACCTACTACAGCTCGGTAACAATTCAGTAGTAGGAAATTGTTACCTTTACGTTTCTCTTTACGTCTACGTTTACCCCAAATTTGTACATATTCTGAGTTCTGAAGGATTTGTTTTATTTAGGTGGTACTGCACTGGATCTCAGAGTCGCAAAATAGAGAAGTGTGGAAGGAGGGTAGGGAGGCATTTGTTCAGCAGTTGGACTGTATAAAAAATATCATACTAGGTATGTGAGCAAAGTGCAGGTTTAAAATCACTAAACATTACGCCAGTAGTGGCAACCCTACCACCACGGACGTCCATTGCGTCCCGCGCCGCTACGCTAACGTAACCTCAGTTGTATCACGGTCTCGTCGCTAAAAAAAACAACGGATTAAATTAAATACATTTTGAGACTTGCGCAACACGGATTATTCATTGCGTTATTCATTTAAGAAGATCATAGAGTTTAGCTGTAGGGCGTTAGTACTTCTGAGAGTACCTAACAGAACAGTTAGAGGCGAATCCTGAATTTGAATTTCTAGGAATCATAAATATGTGAATACAGTATCTCTTTTCCCTATAGCCGGTTTCCGAGAAAGGAAATTGGAGCAGAGCGATGTAAAATAATAACCAATAGTAAGGATAAAAACTATACTACCTAGAAGTTTGAATAATTCAGAATGAACCAATAGCAAGTTGACAAAATTGAGTCACACGACCTTCATCACCACGTGAATATTAAAGGAAGGTACTTATGAGACTAGCTGTAGTGTAACCAGCAACTTCGTTAGCGTGGTAGGTAGGATACCTAACCTATTAGCAATAAGACACCTTTTTTATCTATTCACCTTTTTGACATCAAAATATAACTAATGATTTGTCTTTTCACAGCGCGTAGAGTTAAAAGAAGAAAGATTAAAAAACCCAGATTACAAGATGCATATACATACATAATTATACTTACAAAGGTGTACAGCATCTGAGGAAGATACTTTCGTGGAAACCGAGCGTTATTGGCTGTAACCATGAACAAGATCATCCTCACAGGCACCCATTGTGGAACTGACAAAAGCTTCAATGCCTTCAAGCTCCCAGTGCATTACACGTGGACGAAATAAATTATCCTCATTGTTATGACGTCACACGTCATAATAGGCAGGCATGAAATCACGAAAATGGCATATTGAAAAGCGGTAGTTGGTAGTTGCCTCAACATCCTTCATTACCATTACATAAACACACATTCAAATAAAATATCTATATAGTCACATGGCCTAGTTAAAATTAAAACACCGGTTGATAAAAATGATAAAGCTGCTTCACAACGATATGACGAAACTGTAGAAAATTATATTTTTGGATTAGATTGTTTGGTAGGTTAGGTACGCTGCTAGGCGTTCAGTCTACCCGTGGCTTTAAACTGGTGGCTGGATAAAGCTTAGCCAATAGAATTTACAGTGCAATTCTATCATACATAACACCTAGTATTGGACCGTTAGTTCCGGAGAAGATGCCCATTGCAATAAACCAAGTAACTTCAACTTTTTAATGCTAGCCCGCGACCTAGCAAAAGAACTACCTGCAAGTCAAGTCGGCAGTGTTCGTGAGTATCACTCAGACACTTTTGCCGCTGATCAGCTGCCTTTGCATTAAAAAGAAAGACAAGAGAAAATTAACCAATGATCGGCGAAAATTATGATGAGTGATTGACCACCTGGACCACAAACTCACAAAGTTTGCCGCTTTATAATAATAAGTATAAATTATTGCTTGATTTAAATAGGTCGTGGCATTTCAACGAACCATCTCTGGCATTTAAAATGCCAATGAACTTGACAAGATATGATATGCCCTTTGGTTTTTGCGAACAAACTGTAGTTTTGTTCCGCCGATTTACAATTACCGATTGATTACTGATACCTTTGCAAATGCCACAAGCCTCGTAATTGTCTAAACGGCTAAACGGATTTTGAAATAAAATCTTATTTGTCGTGATTTTTCTTGTCCAATAAGTGACTGTAAATAATCAAAATAAAATCCAAAATAAATCCAGAATCCGGATTCCCAACATCAATATCTGATATTTAGTCCCTATAAACAATAGGAATGTAAGGTACACCGCCCCTCCACATCCAGCTACAAAACTGGTCAAGACATGCCTAACCTGTAGGAAAACTTGATTTGAAACAGGCTTTACAGGTAGGACCGTACCTTTCTCTTTTGCCAGTGCAGTTCCTTTCACGTACTTCAAAACAGCTTCAGACTTCTTTCTTGAAAGATGAATCGTTATTCTTATTCTTCGCGTTATCCAGCACAATGCTGACAGCTGCGCTGCAAGCTGACCTACAATTCTGGGTTCCAGTAATGGGCTATTCAGATTTAGGTGTAATCGAAAGCAAGAAAAAAATATCGCTATTGGATAAACCTGGGAAATATGAAGAAAATAGTATATCAATCAGTAGTAAGAGTTTTCCCCGGGCGTAGGTCCAAAGCGAAACCCAGGACACGGAGGATGGAGGTATTGTTTAGGAACACAAGAAAGAGTGTCAAGCCACCGAAGACGTCGAGGATAGAGCGAAGCTTATGAGATTAATAAGGAAATCTGAGCCCCCACCATATTATGAGATAACTAGCTAGAAAGAGAGAGAGAGAGAGTGTGTCATTCAAAATTTAAAAATGATAGGCACGGTACAAATCTAGAATTACTTCGTACGTTAGGAATGGTCGTAATGGGTTCAACGACCGGCCTTAGCCTAGTTATGTGACGTGAAGGGGATATGTATATATGTATAACGCCCCACTAATACCAGAGATCGTACTCTACAATCATACAAAGCGCTGGTGTGAAGCGGCAATGAGTAGAGCTACAAGTTTATTTATATAAAACTAGCTTCTGCCCGCGGCTTCGCACCAGTATTTTCGGTATAGCAAGGAGCCTATTATCTAAGTTAGGCTTTGCTCTACACGTACGCCAAATTTCATCTTGATCGGTTCAGTAATTTTGGAGATCCTAGGTAACAAAAATTCAGATTTCACAAACTTTCGCATTTATAATTTTTCTTTTTCTTTTTACCTTCTCATATTAATTGAAAGTTTAGATGTCCCAAAGCAAGAAATGAAAGGTCCGATGATGAGATGTAGATTTATGAATAGATTTTATATGTACGGCATCAAAAAAATTGCCTTGTTCAAAATAAGTCATTTATAAGACCGACTTCATAAATTAAGTTAAGGCGAATAGTAGGGTGGATAGTGGCGCCACTACATATTTAATTTTATAATTACGTTATACAAAGGAATTATCAAAAAATCGGACCGCGCGTAGACGATATCTATCATAAGTTTTTTTAAAATGTATCTTCAATAGTTTTGTACTGTATTATTTAGGCAGATACTTGTTTCAAGAGTTTAGTTCCTATTGGTGGCCACCAAGCTCTCCAAACAAGGTTTTTGATTGAATAACACAAAACAAAACTATTACAGATACATTTAAAAAAAGCCTAAGATAGATATCGTCCATACAAGGCCACTATTACCTAAGCCAATATACTAGCAACTAGTAAATTATTTACGATACATTCTTCCGCGCGAGTTCCACGTCTGTGACTGAAATGACTAAACCTCAATGAAATAGGGCCACAACTACGATTGGAAGCCAAACTATTAGGCACGAAGTAGATAGAGCACACGTAACGTGACGATTATTGTCCGACAGCTTTATCACGGCACGTAATGATAAACGAGTAGGTACACCTTGAAAAATAAATCAAGTACGTAAGTCACGTACACCACATTTGAGTAGACGTTGTAAATTTGTAACAGCAGAAGACCAGTTGAATGAAGCTAATAGCTATGTGTAATCAGCAAATATTGGTGGAGGAGAAGTCTGACAAGAACGTTTTAAACCCACGCAAAAAGAGAGAGGTGTTATAATTTATACATGTCTGTCTGTGGTATCGTAGCTCCCAAACAGATGAACCGATTTTCGTTTAGTTTTTTTTTTGTCATAGATAATTTTATCCCGAGTGTTCTTAGCCATGTTTCATGAAAATCTGTTCAGCAAATAAACGTCGGCGGGTTTTTAAAAATGTAGGCTACTAAACAGTTATTCCGAATTCGTCCCACTGGCTTTGGCCCAAACTAGTCCGAATCAGGGAAATCTAATTCAATGCCTGCTAAAATAGTTAAATGTATCGAGTAAACAGAGTATAGAGCGATTAAATCGCGAACGTTGAGAGAGCAAATATAGTAATAACACTAATGGATGGATGGATTTGTATTACTTATTCATGTCAAAACTACTGAACGGATCGAGGTAAAACTTTGAATAGATGTACATAGTTCAAGACCTGGAATAAAACATAGGCTTTTTAATCAAATAAATCATTTCCCTTGTGATAGAAAAATCCTTAAAACATTTACTGTTGCCGCGGGCAGAAACTATTAATAATAATAATAGCGTTTATTGGAAAAGATTTAAACTTAAAACTATTACATCGCTGATCCCCAAACTAGGATAAACCTGTATCCTGTTTATGCAATACTATTTGCTGCGTATTTATGCAAAATCACGAGATATATAGAAGCCGTGCAGTGTGCACTACAGGTACAGTACATAGTTAGATAGTCTAGTATCTATTGATGATTGCCCCTAATTGATACACACAAACAACAGATTACAGAACTGTATCTAATCTGTGATATAAACTCAGAGATGGTTAGACAAGTTTCGCTTAGTGACTGCAATGGATGCTGGAGGCAGATTGCGCAACCGATCAGTCAACATACCGGCATGTACGGTGCGTTGGATGAGGTTAGTTACTGGTTCCAGCACGGATAGCCACTCTGTCTAAACTCTTTTGACACTGGACTTATTCAGTTATTATAAAAAATTAAACAGCATCATCATAATATATTTTAGTGGAGTGACGATTGTGTGAGGTCTGGCAGAAGTTAGTTTAGAAAAGCTGTGGACAAATAGCACACACTAGGAATGCTTTTGCCTCGCAGTCGCAGTGGAGTTGAACTTGTACACTTTTTTGCCGAAGTTATGATTCTTATAGATTCTCCGTAAATCCGTAAGTAACCCTATGAAAATGATCGTTGCAGCGATGGAAACTCTTTAAATGAGAAAAAGGGTATAAACATATCGCATCTTTAGTATTCCACTATCCTGCTCAAAACGCAGCATCAGTCACGGTGCTAATCAACGTTTATGAGATGAGCAAATGTTAGCCGTACGTAGCCGAAGGTTCTGGTTGATTCACTCCTTGCAATCAGAGACGTGCTAATTAGCATGAAAGCTTCATGTTGAATTAGGGTATGCAGTCGGTGGAAATCAACTGATCTGGTTAATACATATAACGTAATTAGATTAGATATTTGCACTTACAGAAGTAAGCTACCTAATAATACCTCTTTTTGAACCAGGTGAGAACTCTGTGTCTAGTTAAACCTAATAAAGGCTATAAGGCACTTCTAACCGAAATGTAATGTAATTTTTTATGTACCTGAATCATCGATCAAGTATGCGGCCTCCCCCGTAGATACCTAGAACCTTACAAGAATGACACTCAAAAGTGTCCACGTTTTGTTTTGACGCAGACAGGTTGCGCAGAGCCTGTCAAGTTTTTTGCATGCGGAACAAGAGATTAGTGGAGTCGATTTTTTTTTTGTATGTATGTAGGAAGGTACCTAAAAATAATTTATACACTAAGGTTTTTGTTATTATAGTGCGTAAGCCTCGCACTCTGGATAATTTCTAATTTCTAAGAAATCGAATAATATCGCAAAAATTTTCGACTTGACTTCGTGGTGTAGTTGGTTATCACATTCCCGTACTGAGGGGAGGACGCGGGTTCAAGTCCCGTCGAAGTCGAAAATTTTTGCGATATAATTCGATTTCTTAGAAATTAGGAATTTATACACTGTTTATTTTTATAAGGATTATAAAATCAACAGAATTCAGGTAAAGATAACGAATCATTTATTGATACAACTATAAATTAGCGACGCAACAGTCAACAAACAAAAGGGTCATTTCGGACATACAATAATATAAATAAGTTAACAAAAGCTAGTGAAATAAACCTAAAATACAATTTCAGGCAGGTACTTTAAGCGGGTCAGCTAGTTATTTTATAAACCTCAACCAGTTATTTCAAATGTCTTTTCATGAAAAAAAATTATCACTTACAACTTACCACAAACAAATAAAAAAAAATTGAAACAATAGCCGCTCCATTCATCAACTTAGAACAAAATAAATATTTTTACATAGGCAAGCCCAACAACAATATTTAATGCTGATTTCTCAAGTATATAAGGCTCAATTGGCTCATATCACAATCCACAGGTAAAAATTACATTTAAACTTACTGAAAATAAGAAATTCCATCCTTTTTCTGATGCTTGGTCGGTCGATTATTGCATTTTTATACGTGCACTTGACCATGCTTTCGGTCCGAGAGCTAAAATGACACTAGTTGAAAAGGTATCCCAAAATGCCAAATGGGATACCTTTTGATACTGACGTTTTCAGGGCGCGCATTGTGCATCTAAGGGGGGCCGGAAATTTTTGATCGATGACCTGAATAAATAATTCTATTCTATTCTAAGCTTATAATATATATAAGGTCTAAATGAGTAGGCTACACAAATAGTGAAGTGTGAAGCAAAAAAGCTAAACTATTTCACTATAATGTAGGAAAATGTTGGAAATTCCAACATTACTTGCTATTTATAAATAATGTTGGTATGTTCAACATTTTTCCTGTTGTAGGAAATAAGAACGAAAATTATGTTTTTAGTATATTTGAGAAAATTAACAGTGTTCTAAAAAAGCCTTTATTCACAAAGAAAATTACACTAGTATTTACAATTGAAACAACTGAGCTAACTGCAGACTGTTGCAAACAAACCACAGGGAGCTCAATTGATCCATATCAATACCAGTCGTCGCGTCCCCAAGACGCTGGCTGCATTGCCACGCTGTATGGCAATGCTGATGCGCTGTGCCAGATACTCACCAGCTCTCGGGTCACGTGTCGCTTTGACCAGACGGTCAGATAATTTTTTTAAAACGGTACCCCACAGTATTGCAACTCGGCCGTATCTTTGAAATAAAGTGAAATGAAATATGTATGAATTTGTGTTTCCATTTAGTTTTGTGATTGTATACATACTTTTTTTATAAAATCAAATAAAATACTTTGTTGAATTGAATAGGAAGTGTTCAATAAAAATGCATGTTGTTTTTTGATAGGTAGATTTAATTAAAAAACCGTGTTTATGTTTGAATAGCAAATAGGTCTTATAAATTTGCGACCGAATAATATTTGCGCCTCGACTGAGACGTACGAAATGCTTTATTATTAAATTTTAAAGTATAAAAAATCCGCATTCTAATATAAAGCTTAATTAAAAATTGTTTTGGGAAACATGGACAAGGTGGAGAAAAAGGAATATCTTTTACTTGGTTATAGATACCTGCAGTTACTTTACAATCTATATGTTTGGTTTTAAATGAAGTTCGGAATATTTCCTCAATTTTTTCTATATATTCCACAAAATCATCGCTGGGTACAATCAAAAAAGTTTGCGAATTAATCTTATTGTAGTCCCGGTACCTTGAATACCGACTCTCTGAGCTGAAAGAGTGGCTTCTTTGATCGGGTTTCACATACGACTTCAAAGCGTGGCAATCATCATGTTTCTCCAAACAACGCTTAAGAAGATACTCACAAATATAAAAAAGTGCATTTTTTTCTGGCATATCTAGCTGATTGTAATCCGAACTAGTAATTTGGATGCTGGAAAATTCTTCATAATCTGTATTTGATTTTTCAATGGTTGATACCGGTAATGCATCGGTAGTAACTTTTTCGTTCGTCGTTTGAACAAGAAGAGTTCCGAAATCATCTGCACAATTTCGGCTTTTTGGAGGTTTTATGATGCTGCAGTAAAATAAGTTTTTGAACGCCGATGCAAACTGTCTACAAGTCGGATTTAGAGCCGTGCCATTTTTCGTTCGTATTTGTCCGAATAAATTTTCAAGAGCGTCTTGGTTGCATCTTCTTGTCATAAGAAAGTTAAATCCTTCCACCCGCAAGTCATCGTACAAGAGCATTATAGATGTAATAGTTATTTGGAAACCATAAATGAATCTAACATTTGATGTGACGTAATTGCCATTCTTTGGATTTTTTAACTTTAAATCTTTGAAAAAGCTTATCATCATTTTGAAAAATGCCTTTTGTGACTCATTGCCTTCATACGCTCTTTTATATTCATTACTATTTCTCAGATTAGATGTATTCAAAGAATCGAACAAATTATTCATGATCATTAAAAAGTTAGCCGTGTCTCTGCCGGATTCTTCAATTTCATTGTTATCTATATACGTACGAATGCCATTTGCAACGGACTTGCTAAGAAGTTGTGTCGCATAGCAAACCTTCATTTTCTCGAAGTTTGTGGGTTTGATATGACTGTTTTTAAGTTTAGGTGCAAGCCTTAAACTCTTTTTTATGTCCTCATTATAAAACTTTACAATATGATCGTATTTCGCTATAGAAGCACCGAAGTGGAAATCATATTGCATCAGGTTATTTCGAACATTTTTAATTAGATGCGGTGCATCAAAAATATAATAAATTTTTCTATTATTCATAAAAAAATATGGTTTTTCAATTGAAACTGATCTTTGTTTGGCAGCTTTCCATAAATCAGACTCTTGATCGGACACAAAAATACGGACGTTAAGACCAATTTCGAATAACTTTTGCAGTACTTTATCAATCCATTTATTTATTTGTTCATAGTTTCGACCTTCTGAAATGAATGCATATGATATAGGCTGTTTCCAATTGACAAATATACCACGAACCATTATTACTAACGCATTTTTAGCGGGTTCAGGAGACTGCAAGCCTTCAATTTCGTGGAATCCGGTAATTTTGTCTTCTTTATTATTAAAGAATAGATTTGCTTTTAATGACATAGCATCAATCATAACTGAACAATTTTTTTCCACTTTTGTCATTTGTCCAACTTTTAATTTAAGAACAGACATAGCTCTTTCATTGATTTCAGTTGTAATTGGGACACAATGATTGTACAATGTTGAAGGACAGGGAAAACATAACGCAGTTTGCAAAAACCGGTATGCTTGTGGGCTGATGTAGTATAAATTTAAACAGTAAATGATGTAGTCCTTATCATATGGGTTTCCTTTGCCATGCTGGTTTAGTTTACTTTGGGCTTTTATCAGGATAGCAAGTTTGTCGGTCAAAAATGTATCGCAAAGTCGATGGAAAGTATTTTCTTCAGATTTTTGTGTTTCATTTTCAGTTTCGTGTAATTTTCTTTTCTTTTTGCATTGGAGGAGTTCAGATTTCAATTTTCTTTTCATTGCAGTGTTGCTAGAGAGACTCGTTGAGGTTTGAGCAACGATTTCATTCGTAGCATTTTCAGTCTGTGTACAATTTTCATTTTCTACCAACGGAGCAGTTTGAGTTTGTTTGTCTTCTTTTCGAGAGACTCCTGGATCGTTACTGGCTAAGCCTGGCAGCATCAACGATGGTAGGGCATTCTTTTTTAAAAGTTTTCTATTTGACGATTGTAGTACATCCTCCAAATTAAAATGTTTTTCACAAACTCGGTAGGAAGTAAAGTTAGGTTTGTTTTCCAAATCATCTCGACAGATCAGTTGCAACCATTGAAGACGTCTGAAAAAAAAAATCTGCTGTCACCTTCAATTCAATTCATTTATTAATACCATGGGTTCACAAGAAACACTTAGTCAAGTCATATGGGTATCTACTTAGAATAATTAATTACATTTCATAATAGGGGAATGTCAGATTAAATGTCAATCATATATTAACAAAAAAATAGATTCAGGCGTTACTTTGCGGAAATCCATTGTATAATATTATGATAAAACAATATTTAGTAAATATTCCGCGCCAAACCTTATCTGATAAGATCCTACAAAATGTAATCTGTGTGTACCGCCCGCCCTCCCACAAATTGATCCTACTTAAAATTAGAGAAGGTAATCAATAGACTTATGTAATATAAAATAACCTAATTAAATTACCTACCTACCTACCTCCTTAAATTCATCCTACTTGAAATTTAGAGTCTATTGTTTACTTTCTCTAAATTTTAAGTAGGATGAATTTAAGGTAATTTAATTAGGTTATTTTATATTACATAAGTCTGTTGTTCACTTTCTCTAAATTCTAAGTAGGATCAATTTAAGGAGGTAGGTAGGTAATTTAATTAGGTTATTTTATATTACATAAGTCTATTGATTACCTTCTCTAATTTTAAGTAGGATCAATTTGTGGGAGGGCGGGCGGTACACACGGATTACATTTTGTAGGATCTTATCAGATAAGGTTTTGCGCCGAATTGTTACTAAATATTGTTTTATCATAATATTAATCATTAATTAAGAAAATATTTTTGCCAGCAGAAGCTTCATCTAGTCTATAATAACACTGTTATTACATAATTAATCGATTTTTAATAAATGATATAAATTTTAGATCTGACATTGATTTAACATTATATTGAATTACAAACAAAACTTTTGGCGATTTTAGTTAATCTTGTTTTCGGGACTACTAAGTTATTTTTTTGTCTTGTATTGGAATCCCTCCTTAACATATTTGAAATTGTGTAAATTGTTTTTGGCATAAATCAAATCTTGGTAGATATACTCTCCAACCATCGCATCGTCAAGTCCTTACTGCCGCGTTACCAAACTCCAATCCTTACAAACTTCAACAGCTACCTACTCAACTAAAATGCAAGAAACAGCTGACGAGTAATTTTAATAACTTATTATCTCAGCTTATTAACGTCTCTATAAATTAGGTACCTACAACTCGCAACAACTCAAAACAAAAATTCTTTGGTCACCAATGCTAAGCTGAACAGCTGGCTACGAATGTTTTAAAATCACAACACTCTCAAACATCTAAATATTCTGTGAATATTTCATGAGTCTAGCTATTGTTGTTGTTATTAATACCGAGAAAAAAACGGTTTTTAGTGGTATATGCTGTTATAGCAGCAGCAGAAATATTTAATCTGAGAAAATTTCAACTATCTAGTGACAGACAGACGGTCAAATTTATTTTTCTAGCATTATTCATACACACAGTACAATAAACAACTATTATCTATACTAATATTATAAAGAGGAAAGATTTGATTGTTTGTTTGTTTGTATTGAATAGGCTCCGAAACTACTGGACCGATTTGGAAAATTCTTTCACTGTTAGGTAGAAGCTTACTTTTCAGGGTGTGACATAGGCTTATTTTATCCCGGAATTCCCACGGGAACGGGAACTACGCGGGTGAAACCCGAGGCGATCATCTAGTTAATAATAAAATACCACGCACGTCTTTACTTTGAATTATACAAACTAACAAAACAAAACACACATGCCCCGAGGTTTTAACATGATTTGATTACCGTATCATGATTAATGAACCGCCTATAATTACCTATATCACTCGTGTCAATCACTTTCCTTTACTCTATTCACTTTATTTATTAATCCAGACATTTTTTTTTTTCGGGAGATAAAAGGAAATACTTATCCATTAAAAAGACACAATTATGTAACTATCTACTAGTAAGTAAAATTATTTTATAGTCTTACCTTTCAGAGTTTCCAGGTAATCTAAAAAAAGTTATCTCTGAATTCGTTATTGACGAATTCATGCAACCAAAAACAGCACAATATATCCTACCCGTCATATTAAATATGTACTTGAACTTATTTTCAGAGAAAAAATCGCGCGGTTATTGCTAAAAAAACATCACACCGTCCGTTCGTCACTGCGGCACAGTCGCGACTGTCTGCATGCCGAGCGCATGCCGACATCGGGGTGCGCATGCCGAGATCGGGGCGCGCGCTTGGTCCGTTTTTTGTAAGAAGTTGGAATATGGTATGTATAGATAATATTACCGTACCTAGGGTCTCGACTCCAAGGGGAGCAAATGTGTACGCTCTGTCGAGACCTGCATATTTGTGCCTCTTGAGATCTTCGGCCAAATCTGCCGCCGCACCCGCCCTCACGGATGTCCTAGGAAGATGGGAAGGCGCAAGTGTGTCGACGCATGCGTCTCACGTAGCGTCCCACACAATGGGCCTCCCGAACTCCCATGGGACAATGTACTTACTTACCTATTTAAACTCCATACCTTACCATACTATGGCACGGCCTTAAACAGAAGTTCACATTAGGATTTATTTTCGTCTACCGTTCACGACTAAACTAACCTAATTTGCGAATATTATAGAAATGAGACTTTGAAACTAAACGTTTTGTGTTAGTAAGGTGGTCAACCGACTCGGAATCAAAAAGTTGATTAAACTTGAACTAGAAATAAAGCTATTATTTTAAACATAATAATGCTAAAAACTGTCATGTTGCGATAAACACACAAACGATGGGTAGAGAAGGCAAGACGAGGCATCGCATTAGGAGAGTATGCTTAGAAAACAATAGCTTACCTACCTACTGAAACTAAAGCTAGTAGTGTAATTTTTTCAGGAAAAAAAATGTGTTTCCGTGGTTTCCGTCTGTATTTCTCGAACAATGACGACTGATAGAAGCAAATGGAAAAACAAAAGCTGCGGTGCCGATGCCGACCCCACCTAAGTAGGAGAAGGGCCAGAGAATGATGATCACTGTATTTCTAGAAGAACATAAAATAATCCTCTAAATAGTAAACGAAGGAACCGCTAAATAGTGTGGGAAGAAACCCGTGAAGAAACGAACAATTCAAGCAAGACCAAAGAGTCAAGGTCTAGCTACAAATAACTTGAAATGTTGATGTAGTAGTTAAATAATAATGAGTCACACTCACACCACACTTGACCTTGGCAAAGACAAAGAACACTATTGTAGAGAACAACATAAAGGCGATAAACGAAGGTACCCAACCGATACCTACCGGCAAGCGTCGTGTGTTGAATAACAATGTTCTGCCTATAATTGATATTCGCGAATTAATGAAGGAAACAGCACTCTAGTAGGTATCGTGAGTCAGTCGTGGTTCGAGAAATAGGTAAATAAGTAGATAAAACCTAAGGTAATCATTTAAAATTAATATATTAAATAATAATGCAGGGCACTTTCTAGGCTTTTGTATTTTGCTGACCGAACCAGACAAAGAATTTTGTCAGGAAGCATAAACCGATTCATCTCTTCTCTTGATAAACTATTTCATTATAAGTTTACTGACTGTAATTATTCGAAAACGATAACAGTTAAATAAAATGTAAAATCCTATAAGTGGTCCCTTTATATTGTAATGTAATATGTTTGATTTATCAGTAAATAAGTAAAAACTGAATCTTAAAATAATCTTTGCTACGCACACATAATGATGTGTTCTTGGACGTATCCGTGTCCACCCTCGATGGAAAACCTGGCTATGATTTTCTCTCTGGTGCGAATATGACTCGCTTACATTAACAGAGATTATGGCATGTTTGTTTAATCTTTATGAATCATCCGGTTTGTTAATGTTAATACCTACAGTCGTGACAAGTAGCAGGGTGGTCTAATCTAAGTAATTGTATCTTTGTACACAGGAAAATCACGCAGTCTATACGTGTAAAAGCGTTGTTGGTATGGATGGATGTAACCACGATTTTGATTTCTTAAACTCGTGGATATGGATACAGATGAAATCCATTTGTGAACTTTGTATTTTAATTTATTTTAAGCCTTTTTTATGTGCCATGTAATGCACCTATGAGAAATAAATGACTAAAACTGATACCCACATGTCAGCATAAAACAGCAGCTTCTTTAGCACATAGAAAGTTGATTCAAAAGTGGTAGAGCAACAATAAGGATTTCTTTGCTCAGGCTCAAAGTCAGAAGACAGCTATTGGTTTGATGAAATATCGATTCTTTATGTTAAAAGTGCTATATAATAATTGCAAAACCTGACCCCGACAATTCTCTGCGAATTTAGGTATAACAACCACGCATTATGTAAGTACGTGATAATTCCAGTGATTATTATAATTATGCCCTGCCAATTATAAATTAACGTAATATATGCATATAACACTGATGATGTAATCTGCTGATATATCAAACATACAATGTCATCTAATGTTAAACTTTGTCTAGGTTAGTTTCATGACTTCCTTCTATGTATATTTATGTTATACTAGTATGATGTAAGAGTCAACGTAGAAAAAACACCAAAAGGGTATAGTTTTCACCATTTCGGCTCTAAATCCTAACAAAACCCTAGTAGCTTATAGCTATCTGTCCACATGTAGAGGGAAGGATTATTAATGGAAGGACTTTATTAGTGAATGCATGAGATTTTGTGAGATTGACGGATGATATTTGGCTGTGTTTTGATATTAACTTAGTGCAATTAATTTAGTTATTTTATTTTTATTTAGACGTTATTTATTGTACTTAATACCTTTTTTAATTAGAATTTTTGTTGTTACATTTTTATTTGAAATTATAATTTTTAACTGTAGGTATTATTTTAAACCGAATTTTATCGTCGATTTTTATTTAAAATTTGTAATTTTTATTGAATTATTTAATCCAGATTTTATTGCTACTTTTTGTGTGAAATTTGTATTTTATTGAACAATTTAATTTTAGTTAGTGTACTAGTTAAGTGGTTATTTATTAAACTGTTCTTATTGAATAAATAAATTGAAATTTAATTGAAAACCCTAGGCGGCCTCACTAATAAAAACAGCAATAGCCTGTTTTGTAGTAACTGCAAAAAGAATCGTATTTGGTAATGAAAATGGGTAAACCAGGTAAATTACCTACAGGCATAAATAAATTACTATAACCGATTAACAAAAAAAGATTCAGCGTTTTAAATAATGAATAGAAATCCAAACAGTATTACTAAGTACAGAAGTAAAAGAAGCCTGACAGAGGCTTCTAGAAAAGTCTAGTCTGGGTATCACACCCATTTAATATTTATTTAGAATTAACTATATCAGACAATGCCATTTTACAGCAGCACCATGAATTTGTAATTAAGTATTATTATTTGTTTACATGACTCTAACGATGCCCATTTACAGCTGATTCATTTATCAACTTATCTATTTTTGTGTACCAATATTCCCAAGTTACTTGGTTATTTTCTGTCTTGTCTGTTTTATGGCCTTGAATCATAATTTATGCACCACTTATTTGTAACCAATGTATATTTAAACTGACATCTCCAAGTGTGCCTTGTGCTCTTACGGCGAATAAATGAGTATGAGTATGAGTCTAAGTCAGATTATGGATGGCTTTCTCAAGCTGATCTTTGAATAAGGAGGGTGAGGCGGTATACAATTCAATATTCTACTAAAACTGCCTAGTTCCAGTCTAAGCTGTTTACTCGTATGAGTATTTTATGCTACCGGTGCAGGTGCAAGTTGCATTTAGGAATAGGTATAGAAACCCACCCACTCTAACAAGCCGCAGGTAACAGCCAGTTACACAATAAATAAAACTCATGAACATTTTATTCTTTGTGCAATCGAAATTCCAATAACTATGTAGCCTCGTGGCAGAGAAAGGTATCAGCATAACACAGCCATTTACGGTAAGCATCCACCATGACGGGCATATGGCATACATTCGCGTGCAAAGTCACGGCCAAGGTTAACGATAAGGTTCGTCACGGCATGTCACTCCGGCACGTATAATTGCATTCCAGCGGTATCGGTGGTTGCATCACCAGCACTAGGGCTCTTATTCACTAAAGCCACGTAACAAAAAATGCAGAAGCATCCACGCCACGCACGTAACACGTCTCGCTGTCACTTGTCTTTGTGACGGACCGAGGAGATAGAGAGAAAGCAGAGTTCTCCCACTCTACTTGCAGGTGGCTTTGCCCTTTTTTACAGATTTATGGAGTACTAGACGATCGCCTCGCGGTTTCACCCGCGTAGTTCCCGTTCCCGTGGGAATTCCGGGATAAAATATAGCCTATGTCACTCCCTGAAAAGTAAGCTTCCTGACGGTGAAAGAATTTTTCAAATCGGTCCAGTAGTTTCGGAGCCTATTCAATACAAACAAACAAACAATCAAATCTTTCCTCTTTATAATATTATAGTATAGACAATTAGAAAATATTTAAAAACATTATTTTCATTATCTTGATCCCTTGGTGCTCGCGCTATGTTACATCGCGCGTTTTACAAAAGAATCAGCGAATACGGACCGAGTGACCGCAACGTGATCGAAGAAATGCGCCGCGTGTATGTATACTGCCTCGTGGAGTCGCAATCGGCGGCGTCACGGATGTTACGGATTGAATCATCTGTGCTGCAGGTTTATTACGAGAAAAAGTATTGAAACAAAACGATGATGCAAAGTAAGCCGATGGAATAAAACTTTGACCTAGTGGTGGTCAAGACTGGACCGGGGATATCCAGGTCGTTCGCTCGCCAGGTTGACAATAGATAGATAGATAGATAGATAGATATATCATTTATTCATAAAGAAAAAAACATTACATAGGTTGGTTAGTAATGCCTTAAAGCCTATGTTAGGTTTGTCTAGGCAAAGAGTTCTCATCTATTTTACTTAGGAATTCTTATTACTACTGTTGGTTAACATTATAATTTAACTTGCCTAAATATACATTGTAAGCAAATCGCTTACCTAAGTATAAAATATCCTAGCTCTTATATAAACCATCTACAATGATAGCAGTCTTTAGCATGCATGCATTCACTTATCAACGACCGGAATGTTGCTACAGGTTCATTCATCCAGCGTGAAGCTCGCCGCTTATCGCCGCATAAGACCAACTACAGGGTACTCCAAATCAAGTTAAAGTTTTTGCTAAAAAATATTTTATTAAGATAGTTTTAATGTTTTTTTTATTTATCTTATTTTTAACATATAACGGTAATTCATTAATGAGATGGGGAATTAGATATTGGGAAGTTCTTTGGCCGTAGGTGTTATTAAATCGAGGTATTGTTAGCATGTTGCGCGTGATACTCCTAGTGGTGATCGTGTGATTTATTAGAGTTTGGACGTCTGTGCGGAAGTATTGTTCGATAAGGAGGTTAAGTTTGACCTTTTTATGTATTGGTATTATACCACAATAGTCAAAAAGTTCTTCAAAAATATCGTCAATGGACTGGATAGAGGAGAGTGGCAGACGAAAAAGGAGGCCTATAGGTACCTATCCAGTTGTAGGAGATCCCAGGCTGATGATATGATGACGATGAAGCAAGATATTGCTTGTATTAAATTATCGTGAGGATCCTTCCAAAAACCCCATTAGGTTTGTGGAAGGATCCTTACGAGTCAAGCAGCTATGATAATATTGATAAATTTGATAATACATACATATATATTTATTATCATTATATCGTCTGGGAATGCTAGACCAGACTTGTTTAACGGAATTGAACTTGAAAAGCTAAGGTCACCAGGTTATTCTAATGTAAATCATCACATTTAAAAACGGAAATCGATATTTAAACAATTAGCATACAGGAAATTGTATGTTGCATACACATTGTCTGCTATTATCTAATGTCATGTAGAAGTCACCTTCAGTTGTGCAAATTATGGGCATTACATTTTGGGTCTTTGCATAATCCTTTATGGCAGACACTTGGAGTCGTCATGAAAGAAATATTGTTAAAGGTCCTCGTACAATATTTGCTAATATAAATAATAGGTGTATAAAAATCTTAAATAATATGAATGAGATATTGTTCTTGGAAGATTTTTGAGGCGCAGCGGATGAAGGTGTGCCTGCGATGCAGGGTTCAATTCCCGCCTCGGGACAAAAAAATTTGTACGACCTGCAGATAAATTAATTTTAAAAAAAATTGTAGAACCTAGAACCTCGCTCGAACCTAGACATATTTCTTCGCCCCTAAGGTAAGATGCTGTGAATCTAATACCTACTTATCGATAAGATCTTTAAGAATAAATAAATTTGAATCTGATATTTATTCCGGGTCTTCTGAATGTGTTTCCTAAGTATAAGTATCAAAAGTAATTTTTTTAAAGAATAAACAACACTTTTTCAGTTTCCTTTACTTGTGCCTTAAGACCTTACACCTGCTAAATTTCATGACTCTGGGTTTACGGGAAGTGCCCTATAGGTTTTTTGTGCGTGTGATTCCCTTGGAACTTTCAAAATATTCGGACATAAACGGCTGTAAGTTTTGATTGCGTTGACCTAGAAGTTATATTTGTATAGAGGCTTCAAGAGAGAGCTTGATACCTCCACGCGTTTCTGAGAAAAGAGTGTTGACAGACAGAAAGACAGACGGACAACAAAGTGATCCTATAAGGGTTCCTTTTTTCCTTTTGAGGAAAGGAACCCTAAAAATATTAATGTTTTGTAAAATTGTAATTACTTATATCATTTATCTTGGTCCTACCCTTAACACAAGCTCAGGCTGAGCTTGGGGCTAGATAATGCTGTGTGAATTGTCCAGCATTGTTCATTTACTCACCAAATGCTTAGCTCGGGCTATACTTTCTGTCCCATCCTAACAGAAAGCATAAATACCTTCCTCCATACTAATATTACAGATGCGAAGATAACGCTATCTGTTACATTTTTGTGAGTTTTTTATGGTAGTGAAATTTGGCAAGGAGAGAGATCGTATTCTGGTAATAGACAATTAGGCTACTTGAATCTTCAAGTTCATGGTGAATGTCGAAACTAGCTTCTGACTATCGTATAAGTATATATTTTTTTACATTCCGGCATCTCAACATTTGTAGCCAACTATAACTTCATTTTCATGACTTGCATTGCAGTAGATTCACAAACCACATGAAATACGTTCACGCTCTCTTCAAATAGCATTCCAAGCGTATTACCAGGAAGAACGCTACATTACAATAAAAGGATTCAACAGAAAGTGTCCGAAATCAAGTACGTTACCTCCCTGATGAATACGAAATAGACGATTACTAGAAATGAAAATTGAAATCAAGAGTCACGTTCGCTAGGAGGTTCTATAGCAAGAACCGTGCCCAGATTATTAAGAGCAAGTTAACAAGAAATCGACGGCTTGCCTCGGAAGTTAGCCAGTGGAAGTGTTATATGTGACTAGTAATATAAACAATGCAACCTTCTAGGAGCACTCCTTGAATAATGGAGTGGTGACATTTGCATAGGGTTAGGACACAGCGATGTGTAAAACAGGTAGCCTGCTTCCTGTTGTCACGATAAGCAGAAAGCTGTGCATCCTTCAGGCGTCAAGTAATCGTCATTGTCGATTACTGACGCCTTGACGAGAGACAGCTTCTATATCTGTACTATATCTATGTTCTTAATCGCTCAAATCTGCAATCTGCTTCAAAACGTCATTAAGCTGAAACAAGGTAGTTCAAGTTGACAGTTGCTTCGAAGACACAATTTCTAAATAAGAAACGAGAATATGGAAGCAAGAGTAGGAAAGAACTCAAGATAGAGCTCAAAGAAGTTCTACACCATTTTTGTACGGGTCAAGCAAGGTATATGAAAACCGGATTTCATGGCAAAATCGGCTAGATTCTGTTGCGCATGCAGGATGCCTTTGGGAGTGAGGGTCTCAAGCAGGACCGAGTGGGCGTGCTAGAATGCTGATGAGAAAACCAATGCTCGTGAAGGTGCGGGAATTGCATCATTCAGTGTAGATAGCTAAATGCAATCTATTTCTATGTTGACATAATTTGCGTTTCAGATTAACTCACAATACCAACATCGAGGGACTGAGAAAACTGGCAGAAAGGGGTAGGCTTTTGCCCTGCAGTGAGACGATGTGGGCTGAAAATAATAATAATCATCATCTTATCTTTTCACGATTAGAACTGGTCTAAATGAAAACCAAGGACTTACACTACATCCTGGTAAAACTTAGACTGAAAAGATTTAGGCTGCTTTTCATCACGTGCAAAGCGGCGAGCAAGTATCAAGTAATCAATTCGGCAATACAAACACAAATTCTACAAATAAATACTGCAAGTGGACAATCGCCACTATAGCTTTTACTAATGAATGCTACAATGCTATCACACACAGCATAATTGTCATTCCGACCAGTATCGCCTTCTACGTGCAGGCTTTACAAACATTGCATTCGTATTCCTGCTGAGAACTTCTTCGATTACCATGCTGGCTTCGGCAAACCTGATACTTTTTACCTTACTCTCAACGTTAGATAAGTACTGTTTTTTTGTCGTTATTTTAAAACTCCGACAGAACAACCTGTCCAGCTTGACATCAAGAGAAAAATTGACTCGTGAGATTAGAATATTTTTTTGAATTTTTTCTCGATATGTTCGCTTTTACAAAGACAACTTATGGAAATGTTTGTAGCGCACCTGCGCTCAATTATGTTTATGGATCTGATTAAGGACTTCATGTACATCAAATAGAAAAGACTATAATTATATATTTCTCCTATTTCGTTCCCACTGTGCCAAAACTCATCATTCTCTTGCAGTGAGGTTGGTCGTCTCGTATTTAACTAATCGTCTATTTTCACAGGTCAAATAATGAAAAGAAAGGCTATCTTGATTTATTTTATTTAGTTATTTATTGAACTAGCACAGAAATATATTCTAATTACACTAACCAAATCACACCAATCATCAAAATGATATGTATTCAAATAAAAATAACTAAAAGTAAATAAATTAGATAAAAGAAATGTCAATTTATTATATATATTATTTATTTATTTATTAATATTTAACAATTACTACCTCAAAGAAATTTAAAACAAAAATGGTAATTAGAATAAAAATATATATAGTATTGATATGGGCGAACGTCGTAGAGGGCTTGAATTGAGATTGACGCTGGACCGAAGCGAGTGGCACAGAATGTCGATGTAATGTAAGGTATCGAGGTATCCCAACCTCCCTATACCCAACAGTGAAGTCGAGCTGCAAACGATGACAATGAATTTAGATCGATGTAGGAATCTCGTCTGTATAGGTACGACTAATATAAATGCATGAGTACGTTCAGCAACCCAAGAGTTGAATAATAAATAACAGACTTTGTGGATATATCTAGTTCAAATTACGAAGTGAAAAGAACTAATTTAAGTACTTAAATAAAATAATTAAGAACTGAATTTACCAAAAAGCTATTCAACAATCTTATACTATGTACTTTTTTTTTTCATAAACAGGACATCGTTATTCACAAAGAAAATTATACTATTAAATTATTATTGATTATTTATTTTTTATTTATTATTATATTATTATGTACTTTCTTGTTTAGATGTGTGTTGATAACTGTGATAGTTGATAACTTAAGCATGTATGGAAAATCAAACACAAAAGTCGCCGCAAATGCACATTTAAAGAATTTCATTTTATTGACAACACGCGCAAGCGATAAGATCTACAAGAAATTCCTCGAGCAGAGAGCCAAGAAATACAAAATAACACGTTACGAACGTTACTGATAACGGTTATAGGTATTTTTCACATCTCTTGCTTAAAAACTTATTTTCTGAGTGACATTAATGTTATTGTTTTAATTAAGTATTTTTAACTCAATTTGACATGGTGTAAATAAAGTACGTACGAACTCAGTTTTGCAGTGCCCTTCCAGGGTGCATGTACCTAGCTAGTGATAAGCCTATAACTAATCATTCACTAAGACCTAAGAATGAATGTACATGCAAGCAAAAATAAATAAAAACGTAAATAAATAAATAAAACTGTGCCATTCATTATAGCGTAGCGTAGCGGGACTAAAATGCCATTTTATGTTTAGCCCAAAATTTTTTTGTGTGTTTGATACCATCATCTTAAAATACATTGTCCTCTCGCTTATAGACTCGACTTTTTGATTTTCCATAAAAAAAAACATTCATTTTTTTATTTTTTTTTTCTTGAAAATGGAACTGAAAGCGCCTTGTTGTGCAAATGTGGGATGTTTATGAGAAGGGTGATGTCTTCCGTCCACGGAAGGTACTATGTGTTGCGCGTATCGTAAAAAGTTGGTATAAGCGCGATTTTTTTGTTAACTACAAATTGAATTTAAAATGAACGTGACGTATTCAAATTAATTGAGAATGTCATCAAGCCAAAATTAAGAGCATAATATGCAAATGGAACTGAAAGGCAAAGAAATACTTAATATGATTCTGTTGCCGTCGGAATCACGTAGAATATGCCTAAAGACTTGTGAGAAATTCATGAAGTGGGGAAGGAAAAAACGTGTGGATTATTGAGGTAAGTTTCGATTGCTTTATTTTTTTGCAATCGAAGTGAAAAGTAGTGTTTAACTCGGACCAAAAACCTTCATTGAATTAAAACTAGGTCTTGTCATCCTCATCATCCTCTAACAACCTTGAATAATGGGATATTTCAGTCTACTATTGCCATTGAATTTGAACTTGAATTCTAGAAATCATTAGTATTTCAATACGCAGAAACATCGTCAATCATAATGGGATTTTATAACCTTGTCAACTCCGATAAACAAAGAGACTCAGAATTATGTAACTTATTGTGACTTACCATACTTTACTAGCATAGCATAGATTTCTTTTTCACTTCTCTACTCCGATTGAAGTGAAATATTTCAAATGGCAGTTTATCAACTAATCAATCAGTGATCATGATCACACTGATCGATCACTGATCATGCAGATCACATATACAGACATGCATTATTTTGCTACTTTACTGACATGAAATTAGGTACCTACTATCCTATGTATATTTAAATGTTCTGAACGGTATTATTAAAAATATCTGATTCAATATATATATTCTAAAACTTATTAAAACAACAATACTCGATACTAGAATTAATAACAAAAAAAAAATATAATTAATTAAATTACGCATTCGGAACCGAAAACTCGAAAAGGACGTCTGTAAAGGCCAATTAATCCAAACCCGCATGGGTTATTTAGAAGGACCACCTGTCAACCTGTCTCAGCATGTGTTCGTTTCGTGTGTTCAAAATCGCGACGTCTTCCGACAGAGCCGTAACTAAAAGAATAAACTTAAACGCTACAAGGGCAGCTACAGAACTTGATCGTAATATGATAATTGAATGCAAAGGAACTCTACACCTGAATACCCAGACGAGGTCACCAGACCTCAGCAATGACATAAACAAAACAAAGGAAGTAATAAAGGCAGTAGGTAATGTTGAACTCATTCTTTAACGGATCAAGGTTGCCGCTATCGCCTATGGGTTTACACTCATTGTCATGACTACGATACACGTGCTAGACTGCGAACTGGTAACAGATACATAGTTGCAGATGGCTATAGGTAAACGCCTTGAGGTAGGGCCTTAGGTTATAGATCTGATATAATCATACAAGAAATACTCTTTTAAGTTAAGTTTCCAGATTTTAATAGCCGTAACAATATGTACTTACTTTTGCCATGCCAGCTATCATTTTCAATTTATAGTAAGGTACTAGATTGCCTTCTGTCACTCAGCGAACTCATTATTTCCTTTTCTTCTTATAGTGAAAACTTTTAATTGTTTTCAATTATTTTTGTTTTAAAATAACATAAAACTTTGCAAAGAATTCAAACATTTATATAACGTATACCTACGCTCTGGTTTGATTACAAATATATTATTTAGTAAACCAGCCAAGTAAGAGTCGGACTGGCATACTGCGTTTTCGTACCAGATCATATTATAAACAATTTTCATTAAATTTGTCGCTGTTGCCAAGCCGCTGTGTAGCAGCACACATTTAGTGAAAAATGTTACTCACTACATTTACCTACGGTTACAGTGATGTTGTGTTTGGGCTGACGAACAAATGGACAGACGTAAGTTCGTAACTTTGGGGTTACCGTTAGTATTTAGCAAAAATATTACACAAATCCTTCAAAATCGACATGGGAGTAGTAGAGAAGTTGTGGCACGTGATCTGCCCAATTCAGAGAACAGCTCAAGTTGGTTGTTACAAATTTTTTGGGAGTTTTCAACGCAGTTTGGTCACGTGGCTTCTAGCTAGAGCCTTCGAGATAGCACGTGACTCGTAAAACTTCTCCGCGAAAAGTCTCGAGAGCGACTCTGTCGAAACAAGCCCACGCGAAGCCCCCAACATAAAACTTCTCCAGTCTGTGCATAAACCATAAATAGAATTAAGGAAACGTGACCAGTCGACGCACGGGAAAGTTAGTCGTGAATTCGTGATGTGGTTTTATAGGGCTTTCAATATTTATGCCGCCCCGCTCCCTGTTGCCCGTTATACATATTTGAATTTTTATGATTATGACGACTGTTTAGATACCGTGTACAATCACAAGGAGGTTCGAGTGCGCATGGGCATAAACCATGCAAATATGTTGATGACAATATGCCATTTGCTTTCTGCCGGCAATGAGCCGCTTCAAGAACCAGAAGCGTTTTACGCAACGTGTCGCGCCGCCGCCGCCGCCGCCGCCTGAACTCAACATTTGCAAACAATGGAACATTTGTTGGAGCCGTGCTCATTACTCAAAATTGTTTTTGCATTTGAAGTGCTAGCAATAAATAAGGAAACGCACAGGTACGTGCCCAAGGTGATGCATTGTAGTGGGGTGAGATGGGAGAGGGGAGGGGAAGCTGCGCCGGCGCCGGGCGACGACCCGGTCGCCGACCCCGCCCGTGCCCTTCGACAGAGAACCATTTGGCATCCTGAATGCGACTAGAAAGCACAACTTGTCGATGTCCATCTTCCCACGCAGTTCAATTTGATAATACGACCAAAAGTTCTACTTTATAATCCTTCAGACTCCATCTTTTAGACCTTCGAGTCGCTGGAAGCCAGGGCAGTTCTCGTAAAAACGAATATCAAAGTTAATTTGTTTTTGTGCAATCTTAAGTAGGTACCTAAATTACAAAAGATAAGGTTTTGCACGAAAACTAATCAGAAACTTCGATTTTCGTTTTTCGAGTCCCCCTGTAACGCGCTCGAAAACTAATTATTTCCGAGTTCCGTTAATACATTCCAATCTTTAATTGTATCTTCGATTAAATATTGGAATGTATTAAGCCTTACATGATTGCAACTTGCAAGAGTTGCAATAGCGAGGCACATAGCTTCTGAATAACTGATTCGACCACCTGTGGAACCCGTTAAACAGCCTAGCACCACGTCTAGTCGTTCACCTTCCTAAACTGTGGTACCTACCACACATAACGAGTACTTTCGATGTAGGCACTAAACTTGTTCTAGTCTAGAGCCTAGCTAATTCCTTGTAAGGAGAATCGTGACTGAACAAACTTGAAGTTGAATTGGCAAGTGCGTTGTGCAAGCCGCATACCAACAAGTTCGCTGGCAAGGGACCTGCTGCTGGTGCTCGTAAAACTAGGCATATAATCCGCACAAGAATAATAGCAAACCTGAGGCTCATTCATAATAAATAACCTTTATACTGGTAAAGAAAATTAAAATCAAATAATAAAAACAAATTTAAAATATTGGAAAGCTCAAAACTCAAATCATGTTTAATATCCCGCTGTACATAACTTTAGTGTGAATAACCATGATGGATTTAAAAGTTTTAAAACAAATTTGAACTAGTAACTAAGTACAGTGAACTAGTAACAAATTTGAACTAACTGCAGACTGTTGCAAACAATCTACAGGTAGCTCAAATGATTCATATCAATACCAGTCGGAAGCGTCCGCAAGACGCTGGCTGCATTGCCCCGCTCTGGCTGTATGGCAATGATAAGGCGCTGCGCTAATATATTTCATTGTTTTGAAAACCAACAACCGAATTCAATTTCCATAATTCTATATTGTTTAAGTTTTACGGGACAACATGGGATCATCATCTATAGAATAGCGAAATAATTTTATTACATTTATACAAAATCGGCCTACAGTTGACGGACAAATCTGCGAACACACAGAAAACAAGATCCGTCAAGTACGAGTGTAACTCACGCGCCGAGGTGCCGAGGGGCATTCGAACATTTGTCAATTATACAAATTTGTACTACGAAGTTAGAGACTTCGCAATGTCATTTTTCATTTAATTTTTTTTTTCTTCAAATCTGTTCAGGCGCACGAAATGTATTATTATTTTAAATTTCAAGTAGCTGTGGTATTTGAGATATTAAAGAGAGAAAAAAAGACAGACAAAGCGAGACCATAAGGGTTTCGAAACCGATCTCCGATCTCGAAACCCTAAAAACATACATACAATATAGACGACCATTAGAACCTCCTCCTTTTTTCGAAGTTTGTTTTTATGAACTCTGTGTTGGAAAGCACCCGTTGGGTTTAGCGATCTTGACTCATATCGCAGGGCAATCATGATTCAGAAGTCCATTAATAGACTTGCATTAGAGGGGAGATCTGGCGCGGTATTGTAATAAACAGATTCATACGTCGTCTTATTTGCTGTCTGCTGTGGCGTAGGCTAATGGAGCTGGCTCCAGACAGAGAATATGCACCTGATGTATTGATTTTAAGCAATTGAAGTTTGTTCACAGAGGTATGCTCGGAGTTTGTCTGAAGGATAGGATTTGTAACGAAAACATCCGACAGACAATACATGCGACAGAGAACCAAAGTTATCGACTCAGCTCAAAGAATTAGTAAGTTGAAGTGGCAGTGGGCCGGCCATATCTCGCGAAGAACCGACAACCACTGGGGTAAACGTGTTCTTGAGTCAACAAAGAAACTCATCTAAAATAATACTTTGTTAATTAAACTTGCAAAAAGTTAAATAGAAGTAAGTACCCATAAAACAAAATTAGATTTGATAGGATAGGGGCGGCTCTGTTATTAAATTACGCTTCAGCACACTAATATTATAAGGGCGAAAGTTAGAATTATTGTGTGTATGTTTGTTACCCCTTCACGCCCAAACGGCTGAACGGATTTAGATGAAATTTGATATCGATAACTTATATTCTGTATTAAAACATAGACTTTTAATCCCGGCACTGTACCGCGTTCCCGTTAGATGGTCAAATTATTAAAATGCGTTTTAACGCGGGTAACACTGCGGGGTGCAGCTAGTGCTATATAAATAAACTGCATTCCATTGAAATTACATTGAACAGATCAGGTAATATGCGTCACAGCATATAATATTAATATACCAAACAAGACATGAAAGACAGAGCGAGACTTGGCTAGAGAAGCGACGATGACACTCGAGTCGATTTTTCCAACATATTTTAAGACTATCAAATTAAATTAATGACGGAAGTTATTGGCCCTAAACTTTTAAACAAACTTCCACTGTGTATTCGTCTCATAACTTGTGAACAATTATTTTTAAATAATGTGAAACTTCTTATGATAGATAAAACCATATAGGGTAGGTACTCTGGAAACGAATACCTAGACAATGACTATAAACAATTTGTAATTCCTCAAACCTTTCCTGGTCTCTACATGCCTAATTCAAACTAATTTAAGTACATAAATAATTTATACGTAATTTTACTTGACGAGAAACTGATAACACCTCGCTTTAGCTTAACATTGTGTTAACCATTGTTATTGTGTATTTCTTTTTCAATAAATATTTTCATTTCATCTACTATATAAAAATAAGTCGGGTTTTCCTTCCTGACCCTATAACTCCAGAACGCACGAACCGATTTCCACGGTTTTGCATTCGTTGGAAAGGTCTCGGATTCCGTGAGGTTTATAGCAAAAAAAAATTAAGAAAGTGGGAAACATAAATTTCCACGCGAGCGAAGCCGCGGGGCGCAGCTAGTTTCATATAAAATAACACACAGGCTCAAGCTCAAGCATTTGTTCTCCGTAGGTACATTTCGAATGGACACATACGTGATCCGTACGATACGATACATGGTTTAGCACAGTCCTTCCAATAGGAAAAGAAAACGTTGTTCTTGAAATCCCAGTGTGCTATAGTCTTTACTCCGTAACATACCCGAATTGTAACTAGTGAGTCAGCATTCGGAAATAATTCTACGTTATACCTGTAACCGTGCCAATTTCTCGGCCATGCGTCTTTAACTCTTCGCGCCAAATGATATCCGACACAAACACCGTTCGCGAATTAAGAAAATATTTTATGATGCTGAGATCTGCGAGGAAAATCCGCAGAGCGTTTGGTCCAAAGTAATGATGGAAAAATACCATGCAACGCGTAGAATATTCTTCAAATTGTTACTATTTTTTGCGCAGATAAATCTTGCCCAGCTTACAGGTTTTCCCTAATCTAAGTGGTCTAGGGTGTTCTGTCACTCCAGTACAAAGCATAAAAGCGGAAATGGGCAACAGAACAGCCACCAGAGGGATGCCCTAGTGAGGTTCAGAGTTCCACTAAGCTGGGACCACCGCCGCCTTCCCCGACAGACACGAAGTATTTCACCCTTGGCACTTAGCACCGAAACAAAAGACTTGGATTGTTGCTAACTCCCTCACTAACGAAAGTGGAAATTGAAACTATACCCAGAGTTCTCATCACACTCTTCCTTTTACGTGCGTCATCAGGCCCACTTATAAGCACATACCTATATTCTGTATCTCTAATTTTCATTCGTGCTACGCCCAAATACGGGGTGCTCAGTAATTGCCAAGGTGCATTTCGTACATCGCAATTCAGAATTACTTCTGGTGTCGTGCTATTTCGGCTACTGACGCGTGCGCGTGCGGGATGCACATGTACATCCGTTGTCGCAGCTTTCATGGGAAGCGGATGCGTTCAACGAGGCGTTCTTTGATTCAGTTTTTTTTTAATTTTCACGAAATTGTTTACTAAAAGCTTTTGAAATTAGACTCATCGGTCGTTTGGGAATGAGTTACGTATTCAGTTGCTATGTAATTGTTGTGCTAACTGACTGGGAATGAACATCCTATGCGCCTTACGGGCTACGGCATCGTATATTTGTAAAGCAATATTGCTCTTGTTTTTGACACACGTTTTTGAGCCAAAACGAGAAGCACGGGTCTTCCGTTCTTCAGCTTCCGATTCCTTAACACATACAATAGTATTGGTACGGTTAAGAAAAAGTCGTAGATTCAGATTGTTCACAGCAAGCAAAGACACATAAAAACACAGAACTGACACTAAGCCGTCTAAGGAAACAGAACAAGAAAGCAGCCCTAGCAATAAAACGAATGTAAACCGACGTGGAGAAGCTAGATCAACAGGAATAGCCTGGACGCGTGCCACGGGGTGCGCGCGCGCAAGCGGAAGTGACGTCACGCGTCAACACAGCTACTCATTGATGCCGTTGGTACCGTTGAGATGAATGAGTTGTCTGTTTGTATAATCGAAGCGTAGAGATGGCAATCGATGTTAAGTTAAATAAATTAAATAAATTAAATATTACCTACGCCTCATGTAAATATTACGTATAACGTAATTTTTAATTGATATCGACATTTGGCAGACGATATTGTTTTCTTAATTTCACAATATCAATGAGAGACGAAGCGAATAGGTTCCTAGTTCTCAAATAAAGATTTGATATGAATTTCAAAAACCAGCAGAATGTTTTCCAAGCACAAAATATAGTCCAGTAGGCGACAAAAAGGCGACGTTTACATAAATACATACGTACCAACTAGAAAATTTCTAGTACTTATATTATGTTTTAATCTAGGTTGCTGTTATTCCCACCTAGTCACCAGCATAGGGGTATTTAATTGCCTTCTCTGTAACTAAAGGCAAAATACGTTGTATTGTTATACATCGTTTTTCCACCAAAAAAATTGCTTTATATTCCAATAAACTTTTAAACTTTATGAATGAGGCAACAAGATTGCAAAAATAGATAGGTACTTATGCAAAAAGAGTCGCACAATGCCTCCTGTGAGGATTGAACTCACGACCCCTGGTTTACGAGACCAGTGCTCTACCACTGAGCTAAAGAGGCGATGTGGCAACGCGCGAAATAAGCGGCCGGATCCCATAGGTCGGCAACTAGGCTAGACCACAGATTATGCGGTAGTAAGTATGCCCAGCCGAGCCAGGGATATTTTAGTGTAATTTTAGTTGTTTAGTGCCTATTCCAACACGAAATTGCGAGTTTCGGTCAATTGGTATACTCTATACACCGAAATATAGTACCAATTCGCAAAAAATAACGATTCTGTTTTTTTAAATTTAAGGCTAATCATAGTCTGGTCTGGTCTGGACTACAATTCGTAGGTTCCAAAAACTATAATAAAATTACAGAATACGTTGGAGTCGGCGGTGGATATACATCAAGTACTTTGTCTTATTTATTCCATAAAACTATTGATAAAACTGACCTTTCTATGTTCTCTTTTTCTTCATCTTTCTGCTCATCTGGAAAATAAAAACATTCTTGTCAGTTTTTTACTAAAAACACCTACTATGCAAATACGTATTTTATAATGTTTTGAAAGAATTATTTATTTAATGAATTTACCAGGTTTTCAGATCATAAAAATACGCAAAAAGATTGCCGAAACCAGGGATCGAACCAGGGACCTTTAGATCTTCAGTCTAACGCTCTCCCAACTGAGCTATTTCGGCAGATATGAAACAGGTTGAAATTTTGAAACCATCTTTAGTTCATTCCATTTAGTAAAACTTTATAACAAAAATAGTGCTACATTGTGGTAGCATGCGCTGATCAATGTTATAAATTTATTTGGACAATATTGCTACAGGATAATTCATGAACATAAAAATTTTCGATGAAAATTGTCACAGACGCCACCTACACAATAATGGCGTAAAATAAGCAGATCATTTTACTATAACCCCCAACAGATGGCGTTTCACATAACAACAACTGTAAGATTGTTGGCCGAGGTCAGTGCTATACCATAGAATCATAGAATGTTATCTATTTCCTTGATTTACATGATTTAATCATAAAAAAAATATTTGATATTTACGGTCGTTGCAAGGATCAACATTAAAATATACATGTTAGGGTTGTTAGGTTAAAATGTTTTCCTCTTATAGATACTCCCAAAAGGTGCTTCTTTTAGAAGTGCCAGTTGTTCAAATATGAAATTTGAAACAAATATTATATCCTCCAACTGCATTATAGGACATCAATACAAAGTGTTCATGAGTCAAAATGTGCAGGGTTTTACCTGCACACTCCACTTGAATGGCCTTATCTGCAGCGGGGAACCCGAAATCATCCAGAACCACTCCACAGCTCTTGTACAAACGGCTGCGAATCTTCATCAACTTGTCATTCTCATGGTACATTTGGATTTCATCCTGGAAACAATACATTATCTTTATAGATAGCAATACAAAATACCGCCAAAACAGTTTACCATAGCTCTGAGATATTACCTTCAATTCCTTTAGTTTTGAATGAGACCTGCTTGAATAACACTGTCTCACGTGTGATTCGGACCACTTTCCCGGGTCGCGGGTAAGAACCGAAGGCGCTGAAGCCTCTGCCCGAATATGAGGAGGCTGTTTACTTGAATATTGAGGCCGAGAAGACGACCGTGGCACGGGCCGCGGCCGCGGGGGCGAAAGCGCGGGATCTAGAGACTTTAGCGTCTTACGAGGCTTCACCACTAGTCGTCGTTTTGGCTTCTCGCGATCAGAATACGGCACGAAGTCATTCAAAACCGTAGGAAGCTCACTGTAAACAGTACTAGCCGTAACAGATGGCTTAGAGTTCGCGCTAAGAAGCACTGAACTCGGTGGATCGTGTCGCGTAACGACGACAGAACTGGAATTTAAAATAGGTTTGGTTTGATTATAGACACGCGACATGACTCTATCGTACTTTTTATTGCGCATTTTAGTGTTTATATCCATTTCAAACTTTTCAAATTTGTACACTTGCACGTAAGTAATCCAAACCAATGTTTTGATTTTTCGACTTTGACATTGCAACCAACGGTTCATCCATCAGATCAAATCAGACGCATGACATTGACAGTCAACCCAATCTGACATTAGCAATTATACTACCATCATTAATGCTGCCAACGTAGAAAGAAATCTGATAAAATGAACCAAATAACGTATGTTCCGTTACAATTTGGTTCAATTTATATACAGGGTGTTTGGTGGAAAGTTAGACAAACTCGGTGGGTGTGTAGGTGGACCTATTTGTGAAATACAAATTGAAGGAAAAGACCCTAACTGTTTACAATTTTTTGTAATCCTATTTTTTTTATTTTTTTAAGAATTTCCGAAATTTTACGTCTCTACCCCTAGAACTTTTTTTTGGAACATGTTTTCTAGTAAATTTTTTACTTGCTTTTGGTTTTAGGTGTATCCTTCGTCGTTTGAAGGCATTATTTATTTGACAGAACGTGTAAATCATTAGTTATAAGCTCTCAATGTTAAAAAAAGTAAAAAAAAATAAACAAGAAGGACAACTTTGCATCGTTTTAAAAAAAAAACTAACAGCGATCGAGGAGTTCAAACGCTTTTAAAAATTTCTCTAAACATCGTTTATTATAACAGTATATCACATGTAGCCGAAAAATCTATAAACTTGTCAAAAATTAGCACTTATAGGGAAAATGGAGTAAACACGCTAAGAATAAAACATTGTATTAAAACAATTTTGGTTCAAATATCACTTCCTTATTTCCAAGCGTTCAACGAGAATCCCACTACCAGTACTCGAAAGGTCGCCAGAGATCTGGGTCTTTCCATATGGAAAGTATGGTCTGTCGTCAATGCAGATGGAAGGCATCCTTTCCACTATACTCCGGTGCAAGGTAAATTGCTAAATTTATTTAATTCAATGTAGCTCATCTTTGTCTTAGTTTCATTTGACGAGACGTTTTAGGTGAATCAATAACCTATAAAAAAATGATTTTGTCAGTCTATTGGTCTTGCACAAACATCATTTTGTTTCTGTCTATCTTGGGATACCATGGGTACCTCTCTTCAACCGAGATTGCATTGTACCTTAACCGTTTTGATTTTTATTCAACGGCTTTATTCTCGTTCTAGGTTTGGTGCAAGGTGATAAATGTGATAATGCGCGACGCATGCAATTCTGTCGTTTTTTACTAAATACTGACATTGAGGACGAAAACTTTTTAAACAGCATTTTATGGACGGACGAGTCGAAATTTACACGAGAGGGGATTTTCAACGGTTGAAAATCCCCTCTCGTGTAAATTTCGACTCGTCCGTCCATAAAATGCTGTTTAAAAAGTGTAGATTGTGTTGGTTGAAATTCAACCAACACAATCTACACCACTGGGAACAAAAGGGTCAAAATCCACATGCGACTAGGCAAACATCGCACCAAACGCGATTTTCTCTCAACGTCTGGGCAGATGTGATTGGTAGACATCTCATTGGACCTTACTACTTACCGGAAACTCTTAACGGGGACAATTACTTGGAATTCTTGCAAAATGACCTCCCTGAATTGATGAGCAATGTGCCGATATTTCATGAAGATCGACCAATAGTATTTCAAAATGATGGGTGTCCGGCACACTATCGTCTCACAGTGAGAGAGTTCCTAGACAACGCGTTCCCCGACTCGTGGATTGGACGGCTTGACCCCATCTCATGGCCTGCACGGTCCCCAGATCTCACTCCTCTTGACTTTAGTATATGGGCACGTGCAAAAGAGCTGGTTTACGAAAAAGAAATACAAACAAAGGCACAATTGATTGAAAGAATTGACGCAGCTTTTGCAAAGATGAAAGATGAGATAACGCTCCGTACTACTACAGTAGAAATCCGACGTAGGTGTCGCGCGTGTATTAGAAATAGGGGAGAGGTTTTTGAACAAAATATGTAAATTTTAAAAAATAAAAATCTTTTTCTTACTTTTGTATTTTTACTTCGTTTTCCCTTTAAGTGTTAATTTTTGACAAGTTTATAGACTTTTCGGCTACATGTGGTATACCGTTGTAATAAGCGATGTTTAGAAAAATTTTAAAAGCTTTTGAACTCCTCGATCGCTGTTAGTTTTTTTTTTAAAAATGATGCAAAGATGTCCTTCTTGATTATTTTTTTACATTTTTTAACTTTGAGAGCTTATAACTAATTATTTACACGTTTTTTCAAATAAATAATGCCTTCAAAAGATGAAGGATACATCTGAAACCAATAGCAAGTAAAAAGTTTACTAAAATACATGTTCCAAAAAAAAGTTGTAGGGGTAGAGACGTAAAATTTCGGAAATTCTTAAAAAAAAACAAAAAATAGGATTACAAAAAATTGTAAACAGTTAGGGTCTTTTCCTTCAATTTATATTTCACAAATAGGTTCACCTACACACCCACCGAGTTTGTCTAACCCTCCACCAAACACCCTGTATATTTATTTTATATCTGAATAGAAAATAACCGATTTTGTTTTATTTACACAAGCAGCAGACATAAAAAGAATAAAACAAACCGAAACCAAATCTGTTCCTACCAGCCACGCAGGTCTGGATTTAGAGGTCTGGAGTCTGGAGTCAAATATGTATAATATTACCTACTCAATTTACCTTACTTTGTACACCTAACATTATTGCCATATTAATTTACCTTTAATTATAATAAAATACACGTTTGTAGGTGAATCAAAAGTTTAATTATGTAGCGTAAATAACAAAATCAATAAACATAACAAAAAAGGAACAACGTGTAAAAAATATTAGAATCAGTCTCGTTAAATCAACAAATAACAAAGTGTAATAATCATAAAATAAATAAATAAACGGTCTCATACCTAGTAAAATATAGGCGTTTCGTGGTTTTGCGCCAATCAACCTTCGCTGTTATCTGCGCTATTTTAAAATCAGCCTCCGCAGCTTCCGATTTTCAAATATATATTGTGCGGTGCATGGTTGGACAACTGCCTACCTTTCTATTGAGGCGGTTGTGCCAGCCTTCCACTGAATTTGTCGTCCAATTTTTTTGGCTATACGTTGAAGTCAGGCTGGGATTTTTTTGTTATTGCTTTGCTTGGTGGTGGAAGATGAATTGGTTAACTGTAGGTTTTCCTAAAAATTTACAATAAAATTAAAATACGAATGCATGCAAAAGCTAAGCAGTAAGCTACATAAGCGCAAATATGGCTGCTTATCTGCGTGCGTTAGCAAATACTGATGGATGATGCATAATAACCTTATTGGATTTTTTTGGCCAATCGAGTTGGCAATACCCGAAAATCAGTACATTGATACATTGCAAAGTGCTCAGATTAAATATAGGTAGATTCTTAGCGAGCGTGCCAAAGAGCAAGACAAAGTATACGAGGTGGTGGGGGGAAAGTGTTGCCATGCAATTTTCTTACCCCGATTTTAGGTTCCTTATTTCATGTCTTGGTTGATTGGATTTGCGATTTTCCAGTTCATAAATTTAAAAAATTAAATTATCTTAGCGTCTGGTCGAAGCGAAGCGTGACCCGAGAGCTGGTGAGTATCAGGCACAGCGCATCAGCATTGCCATACAGCGTGGCAATGCAGCCAGCGCGTCTTGGGAACGCTTCCGACTGGTATTGATATTGATCAGTTGAGCTACCTGCAATAGTCTGAAGATAGCTCAATTGTTTCAATTGTTAATACTAGTATAATTTTCTATTTTGTGAATAAAGGCTATTGCTTGGTCATTATAATTATACAAGTAAGTATCACAATGTGAACCCTGTTTGGCGTTACAAGTGGCAGGCAGACCGAGGTTGTGTTTGGTAGGTAAATATAATTATGAAGGTACTAAGGTGAGTAGTACAGATAGAGAAACAAGTGTTTTTGTTTTAAAATAATCAATATTTATTACAATAATTACCGTTTATAAATTTTACAGTTTTAATCAGTCTTCAAAATTTCGTTTTATTATTACTTAATTATAAAATCACAGTTTAATTATAAATGTCTTAGTTATATTACCTATACAATAACATTTACATTTATTAATAACACTTTAAAAAAAATGGTTACTTACGAACGTAACATCGTATATTTGCTAAAAAATATTAATGTTGCTATCTAAAAAGTACTTAACTTTCATTGTACTTGCATATAGGTACTTATACCTTGTTAGTCACAGCATTTTTTTTAATTAAAAATACACACGCATTTACACAGAAGCATTTAAAATATCGCAGAATCATTATAAAAATCACAGAATCATTTAAAATATCACAGAATCATTACAATTTTTTTTATTACGAAGATTTTTTAGGTTCCCAATCTTTGCGACCCGTTGCTTTGATCCAATGCAAACGTAATTCTTTATCTTCGGGAAATCTGTAACAAGTAAAAACACTAATATTATAAATGCGAAAGTGTGGATGAACGGATGGATGTTTGTTATAGTTGTTCTATCTCACGAAGTCCGATGGGCTATGTGTGTCATAGTGAATGAATGTACACATTGTTTTAGTGTGCGTAAGCTCAGAAGAGAAGCATAAAGTGTCGCCTGAGACGCGGACCGCGTCTCAGGCGACACTTTATGCTTCTCTTCTAGGTCACTAGTGCTCATTGTATTCACGTCAGATTTTGGTAGCGAGTGCCGTCAGCATGACAACTAAGCGCAAAGTTGTTCGTAGTGAGGTAAGTTAACGGATTTCGTGAGATAGAACAACTTTCATATACCTCTTCACGCCAAATAATAGGAATATAATAACATCTTCACGCCAAAACTACTGAACGGATCGGGCTGAAATTTTGTATGCAGGTAATTCTAATCCTGGAATCTAACATAGGCTTTTTATCCCACAAATCAGTTGCTATGGGATAGAAATGGCCTATAAACGTTTCTATAGAAAAAACGCGTGCGAAGCCGCGGGCATAAACTAGTTTATAGATAATGTAGCTCGCTATGTAGGTACCTATTAAAAAATATTTCAATGCGCCATTTAGGGAATTTTATTATCGGATGCAGGCAACCCTAAATTTTCACAATTATAAGTTAGATGAACTAAAAATAGCCTAAAACATAATGTTTGAGCCTTGTGTGTATGTAAATCTATGAAACTGTAAATTTTGAACCTTTTTATAGTCAAAACAACTTGTACTTACGAGTGGAATGATAAATTCGGCACTTTTCCTTCACAATCACTTCTACATTCAAAAACACTGCACCGCACCATTTTTGTGTTTCTTTTTTATTGTTTTTAGGTGCGGAAATGTCCACACGAACACTTTGTTCACATTTAAACATAAAAAACAAAAGTTTCTGACTTTTACAACTTTCTTCAGCAATCTTGTGTCGAGCTCCGTCGATGACATAGGAAATTTGTTTAGCACATGGAGGTGCTAAACAATGCAAAAACCGGCACGCTGGATGAGATAGAGAGCTAATCGTTCTATTTCATTTCTTCTTATGCTTTAGGCATTAGTCGTTCTCTCTTTAGTGTGAATGCGATGGCAACTGCGCGAGTTCTATAGGTTTCTCTTTCTACGGCAAAGTGCATGAATGAATGAAGTTTTTTAAGTTTTTTTACTTCTTGAAAAATGTCCGTATTTCAAACGATTAGAAATTTAGGAAAAATAGTAGCTCGAAGAAAATCATTGAATTTATCCGTATCTACATGTAAATGTGCATCTAACCGTAACCTATCAGGTAACTTTTGTAGTTTTCATGTTCCAAATTGATATGTGGTTTCGAGGTTATATTGATAATGATTTTTATACCAACTTCTGTTTATTTTAGATGGTCCTACGAATTTTGTTTCGTTTGAGGAGATTGTGCAACGGAGACGTGCTGAGGCGAAGCGTAGTATTGTCGTACAAGTGAACTCGGAAAAGTCTTTTAATGAACTTCATGGTTATTGTTCAAAATATGCCGATATCAGAGGAATGCACCACTATAAAAACAATAATGATGAGGTAACACCAAACTACAGTGTGGTTATAGAGTTCCATTACTAAATACCCTTTGTAAATGGTAAATAATAATTAGGAAATGTCCCCCTTCATTGTGATGATAAATAGCCAAACTAAAAGAAATTCATAACACCATTTTTTTTCCGTTGTTTCAGCATTTCATCCTCATTGAATTCACAACAGAAGAAAACCTCAAAGATGTGATAAAAGCCTGCAGCTCACACCAAAAAGACCTTGATGTCATGGCATTACAGTCCCCTTTCCTGTGGTTCCGAGCAGCTCCAGACAAAAAACAGAAGTATCAAGCTCCTGAAGGAGCTTCCTTAATCACAAAGAATGCAGACATGGAAGTACACAATGATGAATTGTACGAGAGCCTACTGACTTGTAACACAGTATCGGACCAGATACAAATGTTATATGATAAAACTACATTGAATGATTTAGGAGTGCGGCTAAGATACATAGTGGCCAGGCAGGTGGGATTATTTGTTTCTGATTAACACCAGCATGCTTGTACAAATGATGACAATTTGTAAAATTAGTGATCTCTTATAGTTACTTTGCCACATTATATTTTTTGTTATTTTGATCTGTACAGGATCAGTAGAGGAGTTAGGGTCTGGGTGTTTTATCATGTAATATGTACATCATGTTGAATGTAAATCCGATTCAGTACCTATGACGTAAGCTCTGCTAACTTTGGAGCTATAATTATATATAACTAGCTTCTGGCCACGGCTTCGCACGCGTTGTTTCTGTAGAAATGTTTAAAGGTGATTTATATCCCATGGGAACTGATTTATGCGATAAAAGTAGCCTATGTTTGATTCCAGGATTAGAATTACCTGTATGCAAATTTTCCGCCCGATCCGTTCAGTAGTTTTGGCGTGAAGAGGTAACAAACATCCATCCATCCATCTATCCATCCAAACTTTGGCATTTATAATATTAGTGTGATTGATGATGCTATTTCAAATAGATTTAATGTGGTTTTTGCTTTGTAGATAGGTGTTAAGAATAAACTAATTCAGGAATTAAGTAAGCCTGTTAGTATAAATATATCTTCATGGCATAAATAAATAAAAAATAACATAAATAATGCTAATACTGCATCATCTAGCCCCAAAGTAAGCAGAGCTTGAGTTATGGGTATTAAAATAATGATGAACATATTGCCTAGCCATTATGTTTATTTTATGCAGTTGTTTTTATTACAGATAGAAAGTCTCTTTGAGAGCATGTACTCAAACATAGCTGTGATGCCGTTTGGATCAACGGTCAATGGTTTCGGCAAGCTCGGCTGTGACTTAGATTTAGTCTTAACTAATGTAGTTACTGATGAAATGGTAAGCATGGTTTTTATAATGAAAAAGTCCCCGTGAAGGTGTACAATGTAACTGGTTAAAATTTATTGGTTACCTTAAAAATTTTGCATTAGAGACTGCTCAAATCTGATATGCATTGGAGTATTCATAGAATTTACCTTTAAAAGTTTCCATAGAAACAATGTGTTTGAAGCCGTAGACTGAAACTAGGATCAGAAAATTGTTTAGTGTTAACTGTTGCACATAAAAGATAATAATATATTTGTTTGAAATAATGCCTGCGCCACGATTGTCCTGTCCACATCACGTCGAAATGCCTTCGTCGAACGACGACTGTATGCATATACCTGGGTAGGCTGTGGTATTAGTATGAAAAAATATTCAGTAACAATTCCGCGTAAATATTTTTTCTTGTGAATATTTTTATTTAATTCGTTTACTTCTCCACAAGAATGATTTATTTATGCGCTGTTGGTGTTCCTTTCTTAAGAAATATATAAACTTTAATATACACTTAAATAATAATATAATATAAATAATCTTTCAGTCCGATCCCTCCAAACGCCTAGTGTTCCAAGAGAAGCGCTGCGGGGGTGGGCTACGCCCCTGGGCGCGGCACATGGAGCTGGTGGGCGCGGCGCTGGAGCTGCGCGCAGCGGGTGCGACGCGGGTCGCGCGCGTGCCTCAGGCCCGCGTGCCCATCGTGCAGTGTACGCATCACATAGCCAGTCTGGATGTCGATATCTGCTATAATAACACGTGAGTTCTCATTTAGGACGGTTCATTTGGGTGAAAGGTCCCTAAGCCCTTTCTTAAAAAAAGATGGTTTGCTCCAAGATTTGTAGTTGGTTGTGATGCTGTGTGTGGATTGTCCAGCATTATTTATTTATTATTATAATAACACGCGAGCTCTCATTTAACTTAATTCGCTCCGCTACAGAAACAGAAGATCAATATACCCTGTGTCCGGCGGATTAGGCTGGTTAATAATCTGACCAGTGTGCAGTGGACCAGCACGGGGATTGTTCTCTAGGGTAGAATAGAGGATAATGACACCGCATCGTCAGACACTGCCTACGTTATTGAAGTTGAAGGAATTAATTTCAAATAATTTACGCATTCGATGACAAAGTGACGTACCTAGACACTCTACCCTAGACAACACAATCCCCATGCTTGCCCTGCATTTATGTTATAAGCGGGCGGCAGTCGCCTTTCATAATTTCCCCGTGCTTGCCCTGCATTTATGTTATAAGCGGGCGGCAGTCGCCTTTCATAATTTATTAATGATGTTATCGGGTATTTATCGCGTACTTTTTGTTATTATTTTATTAGGGGAAATAATAACAAAAGGTAAGGTAAAAATATGGGCATGGCTCGTAACATTTACATGAATTTTCTATTGACGGCATCAAATGACAGACAGCTCGCATTATTGTTTGAAGCTTGTCGCTCAGCCAATTTGTCATGCAAAATGTATCTTAAGATAAAGTGTTTTAGCCCATATTTGAATGCACGTTTTTGTGCTGTGTGGTAGCGGTATTGGAGTTTTAGTCGTATAGAGTTCCGATGGAGTGTTCCGTATGTGCTGATTATGTTGTTTGGTTCCCAGATCGGGCGTGTATATGTCGGAGCTGCTATGGATGATGGGTTCCCTGGACGCGCGCGTGCGGCCCCTCGTGTTCGCAGTGCGGCGGTGGGCGCACACGGTAATATACCTACTATTTGACAACCTCTGTGGTGCAGGTAGGTCCGCCTGTGACGCAGAGGATGCGGGTTCGATTCAGGCCTCGGGACAAATATCAGTATGATCTGCAGATCTGTATTTGTTGCTGTTTTATATATTATGTCTAGTGAAAAGTATCTATCTACATAATGTAATGCATCACGGGTTACGCCAAGAAAAACAAAAAAAAGTCATGTGAAAGTTTTTTTACCCACGGTAGGCGCATAACGTCCGGATTATGGACAAAATGTTAATTTCCGAAGTCAATAGAGTTAAAGCTAAGCGCTTGCAGTGCGGTGTGGTCTGAAATAAAATCCATTCCGGGTAATATTTATGTTTTACCATGAATACCTTGATCGAATATTTACCTCATAATGTATGATAGTACTTTTTTGTTTCCGAAGGGTAAAATCTGCAAACAGATACCATACTGCATGTAGGGTACTGTATTGTTATTTGGGGTAGAGAAGTTTAAATACTGCAAGACGTCGAAAAAAAAGAGGGAAGTCATCGCTGTTTTATAATTTAAATAAATTTAAGACAGGAATGAAAATGTTTCAATCTTCTGTCGTCTCTTTTTCGCATAGACCACAGCCATTAGAATAATAAAAAAAACTGATTTAAATCAAATTATTAATCGGATTTTTTAGATATGATTTTTATCAACCCTGATCTTAACCATATTTTTGCTTGATTAACTGGACATGGTGTTGTCAGGTAGGCCTGACCAACCCGCACCCAGGCCGCTGGATCACCAACTTTCCTCTGACGCTGTTGGTCCTCCACTTCCTCCAGCACAAGAGCAAGGACGGGTTTATTCTGCCCTCGGTCAAGATGTTAGTGCGGAGCGCAGGTGAGTACGCAAACACTGTATCACTAGTTTTTTCCCGCGGCTTCGCACGCGTTGTTTCCGGAATTAAAAGTAACCTATGTATAGAGCCAAGTCATCATCATCAATCTATATTGTATATCATCTATATCTATATCAATCTATATCATCCACTGCTGGACATAGGCCTCCCCTAATAAGCGCCATAGCGCCCTGTCTTCAGCTTGCCGCATGCAGCACCTGCCTGCAGTCTTCGCAGATCGTCTTCGCAGATCGTCATCCCATCTGGCTGGAGGGCGTCCTACACAACGTTTGCCTAGTCGCGGTGTCCACTCAAGAACACGTTTACCCCAGCGGTTGTCGGTTCTTCGCGAGATATGGCCGGCCCACTGCCACTTCAGCTTGCTAATTCTTTGGGCTATGTCGATAACTTTGGTTCTCTGTCGGATGTATTCGTTACGAATTCTATCCTTCAGAGAGACTCCGAGCATAGCTCTTTCCATAGCTCGCTGAGCGACTTTGAACTGGTGGACCAGCCCTACCGTGAGTGTCCACGTCTCAGCTCCGTAGGTCATGACGGGTAGGACGCACTGATGTGACGCTGGGAGCCAAGTCAATAAAGATATAATTATTCATCTATGGATTTGTTTTCAGGTTATTTAAATCCCTTGGTAACATGATTTATGAGTTAAAAAGCATATTTGTTTATCCAACTCTAGAGCGACATCTATGTAAAGTTTCACCCCGATCCGTTCAGTAGTTTTTGCTTGAAGGGGTAACAAAAATCCATCTAAACATCCAAACTTTTGCATCACACTATTCTAAACTGGTTTCTGCCCGCAGCTTTGTTCTGCTGGCCCATAATCTGGTAAAACAATGTTTTTCTTGATTTTTCGATTTCGGTGCCGTGAGTTGTTTACAAACATTATTTCTTGAGAATAACGTTATTATTTTATGGAATAAAAATATTCCAAAACCTTCATCTATGCAAAATATCAGTCCAACTTCACAAAACCGTCTCGAATGCATATTTTGATTCTTTTTGGTTATTTTATTTTAACCAGTTATGTTAGCCAAAGGTAAGTTCACCAAAACCTAAAATTAACAAAACATCTAAATTAGATGCTAAGTTGCACCAACCTGGCCAACAGACGCAGCATGTTCAGTGGATGTACATAATGTTGGTTGATTGATTAAAATAAAATAACTTTTATTTCTATAACCCTACAAAATAAGCTCATAAACAAGTCAAACTGTAAACTAAAATAATAACAAAATAAGAAAGAAATTTTTTTTGGGTCCAGTTTGCCTTTGTAATTATTTTTCCTGCTAAATGATTTACTTGTAAGTTTAGACGACCTCTGAGGCGCAGCGCGCGAAGGTTCTCCTGCGCCGCAAACATTTGTCCCGAGGCGGGAATCGAACCCACAACCTCCTGCGTCCCAGGCAGACCTTCGCCCGCTGCGCCACAGAGGTCGTCGAATATTGTGCAATAAAGAATTATGAAAGAAAGTGTTAATTAATTCTCTCCACTTAATTTTTTTGTCCATCAGTGGAAGAAGATTTACAATGTGATATAGTTTGAGACATTATACTGACTTTGATCCGAAATATTATCACAATTCTTTCCATCCAAAGGGCAACCTTTGGACCAGCCCTAGCTTAGAAGCTTAGAAGCGATCTCTGATGCAAATCAAAGAGATCGCTTCTAAGCTATAAATCCGCAGATTGTAGATAGAAAGATCGAAAGAAATATTTTTATTGCACAAACTAAGAAACAATTTAAAATGAAATAATTATAACCTTAGTGACAATTGGCGGTCTTATCGCTCAAGAGCGATCTCTGCCAGACAACCTGCTGTGCAATTACGCAAAAATTCCCCATCCTAAAATTTTCATTCAAAGGGCTTTCAGATGTCAATTTAAGATTTGCGTAATCGGCGTAGTGGTATGTTTAGGATCGTCGGATAAGTAATGTCTCTTTGTAGTATGTATTCTGTTTCTGGTGTATAATCTATACTAATATTATAAAGAGGAAAGATTTGATTGTTTGTTTGTTTGTTGAATAGACTTCAAAACTACTGAACCGATTTGAAAAATTCTTTCACCGTTAGGAAGTTTACTTTTCAGGGAGTGACATACGCTATATTTTATCCTAGAATTCCCACGGGAACGGGAACTACGCGGGTGAAACCGCGAGGCGATCGTCTAGTACTCCATAAATCTGTAAAAAAGGGCAAAGCCACCTGCAAGTAGAGTGGGAGAACTCTGCTTTCTCTCTATCTCCTCGGTCCGTCACAAAGACAAGTGACAGCGAGACGTGTTACGTGCGTGGCGTGGATGCTACTGCATTTTTTGTTACGTGGCTTTAGTGAATAAGAGTCCTAGTGCTGGCGATCGTCTAGTAATTAATAAAGCATTTCTGTATTGTATTGTACTCGCAGGCGCAGCCGACGTGCGCATAGCGGAGGACAACGTGAACTGCACGTTCCTGCGCAGCGCGCCGCCGCCGCGCACCAGCCACTCGCAGAGCGGCGCGGACCTGGAGACCTTACTGCTGCAGTTCTTCGAGTACTATGCACAGTTCGATTTCCAGGTTAGCGATGCATTTCGCGTCTTATTAAAATATTTGTATGTATTGCAAAATATGTAGCTCTTTTCTTACAGGACCCTTAATAATAATCAGCATCATTATCTGCCCGTACCAATACGTCCACTGCTGAAAAAAGCATCCCCCAAACGACGCCACGAATAGCGGAAAAAGAAAATCGAAGTTTCTGATTAGTTTTCGTGCTAACCAACTGCCAATGCAAGCCGCATTGGCAGCCTCTATATCCCTTGATCGTCTCTTGCGACACCCGCGAGAAGAGTTGGGGTGGTGCAAATTCTAAGCCACCACCACACGGCACTTTAACACAAATTCATGAGTACACTAAGAAATAAAGTGATCACTTTGATTTTTTTGTTCTTCTTTTTAAGACAATCTGGCAAAGTAAAGAAGCGAACAAGAAACCTTTACCTTGTTATGGTGTTAGTTTTCGAGCTGGAGCAAAACTCGTCCCAAGATTTTTTATCCTCTAGCTAGGTAATCTGATATTTTGTAGTAAGCCTTTTTACTAAGGATGTTTGACAATTTATTTGAATTTGTGCATTTAATATTTTTTATTTATTGAGATAATAACATAATTACAGGTTTTTTATTAAGCCCTAAGGCGATGTTATATCTAGGTACTTATCATAACTTATTTATTTGGTCTAAGCTACATAAAAGCAATACACAAATACTAATCTAAACATTTTGTCTCAACAATCTGTGCCATTTCCGTGGCTCTCGGCATGTTTTGGTAAAATATATCTACGCTGTATCACCTATGTACTTTGCTGTAATAAATATATTTACTTTTTTTTTATTTACCTATTGCAATTCTTGCAAGTCGCTAGGAGTTTTGTTGTAGATGAAAGAAAGAAAAAAGAAATTTATTCAACAAATTAAATTAAATGCCTTAGCAGAGCTCTGTCCCTCGCACTAGGTCTCTGATGAGCCGGTGTGGCGAGGTTACAGTGATTCGCTTTGGACTCTCTAAGCCTATGACAGAAGGTAGTATCAAGTCAATTAAGTTAATTTAAAGTAGTAGGTATTTGCTCTACACAACAAGGGGAGAAAATTAAATAAAAGTGTAAACAAAACAAAAAGTAACTTAAAAATAATAACAAGGCACCTAACTAAAAGATAACTAACACTAGTTTTTTTTTTTATATGCACTTGGGGAGCAGTTGGGTGTAAGGGTGGTGGGGAGTGAGACGCTACCCTGTGTAGTGTGTTTATGCGTATTTGTGTGTCTGATGGTTAATGGATGAATGCGTGCTCGCGTGGGTGTTTGTGTGAATGTGTGTGTGTGTGTTTGCTTGTGTGTGCGTGTATTGATAGAAAGAAAGTGTTTCTGTAGACACCAGTCTCATGAGAGACTGGGCAACAGTGTGTGAAATCCTTTTGTAAGTTGTACACATAATTATGGTATATGCTTGTATATAATTAAATATTGTACTTATAAGTCTTCATAAAATCTCTTCACTGAGTATTATTTAATCGTAGCTAGAAGGTCCTCTGTTTCATTATAAGTTAGATTAATTAGGTGATTGGTAACTCTACCATTGAGTTCCTTATAATTTAAATTCACCATAGAAATTGCATTGTTTCGTTCCAGGAGCGGGCGGTGTCTGTGTACGAGGGCGCCAGCGTGCGCAAGCCGAGCAGCCAGCCGCTGTACATCATCAACCCGCTGGAGTCCGCGCTCAACGTCAGCAAAAACGTCTCCTTCGATGAATGCGAGAGGCTCAAGGTAACAACGCTGAAAAGTTGACGAATTCTTCGGATTTGAACTCCGCACCTAGCCAGCACCGAAGAAACCCGCTAAGTTACGGGCTAACCTAGGTGCCTACCATCCAGTGTGGCCGTGGCCTAAGCGACCATCATCTCAACATTTATTGCTATTTCCTTGCAGTCTGAAGTTCGCAACGCAGCTTGGCAGCTAGAAGGGGCGGAGAATCGGACGAGCGGCCACGAGGGGTGGGGACTCCTGGCGTTGGTGGAGCACACCCCCACGCGCGGCCTTAAGCGACTGCTGCGAGCTGGCAACTCACACCGGCTGCTGCAGGTCAAGGACCTCTTCAAGGTATCACATCTGGTAAAGCTGGCAACGCCGTTCGATCCTCTCCCATCCTTTGTAGTCGAGACGCTTTAACTTCACTTATGGTATTCGATCCAGAAAGTTTCATCATTTATTTCAGGCAACATTAGTCTAGTACAGGATGTAAAATACTTAAAAACTACGGCCCATGTAAAATATATACCTTAGTCTAACATACATAGAATAAAACTATTTTTTTCTAAGGGAACGTTCAAAGATTATTTCTAACTCATGGGATAAAAAGTGTAATGATAGATACTTTCTTTATCGCACCATCAAACTTATAAAATAATTAAACTGTGTTTCATCCCAGGTTTTGCATGCATAGGTGTAGATCTATGCATGCAAAACCCAATCCGTTCAGTAGTTTGGGCGTGAAGAAGTAACAAACATACATCCACCCCAATTTTCGCATTTATAATAAGTGTGATTTTTTTCTAGGAAGATGATGAAACTCCTGTCGAGGATCAGGAAGGCCTATCGGACAAACTAAGAAGAATCGCACGGAAAAGCGATAAGCCCCAAAAACCAATTCAAGACAAACAGACAAACAAATCAACAGAAGGCGCCAAAGAAAAGAAACAAGTGTTCACGTTCAAAAACAGACAAGTAGCGGCCGAAGTGTTCCGAATACGGAGAAATAAAATTGTATGACGTCGAATGTAGCTTTGTAGTTTTGAAATACGGATATTTTAGTTATGTCGTACTCAAAATCTGTGTTTATCTGTTAGTTACATATAAAATCATTGATCCTTCCTGCCTTCTCGGTATTACACTTAAAATATTCGACATAAAAACCTGGAAAACATAGACTGTCTCAGTGATCGTGTAGCTTTAGTGAAGGATTTTCAAAATCGGACCAGTAGAGTTAAGACCAGCAATTCCAGAGTTCCCACTCCCCCGCATCACACTTTTTTACTCACACTATAATTTTACGCCTGTAGAAGTGTAGCCTTCATCTCAGTTGCGGTCCAGTGCCAATATTGTGTTCGAGGATAGGTCTCGTTTCGCCATTGATCAAGGTATTCGCGGGGAATAGGTTATCGATGCGTTTGGCTTACTTGGGGATTTTGTGTTATCTAGTACCCATAACCACAAGTCCTGTTTAGCTTGGGGCTGTGTGAATTATCCAGCATTATTTTATGTTTGTTTAATAGCGAAAATGGACACAAAATATTGATCTTATATCTTTATTTACATCTACATTGGTTATTTTATGATGCAAAGAGTGATATACCATGTAACTTACCAATAACTCCTGCCAGTTTAAAAATATCCTGTATAATTATAATGGAGTTGAGCTATCTGTAGACTCTGCAACAGTCGGCAGTTAGCTCAATTGTTTCAATTGTAAATACTAGTATAATTTTCTGTGTGAATAAATTTGTTTTTGATTTAAAAAATTGGTTGTCTGTAAAGTCGGTTTACTGACGATAGTTGAACGTGACAACGCAGACGCATCGCTCACTCAAGTAGGAGAGAGACGGATGTCGAGCGCTCTCGCTTGCACTTCAAGCCTTACATGGAACGCCTCAGAGCGAGGTAACGCCGCATGACGTCATTTTTTTCGTGCGTGCAGCCGGCTCTATCGAATTATCACAAAAAAAAAAAAAAATATGCATCAATATCATTCTCTCAACCCCACATCACTGGGTCAGTCAGCAGTGTGCAGAAGTCGGGCTATAGCTCGTACTTGGATAGTTATGTAAAATTGGTACAGCATTATAGATCGTTTCTTTTCCAATATAAGGTCATGTCATTTCACTTACAATAGCTTTTGCAAGACTGGATTAAGTTATCTACCGAAACGCGGGTTGCAGACGGAAAGCTAAGTTAGCTTAAGCTGACGCAGCTTTTCATTAGATATTTTTTATTTTACATATAAAACTCCCAGAATAAATCTCTGCAGATCGTACAAACATTTGTCCCGAAGCGGGATCGAACGCGCAATCGCATCACAGGCGGCTCTTCGGTCGTCAAGCTTAACACGTCCAGTGCCACTGACTCCCCTCGCGAGTTCACGTAATTCGTATTCCAGTGCCGGCGACTCCCCTAGCGAGTCCACCGTGAAATGTTCCCGGCATCCGGCAATACATTATGAAAATCGTGGTGGCATTGAACGCGTTAAATACGTTAGCGTTATGTAGGTAAACAATTGAAAAATGAAATTGAATGACGAGTGTCCAACAAGTCTTACTGACGATTGCGTGTCATTTTTAAACTCCGACGCAAAAAGAGAGGCGTGTTATAAGTTTAATGTGTCTGTCTGTGGTATCGAAGCTCCCAAACCCGATTTTTGTTTAGTTTTTTGTGTCATAGATAATATTTTTATCCCGAGTGTTCTATTCTAAGCCATGTTTCATGAAAATCTGTTCGGCTAATAAACGTCGGCGGGTTTTAAAAAATTTTCATTTTGTCTTTTTACTTATTTACCATAGAAATCTCCAAACCCGAAGCGCTTTGTTTCCTTTAGATCTATCAGGACTCATGGTCACGTCAGAAATTTCAAATTATATGTACCATGGTATTTTTTCTCATTGTGTTCATGTTCACGCCAATCAAAACAGAGATATTTCTTCAATATACTATGTTATTTTTGAATGTTAATTTGAGAAGTGTAAATAAAATTTTACATTGTTAGTTGTTTTTATTTATTCACGTATTATTAATCTTACTTCTGATCTTAACAATATAAATGAACAACTAAATTCTAATCGTTATGAACAACATGTGGTTAGAAAAAAAGAGAGTTGCATACATTTAGCAGTCAATAATGTAATTCTAGAACTGCAACATTGCGCAAAACTTGTGGGCATATTATGAGAGCTGACTCAGCCGTCTATCTCAGCTTGAGTCACGCATAAAAAGGCATAAGCTTTACTCAAGCAAAGCACACGTCGAATACCGAGTAAGCTTTCTTAACCCGGGCCTGAGTCGCTACGAAAACTTGGATGGTTATACGACTTCACCTCTCAGTCTTTTTAAAAAAAGTTCTTCCGCGGCTTTTGGGTGTTGCCACCTCCTTCCCACTACCTGCGTGTTGGCTGCGTCTTGAAACAGGTCGTTGACCCGAGCCACGGGGTCAACGCCTTCCTCTGCGCACAGTTCAATGACCTGGGAAAACGTATAAAAAGATTAGAAATATTTATTTTGAAGTCAAACGCAAGGTTGCTTGCTTCTCGTATTATATTTTATCGTACCTATACATTTCGGAGAATAGGGTAGTGTCCTGGGTAATAAAATATTTTATTTAGCCCGTCATCAGTTAGATTATCAGAAGATCATCATCATCATCAGCCTATATTAGTCCACTGCTGGACATAGGCCTCCCCTAATGAGCGCCACAGCGCCCTGTCGTCAGCTTGCCGCATCCAGCATCTGCCTGCAGTCTTTCGCAGATCGTCATCCCACCAGGCCGAATATATCAGAAGATATTGGACACATTTTTTATTTTGTCAGTCAAACAAAATGACAAAAATAAAGCGCGTCAAAGTTTGGGAGTGGGGGCTAGTGACGTCACACCTTGCTAAAAAGTGTCGCAAGGTGTGACGTCACGCGGAACTTTAACTGGCTATAATCTTCATTAAGTTTTTGTTTAATCGACAAAAGAAAAAAATACGTGTCCAATGTAACTGACGGACGAGATATTTTTAGGACACTAGCCTATTCTCACAGGAACTCAAAGGACGCTCTCGAGTTACTCAGGCGGTGATGTATGCAACTCGGGAGCGTCCCTCCCCCGTCGCGTCCCTTGCCCCCGCACGATTGCCCTGTCAATAGCACGTTTAAATGCCTTCGTCGAAGGACTGTATGCACATAGGTGGGCTGTCCCCCTGTGTTATATTACCTTATCAGCACAGGAGATAGTCCACAGCTCATCTTCACTGTATACGTTGAACTTCTCGCTCTCATCGAAAACTCGGCACTGGAAATAGAAAGCATTCATTTTTAAATACCTCCGACGCACAGTGCAGGGCCGTCTGAGATGCAAAATGATCGGTTCACGCCGCGGGACAAATGTTTGTTTGATCCGCAAATATTTGTTACGGATAGGCAGAAATGCGAAACGGAATTTGGTGGCTGTAGTACTCATTGGTAAAGACAGCACTTAATAGGGGCTATTGGCTCGTTACGTCTTCAGTAGCTCGGTAAGCACGTCCGCTCCGGCCCGCGGCTCGCGCGGGACTGAGCTTCCTCGCTAGCTTTGAACCCGAGACAATGCTGTAGGTACCTATCTGATAGTAGCTCGAAGGCACAAACACTTAGCAGTGGACACCAAGTGCAACTTTGCATCTCTGCCTAAACTAAAAAGAAAATTATGAGATGCATTTAAAAGATCAAATATGATAGGTATGACAAAGTGCTCAATGAATCTTAGAAAATTCTTTTATTTAACGTAAAAGCAGGTAGCGCTAGTGTGAAGCAGTGAAGCGCCTTAAGGTATAAGCCATCGCAATATCAACTTGCGGGGCTTATACCCCCTTGTCAAAAAATACCCTGTATCTATAAATAAATAATAATAAATAAATGATGTTGGACAGTTCACACAGCATTATCTAGCCCCAGGCTAAGCAGAGCTTGTGTTATGATGGGTACTAGGTAACTGATATACCTACTTAATACAATACACTACATAGATAGATATTTTTACTATACATAGAAAACAACCAGAACACACTGAACAAATATCTGCAGATCGTACACACATTTGTCCCGAGGCGGGAATCGAACCCAACAACCTCCTGCGTCGCAAGATGACCTTCGCTAGCGTATAGGTACATACGCTAGATGTTAATTATAATAACACATTACAAACAGGCTCTTCAATTTGATTAACTAGCAAAGATGAGCTACACTCACTTCCATATCAGTCTTGTACGCCTCGTTGCCGCTGTAGCGCCGTATGACCGGGTAGGACAGCGCCAGCGTGCAGAGCCGCCGCACGCCGCGCGCGCCGCGCCCGCAGCGCGCGCGCAACGCGTCCGCCGCCAGCGCGGGGACCACCGACCGACCACCCTGTATACGTGTACATAACTATTTATTGCACTCGCTGCCTACGACTCTAACCCGGCGACACATAACAACGGGACAATCGTTTCTCCATACAAAAGTCGCGTCTCGGCACATTATAAAATAGTAAGCATTTACGTGAATACAGTTGAATTTTGTGGTCTTCTTTTCAGGATATCGTTATTTGACATTCCTAAAAGGTAATGTATCGTTTTGTTTTTTTAATTAATTGATTAGTACAATACTACACTTGGTTATACTCCCCCCCCTCCCCTACATGTTGCGCTACACGTGCAACTCTGTGTGTGACGTTGAATAGGTACCTACTTACCTATATCATGGGAATGAGACAGTTCCGAAGACTTTATTCCCCACAATCAACTGAAATTAAACCTCAAAAAAGCATTTCGTATGTCCATGATCAAACGAACGAAAACATCGAACACCATCGGCGTCAAAATCATTACATGCCATCTGCGTCCCATGAGTGCGCCGTACAGCCCATGCATTTGTAACGCAAACCGAATTCGACTAGGGGCCGGCGGAGTGAGGAAGCTCGCCAGGTGGGGGGCGATGAGTGTCTTCATCTTCTTTCTATACGTTAGTATTATTATATATTCCGTGCCACCGACCACCGCTGCTTCCGCCTGCACAATTTGCGGTCACAATGCGCGTTCGATTCGAGCAGATATTCGACAAAAAAAAACGTGAGACGTCTTTGTGGGTACTAGAGACCAGCATGAAATAAAGCGCGGCTCGCTTCCCTCGCTACTCTTTATGGGGCTTTGCGGGTCGCGCCCGCCACACTGGGCCACCGCCCTGTCGTTTCACAGTCCGGCTCGCTGTATACAAAATAATACAAAATAATTTTTTTGTTCGTCACGTTTATAATATTAGGATTTGTTGCTTTAATGTAGGTAGTATAAAAATAACCTGAGGGCGTAAAGCTTCGGCGGCGATGGTCCTGATAGAAGCTTCCTCGGCGCGAAGCAACCATGATATACCCAGGAGCGGGTATATGTCGATTGTATCTAAAAACACAAAATTGTAGTAAAAAATAAATATAGTAAAAACCACGGCATCGCGCCAGTGTGGTCGTAGAGGTGGAAATAGGTAAGTAGGTAATTTTACAAAAAATCCTAACCCGTGGGGATAAGAATTTTATTCATTGTTTGATTGTCAATTTTACTTTGACCCATTATTAGGGTTGCACCGATCTTCTTAGAGCTATAACACCCTTGATGAAGTCGCAGTTTTTCAACAACATAATATTCAATGTCGATTTAGTTAATGATTATATCGGGTATTTATCGCGTACCTTTTGTTTTATTTCCCCTACGTTTCTACCGCGTTTCTTGCTTACCTACTACTATGGTATGGGGATTTTGCATCGTCTATTATGATAATAGACAGATCCAAAATACTACTTCCCTCCAATGTTTAGATTTTCAATGTTCCCACTAAACCGAGTCTAAACTGTATTTTTTTTTTTAAACGAACTCATCAATACAAACAAAACTGTGAGTTTAATATAAATACGCTCTTGTGCTTTCTACGGGATCGCAATGGGTGCCATTTTGTGAAAAGGATAGGCATAGGATTTTGCGTTCATTCGAGCTCCACAAAGCATACGTTTTTGGAACGGCGGCGTTAGCGCAAAAATTAAGTTATTGTTAGGTGCAAACATGCAGGTCTCGACAGAGCCTACACATGAGCGTGTAGCGACGCGTGACCCGAGAGCTGGTGAGTATCTGGCGCCGCGCATCAGCATTGCCATACAGCGGGGCAATGCAGCCAGCGTAGCGGGGACGCGACGAATGATATGGATGCAGTTAGTTCAATTGTAAATAGTGTTAGTGTTAGTAATAAATAACCTAATTCTCTTCCAGCAAACCTTATTGGGAGAGAGAGAAAAATTTGTAAAAGTGGGTACATGTGCTTAAACAAAGGATAAGAGATTACCTACGAATCAAAACATAAGTCATGTCAATGGACCGCAGGGTTCCTGAGATCTAGACCAAATTATGTGCGAAATAATGCACTTTCATGTTTTTTTTTCACGTACTTTTAGGGTTCCGTACCTCAAAAGGACAAAAGGAACCCTTGTAGGATCACTTTGTTGTTCGTCTGTCTTTCTGTCCGTCTGTCAACCCTCTTTTCTCAGGAACGCGTGGATGTATCGAGTTGAAATTAAAGTCAAATACTCAAGTCCGTAACCTCTTGAAGCCGCAATATAAATAGAACTTCTAAGTCAAAGCACTCAAAAGTTACAGCCGTTTATGTCCGAATATTTTGAAATTTCCAAAGGAATCACATGCACCCAAAACCTATAGGGTACTTCCCGTAGACCTAGAATCATGAAACTTGGTGAGCAGCAATATTATAGCACAAGTACCTAAAGGGAAAAATCCGAAAACCATAAATTTGTAATTTATTCACTAAAACAAATACTTTTAATGCTCGCCATGGGCCAAAACCTATAGGGCACTTCCCGTAGACCTAGAATAAGAAATTTGGCAAGAAGCAAGGCACAAATATAGCACAAATAAAGGAAAAAACCCGAAATCAGTAAAAATGTAGTTTATTCACAAAAAAAAACTTGATTCTCGCCATGGACCAAAACCTATAGGGTACTTCCCGCTGACGTAGAATCATAAAATTTGGCAAGAAGCAAGGTTATAAAGTATAATTAACGAGAAAAGCCCGAAAACCGTAAATTTTTAGTTTATTAACAAAAAAATAATAATTTTAATTCTCTCCCTCGACCAAAATATACAGGGTACCTACTTCATGTTGATCTAGAATCATGATTTTTGGCAAGAAACAAAGTCTTACAATTAAACGGAACCCTTAGTGCACGAGTCTGATTCACACTTGACGTTTTATTTTTTTTCAATCGTGTTTTCACGTTCAAGGAATCAAAATGTTTAATTTTATGTAATCAGAGTTTTTTTAGTACGGGGACCCCGTGAGTACTGAGATCTGGGCCTAGTTCCACAAGCAAAGCACCTACATTAAATTATGGACAAAATTAATCAAATAATAAATAAATAAAAAAAAAAGTATTGGACAATCCACACAAAATCATCTAGCCCCAAAGTAACAGAGCTTGTGTTATGGGTACTAGAAAAACTAATATACCTACTTATTATATTACACTACATACATAGAGGTAGATATTTTTCGTTACACGTACTTACAAGAAAACACCCGGGACAAATACCTGCAGCTCGAACAAAATTTTTATCCCGAGGTGGGAACCGAACCCGCAACCTCGTGCGTTGCAGGCGGACCTTCGCCCGCTGCGCCACTGTTTTTTTTTTTAAATAACCCCATAATTCATAAAAGTCTGCTAATCTAATAAAGCATAGCTATTTCTCACTCTCCGTTTTTTTCTCGAGAAACACTGCTAAGCAACTGTTTTGAGTACCATTATGAATAATGGGTAAATACCTTTTAATAAGAACCTTGTAATATTAACCTTCTTCCACTAAGTAAAAGGCGCGAAATTGGCGACCTGCTATTTTTACTTAAAATCACTAACAACCATATTAATTGCCCCGAACTTCTTAACAAAATAGCACTAAACGTTCCCCAAAAAAGGGTCAGATTTAACGAAATCATCCATACGAAAAAAGTTAGAACGAATTATCGTCAGAACTTCTTTTTATGGCGAGTTGGCGACCAATTTAATAAACTCTCGAAGCAAATAAATTTGGACCTCTTCTGTTCCAGCGTGAACTCCGTGAGACGGCGGTTGAGCTCTGACTTGTTCTCACCATCCGGCGAGGGTGATGAGGATGACTCGATCTTGGCATGCAAATAATATAATGCGGATTGTATTGCGGACAATACCTTTTGTACTTTTGTAGATACTATTTAACATCATTGCTAGTTTTTATAAATCTCTCATTTACTATATTTTTCTGCTATGTATGTACTAAGTTGATTGTAACCTTGTAGGTTACTTATCTGTTTACTTCGCTTGTCCACACTTTTTATGTATTTACTATTTTTCTTAGTCGTGACAACCTATTAATAGCCTTCTGTTTCTATTTTCTTAATTTTTAACTTTTTGTAAGTGCTGCTGGTTTTTCTTAAACAAATAAATAATATATTTTTTTTCAGAAAAATAATAAAATACAAAGAAAAATATAAATACACATAAGCAAAAAATAGAAGAGATGGAATGTAACATCATACTCCTACTAATATTATAAAGCAGAAAGTTTGTGAAATCTGAATTTTTGTTACCTAGGATCTCCAAAACTATTGGACAGATCAAGATGAAATTTGGCGTAGGTACGTTTAGAGCAAAGCCTGACTTAGATAATAGGCCACCTAGGTCTGTGTTCACCAATAGATAATCGGACAATTAGGCAGCTTCGTCGGTTAAATTGACTTTTAATGTATGAAAACTTGTGTCAGAAACGTCAAAACAACTGTTTAAAATTTAACCATCTGTTGGTGAACTCGGGTCTTAGTATACCGAAAATACGCGTGCGAGGCCGCGGGCAGAAGCTAGTATAAACGTATTTGTAGGTAGTACCTACATAGTCTTACTTTTGGTTCCCACTGTGGCGCACAGACAAAAGAAACTATTATCGGGGCATTCAGTGATCGTTCTAAGAATACTATTATTTGAAGCCCATAATCCTTAAATGTTTTACTTACACATAAATAATTCAAGATAATAAGGACCGAGAACTTGAGAAACATATATGTTAGGCAAGTTGTCAGCAATGTCTCGCAGTGTTTGCATGTGAGTGGAGAAGAAGCGGGCTGAGACTGCGCGGGCCTCCGCCGACGCCGTCGCGCCGCAGCCCAGCACCACCACATGTTGTACACCTGGGGAACGTTCAACTATTTTATAAAATCAGGGGTCAACATTTTATTGTGCAAGTGTAGTTGCGAAATCCTAATAATATTATAAATGCGAAAGTTTGTGAAATGTAAAACAAATAACATGTTATTTATTGACATAAAAGCAAATGTAACAGACATTATGAGTCCATAGGCTCCTGAACTAGTTTAAAAACTGTGTTTCAGGAGCCAGTGGCTTCTCCAACTAATATTATCAGATAATTATGTCAAAGTAACATAACTAATCTTAATTGTAGGTACAGAGGAAACAAATTTAATAGAAAAACATGTAGAGCTATTGACTTCGAGCTTGTGGTTACATTGTAATGTCCTGTTCCTTATCGCGGGAAGGTGATTGAATTGAAATACTGTGTTGTGTTATCCGACTCCAAATGTAATAAATTAATCGTAAAAATACAGGACTTTGATTTTGGTTGACCGCGGCTTGTTACAATGCATTATCTCTAAGATGGTGTCTCTCGTAGGGCGAGAGGGGCTAGTGTCCGTTCGACGGCTCCGTGCGTGGCGTCTGACAGTTGTCACCTATTATCCGTCACAGCTGAGCTGATGTCACTGTCAGTCATTCATTTAGGTGTTGCCTGAACATGTCCTATAGATTACATTACAAGTATACATATTGTACTAGTACTGTGTAACTTAGTGTTAAAATTGAATTATTTTCTATGAATATCAATGCTTGAGCAATGCTTAATGTGAAATGTGAAACTTTGGTTACCTAGGATCTCTAAAACTACTGAACAGATCAAGATGAAATGTGGCATTGGCATGTGGCAATTTATGTAATGTTGTTATGACCTTAGGTCCGTAGGGTCAGAGGCTCTTTGGGTTTAAAAAAAAAATTCTGAGCGTCTGGTCGAAGCGACGCGTGACCCGAGAGCTGGTGAGTATCTGGCACAGCGCATCAGCATTGCCATACAGCGGGGCAATGCAGCCAGCGTGGCGGGGAGGCGACGACTGGTATCGATATGGATCAGTTGAGCTACCTGTAGATTGTTTGCAACAGTCTGCAGTTACCTCAATTGTTTCAATTGTAAATACTAGTTCTAATGTATTTATATTATTTAACTGTTTTTTTATTTCGTAACGTTTTTAGTCGAGAATGCAGATTTATAGAGCTAAGAAATCCATAACACACAGTGCAAAAATTTTTGTCCTACGACAAAAATTTACGAAGTTATGGCCAAATTACTAGCGAAGTTCACTGAGTGACCGCCGCGGGTATGTGTGACGTCACTAGCTTGGTCGCCGCCCGCTAATAAAATAAACTCAGTTTTGAGAAACCCATCGCATGTTTTTTTTTTTTCATTCGCTGGGTGTCTCAAAACGGAGTCTATTTGGCTCTGTAATTTTTTCCTAAACTTATAGTTTCGGAGTAAATCACTAAAAACTGATATCTGCCTACGGTTAACGGGCGGCGACCTAGCGAGTGACGTCACACGCACCCGCGGCGGTCACTCAGTGATCTTCGCTAGTAATTTAGTCATAACTTCGTACGTAATGGTCCGACTTGGATAATTTAAAAAGATATATCATTCTTATGTCTTAAAGAATAACGTGGATACTAGTTCTATTGTAATTGCGATAACGTTACGGATCCTCATTGAGCCTCTTGATCGGTATCGTAAAACTATGGGTGTTTTTTTTACAATTCGGCGGCTTCGATTCCCGGTTCAGACAGGCAATTATTCAAAAATGTTTGAATGCAGTTTAAATTGTTTTTAAAATCGAAATGACGTCTTCTTTCAGTAAGAATGTTTATCAACAATATTAAAGATACTTTCCCTCCATATGTCATAGCCTAGCCGTGGGATGCCGTATCACATCATCACACTAATATCACTAATATTATACATGATGCCCGAAATCTACTTTACTACATCGTAAAAGTATTTTTTAAAATAAATAATTTAAGTACCGATGCAACTAATTTCTTTTATTTACTACCTACTCATAAATTTGCAAAAATACTCTGCGAAGATCTCTTATTAATTTCGTTGGCACTTTTACTAAAATGACTGGTTGACCTGAAAACCCTACAGATGACTAGCGAATCACACTTTTTGGATACAAATTTAGTACCATTGGAAAGGTGAACCAGAAAATTAACTTAGGGTAGAATAAATTATTCAAACACCCTAATATCTTATTTTTCGATCCTAGTTTGAGGGAAGTTCTGACGTATTTTAATCACAAATGTTTATGACTACCAACATTATAATAAAAAAATACTGCATTGAAATTAAAAAAAAAGTTACGTATGTTTGAAGGTCAAATTTTGGAAAAATCTCAATAAAGTATATAAAAATTGACATATCACCAAAACTATAAAACTTATGTAAGGGAAAGTAAGGTCCAATTAGCAAATGACCTATTTACGAATTCGCTATGGCGGGTTGAGTTCCAGTCACCCTGTAGGTATATGCGAAAGTTTGGATGGATGTTTGTTACCTCATTATAAGGCGCTTATCAGGGAGAAGCCTGAGTCCAGCAGTGGACCAATACAGGCTGTCGAGGTTGAGGTTGTTACCTCTCCACGCCAACACTACTGAACGGATCGGACTGAAATGTTGAATACAGTAATTCTAATCCTGGAATCAAACCAGGTTACTTTTTATCCCATAAATGAGTTCCCATGGGATAGAAATCACCTGTCATCGTTTACATAGAAGCAATGCGTGCGAAGCCGCGGGCATAAACTAGTAATCAATAATTTTTGAATATTTTCTTTATCATACATAGAAAACACCGAGCACATTCGAAACAAATATTTGCAGATCGTACAAACATTTGTCCTGAGGCGGGAATCGAAGCTGCACACCACCTGCTTCGCAAGTGGATCTTCGCCATTTGCGCCACAGGGCCTACCCCTTGTAGTTCAGATATTTATTTATATGGTTTCTTTCTTACATGTCAAACACATACATACTTTTCAAAATAACTAAGCTAAATAATGTAAAAACTAAGTACGTAATGTAAAAACTAAGTACGTAATGCAAAAACTAAGTCAGGGATGAAACCGACCTTCGTTGAAGGTGTGCAGGCATAAGCGTTGTTGCTCGTGGTAGCTGTCGATTGTGTTTGGTTCTTTTGGCATTTTCTTATAGTCATCACATAGTTTGGACAGACATCTGTAAACAAAAGTTGTTAAGAATTTAGAAAAGAACGAAGTGATTATATGTAAACACATATAATTTCAAATTTCACTCGACACATTACACAAAACTGAATTATAGCTAAAGCCCTCTCCCCACAGCCGCGATTTTGAAGCGCGTTTTGTTGCGACATTTGTTTGCAGTACATTTGTTCATAAGACGTCGTCTAGAAAGCTCGCTTACAAAAACGCAGCTGTGTGTGAGGAATCGCGCTAAAAAATCGCAACAAATCGTGCAACGCAAGACGCGCTTCAAAATCGCGGCTACGGGGTGTAGGCTTTTATAAGGTAGATATTTTGAAAAACGTCAAAAAACTACCGTTTGCAACAGTTACGTTTAATACATCTGAAATATAATGTAGCGTTTGTACATATCACACATTATAAATGCGAAAGTTTGGATGGATGGATGCATGGATGTTTGTTACCTCTTCACGCCAAAACTACTGAATGGATCAGGCTGAAATTTTGCATACAGGTAATTCTAATCCTGAAATCAAACATAGGCTACTTTTTATCCCATAAAGCAACCTCAAAACGTTTCTGCCATTTTTCGGTATGTCGCAATAACTTCATTTTCTCGGAGTTCTGGTAAGTTATTTGAACAGATGTTTCCATAGAGACAACGCGTGCGAAGCCGCGGGCAGAAGCTAGTGAATCTATATTTTACAGGATAAGTACTATATTTTTCTAGAATATTTGAAAAAGTGTGGAACCTAGAAAAACAACAATCAACATCACAATTTGTAAAAAAAACATATTTTCTTTTAATCTGTCCAGGCGCACGATATTTATTGTTATTTTAAATTTCAAATTTTCGACGATGTGAATAATGCAATCTCAAAAGTAGTCCATTGGTTTAGTGTTAATAATCTTTTGTTAAACGAAACCAAAACAAAATGTATTAGATTTATCCTACCTAATGTTAAACAAGTGAAGGCTGATGTAAACGTTAAAGGAGAAACGTTAGAAATAGTAGAAAGTACCGTATTCTTAGGAATCCCCTTAGATAATAAACTTCAATGGGGCCCACACATGGATAAGCTATCGAAGAGACTTAGTTCTGCAGCGTATGCAGTCAAAAAAATCCGTCATCTTACAGACGTGGACACATCTAGACTTGTTTATTTCAGCTACTTCCATAGTATTATGTCTTATGGTATACTGCTGTGGGGGAACGCTGCAGATATTAACACCGTATTTGTGCTGCAGAAGAGGGCTGTTCGTGCAATCTATAATATGGGTCCCAGAGAATCCCTGCGTGATAAATTCAAAGAAATAAACATAATGACAGTACCATGTCAATATATTTATGAAAACTTGTTGTACACTCATAGAAATATAAGTCAGTTCCCTAAAAATAGCGATAAACATAATTTGAATACCAGAAACAAACATAAGCTCGCTGTGCCCACGACTAGGCTACACAAAATTAAAATATCTTTATAAGGGCAATGTATACGCTTCTACAACAAAACTCCTAGGGAGTTGCAAAAATTATCAGTAAATAAATTCAAACAAATTGTTAAAACCTTGCTGTGCAAAAAGGCTTACTATAAAATATCAGATTATCTAGAGGATAAAAAAGCTTGGGACGGGTTTTGCTCCAACTCAAAAAATAACAACCAACAGGCTAAAGGTTTCTTCGTCGCTTCTTTACTTTAGTCTACATACCGAAGCGACAGAAATAAAAAAATATCACTTTATTTCCGTGTCAGTGTTTAGCTTTATATTTTGACCTTTTCTAAGTGTACATTTATTGTATTTATGGAAATAAAGAGTTTTTGATTTTGATTTTTAAATTGCTTTGGTAGTTGCTGTGAGCCGTGTGGTGTCGGCTTAGAATTTGCACCACCCTAACTCTTCCCGCGGGTGTCGTAAGAGGCGACTAAGGGATATCTACCAGGGTCGGGCAGCAGCGCCCTACTCTGTGCAGAACAATTTCACCACCGAACTGCGATCCCAACCCGCATGCCCAGCGTGGGGATTATAGGCATTACCCCCATGCAATAAGAGCCAGTAAAGCGCTTATCAGGAGAGGCCTGTGTCCAGCAGTGGAGCGATATAGGCTGTTGAGGCGAGGTGGTTGCTGAGATAAGTTCAAGTTCTTTATTCGTAACAATAATTAGGTTACATGTCAATTTTTTCAATAATTCATTGTATTGGATATTCAAGAGGGGAAAAAGGACAGACAGAGCGAGACCATGAGGGTTTCGCTCCCGATCACGAAACCCTTAAAACATTGTATAATTTACCTAGTGAGAGCTTCAAGGTAGAGATGCAACCTTGCGTCTTCTCTCGTCGTCAGTATGATCAGGTTACGCGTGAGCCCATGCCGAGAAAGGCTAATGTCCTCAAAACCGGTGTGTATTTGGCGTACTGTCATGGCAGGAGCACTCAATATTATTTCTTTAACACAGTCTTCCAACACTAAAACCTAAAAACAAAATAAAGGTTACATTATTAACTATACACAAGCCAAACTCGATATGGAATGTTTGTGAACAAACCGCCCATACTTCACCTAAAATTCACTCTGTTGCTGCAGTTGATTTGAGATCCTTCCTACAATAAATATTGCTTACAATTTATATCTGAAATTCGACGGCCAGCAAGTGAGTCTTACGTATTTGTGTCGAGGTTGTTTACAAATATTCTACATCGAGTTTGGCTAGTGTATAGTAACCGTACTGAGGGAGGATGCGGGTTCGAGTCCCGTCGAAGTCTTAGAAATTACCCTGAGTGTGAGGGCTTACGCATTATAATAACAAAAACTTTAGTGTTATAATAACATAAACTACAAATTTAAGGTTTTCAGATTTTTCCCTTTACTTGTGCAGACCTTGCTGCTCACCAAATTTCATGATTCTAGGTCTACGGGAAGTACCCTATAGGTTTTGTGTGCATGTGATTCCCTTGGAAATTTCAAAATGTTCGGATATAAACGGCTGTAACTTTTGAGTGCGCTGACTTAGAAGTTTTATTTATATCACGGCTTCCAGAGGTTGTGGATTTGAGTATTTGACGTGAATTTCAACTCAATACGTCCACGCGTTCCTGAGAAAAGAGGGTTGACAGACGGACAGACAGACAGACAGACAGACGGACAACAAAGTGATCCTTTAAGGGTTCCTATTTTCCTTTTGAGGTACGGAACCCTAAAAATTTTTCTACAATATTAAAGAACACAAAAAAACTTCACTATACCAAATCAAAAATCTTGGCCCGACCCGGGATTTGAGCCCGGGTCCTCATTATCAGCGGTTGAAAACGTAACCGCACGAGGCAGTCGGATAAGAGTATAAAATGTCCTAATAAAGATACATTTACGCTACGTTTATCCCAAAATGTTTAAAAATATATGTCCATCCGTGCGAAACCGGGACGGGCCTCTAGTAATAAATAATGCTGGACAATCCACACAACATTATCTAGCCCCAAGCTAAGCAGAGCTTGTGTTATGGATACTAGATGAATGATATACTTAAAACATTACATACATAAATATGTTTTTATACATAGAAAATCCCCAGAACAAATATTGGCAGATCGTACAAACCTTTGCCCAAGGCGGGAATCGAACCCGCAACCTCCTGCGTCGCAGGCGGACCTTCACTACGCCGTGCCACATCGGACGTCAGAGTCAGTTACCTCGAGTACTTTGGTCGCGAGTTGCGGGTCGTAGAGCCAGTTGTGTTGGGTCGCGCGCCGCCGCACCGACTCCAGGAACCGGGGACGAGACCGGAGGTTGAGCAGCACGGCCTCTGCTCCGAGGATCTTGCGACCTTCGGATTTAATAGATAGGTGTTTATTCTGATACGACGCACTAGAACATATTTAAAAAGACAGACAATAACCTAAACAGCCTGTATTGGTCCACTACTGGACGCAGGCCTCCCCCTGATAAACGCCTTACTGGCTTTTATCACATGGGGGTAATGCCCATAATCCCCACGCTGGGCATGCGGGTTGGGGATCGCAGTTAGGTGGTAGAATTGTTCTGCAGGGGGCGTTGCTGCTCGCCCCTGGTAAATATCCCTTATTAGTATAAAGAGTGGTTGACAGAAAAAGCTTTGTCCACATGACTCAGTACCGAAATAGGGATTCCTTACTTACTGCTGAGTTCTCGGGCGCCGGCCCCGACTGCGGAGCCCCCGCGTCCGTACAGGCGCAGCACGTAGTCGAGGGCGGCTCCGCACACCTCTTGAATTTCGTGGTCTAGGCCGCGGATTATCAAATCTAGGAAATTACAAGAAAAAAGTTTATCCCACAATATAATAGGCAAACCTATTAATATTATAAAGCCGAAAGTTTATGAAATGTGATTTTTTTGCCTCCTTTGGAGAGGAATTAAGCAGAATGTTTTTCTCCTGCAAAGAAACGAAATAATTCAACTAATTACTATAGATACATTCTATGGATCATACCACACCTATAAAGGTTTCGTATGTAAGAAGTCACAGATGTATTTGCTTTTTCCTTGGAAATGTTTTTTCCGTTTACTGATTATTAAGGTACCCTACCTACCACGCTAACGAAGTTGCGGGTAACAGCTAGTAATATTATAAAGCAGAAAGTTTGTGAAATCTGAATTTTTGTTACCTAGGATCTCCAAAACTACTGAACAGATCAAATCGTTTAGAGCAAAGCCTGACTTAAATAATACGGAAAATACGCGTGCGAAGCCCCGGGTAGAAGCTAGTAATCACACTAATATTATAAATGCGAAAGTTTGGATGGATGGATGTATGGATGGATGTATGGATGGATGTTTGTTACCTCTTCACGCCAAAACTACCGAACGGATCGGGCTGAAATGTTGCCTACAAGTAATTCTTATCCTGGAATCAAACATAGGCTTACTTTTATCCCATAAATCAGTTCCCGTGGGATAGCAGTCAGCTTTAAACGTTTCAATAGAAACAACGCGTGCATAGCCGCGGGCATAATCTAGTATTCAATAAAAAAAAATGAATTCTTTCAATTCTTTAGTATACCGTATCGCGGGTTCCAAACCTGTGACGCATATTCAAGAATGCTTCGGACAAACGAATTATATTGTATTTTAAACTAGCCCGGTTGAAACTAGCGGAACTCCTCATCACAAATCTTCATGATCTAGATGCCTTAGAAACAATAGCGTCGACATGTTTATCAAAGAGTAATTTTGGATCATGTAAAACCCCTAGATCTATACTAATATTATAAAGAGGAAAGATTTGATTGTTTGTTTGTATTGAATAGGCTCCGAAACTATCGGACCGATTTGAAAAATTATTTACAGCAAAAACTAACGTAATACTTAAACATGGCAGAACCCTCTTGTTTCGAGCAGGTATGGCATGTGTGCGGATGAGGAAGGAACGATGTCGCGCATTGGACAAACAAACAAGAAGTCTGATATGGATATTTACCAGCAACATGGCCGCTAGCCTTCCTCTCGTGCAGCGCCAGCGCGAGTGACAGACAGTCGGACAGACACGGCTGCCGGCCGGGCGCGACGCCCGCTGCCGGCGCAAACAATATGGCGTCGAGTTTCAATTCTGTGTCGGCTAAGAATTCTGCTGGTAGTGTTTCGGGGAAACTGAAATAAGGAGAGAATACACGTGACAAAAAGTACTTAAGTATGCATATGTTTCTTTTTTCTTAGTATACTAATTCGAGTGCTACCGTCATATTGTTCTTTAATGTCCAGTCCATCCCAAGGTCGCCTGGGGGAGATCGCTTACAGCGATAAGGCTTCCTTTCTTAGTAATTTCATTAATCTTAGCATATCTTTCCATATTTTGGTTTCCTCAGTTTCTACCTTTCTATATATTGCAAGTAGGCAAGTACCTTTCGAGTAGCGCCGTAAGTAGCCGCACGTACTGGTGGAGTAGCGGATAGCAGACCGCGCCGGGGGCTTGCGCTAGTATCCACGCGGTAGGCAGAAGCGGCGGGGTTAACCCGCTGCAGTCGACGCCGGATGCCTGCAAACAAAGCAAACATAATTATTACTAATAACAATATTTTGTCGATAAAATCCAAAACTAAATAAATAAAATGTTTATTTTCTCTCACAAAGGTATCTTAACTATCACAGATATTACAATACTATACTAGTCTATATCAAGCTTACATGTCTATACATCAGGCTTAGATAAGGTAGTGTTAAAGCCAGGTAGGAGAGTAAATACATAAGTACTTAATATGCTTATCTACCTGTGTTGTGAGACTGGTGCCTGTTAAAGGTTTATGAAAACCTGTAGCACAGGTCACCAGTGTACTCATTCCGTGGGAGGTAAACATAAGTAAAATTACTCAGAGTATGTAAAGTAGCAAGGTGAGTTACAGAGTAGGCTTAACATAGCAGTCTCTATATATAAAAATGAATCCCTATTTCCCTTGGTCACGGCATCACGCGTGAACGGCTGGACCAATTTCGCTAATTCTTTTTTTGTTGTGTTTTTTATAGTCAGGAGAAGGTTCTTACGAAAGAAAAAATTAAGAAAGTTGAAAACATAAATTTTCACGGGGGCGAAGCCGCGGGGCGCAGCTAGTAATTTAATAAAAATACAAGAATACAATTTATAAAATAATTTATAATAGACTCGGTTAGGTTATGGAATTCTCTCCCACACGATATTCGTGCTAGCCCCTCTCTCTTCATTTTCAAGCGTAAAGTCAAAGAGCATTACCTATCTCTATGATTTTGTTGTATTTAATATATTTATTCAATTTATGTATGTATATAATTATAGTATTTGTTAAGTTATTATTGTTAGTATTCTGTGTATTGTATTATTATTATGTAGTCTATTTAACAAGTAGGTTAAAATTAAATCTTGTATCCTTTGTTTAAGCACATGTACCCACTTTTACAAACTTGTTTCTCTCTCCCAATAAGGTTTGCTGGAAGAGAACTCTATTTAGGGTTAAGCTCGCCTTTGCCATTATTTTTCCTCGTAAATGTTCTACTTGTACCCTATTTTTTTTGTGCAATCAAGAATTATGAATAAAATAGACTGAAGAAATGGCTCTTAGAGAGTTCTTTTTACTCCGTAGACGAGTTCTACGCGTTGCTTATTATTTAATTAGATTAGAATGACATTGATATCAAAAGACTGTAATCTGAATTAGGTATATAATTAATATTATGTTAGATGTTATCTTAAGGTCAATATTATAAACTATATTGCTTACCTTATTCCGTTGTGACTTGTAACTTGGCGTTATTAATAAATAATTGTATTGTTTTGTATAAACTATAATTTATTCAAGTTTGATTTAGCAAATATTCATAGAGACAGGCTTACAAAGTGTGCGAAACGAGTTATCTGCTATCTAAATTAATTGTAGAACCTAGAATATAGTAAAATCCCGATATTATTTTTCACGCGTAACGAACCACCACCTTAATTAACAACATGTAAATAACGTTACTTAAAGGCTCACGATATTTTTTTGTGATCGCTTTCCCCTTACGCCCCACCAAAAACAAGCAGAACGAAGCGTACTATGTATAAACGATCGTATTCCATCGAGCGCCACAGGCGGACAGCGCCATCTACGATTTGTTTGTATCAAACATCAAATACTGGTTCCAGCAATTAGTTGTGGGTCGTTGACTGTTTTTGCGTTAACGAAACGAAACCGTTTTCTATAAACGGTCAACCGGTTAAAAAACCGGTTGATGTTTTTAACAGGTTTGTCGAAACGTTAACTGTTTTGCACTAGTAGTGTTGACGCGTTAACGTCTAAAACGGTCAACTTGTGGAAAAACCTGTTGACGTTTTTAACTGGTTTGTCGAAACGTAAACTGAAGTGCATTGGCATTCCGGCATTTTGCAAATTGTTTTTTACTTTATTTACATTTGAACTACTTAGTATTATTTATTTATAATAAAACACTGTCCTTGTTTGCCATATATATCCTAAATTATCACTAACTTTCACTACCTATACATAATAAAATAATTATTAAACTTTCGCGCAAAAAAAAGCGTTGACCTCAACGTGTCACATAAACAAACTAATTAAACGAACGAAAACAATTAACCTGTTTTTCTTGGTCAGTCAGAAGGCCGGCGCGCAGCGCACGCATCGCTTAGCCCCCGGAATGAACAAACATACATTCATCTCTTTCACTCTCCAACAATCTTAAGCTGTCGACTACTGCGGCGTCTCGCTCGCTCGTGTACAACGTGTTTTACTTTTACCTAGCGGTTCGAAGCTCTTTCGTTCATTTTCGGATGGTGTTCGTTCGTAAGTTGTTTTTAAAGTTCAATCTTCTATGTAACTTGTCCGTCAACGAACGAGATAGTATGTCAACGTCATAGTATGTCGTTGAATGAAATAATAAGTTGATTGAATCAACTTGTTTCGCGGAAAAGAGAAGACGTTTGATTCGTTTTGTCCGTCAACGAACGAGAATGTGTCAACGTCATAGTATGTCGTTCGTTGAATGAAATAATAAGTTGATTGAATCAACCTGTTTCGCGGAAAGAGAAAACGGTTGATTCGTTAAATGTAGAAAAGCTGTTTTTTATAACAGTTCGTTGATTCAACGCTCACTACTACCAGCAATGAGAGTTACTTTAGAAAAGGCCGGTATACATTATGTTCTCTGGCCTATCTTTCTGGAAAAATATACATTTTAGATTTTAATGCCATAAAGCAAAACGCAATAGAGTTCATTTCAGCTAGCCAGAAAGATAGCTATCGCACTGCAAGTGTAAAATTACTATAACTATAACTTCATTGTGTTCTGAAGTTTTAGGGAAGTGGGTTACCATTGTGTGTGTTCTTATTTTTGGATAACAAAGAGAAGAAGGTTGCTCAGCGCTCAATATAGCGCCCTTCATAGTTAAGGATAAATTCATTATGTCATGGCTCCAAAGAGCTTTACAGCATTTCGTAACCACCATAGTAGGTAGTTAACAAAAATGAGTTTCTAACATTCGACCTCTTTCATTACCATTACATACAAAATATTTTATTGCTAGTCGAGGTGAAAAGTTGTATGTTTAACTCAAGAATTAATGTTTTCTTTCGTGCCTTTTAAATCCAATGCTACCTCAGCAGCCTACTTTAGAGCCAGTCGCTACGCTCGTGACCCTATTCTTGGCTGCTTCGCTGGCTCGGGATTTAATATCGGCAATTTCAACAAAAATAGTTTTGCTCACATGTTGAAGAAATAAATAAATAAATAATGCTGGACAATCCACACAGCATCATCTAGCCCCAAGTTAAGCAGAGCTTGTGTTATGGGTACTAGATGACTGATATACATAATATAATACATTACATAGATAGATACTTTTTATTATACATAGAAACGACCAGAACACCCGGAACAAATATTTGTAGATCGTACAAACATTAGTCCCAAGGCGGGAATCGAACCCGCAACCTCCTGCGCCGCAGCCGGACCTTCGCCCGCCGCGCCACCGAGGTCGTCAATAATAACTTTTATTGGCTTACCTTGCTGTCCAAGAGGGCGCAGATTTGCAGCACGATGCCGTGGCAGAAGTTCCTCTCGACTGTTGCCTTAGAGATTAATCCCAGCAGGTAACATATGTGGGACACGTATCTGCATGGAAATACATAGTAAAAAATATATTCAGGCGTTACTTTGCGGAAGTCCATTGGAAATTATTAGGATGAAATTATTTAGTAACAATGAGGATCAGTCTAGTGTGAAAGAGACGGTAGATATACCTGTCCGGCGGTATGAGCGAGACGGCGGCGGCGGCGGCGAGGCGGCGCGTCTTCAGCACGGGCGAGCGAGCGCAGGCCACCACGTGAGGGACGAACGCCACCAACTGATAAAAACACGTGCAATAAATAGGTATATATATCTGTCTATATTAATAATTTCGGACCGGTCTACGGTAGACTCGAACGAAATGCACATCAAATTCAAGAGCGTAAAAAATTAGTCGATCCGAGTCGACAACTTATAGGCGGAAAATTCGGATTATCGAGTAGTTTCAATATGAAAATGAATAAATTGCTAAAAAAATTGCAAAGTAAACATGTCAATTAAGTAGAAACATGTCTATGGTTCGGTCTTGGTACCGTGGACGGAAGAAATCGCTCCCCAGGGTATATAAATACTCTTTGATCGTAGCTTGGTACATATATCGCACTCCTAGATCTAAACAGGTTCAACTCAAAAAAACACTTTTTCCACAAAAGGCGAAAAACTGATTACCATAGCTCTATGCATTGGAGGAGTATTTTGTAAATATTTATGATATACATGTGCAGCTAAAAGAAAGATGTTATTGAATTTTTGTGTTTTAGGCATGTATTTAGGCTAAAAAATGGATTTTTTGAGTTATTTCCTTTTTGCTTAACAAGAATGTGTATATATTTTTACCATTTAGAGTTGACTCTGTGTTGATGAATTAAGTTTTGAGTTAACTCTCTTTTGACGAGACACATAAATTAAAAATGTAATATATTTTCTTATTATTTATAATTAGTCCAAATCATAGAGCAGTCTGTGGGCAACAGTAAAGATATTTTGGGTAATGGATTAGCAAGAAAACACTCAAAAGTACTCAAACCAACAATATTTTTTATTCAAAATACTACATTAGTGGTAATACTATAAAAGTAGTAGTAATGATCTATCAAATCTATCAACAGCCTCTCATTTTCCTTCATTATTAAAGTAATAAGTCAATTAAAGTTTTCTCAGAAATATAAGAAAAAATATATACAACTTCTGCTCTATGGATGATAATTTTAAATGCACATTACTCTTAACATTTAAGTACTGACTAAACTAATAAAGTCACAAAAGTATATTAGCTGACAAATCAACTTTCAACTCGTGATAACAAATTCTTGACATTTAGTGGAATTTTGAGATCACTGTTTTTAAAATCACAATTATTCTTAATAGAATCTCATTTAATTTTAATATGATGAGGTACTTAATTAAAATGTCAACATTTTAATAACCTTTTAATAATTAAAATGTCAACATTTTAATAACCATTAGTTATCCTCAAAATTCAGAACACCTTTAAAATTAACATCATAGTAGGACTTTGGAATGAAGTTTTTGTCAATCAATTCTTGTGTCTTTTTTTTGCCTCTGACAATGCCATTTTCTCAGTATATGCCTATATTGTCAATAATTCGTATAAGTAAGAGTATTTAGGCTTTATTTCTTGTGAATGTTGCACTACAAATTCTCTCTGCCTTTCAAGATTTCCGAGCCCCTAATATGCGTTAAAAAGCAGTTGCCTTAACATTTCATCGATCCGAAATTTTTCTCCACAGCCCCCCTGTAGAGAAAACTTCTCTCTGGCGCTTGTTTTTTGGATTTTGACGACTACGACTCCGACGGTAGTCTTGGCCAGAATTTTTCGCTGTTTTGCAACTTTTGATTTCCATTTTACTGGTTTACGCTTCCTCTTTTTACCATTGTTTTCTAGATGGGGTTCTTGAGAATTAGTTTCAGTAACTGCAGCATTTTAAGGGTTTACTTGCTACTAACATCTTCGGTGTCCGACAAACTTGATGAACTCGAGCTGCTACTGCTGGTGTTGGATCAACTGGAAGATGATTCAGTAGGATTTGCCTTAGATATTGCATTACTTACGGGAACTCCATTGTAAATTGTATTAATTGTAAATTCTAGTTGTAATTTATTTCTATTAGTTGATTGTAATTTTCTTTGTGAATAAAGATATCTTACGAGAACGAATTGGGAATTGGGATCTGCATCGCAGTCATCAATATCACTTTCATGGTTTCGAATTATTGAAATTTAATAGTTTGTGTAATAGTTTTTCAGGGGTCCTTCCTTTTCAAGTGTGTGGAATTGATTCGACAACTACGGGTAAGGCAGCAAGAGTTTTTTGAGATGAGACTTCATCGCTTGATGAAACTTTGAGGACATTTACAAGAGTTTCCTGTTGAGTGGGTTCGATATTAGGAGGAGTGTTTTCGTTATCCCTTTCTTCTATAATATTTACTAAAAAACGGCCACGTTTTATTGTTTGTCTGAAATAGAAAACGCATATTTCATTTAATTATAAGATCTTGTGAGCCAAATCGATATGATAAGCCATCGGTTTAGCTTTTTAAGTCTCATGAACTAGATTATTTAAATGTATTTTGCGGAGACCATCTAAAGAGATCTAACTCAAAAATGTGTTAGTTAAAATGGGAAAAACTGTCTAGTTAAAATACATTTTATTGAAATGAAAAGACTTCTATCATATCCAGCAAAAAAAGGTCAACATTAATTTATTTTTCAAGAGATTTTGCAGTTTAAAAAATGATTGAACAAAACAGGTTCAACTACAAATTCAAAATTTTTTCAACAATATGGTACTAATTCTAAATAAAAACAAAAACTTTACACACCTTTCCAACAATACGGGTTCAACTCAAAATGTGGTATTGATTTATTATGCACTCATCATCGATACGGCGTCAACTCGAAATAATATAATCGTCAATATTCAACAGTATGTATGTAAATCAAAATAATTCCTTTTTGCTCACGAGGGACACATGCACTCCGATTCTCATATTGGTTATAACTGGTGATGTCCCCATTTTGGTGGGGAAGAACGGGGACCGCTCGTTCATCAAAACAGGTTTTTGGTAGCATCTAGTGCCGAGTAATGGAAATATTTTTAAATCTGTTTTGTTGGTCGATAGCTAATGATATTTAGAATTCCTTGGTGATCTTATCTAAAAAAACTAGATTTTTGAGTTGACTCCCTTTAGATCTAGGGGTGCGATATAGTGATCTGTGGTTCGGTCTAATTTCTTTGAATGAAAACTCTTGCTCTTTGATTGAGAAATCATAATATGTATAATAATAGTAATAGTAGTATTTTATTGCACCCGTGCGAAGCCGGGGCGGGTCGCTAGTATTTTATAATGTTGGAGAACACACACAACCTAGTCCAACAGTAAGCAGAGCTTGTGCTATGGGTATGTTCGAAAGCAAACTGAAAGAGATGCTCATAAAAAAAATGTTTTTACGAACTTGACGACTTCTTCAATGATTCTTTTAGCGACTCGCAAATTAAATTATAAATTAGTAAAGGTACCATATAGTCCATCTTTAGTAGAAAGGCATGAAATCTGCCAGTTTGCCATTGCAACACCCGGGTACATACTGTGAACTTAACTTAAACTCACCTAATCACTAAGACCTGATTGTATGAAGGCAAATTTTAAAAAAAGGTAGCACTCCGGGAGTGCCGGCAGAAGTGAAAAAAGTGCTCAGCGCCGCTAAAGAAGTTTTCACTTCAATTCGCGCAAGCGCCCTGTGCCGCCTAAACAGAGCAGCACACTCAGGCACGGTAGAAAGAGTGGGAGATACTAGTTCCTCTCCCTTCCCCTCGATCTTACGCTTTTTCGATCAGCATCACGTGACCCTGACGCGAGTTTGAAAGTTTTTACCCATACAAAAAAAGTGCTCAGCGCCGCTAAAGAAGTTTTCACTTCAAAAATTATCTGAGCGTCTGGTCGAAGCGACGACGCGTGACCCGAGAGCTGGTGAATATCTGGCACAGCGCATCAGCATTGCCATACAGCGGGGCAATGCAGCCAGCGTCTCGGGGACGCTTCCGACTGGTATTGATATGGATCAGTTGAGCTACCTGTAGACTGTTTGCAACAGTCTGCAGTTAGCTCAATTGTTTCAATTGTAAATACTAGTATAATTTTCTTTGTGAATAAAGGCTTGATGAATGCAATAAATTAAATACTGAAATACTGGGTAACTTAAAACAATACTTATCCAATTGGTTTTTTTATTAGACATACATATTCTCTCAAAATGACGTCGAAACTGACGAAATGACAAGAAAAAAAACATCCGTTCTTGGTTTGAAAGAGGTTTATAGCATTTTTACCCTCCTTGGTTGTTGACCAAAATGAGTTTATGACATTCGACCTCTTTTATAAATTACAAATTATTTTCTCGCTAGTCGTGGTGAAAATTTGTATGTCAAGAGCCAATATTTTTTGTTTCGTGCCTTTTAAATCCCTCGCTTTTTTGTTGAACTAGACTGCTGATGTACAGACTGCTGATGTACAAAAAATCGTTTTGCCCATTTCTTGAACAATAACGTTCAACAAGTGAGCAAAACGCTTTTTAACAGAACAATTTTTTTTCTATGAACTTTGCATTGTTCTGAAAACAAGTTGAATAATATTGATTTTTGAAAATGCGTTGTTCCTATGGAAACGTTTAAAGGTGATTTTATCCCATGGGAACTGATTTATGGGATAAAAAGTAGCCTGTTTTATTCCAGGATAAAAATTACTTGTATGCAAAATTTCAGCCCGATCCGTTCAGTAGTTTTGGCGTGAAGAGGTAACAAACATCCATCCATCCATCCATCCAAACATTCGCATTTATAATATTAGTTTGATAAGTAGTACCTTTATATTAGACTCTGTGCCTTCAAGCGACGAGGGGTAGAGCCGCGCCAGTAACAGGAGAACTGGGTACAGAGAAGGACAAAACAGTTTCCTGCTATCATTCGCGCTCACTTCTTTCAACTTGTCCTGCAACAGACACAACAAATTACTTCATACTGCTATATTTATGGCAACACCAATATTCTGAATACTTAGCGAGATTATATAGCCTATCGTGCTGCAGAACTATTCACGATAAAAAAACTCACTAGCATGACGTCATAGAGCCGCGGGTAGCGCAGGAAGAACACGCGGCCTGTCATCTTGTCGCGCGCAGTGAGGGACGCTCGCGCGCGGGACACACCGAACACGCGCTGAATCAAGGCGCTGAGGAGCAAAGTACTGGAATTGCGCTCCTGGAATAAACAATATACAGGGTGGAATTTTGTAATGCCACCTGGAGGGAAAGTACTCTTAATACTGTAGATAGAAAATTGTACTAAAAGAAAACATTCCTTTATTTTTGAAAAGAATGAAAACTGCATTCAAAGATTTTCGAAAATTCGCTTGCCACACCCGGGAATCGAACCGACTAAAATCTGTAAAAATTACACCCTGTACTTTTATTGCATAGATCGTTAGGGTCAATAATAAGGATGAAATCTCTCTACAAAACTTAATAAATTAAATGAAAGGAAAACCATGAAATCTTAAATTATAAATTGAATGGTTCAAGTTAAGCACTTTAACTTAAAGATCCATCTGTTTACTTGTGTCAGTAATTAATAATCCATTAAAATGACGTATTAATATTTGGATAAGACGATTGAAATTTGCACGTGTTTGTACCTAATGCAGACTCTTCTATCTTAAAATACTGGATCTCTTAAGAAATTAGTAAATGGTTTCCCCGAGGCAGAGCGAAACCAAATAATTCTACAGCAAGATTGTGCTCCAGCCCATAACAGCAGAATCATAACCATTTTAATACCTGGATTGGTACCAACGGCACAATCAGATGGCCTGCGAGATCACCAGATCTCACCCCTTTAGATTTTTTTTTGTGGGATATGAAAAAAATCAAATTTACATGAAATCTTATGCGAATGTAAACGAGTTGAGAGTTGAAGTTCAGAATACGATTTTTAATATTCACCACAACACGTTATTAAAAGTTACTAGAAATGAATTCATTAGAAGAATTAATTTGTGTATCCAAGAAAATGGAGCCCATTTAGAGCAACTAATTAGTAGTTAGTTGACTTTTTATTGTAAATAATTAAAATAATTTAAAATTTCATGGTTTTCCTTTCATTTAATTTATTAAGTTTGTTAGAGAGATTTCATCCTTATAATTGACCCTAACGATCTATGCAATAAAAATACAGGGTGTAATTTTTACAGATTTTAGTCGGTTCGATTCCCGGGTGTGGCAAGCAAATTTTCGAAAATCTTTGAATGCAGTTTTCTTTCTTTTCAAAATTAAAGGAATGTTTTCTTTGAGTAAAATTTTCTATCTACAGTATTAAGAGTACTTTCCCTCCAGGTAGCATTACAAAATTCCACCCTGTATACAAAATAATTTATTTTGAATAAGGTACGTACACAATAGACAAGTTACGAATTAACGATGAGACAGCAAAAGTTTAAAACTGTGGAGCTGCCGCATCGCCCGCCTCCTTCGCACAACATAAATAAATTATCAGCGGGAAACATTATTTTGAAGTTTATGACGGTAGCATTTCTATAAAAGCAGCGCACTCGCTGTCTCAAGCCCACTTTTGCTCGAGCTGTCGTAAGGTCAACACCTTGGTAAAGTACACTGTTACTATGTCTAAATTGCCATTGATTTGTATTAATTGGTTGTAACCGTTTTTTGTGAAATAATTTGGAGGTTATTAAATTATTTTGTTGTTAGATTTGTTTTTTTTATGTTAAATTTATAGAAACCGCTTAATGTATTATACATTTTTAGTGGTTTTAAACTTAAGTACTATGTAAAGTTAAACTAAAGACATAATAAAATTAGTAGTAGTACTATTTTTACCAAGTAGGCAAGCACTTAAGTAGGTCCTTACGTAATAATAAATTAAATGTCTCAAACAAGACAATAATATACAACTAGGGCAACTGTATCAGGGACACAGCCGCAGCGGAGTAGATACTGTACTGACGTGAAAGGTCTTTTGCCCGGACGCTGTGTGGCGTACTGGCACAGCTCGTCAATACCACATACGCGGCTCACTACGCTCGCCACATTATTATTTATTCATGAACAATTATTTACAATCGTATGTTATAAGTTCTTACACAGTAAAAAGCTTAGTTACACAAACATAAACAACAAAGTCAGCATGCATGGAATTAAATCAAATACAATGCCAGTCTTAAGAAAAAATAAATAAAAAGAAGAGTTCGCACAGAGTCAAAATTTAGAGTCGTCTATTGAGTGCAAGCAAGAGTAGGGGGGTTTGTGGCACGCTTTTATTATTTTACGATTAAATTCTCAATAGGCGGCTCTTTAAACCTTATTTCAGCGGCGTATGTTTCGCCGCTCACAAAGGGTTTATGTGCGATATATACTTAAGTAATAGTTGGTTGCTTACCTCCCACGAGGCCCCCTCGAAGCCCTTGATAGCCACTTGCAGGCCTTCGCCCACGTAGCTCTGCACCGCCGCGTGGAGAGAGGAATCCCTGAAAAAATTGAATATTTTGTTTCATTTATTTACTGTGAGAAAACAAAAAGCTTTAGAATTAGAAAACTAAACGTATACAATAGAAAAATGAAAGTAAGCTAAGCGCACATCACAAAAAGCTAAAAAGTTGAGTTAAGTTAACTAAGTCAAATTATTTTCACAATTTATTTATATCTCTGTTTGTAGTGTGAGCAGCTAATCAATTATTTTTCATGCCCAAAAGTCAGGCATCGACTCGGGTAGAACTATATTTTTACGGCGAGGGCGCTAGGTTCAATCTAGAGCTCAGTAAGGATTCTAGAGCAGAAATTTATACCTGTATAAGGCTCGCAGCACGTTGCAGACGTGGGCGCGCGCCCCGGTGTCGGCCGCCGCCAGCAGCGCCCGCATCACGGGCCCGAGCGCGCTGCCCGGCCCGCCGCAATCTACCTCTGAAGACACTAGCGCCTGCCCACACATAATAATCAATTATTAAGTAACTAACTAGGTTATCGGCTTAAGTATAAGCCGGTTATGAAGTAAAAAACGCATATAACTTAGTATCCTAGGTGAGCGACAAACGCGACACATTATCAGGGGAGTCCAGCGGTACCTATACAACCCGGGCGAATCAACATGGCACCTTGGTCGGAACACGATACTCCTCCCGCTCCCCCGCGCGGCGCCCCGCCGCTGTCACCCTGCGAGGGGCAGGTACGTAATGATTTTAATAGCAAAATATTATATACTAGCTTCTGCCCGCGGCTTCGCATGCGTTGTTTCTATGGAAACGTTTTGAGGTTATTTCTATTCCATGGGAACTGATTTATGGGATAAAAAGTCGCCTATGTTTGATTCCAGGGTTGGACTTACCTGTATGCAATATTTCAGCCTGATCCGTTCAGTAGTTTTGGCGTGAAGAGGTAACAAACGTCCATCCATCTGTCCATCCATCCAACCAAACTTTCGCAATTATGATATTAGTGTGTAGTACTGCTTTTGCACTCCATACTTTACACGAACGTGGAGATATAACGCAGTAGATTACCTAAGAGGAAAGGAAGTTTATGGAAGCATGCACCAGCGTCAGCGAGCTGCTGGCCTTCCTGGACATCGGGTGGTTAGACCAGCACCCGACACGCAAAAAGGACCCACCTGTGGCTGGTGATAGTTGCGGAAACCAGTCCAGAAACAAGTAACAAGAAACGAACCACTCACTCTGATGCAGTCTCTCGTTAAAGGATGAAACGTTGTACTTTTTCTGTTACCTCTACTATCTGTGTGCAAGTAAACCAAGCGCAAAACCTCTGCAAATTACAAATGATGTAGTCTGGCTTCCTCGATACAGGCTCAGCCTAGTGAAGAAGTCGACGAAAATCACTGCTGAAAGTCGCTCAGCAAATTATGTACATATTTACCCATAAAATGTATCATGTGTTTTAGATTAAGTCCATCGCATCGGTTCTGATTTGTATTATTTGCTGCAATAAATATTTTTTACTTTACTTTACTTTACTTCCAACATATACTAGGATCGAAGTTAACCCGCTTCCATTCATAATGAAGTCGTAAAACTAGGAAAGTTTTAGAAGTAACAAGTACCTGTATGTGGAAAGGCAGGCCGGCACTGCGGCGGGAGGCGCCGTGCCTCCACGGCGCGCCCGACTTCAGCCATTCCAAGGTCTGCTGCAGGCGACCCTGCATCCAGTGCCTCACCCCACAGTTGGGCTCGCGCCACAGCCTATAACATCGGTGTATGGTTTCACCATACATAAACAAAATCGCGCACGCGTCATTTTGCACGCGCTGCATTTTACTTTGATTATTATAATTTTTACATACCTTCTTCAGTACGCGACCTACTATTACACAGGAAACACCTATCAAGGGAAGATTTGCCACCGTAACCTTGTATAACTTAACTTCCTAAATAAACTAACTTTAACAGTGAATCTTGTGTTGTGGTCCTACTCATTTTAACTGGCATAACTAACTTTAACTACATACTTATTACTCTATCAGTGAACTCAGTGATAGATACATAGTGCGGTGCCATACTTGGATACCTATCTACAACATCATCTTTCATGTAAGGTCATCATCATCCAGACCCTACAATCGGATTATGACAGATAGAGAGTGCACCTGTGTTTGGCAGTAGGGGAGGTCATCATCATCATCATCAGCCTATATTAGTCCACTGCTGGACATAGGCCTCCCCTAATGGTAGGGGAGGTACCTTAACGCATTCCCCGGCCGGCCTCTGCGAGGGGCTGCGGGGGGATTTGTGCGTCTTGGGACATGAAAGTATTAGTATATCCGGTGTAGTTACAAGAAAATGGTCTTTAGAGAGTATTATATTTTTAAGATTAATATAATCATCAATTTTAGTGCCAATGATGATGATATTGATGATAAATGTTTAGTTTAAAAATTTTGTAACGTAGATATCCTTAACTATGTTTTAAAGATGATACATGTAGACTGGACAAGTCATGTTCATAGTCTTTTTTATTGTACTACTCCACCAACTATCCGTGAAAACCTTCAATAAGCTTTCTGGTATTTATTAATTTGTAATTCTGTTAACTTTAATCCTTTGGTTTTCCCCTAAATAAATATAAATATGCTCATCACTTCCTGAGTAACCGAGTGGTGCACAATTGGAACCGGCTTCCTGAAGAAATTGTAACAGCTCCCTCTGTGAACAGCTTCAAAAACAGACTCGACCACTGGTTACGAACGCACATTCTGACCAGAACAAGAGACAAACTAGTGTAGTGAAAAACTTTAAAAGCACTGTGATATAGACATATCAGCTATCAGCTGCTCGTCTATAAATCACACTAATATAATTCCAAACAAAAAAAAATTGGTTGCCTGTAAAGTCGGTATACGGGCGAAAGTTTTACGTGACAACGACTTTGAGAGGTAACTGAAGAAACTGCGTTACGCTCCGCTCACGCGGAGCGTAACGCAGTTTCTTGAAGTGTCACCCGGCAAACCAATTTATAAGACGTTGTCACGTCAAAATCTTTATTACAAAGAAAATTATACTAGTATTTACAATTGAAACAATTTTGCTAACTACTGACTGTTGCAAACAGTCTACAGATAGCTCAACTGATCCATATCAACACCAGTCGGTAGCGTCCCCAAGACGCTATCTGAAAAACTATCTGAGCGTCTGGTCGAAGCGACGCGTGACCCGAGAGCTGGTGAATATCTGGCACAGCGCATCAGCATTGCCATACAGCGTGGCAATGCAGCCAGCGTCTTGGGGACGCTTCCGACTGGTGTTGATATGGATCAGTCAAAAATCTTGCAGCAAGAAAATGAGGATTTTACAGAAACTTTTTTTGGTCCTGTTCAGTGGTCGTACCCAGCTGCACGGACGTCGAGCCTGCTGGTTACCTGTACAAGACTCGTTCGTATGCGACGTAGGCCTGCTCGAACGCGCCGCGGTGCCGCGCCTCGCCCACCACCATCCCCAGAGTCTCCGCGATGCCAATGAGCTCGTCAGCCTGCAGCGGAGCCCCACCCCACTGCTCGGGCACGGGCAGGCGTGACCCCATAGCGCCCAGTACGGCTGTAGCCTACACAACGTACAGACACATTATAATTTCGGCAAGTGCGAGTGTGATTCGAGCGTCGAGGGTTTCGAACTTTTGGCAATTATACAAATAATATAGGTTCCAGTAACAGGCTTCGCTATTTGTAATTTCAAAATATTTTTTTGTAAATTTGGAAAATTTTGTACTCCTGTTCACATTTTTGAGCATGCCCACAAATTATGCAACTAGCCGAGTTTTTTTTAATGAATTGTATAAGAGAACTGTGCAGTGCTTAGACAAATGCTTTCAATGCAAGAGTGCGTGTAAAAGAACAAGAATAGGAAGAAAAAAACATTGTATTAAAAAAAATATAAGTATTAAATTTTTTTTACTCATTTATTCATTTATTTGATTGTAATTTTCTTTCATTTTTATTTGAAACCCTAAATTAAAAATAATAATTATTCTCAAGTACAGGCACAGCGTATCAGCATTGCCATACAGCGTGGCAATGCAGCCAGCGTCTTGGGGACGCTACCGACTGGTGTTGATATGGATCAGTTGAGTTATCTGTAGACTGTTTGCAACAGTCAGCAGTTAGCTCAATTGTTTCAATTGTAAATACTAGTATAATTTTCTCAAGTTGATCTTCTCGGGGTCCAGAATCATTATTTTTCGGCTCAGAACACATGTTACGTAGCACCCTGTATACGTATAGGTATGCTTACCTCCTTGACAGTTCTCCACGCGCAAAGTAATACCATCTGAGCGGTCACTTGCCGTCCATCGTCTAACATCACTCCTCTGAAGAAAATAACAATAAACAAATAATAATAATCAGAATCGTTTAGTATGGAACAAAAACAATGAAATGTTAAATAAATAGATTGAGGCGTTACTTTGCGAAAATCCTATCTGAATATTGTTTTATCCTAATACTAGCGACCCGCCCCGGCTTCGCACTATTACTATTATTATACATATAAACCTTGCTCTTCAATCACTCTATCTTAAAAAAATCGCATCAAAATCCGTTGCGTAGTTTTAAAGATTTAAGCATACATAGGGACAGAGAAAGCGACTTTGTTTTATACTATGTAGTGATTTGATTATACAATGGAATGTTATAAATGGAAACGATGCCATCTGCATAAGTTCTAAAACCTGTGCCGCAGATGACAACGCCCTCCTCCGAAACTAAGGTGGATAGAGTTACAAAAATAAGGAAAAATTACAAATTGTAGGTAGGGAAGCTACTTTACAGACGACCTCTGTGGCGCGGCGGGCGAAGGGCCGCCTGCGACGCAACAGGTTGGGCGGATCGATTCCCGCCTCGGGACCATTTGTACGATCTGCAGATATTTGTTCAGGGTGTTCTGGATGTTTTCTATGTCTAATAAAAAATATCTATCTATGTAGTGTATTGATCAGTTATCTAGTGCCCATAACACAAGCACTGCTTAGCTTGGGGCTAGATAAGATAATGCTGTGTGAATTGTCCAGCACTATTTATTTACTTATTTTACGTCATCATCATCATCATCATCAGCCTATATTAGACCACAGCTGGACATAGGCCTCCCCTAATGAGCGCCATAGCGCCCTGCCTTCAGCTTTTTACGTATTTTACGTACTGACTTATTATTATACAAATGTTCCTGACAATCCCGTACCTAAGATTAGTTTAAATATACTTTATTTGTAGCTGAAAAATATAATTTAATTAGTTATAGTAGGTACATAAATAAATAGTACTTATTAATGTACTTACTAAAAGTACCTAATTAGATTACCAACGCCATATAAGCTACATACATAATAATTCCCACTCATAAAATACCTTAAAGCTAAAAATGGCGTTCGACTCGGCATAACTTGTGTGTGATAGCTATACGTCCAAAATCACCCGATTTATTCCTACCATTTCCATTCCTATTGCCGGCACAAACTGTAGACAAAATTCATTTTTATGGCGAACAAGCGATCTTTTCAATAAGTTTTGCAGGCAGACTGATATAGACCTATATCTATTCTGTACGAGCATCAATTCAGCCAGACAGCGACTATTCAAGTTACTTTAACAGTGGGTACTTAGGTTTAAATATGTAAATTTTATGAACATAGTTTATTGCTAATCTTTTATTCCAAGTCATTGTCGCTTGTATGTTATGATGTCTATTTAAGTTCACATGTCACTAGTGAAATTATTACTATACGCGAAAAATTTTAATTCGCTGTCTGTTGTTATTACGTAATTTGATCAAGTTAGTTTAAAGGTTTTTTAAAGGCTGGATGCCTACTGCATGCAGAATAAATTAGATCTAAATGCTGCCAAATGTAACGTAATAACATTTACTAGAAAGACAAATGTAATTAATTTTAATTATTCACTCAAGGGTCACGTATTACAAAGAGTGAGTGAGATTAGGGACTTGGGCGTAATACACGATTCTAAGCTTATTTTTGATTCACATATCTCTTCATCAGTGAAAAAAGCTAGAAGCTTTTTTCACTGATGAAGACGGAGACTTTCAAGCACTTGGTTTTCTAATGCGCTCATCAAAAGACTTTAAAAACATTAAGACATTAAAAATTTTGTAAAGCACGTATGTTAGATGTCATCTTGAATACGCCTCTCAGGTGTGGAACCCGGCTTACTCCATTTACATTGATAGACTGGAACGCATCCAACGCAAGTTTCTGCGCTTCCTTTATTTTAAAATGAAATTACCCCGTGAGGATTACCATGCGAGGTGTGTCAGGCAGCACCTCCTGCCGCTGAATTTGAGACGTGACTATGCTGATGTTATCTACCTGTCGCGTATCCTCAAATCCTCAGTCGATTGCCCCGAATTACTGTCAAAAATTCAATTTTCCGCTCCGACGCGCATAACAAGAAGTAGTGACTTGTTCTACCTACCTTATGCAAGCAGGAATTATCGCCAACAATCATTTATCTATCGTGTCTGTAAGAAATTTAATATATTGTGCAAAGACCACGACCTGGATATTTTTCATTCCCCCACTTCCACTCTTAGAACAAAACTCAATCGTATATTTTTTTCACAGTAGATTGATTTCGATTATATTTTCTTATATCTAATAAATCTTATACCTGTAATTATTTTACTACACAAGTTTTACGCAAATTTCGTGTTTGCTTCGTGGGGGCTAAGAGTTCCCCAGCCTACGTATGATAACGTACGCCCACGCTAAGTGTGTTGTGTATGTTGTAGGTACTCGTAAAAAGACAATATTTCGGTTTTTTTTTTCTCTGTTCGCCACGCGTTTCGTTATTGGTTTTTCCATTTATAGATGTGAATGATGATTTTTATTTTACCTCTTTTGTACCTTTAGTATCTTATTGTGAATGTGAGTGACATCCTTTCTTTTGTTTCATTTATTGTCATTTTTTAGTATAATATTGTATTGTATGCGAAGTAACAACTTTAAAAGCTCTTGTTGTATTGTGTGTATTAGCGATAACTAGTTACAATAAGTAGGTACATTACTTAGGTACCTTCAAGTAACATTATGTATCTATCAGTGGATTCCTGTCCTGATAGCCCATCAATTTATATTCTATCACCTATTTATGTATAGTGTGCTGATGGTTTCCCTAAAATAAATAAATAAATAAAGGTGGTTTAAAGGTGATTTATATCACATGGGAACTGATTTATGGCATAAAAAGTAGCCTATGTTTGATTCTAGGATTAGAATTACGTGTATGCAAAATTTCAAAATTCAACAGCCCGATCCGTTCAGTAGTTTTGGCGTGAAGAGGTAACAAACATCCATCCATCCATGCAAAAGTGATATGATGTGATAATGATGATCAAGTGTCACTTACGCGTTGTTTCCATAGTCCGTATAGCGGCAGTTAGCCGGCATTACTCCCTCAGGAGAGACGTGGTTGACCACGCTTTGGGTATCGTTTATGCAGTCACTACACACTCTAAGGATCAACTTTAATAGTTGGCTCCAATCTCGGTCGCTGACGATGGCTCTGAAGATGAAAACTAGGTATATGAAAATTGTTTGCAACAGTCTGCAGTTAGCTCAGTTACCATTCTTTTAATTGGTGTACGCGGTGTAAGCAATCTTGAGTGCACGTATTGAGTGCAAATAAGGAACCGGCACGCACTTTTCTGGTATGTACTGTTCTGGGGACAGCGTAACAATTCGTCGACAACAAAACAAGTCTATCGACAAATTTTTGTTATTATAGTGCGTACCTAAGCCACTGGGTAATTTCTAAGAAATCAAATAATATCGCAAACATTTTCGACTTCGACTTTCCCGTACTGAGGGAAGGAAGCGGGTTCAAGTCCCGTCGAAGTCGAAAATTTTTGCGATGTTATTTGATTTCTTAAAAATCTTCCTGATACCTGCTACTGAGAATGTCTGTGCTCTGTGGATACTCACTGTACGTCCATCCGGTCGATGAGATGCGCGATGCAATAGAGCAGGCCGTACGTAGGCCGGTCCCGAGGGGCCAGCAGCACGTTGTACCTCTGGAGGATATGCCATGAGGCAGGGTTTGTGTTCAATTTATCACGTAACTCGAATAATATCTTGTAAAGGGCAGGTTCCACTGATGCTGCACTGGAATACAATCAAAGAATTATCCTTTACTGTACAAACAGCTGTGTGATGCCGGCTTAGAATTTGCACCATCCCAACTCTTCCCGCGGGTGTCGTAAGAGGCGACTAAGGGATATCCACCTGGGGCGGGCAGCAGCGCCCCCTGCAGAACATTCTACCACCGAACTGCGATCCCCAACCCGCATGCCCAGCGTGGGGATTATGGGCAGTACCCCCCATGAGTTAAAAGCCAATAACGCGTTTATCAGGGGGAGGCCTGCGTCCAGCAGTGGACCAACACAGGCTGTTGAGGTTGAGGTACAAACACCAACAAAATAAATTACGATGAGATCCTATTATCCTACTAATCCTACTAATATTATAAAACCGAAAGTTTTTTGATCTCCAAAACTATTAAACAGATCAAGATGAAATTTCGCGTACGTTTAGAGCAAAGCCTAACTTAGATAATAGGCTACTTATTATACCGAAAATACGCGTGCGAAGCCGCGGGCAGAAGCTAGTATTACATAAGACATAGTAGAAAGGGTCGCCACTCGAGAACCTTTACTCCCCAACGGTTATCGGACCTGCTCATGGCCATTTCAGCCTGCTAACTCTGAGAGCCATGTCGGCTACTTTGGTTCTTCTACGGATTTCCGTATTCCGGATCCTATCGCGTAGAGATACTCCGAGCACAGCTCTCTCCATGGCTCGCTGAGCGACTTTGAGCTTATACACGAGGCCAGTCATATTTTATAGTAAATAAATAAATAAATAATGCTGGACAATTCACACAGCATTATCTAGCCCCAAGGTAAGCAGAGCTTGTGTTATGGGTACTAGATAACTGATATACGTAATAACATACGAGTACATAGATAGATACTTTTTATTATATATAGAAAACGACCAGAACACCCTGAACAAATATCCGCAGATCGTACAAATATTTGTCCCGAGGCGGGAATCGAACCCGCAACCTCCTGCGTCGCAGGCGGACCTTCGCCCACCGCGCCACAGAGGTCGTAGCCATAGCCAGCGACCACGTGTGGATTCGTAACCGTCATCACTGGTAACACACATTCGTTAAAGAAGACTTTCGTCTTGAGGCTCTCAAATCATACATTTACCTACATTGTTGAATATTTACCACGGTATAACCTCAGAACAGAGAAATATGATATAACTAACTTTCCTCCGTCCAAGCATTTATTTTCTGTGTCATAATGAAAGAATTAAATTTTTCATACACACGTTATCTGTCCGTTCGACAAATATCGAAGCTGTCGTTAGTGACGATGTTGCTTGCAAACTGAGATCCCAGCCCGTATTCCCAGTAAATAAAATAAAATTTATTCAAAGAAACTCGTAAATAGACAATACATTATGTGCACTAAACAAATAAATACAGCTAAGTATAACAAATTAGCCTGAACTAGGTAATCCTGTGTTTCAGGCGACAAGAGTGCTAATTATTAGATAAAACAATCACTTATTATTATTACAAAAAAAGGCATTTAGTTTAATGTTGTTTAAGTTACAAACATTTTGTGTATGATATTAAGGTACTTAACTTACATAGAGTAAAAATTAGATTAATCACTATACTAACTAGGTTAACTTTATGTATAAAAATATAATTTACTTGATAATATCTAATAGCTTCTCTGTATCATCGTAGGAAAGACTTTGAAGAGTAGATTTAATAGATTTTTTTACAATTATTATAGTTAAGCGCGTAAAGATTAGTGGGGATTATGGACCCCCATATTACAAAGGCTGGTCTGCGTCCAGCAGTGGACCACCGGTATAGGCTGTAGATGATGTGGGCAATATCAACAAACATTGTTTTTGTGGCCGGAGTGTAGCTCGGAGAAAAGTTTTTTCATTAAATAACTTATTGGTATTTACAACAGATGACTCGCTTCGGAGGGAGCCTGCAAAGTTTGTTACTAATGCATAGCATTTGCATCCATCCAAGCAAATTACAAGCCATCTTTGCTAATTTATTTATTTATTTTATTTATTTATATTAGGGGATCTTTCAGCACAATATACATAGTAGCGATGTGTAAAGATACAGGTGGCTATTAACAAGTAATTAATGTAAGTTAGTAATATTATTCCAAAAAGTTGGTTCAAATTTGATAACTTGGGCTGGGTAACTTCCAACCTTTTAATTTGATAAAGACAACAAACCTAATTGTAAAGTCATTTACAACGGTATATTTACCACGATTTGAAATTTCCAATAAAAAAGCTCAAAACTCAAACGAGTTTCGAGTCAATTGACTTTAGTGTTAATGACCATGATGGTTTAAAAGTTTTAAACTTAATGAGAATTCGTAACGTTTTTAGTTGAGAATGCAGATTTATAGAGCTAAGAAATCCTTAGCACACAGTGCAAGCAAACATTATTGTTCTACGACAAAAATTTACGAAGTTATAACCTAGCGAACCTGACCTGACTTAACTGGCGTAGTTCACTGAGTGACCGCCGCGGTCGCTATGACGTCACTGCCTCGGTCGCTGCCAGTTAGCCGTAATCGTTTGTTTGGTTATTTTATTTGTGACTTTGAAACAAATTAAGTGTCAGCGTCCGATTTGTGTCCAATTCACCTTTTTAGCCGTCGAATCGTGAAGTAAGAGTGCCGGCTGCGCTCCGCTCGGTTCACTCGGCCGAGTCAGTGACGTCACACGCACCCGCGTAGTTTGATTTTACCAGCAGTATCGGCGTTTATAATGTTTATAACTTAATATCTTCGTAAGTAATGGTCCGATTTGGATAATTCAAAAAGATATATCATTCTCATGTCATAAAGAATAACGTGGAGTAGTTCTATTGAAGTTGATGTAACTTTACTGATCCTCATTCTGATCGTGAATCGAGTAAGTTAGTTATGACATTTAACCAAGAATCTTAGTTAAAATCAACGATTTTAACAAATCAACTATTTTAACAAATCAACTTTGTAAACGCAGTTAATGAACGTTTCTATGTTCAACAAAGTGACTTTGTCAACTAGATGGGTATACTTAGTAAAGTTACAGCGCTGTCAATCGTGCATATATATTATATATTCTTTAGCTTTAGTATTTAGTTTAACACGATAACAGTCCCCATACAAAATGTTTGAATTTCATTGTAAGTCCCGCATATTACCTCAGTCTTAAAATGCGTCTTGTTAAAGACGTAAATACTAAGACATGTAATCGAAACACTTCTAAATACTTAGTGAGTGCAATAGGAAGTAAACCATATCTTTTAGTATCATGAAAAAACAGAACTTTCAAGAGCCGTACTCAGGACTGGCACTTTATTGATATATAAATACTTTTTGTTATTAGTAGATTTTGAAGTGTCAGGTAATAGAACGTCAACTCAAGTCAATGTAGGTAATTCTTTTGTTTATTTTACCACATTTGTTCACTTCACGAAGTCGAAAATGGTTGAACGTTTACAAAGAATATTAGAAGATTCTGATTTCGACGACGATTTGTTGGATTCTGACGAGGAAAACGAAGATGCAGCTTGTTTTTTGGCAATGGATGACATAGTAGAAAGTATCGAAGACATACAAGCTGAAATTCAAAACAGACTTCCTAGAAATCGACGAAGCCGCAGTCTCCATCGTGAACAGGTACGACGACGTGCACGTAATCGATCTGCAAGCCCTTTCGCATGGCAATCAAATGTTTCCAACTTATCAAGGAAACTTTTTACGGGTCGTATGGAGCCTACACGACACACAAGATTATTTGGCAATGATGAACAAATTTCTATGATATTCCGTCACATTATAAATGACGAGGTACTGTGTTTAATGGTAGAATACACAAATATATATGGTTCTCGTATGAAAGTAGCAAATGATCTACCGTCTGCTCGAATTAAACGTTGGAAAGATGTTGACGCGTCCGAAATGCTCAAATTTATTGGAGTGATAATACTGACTGGATTGATAAAGTTTCCAACAGTTGAATCATATTGGAAAATGGACGAAATATATTATCACCCATTACTCCATAAGATAGGCATGTCCTATAATAGATTTGTTTTGTTAATGAAATGTTGGCATTTTTGCGACAACGACACTCCAAGAGACGAAGATGATAGATTGTACAAGATTAGTCCATTAATAAATCTCATTATACGAAATTGTCGATCTATTTACACACCAGGAGAGGTGATAGTTGTGGACGAGTCTATGGTCCATTTTAGAGGTCGACTTTTATTTAGACAGTATTTACCATCTAAAGCACATAAATATGGCATAAAAATATACAAAATATGCACAGTCGATGGTTATACTTGGGGATACAAGATTTACTGTGGTCAAAGTAACAATTTACATGGATTAGACAAACCTGGAAGCATTGTCGTGGAGTTAGCAGAAGACTTGCTGGATGAAGGACGATGTATAGTAACGGATAACTATTACACAAGTATCCCCTTAGCGGAATATCTGCTATCAAGAAATACAGATTTGTTAGGCACTTTAAAATTGAATAGAAAATATGTACCTCGTGACATTGTAAATGCAAATTTAGATCTAGGACAAATAGCTGCGATGCAAAAACAGAATGAGATGACGGTATTAAAATGGAAAGATAAAAGAGCTGTTACAATGTTATCAACCTGTCATGGTCATGAGATGTCTTTGTCTGGAGGAAGAGTACCAAAAATTAAGCCAAAAATGGTAATTGACTATAATTTACGAAAAAAGGTATAGACATTGCGGACCAATTGTCGTCATACCATGGACCCATTCGCAAAAGTATAAGATGGTATAAAAAAATTGCCATAGATCTTATCACCATTGCGGTGGTAAATTCGACTATACTTTATAATGAGCTATGTACATCCAAGCGGCAACAAAAAAATGACGATTTTAAAAGCCCAAGAGGAAATAGTTAGATCTATTATACGTAGTGATCTAGCCCTCCACACATCGTCTTCAATAGATACAAATTCAGCTCGGGAACAACACCTTTCTGGTCAAGGTTCCGCACATAGATTAGAACATATAACTAAAGTACGCAACCGGGATGTACGCCGACTATGTGCCTCCTGTTATAAGAAATTATTTCAAGAAGGCATTTCCGTACCTTATGCCAGAAAAAAGGCGAAAAAAGTCATGTCGGAATGCAAAAAATGTGAGAAAGCGTTATGCTTGCCATGTTTTAATGATTTACATAAATAAGAATATTACATTCAGTCTCTTACATCGTTCTAAAAAGTATTTAATTTTAATATTACCAACTTTTTGGTGTCAACTCCAATGACAATAATATGGTCCAATATCTATTATCTTTGACGTTGCGGGAAAGTCAAAAGTAAAGAAACAAAATATTATAAATAAAAATATCAATATGTTACTTAATTCTCAGAAATTATACGATTTAAGTATTGATAAAGTACTAACTATTCTGAAAAAAAAATTGGAGGAATATTTACCGGATGACGAAATTGTTTCTCTTTTCGAGGTAATAGTAAAAATAGTGTGAATGTATGGTTATTATTATTAATATTTTTTTTAAATGAAATATATTTTAAGTATTATGTTATAGATTGAATCTGTGAAGAGAAAATTGAAACAGTTACATGTACCGTTAACTATTATCTGTGATATATTTTTCAAAATTTTACCGGACTGCGAAGTAATGATTGATGACGAAGAAATTATTTTAACAGCCAAATGCACTAATTGTATGAAGCCATGCAAATACCTCAATTATACCATACAACTACAAGATGTTTATTGTAAATCTTGTACAGGTGAATGTTTCATTAAATGTGGACACTACACGGTTGCAATTGTATGGCATACGTCCAAGCCAAGTATGGCCTTGGCTTAACCGATATTTTTGATGATATAAAGAAATAAAATATAATATAAACACATATAAATATGTTTTATTAATCATACAGATAGGGTTAAAAGTTAAAAGTGACCGCAAGCATTTTGAATAAAATATTTCGAAACCTGTCTATCATGAACAAGAAATGTTTTGCAAACCATTTCACCAAACCACCTTAGTACCCCTTACTCCTTAAGTTACCCTTAGTGCGTACCTGGTCGTTCCGTAGTGACCCATATGTGGGACACGGACGTGTAGAGCCAGTTCATAGTGACCCATATATGGGGCACTGGACGTTGAACGTGTTAATTCTAAGTTTCCGCACACAATGTATATTTTTATTAAGGAATAAATAAATACAAATACAAATATGCATATTTACCTTGGCTGCCCTTGCAACGCGTTGTCCGGCAAGCGGCGCCATATAAGCTCCAATTTGTACGCCGCGGAGACGCACTCCGTGGGGGCCAGCGCGTTCGCTTGCTCAATCACGTCCGCTAACTTAAGACTGGTCGAGTTATTTGCATCCTGAATACAAAAAGAAACAATATCATTTATTTGTCAACGCACTTGTTTTTATTCATTATCATTTTATAGAGCATTGTTCGTCCGAGTGTGTAGATTTACATTCCTATTTTTGAAGAACAAGTGGGGGTAGTTGCAATATTTTTTCCAGTAATTGAGTTTTCCCTCCCGCATTTTTGTACGACAGTTATGAAATGACGTACTTTTTGCTTGATGTTTGGAAAAGGAATAAGCTACTTTCCGAGCAGGTGTAGTATAAATATTTTTTACTTTTTTACCTGTAACATTTCCACGGGAACTAGCAGCAGTATCTCCAGAGCCAACGCCTTGTTGGTTTCGTAGCTGTCGTCCAGACGTTGCAGCAGCTTATCCACGTAGTGAGGCTGCCAGGGGCTGTAAAGTAAACCAGAATATATTAGAAAACAACATTAGTCACCAAGCGCAGAAAGTGATTGGGTGTAGTTTGAGACCTCGGTTAGCGGTCAATATAAGATAAGATAAAGATAAAACGCATTTATTACAGTATGAGAACAAAAATAATTTGTAAATAGGTAACCTTAATTATAAGTAATATGACACAAAATTATTAGTTAAGTTGTACACCAAGAGGAGAAAGTGACCGATTACTTACGGAGGAGTCATTTAAAATGACCCATGACCGAGGAATCGCACTTTTGTCCGAGAAATACAAGGTACTTTATTTATACCACACAAAAGAGCCAAATCAGTACGCCACGCAGAGATGTCAGCTGTTGTATGATCCCTCAGCACTAACTGTAGATGACGCTGTGTAGGTACCTGTGCAGCGCTGAGTGCGCTGTAGCGTGCAGCAGCTGCAGCGCTGTGCAGCGGCGGCTGTAGTTAGCGTACTGTGCGAGCCCCGCCACACAGATGTCAGCTGTTGTATGATCCCTCAGCACTAACTGTAGATGACGCTGTGTACCTGTGCAGCGCTGAGTGCGCTGTAGCGTGCAGCAGCTGCAGCGCTGTGCAGCGGCGGCTGTAGTTAGCGTACTGTGCGAGCCCCGCCACACAGATGTCAGCTGTTGTATGATCCCTCAGCACTAACTGTAGATGACGCTGTGTACCTGTGCAGCGCTGAGTGCGCTGTAGCGTGCAGCAGCTGCAGCGCTGTGCAGCGGCGGCTGTAGTTAGCGTACTGTGCGAGCCCCGCCACACAGATGTCAGCTGTTGTATGATCCCTCAGCACTAACTGTAGATGACGCTGTGTACCTGTGCAGCGCTGAGTGCGCTGTAGCGTGCAGCAGCTGCAGCGCTGTGCAGCGGCGGCTGTAGTTAGCGTACTGTGCGAGCCCCGCCACACAGATGTCAGCTGTTGTATGATCCCTCAGCACTAACTGTAGATGTCGCAGTGTACCTGTGCAGCGCTGAGTGCGCTGTAGCGTGCAGCAGCTGCAGCGCTGTGCAGCGGCGGCTGTAGTTAGCGTACTGTGCGAGCCCCGCCACACAGATGTCAGCTGTTGTATGATCCCTCAGCACTAACTGTAGATGACGCTGTGTAGGTACCTGTGCAGCGCTGAGTGCGCTGTAGCGTGCAGCAGCTGCAGCGCTGTGCAGCGGCGGCTGTAGTTAGCGTACTGTGCGAGCCCCGCCACACAGATGTCAGCTGTTGTATGATCCCTCAGCACTAACTGTAGATGACGCTGTGTAGGTACCTGTGCAGCGCTGAGTGCGCTGTAGCGTGCAGCAGCTGCAGCGCTGTGCAGCGGCGGCTGTAGTTAGCGTACTGTGCGAGCCCCGCCACACAGATGTCAGCTGTTGTATGATCCCTCAGCACTAACTGTAGATGACGCTGTGTAGGTACCTGTGCAGCGCTGAGTGCGCTGTAGCGTGCAGCAGCTGCAGCGCTGTGCAGCGGCGGCTGTAGTTAGCGTACTGTGCGAGCCCCGCCACACAGATGTCCGTCAGCTGCTGTACGAAGTCCTCGTACATTTGCACCAGCGCGACGTCGCCGCTCCTGGAGGCTGCGCGGTGTCCTTCCCACACTCGCTTTAGGAACTGTGGAAAACATAATTGCCGTTTATAATCTAGTTCAACTCAATGTAAGTAAAGTATCAAAATATGCCTAGTTCAGACTAAATTGTTATATTTTTTTTATTATCTAGCCTGGTTTGTCCACTGCTGGGCAAAGGCCTCCCCCAAATCTTTCCACTCGGTGCGGTCGCGTGTTATACTTAGCTAGTATTCGTTTTATGCTCATATGTACTTATTATCTATTTACGAATTTCTTTGAATAATTTATATTTATTGTTATTAATAAAAAGAATCTTCTGCGTCTTCTGGGGGCCTACTCGGTAAAGAAAAATCGAGGTTTCATTTTCGCTGTCGTGCAAAACCAACTCTTTTGTCGCTTGCATAAGATTAGCGTTTGCACGAAAATGAATCAGAAAATTCGATTTAGTTTTTAATAATAAATCGTTTATTTCTCAAGGTCTTACATATATAACATAAATTATAGCTAAAGTACATTTGTGTTTTAGACCTATTCCTCCATTTGGTTCAACTCCTCGCTCTAACTAAGTTTAGTAACTTGTGATGTAGCCGCGAGGGATCTCTACCTCTCGGCAAATAGCTCGCAGTACACAATAGTACGGGCCCAGAGTGGTACAAGTCCGTGAGTCCGCGTCGTGGTACCTTCTTCATGAGTGCGATGGCGCGCTGGCGCGTGTGCGGCGCCTGCGCGCACGCACAGTGCCGCAGGTAGCGCAGCACGAGCGCCGCCTCGCGCGCCGCCGCCCGCGCGCCCGAGCTCAGCAGCGAGAGACATTGGATGCGGACCTGTAACATCGTTGTTCAAGGGATTGATTGCAGGTTAGTTTGACGGGCCAGTAAGGGGAGGTACCGGTGAAGCTAAAGGAAAATGGTCTTAGAAGACTATGCATATCTTTTAGAAAAATAATAACGTAGTTTTACTCAGAATAAAGTACTTACCTCGTCATTGGCATCTACTATTGCTTCCTCCAGTATTGAGTATGGAATTATACCGCGCCACAGATCTGGGAACAATAATTTATTGCATCATCATCAGCTCAGCCGGAAGTCTGTCTTTTGTCCAGATTCCTGTAATGTCTTAACATAAAGCACTTTGACTTTGAAAGACGTCCTTGGCTTGGACCTCACGATACAGGCTCGGCCTAGTGTGAGATCTATCGGTGAAGTCGTAGTCGGTAGCCCTCAGCAATAACTTTTTTTTATCCGTTTTAACCATAATAATAATGTAGGTATCTTAAAATCGTCATGTAATATTAACTCTACTCTACCCTATTAAATGCCTAATATTCTCGAAAATGATTGTTTTGCTACAAATAAATACATTAATTTATGTTTTTAAGTCCGTAGCTGGACATAAGCTTCCTCCAAAAATCACCATAATGAGCAGTTTTCTTCGACCTACCGGGGAATAATGTAATCTATAGGTATAAACCTTCATTAACAAAGAAAATTACAATCAAATAATGAAAACAAATTAGAACTAGTACTTACACAATTGAGCTAACTACAGACTGTTGCACTTGCACACAATTTACAGGTAGCTCAACTGACTCTATTGGTATTTATAACAGAAAGAAGATAAAGTTAGTGAGTTTGTAGGACGAGGACTAATCATACCTGATTTAAAAAAAATCAGAATATTGAAGACCTAGTTTTGGTACGGAACCCTAAATGTGGGAGTCGACACGCACTTGGCCTTGAAGGACAACTGATAGGTAGGTAGGTACTATCATTAAAATTTATGGGAAATTCTGCTATGTATTTAATGTGATATGGAGATAGATAATATCCCGGAAAATGACATATTTTACACGGGAAAAGTGCGTGGGAAGCCGCGGGTTAGTGCATTTATATTTATACATTTTTTTAAGTATTGCGGGACGAATAGTAATCCCTTGGAAACAACATTTTTAGGGGACCACCTCAAGATTATTTTCTATACAAAACAAAAAGAATCAACAATATCGGTGCACAAATGACGTAGAAATCGGTGTACATACCTACACAAAAAAAAATACACACAACAAAACATAGAAGCTCATTCTCTTTCCGAAGTCGGTTTGAGAATCGAACGCCCGTATATTAATGTATTATTATGCAAAAAAAAATTAAACTTGCATCTGCTTGAGTATTGCTTTTCTATGGAATAAACGTCACTCAAGCACAGAACTGAGCAAGCTTTCATAATAAGGACCTGAGAAATAGAATAGAATAGAATATAAATTTATTCGTTACAGAACTTACACAGCTTAGACTAAAATACATAATTAACCTAAATTAAAATTAAGTGTAAACCCAGTAACAAAATGGCTCTGCCTCAGCATGGGTTGGTTGACTAGCAAGCTAGCAACCAACGCTGGTCTTCCGTCAGAGACACATGTTGGCTTTACGGACTAACTACTCAAACAGACAAATATAAAAATCAAACGATGTTACGTACCATCTGGGGCGTCTTGCCCTCCGTTGTCGCCTCGGGAAGCCCTGACGGCGCTGGCTAGCGTGAGGACGTGTCGCAAGTCGCTGTTCGGGGACGCACACGCCTCTGTTACGTGTGGCAGGCTGAGAACATTACGAGTACAATTTAACAACCTTTATTATTTATCTATACTTAATATTATAAAAAAACTTAAAATGTCTATCTATGTACTCGTATATTATTATGTATATCAGTTATCTAGTACCCATAACACAAGCTCTGCTTAGCTTGGGGCTAGATAATGCTGTGTGAATTGTCCAGCATTATTTATTTATTTATTTATTTATTATAAAGAGGAAAGATTTGATTGTTTGTTTGTATTGAATAGGCTCGGAAACTACTGGACCGATTTGAAAAATTCTTTCACCGTTAGGAAGCTTACTTTTCAGGGAGTGACATAGGCTATTTCATCCCGGAATTCCCACGGGAACGGGAACTACGCGGGTGAAACCGCGAGGCGATCGTCTAGTCTTTTTTAATTCTTATTGTAAACTAACTGTACTCGCGACTTCGTTCGCGATTGCCATACCTGCCGACTAATTTAGTTCACATTTAACCTTCGGCATACAAGGTGGAAAAATCTTAACTTAACTTGACCCCACAAAAAAACTTCTACTATTTTGTGTTTCACTCATATTATGAAACGCGTGCAGAAGAACTTCGATGCGCAGAATTGGACCTGTTACACTGTACGATTTATGTATAAACCCAGGTGTAGGGCGGAAACCCTTACATCTTTACCGGATAAAGATGTAAGCTTTCCGCCCTACACCTTTAGATGATAATGATAATTGATAACTTGATTTATTGCTAATGATAGAGCTACACGGGACTGCGTTCGATCGCGTACTAAATGCTTTAGCGTACTGCACCGCTTGCAAAAGTGCAAAATGTGCGGTTTATACATAAATCGTACATACACTTTTCATATAGGTATATTCTCAAGCTCATAGGCATACGAAAAACAAAAGGCGATCGATCTATGAAAAAAAAAACATTGGTTGTCTGTAAAGTCGGTTTACTGACGATAGTTGAACGTGACAACGTCTTAAGAAAATACTGATGGAATGGTAGCATTTGATACTCGATCAAAACATGTAAATGTACTATAGTATAGCAGCTGTCCACGCAGACGCATCGCTCACTCAAGTAGGAGAGAGACGGATGTCGAGCGCTCTCGCTTGCACTTCAAGCCTTACATGGAACGCCTCAGAGCGAGGTAACGCCGCATGACGTCATGTTTTCGTGCGTGCAGCCGGCTCTATCGAATTATAAGACGTTGTCACGTCAAAATGTTGTAACTCACATATATCCTAGTAGTTTCTCGTCCAGTTTGACCGCTTTAGCGAGCAAGTTCTCCAGTATACTAAGAACGTCCGAGTCCAGTTCGTTGGACTGTATAAACTCGAGGATAGGCAGCACCCACTCGGCGTGGATCACAGACGATTCTGTCTCTTGCGAGTGTATCACCAACAACGCGCTTAGGGTTGTCGCAGCCTGCATAGAAAAGGGATTGCGAATAATAGTAGGTTATGCACCGAGGGCGCAAAGCAGTGTGTTACGTCAAGGGTGTCATTAAATCCCGAGTGCAACTCAGAATGAGGATCCGGAACGTTTTTAGTTGAGAATGCAGATTTATAGAGCTAAGAAATTCATAACACACGTGCAAACATTATTGTTCTACGACAAAAATTGACGAAGTTATGACCAAATTACTAGAGAAGTTCACTGAGTGACCGCCGCGGGTGCGAGTGACGTCACTTGCTCGGTCACCGCCCGTTAACCGTAGGCAGATATCAGTTTTTAGTGATTTACTTCGAAAAGTTCGAAACTATAATTTTAGGAAAACCAAATAGACTCGGTTTTGAGAGACCCATCGTATGGATTTTTTTTTATTATCCGTCTCTCAAAACTGAGTCTATTTGGTTTAGTCATTTTTTTCCCTAAACTTATAGTTTCGGTCAAATTTAGTTATAACTATTTATAATCTAAATCAGTTTATTAAGTTATAGGTACATTTTAAAATCAAAATGTAAATAATCAAAATTATAGCAATATATTAGGTGATACATAGCAATATATGTACACAGTTTTTGACTTGTAATAATTATTATGAATAAAGACTATTATGACTATTATTATTATAACTTCTTTGTACGCAATGGTCCGATTTGGTAATTTAAAAAGGTACATCATTCTTATGTCATAAACAATAACGTGGATACTAGTTCTATTAAAATTGCTATAACGATACGGATCCTCATTCAAGAATAACTCACGAGCGAAGCGAGGGATTACTAAAATCCTGAGGGCGGTCCACTCGCGTCGGTTACTTAATCACGCCCAAGGCCGACACAGTTTAATGCACGAGGAGATTACTCTATCTCTGCATCTGAAACTCGACGCCAAGCTAGTGAATTTTAGTTTTTAGTTGTGGTTTATTTTCAGACACATTTAATTTAGCTAGAGTATAGTATCTAAGTGTAGTTACAGAAATACAATTTATTGATAAAACCAATTCACATGTCGGATTTTTGTAGGGAATACACAATTGTATTGAAGTCACAAATTAATAAAATAAATGACATGGAATCAACAAAATTAAAATAAAGTCATAGATGAATATAGGGTTTACAGAGTTGTAAAAGTTCGTCAACAGAAGTTACCGTGTTAGCGACGTGTGTGCAGGCGAGGGCAGGCAGCAGCGCGCTGAGCGGCTGGCGGCGCAGCAGGCGCGCAGTGCCCACGCACCGCGCCGCGCCCGTCAGCGCCGCGAACGCGCCGCGCGCCACGCCCAGCGCGCTCAGTCCGTCCAGCACGCGCTCCAACTCCTCTCCCCCGTCTAAAGAACAGGACCATCATCTGCCTAGATCAGACTCCTTAATGTGGGTCTCGCATTCGTTTACGATTACGAAAAAAAGAAAATATTTTTATTTACCTTAAAACTTCTATACACAATTAACCTTAAGACTACCAAATAGTTACAAAAAGAAAAAGATTTGTTTTGTGCGTAGCAGCGTTAAAGGCAAATATGGCCCTTCGCTCAGCGTAGTGCTGGATGCACACTGATGTGTCCACCCAGCGCTGATTTTCAGTGAAGATTACGAAAAAAGATTTCGTTTCCTTCCACAAATTTGGACTCTCCCTACTATTAGTCTACCTAGTTGGACACAGATGAACTTTCTTTCGTCCATCATGGTTACATTATGGTTCCTTTCGTAGTTTGACAGCGATTTAATAGTTTCATACATCTCGATTATAATTTTCGAATGGTATTGAAAAGTTTGACAGAGGCAATTTTTTTACGAAATTATTTGTCTCATTTTTTTTGGTCGTGTAAGCGTCATAGAAGTTATATTCTATCGAGCTCACGAGAACTTTTTTCGTATACGTATGTTGCACACACTCATACTAAACATCCAGAGGGGCTCACACCATGGATTGCGAAGTTTTTTCCTCTAACCACAAACCTGCAGCGTCCAAGGCAGCGCAGTACTGGACCAGGAGGGCCAGGCTCTGGTTGGCGAGGTGGCGCACGCTGTCCAGGTAGTGGTCGAGATGAGGCCACACGAAGGCCAGCAGGCGGCGCGCGGCGGTGCGGCCCTCGGCCGCCCCCAGCGCGTGGAGGCCTTTGCTGATCTGGTGGAGGGCGCGAGACACACCTAGGATCAGAATCCCATCGCCGGAGCCCCTGGAAGTTTGTGTCGCAATCATTTATTCATAAACTAGTTTCTACCCGTGGCTTCGCATGCGTTGTTTCTATGGAAACGTTTTATGGTTATTTCTATCCCATGATTTATGGGATTACAAGTTTATTCTTTTAAGTTTTATTCCAGGCCTAAAAGTACCTGTTTGCAAAATTTCAGCCCGACCCGTTCAGTGGTTTTGGCGTGAAGAGGTAACAAACATCTATCCATCCATACATCCCATATCCAAACTTCTCATCATCACACACATTTATAATATTAGTGTGATATGGAAAAAGTTTGAATTGTACAGTCAGTGGCCTGGAATTCATTTAGGAATTTTTTAAATTTATTTTTTAAATTCATTTTGGCTGGGTGCGAAGACCGAATATGTTTTCGCGAAGAATGAATGTGTATTCATTTTTCGCGGCTCGCTCCGCTCGCCGATAACGTTTTGCCGTTTCCGGTAGGGTATTTGCTAGTTTTGGTGGGGTGATCTTACATGGGTCAAGATTTGTCATCAGCGAGCAGAGCGAGCCACGAAAAATTTGCGTTTGTAAATATTTCGCGGTGATGGGCAGTGACCTTAAACGGGGGTCGAGCACTGGCCCATACCCAGAAGAGCCAGTTATTATCGGCGAGCGGAGCCATCCCTGAAAACCTTGTGGCTGCGTTATATTTTTTTGCGGGGTTTTCATACTGACCTCAAAACGAGGTTTATGGCCCGGACCACAACCAGAAGGCAAAAAGGTTGTCTGCGAGCGGAGCAAGCCGCGATATTTTTCGTTTGATTTCTGTTCTTTGATTGCGAATAGGTCCAGAGATGACCTCCGCTGTAGGCGGCGAAGTGGCCCACAGCGGAGGTCATCTCTGGACCATATACATAGACAGAGAGGACGAATGTTTTTTTTTTGCCCATGGGGCAGCTGGCCCGCCTGTCCCCCCTTGGCGACGTCCATGGTGATGAGTGCGTACAATCAGACTTCGTTTTATCCTATGTAGATAAGCCTTTACCTTTCAACTATATCCATGAAGTTCTGTATGAGAATTTCGATGGCTGGTTTGTCATCAAGTTTTTGTTCTTGCAGCTCCTGCATCGACACTGTGGTCAGGATCGCAGAGAACATGGCCAGCTGTACGTGATCGTCTGACATTTTTTTATCCTTTTGACATAGAACCTGAAACAAATAATACCTAAGGCATTTTCTTTAACCTCTCCCGCGGTGGTTCACAAATTGCTAACAACAGTGAGCACGCGCGGGCCGCGAATGGAGTTATAAAAAATACTTTAAAAATAATTCGACCAGTCTCAAAAGACGGCGCTTTGACCGGGGGCGTGTCTGTCATATTCGAATAATCGGGAGTTTTTGTATAATGTACTAAATTAATGGTTATATATTTATAATCATGGATAAATAAATTTTCTTCGTCCATGGTTATAATTTTAGCATTGGCGAATATGCGCACGAATAGTACATTGTACACCTAGGCGCCAATTCGTATCGAATGTGTCATTTTTTTCTAATAAAACACACGAGGTAGGAATCGCACTTTCTCCCGAGTGATACATTTACATACCTAGTGCTTTATACTACACCTTCGAGGAAATCATCGTTTTAGAATCTTCTAAATCACGAGTAAATTCAAATTGTAAACTCAAACGTAGCAATAAATACGCGCACGTGTTATTTTCACGTGGTTTTTTTTTTTTATTATTGTTCCGAATACGGAAGAGGCCGATATCATTAATGGCGGATTCGGAGTAAAAACTGTGGTATCCTATGTCCGTACTGAACGCTCCGGATTCGATTTGCTTGCTCCGTCACTCAGGAAGCTCGCTCTCTTTCCCACAAACCCTTGCAATGTAAGTTGTGTCTCTTACGGAATAAACAACAGTGTTTTCCTAAAGATATATATAACATTGGCGACGAGGATGGGATCCGAACCCACGCGTGCAGCGCACGCGTCGTTTTTGTCGTTTGAACTATGATGAAAATAACCATAGCTACCGGGTATAATTTCAGAAAATTTTAAAAAAATAACACGTTAGAGATGGATTTCCATATACTTTTCTCTCCTGCTAAACGCGTGAGAAATCAAATTCCATAACAGTTTTCCCTCCCGCATTTCAGTGCGCTTGCAATGACGTACTTTCCACCTTATGTTTAGAAAAGGAATAAGCAATTTTCTGAGCAGGTGTAGTATTAATAAATTATCTTTCAAAGTAAAACCAACTCTTACACCAGTGACATAAAAGTTGGTTTTGCTTGGAAACGATACAGAAACTTCGGCTTTCTTGTTTCGTGTGCGGCATTAGCGTTTTTGACGTGACAACGTCTTATAAATTGGTTTGCCGGGTGACACTTCAAGAAACTGCGTTACGCTCCGCTCACGTTATGCGCTCACAATGAGAGCGAGTGTTGTCACGTAAAACTTTCGCCCGTATACCGACTTTACAGGCAACCAATTTTTTCTTTTGTTGCACTCTGCACGGAGGTTAAATCGAACAAATTTCGAATAAGTTCTTATTTGTCCTTGTTATTTAGAGCTCTAAAGAGCTTCCCCAAATACTCAAACAAAACTCAGATAATCTCAAGTCTTGGTCTCTTGATCACAATGCACTACGCTGCGGTATGCAACGCCGAACACATAATCGTAAGAAAAACGTCTAGAGTGGTATTTTATTCTGTCGAAATCTACGTCAGCGGTGAGGGGCAAGCGCGGTGAAGCGGGTCCTACGCACGCCGTGCAGTACCCACTGTACTACGCTGCGGTGTGCGTCACGGCGGCCTCGACAATGGATTTATTTGTGCCGCATACCGCTGCAGCAAAATCAAATGACCACTTCACCGCAGACAGTTTACGTTGCGTCGTGCGTGACGTTACGTTGTACCGCATACGTTGCGAACAATAGACCAAGGCTTCAAGCTACTTTTTGACAGACATTTAAGACGAGCTTAAATATGAGTTGCATAAGGTTGCATATTCCGGGGTTAGAACGCAAAAGATATTGAAACCTATAAAATATTTATATTACCGCCCACTCGCAAAACACTTATCCATCTGTTAAGGCGAATAGTATGTGGCGCCACTACATATTTAATTTTATAATTACGTTATACAAAGGAATTATCAAGAAATCGGACCGCGCGTAGACGATATCTATCATAAGCTTTTTTAAAATGTATCTTCAATAGTTTTGTACTGTATTATTTAGGCAGATACTTGTTTCAAGAGTTTAGTTCCTATTGGTGGCCACCAAGCTCTCCAAACAAGGTTTTTGATTGAATAACACAAAACAAAACTATTACAGATACATTTAAAAAAAGCTTATGATAGATGTCGTCTACGCGCGGTCCGATTTCTTGATAATTCCTTTGTATAACGTAATTATAAAATTAAATATGTAGTGGCGCCACTATCCACCCTACTATTCGCCTTAAAATTACTCACTTCTTTCCAGACGATGTTGCTTCCAGACAGGATAACTATTCCACACACCGATTTTGCATCCATAGGCACTTCTTTATCTTGCAGTAACTTATATAAAATCGGATACACAGTTTGCCGTTCTAGAAGTATTTGAATTTTCACTTGCGCTTCTACTGATTGCTGCTTCGTTATGATGTGTAAAAGCAGCCTCAAAGTCAAGTGAACTAAACTGTAGATGTCATTTTTCTCTGTGGGTGATAGATCTCTGAAAATTTATAGGACTGTTTTGTAGGAAATTTCATGGAGAATCCAAATATATATAGATGTTACGAGGTGTTAGTAGATAATAATCAAGAAATAAGCGAAATAATGCATTGTGATGCATTTCCGCGGATTTTCCGCGATTTTTGCGGAAGTACCTGCCACTCAACGGGGTTAGCGGGGCGCAGGGCGTGCCACCTGAGGGGATAGGGACCAGGCCGTGGCCGTAACCAAGACCACAGTAATGTTACCGGCGAGCGGAGCGAGTCGTGAAAAATATACTTATCCACCCACAAATTTCAAGAAAATTTTATAAACCCCATAAATTCTCGAATTGTCGTGGATTATTCGACTGAACTATTGGATGTCTTTAAATCAAATAATAGAAACAAATTAGAACTAGTATTTACAATTGAAACAATTGAGCTAACTGCAGACTGTTGCAAACAATGAAACAATCTACAGGTAGATCAATTGATCCATACCATATCAATACCAGTCGGAAGCGTTCCCATTAAGACGCTGGCTGCATTGCCCCGCTGTATGGCAATGAGATAAAAGCCAACAAGGCGTTTAACAGGGGGAGGCCTGCGTCCAGCAGTGGACCAATACAGGCTGTTGAGGATGGCAATGCTGATGCGCTGTGTCAGATACTCACCAGCTCTCGGGTCACGCGTCGCTACACCCAGACGCTCAGGTATTATTTAAAACCCGGAGAGCCTCGGTACCCCACGGTCTAAGGCGGCGTCCTAATTGGGAGCGATCGTACGATGGCGCGATGCGTTTTTCATCGCACGATCATAGTTTCATAATACATTTCATGCACGATTACTTGCGAGGTTCAAATAGGACACTCTGATGAAATCTGTATGTTTGAACTCATCGCACGACGAGAAGGCATCGTGTCATCGTGCGATCTTCGCCAATTAGGACAACGCCTTAGGGTCTCGACTCCAAGGGGAGCAAATATGTAGGCTCTGTCGAGATCTGCATATTTGCGCCTCTTGAGATCCTCGGACAAATCTGCCGCCGCGCCAGATGGATGTTAGTTTAGGATTATTAAGATTGTGATTGAAATGTGACATTTTCAATCACAATTTTTATTGAGCATGTACCTACTTAAATCTCACCTTCCAACCTGGTTTGTTGTACAGATCCGCAGACAATTGGTCAAGAAGACGGCTAACTGCTTATCTACATTCCTCACGGCCTCCACACCGGGTTTAAAGTTCTCAATGCACATAGAAACTTTGTGGATAATTTCCTTGAAATGTTTGTATTCCTCTAAATCCAAAGCATACCAATTTAATGATTTCATTTGTTTACTTAACTCTGTGGTCAATAACTCTATGAACGGCTGATGAAGGTGCTTGTTTTTTGTTATGTACCTGCAAGAGAGTTCATGATTTATCAATTACTAATTAGATTAAAGACTTCTCCTGTTTGTAAAATGTTGATGCTTGGTGATCTTTTCGCGGGGAGTCCTATTCATTTATAGGACTCCCAACAGAAAAATCACATATCATGAAATATTACATTATCAAAGTTGTCTTAAGGTCTAGTGTTCTTCTAATAAAAGGGTGCCACAGCGTGTGCAAATGATGGGTCGACTAAACGTAAGGTTACATTGCAACTGTTATCTATAGATTGAAAAAACTTAAAATATTCCAAAAAAATAAACGTTAAATATTTCCATTAAGAAAACATAGACTAGCGAGTGATTGCTGCTTCGTTATGATGTGTAAAAGCAGCCTCAAAGTCAAGTGTACTAAACTGTAGATGTCATTTTACTCTGTGGGTGATAGATCTCTGAAAATTTATAGGAAAGAATAAGTATATTTTTCACGCCAGAGTGTAGCGATACGTAAATAGAATCTAAAATTAGGAAGGAAATTATAACGGAATGATACAGAGGAGATACGGGAAAACTTTTTGATCAAGCTTTAGTACCTACAGCCACAGATATTATGAAATAAATAAACAAATAAAATTATAGCTTACTAGCTTACTAGCTGTGCCCCGCGGCTTCGCACGCGTTGTTTCTATGAAAACGTTTAAAGGCGATTTCATTCCCACGGGAACTGATTTATGGGATAAAAAGTAGCCTTAATGTTTGATTCCAGGATTACAATTAACTGTATGCAAAATTTCAGCCCGATCCGTTCAGTAGTTTTTACGTGAAAGAGTAACAAACATCCATCCATCCATCCATCGATACTTACAAACTTTCGCGTTTATAATATTAGTAGGATTAACAAATGAAATTACTTACGCGCTTTTCCAGGATAAAAAGTAGCATTATCATCCGTCAGTCTGTACACACAGAGACATAATTACTTATATCTCTGTATTACATATAATATAACTATGCCCGCGTATAATTTACATTCTCGTGGGTTTTAATTATTTTGCGCGGAACCAAATTCTTTTAATCAAACATAAGTAGCCATACTCCAACAGATTTAAGCTCGTCTTAAAGCCTTGCATCTGAGATGCCTTTGAGTATTTGGGCGTTAGTTACGCCAAAACAAACAGAAACACAGACAAAAATGTTAAAATTTGGTATTTTGTATAGGTACTTAATGTTATAAAATAAGTAGGTCATAAAGCATAAAATCTACTAATTACCTACGTACTTACTATTAAGTGTCTATCCACAAATACCCATGGTCATTTTCTGCACCAGCTTGCAGCATCACACTTCTAAGCCAGGGCAGTGAATGTGTTAAATTCTGGTTTGATAATGTTTTCATTAAAATTACCTGGTCAAAAAGCCTTTGATAGGGTGCTTTGCTTCAGAATGAAAGAACACAGACACTAGAAAGCTTATTGTTGTTGGACCCATGTCATCTTGTGCCTTGTCCAACAGTTGTTTGAGTATTGCGAGCTGCTCTTCCCCAGTGGCCGCTATTAGAAAAGCATCAGTTGATTCATTTCTTGCCCCTGAAAATGGAGAAGGTAAAATTTTGATGACTAAATATCGGGCCATAAATGCTGGGATCAATACGCAATATTTTAATAAGTCAGTTACAATATGTAGTAAGATACTTTGACTTAAACTAAAACAGCTTCTTCAGCATCCGTCTGTGTGCCACTTTGGACAAAGGCCTCCCCTAATTTTGACCATTCACCTCTGGTGCTAGCCAATCTAGACCATGTGCCACTTGCTGTGGCCTTTATATCGTCGGCCCATCTTCTTGATGGCCTACCTCATTTCCTTTTGTTGTTTCCTGTGAACCAGTACATTATATAGTTAATGATTATATCGGGTATTTATCGCGTACCTTTTGTTTTATTTCCCCTACGTTTCTACCGCGTTACAGCGATCGTGGTCACGGGGCGACTGGATGTACTCGGAGTTGTTGACACTGAACTCCATACACCCAAACATCCGGTTTACACATGAATTGGAGGAAAACAGGACCTTAGCCTTTCTTGATGTCAGAGTGACAGTAAGACCAGATGGTTCCTTAGCGCACAGTGTCTATAGAAAGCCCACTCACACAGACAGGTACTTGAACGCCGCATCACATCATCATCCGCACCACTTGCAATCCGTTGTGTCATCACTTACGAACAGAGCTCATGCTCTGTGTGACCCTGAACATCTGGAGGATGAACTCAGCCATGTTCAGAAGGTTCTCAAACAGAACGGCTATGTAAGTTATAGACACACAAAGCGGAGAAGCCGCAGAACGCCTGAGGTTAGCAGACAACCCATCTTTTTGCCGTACGTGAAAGGGGTGACGGATAAAATTGAAAATATCCTGAAAAGGTTTTCAATAAAGTCGGTTCTCACCCCCCACACAAAAGTTTCTCAGCAACTACGAACACCAAAAGATGTCATACCTCTACAAATGCCAGGCGTCTACAAGGTTGACTGTAGCTGTGGCCGCTCATACATAGGGCAAACTAAACGAACCATTGCCGAAAGGGTGAAAGAGCACATAGCAGCGGTCAAAAATAGGCAAACAAACAAGTCGGCGATAGCGGAACACCTGCTAGACTCAGGAAGTAACCACTGGATTGAGCTACATGACCCAAAAGTTCTATCCCGTGAACGCCACTACTACAAAAGGATGGTTCGAGAGGCGATTGAGATCAAGAAACACCCGAATTTTAATCGTGAAGATGGTTTTCGTCTCTCTTCCTCGTGGAATCCTGTGATTAATATGTGTGTGCGTCGTGATCCGACTGTACTGCAATCGGACACGGTCAGTGTAGTGTGTCGTAATGTGAACTTGGACATTCCTGATTCTGATGACGAATTGAGGGTAGTCGTGGATACTGCCGTCAATTCTCGGCGGTAACTCCGAGTACATCCAGTCGCCCCGTGACCACGATCGCTGTAACGCGGTAGAAACGTAGGGGAAATAAAACAAAAGGTACGCGATAAATACCCGATATTAACTATGTTAACAAATCGCGAAAGTTTAAAAAGTTTCAGTACATTATAGATTTTGACCATTTTTCGCTTCCTACGCAATATTTTAGCATTCTCAAATTAGTTTGGTTTAGTTTTTGTGACATCTGATTTGACACCAGCGTTATAGTGTTTATTTTTAACTGGGACAGTATGGGGGCGTCCATAAACATTTGAGGTCGGTACAAGTACACTATCTTAGGAAACATCAGCCCTTATTTTACGCATTATTAGAGAAAACCATAGGTATAGGCATAAAAAATGGGCAAGCATGAGATGCTTCTGAAATTGCTCAAAAAATGGTTGATGCTCATCAATTCAGTCTAATATAAGGATCATTTCATTGTAGCCAGCAGACGAATAAAATCTGAGCAGAAGTTAGTCTAATGTAAATAAGTATGACAATATGGGAAAAAAAGAATGATACAGGAGATACAGGAAAACTTTTTGATCAAGCTTTAGTTTGTTTCCAATGATGATTTTGGTTTAATTTTAATATTGATTTTTATTTATATTTTGTATTTAATTTTTATCATGTATGACTAGAATAGGGACACTCTAACTCAGGGTCTCTTAACGTGGGGTCCATGGACCCCTAGGGGGTCCGTAGCATGTGTACCAGGGGTCCGCAGTAGGTCAGTTAAAAATCCGTCACAAAACATGAGTTAATTGAACAAAGACTAAACTGGGCAGGGTTTCATAGCAGCGCGTTTCATGTTTGTTTCTGATTGTTCATTTACTCCTGTGGCGCCACGTCTCTCACTCACTGTGCTCAGTACCTATCTTGCTATCTCATGTCTATCGCTTGCCAACTGCGATCGGTCACCGACTATGGTCACCGATCATCGGTGAAGGGAAGGCGGCAGAGGAGAGAGACCGGGCGCCGCGCTGCGAATTATTGAAATGTCTTCAAATGTTTTGAAGCAAGTTATTGAAGAACTGAATGCTTCACCATTTCCATTCAGTGTGCAATTGGATGAAAGCACCGATGTTTCACAATGCAGCCAACTCTTGGTGTTTGTTCGTTACATCCATCATGACACACGTAGTATCAAAGAAGAGTTTATTTTTTGTGACTCGCTCTTAGCGACTACTAAGGCTTCCGACGTCTTTGAGATGGTTAAAATTTTTTTCAACGAACATCATATCGATTGGGGACTAAACTTGGTAGCATATGCACTGACGGAGCTCCGGCAATGCTTGGTAACACATCTGGTTTTACAGCTTTGATCAAAAAAGAGATCCCTCATGTCATAATCACTCATTGTTTTTTACACCGACAGGCCTTAGCTTCACGAACTTTGCCCACTTAAGTATTTGAAGGAAGTTACGTCGATATGTGTGAAAATAATTAACTTCATCAGAGCAAGATCCTTAAACCACCGCCTGTTTAAAAGACTTTGTCAAGAAATGGGATCAGAACATGAAGTACTGCTTTACTACACAGAAGTTCGTTGGCTGTTAAGGGACAAGTCTTAAAGCGCTTGTTTGAGTTGCGAGCAGAAGTGTTACTTTTTTAAAAGAAAAAGTAATACACTTTATGAATATGTCGAGCGAGAGCGAAGATTTTTTACAAGGGCTAACGTACTTAGCAGATATATTTTCTCATTTGAACGAAATTCACCTGTCTCTTCAGGGCCCTGCAGTGACTATCGTGGATGCATCTGAACGGTTGAAAGGTTTTTTATGTAAACTGCCTCTTTGGAAAAGGAGGATAGAATCAGATATCTTCGCAAATTTTCCGATGTTGGAAGAGTTAGTGACACAAGGTGACGGGAACATGATGAAAATTACATCAAAAATTCAAAACGAAATGTCTAAACATCTGGAAACATTACAGACGTCTTTTGAAGGTTATTTTAGCTGTTATTTTAGCTCCGAACAACGCCTTGCTTTGTCGAAGACAACCCCACAATTTAACGTTCTTATTGAGGGCAGCTTTAGATTAGAAATAAGAGTAATACCATTATTACTACCAACTAATAAAAGTGATTTTTCAATATAAATTGGCTTGTTTTCTTTACTTATAATTAAGATATTCTTTGATAGGGGTCCGTGGAATTATTTATATTGTGAAAGTGGTCCGTGACTGCAAAAAGGTTAAGAAAACCTGCTCTAACTTATGTATTAAATAAATAAATAAAATAAATAGTAATGCTGGACAATTTACACACCATTATCTAGCCCCAAGCTAAGCAGAGCTTGTGTTATGGGTACTAGATAACTGATATATATATAATACAATACACTTGATAGATAGATACATATTTTTTATTATACATAGAAAAACATCCAGAACCCCTGAACAAATGTCTGCAGATCGTACAAACATTTGTCCCGAGGCGGGAATCGAACCCGCAACCTCCTGCGTCGCACTGCGTCGCAGGCGGATCTTCGCCCGCTGCGACACTGAGGTCTTCAAATCGGTATTAGAATTCATTGTTGTCTGAAATAAACGAATTCAATTGAATTTAGTACAGCCACAGATATAAGGCTAGTATTTATACGAGTGACTGTAAATTAAAGTTTTAATTGACAAAAATAATTAATTTACGTTATAGTATTTATATTTACTAGTATAGTATTATAATATATGTGGTATTACTAAGTGAGCGACTGACTGGGAGTGACGAGAAAGCAACTGAACAGCAACTTACAAACATTAAATACAAAATGAGAAGTCGTATAAAATTTTTTGTGTCAACATATGGCTCTGGGTTTTCTTAATTCCCCCAGATATATAAAATACTACTTATACACAGCTGAGCCATGTTGATCTTTAAATATATTTGAAAAATAGAGAATTATTTATACAAATGAAAGAAAGACATTCACAACCATGTAACCTCAGAAATAAGGACCATTTAGCGCTCCCATATAGGTACAATATATCAGTTAATCAGATCAGCAACACATTAAATGGCCATCATAATGTAGGTACAATAAATTACCATCACAAACTAAACATATCGATAAGGATACATACAATAAATTACCATCACAAATTAAACATATCAAAAAGGATACTTACAACTTTCTACACAACATTAAAAGAATATCTAGTATCTAAATGCTATTATAATTTAAAAGAATATTTAGAATAGAATAAATAATACTAACTTTTAAGTTTAAACATGTGTAGATATAATTTTACGTTGTAGCGCCCCAACAGGGTTCATGTCATGATCTCAACGAAGAACATAAGATAGGAACTTGCAATGTAAGTACTTACACATTAAGCAACTGAATAAATAAATAAAAATAAGGTACTTACTTACTTCTTCTAATTTGGTATTGCCATAGTCCTGGCTACTTTTAATCAATCGTTACAATTTGAGTACTTACAGTACCCGGCGATAAATAATGCACATCGATCTGTGGAAAGAGACAATCGGTTAATTTCGGCTTCGTAGAGCGTTATCTCTGTCGCACACTACCTATACGACTGACGAAACATCACTGTCAGTCGTTGTTCAAGTGCGGTAGAGAATGGTCGCGTCCAATTCAAAATATATATTGAGAGTTGTTAACACCCCCAAATTTAAATAATTTAAAGTTGTACTATGCCATCTTTATTATTATTTTTATTACAATGTCTCATTTTAACAATAGGTATAATGGTGTTTATTATGTACACTGCAGCTGTAATTTTTCAAAATACTTAATTATATACGTAAACAAAATGTGAATATGTTTTTTTTAATTAATTTTACTTCACCCTAAGCCAAAACATATAGAAATATTGGTGTATTTTTACAAAGAATAAAAAATTATCAAAAGAAGCAAATCACAATTGTTTCAACAGCTCCTAATAGATACCGGACTGTTTGTATTTCGTGCGACAGAGATAACGCTCTATGAAGCCGAAATTAGCCGATTGTCTCTTTCCAAAGGTCGATGTGCATTATTTATCGCTGGGTACTGTACATAAGTCTTACCAAAAAAGTTAGGTACCTTTATTATATAGGTCCCTAAGTACTTATGTACACGAACATCAATCCTACGGGCCAGTACCCGCAAAAGTGGAGCAGAGCGATGGATGTGTAAACCACATACTTATTGGATATTTTATACATCTTGTACAAGTAATTTACTTACCTTTATAGTCCGTAAGTACTACCGGTGGGAAACTCATTGTATTCTTAGGATTTTTTGAGCCCGAACTTATTCTTAGTGATAGTCCATTCATTTCTTACGGGCTAGTTGACTTGATAGCCAAGTAATAATAACACTAAAAGGTTTTTTAAACGTTTGAATTTGAACAAACAATTTGTTATCCGTTCATGTAAGGAATCATAGCGTGGTGGAATCCAAAACAAAACATAAACATAACCTCTCTCTTCCAGTGTTGCCACCTTGCAGAAAAAAATATCACTAGATTTGGTCTCAAAACTCGCTAGATTTCGGGATATTTTGGACAAAAATCACTAGATCATTTAAAATGAAATGACACGCTAGACCATAGGCATAGGCATAATAATGTATTTGTGAAAATAAGAAACTAAAAACACAACTTATTACTGATATCTATTAGCAACATTTTTGACAATAAGCTAGATAGATATTTGTTTTTGTGTTTTTTTTATACACAACACTGTGTTTCTTAATGTCACCAATGTACTTGTAAATATGTTTTTTTGATAAAAATTTCAAAAGGCTGTAGTAGTATCGTTTGTTACAGGCCGTAACCACATCTTGATTTCTTAGGTTTCCCATTCTTGTCGATATTTTTGTGAATTAAAGTCTTTTTTTAGGGTTCCGTACCACAAAAGGAAAAAAGAACCATTATAGGATTACTTTGTTGTCCGTCTGTCTGTCTGTCCGTCTGTCAACCCTCTTTTCTCAGGAACGCGTGGAGGTATCGAGTTGAAATTAACATCAAAAACTCAAGTCCGTAACTTCTTGAAGCCGTGATATAAATTAAACTTCCAAGTCAACGCACTCAAAAGTTGCAGACGTTTATGCCCGAAAATTTTGAAATTTCCAAGGGAATCACATGCACCCAAAACCTATAAGGTACTTCCCGTAGACCTAGAATCATTAAATTTGGTGAGCAGCAAGGTCTTAAGGCACAAGTAAAGGAAAAACTCCGAAAAACATAAATTTGTAATTTATTCACAAAAAAAAAATACTTTTGACTCTCTACATGGACCAAAACCTATAGGGTAATTTCCGTTGACGAAGAATCATAAAATTGAAGCAAGGTCTTATAGCACAAGTAAAGGAAAAAATCCTAAAACCGTAAATTTGTAGTTTATTACCTAAAAAAAAAAATTGATCCTCCCTCGACCAAAATATACAGGGTATCTACTTCACGTTGACCTAGAATCATAATATTTGGCAAGCAACAAGGTCTTACAATTAAACGGAACCCTTAGTGCGCGAGTCCGACTCGCACTTGACGTTTTATTTTTACTGGCACGTCTATAATAAATGCAAAATAACTAAGAAATACTTCACAAATCTTACGCGAATGATTTCGATGTGATCACTTACCTACTTTCCCGAACGAAGTTTGGCAAGGACTGCCTAGCAACAGTAGCAAGCACCTAACTAAATACATACTCAAATAAACTAGTTTAGTATGTACGTGATAGGTTCTCATCAGTAGTCGGGGATTCCCCAAGGTAGGTTTGCATAGCCAAACAAAAACGTTTAATTCATGAACATAAAAAGATTCACGGTTTAATTTCACGTTTACGTTTCGGCTGTCTAAGAAAAGGATTGCACTATTTTCAAATAAATTGGGGAATTCGTTGCTAATAAGTATGTATTTAAAAAAAATTTCGAGATTCGATAAATATCACTAAAAATCACCAGATATTTTTGTAGTGATTTTTTCTTCAGAATATCACTAACGTACTCCAAAAAATCACTAGATCTAGCGATAAAATCACCAAGGTGGCAACGCTGCTCTCTTCTTCTTCAATCAAACACAACATATCACACCACCACAATTCAAACTTCTTCTCAAATCAAAGTAAAGTTCTCAATTTTATTTATTTTGTTCTTCATGAGAAAATGTTGCCAGCAGAGGAGTTTTCGATTTGGCACACAAATAAACAACAAATAAAGTTCAGTCTGTATTGCAATTTTATGGCATTACATTTAACAGCAAACAAAAGAATGACACCAACACCATAGCATAAATAGGTAATCAAACAATTTTGTGGCTTGCTTCGCCTTTGGTTCTATATGGTACAGGGTGAAGTCTGTTGTCCTCATATTTCAAACAACTTCTGATTGTCCTTAGCTCATTATCTTAGCTTCCATGTTTTGCTCAGCATGCCTTACCAATTTCAAAAAAGGCTGTGGCTCAGTCTTTTCGTCGATATTTATTTTGTAATAGAGTTTCTTAACAATATTCTCAGCCGCCGCAAACTCTCGAAAATATTCAGCGCTCGCGGTTATTCATTTTTTCATACTCTTCTTAACTAGATTGTAACCACCAGAAAAAGTAACAAACATTTTGGTGACTCTCTCCGCTCGCTGTTAAATCTTTTACGTTATCTATTTTGTAATCCTAAGATCCTAACTTTTTGGATACAACGAAAACTTGTAAATTGCTGCGGCTATCTCCGCATCAGCCTCGCAACGCATCGGTCTCAGCATGAATTTGGATAAAACCAAAATCATGATAAATGGCCACATTTATCCAAGACCGGTGGTCGTACATGGTCACCTTCTCGAAATCGTTTCCGAGTAGACTTACCTCGGGCAGATTCTGCAGTTAGGTAAAAACAATTTTGAGAAGGAGGCCAAGAGGAGGATCCAGCTAGGCTGGGCAGCGTTTAGGAAACTACGTCGAGTCTTCTCGTCATGCATACCGTAATGCTTGAAAACTAAAGTTTTCAATCAGTGCGTCCTGCCCGTCATGAATTATGGAGGGACGTGGACACTCACGGTAGGGCTGGTCCACCAGTTCAAAGTCGCTCACTAACGAATACATCCGACAGAGAACCAAAGTGATGGACATAGCTCAAAGAATCAGCAAGCTAAAGTGGGCCGGCTATATCTCGCAAAGAACCGACAACCGCTGGTGTAAACGTGTTCATGAGTGAAGACCACGACTCGGCAAACGTAGTGTAGGACGCCCTCGAGCTAGGTGGGATGACGATCTGCGAAAGACTGCAGGCATATGCTGGATGCGGCAAGCTGAAGACAGGGCGCTATGTATACGCTCATTAGGGGATGATGATGATGATCTCCGCTTGCCGTCTTAGCTTCTTTTTATTAGTTGCTAACCCGACCTCGCCAAACTCCAAATATCCCGAAAATGTACAAAAAATTATAAAAATAATCAAGGCTCGCCGTTACTTACTTTATGTATATTGTTACAGAATTAAGTAGGTACCTAAGGTTACTTTTTACGCTAAGGTTCCATTTTGCTTCTGGTTTGGTTACTTTTGACTAGACTCGCTTGGCAACATTGCTGATACTCGATAGGGGAATTCCGTGAATAAACAGGTACAATGGGCCTGCTACACTGTTGAAAGCCACGATTCTTTCGATTTCTTTCGTCCACAAAGGTCCAGTTGGTATCTTGTAGGATGCGGCATGTATGCAGTGGCGTATACTCTAGGGCCATGGGGCCATAGCTCAGGGCACCAGGTTGCGAGGGGCGGCGTTAGCCACCCCTCCCTGCCTGCTGCCCCACTTGCTGTCCTCGCTGCCGCCCGCACCGTGAACATTTTTGGCTGCCTCTGATCCGGGGCTCATACCTTGTTTGAAGTCAGAATACAAAACACTGTATTAAAATAGAAGAAAAGCACCAGATTTTCGCAATTTTTTTTGAATATGGCTCCAGTGTGATAGCGTAAGGGGGCCAAGGGCGCAGGGGCGGTTCGCCTTATTGGGTACCATCACAGAAATCTGAATAATAAGCTGACTTGTTATTCAGATTTCTGTGGGTACCATGCACCGGGGGCTTGTCCGCAGACCGGGAGTGACAACCACAGCTTACTCACACAGCCAGATACCTCAGAAGAAATACCCCACAAAAACATACCCTGGCTGGGTATAGGTTGGTACCTGTACCAGACATTTATCCTTGAATAGGTACTCAAACGCAACTCAGATTTAAGCACGTTTCAAATGACGAATTTTTGACAGAATTTCATGGAAAACTGGAAAAAATATCGCAAATTGAGATACAGTGTTGATCTGAGTTGCGTTTGAGTATTCGGGGTTAAGTATTTGCATTTTGGTGGCTTCATGTGAAATCTGCTCTGGCCATAGAGTAGAGCGTGTGGAGCGATCACTATAAGTGCCAGATGGCAAGGGGCGTTCCCCTTGCCATCTGGCACTTATAGTTCTTTTTTTGCCTTTCATTTTTTTTGTCACACTCATGCTTACTCTTTTATCAAACATTCGAACAAGATTTTGGCCCTCATAGGTCAGCATTTTGTTTTATAATAATATGCTAAATCACCGCGCACACATGACATTCCGTCCGACCCTCAACACCTAACCTGGTAAGTATAAGTAATGGCGAGCGGAGCGAGCCTCAAATTTTTTGATATTTTTTCTGATGTCAGGGGAAAAGTAAGCAAGAGAGAACCTACCCATGACAAAAAACAAAAGAAATACAGGGAGCGTAGCGATCCCCGAAAACCTGTGGTAAACATATGCGAGCGAAGCGAGCGAGATTATCAAATGAATTAGTCGTATAAAAAGATGTAACGGCGAGCAGAGCGAGCCGCGAATTTTTCTTACGGTGGTGGGCAGTGTGATCTATATGGTGTAGAGCACTGGACCAAATAGAGTGAGAGACAAAATACTATGGGCGAACGGAGCGAGCCGTTACACTTTTTGCAGTGTTTTGCATATTGACCGCAAAGCAAACACCGACCCTTAACAAGAGTTAAGAAACAAGCGCGAGCCTCGAAACTTTCTTTAATTTTACCTATTACAAATGACGAAATCACACTTGTCGCAGCGGCTTATATTAGGTATTATATAAACCAAAAAAGAAAAAAGAGATATTGTGGATTTTCTCGTTAGTCCACGTATTAGTCATTTTTGTTTTTAATAAATATAAACTCAAACACAAACAAGCACAGTCCTCAAAACAAACACTTCATGTCGGTAGAAAAAGATGCACTATGCCATTACAATATGGAGCGACTGAAACAACAATAGAACTGGCCCGGCAATATTGCAGTTCAGATCGATCGGTCAGCGATCGCTCGGCCATGTATGGCCGGTATTGCTCGCAATACCGGCTATACGGGCTACACCGAAAATGTTTGGCAATGATTGCCGGGCCATTACTGCAAGACTGCATAGTGTGTCTGGTGTTGTTGCCGGGCCATACCAGACACATGTATTGCAGCTACAAATTGCAGCAAAGTATAGCCCGTTTAGAAGCGCCATTACATTTATATGCGCTGGTTGACAAAGTGACCACGCAGATTATTTTTTACATTGTTATGCTTTTTTTTATTGTGGTGGTGGTGGTGGTGGATTAATACAAGCTGACTACAGCAGAACAGCCAGAACACTCATGTTCAGTTCAGTTCTAGACGAGAACTGAACTGAACATGAGTGTTCTGGCAATAGATAAAGTTGCCTGTGCGCTGACCAATACAGAATCATAGCACGAATAGAGCACGAAAACCCAGTAATATCGCCGAGTGGAGCGAGCCTCGATTTTTTTGGTAATCCTAATAAAAGCGACAGTAGTAAACAAGAAAAAACAATGATTAAGTGGTGGATTGCAATAACTTTACAGTAGTACCTAGTACCTTAACTAAGATTGGGGGGGGGGGGGGTCACGACCCCCCCAGGGACCGCGCCTGTACCACCTAACCTGTCTGCGCAGTGTTTCATAAAACGAGCCGAGTAAGATGCCCCAAAGTTGTAATGCATCTCATTCTGGTAGAATATACATACATCTGTAGTACTTTTTCATAAATTATGATTGTGTTTGTTATTTTATTAGGCGTAGCTAGTATTATGTCTGTGGTTTCTTTTATTTTGTTTCACTGTCTGCTAGCCACTGATTACCACTTTTACGGCCCAAGACGCAAACGTGCCTCTCGATCTTCGTACAGGCGCGGTCGCAGCCCAAGACTTTGGGGGGGGGACACATTTGGTGAGGGCCGTAGCCAATGCCCCAAAGGAATTCTTTTTATATGTGTGCAGACCCGTACAGAAAACATGCAAAAACTTTAGGGTTTTTATAAATGTTTCGCGGTGATGGGCAAATTCATATTAACGCATCCACTACCCGGCCTCGGCGGTATGACCCGCAGGGGCGCGCCGCCGAGTGGCACGTCTGCGTCTTGGGCCATGAAGGTGTTAAACCTGCAAAGCGAGCGGGATTAACAAAAGTACTAGGCATACAAAAAGATATAACGGCGAGCGGAGCGAGCCGCGAAAAATCGGGTTTAGAGCACTGGACCAAAAACAGCGAAATAAAAAATACTATCGGCGAGCGGAGCGAGCCGCGAAATTTTTGTGCTTCCGTTACATCTTTTGCAGTGTTTTGCATATTGACCGCAAACATGACATCCCGACCATTAATTCCTAACACGAGCGAGCCTCGAAACTTTTTTGAGATTTTTTCTAATGTTTGGGGAAAAGTAGAACCTACATATAACAAAAAATATAGCTAGTCAAGCGACCCCCGAAAACTTTGAAGACTTTGCGGTTGCAGATATAAGACGAGCGAAGCGAGCGAGACTCAAATAATTAGAAACATCAAAATACGTAACAGCGAGCCGCCGATTTTTTTTTTTCATTTTTTCGGGTGGTCACAAACTGGCCAGAAGACTATGAGAAAATAAATAACATAAATTTTGAAAATTTTGCGATGCTTCGAAAATTTATATCAGCAAATGGAATGCCTCAAAAAAAGGGAGCCTTTTTTGAAATTGGTGAGGCATGCGTAGCAAGTAAAAGAAGCCAAATATTGAGCTTAGAACCATTTTTAAAAGAAACTATTGTAGTTTGACGAATTCATTACGTCTCTCGTTAATTAAGGGATGAAACGATGCTGTTTTTCAACACAAATAAGGTTTGTAGTTCGCTTACATCCATAATGAACAAATTATGAGTTTGTTGAATATCAACAAAATAAAAGGACAACAGACTACAACCTATAGAATCAACGGCGAGCAAAACAAACCTTGAACATTTTTATCGTCGGCTTATTGCAAGAAGTCATTAGTCGCAAGAAGTCACTAACTGCGTTAGATATACCATTGAGTTCGTCTCGATGAGCTCTACATTTTGGTAAAACTCACAAATTTGTAGCTCTTCAAACTTAGAAGTTATGGCTTGGTTATGAAGTCAATAACTGCATTTTTGGTATATCTGGTTTCATAAAATTCATTAACTTACATTAATACATTTTAACAAAAGAAAAAAAACACAATTGCCATTTTTATTTTCATACGTAACTCATTTATGTGACTTAACAACATTTTGAAAGTGCTTTTACGTTCACAAACGTTTGAATAAGTTTTGCTTTAATTCATTATTTGCACCTTAACCAGTTTTGTCGTATCGTATTTTTTGGAAAAAAAATACTAACGGTTTTAAATGACTTCTATCAAAACGAGTAACGTCTACACTGAGTTTTTTATTTTTTATAGAATTCATTTTTTACACTTAATTACTTTTTTCGAAACATAATTAATGGTAAAAGAATACTATTCGAAGGAAGTATTGTTTTGTTAGTGATTTTTGTTATTGTAAAAATAACAGGTAAATGTAAGGTAATGACTTTTGCACACATACATTTACGTGTTGCTATGCTATTTATGAGACCGCGTGCCGTGTGACCGGAGTCACGGAAGCGGGGCAGAGGGGTATTTTGTTCGGGGCCGCTCGCGCCTCTGCCGCGCCGCGTAGTAGTCCGTTCTTTCCGGCCCTTGTGGGGGCACAGAGCGGGGCATCGAGGCTTGGCCTCTTTACCCCGGCATCAACTCGAGGGGTGACGACTCCTCGGTCCTTGGGTTTCGCTAAAAAATGCATTTATTTAGCTTGTTCATCATTTTATTTTTTTATTAATATATTTGCATGTGTTTTCTTTTTTTTTGTTTCGTTTGGGTTAATTTTTTTTTAAATTAACCCACGGTCTATCCGGGGGATTCCGCGGGGGTGAGGTTCCAGGGAAGGGGCCTCCACGGGCGGTCATCATCTGGGGGCCGGGGTTGGTGAGGCGCTATTTGGTGAAGGTGGGCTTGGTGGCCGTTGTCGGCGCGGTCGTACATTCGACGACTGTACTGTACGAAAAACTCATCTATGGATTGGATCTGCGGGTCGCGGGCGATGACATCGTTCCTGACGTATTGGCTCGCGCCAGTGCAGATCCTCAGAGCCACGTTTTGCAGCCCCTGGAGCCGGTCCCTATTCGTCTGGGAGACTAGTGAGTACCAGGCCGGCGCTGCATATGTGAGTCGGGATCGGACTTAGCCTTTGTAGACCCACACTTTGGTCCTCAGAGGCAGGCAAGATCCCAGGACGGGTCGGAGAACGGTCGGGCGACGCGCGTGATAGATTCATGGCCTTTACCTACCTATAAAATGATCTTATTTCGATAGAATCATGGAATACCTACCTTACAATGCAACCTCACAATTTAGGAATTGGAAATAATGAAATCAGAAGTCAGAAGTCAATAACTTTATTCCTTTAGGCTCACAAGATAAACACATAGACAAGTCTACCCATCAATTACTATCAAATAAGAAATAAAGTGTTATTGAAATTCTCTTCACTTCAATCTTTTGTCCACCAGTGGAAGAAGTGAAAAAGAAACCACCAGCACATTTATATACTTAATCAGTTAATCACATAAGTGTCTAATACTTAAAATGTTCGTTATTAAAACAAAAGCATTAGATCATATGAATAGGAACATTATAAAAGAATAGATAACCTTATAATTTAATCTTGACCTTCAATAATTTCAATGCTAAAACAAACTAGGACACAATATCTAGAAAAAGGTTCTACAATGTACAATATCTTACCATAACGAGAGATGCTTTCAGCTTACAGAGCCATCAAAGAGTGTCAGAGCCAGCCCACCATCTTTTTTAAATATCCTTAGTTCAACGAACCGTTGGCTGTCGTTATACCTTGAGCCATTCCGTCAAACATCGGCAAAAATGGTTTGTTATAACATTTCACAACTAAATACATTGAAATATCTTCTAATATGCTATAATATCCATGACAAATGTTCTTAAATATAAATTAACATTTAAGATACCTAGTATATTCAATATAATGCAATATGAAATAGTTTAATTATAAAATGAAACTGATTTGTCCTAGAATTTGAATTTGAGCGGGGAAAACAAGTAGGAAATCAGGCCTGTTACATTTTAGTTTTGAATATCTTTTGAAACCTTATTGTTTACCACTATATATACTTGTTATATTATATGTTAATTATTAAATAAATTACAATATCTTACACGCGCTTGTTGCAGTGCGCTGTCAACCTTCGGCTGCATCCTCAACGACCTGTCGATCCCGAAGCCGAGGTACCGGATGTGCGGGCTCCATGCCACGTTCTGGCCCCGAAGTGTCAGCTGAGGTGGGTGGCCGATGCGGCGGGAAACAAACAGCGCAGCCGTCTTTCCCACATTGACGGCCATGCGCCATTTGTCCAGCCAGGGCGGCAGGATGTTCAGCAGCCGCTGCATCCTGCGGGCTGCGATGGTGGGGCTGGTGGAAGACGCAAAGAAGGCGCTGTCGTCCGCGAACAGCGCTAGCGACAAATCCCTCTCCCCGGGGCGTAGGTGGCCCTCCAGGGTGGGGATGTCGTCGGTATAGAACGCGTATAACGCTGGTGACAGGCTGCTACCCTGCGGTACATCAGCAGAGATGGATCGAGTGGAGGATGTGGCACCTTCAACTGCGACGAAGAACAGCTGGTGAAGTTGGGGTTTGCAGGAGCTTGTACAAAACGCCGGGGTGCCCAATACGGTCAAAGGCCGTTTTTACGGTCAGAAGTACCCGGACGGTGCAGCGCCTGGCGTTGTAATCGACTGCAAGGTGGTGCAGCACCCTGGTGAGCTGCAGCGTGGTAGAGTGGCCACTCCTGAAGCCAAATTGCTTCAGGCGCGGCTCGATAGTTGGAGCCAGGCGCCCCAGGAGCAGGCGTTTCAGGAGCTTGCCCACTATTAGTAGTAGAGTAATGGGGTGGTAGTTGGCCGGGAGGGGGTGATCCTTGCCGGGCTTGGGTAGCACGATGACCCGTCCGGTCTTCCGTTGAAGAGCCGGGCGAGCGCAGTGACTCCGCGGCGAGGCAATTGTTGGGGACTCCGTCATAGCCTGGCGCCTTCCGTCTGGGTAGACGGAGGACGGCCTTCCGCACCTCGGCAGGGGAGATGAAGTTCTCCCCGTCTAGAGGCGGTGTTGGGCCAGACAGGAAGTCCCTCACTGTGTCCTCGACCTGGTGGTGGTGGTTCAGGGTTTCAAAGGTGGCGTCGGCTGCAACGGGGTGAGGCGAGAACTGCTCCGCGAGGTGCTCAGCCAGAATTTCGGCACGGTCGGCGGGAGCAAAGCGCCGGACTCCATCTCGGTCCAGCAGCGGGTAGGTTGTTGCCGGCTGCCGCGTGAGCGCCCTATTCAGCGCGTACTGGTTATTGTCCTGTTCGGAGGCCCGGTCGATGATTCGGTCCCAGGTCTCACGCCAAACCTGTACTGCGGCCGAGAGCTCGGGAGATATCGGGTTGAGTCGCGTCTTCAGTCACGGGCAGCGGGAGCGCGCCCACTCGCGCTGGAGTTCGCGTTTTCTCTCTATTACCCTCTTAAGGTGTTGGGGGAGGTCATTGCGCTGGCCTTGGCGCCTGGTGATGGGTACGGAAGCGGCCGCCTTAGCCTCGATGATGCGCGCCATCAGCGCTGAGGCCTCGGATTCCACTTCTGCAGGCGTCTGGAGAGGTCCGACGTCCACGGACTCGAGTGCCTTGGCGTATGCGTCCTCACGCCCTGGGACCGGGTCCGCGGCCAGGTCGAGCGTTATGAGGAGGGTAGATAGGATAAGAAGGTTTTCAGGTAAAGCTCAAAGTCTGTTACTTAATATTTTCTAATCTAAATAATAGTTTACTTAATCGTTTCCAACCTATTTATGTGTTTATAACTCTTTGCTGGTTAGCAGAATTATTTTCTAAAAGCTTAGAACGTGTTTTTGACTGATTCATGTGCCATTATTACTAATTTTAGTTATTTTATTAAGTGTTTTCGACAAACAAGGTAATTTGTTTAGCTTTTAGTGATAAAAGATGTTATTTTATGATTATTTTGTCTTTTAATACTCGAAAGAGGCCACCAATAACTTCTTTGCAGAAATACTTAACTCTAATTTAGACAAAACTTTTTATCGCAAGAAGTCATTATCTTTGCATTTTTAGCTTTTAAAAAAATTTTAGTGTTTGAATTTGTACTGATTTCAGTTAATTATAAAATAATTACATATCTCTATATATTGGCGTTTAAATTATATTGATAACTATCGTAGTTTTGATGATATGGGCTCTTAAAGTTATAAAAACTTTAAACTGCTTTTGCCAAACTTTTGGATTTGTCGGTTAATGACTTCTTGCAATAAGCCGACGTTATGATCTGGCTGTGCGTGTGAGTTGTTTGGCATTCGATTTAGCAGTTTGCAGTTACAAACTCACCAGAAACCAGGCGCGGTCGCAGCCCAAGACTTTGGGGGGGGTCACACTTGGTGAGGGCCGTAGCACCAAATGTACTTGTTGCAGACACCACTGAAAATCACTAAACTTTATCGGCGAGCCGAGCGAGCCGCGGAAAATTTATACTCAACTCCCAACAATAGTAGGTATAAGTTATAGCGAGCGAAGCGAGCCTCGAAATTTTTGAGATGTTTTCTGAAGTTTGGGCAAAAGTAAGCAAGAGTAGGTCCACTTGCTTACTCTCGCCCGCATCATTTATTTTGTTGTTGATGATCTATAAAAAATAAATGATAGCGAGCGTAGCAAGCCCCGAAAATTTTAGTGACTTTGCGGTAGTAGATATAAAGCTATGAATATAAATAGGGGCGAGCGGAGCAAGGGCATCAACAAAAAATTGGAAATACAAAAAAGACATGGGAAAAAATGTAACGGCGAGCGAAGCGAGCCGGCGAAATTTTTGTTACTTTTTCGGGTAACTGCCCGAGCAAAATGATGTTAAACAAGTGTCAAGCACTGGACCAAATACAGAGAAGCACAAAATACTGCATAATGCAGTGTTTTGCATGTTGGCCGCAAACAGGACATCCCTTCCCCCAACTCCCAACCCAACAATAGGAAGTATAAGTAATAGCGAGCGAACGAGCCTCAAAAATGTTGGAGATTTTTTCTGATGTTTGGGGAAAAGTAAGCCAGAGTCTATGACAAAATAAAGTGAGCGAAACCTGCCTCGAAAATTTTAAACACTTTGCGGTGGTAGATAATAAAGCTATGAATATAAATTGGGGCGAGCGGAGTAAAGAAGATTAACAAAAATTTAGAAATACAAAAAAGACATCGTAAAAGATGTAGCGGCGAGCGGAGCGAGCCGCCGAAATTTTTGTTCCCTTTTTCGGGTTGTCACAAACTGGTTCAGAAAATAAATAACAGCGAGTGGAGCGAGCTCTGAATAAGCCGCAGCCTTTTTTGAAATTGGTGAGGCATGCGTCCATGCAAGACAAGGAAGCTAAATTACGAGCTACTAGCTTCTGCCCGCGACTTCGCACGCGTTCTTTCTATGGAAACGTTCAAAGGTAATTTCTATCCCATGGGAACTGATTTATGGGATAAAAAGTAGCCTATGTTTGATTCCAGGCTCAGAGCTACACCGATGCAAAATTTCAGCTCAATCTGCTCAGTAGTTTTGGTGTGAAGACGTAACAAACATCCATCTATCCATACAAACTTTCACATTTATAATATTAGTGTGAAGAACAATTTTATAGTTTGTCGAATAACAACCAAATATGCGGATAACAGACTAGATATAGAATCAACGGCGAGCGAAGCGAGCCGCGAAAATTTTTATGATCTGGCTGTACGTGTGAGTTGTTTGGTTTTTGATATTTTGCAGTTGCAAACTCGCCTGAAACGGAGAAGGAATCCTGGACTAGAGCAAGCCAGAAGCTTATCAAAACAGCAGAATGTTATCAGAGGCAAGCAGAGCGTGCTGCGATAATTTAGTGGTTTCGTTAGATTTTTGGAGTGTTTGGAAAACTGACCTCAAACTAAAGGGTTAAGCGAGCTGCGACAATTTTGACGTGACAACGTCTTATAAATTGGTTTGCCGGGTGACACTTCAAGAAACTGCGTTACGCTCCGCGTGAGCGGAGCGTAACGCAGTTTCTTCAGTTACCACTCAAAGTCGTTGTCACGTAAAACTTTCGCCCGTATACCGACTTTACAGGCAACCAATTTTTTTTTTTTATTTTTGTTAGATTTTGGGCAAATTTTTAGAAATTTTGGCAAAGTGACCTAAAGCGGGGCGGGTTTTCAGCTTTGGATCACAGTCAGAAGGAACAAATGTTATCAGCGACCAGACCAAAACGCGAAAATTTTATTGTCGTCTAATTTTTTGTACTGGTTGACAAAGTGACCTCGCAGATTATTTGTTATATTTTGTGCTTTTTATTGTGGTGGTTGGATTGATACAAACTGACGGCGGACCAACCAGACCAATAAAATTGGGAACGTTGCCTCTGTGCTAATCAAAACACAGAGCACAAGTGACAGTAATATCGGCGAGCGGAGCGAGCCGCAAATTTTTATTTTGCTGCCGTTGGTAACCATAATCAATGTAACGGAAGTAAACAGGACAATATAATCATCAAGCTGTGGGTTGCAATTTTTTAAGTACCTAAACTAAGATTTTGGGGGGGGTCATGACCCCCGTGACCCCCCCCCTGGGACCGCGCTTGCCAGAAACGGAGGTTGAGTCCTGAACTAGAGCAAGCCAGAAGCTTTATGAAACATCATCAGTCGGCGAGCAAGCATGCCGCGAAAATTTGTTTGATTTTTGGAGTATTTTGCAAACTGACCTCAAACTAGATGAGCCCATGACCAGAGGCAGGCAATAAAGTTGCCGGTGACCCACGACAATTTTTAGATTTTTGGGTTATTTTTATCAATTTTGCAAAGTGACCTAATGCGTGGGTCGAGCTCTGGACCATAGTCAAAGAAATAAAGGTTATCGGCAAGCGGAACAAAGCACGAAAATTTTGTTGTCTACTTCGATTTCTTTGCGCTGGTTGACAAAGTGACCTCGCAGATAGTTTGTTACATTTTTATGCTTTTTACCGTGGTGGTTGAGTACAAACTGACTATAGCAGACCAGCTAGAGCACTCAAGTTCAGTTCAGTTCTCATCATAGATAACGTTAGTTACCTACCTCTGCGCTGACCAAAACATAAAGCACAATATACCAGTAATAGGCGAGCGGAGCGAGCCGCGATTTTTTGATAATCTTAATCAAAGTGAAAGCAGTAAACAGGAAAAAATAATCATCAAGCTGTGGATTGCAATTTTTTAAGTACCTAAACTAAGATTTTGGGGGGGGTCATGACCCCCGTGACCCCCCTCCTGGGACCGCGCCTGTCTTCGTATCGCGGTGCGGCGGCGGCAGTGCGGCTGGGCAGTGAATGCGTTAAAGTTTCCATAAACTTTGCACAAGCATGAATCTATTTTCATGCTTAAAGTACGCCAGTGCATGCAAGCCTTATATTGTGACGGTCAGATGAGTCGGACCAAAAATTATAAGGTAGTCAGCCAAGCTCCACTTCACTTCACTGGCCGATTGTCTTTTGTCTTTTTTGCCAAAAATAAAAGAAGAAGAAGAAGCCATCAATCAAGAAGTTGAAAGTGAGGTTGAAACTCAGGGTTGAAAGTTAGTAGAATGAAGAAGTTGACTTTTTGTTTACGTTTTGTTTGAGGTTATGTTTGTTTGTTGGGTAGTAATGTGCCAGCGTTGCCGGTGCGGATCTTTTTGGTCCGTTTTGGACTTTTTTCTGCCTCTGCAGATCTTTAGCGGACAATGACTCTTTGCGGATCTTTTCGGACCAAAACGCCAATCGAAACGGCCTCGATACATCCCATAGGAAACTTCCCCCGAGCTTACTTACATGCTTGAATCTCTGAGGCTTGAATATAATTTCGTGACGTAGTAGGGAATCAGACAGATTTGAGATTACTTACAGCAAACTTAGGTAGGTAAGTAGATAGATACCTTACCTAGTGTTTTTTAAGTCAACTGACTTGAGTTTCTTTGATTGGACGTTTTCCTTCACTCGCGTGGCGACAGAGTTGGGCGCTTCGTCTGCTCTACATGAATGTATTTGAGTGTGGGACATTTTTGTGAACATTTTTTTAACTGTGTCCTTCAACCACACTTTCAACCTTTATAATACCTTACCTACCTTGTTATTCTATTTTCAGGTAAGTACCTATCGATATTTAAATATGTATTGTAAACAATAAGCAAAGCTTACTGAAGTTCATCAAGATGAAGCAATATAAAGTAAAATTCTTAGGGAATCACATCACACTATCATACTAGGTAATATTATAAATGCGAAAGTTGTGATGGATAGATGTATGGATGGATGGATGTTTGTTACCTCTTCACGCCAAAACTACTGAACGGATCGGGCTGAAATTTTGCACACAGGTATGTAATTCTAATACTGGAATCAAACATAGGTGACTTTTTATCCCATAAATGAGTTCCCATGGGATAGAAATAACCTCAAAACGTTTCCATAGAAACAAGCGTGCGAAGCCGCGGGCAGAGGCTAGTACTTAATATCTCCGTTACGACAGTAAATGTTTTTTTTTCACAAAATTTGCAAAACCTACGACTCTATTTTTCATATTTCGGGCAATTTTGGCGTTCGGATCGGAGCTTTTTTATTTTGACTACCGGCAACACTGTAATGTGCACCACTGTGCACAGCAGGCTGATGTGATGAGTTAAAAATATTTTTACTTTTAGAATAGATCCTAAAAGTAGGTAGAAAAGCGTAAGTTTGTTTAGCAACAGACGGAGTTTTACGACCATGGGTTCAAGAATCTTGCAACGTGTCGTGCCATTGCTTATTAATTCAAGGAATCACAAACACGTTTGTTTCAACCGCGAAATCGAAAATGTTTTGGTTAACAAGTACACTTACACTGGAATCAGAAACTACGCTAAAGGTAAAGATAGAGGAAAAGACAAGAAAGGTAAAGGTAAAGTGGTGATCAATACCGCTGAGATGTCGGAACTATTTCCCGTCCACAAATTAAGGGAAAGATGTGATGCAGCTATTGAAAATATGAAGGATGATTTTTCGAAGCATCTTTCTCTGCGTTCAACCACGGGGTCCATTGAGACTCTTCGCGTCAGATTCGAGGGAAAATCGTACGAGCTACAAGAGCTGGCTCAAATAGTGAGAAAGAATCCGAAAACCATTGTTGTAAACTTTGCTTCGTTTCCTCAAGCCATTCCTGATGCATTAAAGGCTATCAACACCTCTGGACTCAACTTGAACCCTCAGCAAGACGGCACGACACTATATGTCCCTGTGCCCAAGGTTACCAAGGAGCACAGAGAAGCTCTGGCAAGGAACGCTAAAGTACTGTACATCAAATGTAGAGATGCTATGAGAGACATCCAAAATGATAATATTAAGAAAATCAAGAAGCAAACAGGGGTATCGGAAGATTTAGTTTACAGTGTGAACAAACAGATCAATGCATTGTGCGAGGAATATTATTTGCTGGCTAGGAAGTTGTACGACTCTAAGTGTGAGGAACTTGTTGGAAAGTAAATAAGTACCTTCTGATGGAAAATTTGCTTGTTGGTGGGCATACAATATTCTGCATCATCTTCAGGCTAGTAGCATACACCAAATAGTTATTATTTAACTAGTTGCTGGTAATATTTCCTTGTATTTCTTCAATTTTCTTGTTAAGGCATGATTGAGCAAGAAACAGCTAAGTGATTTTTGTCTAGGCTAGAATAGGAAAAAATTATATACATTGTGCAAATAATTTGCCCAATCTGACCACTATAAGAGACAAATTTGTGTAGTGAAAAACTTTAAAAGCACTGTGATATAGATGTTAGCGCTCAGCTGCTTGTCTATAAATCAATAATGATAATAAATTGTTGAAGTTGAAGGAATTAATTTTTATGCACAAGTAAAGTTTTGATTGACTCAAATGGTCATCAATCATAAATGATTTTATCGGGTATGTTTTGTTATTATTTCCCCTAAGTTTCTACCGCGTTATAGCGATCGTGGTTACGAGGCGAAAGGTATTACCCGATAAAATCATGAAGTATGTTAACAAATCACGAAAGTTTAAAAAATGTGTATATCTCTTTCTGCTATAACAGCAAATAATAAAAATAAAATAAATATCCAAATAAAAGAAGGCTTCCATACAATAAACGTGACTTTTTTTGGCTATTTTATACAAACTCTAATACCAAAAAATATAATAAAGTTGACAATGTAACCAGACCATTATTGATTGCCATAGAAGTTGCCTGATTTTATAACTAGATGTCGCTAGTAAAAGTAAATGCCTGTATTCAACGAAGGATAGAGTGTAAACATGTAAAACTCGTTCTAGCGCCGTTTTTGTGAAAGTAAATAAATAAGTATAAAAATTATGATAAATATTTGTAGAATGGTACGGTATGGAACCCCTCGTGTGTGAGTCGACTCGCATTAGTCGGTTTTAATTATGTGGTTCAATGCTTAAATGCCAAAATCATCAAATATTACCATTGGCTAGCCTGTTTTTCTCAGGTACATTGCTTGTAAAGAGTAGATATTTAGCACAGAAATCTGAATAACAAGGCACTATTAAGATTTCTGTGATATTTAGCTATTTCAATTCAAGGTTATTTGATTACAATTATTGCCTCTTACTATAGTGATAGTTTTTGTATATTGTTTATAGTAAAGTGGTTAGTAAATTGTTTATTGCATTTATTTTTAAGTTTTTTGTCTCTTATTAATAGGTACTCTTAACCTATTCTTAACTCCTAACTATTGAAATTAAGCTTAAGATAAAACTACAAATTTATATTCAAACTATTTAAATTGCTCAAGTATTGATTTAGATCAGCAATATCGCCTAAAACTATTTAAAACTATAAATACTGCTTTGGATCGTTTCGGCGGTAGGTACCTAATATGGCCACAAATTAAAAAGACCACTTTTAATTATTTCCACTGCTCATAACACCCACTTTGCAAAATGCCCGACACTGTGACATTAATAAGCCTTACCAACCTTTTCCTTGTCTGATTACGAAATAACATTTTGCTGTAGGAACATAGATCTAAGTAGGTAGGTACAAAAGGGGAAATTAGAGATTAGGTACCTAGGTACTAGCTTCTAGAAAGTGAAAGCTCAAATTAGGTGCAATTAGCTTTCATCCACCTTAGTCGAAGTCAGACTCGCGGTGGCGGACTGCCATGATGTAAAATTATTAATTAAGAAATTCGGGCATCTTAAATTTGAAACGTCATCAAATTCGTAATATTCGCCCTCTATTTAGTCTAAAACAATACTTAAACTATGTAAAATTAAATATTTATTATTTATTTATTTCTATTAATTTGAAATAAAAAATCCACCATCTTGGTTTTGAAAAAACACCGCATATTCGTAATGTTGATGACGATGGTCAAGATCAATAAGTTTTCATTTGATACTAACATGTGACAACCCGCATGTTAAATGCGCTGTCGTCGCGTGAATTTTAGAAATTTACCGCAAGATCACAGGCTAGGCGGCGCGGCGCGACGGCGGCGGCGGCGGCGGGCGCCGGCGCCGCGCCGGGGCGGTGGGCTGTCGTCGGCCCACTGTATATGTTTTAGATATTTATATTGTGGTACCTTCTAGCGACTAATATTGTTTTCTCGGTCGCACTTCGGTCACAATAGATAAATATACTATTGTGCTTCTTCGGTCGTAGCTACGTTTTTCCTCGATGTTGCTTTCCATATGACGACCTCTGTGGCGCAGCGGGCGAAGGTCCGCCTGCGACGCAGGAGGTTGCGGGTTCGATTCCCGCCTCGGGACAAATGTTTGTACGATCTGCAGATATTTTTTTCATTTGTTCAGGGGTTCTGGATGTTTTTCTATGTATAATAAAAAATATATCTATCTATGTAGTGTATTGTATTATGTACTTATATCAGTTATCTAGTACCCATACCATAACACAAGCTCTGCTTAGCTTGGGGCTAGATAATGCTGTGTGAATTGTCCAGCATTTAAAAAAAATTTTTTGCACAAGATTGGAAATATAACTGAGTTGCGTGAACATGACCAGTTATTGAATAAGCGCTGGGAGAACGTTCCATATCTCCCCTTTTTCTTAGATCTATGTGTAGGACACAAAGGTACATAGGTCTAGCCAAAGTAAATTAATAAGATGGATTATGAAAAAAATAATTTATAATTTCTTACAGAAAGAAGTCTTTATTCACGTGTCTTCCCACATTTTTTCCTATTTACAAATAAATATAAAATCTAAAATAAATAACTATTCAATCACACTAAGGACTTATTCAGTCTTTTCTAAAACCACTTTAGGGGGGATTTCTTTGTCTTCTGGCTTCTTGATTACTTCTTTAATTTCTTTGATGGATTCTTCTGGTTGACTCTTCACCCCGCTGCTGTTGAGACTGTCACTATCGCCTGAAATAAAACAATTACAATTACTATAAGAATGAACATAATTGAAACACTTCTCTATATACAACCAACCACGGCGCAAACGTGGGTACTTACAACTTAGGCTAATAAAGGGGCTCAAATAATTTCAATCTCAATTTCAAGAATCAGAAGTTAAAAAACTGTTCCTACTTGAACTGAATTCTGTAGGTAATGGTGAACCATTCAACGTTAGGTATACCTACAGGGTGCCACGGAAAGGGTGTAAGGACTAAGCCCAAAGGGGGAGGGGGGGGGGGGGGATAAATTTCATAGTGCAGAAAATGGCCCTCTCAAAATTATATATTTTCCAGGTCCGGATAGACACCTGCCTAGGCCAGAAAACAATGTTTTTATATGTTATGTACCTACATTAAAGGTAATATTGGATTTTTGTATTATTACTAGGTAGGTACCTAGGTATTCAGTTTTGAAAGATTTGTCTATTTATGTATTTTTTTGTATATGCAAGATAAATGACTATAGTTCATTGGTATGTGCATAGATTGATAAATTTTTACCTGCAAAGGTTTATTGAACAGCACGTCATTAACTTTTAATGAAAATGCATGTAATATCTCGCACCGGATCGGATACTATTTGATACGCGTGACCTAACTTTGGCCCTCATTTATGCCATCATGTTTTAATAAGGCCTATTGGAATACTTTTGTAGTTGATACCTACCTAAGTAGGTAGTTGCATTATTTAATGTAATCTCGGATTTGATAGTACCGTACCACAGATTTCGGAATATCTCTGAAATATATGTACCTTAAGTACCTACCTACTTAGCTACAAAGCAGCTGCGCATAAAAGAGGACAACATAAAGAAGCTTACAAAGACACCGCCCTTGCCAGAGGATCATGGAAACTGCAGCCTGCAACCACCACTGACCACACACAACCTTCCGATAACCAACATAGATGAAACAGTAGGTACCTAAACATCGAGTTATGATTATGACAACACAACACAAAAAGCGGACATTCCCCGTGGTACCTGTATATTCGTGCCCAGAGTGTTGATGGCACTATTGATGGCCGCAGAGGCAGTCCCGATGGACCCGTTTACCACAGCCCCTATCGTACCCACCAACGAATTCACCAAATTACTCCACGCTACAACTGAAATTGATTGGATGTTCGTCATTTTAAACGCGTCCTGTTTCTTAAACTAGGGAAGGGATAATATCTTACCAGAGCCGCCACCGGGTCGATGTCCGCCGTAGTAGAGGCCTCCTTTTGTTTGGAGGTCATCAGGCTTCTCTGTGTCTCGTGGCTTCTCAGGGTTGTTAATGGAGCTTTGGATCCTTTGGACGATCTGTCTGATAGGGCCAACAGCTTGTGGGGCCGGTGCCGCTGGTGCCGGGGCCGGCGCAGGCGCAGCCGGATCCGCCGCGATTGCGTCTGCCGAGGGTGCAGCCGGCGGCGTCGCCTTCGTGGGGCTCAACGGGACAACGTTGCTTCCCTCGCCCGGCTTTGCGGTCGTCGGCCACCCGACTGCGTTACCGAGAGCCGTTTGAAAATTGCTTGAGAAATTCTGAAATTGGCCAACGAATCCTTGGTTCGGGGCGAAGAACTGTTGGAAGAAGCCGACGATGGGGCCTGGTGATTGAGCGGGCGTGTCTGCCTGCACGTTGCTGGGCGGGTTACTGGTGGGGCCGAACATGGTGCTCGTCACGTTTCTCCATGCATTCATCACGTTGTTTTGAAACGTGCTTATGAAACTCGTAACAATATTCGTTCCGTCCTGGCTGGGGACCGGCGGCTGGGGGCCGTTTGGGTTGGCACTCTCGTCCTCTGCTCTCAACAAAGCTACAATGTTGACGCCTTCGGAAAGCGCCCTCACTCCGTTCTCAAATTTACTCTCCAAATTTTTAATACTCGCCTCTACTTTTTTCAAGTCGGGCTCTATCGGCGCCTTCTCTGAATTCTCTTCTGATTTCAAAGGCTGAGGCGCAGCGAGTTTTTGGACGGTTTCGGTCAACTTTTGGATCTGAGCCGTGAATGATTCTCTCAGCGACTGGATTTGCTTTTCGATCACGGACACCTGTTCGTTGGTCGAGAGCCAGTTGGAGATGTCATCGCCGAGGCCCTTGATGCCCTGCGTGAGCAGGTTCTGCGTCTGCGTGATAGACTCCTGCACCGCGGTCAGCTTTTGCTGTGCGTTAGAGAACTGATCGGAGTTCTGCGTCTCGTGCTCTTGCCGCTGCGGCGGGCCGGGGTTCTTCAGATCGATCTGGAACCTTTCCTTCTCCTCGACGTCGTCGGACACTTCGTTGGTTTTTATCGCGGGCTTGACCTCTTCAATAACCACTTGAACGGGAATGTTCTCCGGTTTCGCGCGGAGATTGTTTTCGACTTCGTTTACAATGAGCGCGGGTGCATCTTCCTTATCAAGAGGCTTGTTGTTCTGAACGGGGGCCTCGGGGATGATCTCCGGGACGAGCTTGGAGTCGGGGACGGCGGGGGCGAAGGGCTTGGCGGGAATGATGGGGGCAGCGGCGGCGGAGGCGGCGTGCAGCGCGGCGGCCGCGAATAACAGATGCGCGAGCGGGCTCATGGCTGCGCGCGGAGTGCCGCACTCGCGGAGGAGTGTGCCTTTATACGGTAGCCCTAACGGTGCCGCTGCCGCCGGCTGCGCGTCTCGACGCATCGTGTTTACCTCTCCGTGCGTTCGCGCTCTGCGCTAAATGTCTTCGTAATTATTTGTATTGAAATTGCCGAGTTCCAAGTGTTTCTTTTTAAATAACTGTTAACTTCCGCGGAGCTAGTTTGCTTAGCAACGGGCGCGCATAGATATGTATACACCTGACCAGAGCGATCGTGTTTGCCCACAAGTACCTGCCTACCTACAACTCTTCGTCTAAAAATAATGTTTGAAAGTAACTGTGTAATGAATGGATCGGCTAATAGGTATTAAGTGGGCCAGTGTTCTTTATTAAAAAAGCTTGTAACAGGTTTTCAATTAAAGAGCGTTCTAAAAGGATCAGAGACCGGATTTGGTCGTCCTCCTTTCTTTTTGCGCTGTTCTTACCTCAATGTATTGATTTGAGCTTATTTCGGAAGTGTGTCGTGTCGATGCTCGATTGAACTAAACCTAGTTTAAAGTTAAAGCGCTCCGAGCAACACAACAACCGGTGTCACACCACACTGCATCCTAACTCTCAAGTAACTAGATGCGTTGAGTTGAGACCTAGAATACTGAACGATTGTATTTATTTGCATCTCAATAGATTAGCGGGTTTTAGTCACTTTCATTTTCTTAGGCGCTAATCGCATTGTTATACAAAGGTCAACATGAGGGTTGAGAAAGTGCTGTAGATAAATGTGAGAAAGTTCCTATACTTGCATACTTACCTATTTAATGTTTGGTTAGTTGTTATGTTAGTAGGTACCAACATAACAACAACAATGTTGGTAATAGAGTGGTTCTTGGAGGTGCAGAGCCGCAGACAGAATGCAGGTTGTATGGCATACCTGGGCACCTGGCATGAGAAGCTACAAGTTGTAGCATTACCTAAGTAGTATTGTAAATCCCTAAAGCAGTTGTAGCCTACAACTGCTTTAGGGATTTACAATCTCCGGAGGTTGACAAACTTAGCAGTCTAAATTATGGCACTCTAACCTAACGGTCTAAGATAACTGATTTATTAAACAAGTAATTTTACTCGGAAATTCCGAAAATGTAAGTATTCTGGGCCCACTCGTGTATAAATTAGAATAAATATTTGTTAAAAAGGTAATTAAGCTAGCGATAACTGGTCGATGAACATGGTGCATTGACCAGTAAGATATGCCGAGTTTCCACTATCCCCAAATATTATCAATCCATACCTATGCATACATATGCATAGGAAGGAACGATGACCTTATACAACACACGTAAACTGCATTATAGACTATCTTGCCTTTTGAATATTTTAGTTCTTTAGGTTATACGTGCATGTCTTGCTAGTGTAATCAAATCAGCAGCATAACTCCAACCAAGAGCACAGAATCTTGCAAGATGCTCCACAAAATACATAGGTAGGTGCCTACCTATGTCACAACAACATCACAATACATACAACATGGTCACAGTAGATAATGGTCAACATGTAAGTAATTAAAAGCTGCAGAATTTTATTTCCTTCCACTTCGCTCGAAGCTCGAATGCATTGCAGAACTCAAAAGTGAAGTGGACATCTCGTCCGTGGATCAGTTTGAGATTCGGCCCAGATGTACCTACCCTAACCCGGTATTTTGGACAACCACGCATAATATTACCGTGACCACGCGTAGGAAATGTATACGTTGTACTTATTAGTAATATTATAATCTTATTGGATAATAAACCAATATTAGATTCCGTAATTTATTATTGTTGTCTTCCTTCAGCTGTGCATGTCGTAAGCATTCTCTTGCCGCAGATGACAAGAAGAACCGTTAGTTAGGTGGGTATATACCTATAGGTAAGTACCTACCTATATTAAAACGCTTTCTTCGGAACGGTTTTTGTCTCCTCAGCCACAGATTAGATAACGTTTGCCTCAGCTTCTCAGTCAAACATTGAACCATGTTGGAAATTGGAATAAAACAGAATAAATAAGTAAATATTTACCTACAATAAATAATGCTGGAAAATCGACACAGCATCATCTAGCCCCAAGCTAAGCAGAGCTTGTGTTATGTAGTGTAGGTACCTATGATGGGTAGGTAGGTACTAGGCACGGTAATATTATCCTATAGATAATATTACCGTGTACTAGGTGACTGATATAGGTCTACAATAATAATAATAACATATAATTTTATTTTAAGTACATACCTACCTACATACCTAGTATTTACCCAGAACACCCGAAACAAATAATTGCAGATCGTACAAACATTTGTTCCAAGGCGGGAATCGAACCCGCAACCTCCTGCGTCACAGGCGGACCTTCGCCCGCCGCGCCACATCGGTCGTCTCACATAGGTAGCTATGCAAGGTATGCAACTAATGGTAGGCATGTAACTAAGAAAGTAACTATGTACCTATCTAGGTAGGTAGGTATCTAAAAGTTTTTCTTCTAAAAAGTACTTACCTACCTAATTCTATTGTTAGTGGTCTTACAGTAAGTTAGGTAGTAGGTACGTAGGTAACTAAGTAATATTTAGAAGGAAGCTACTTCTGTTTTCTGTGTAGGTATTTTAACACCTCCACTGTAAATCACAGCTCCTTCTGCCAAGCTGAGCTGATGATTATGGATGAGCCCCTCTCTTTTGGAGGCGAGGCATGTTCAGGTGTTGGCGTAGGCAAGGTAGGTAGGTAGGTAACTTAACTACTTAGGTACTATGTGTCCTGCCTGCGCCTGCCTGGCCTGACAAGGAAGGATGATGAAGACCTAGGTACAGTTGGTTGCGATCATACTCGCTTGAAGGATAAGTAGGTAGGTACTTACTACGATTTAAATTAGGAAATTTCATCTACTTAATTCCAAATTTCAAATAAAACTGGATAGGTAGGTACTTACTTACTTTCTCAGCATCTTATAAGTAGATACCTACTAGATCCCCAAAGCAGCTACACCAAATGACGGAGTATCGAATCGATGACGATGTAGGTAGGTACCTACCTACCTACCTTCATGGTGAAGCGCAAGTCTGCCTACTTCACCGGACCGGTCAGTTTGCCGTTACACGCAATGCATGGCGCCATTGGCACCATCATTACATTACTGCGAGTGCGAGGCCATGGGTTCGAGTCCCAGCCCAAGTCAGACTCGGACGGAACAGAACATAAACAACACCATTTCTTACCAGGCATTGCCTGAAAACCAGTAGGTAGGTAGGTTAGGTTAGGTAGGATACCTATGCATCTGTTTGAAGGTTTCCGTTTTAATGATTGAATAGTTAGGTAGGTACTTACCTATTATATTAGCTAATTGTGCTTGTGCCTGCTAAGTTCAACCGTTACGAAATGATTCGATTTTTTTTCAAATTATGTTTATATTTTTTTTTACTCGATAATCCGCCATATTAGGCCGAGATATTTTACCAAGCGGTTGTTCAAGGTGTCGTACATGTGCCCTAATAAATCACGACCTAATTCCATGGATTGCGGATAATCGAGTAAAAAAATTAAAAACTTTATGAAAAAAGATAAACTATTTCGTAGTAAAGTAACTGTTGAACTTAGCTAGGTATTTTCTTATTGCACTAAAATGTGCGCCGTCCATCGGCGCCGTCGATGGTTTTATCTACCATCAAGTCCATCAATCACTATCAATCTCATTGTGTTTTTTAGATTTTAGAAGTACTTATTGATTTTTTTATGTAAGTAGGTAGGTATTCATCTGGTTAAAAAAAATCTCAGTAACTATGATTAATAGGCACGCAGGAGTTTTACTGTCGCATTTGAGCGGGGGCGGCATTTTTTTGACTTTTTTCAAAATATTTCGAAAAGTATAAAACTTATAGAAATTTCAAAAACTACCTAGGTATTTTGAAATGTACAAACGAATACCTTTCATTTGATATCCCACTTAACTTTGTAGGTCTCTTTTGAAATTTCGACATCTCAATTTGTATGCAAATTTTCTTTTTTTTTATTTTTTTTTTCTTAAAATCTGTACAGGCGCACGAAATGTATTATTATTTTAAATTTCAAGTTGATAGCTGGGGCAGTTGCTGAGTTAGGTATTAAGGAGGAAAAAAAGGACTGACAAAGCGAGACCATAAGGGTTTCGAAACCGATCTTCGAAACTCTAAAAAGGGATGTCACAAAATCGGCTCTCATAAAACACTGTGCAGCGTCATCTAGCCCCAAGCTAAGTAGAGCTACCTAGGTCTAGGTACTAAACTAACTAGATAACTGAAATAGAAAAAGCATAGGTAGGTAAGTACAGGTACCTAGGTATCTCGATGTTTGGTCAGGTCAGTGTACACAGTAGATAAATTTATTTATCTATTGTGGTCGATCATGCATGAGGTAGGTAGGTAGGTACTCACGGTCTACAATTAGTTTAGCCAGCTCAGATTAGGTTTCTCTTTCTACGTTAGCCAGCCTCACCTCCAAGAGAAAATATTTTTCTAGCTAGCTTTACGGACTTTTTAGTGCCTAAATGTATCATAGAATAAAAAAAAAACGGATAATTTAACTTAATGTGTATAATTAATGGCTTAAACATACCTAGTATAATTTCTAAAATTTAATTTGAATTGTTCCATCTCGAATCTCGACAAGACAGGAAATAGGTAGGGAACTAAGTTTCCGATTACATAAAAAACAATAAAGTATTATGGTGATTTTGCAGAGACTATGAACTATCTACCTACATAAACAAGGCCAAAATAATTATAACTACAAAAAGTTTATTGCCAAAGCTCTAAGCTTTGCCTTTGCCAACAAAATACTTAAGGCGCTGCGCTACAGAAACTGAAAAATAACCGGGTAGAGATCGAACTTGTATAGAGGTATAGGTACTTACCCAAAATTATTGTGATTTATTTTGTCACCTTCTTTTATTAAAAAATCGATGGATCCGTATACGCAATAAGCTGAATATATCATATATACCTAATACATACTACATTGCGTATTTAACGGAAATGAACATTAGTTCTTAGTAACTAGGAAGGTATTATAGGTAAAAATTAATGTAAAACTTGTTCTCTAATAAAAAACTAAGTGTGGCTTAGTAGCGGGTTCTTCTGTATTTGTTGCGGACGTGGTTTGCCAGGCACAGGCCGAAGACAACCGCGACCAGCTGCAAGGAAGGAGGATGTAAGTGAGCATGCTGAACGTCATGTAGACTGAGGCCAAACGAGGGTATAATTTTGAGTTCTGATGTGACGCGTAAAATGCGCTTTTTCAACAGGAGTGACAATCAATCGTGTGTTGCTTCTGTTGGTGCACAAACATGTATAACTTTTTCATTACGGATATAAGCGGGTTAACTACGAACCTTATTTGTGTTGGAAGAACACCGTTTCACGGTTTCATCCCTTTACGAGAGCAGTGTGAAACGGTGTTCTTCCATGTCCCTACATGGTAACAATAAATTCATGGCTACTTCTTCAGGGTGAGGCTCCGAGACGCGCGCGCTCCGCCACGTCTCTGAGGGTAGGTACCACAGAAATCTGAATAACAGGGTAGGTACCACAGAAATCTGAATAACAAGGCACTAGAAATCGTAAGCGCGCGTGACCTTGTCGCCGCTCAGGTGACTCTCACGCCACCAGTGCGTTCGTTGCTGTTCAGTTGCTCTCGAAACGTGCGTGTGTAAAAATGGTGTGTTGCAGCATTTCCCATTGCGGAAATTCTTCCACAAGTTGTAATTATATTAATAAAGGAATAACTTTTCATCGGTAAGTATTGTTTTTTCTAAATAGTGCCGTTTTTCCTTAAAATTATAGAATCTTTAAAAGTAATACGAACGTCACAGTCGACCGTTCTTATTATCACGTTTAACTATACATTGCCTCTAATTTTTGTTAACATCGGGCAGGTACCTCATTACAAAAAGCAATGTACTGCACAGTGAACGATAACGTTGCGCGCTCGATTTCCTATCGTGGTACGGCCGCAGAACTCGGTCGCGAGCTAGTGTTGTGACACGGTAATATTATCCTTAATATTACCTTGGTTGTGATTTGTAAAACAACTTTGCATAATTTAACATAGTATTTTAGGAATACGATGTTATATTAAAATTGTTTATTTATGATTTATTATCATAATAACTAACCATCTTTATAGCTCGACTAGTATGGTATAAGTGCGCGAGCTGCAAGCAGCTCGCGATGGTGGCTGTCACAGTGTTCGTTTTTAATTGTATACCCCTTTTCGTAACCTACGTCATTGATTTTATCGAAATCACACAGCAAGGCTCGCTTCGCTCGCCTTGCTGCGTGACGTGTGTCGTATTGCGGTTCGCTTCGCTCACCGCAATCCGACACACGCCCGCCGTCATCAAATTCGTAATCCTCACCCCCATGTTAGTCGAAAACGATACCCATATCCGATTTTTGGATGGGGAAGGGGGTTCCGGGGGGGCACGCGGGGGTCACAGCACGGCTCGCTTCGCTCGCCGTGCAGTTCCCCAATAGTCGCATTGCGGTTCGCTTCGCTCACCGCAATACGAACACGCTCGTACTGCCACGCAGCAAGGCTCGCTTCGCTCGCCTTGCTGTGTGACGGATTGCGGTTCGCTTCGCTCACCGCAATCCGACACACGCCCGCCGTCATCAAATTCGTAATCCTCACCCCCATGTTAGTCGAGAACGATACCCATATCAGATTTTTTGATGGGAAAGGGGGTTGAGGGGGGCGGGGGGCGAGGGGGGGGTCACAGCACGGCTCGCTTCGCTCGCCGTGCTGGTCCCCCGTTGTCGCATTGCGGCTCGCTTCGCTCGCCGCAATGCTCCCCCGGGCTCGGGGGGGTCCTGGGGGAAAGGGGGGGTAAATTTTTTTTAAAAATCGAAATCGTATGACCTCCTCTATACAACCCCCTAAAAATTTTTCATCAGTGTGACTCTGCTTGGGAGCCACCCTGGGGGGAGGGGGTTCCTGGGGGCAAATCCCGAAAAGTCGGGATTTTCCCCAAGTCACCCCCGATTCCCCTATACGTTTCCGTAAAAAAAAACATACCTTCCCATCCACCAACAGGGAGAACAATCGTGTCAATGAGTCAGTCAGTCAGTCAGTCAGTGAGTGGTAATCGAGCTTTATATAGAATAACTAGTATGGTATAAGTGCGCGAGCTGCAAGCAGCTCGCGATGGCGGCTGTCACAGTGTTCGTTACAAATTAAGTTCCCCTTATCGTAACCTACGTCATTGATTTTATCGAAATCGACAGCAAGGCTCGCTTCGCTCGCCTTGCTGCGTGACGTGTGTCGTATTGCGGTTCGCTTCGCTCACCGCAATCCGACACACGCCCGCCGTCATCAAATTCGTAATCCTCACCCCCATGTTAGTCGAAAACGATACCCATATCCGATTTTTGGATGGGGAAGGGGGTTCCGGGGGGGCACGCGGGGGTCACAGCACGGCTCGCTTCGCTCGCCGTGCAGTTCCCCAATAGTCGCATTGCGGTTCGCTTCGCTCACCGCAATACGAACCCGCTCGTGCTGCCACGCAGCAAGGCTCGCTTCGCTCGCCTTGCTGTGTGACGGATTGCGGTTCGCTTCGCTCACCGCAATCCGACACACGCCCGCCGTCATCGAATTCGTAATCCTCACCCCCATGTTAGTCGAAAACGATACCCATATCAGATTTTTTGATGGGAAAGGGGGTTGAGGGGGGCGGGGGGCGAGGGGGGGGGTCACAGCACGGCTCGCTTCGCTCGCCGTGCTGGTCCCCCGTTGTCGCATTGCGGCTCGCTTCGCTCGCCGCAATGCTCCCCCAGGTTGGGGGGGTCCTGGGGAAGAGGGGGGGCAAAATTTTTTTTGCAATGAAAATCACTCGTGCCCCTCTATACGAATTCTTCAAAATTTTTCATCCGCATCGTTCCGTTGAAAAGAAGGGGGGGTGGGGTGGGCTCCGGGGGGGGAAATCTCGAAAAGTCGGGATTTTCCCCAAGTCACCCCTACCCCCCCTATACGATTCTGCAAAAAAAAACATACCTTCCCATCCACCAACAGGGAGAACAATCGTGTCAATGAGTCAGTCAGTCAGTGAGTGAGTGGTAATCGAGCTTTATATAGAATAACTAGTATGGTATAAGTGCGCGAGCTGCAAGCAGCTCGCGATGGTGGCTGTCACAGTGTTCGTTTTTAATTGTATACCCCTTTTCGTAACCTACGTCATTGATTTTATCGAAATCGATAACCAAGAGTGGGTTTTGCGATGAAAAACATGTCAGCCATCTTGGATTTTGAAATGGACATCTTTTTCGTAATCTACACAGTCGAGTTAGTCGAAAACGATACCCATATAAGTGGGTGTGGTGTCACGATTTTCTAATGAATTTAACTATTAGCGCCATCTTAAAGTTTTATCCGAAACTAATTAGTAACATTGAAACCTACCTAATATTATGTCAGGGAATCGATTTGTTTATTATTAGTTTTAAAGGCTGTAACTGTTCTTTAAAGGCTCGATAGATGGCAATTGTTAAAAATATCAAAAACAAACTTGAAATAACTTATCTATGAAGTTTTCACGGACTTTGGACGAATAATATTCCTTGTCCATAAATCATAGAAAATCTTTCAGTTATAAATTCACTCATTATGTTCTTCTAATTCAATTTTGAATCTACTGTCAATCATCATTTTACGCCATCTATCGAGCTGCTTTGAACTAATAAAACTATAAGGTGAAATAGATGTGATTTTAATAGTTATTTAATACTTATCCTCGTAGTAAAACTATTTAAACAACTATTTATATAATATACATTCTGATGTAATACCTACATTTTCTATTTCACAAAAATGGAATTTTACCTCGTAGCTGCGCGGGCACCCCTGCTGCGGGTTACGACGCCGAGGATGGTCAGTGAATTTCTTAATTTATTACCTACGTTTTGACTGTAATTATCTTCCTTCTTGGCAAACCATTTTTACTTTGAGTACTTAGGTGATGTACGTGACAAACAAATTAGTTTATCTCAGACTTCTTTACTTTAGTTAACAAACTGTGTGATCTATCTACTTCCTATAATCTAATTCCAATTTTTTCTAAGAACGTAGGTGTTTGTTTGAACATTTATGATTTATGTTTCATCTCCAGCTGCCAGGTACCTACCTACTTTTGTTTTAAATTGTGATAATCAGATAGGATATTGAATCATCACAATACACAAATATTGAAACTATGAAATCAAATTTTGTATTTTGACGTAAATAAAATAACCATAAAATACAATGTCATCTTATTATTGTTTTTACATAGTCAGTCAAGGTACTACATCAAAGTTGATTGTAATATATTATAGCACAATACAATGTTTAACAATATTTTAAAGCCTACAGTAAGCATTTTTTTCAGCTGAAGAATTATTTGAATTTGATGTTTTCCATTTGTAGATATCTGAAAAAGAGTAAAAAAAATCAGATACAATTTCATCATAGGTTTATATTTCTAAATTATTGTATTTATTTTTATGTAGAATGCAGTTTACACTTCTGTTATTCATTACACTAACACGCACATGTCGGTCTGGGCACCGAATGCGTTAAATAACAGCTGATACATACCAACGTTTATTAAATTGGTAGTGTAGGTAGAAAATATTAACTATATCATCTATTTCAATCGGAAAGTAAACTAACTTATGAATAATTTGATGACAAAGTTTTTTGTCCAATTTTTAATGTTTATATCTAATCAACGGTAGATACGACGACAGTTGAACATGCCTTCCTTGAATAATGGGGTTTTTGCCATAGTCATCATGTTTGGAAGTTCAGCCGTCTCTGCCATGCGTTTATCGCCTGTTTAATTATTAATTATTAGTACTCACCAGGATTCATTGTGCACAATATCTTGTTCTGGCTAATATAACGCGCGATCGTTCAGCAAGCGTAGCAAGGCAGTGAGATTAGATAACGTTTTGATTATTATTCACGTTGATGGGTTTTCTTTCCAACTTCTGAAAAATCAACAAGTTATTAATTTAAGTTACTTACTAAACATTTCATGCACGTTTGACGTACGTTTTAATGGAAGTTGAGTGTATCTCAGGTAGGCCATGTTTTTTTTTTAAATATTATTAGGATAAGTTCAAAATTTGTTTAGGTGTGGTGTCATTTATTTAATAATACATCTGAAGAATTTTCTAAAAACGTTATTTCTAAACGTGTTTAAATTTTGTAAGGATATAGGGTGAATCTTTCTATCCATCTATCAAAGTGATAGGTTGTATTTCAGGAGATGATTAAGTATAGGTTATTTTATATCCAAAATAATCATCGCGAAGACGCGTAAAAAGCAAAATATTCATATTATATATTAGAAAATGTGCATAATAAATAAATGGTTTTAGGTACCTCTGCATTGATAGTTTCAAAGCTGGGTTGCTTGGTTTCATGCAGCGATGACGTAGTGTAGACTGTAGCAGAGATGACGTGCGTGACAGTGTGATGTGAACTTGACGATGCGTGCGTAGTAATTCATCATAAATTATTTGCTCACGCAGTCAAACCAGCAGTCTGGAATAAATTATTTTAGTTAGTTTAGGATCACAGTGAAGTTGACGGGACACAAGGAAAAATCAGTGTTAACATATCCTACAAGTCGGGTTAACTCAAGTAGGATTCGTCTTGTAATTGAGCAATACATTTTGACCTCTAGCGCCGAGAGCATTGAACTTTGAAGTATTTTTATTTCGCCTTCCGTCCCATCCACTACACCCCACTACACTACTACACCGACGTAGTTTAATAATCTTATGATTTAACATTTTAACTGACAACTTATTAACATGGATGTCTCACACTTGGTCCGCCGCTGCCTGTGGCGCGCCCCTTCGGGTCGCACCACAGCCACAGAGGCTTGTCAGCGACTGGGTTGACAGTTGTTAATAAGGGAAGCGGCAAAGATTAACACGATTCTGTAGTTGGAGTATGTATATACAATATCTAAACAGTCCACCTGACTACTTCTCTTATTGTTTCATTTGTAAGGTATTGATTATATTTACCGATGTTTCGGATCTCGTGATGTATGATATGGTCAGTGGTCACTTTGGTGCCGTCGATGCCGCTGCCCAGGCGTCGCTGCCACCGCCGCCGCTGCCTGTTGCGACGCATCGGTTTTGTTGTTTTCATCATGCCACGCAGTCAGTTGTTTGTTGTCTTTGTTTGCCGCTACTCCAAGCCCTGTAGATTTTTTCAAATTATATATTTATAGAACACAAAGTTTTCAGATAATGTTCTAGGATTGTACGAATTTCCTGTTAATAAAACGTTTGACTGAATTGACTGAATATACGATTCGAAACTATTAGATAGTAATTAATTAGTAATACAGATTTGGTTTCAGTTTTTACAGATTGTATGTATGTACCTACGTTATTTTTTCACATTTTACATGACCTATGTGTACTTGTATGTTTTGATGGAAGTTGATTTTATCCCAGATAGGCCGTGGTCAATTTTTAATAATATTAGCATAAGTTCAACGTTTGTTTGGGTGTGGCGACCTCTTTGAATAATACATCTGAAGAATATTTTCAAGTATTCATAATGTGTATAAAATTTGGTAAGGATATAGGAGGAATCTTTCCATCCATCTATCAAAGTGATAGGTTGTATTTCACGAGATGATTAAGTATAGGTTATTTTATATCCAAAATAATCATCGCGAAGACGCGTAAAAAGCAAAATTTTCATATTATATATTAGAAAGAGTGCTTAATAAATAAATAAACGGTTTTAGGTACCTCTGCATTGATAGTTTCAAAGCTGGGTTGCTTGGTTCCATGTAGCGATGACGTAGTGTAGACTATAGCAGAGATGACGTGCGTGACAGTGTGATGTGAACGTGGCGATGCGTGCGTAGTTATTCATCATAAATTATTTGCTCACGCAGTCAAACCAGCAGCAGTCTGAAATCAATTATGTTAGTTAGTTTTGGATCACAGTGAAGTTGACGGGACACAAGGAAAAATCAGTTTTAACATATCCTACAAGTCGGGTTAACTCAATTAGGATTCGTCTTGCAATTGAGCAACATATTTCGACCTCGGCATTGAACTTTGAAGTCTTTTTAGTTCGCTTTGCATCCCGTCCACTACACCCCACTACACTACTACACCGACGTAGTTTAATTGTCTTATGATTTAACATTTTAACTGACAACTTATTAACATGAACATCTCGCACTTGGTCCGCCCCGCTGCTGCCTGTGGCGCGTCCCTTCGGGTCGAGGTATAGACTGGATTGACAGTTGTTAATAAGGAAGCGGCAAAGATTAACACGATTCTGTGGTATATACAAGATCTAAACAACCCACCTGGCTACTTTTATATTGTTTCATTTATAAAGTATTGATTATATTTACCGATGTTTCGGACCATGGGATGTATGATATGGTCAGTGGTCACTTTGGTGCCGCCGTCGATGCCGCTGCCCAGGCGTCGCCGCCACCGCCGCCGCTGCCTGTTGGGACGCATCGGTTTTGTTGTTTTCATCATGCCACGCAGTCAGTTGTTTGTTGTCTTTGTTTGCCGCTACTCCAAGCCCTGTAGATTTTTTCAAATTATATATTTAATATAGAACACAAAGTTTTCAGACAATGTTCTAGGATTGTACGGATTTCCTGTTAATAAAACGTTTGACTAAATTGACTGAATATACGATTCGAAACTATTAGATAGTAATTAATTAGTAATACAGATTTGGTTTCAGTTTTTACAGATTGTATGTACCTACCTGCATTTTTTTTTCACATTTAACATGACCTATGTGTACTTGTATGTTTTGATGGAAGTTGATTTTATCTCAGATAGGCCATGGTCAATTTTTAATAATATTAGCATAAGTTCAACGTTTGTTTGGGTGTGGCGACATCTTTGAATAATACATCTGAAGAATATTTTCAAGTATTCATAATGTGTATAAAATTTGGTAAGGATATAGGAGGAATCTTTCCATCCATCTATCAAAGTGATAGGTTGTACCTATTTCAGGAGACGATAAAAGGTTATTTGATATCCAAAATAATTATCGTCAATTTAAGTGTAAGGGGCAAAATATTAATGGTAAATGTGCATGATAGGTTGTACCTATTTCAGGAGACGATAAAAGGTTATTTGATATCCAAAATAATTATCGTCAATTTAAGTGTAAGGGGCAAAATATTAATGGTAAATGTGCATAGAAAATTGTCTTGAGTACCTTTGCATTGATAGTTTCAAAGCTGGGTTGCGATGATGTAGTGTGGACTGTAGTAGAGATGACGTGCATGACAGTGTGACTTGAACGTGAAGTGAACTTGATGATGCGTGCTTGCTCACAGCGAAACCAGCAATCTAAAATCAATTTTTTTGTTAGTTTAGGGTCACAGTGTAGTTGACAGGATGCAAGGAAAAATCAGTGTTAACTCATGGCTCTGGGTGCAATTATACACATCCATACTCTTTCAGTCACAGCAGAGTCGCCACGTATAAAGATTTGGATTTAGTTTTTAGCGATTGTTCATACTTGTTACTTGTCATATTGTGCGAAACACAGTTTAATTTAATATTGTAAAATCATGTTTCCAATTATCAAAGATTATCTTTTGTTAGGAGTTGCAGTCTATGTCGCGGCGGCGGCGGTAGCGCGGCGTGGTGTCTCGTTTAAATTTATTATTATTCCTACTAACCTGGGTTTCGCTTCGTTCGCGCGTCCGTCCAGTAGATTAGGCACCTATCTGCATGTAGATTATTGCAGATACATAGATACCCGTCGCTGTAGATAATAGCACCATGGTCTCGCCGATGTGTTTACTATTTCCTGAAAATAAAAATATAAATCATGATTCAAAACTGAACAAACAAAAGAAAAGAACATCGACAAGGTACTTATGTACCCCATCAGAATAGATTGTAGGGCGTAGGTCACGTTGCCCCATTGCTTATTCTGACATGAAATAAGTACCTATGTATCACCAAGCGCGTATAGGTAAGTAAGTTAGGGCATTGCCAAGGTATGTAATTCAATTTACCGACTACCTATAATATGAAAGAGGTTATAATGTTCCGGAACATTATAACCTCTTTCATATTATAGTGTTTGTGATTTTTTATTTTAATCTATTTATTATTACTCATTTATAATTTTCTATTTTAATTATACCCCGAGGGATTCATATTTGTCCCGCAAAACTTGCCTCTAAATTTATTATTATTCCTACTAACCTGGGTTTAGCTTCGTTCGCTTGACAACGCGCGTCCGTCCAGTAGATTAGGCAGATAGGTATCTGCATGTAGATTATTGTAGATACATAGATACCCGTCGCTGTAGATAATAGCACCATGGTCATGCCGATGTGTTTAATATTTCCTGAAAATAAAAATATGAACCATGATTAAAAACTGAAAGAACCAAAGAAAAGAACGGATCGAGAGATGCTGCGTTAGCTTATAAATTATCATGGCAATTAAATCAAAGTGAAGAAGTCATTCATGATAGCCTCGTAATTTGTTAGATGTTAGATGGTACCTATTAGGTACAAGTGAGTGTTCGGCTGAAACAACGATGCCCGCTCTGGTAGGCAGACGAAGTATGTAGATAGTTAATGCAGTCATCATCATCAGGATCATCTGGACAAAGGCCTCCCCTAATGAGCGCCAAAGCGCCCTGTCTTCAGCTTGTTGCATCCAGCATCTGCCTGCAGTCTTTCGCAGGTCGTCATCCCACCTTGCCGGAGGACGTCCTACATTACGTTTGCCGAGTCGTGGTCTCCACTCAAGAACACGTTTACCCCACCAACGGTTGTCGGTTCTTCGCAAGATATGGCCGGATCACTGCCACTTAAGCTTGCTAATTCTTTGTGCTATGTCGATAACTTTGGTTCCCTGTCGGATGGAATCCTATCCTTCAGAGAAACTCCGAGCATAGCTCTTTCCATAGCTCGCTGAGCGACTTTGAACTGGTTGCTGCAGTACCTGACGTCGAAACAAAATAAAATTAAAAATTATAACCATTTTCCACACCACCCTTGAGGTATGGTTTTAGGCGCGTTTTTTTTTATGTGGTATCCCCCTATTAGGCCTAGTCCACCCCAAAACCACTCTAATTGCTAACTACTTATATAGTGAAGAAGTCTAACTTCAGTTCAGTCTACTAATAACCTATTAAGGTAGGTAAGCCATGCACCCATACTAACTACATCTATCAGTCAAGAAGTCTAACTTCAGTTCAGTCTACTAATAAGGTAAGCCATGCACCCATACTAACTACATCTATCAGTCAAGAAGTCTAACTTCAGTTCAGTCTACTAATAAGGTAAGCCATGCACCCATACTAAATACATCTATCAGTCAAGAAGTCTGTCTATTATTCTAATTCTAAAAACTCAAAAAAAGCTTCCAAATAAATATGCATGCACCCATACTAAAATTCATAAATTTTTAGAAGTTAATGAAGCAAAGCTACCTAAATTACTATGATAAATACATTGTCTGTGTGTGTGTGTGTGTGTGGTTTATATAGGTACATTACACCAACAAATTTTACCAACCAAAATTTCATATAGGTACAATAACTACACCAACAAATTTTACCAACCAAAATCTAACTAAATGTATAAGTTTATATTTACTTGCATGCAGGTAGCTACTATAATATACAAATAGATAATGTATGTTCAAGTGTCTCTGATAGTTTTATGTGGTATGTGTACCTACTCGTATATATATTACATAATTTCTAAGAACTAAACTAAACAACATACTGTCTGTCTCGTCTGTCGGTCTGTTCGTAAGTCTATCTGTCTGGTGGTCCGTCGGTCTGTTCGTTCTGTCTGTCTGCCTGCATGTCAGTTACCTACTCGTTTATAGTACGTAATTTCTAAGAACTAAACTAAACGACATACTGTCTGTCTCGTCTGTCGGACTGTTCGTAAGTCTATCTGTCTGTTCGTTCTGTCTGTCTGCATGTCAGCTACCTACTCGTATATATTACGTAATATGTCTGTCTGTCTGTCTGTCGGTCTGTTCGTCTGGTGGTCCGTCGGTCTGTTCGTTCTGTCTGTCTGCATGTCAGTCTGTCTGTCTGTCTGTTACTATTTCACTATTAAACGGGTGTTTTACGAGTGCGTGAATGAATGGTGTGTGTATCAAGACATATCAATAACATCAATTATAAAACTTTATAATAATCAATGCATCGTAATCGTGCGGAATTAGGAAAAAATTTATTTATTATAGCTATGAATAAAGTGAATGAAAGTTTTAGATAGATTATACGTAAAGTGTACATTGGTCTTGTTTTAAATCCGGTCAGGCATTGAACTTGGAACAATGTTGCCAATGAGACGACTATCAAATCTGTAAGAACAACCACGACGCTCTGGTCGATACCACCTCATTATCGAAAACATCATAAGACAACAATAATGTCTATGTAAATTGAAAATTGTTACGTATTCGTTGGTCCGAATATACCCCTTCTTTCACTTGTGAGGAATCGTTTAAATGCAATCAGCGAGTCACACAAGACGCATTGTATGACCGAAAAACATTGGGAAGGCAGATATCAATGCAGGCACAGGTGATCACTGCTCGACTTATTCAGCGAGGGTGCCGAACGCCGTACGCATGAATGAGGATCTCCGACCCGTCGGTGAAGGCTCGTATTGCGTCTCGTTGCCGGCGATAGGGGCGAGTGCAGCAGTTGTCCCTGATCGGCGACTGCCGTCGATGCGGAAACGATGTCCGCTGACCGCGCCGACGACGACAGCCGTCCACCGTAGGCATCGGCCGCTGGATTCGTCTCATGCTGCGCCGTCGGTCTGTCATATAGAGCAAAGAGGTAAGGAGGACATACCTGGGTTCATTTGTAGGGAGTGGTTTGTGTTCAGTGTTTGCTTGTAAGTGAGCTCTTCTCTCCAGTCCATCCGTACCCACCCCCACCCTAACCACATCTTCTAATGTACCCGACAGTCAAGACCCTCTCTCCACAGCCTAATTCCCCATATATTACATTATTTACACAAATCCTAACAATATAAAATTATCTTATTAGGTACTGATCATGCCGTGTTCGAAATTCGGCTGTGAGGATGGTTTCATAAATTATCTATCCTGTGCGAAAGGTAGGTAGGTATCGTTAGGTTTGTCAGATAAACAGCGTTATTATTAGAATATTGAACATTGTAAACGCAACAGGTTATGCAGTAATAATAAATCAAATAAAAAGGTTATTATATTGGTTAAAAAGTAGGAAATATAGCAGTCATCGATAGGTGTTAAATAATGTTATCTATCAGTGAACAATAAAAGTAATTTATTAATTTTAATAATGATAGAAAAAAAACGTGATTTTGGACATGAGTATTTTGATTTTACAGTATTACCTTACTACCAGTTTTACAATGTTATAGAGAAAAAACAGTATGGAGGTACAACATGAATGTGAATTGAATAAAAGTTTAATAATTAACAGACTATGAAAATAAAAAAAAGGATTTTTGGATATGGTTAGTGGTAATAATCTTGATTTTATAGTATTACCTTACCAATACAAAAATGTGCATATCTGAAGAAATTATTTGTTTAAGTGTAGGTGGTAGTAAGTTAATAGAAATCTGTAAAGTAAATTGTTGCTTAACTTTATAATTATGATTAATATTAAGATTTTGTACTACCTAACCAGTTGCATTATTACATAATATTGACTTTAATTTTGCTTGAAGCTTGGTGTGGGTTAATATGCGAATCTAATGTTTTGTTAGCATTGTGGTTTCGGACAAAACAAAACTTAAATTTAGGTGAGTTAATGTGGGTGTGTGAATATGTGAGGGTGTGTTTATGTGAGTGCGTTTGGGGTTTCGATCCTAAGCCCAGCCTCAAATAAGAGACTGGATAGGACGTGAAACCCTCGTATGTGGCGTGGAGAACCCGTTGCTAACACCAGTCTCTGTAAAGAAACTGGCTAGCGTGGGTTGCTCGCACGTGTGTGTGTAATGTGCATGTTAATGTGAAATTTAAGTATTTTTTGTTCTAGAAATTTGTGGTAAATAATATTATAATCGATTCATTTGATTGTAAATGAATGGCTTTGATGAGGGCAGTAAGACTTTAACTATGAAAATAACAGAAAAGTATTTATGGATGTGGTTAAGGTAATCTTGATTTTATAGTATTACCTTACCAATAAAAAAAGTGCCTATCTGAAGAAATTATTTGTTTGAGGTAGGTAGTAGTAATGTAGGTAGGTAGTAAGATAATAGAAATCTAAATTGTTGCATAACTTTATAATTATGATTATCGTGATGTAAGAATTGGTATAATTCGTAGGTTATTTTGTCATTTATTGAAATAGGTCTACTAATGTCCAACTGTGGACGTCTTTTTATTGTACCTACATTATGAAAATGAACTCGGTTACTATAAAATGTTTAGTTAATGAAATGATATTATTCTATAAACTTTTTGCATTTAACACCAGTTAATAAAGTAAATTTTACTTATATTCTAGTAGTATTTTTTTTTCAACATTTTTTTTTATTTCTTTTTGGTAAATGCTTTTTCTTTTGCATTTGTTTTTTTTCCATACATTATTTTGTCATAATTTTTTAACATGTACTTTTTTTGTCTTTTTCTTTTTTTTCTTTTTTCTTTTTTTTGGTTTGTTTTTTTTTTTCTTTTTTGTGTTAGCTTAGTTGATAACATTATGAACTGCCTATCAATGTACAAAGTATTTAAAAGAAAATTTTGTTTCTACAAACATATTTATGACAAAATTAATAAGTATTAAGAGAATGATACAACAATATTTACATATAATTAGTAATGAAAGTAAGATCAAGATTTGTTTAAAATCTTCTTAAATTAAAATAGTGGAAAAAATAATAATTAGATAAACCCATTCCTAAGCTGTCTTCCGTTATCTGAGCCTGCTGATGTGGATCCAGTTGCGACAGTAATGTTTAGTGTAGAGAATGTTTCCTGATCAAGTTCGAAGGCCAGCTGTTGTCAATAAACACCGGAATCCCGCCTGTTCTCCAAAAATCCAATAAACTTCAATAAAAAATAGATGGTGGAATATAAGGTTTCTTCCTTATAAAGTGAGATTTTGTTAGAACATCTGCATTCTGTCTGTCACCATGTCAGCATTCTAATTTTCATTGAACACAGCGAGTAGTGTTTCAGTACTGATCTCCTTCAAAGTTTGTTCGAGATCACAGCTTTGCTTTGCGTTTCTTGTGTTATTATGACATGTGTTATTTATTGCTTTTCATGTTTCTTGATCAAGTTCGAAGGCCAGCTGTTGTCAATAAACACGGGAATCCCGCCTGTTCTCCAAAAATCCAATAAATTTCAATAAAAAATAGATGGTGGAATATAAGGTTTTTCCCTTATAAAGTGAGATTTTGTTAGAACATCTGCATTCTGTCTTGTCACCATGTCAGCATTCTAATTTTCATTGAACACAGCGAGTAGTGTTTCAGTACCGATCTCCTTAAAAGTTTGTTCGAGATCACAGCTTTGCTTTGTGTTTCTTGTGTTATTTTGCTTTTCATTATTAGTGGCACTGCTTCGTCTACCGTTTCTTGCTGTATCACACTTGTTGGTTGGTAGAATTCTGTCGCTATTATTTCATGTTTTCAGGTCTTTTTGACTCTTGTTGATGTAAGTGAAATATCATTACGTCAGTTTTGTTTCCAGCTTATTTTTAACTATCTTAATATAATTGGGTACTCTTCTAATGTCATATTTTCGTGAATATAATATTTGTGAGGCAGTTTAATTGTAGCGAAAGATAAATTTATCATTTCTTATTTACAGTCTTGATACTATCATTTCAAATTGTTAACAAATAATTTAATATAAGTGCACAGTGACTGTCCATAAGTTTTATTGGAACTATTTTAATGATTAGTACATTTTGCGTAAGTACATATTAATGAAAGTAATTAATGCTATTTACTAATTATATAATTTGTTACATTATAATGAAACTCACAGAATTGCTATCTACATGAAACATAAAGTGAGAATGATGTTCAAAATAAATAAATTAAATCTGTTTAGCGTTAACTGCATAAAGTTAAAGAACTCAGAATGGTTGTGTGCAAACAAAATCATTTCAGTATATTGGTTTTACTTGAATTAAAAGTTGTGCAACAGGGTATTCAGATTTTCAGATTCAGATTTTTTTAATCTTTGATGTGAATAGCTCAATTCAGTTTATTGAAATTCTTTGTAATATGCGTTGCATGTACTCTAATTTTTTTTATTTCCAATGTTTATAATAAAGTAGGAGGAATACTTCGAATATACGATTTTTTTAGAATTGTGGTTTCGGACAAAACAAAACTTAAATTTTAGTGAGTTAATGTGGATGTGTGAAAGAGGTGTGTGAATATGTGAGGGTGTGTATATGTGAGTGCGTTTGGGGTTTCGATCCTAAGTCCAGCATCAAATAAGAGACTGGATAGGACGTGAAACCCTCGTATGTGGCGTGGAGACCCCGTTGCTAACACCAGTCTCTGTAAATAAACTGGCTAGCGTGGGTTGCTCGCACGTGTGTGTGTGTAATGTGCATGTAAATGTGAAATTTAAGTATTTTTTGTTCTAAAAATTTGTGGTTAATAATAATATAATCGATTCATTTGATTGTAAATGAATGGGTCTGATGAGGGCAGTAAGAACGTTTTCAAAGAGTTAATAATAGGCAATAAATTAAGAATGAAGAAGAAAAGTAACGAAGATATAATTGATGAATTTGTTAAAAGGTAGTTAAGATTTTTTAACGACATAACCAGTTGCAATATTACATAATATTGATTTTGCTTGAAGCTTGGTGTAGGTTAATATGCGAGTATAATTGTTTTGTTAGCATTGTGGTTTCGGACAAAACAAAAATTAAATTTAGGTGAGTTAATGTGGGTGTGTGAATATGCGAGGGTGTGTATATGTGAGTGCGTTTGGGGTTTCGATCCTAAGTCCAGCCTCAAATAAGAGACTGGATAGGACGTGAAACCCTCGTATGTGGCGTGGAGAACCCGTTGCTAACACCAGTCTCTGTAAAGAGACTGGATAGCGTGGGTTGCTCGCACGTGTGTGTGTAATGTGCATGTTAATGTGAAATTAAAGTATTTTTTGTTATAGACATTTGTGGTTAATAATGATATAATCGATTCATTTGATTGTAAATGAATGAGCCTGATGAGGGCAGTAAGAACGTTTTCAAAGAGTTAATAATAGGCAATAAATTACGAATGAAGAAGAAAAGTAAGAAAGATAATAACTGATGAATTTGTTAAAAGGTAGTTAAGACTTTTTTACTACATAACCCGTTGCAAATATTACATAATATTGAGTTTGATTTTGCTTGAAGCTTGGTGTGGGTTAATATGCGAATATAATTGTTTTGTTAGAATTGTGGTTTCGGACAAAACAAAACTTAAATTTAGGTGAGTTAATGTGGGTGTGTGAAAGAGGTGTGTGAATGTGTGAGGGTGTGCTTATGTGAGTGCGATTGGGGTTTCGATCCTAAGTCCAGCCTCAATTAAGAGACTGGATAGGACGTGAAACCCTCGTATGTGGCGTGGAGAACCCGTTGCTAACACCAGTCTCTGTAAAGAGACTGGCTAGCGTGGGTTGCTCGCACGTGTGTGTGTAATGTGCATGTTAATGTGAAATTAAAGTATTTTTTGTTCTAGAAATTTGTGGTTAATAAAAATATAATCGATTCATTTGATTGCAAATGAATGGGTTTGTGAAAGACAAAAATATGTACAACACACATTAAAAGTTTATCACATTTTTGAAAATAGTTTTTTAGACGGTTTCGGACTTAAATTACACTAATGATTCTAATCTATTAGACCTTACATAACTCTTGGACACGTCACAACTCTTTGAGAGTCCACTCCCACTTTCCCCCTTTCCCCCCATGTAGGCTGTGGAGGGAGGGTGTTGGCTGTAGGGTACATTAGAAGATGTGGTGGGTACCCACCCGTACCCACCCCGAAGGTGGGCAAGGATGGACTGGAGAGAAGAGCTGACACAAACACTGAACACAAACCAGTCCCATGAATCCAGGTATATCCTCCTTACGGCTCTATATGACAGACCGAGGGCGACGGAGACGAATCCAGCGGCCGATGCCGATGCGACGACGGTGGGCGGCTGCCGTGGGAGGACGCGGTCAGCGGGCATCGCTTACGCTTCGACGGCAGCCGTCGATCAGGGGCAACTGCTGCAGTCGCCCCTACCGTCGGCAACGTGAGTCAATACGAACCATCACCAAGGAGTCACGAACCTCATTCTTGCATACGTCGACAAACACCCAGGCTGCCTAAGCCGGCCAGTAATAACCTATGACACTACATTGGTATTTGCATTCGCAATGTTTTAAAGAGCATACAATGCATCTGGTGATGGAGTCATCTGACGACATTCCACCGATACGTCACAAGTTTGAAAGCGTATATCCTACCAAGGGATGCGGATCAACAAACAATTTACATAGACTTGTTGGCTTACCATGTTCAGGATAATCAGTTGATATCGACTAACGTCGAAGTCGGTCCTTACAGACCAACGGCCGACCCTCGATAACACCGTTCCCGATTCAATACCGTTTCGGATTTAAAACAAGACTGCAGTATCGTCCTTGACCTATCATCTACGAAAAACATTCATTGCGCTATAATCATAGTTGTAATAAATATATATTTTACCAACATCAACACATATTAAGAAGTATTCATTATCATTGAGTTACAAGTAACATTACAATATAATCTTGAAAGTTGAGTAGGTACTATAATATATAAATAAAGTTAGTCTCTATGTAAATATAAGAATATTAAAAATATCACAGTATACGGCCACTTTTCATGAATTAAAATGATTCTACTCGATTGCCCACAGATGTACAGAGGTGAACAATTCTGAACATTTCCAGGAAGCTCCAAGTTATTATTATAATTATTATTACTGCCTACTAAATATTAAGTTTTATAAGATAAGCTCGGAAATTACTATATTTTTCGCGTACGGTTTGCCATTTATAATTCGTTCCGGATGCATTAGAATTTTGATATTTTGTTTTGCCGTAACTCTACCTAAAGCGACGTAAAGCTGCCCGTGGCTAAACATGTCAGATCTTAGGTCTAAACCGACGCGAGCTATCGTCTGACCCTGACTTTTATGTATTGTCATCGCGTAGCATAACTGTAGAGGAAACTGACGGCGCAACATTTCGAAAGGACTGTTTGTACTAATTGGAGCTTTAAATAATATTCGCGGAATTAAATGATCATCGGGACCATTTAATTTTCTAACTCTGATCAAGAGATGCGATGTTCCCGTTACTATTACTTTTGTACCATTTACAAGACCGTCATTAAAACTGATATTACGAATGATCATGCATATGCATCCTATTTTTAATTTGAGGTCGTGTTCTGGGATACCTTTCGGATTTAAATTATTTAATGTATCAGACCCAAAAAATAGTTGATCTGCACGATCGTTATCTATTCTGTCTATCGAGTAAAAGTGCTCTACCTCCCCCTCTAATTTATCTAATATTAAATTATTTATATCTTTTACGGCCTCGTTGCGAGTGCATAATATTGCACGGTGAATACATTCACTGGGCTCTTCTAATGATGGAAAAACAAAGTCTACTAATTCTTCAAGATCGTCTACTGTATCTATATTACTGATGTCAATTACATTCTTAAGATTAGCTAATGGAAAATCTACTGTGGGTACGAGGTTAGAGCCAATATTTAATATAAATTCACTGTAATCCCTATCGTGACATCTGTGTGAAGTTACTAATGAAAAAGATTTAATTTTCCGCCAAAGAGGAGACGTTTTGACGGATGCATTTAAGATGTCAGAATTTGTTTTCGCGTTCGGAACTACGGGTGGGATTTGCCTAAAGTCTCCAGCAAAAATAATAACTTTACCACCGAAAATTTTGTTGTTCCTCATAAGATCCCGCAAAGATCTATCTAAAATATGAATTAAATATTTATGAGCCATCGGAGCTTCATCGTAAATAATGACGTCCGCGTGTGATATCAAATCGGCTCTTTGACTACCGTTGGTAATAGACCAGTAGCCGAGGTCGTCTACGAATTGTAACGGGAATTTAAACATGCTATGCGCCGTGGACCCCCCTGTGTAGTTCTGAGCGGCAATCGCAGAACTGGCCGTACACAAAACAACCCCTTGCAAATTGCCGCGTACGTGAGACGTCACCGTATTTAATAGATACGTTTTACCGGTACCAGCAGGACCATCAACGAAAATCGCGGTATCGTTTGCGGCGCGGAAGTTAGGGTCACTGCATAGATTGGCAACGTAATCGAAAAGCGCACGTTGATCCGCGGACAAGGTAGGTAAATGTTCGTCGACTTCATTTACCAACGAATCGCGATTGTATTCGACGCGTTCCCTACCTAACTCGGTCGTATTGTCGACGACTTCTGGCAAACCGTTTTGATTGAGCGACGTTCCGTGCTTCCGAAGCATTCTATTAATTTGAATGAGACACAAAGTGTGTACTCTTTCCTCGTCAGCGTTGTCACCTAATCTGTGCGAAATATCTTCGCTCAATTGTGTTTTGAATTTGTCCCAGAGAGAAGCTACTGCGACGCCGTTGACAGCCAAAAGAACAAAAAAGCTACGCAGTCGCGGTCCCGTGAAAAAAGTAGATGCTTCTAACATAGCTCTTTCGTATTCGGCCTCGTCATCGGCCAAACCAACAAATTTAGCAGCATCCTGGAAAGTGTGACAATCGGGACCACCAAGTTTTACGAGATCTGCGAAACTACGACAGGGACATGATTTTAAAAGGACTCTGAGAAAGAATTGTTCACCTCTGTTTGGTGCGACCCAAAACAGACGCGCGACGAGCTCACCCCTTTGTCTTTTTGTGACGAATTTACCATTTCCCATTTGCAATATTGCCGTATTTTTTGTAGAGGGACGCTGCGGATGAACTATGTACTGCTCGTAAAAATCTAAGTATGTAAGTCCGTCAAATTCGTCTCCTAGGGGGCGGTTGAAATACGTCAAAAGGTCCGATGTGGCACGTTGCGCCGATTCCTCCTCGGTGCCTGGTTTAAAAAATACCGAGTGTTGATTCTCGAGGTGCACGGGTAACATTTTAACGGCTGGCTCGCGCGCGGTAACATCGAACTCTAACGTCCTCCAGGCCGCGTCACTGGAGCCTACGTATCTTTTAGTCACGTATGTTTCAATTTCATTATCTTTATCCGCTTCGGGCACTACAGTTACGCGCGACTCGTCCTGACCTTTACTAATATATTTAAACAAATATTTGACTACCGTACGATGAGTGGACACTTCCAAGTTAATATGAGCATCGTATTTAAGAAGAAGAGCCGCGTTATATGGAACAACCCAGGTGTCATTTACAGTTACTTCCCGATTATACTGTTTAATTTTACCTGTATTTTTACTGTCTCTACGCAAGTTAATAAATCCTTTATCTGTACTAAAAGTGGTGGCTGTTTCAAGTTTTGGAAAAAATTTATTACATTTACGTTTCTCACTATCCCAGCAAGGCAAATCAGTCCGATGCGGAGGACCACACGGACCGTGTATCATATTATTCAAAACGATCTTCCGCAATCTCCCGTCAGCTTCTGACTCTTTGGGAATATCGGCTCTAACAAATTTATCTATATCTATATTTTGGACAGGGCCGCCACCTTCCACCCTGAAGCAAATGTGAGCATGAGGTAAACCTCGTTTTTGAAATTCTATTACGTGTATTAAATAAAGGCATTTGCCAAACCAACGACCGGATCTTAAATCTCTTAATAAGGTAGCTAATCTTAAATTAAATGCTCTTGCACAAATAAGGGGATTTGCTCTATTTGATGTTATGGACTGTTGAATTTCCGGCCATTTAGGATTGCATGTAAATGTCAAGAAATATGATGGATTTCCCAACCTATTCACTAATGCAATCGAATCACAATATTTAGTTTTCATGTATCGCGGCCCCCCCGTAAAAGAGTTAGGCAAGTAAATACGACCCGCAACAACCCCCCCCTCTGCCTGAATTGTTTCATCAGAGCGAATCTCATTCCTGGCTACGATACTCATTTCAACTTCTTGAAGCGGAGCCGTTCTCAGTTCATTACGTGAGTTGTGAGTCTGTAAGCTTTTTATAAATCGTAAGCGCTCTTCTATTATTCGGCAATACATATCGACTAACCATTCCTCTGATAATCTACCTAATTCAGAAAAACGAGGCTCGGACAAAAGTAAACATCTGACATATTTATTTTGAGTTAATTTATTTTCCTTGTTATCTAATTTATTTGGATACCACCCTGGATTGCCTTGGGGATACAGCAGGGGATATTGAAAGCATTCATACAACGGATGCATAATGTCTACAGTGTGTGGTTTCCTAGCGCCTATTTTCCACACAGCTATGCAATTGGATTTGTATTCTTGCCTATCGGTATTTATAATAGCTGCTATTTCTCTACCTACAGGTTTGTCACCGAGAATGTTACCGTGAGTCGCGCGCGTAGTTCTCTGGAATTGAATGAAAGCCTCATCTGATGCCTCTCGGCTTAATCTTACGAAACAATCAATATACGGATTTACATTTTCTAAATAAGCATTTATGCATTGAACGATCTGTCTATCAAGGTTCCGACCTTGCGCTAATTCTTCACGTTCGCTTGGATCGTGAATATACAAACCTAAATTGTTTACGCTATCCGTGTAAGCTAAATCAAATACTCTATGATAAACGCGGCCTTGAATTTTTATAAACGACAGTCCTGTAGGTTGCACAAAACCGGATGTAGTCCCTAAAGCACTAAACGCGAAAAGGTTGTTATACGCCCTAGGTCTATCCAGAAACGATGGATGATCGTAAAAATCCTCGGTGAGCGGGTCAAATGTTTGGACGTTGTACGCACCGACTCCGCAACACCATTGCTTTCGCGATTTTTCTTCATCAAAGAGACGCGCCTTGCATTTAGAGCATTTATACGTCTCCGGCGACAATAGAGACGGGTTTTTTAACGAAAATGACCTAACCGCGTCGAGATCAGCGTCCCTCATCGCACCGAATAAGATTTTCGAACCGCGTAACGGCTCGTCAACATTGCGACTGCGTTCGTTGTATGTGGCCGAAGCGATTTGGTTGACTTCGGGGTTTCGCTCATTATAACGTTGGACGGCTCCGCGGTTCACCTCGGGGTGTAACTCGGCATAACGTTGGACGGCTCCGCGGTTCACCTCGGGGTGTAGGTCGTCATAACGTTGGACGGCTGCTCTGTGTACCTCGGGGTGTAGCTCGTCAAAACGTTGGACGGCTGCTCTGTGTACTTCGGGGTGTGATTGAGAATATGTTTGGACGGCTACGCGGTGAATTTCAGGATTATTTGTGGCATACTTTTTGACGGCTTTACGATTTACATTTGGTTTTTTGGCATTATATTTTTTTACCGCGTCTAGATGTGCATTTTCTTTTGTTTTTTTTCTACCGCGTTTAACTTTTTTGGGTCGACCAGCCTTTTTCGGTAAAGTCTTAGGGACTTCAATATTTTCGACGGGTAATTCCGAAAACATATTTTGTAGAACCACTGCTGGTTTATCATTGGTCGCAACCACATTTTTTGCATTTGATTTATTTGATTGAACTGTTCTTATAGATTTAGTCGTGGTTGCGACTGACCTAGTCTTTAAGCTAAGCATACCTAATTGCGATGCGCGCAATATTGATGGAGATCGCGACGATTCGGAATCGTTAAATGGCACAACGACGGTTGAATTTAATCTCAGAATAGATTGAGAGAGCGTCGCCGGCGACGAAGACTGAGAATCGCGATTATTAATTGGGTCACGGGTTAACGATAGATATTCCGATAGAATTGACGGCGATAACGTTGCCAGTGAACAGTCAGTTGCCGATCCAACTGAAGAAGGTAACGAATGCACAATGTTACTTACAACGCGAGTTCGGAGCGGCGCCGGCGGAGGCGATTGTGTTATCAGCTCAACCGGTGAGGGCAGTGTAGGAGTTGACGACCGCGACCTACGAAGAACGTTTGCGTAAGACGGCGAGCACTGTGTGAGATCGTTGTCGTTAAAGTTGTCGTTAACGTGAATAACGCGGACTCGGTTTATCGCATATTCGCCGTCTGGTATTCCACGCGCAAAAAGTAACTTAGCCAGTTGATGCAATGAATTGCATCGAAACAAACGCGCTACTCCGTTTTCCGCAAATTTGTTATTCGTGCCTACTTTATGGCTATTAAACAGATATAGAGCATTATTATGCCTCCAAAACGCCACCGTGTAAAGTTGTCCGGTAAACAAATAACTGTCCCTATCGTCGTTGTGCGCTGAATTAAATACGCTCGTTGCCAAGTGTTCTACCAACTGTGATTCAGCTACGGATTCAGGCAGATCTGATTTTGGGTTGGGAAACAGCCCATTCGCGATCCAGCAGTGGTCTATGTTTGATATTTGAGCCGAAAAATTCCCGACCCGAATATCTGTAGGCATGTCGTCGGGTCTAAGATAGGTTGTATCGGGCGGACACATAAACTTTCGTGACATGTAAAGCGCGTCGCCACTCTGGAGAATGGTATCTATATCGACTCTACTCTCGAATATTCGATTTAGCGCGACTGAATATACCGCGGCACATGTGGCCATGGCCATACACTGTGAGTTGTTACCTGAATATCGTGCATCCCCTTGGTGGGTGGTCCCTATCATGTGAAAAAATATGGTTAGATAATAAATACCTAGACAGTTGCACTTATATTCTAGTTTGGACAGATAATTGCCTCTTTAGACATCCGCGGAAAAGAGTTGCGAAGGCGCAAATTCTATGCTGGCACCACACCACACGACCTATCTACTTATTGTTAATGAGTTGAGACACAAAAATCCACAACCTACTTTGTTGTTTAGGTTCTAGAATAACACAGGTTAATTTTCGAATTTTAACCTCGAAGGCGGTTAAAAAGAGTGGTAAAGTTCATATGAAAAATTGTTATTCCTTGTTTAGATTTACTCAAAACTCTGTATAAATAAACTTTAATTTTTTTTACAAAACTACCCCAAGGTAGTTAAATTTCTAAAAATACTACGCGGGCGAAGCTAGTATTAAATACAACAACCATTGTATTGCTTTCTGAAAAGCTATTCAATTGTTATGTTATACCTAGCAAGTTATTTTATTGCCAGCCAACACGGTAGCTAATGGAGTCTATCGCACTACGCAAATGTATCTACGTAGGTACGTATAGAAATATATATTTCTATGAGTGAGTAGTTCACATTATCTACATTTCTGAGGTAGCTACCTACCTACCTACCTATCGGGCAGCGGCGCGCGACGGACGTGTGGCACAGCGTTTATGGCACCCAGACCCAGTGTTGAAGAGAAAGAACCAACTTAGAACTATGCACCTACTCCGGCCATTTCTAGGTACAATGTTTGTAAACAACTCACAACACAAAAATCCGAAATTCTTGATAAATATTTAGTAAGTAGGTAGGTAGGTACAGGCACGGTAATTAATGTTACCGTGGTACCGGTATTATGCATTATGGGAAAACACTTAACACAGTACATAAGTACCTATTACATAATTAGGTAGGTACAGTCATAAAAACATAATAACATGTCAATATTGCAATAACTTTACAAACATTGTATCTTGACTGCATGAGTAGGTACCTACTTACTATGTCTGCTTACTACATAGGTACCTACATACAGTTCGTGGTGCTAGTGTCAGCGCGCCGCGCCGTCCCGCCCGCCGCCGCACGAGCGTAATATTTTACACCTACCTACCTAGGTACTTCGGCAATTCAATATGACATCGAAATAATTCTTCTCGCTACCCCGCGCGCGCTACGGGGCGGGCGTCGCGCCGCGTGCCGGACGGCGCGGGCGGCGGGGCGGCGCATCCTACAGCTTACGAACGGGTCTCGCAGGCCTTTGTTGGTCTCGTCCACACCCAGTTCGATTTCTTTGATCTCGGGCACCCGGCACACGCCAACGAACGATCCTCGGCATTTGGCTAAGCCGTCCAGACAAGACCATCGAATGATCGAAGACCTGCGAGACCCGTTCGTTGGCGTTCGTTTGGTGTGCACGCAGCATCGTAGAATAGGCATACCTACTTACCTACATCTCCGTGGTTATAAAGACAGTTAACAGAAGTTAGGTGAGTAGGTCTATTTACACCATAGAAAAAGGATCCTAAAACCATTTGGTCTTAGGTGGTAGGTAAGGTACATACGGTACAAACAAGATGAGGTAGGTACAAACCTAGAACATTAGCACCAAGCTATTTATTCTTTAGATTTTTTTATATTATGTAAGTAGGTAGGTGGTGTAGGTAAGTGCAAAGTAATTCAGCACACTGTGATTTGTTAGTTTAGTTCAGTTGTAGGTATAAAAATTGTAGTTGAATGTAAACCGTATTGACTACAATCAAAACCTACCTAATATCTAGGTACCTACTTAATTAGGAATCTATACTTACTTAAGTATACCTATCAATGTACCTATAAAAATGGACTTCTATTTGCATTTGTCTAAAATAACAAAAGAAATACCTACGTATCTCAATTAAAGGATTTTGACATTATTCAAAATATTAAACGTCTCGGACGCCATGACAGTGCGCGTGATTCTATCAAATTCGGCTCCATTTAATTGAGTAGGTAGGTATTCGTTTTTTCACGATAAAAGGGATGAATTGCACTGTTTTTATCTGATTTTCAGTTAGGTTACATTGAAATAAAATAGCAAATCTACTCACCAGAGAGAATACAGCAAACTGCATCGTTAACTTGGCCCGATGCAGGCGGTGCCCGATCACCAGAAGCCGATCGCTTCGCTGATAATTGTTCGTTTTCACAAGTACGCTTCATCTAATTTAAAAGAAAATCATGTTATTAACACGTAATAAACTTATTAGCAACACTAAAAGAATAATTACAGAGAAAATAAAAATAATTACAAAGAAACCTCGCCGTACCTTAGAAAAGTTTGAAGAGAATGAACAGCAGATAGGGATGGGACATCTCAAGACGCTTGATCGATAGATTCACTATGGTAGTCGATTATTTTTGATCTAATATTATTTTCCATGATAATGCAATTTTTTTCAAAATTACTACTATACATTAGGTAGGTATATAGCAAATAGAAATCGTTATTTTTATGGGTTGATAGGGTCATACGAAAGGTACCTACATAATTATTCTTTGTCAAATCGTGTGCCTACACGTACCTACTCGGTCTTCAATATTTTTAAATAAGACGCCGTCTATATCATAGAAGTCGCAGAAAAATGTTTAGAGATACCTATTTATTTTTATTATATATATAGATAAAAATAATCTAAATGTTTGCAAATTGCTCGCTTTGCACGTAGCTGCATGGCAAGGAGTCATTTAAATTTGTAGAATAGGTTCACGTCACATCACATTGATTATTAAATGTGAAAATTGTGTTTTTTTTCATCTATACATGGAAAAGGCCATATTCTTAAAATTAATCACTGACGTGGACATAATGTGATATTTTTCATTTCTGTAGCTTTCTACGAAGAAACCTTTAGCCTGTTAGTTAATTCGAGATGGAGCAAACTTTTATCTTTTATTACATGATTAAAATTTCAGAAGGTATCTATAAGCTTATACTTACCTACTTGGTGTCCATAGAAAAGAAATAATATAAATAAAATAAACCAATCTACCTACACACTTTATTATCTGATAACTGGGACCTATTGAATACGTGTTTGTAATTCCGACTTATATAGGACTTTTACTAATGTAGAAAAATATTGTAAGCGTTTCTGTTTCCAATTTGTTTTTTTTTTTAACTTGTAAAGAATGTTTAGTTAGCGTATTTTTTTTTCCAAAATCGATACATTGTTACGTTTAGGTAATATCTTAACTTATCCATCACTATCACGGCAGTAGGTACCAAATTCTCGCTTGGATAGATTTCCGTTTCTGAAAGTGAGAGTCGTTTCATTTCGCGCGTGTGTCGCAAACACATTTTCTAATCATTTTTTAATGTAAACAATTTATAATATTTTTAAACAACCTTAATGTACTTGATGTATGCGTATAATAAACACATTTTATCGAAAAAGTAGAATGATTGGATTGAATAATCTTCACTCCGTCTTTTCCGCGCTATGTAAATGAGCCAATCACAATGAAAAATGGAATAGACAATAATAGCGCATCCTAGCCGACCATTTGGCATGACATGCTAAATGGACTGTCACTCATGAATGACCGTCTGGACAAATATTATGTGTATTGTTTTGAATCTATCGGTTAGATACAGGCATGGCTACGGTTGATTGATAATTCCTCTTATTCAAAGCTATGTAGGTATGTGTGAATACTAAGCAAGAATTATGGACCCTCCGGGTCCTTCATGCCATGCCCCATGATCATTCAGGTAACAAACACATAACATGTTGGATGAAGCCCACAGCCGCGGTTTGTAGCGCGATTCCATACAAACAGCTTCGTTTCTAGACGCCCCGCCGCAGCCGCCGCGCCGCCGCCGTGCGCCGTCGGTCGTCGCCACCCCCCTGCAAAAAAATTGCGGCTGTGGGGTAGAGGCTTGATCGTCTAGGAAGATTATAAAAATTTAAATTTCTTCTATCCATAGACATCAAATTTGTTTATGTTTGTTTACTTACAGATAATTTATTTTAGTACATAATAAAAAGAGGAAAGATTTGATAGTTTGTAAAACTACTGAGAAGCATACTTTTCAGGGAGTGACATAGGCTATATTTTGTCCCGGAATTCCCACGTGAAAGGGAAAAACCGCGAGTCGATCGTCTGTATGTAAAATTATGTAGGTAGGTAGTTAAATTTGTACCTAACTATTATGTGTTTTTCGCTATTTATTCATATCTACACATACCTACTAAAGAAAATACTGTAAAATAAAATTCACAGTGATAGTGGGTATGAATTCTATAGTACATACCCCTAGGTACCTACCCTACCTCTAGGTAAACTTTCCTCTAAACTGTCCAAACTTTTGTGCCACTCCATACGGTCCTGCGCCAATCTCATCCAGGTTCGCCCTGCGGTGTTAGAGATATCCCATCTTGCCACTTACCATTGCCATTTACCTAGATATTATTTGATTATTTCAGATTGCAGTAGTGTCTTACCTTAGAACATGTTTATGCTGCTAATAGTGCCATGGAGTTGACCAGAAGCCCTATTCCACCTAAGTAATTGCTCCACAACGCTTGCCCAGACAATGAAATCTCATTCCAAGTAATAGCCCAAAGGAAATCAGGTCTCTTGCAAGATGACAATAACATTAAAATTGCAGCGCATAATGCAACAAAAAAGCAAAGAACAGAAGGCATTCAATAAAATTGATTCCGAGCTTGATGAATTTGAAATGAAATTTACATTTACTTTATTAAAATAATATTCCAGCATACCTAAGGTAGATTATAAGTGTAAGTAAGGTAGTATATTTTAATAAAAGTTACCAACATTATTCAATAATTTTTATTATCTGCAAAAGATGAACCGCAGTAGGTACCTACTTGCATAATCTAAACTAACACAATAAGTATTTAATTAAATTCCTATGGTAGGAGATAGGTAACTACTTTATTAACAGTTTAAAAAGGTATGTCAGAAAATGCCCCAGGATGAGGTCTCAGAATAGGCATCTAAATAGAAATTCTAACAACTTAATATTTAAATTCTAACCCTATCTATATACCATAACACCGAAGAAGACACCCGCTTGCAGGAGAGGATTGATTTGCAGCTCGTGCCCCTGGGGGTGCTCGAGCGCCTGGGGGACTCGCCGCGCTCTGGTCTGGCTTGGAATGGTTTGATATGCCCCTCCCTTCGCTCACCGCAATATGACGAACGCCCGCCGTCATCAAATTCGTAATCCTCACCCACATGTTAGTCGAAAACGATACCCATATCAGATTTTTTGATGGGGAAGTAGGTTCAGGGGGGCTGGGGGCGAGAGGGGGTCACAGCACGGCTCGCTTCGCTCGCCGCAATGCTCCATCTGAAAGATAGGTCAAAAAATTAGGCAAAACATGGGCAAATTTTAGTTTTTTAATAAAAAAGGGGGGTCCATAGGGGCGGGGGGGTAAATTTTTTTTTGCATTCAAAATTATTTGCCTTGCCCAACGTGAAGGTGAAAAAATTTTCCTTCTATCTTACTTCGTTTGGGAGATATCAAAAGGGGGGGTGAAAATTGGGACGAGAGGGGGGGTGATTTTTTTTCTACCAACTCGAAAAGAAACCCTCTATACGATCCCGCAATCGAAACTGCTCTATCACGTCGGCATCCGGTAGCACTCTCAAAAGGGGGGGTCCTGGGGGAAGTGGGGGGGCAAAATTTTTTTTGCAATGGAAATCACTCGTGCCCCTCTATACGAATCCCTAAAAATTTTTCATCCGAATAGCTCCGTTGAAAAGAAGGGGGGGTGGGGTGGGCTCCGGGGGGGGAAATCTCGAAAAGTCGGGATTTTCCCCAAGTCACCCCCACTCCCCCTATACGTTTCCGTAAAAAAAAACATACCTTCCCATCCACCAACAGGGAGAACAATCGTGTCAATGAGTCAGTCAGTCAGTGAGTGAGTGGTAATCTACCTTTATATATTATAACTAGTATGGTATAAGTGCGCGAGCTGCAAGCAGCTCGCGATGGTGGCTGTCACAGTGTTCGTTTTTAATTGTATACCCCTTTTCGTAACCTACGTCATTGATTTTATCGAAATCACACAGCAAGGCTCGCTTCGCTCGCCTTGCTGTGAGACGTGTGTCGTATTGCGGTTCGCTTCGCTCACCGCAATCCGACACACGCCCGCCGTCATCAAATTCGTAATCCTCACCCCCATGTTAGTCGAAAACGATACCCATATCCGATTTTTGGATGGGGAAGGGGGTTCCGGGGGGGCACGCGGGGGTCACAGCACGGCTCGCTTCGCTCGCCGTGCAGTTCCCCAATAGTCGCATTGCGGTTCGCTTCGCTCACCGCAATACGAACCCGCTCGCTTCGCTCGCCTTGCTGTGTGACGGATTGCGGTTCGCTTCGCTCACCGCAATCCGACACACGCCCGCCGTCATCAAATTCGTAATCCTCACCCCCATGTTAGTCGAAAACGATACCCATATCAGATTTTTTGATGGGAAAGGGGGTTGAGGGGGGCGGGGGGCGAGGGGGGGGGTTACAGCACGGCTCGCTTCGCTCGCCGTGCTGGTCCCCCGTTGTCACATTGCGGCTCGCTTCGCTCGCCGCAATGCTCCCCCGGGTTCGGGGGTGTCCTGGGGGAAGAGGGGGGCAAAATTTTTTTTGCAATGGAAATCACTCGTGCCCCTCTATACGAATCCCTAAAAATTTTTCATCCGAATCGCTCCGTTGAAAAGAAGGGGGGGTGGGGTGGGCTCCGGGGGGGGAAATCTCGTAAAGTCGGGATTTTCCCCAAGTCACCCCCGATTCCTCTATACGTTTCCGTAAAAAAAAACATACCTTCCCATCCACCAACAGGGAGAACAATCGTGTCAATGAGTCAGTCAGTCAGTGAGTCAGTGGTAATCGAGCTATATATATTATGACTAGTATGGTATAAGTGCGCGAGCTGCAAGCAGCTCGCGATGGTGGCTGTCACAGTGTTCGTTATAAATTAAGTTCCCCTTATCGTAACCTACGTCATTGATTTTATCGAAATCGGCAGCAAGGCTCGCTTCGCTCGCCTTGCTGCGTGACGTGTGTCGTATTGCGGTTCGCTTCGCTCACCGCAATCCGACACACGCCCGCCGTCATCGAATTCGTAATTCTCACCCCCATGTTAGTCGAAAACGATACCCATATCCGATTTTTTGATGGGAAAGGGGGATGAGGGGGGCGGGGGGCGAAGGGGGGTCACAGCACGGCTCGCTTCGCTCGCCGTGCTGGTCCCCCGTTGTCGCATTGCGGCTCGCTTCGCTCGCCGCAATGCTCCCCCGGGTTCGGGGGGGTCCTGGGGGAGAAGGGGGGCAAAATTTTTTTTGCAATGGAAATCGTATGACCTCCTCTATACAACCCCCTAAAAATTTTTCATCAGTGTGACTCTGCTTGGGAGCCACCCTGGGGGGAGGGAGTTCCTGGGGGCAAATCCCGAAAAGTCGGGATTTTCCCCAACTCACCCCCACCCCCCCTATACGTTTCCGTAAAAAAAAACATACCTTCCCATCCACCAACAGGGAGAACAATCGTGTCAATCAGTGAGTCAGTCAGTGAGTGAGTGGTAATCTAGCTATATATATTATGACTAGTATGGTATAAGTGCGCGAGCTGCAAGCAGCTCGCGATGGTGGCTGTCACAGTGTTCGTTTTTAATTGTATACCCCTTTTCGTAACCTACGTCATTGATTTTATCGAAATCACACAGCAAGGCTCGCTTCGCTCGCCTTGCTGCGTGACGTGTGTCGTATTGCGGTTCGCTTCGCTCACCGCAATCCGACACACGCCCGCCGTCATCAAATTCGTAATCCTCACCCCCATGTTAGTCGAAAACGATACCCATATCAGATTTTTTGATGGGAAAGGGGGTTGAGGGGGCGGGGGGCGAGGGGGGGGAATCAGCACGGCTCGCTTCGCTCGCCGTGCTGGTGCCCCGTTGTCGCATTGCGGCTCGCTTCGCTCGCCGCAATGCTCCCCCGGGTTCGGGGGGGTCCTGGGGGAGAGGGGGGGTAAATTTTTTTTTGAAATCGAAATCGTATGACCTCCTCTATACAACCCCCTAAAAATTTTTCATCAGTGTGACTCTGCTTAGGAGCCACCCTGGGGGGAGGGGGTTCCTGGGGGCAAATCCCGAAAAGTCGGGATTTTCCCCAACTCACCCCCACCCCCCCTATACGTTTCCGTAAAAAAAAACATACCTTCCCATCCACCAACAGGGAGAACAATCGTGTCAATGAGTGAGTGAGTCAGTCAGTCAGTCAGTGGTAATCTAGCTATATATATTATGACTAGTATGGTATAAGTGCGCGAGCTGCAAGCAGCTCGCGATGGTGGCTGTCACAGTGTTCGTTTTTAATTGTATACCCCTTTTCGTAACCTACGTCATTGATTTTATCGAAATCGATAACCAAGAGTGGGTTTTGCGATGAAAAACATGTCAGCCATCTTGGATTTTGAAATGGACATCTTTTTCGTAATCTACACAGTCGAGTTAGTCGAAAACGATACCCATATAAGTGGGTGTGGTGTCACGATTTTCTAATGAATTTAACTATTAGCGCCATCTTAAAGTTTTATCCGAAACTAATTAGTAACATTGAAACCTACCTAATATTATGTCAGGGAATCGATTTGTTTATTATTAGTTTTAAAGGCTGTAACTGTTCTTTAAAGGCTCGATAGATGGCAATTGTTAAAAATATCAAAAACAAACTTGAAATAACTTATCTATGAAGTTTTCACGGACTTTGGACGAATAATATTCCTTGTCCATAAATCATAGAAAATCTTTCAGTTATAAATTCACTCATTATGTTCTTCTAATTCAATTTTGAATCTACTGTCAATCATCATTTTACGCCATCTATCGAGCTGCTTTGAACTAATAAAACTATAAGGTGAAATAGATGTGATTTTAATAGTTATTTAATACTTATCCTCGTAGTAAAACTATTTAAACAACTATTTATATAATATACATTCTGATGTAATACCTACATTTTCTATTTCACAAAAATGGAATTTTACCTCGTAGCTGCGCGGGCACCCCTGCTGCGGGTTACGACGCCGAGGATGGTCAGTGAATTTCTTAATTTATTACCTACGTTTTGACTGTAATTATCTTCCTTCTTGGCAAACCATTTTTACTTTGAGTACTTAGGTGATGTACGTGACAAACAAATTAGTTTATCTCAGACTTCTTTACTTTAGTTAACAAACTGTGTGATCTATCTACTTCCTATAATCTAATTCCAATTTTTTCTAAGAACGTAGGTGTTTGTTTGAACATTTATGATTTATGTTTCATCTCCAGCTGCCAGGTACCTACCTACTTTTGTTTTAAATTGTGATAATCAGATAGGATATTGAATCATCACAATACACAAATATTGAAACTATGAAATCAAATTTTGTATTTTGACGTAAATAAAATAACCATAAAATACAATGTCATCTTATTATTGTTTTTACATAGTCAGTCAAGGTACTACATCAAAGTTGATTGTAATATATTATAGCACAATACAATGTTTAACAATATTTTAAAGCCTACAGTAAGCATTTTTTTCAGCTGAAGAATTATTTGAATTTGATGTTTTCCATTTGTAGATATCTGAAAAAGAGTAAAAAAAATCAGATACAATTTCATCATAGGTTTATATTTCTAAATTATTGTATTTATTTTTATGTAGAATGCAGTTTACACTTCTGTTATTCATTACACTAACACGCACATGTCGGTCTGGGCACCGAATGCGTTAAATAACAGCTGATACATACCAACGTTTATTAAATTGGTAGTGTAGGTAGAAAATATTAACTATATCATCTATTTCAATCGGAAAGTAAACTAACTTATGAATAATTTGATGACAAAGTTTTTTGTCCAATTTTTAATGTTTATATCTAATCAACGGTAGATACGACGACAGTTGAACATGCCTTCCTTGAATAATGGGGTTTTTGCCATAGTCATCATGTTTGGAAGTTCAGCCGTCTCTGCCATGCGTTTATCGCCTGTTTAATTATTAATTATTAGTACTCACCAGGATTCATTGTGCACAATATCTTGTTCTGGCTAATATAACGCGCGATCGTTCAGCAAGCGTAGCAAGGCAGTGAGATTAGATAACGTTTTGATTATTATTCACGTTGATGGGTTTTCTTTCCAACTTCTGAAAAATCAACAAGTTATTAATTTAAGTTACTTACTAAACATTTCATGCACGTTTGACGTACGTTTTAATGGAAGTTGAGTGTATCTCAGGTAGGCCATGTTTTTTTTTTAAATATTATTAGGATAAGTTCAAAATTTGTTTAGGTGTGGTGTCATTTATTTAATAATACATCTGAAGAATTTTCTAAAAACGTTATTTCTAAACGTGTTTAAATTTTGTAAGGATATAGGGTGAATCTTTCTATCCATCTATCAAAGTGATAGGTTGTATTTCAGGAGATGATTAAGTATAGGTTATTTTATATCCAAAATAATCATCGCGAAGACGCGTAAAAAGCAAAATATTCATATTATATATTAGAAAATGTGCATAATAAATAAATGGTTTTAGGTACCTCTGCATTGATAGTTTCAAAGCTGGGTTGCTTGGTTTCATGCAGCGATGACGTAGTGTAGACTGTAGCAGAGATGACGTGCGTGACAGTGTGATGTGAACTTGACGATGCGTGCGTAGTAATTCATCATAAATTATTTGCTCACGCAGTCAAACCAGCAGTCTGGAATAAATTATTTTAGTTAGTTTAGGATCACAGTGAAGTTGACGGGACACAAGGAAAAATCAGTGTTAACATATCCTACAAGTCGGGTTAACTCAAGTAGGATTCGTCTTGTAATTGAGCAATACATTTTGACCTCTAGCGCCGAGAGCATTGAACTTTGAAGTATTTTTATTTCGCCTTCCGTCCCATCCACTACACCCCACTACACTACTACACCGACGTAGTTTAATAATCTTATGATTTAACATTTTAACTGACAACTTATTAACATGGATGTCTCACACTTGGTCCGCCGCTGCCTGTGGCGCGCCCCTTCGGGTCGCACCACAGCCACAGAGGCTTGTCAGCGACTGGGTTGACAGTTGTTAATAAGGGAAGCGGCAAAGATTAACACGATTCTGTAGTTGGAGTATGTATATACAATATCTAAACAGTCCACCTGACTACTTCTCTTATTGTTTCATTTGTAAGGTATTGATTATATTTACCGATGTTTCGGATCTCGTGATGTATGATATGGTCAGTGGTCACTTTGGTGCCGTCGATGCCGCTGCCCAGGCGTCGCTGCCACCGCCGCCGCTGCCTGTTGCGACGCATCGGTTTTGTTGTTTTCATCATGCCACGCAGTCAGTTGTTTGTTGTCTTTGTTTGCCGCTACTCCAAGCCCTGTAGATTTTTTCAAATTATATATTTATAGAACACAAAGTTTTCAGATAATGTTCTAGGATTGTACGAATTTCCTGTTAATAAAACGTTTGACTGAATTGACTGAATATACGATTCGAAACTATTAGATAGTAATTAATTAGTAATACAGATTTGGTTTCAGTTTTTACAGATTGTATGTATGTACCTACGTTATTTTTTCACATTTTACATGACCTATGTGTACTTGTATGTTTTGATGGAAGTTGATTTTATCCCAGATAGGCCGTGGTCAATTTTTAATAATATTAGCATAAGTTCAACGTTTGTTTGGGTGTGGCGACCTCTTTGAATAATACATCTGAAGAATATTTTCAAGTATTCATAATGTGTATAAAATTTGGTAAGGATATAGGAGGAATCTTTCCATCCATCTATCAAAGTGATAGGTTGTATTTCACGAGATGATTAAGTATAGGTTATTTTATATCCAAAATAATCATCGCGAAGACGCGTAAAAAGCAAAATTTTCATATTATATATTAGAAAGAGTGCTTAATAAATAAATAAACGGTTTTAGGTACCTCTGCATTGATAGTTTCAAAGCTGGGTTGCTTGGTTCCATGTAGCGATGACGTAGTGTAGACTATAGCAGAGATGACGTGCGTGACAGTGTGATGTGAACGTGGCGATGCGTGCGTAGTTATTCATCATAAATTATTTGCTCACGCAGTCAAACCAGCAGCAGTCTGAAATCAATTATGTTAGTTAGTTTTGGATCACAGTGAAGTTGACGGGACACAAGGAAAAATCAGTTTTAACATATCCTACAAGTCGGGTTAACTCAATTAGGATTCGTCTTGCAATTGAGCAACATATTTCGACCTCGGCATTGAACTTTGAAGTCTTTTTAGTTCGCTTTGCATCCCGTCCACTACACCCCACTACACTACTACACCGACGTAGTTTAATTGTCTTATGATTTAACATTTTAACTGACAACTTATTAACATGAACATCTCGCACTTGGTCCGCCCCGCTGCTGCCTGTGGCGCGTCCCTTCGGGTCGAGGTATAGACTGGATTGACAGTTGTTAATAAGGAAGCGGCAAAGATTAACACGATTCTGTGGTATATACAAGATCTAAACAACCCACCTGGCTACTTTTATATTGTTTCATTTATAAAGTATTGATTATATTTACCGATGTTTCGGACCATGGGATGTATGATATGGTCAGTGGTCACTTTGGTGCCGCCGTCGATGCCGCTGCCCAGGCGTCGCCGCCACCGCCGCCGCTGCCTGTTGGGACGCATCGGTTTTGTTGTTTTCATCATGCCACGCAGTCAGTTGTTTGTTGTCTTTGTTTGCCGCTACTCCAAGCCCTGTAGATTTTTTCAAATTATATATTTAATATAGAACACAAAGTTTTCAGACAATGTTCTAGGATTGTACGGATTTCCTGTTAATAAAACGTTTGACTAAATTGACTGAATATACGATTCGAAACTATTAGATAGTAATTAATTAGTAATACAGATTTGGTTTCAGTTTTTACAGATTGTATGTACCTACCTGCATTTTTTTTTCACATTTAACATGACCTATGTGTACTTGTATGTTTTGATGGAAGTTGATTTTATCTCAGATAGGCCATGGTCAATTTTTAATAATATTAGCATAAGTTCAACGTTTGTTTGGGTGTGGCGACATCTTTGAATAATACATCTGAAGAATATTTTCAAGTATTCATAATGTGTATAAAATTTGGTAAGGATATAGGAGGAATCTTTCCATCCATCTATCAAAGTGATAGGTTGTACCTATTTCAGGAGACGATAAAAGGTTATTTGATATCCAAAATAATTATCGTCAATTTAAGTGTAAGGGGCAAAATATTAATGGTAAATGTGCATGATAGGTTGTACCTATTTCAGGAGACGATAAAAGGTTATTTGATATCCAAAATAATTATCGTCAATTTAAGTGTAAGGGGCAAAATATTAATGGTAAATGTGCATAGAAAATTGTCTTGAGTACCTTTGCATTGATAGTTTCAAAGCTGGGTTGCGATGATGTAGTGTGGACTGTAGTAGAGATGACGTGCATGACAGTGTGACTTGAACGTGAAGTGAACTTGATGATGCGTGCTTGCTCACAGCGAAACCAGCAATCTAAAATCAATTTTTTTGTTAGTTTAGGGTCACAGTGTAGTTGACAGGATGCAAGGAAAAATCAGTGTTAACTCATGGCTCTGGGTGCAATTATACACATCCATACTCTTTCAGTCACAGCAGAGTCGCCACGTATAAAGATTTGGATTTAGTTTTTAGCGATTGTTCATACTTGTTACTTGTCATATTGTGCGAAACACAGTTTAATTTAATATTGTAAAATCATGTTTCCAATTATCAAAGATTATCTTTTGTTAGGAGTTGCAGTCTATGTCGCGGCGGCGGCGGTAGCGCGGCGTGGTGTCTCGTTTAAATTTATTATTATTCCTACTAACCTGGGTTTCGCTTCGTTCGCGCGTCCGTCCAGTAGATTAGGCACCTATCTGCATGTAGATTATTGCAGATACATAGATACCCGTCGCTGTAGATAATAGCACCATGGTCTCGCCGATGTGTTTACTATTTCCTGAAAATAAAAATATAAATCATGATTCAAAACTGAACAAACAAAAGAAAAGAACATCGACAAGGTACTTATGTACCCCATCAGAATAGATTGTAGGGCGTAGGTCACGTTGCCCCATTGCTTATTCTGACATGAAATAAGTACCTATGTATCACCAAGCGCGTATAGGTAAGTAAGTTAGGGCATTGCCAAGGTATGTAATTCAATTTACCGACTACCTATAATATGAAAGAGGTTATAATGTTCCGGAACATTATAACCTCTTTCATATTATAGTGTTTGTGATTTTTTATTTTAATCTATTTATTATTACTCATTTATAATTTTCTATTTTAATTATACCCCGAGGGATTCATATTTGTCCCGCAAAACTTGCCTCTAAATTTATTATTATTCCTACTAACCTGGGTTTAGCTTCGTTCGCTTGACAACGCGCGTCCGTCCAGTAGATTAGGCAGATAGGTATCTGCATGTAGATTATTGTAGATACATAGATACCCGTCGCTGTAGATAATAGCACCATGGTCATGCCGATGTGTTTAATATTTCCTGAAAATAAAAATATGAACCATGATTAAAAACTGAAAGAACCAAAGAAAAGAACGGATCGAGAGATGCTGCGTTAGCTTATAAATTATCATGGCAATTAAATCAAAGTGAAGAAGTCATTCATGATAGCCTCGTAATTTGTTAGATGTTAGATGGTACCTATTAGGTACAAGTGAGTGTTCGGCTGAAACAACGATGCCCGCTCTGGTAGGCAGACGAAGTATGTAGATAGTTAATGCAGTCATCATCATCAGGATCATCTGGACAAAGGCCTCCCCTAATGAGCGCCAAAGCGCCCTGTCTTCAGCTTGTTGCATCCAGCATCTGCCTGCAGTCTTTCGCAGGTCGTCATCCCACCTTGCCGGAGGACGTCCTACATTACGTTTGCCGAGTCGTGGTCTCCACTCAAGAACACGTTTACCCCACCAACGGTTGTCGGTTCTTCGCAAGATATGGCCGGATCACTGCCACTTAAGCTTGCTAATTCTTTGTGCTATGTCGATAACTTTGGTTCCCTGTCGGATGGAATCCTATCCTTCAGAGAAACTCCGAGCATAGCTCTTTCCATAGCTCGCTGAGCGACTTTGAACTGGTTGCTGCAGTACCTGACGTCGAAACAAAATAAAATTAAAAATTATAACCATTTTCCACACCACCCTTGAGGTATGGTTTTAGGCGCGTTTTTTTTTATGTGGTATCCCCCTATTAGGCCTAGTCCACCCCAAAACCACTCTAATTGCTAACTACTTATATAGTGAAGAAGTCTAACTTCAGTTCAGTCTACTAATAACCTATTAAGGTAGGTAAGCCATGCACCCATACTAACTACATCTATCAGTCAAGAAGTCTAACTTCAGTTCAGTCTACTAATAAGGTAAGCCATGCACCCATACTAACTACATCTATCAGTCAAGAAGTCTAACTTCAGTTCAGTCTACTAATAAGGTAAGCCATGCACCCATACTAAATACATCTATCAGTCAAGAAGTCTGTCTATTATTCTAATTCTAAAAACTCAAAAAAAGCTTCCAAATAAATATGCATGCACCCATACTAAAATTCATAAATTTTTAGAAGTTAATGAAGCAAAGCTACCTAAATTACTATGATAAATACATTGTCTGTGTGTGTGTGTGTGTGTGGTTTATATAGGTACATTACACCAACAAATTTTACCAACCAAAATTTCATATAGGTACAATAACTACACCAACAAATTTTACCAACCAAAATCTAACTAAATGTATAAGTTTATATTTACTTGCATGCAGGTAGCTACTATAATATACAAATAGATAATGTATGTTCAAGTGTCTCTGATAGTTTTATGTGGTATGTGTACCTACTCGTATATATATTACATAATTTCTAAGAACTAAACTAAACAACATACTGTCTGTCTCGTCTGTCGGTCTGTTCGTAAGTCTATCTGTCTGGTGGTCCGTCGGTCTGTTCGTTCTGTCTGTCTGCCTGCATGTCAGTTACCTACTCGTTTATAGTACGTAATTTCTAAGAACTAAACTAAACGACATACTGTCTGTCTCGTCTGTCGGACTGTTCGTAAGTCTATCTGTCTGTTCGTTCTGTCTGTCTGCATGTCAGCTACCTACTCGTATATATTACGTAATATGTCTGTCTGTCTGTCTGTCGGTCTGTTCGTCTGGTGGTCCGTCGGTCTGTTCGTTCTGTCTGTCTGCATGTCAGTCTGTCTGTCTGTCTGTTACTATTTCACTATTAAACGGGTGTTTTACGAGTGCGTGAATGAATGGTGTGTGTATCAAGACATATCAATAACATCAATTATAAAACTTTATAATAATCAATGCATCGTAATCGTGCGGAATTAGGAAAAAATTTATTTATTATAGCTATGAATAAAGTGAATGAAAGTTTTAGATAGATTATACGTAAAGTGTACATTGGTCTTGTTTTAAATCCGGTCAGGCATTGAACTTGGAACAATGTTGCCAATGAGACGACTATCAAATCTGTAAGAACAACCACGACGCTCTGGTCGATACCACCTCATTATCGAAAACATCATAAGACAACAATAATGTCTATGTAAATTGAAAATTGTTACGTATTCGTTGGTCCGAATATACCCCTTCTTTCACTTGTGAGGAATCGTTTAAATGCAATCAGCGAGTCACACAAGACGCATTGTATGACCGAAAAACATTGGGAAGGCAGATATCAATGCAGGCACAGGTGATCACTGCTCGACTTATTCAGCGAGGGTGCCGAACGCCGTACGCATGAATGAGGATCTCCGACCCGTCGGTGAAGGCTCGTATTGCGTCTCGTTGCCGGCGATAGGGGCGAGTGCAGCAGTTGTCCCTGATCGGCGACTGCCGTCGATGCGGAAACGATGTCCGCTGACCGCGCCGACGACGACAGCCGTCCACCGTAGGCATCGGCCGCTGGATTCGTCTCATGCTGCGCCGTCGGTCTGTCATATAGAGCAAAGAGGTAAGGAGGACATACCTGGGTTCATTTGTAGGGAGTGGTTTGTGTTCAGTGTTTGCTTGTAAGTGAGCTCTTCTCTCCAGTCCATCCGTACCCACCCCCACCCTAACCACATCTTCTAATGTACCCGACAGTCAAGACCCTCTCTCCACAGCCTAATTCCCCATATATTACATTATTTACACAAATCCTAACAATATAAAATTATCTTATTAGGTACTGATCATGCCGTGTTCGAAATTCGGCTGTGAGGATGGTTTCATAAATTATCTATCCTGTGCGAAAGGTAGGTAGGTATCGTTAGGTTTGTCAGATAAACAGCGTTATTATTAGAATATTGAACATTGTAAACGCAACAGGTTATGCAGTAATAATAAATCAAATAAAAAGGTTATTATATTGGTTAAAAAGTAGGAAATATAGCAGTCATCGATAGGTGTTAAATAATGTTATCTATCAGTGAACAATAAAAGTAATTTATTAATTTTAATAATGATAGAAAAAAAACGTGATTTTGGACATGAGTATTTTGATTTTACAGTATTACCTTACTACCAGTTTTACAATGTTATAGAGAAAAAACAGTATGGAGGTACAACATGAATGTGAATTGAATAAAAGTTTAATAATTAACAGACTATGAAAATAAAAAAAAGGATTTTTGGATATGGTTAGTGGTAATAATCTTGATTTTATAGTATTACCTTACCAATACAAAAATGTGCATATCTGAAGAAATTATTTGTTTAAGTGTAGGTGGTAGTAAGTTAATAGAAATCTGTAAAGTAAATTGTTGCTTAACTTTATAATTATGATTAATATTAAGATTTTGTACTACCTAACCAGTTGCATTATTACATAATATTGACTTTAATTTTGCTTGAAGCTTGGTGTGGGTTAATATGCGAATCTAATGTTTTGTTAGCATTGTGGTTTCGGACAAAACAAAACTTAAATTTAGGTGAGTTAATGTGGGTGTGTGAATATGTGAGGGTGTGTTTATGTGAGTGCGTTTGGGGTTTCGATCCTAAGCCCAGCCTCAAATAAGAGACTGGATAGGACGTGAAACCCTCGTATGTGGCGTGGAGAACCCGTTGCTAACACCAGTCTCTGTAAAGAAACTGGCTAGCGTGGGTTGCTCGCACGTGTGTGTGTAATGTGCATGTTAATGTGAAATTTAAGTATTTTTTGTTCTAGAAATTTGTGGTAAATAATATTATAATCGATTCATTTGATTGTAAATGAATGGCTTTGATGAGGGCAGTAAGACTTTAACTATGAAAATAACAGAAAAGTATTTATGGATGTGGTTAAGGTAATCTTGATTTTATAGTATTACCTTACCAATAAAAAAAGTGCCTATCTGAAGAAATTATTTGTTTGAGGTAGGTAGTAGTAATGTAGGTAGGTAGTAAGATAATAGAAATCTAAATTGTTGCATAACTTTATAATTATGATTATCGTGATGTAAGAATTGGTATAATTCGTAGGTTATTTTGTCATTTATTGAAATAGGTCTACTAATGTCCAACTGTGGACGTCTTTTTATTGTACCTACATTATGAAAATGAACTCGGTTACTATAAAATGTTTAGTTAATGAAATGATATTATTCTATAAACTTTTTGCATTTAACACCAGTTAATAAAGTAAATTTTACTTATATTCTAGTAGTATTTTTTTTTCAACATTTTTTTTTATTTCTTTTTGGTAAATGCTTTTTCTTTTGCATTTGTTTTTTTTCCATACATTATTTTGTCATAATTTTTTAACATGTACTTTTTTTGTCTTTTTCTTTTTTTTCTTTTTTCTTTTTTTTGGTTTGTTTTTTTTTTTCTTTTTTGTGTTAGCTTAGTTGATAACATTATGAACTGCCTATCAATGTACAAAGTATTTAAAAGAAAATTTTGTTTCTACAAACATATTTATGACAAAATTAATAAGTATTAAGAGAATGATACAACAATATTTACATATAATTAGTAATGAAAGTAAGATCAAGATTTGTTTAAAATCTTCTTAAATTAAAATAGTGGAAAAAATAATAATTAGATAAACCCATTCCTAAGCTGTCTTCCGTTATCTGAGCCTGCTGATGTGGATCCAGTTGCGACAGTAATGTTTAGTGTAGAGAATGTTTCCTGATCAAGTTCGAAGGCCAGCTGTTGTCAATAAACACCGGAATCCCGCCTGTTCTCCAAAAATCCAATAAACTTCAATAAAAAATAGATGGTGGAATATAAGGTTTCTTCCTTATAAAGTGAGATTTTGTTAGAACATCTGCATTCTGTCTGTCACCATGTCAGCATTCTAATTTTCATTGAACACAGCGAGTAGTGTTTCAGTACTGATCTCCTTCAAAGTTTGTTCGAGATCACAGCTTTGCTTTGCGTTTCTTGTGTTATTATGACATGTGTTATTTATTGCTTTTCATGTTTCTTGATCAAGTTCGAAGGCCAGCTGTTGTCAATAAACACGGGAATCCCGCCTGTTCTCCAAAAATCCAATAAATTTCAATAAAAAATAGATGGTGGAATATAAGGTTTTTCCCTTATAAAGTGAGATTTTGTTAGAACATCTGCATTCTGTCTTGTCACCATGTCAGCATTCTAATTTTCATTGAACACAGCGAGTAGTGTTTCAGTACCGATCTCCTTAAAAGTTTGTTCGAGATCACAGCTTTGCTTTGTGTTTCTTGTGTTATTTTGCTTTTCATTATTAGTGGCACTGCTTCGTCTACCGTTTCTTGCTGTATCACACTTGTTGGTTGGTAGAATTCTGTCGCTATTATTTCATGTTTTCAGGTCTTTTTGACTCTTGTTGATGTAAGTGAAATATCATTACGTCAGTTTTGTTTCCAGCTTATTTTTAACTATCTTAATATAATTGGGTACTCTTCTAATGTCATATTTTCGTGAATATAATATTTGTGAGGCAGTTTAATTGTAGCGAAAGATAAATTTATCATTTCTTATTTACAGTCTTGATACTATCATTTCAAATTGTTAACAAATAATTTAATATAAGTGCACAGTGACTGTCCATAAGTTTTATTGGAACTATTTTAATGATTAGTACATTTTGCGTAAGTACATATTAATGAAAGTAATTAATGCTATTTACTAATTATATAATTTGTTACATTATAATGAAACTCACAGAATTGCTATCTACATGAAACATAAAGTGAGAATGATGTTCAAAATAAATAAATTAAATCTGTTTAGCGTTAACTGCATAAAGTTAAAGAACTCAGAATGGTTGTGTGCAAACAAAATCATTTCAGTATATTGGTTTTACTTGAATTAAAAGTTGTGCAACAGGGTATTCAGATTTTCAGATTCAGATTTTTTTAATCTTTGATGTGAATAGCTCAATTCAGTTTATTGAAATTCTTTGTAATATGCGTTGCATGTACTCTAATTTTTTTTATTTCCAATGTTTATAATAAAGTAGGAGGAATACTTCGAATATACGATTTTTTTAGAATTGTGGTTTCGGACAAAACAAAACTTAAATTTTAGTGAGTTAATGTGGATGTGTGAAAGAGGTGTGTGAATATGTGAGGGTGTGTATATGTGAGTGCGTTTGGGGTTTCGATCCTAAGTCCAGCATCAAATAAGAGACTGGATAGGACGTGAAACCCTCGTATGTGGCGTGGAGACCCCGTTGCTAACACCAGTCTCTGTAAATAAACTGGCTAGCGTGGGTTGCTCGCACGTGTGTGTGTGTAATGTGCATGTAAATGTGAAATTTAAGTATTTTTTGTTCTAAAAATTTGTGGTTAATAATAATATAATCGATTCATTTGATTGTAAATGAATGGGTCTGATGAGGGCAGTAAGAACGTTTTCAAAGAGTTAATAATAGGCAATAAATTAAGAATGAAGAAGAAAAGTAACGAAGATATAATTGATGAATTTGTTAAAAGGTAGTTAAGATTTTTTAACGACATAACCAGTTGCAATATTACATAATATTGATTTTGCTTGAAGCTTGGTGTAGGTTAATATGCGAGTATAATTGTTTTGTTAGCATTGTGGTTTCGGACAAAACAAAAATTAAATTTAGGTGAGTTAATGTGGGTGTGTGAATATGCGAGGGTGTGTATATGTGAGTGCGTTTGGGGTTTCGATCCTAAGTCCAGCCTCAAATAAGAGACTGGATAGGACGTGAAACCCTCGTATGTGGCGTGGAGAACCCGTTGCTAACACCAGTCTCTGTAAAGAGACTGGATAGCGTGGGTTGCTCGCACGTGTGTGTGTAATGTGCATGTTAATGTGAAATTAAAGTATTTTTTGTTATAGACATTTGTGGTTAATAATGATATAATCGATTCATTTGATTGTAAATGAATGAGCCTGATGAGGGCAGTAAGAACGTTTTCAAAGAGTTAATAATAGGCAATAAATTACGAATGAAGAAGAAAAGTAAGAAAGATAATAACTGATGAATTTGTTAAAAGGTAGTTAAGACTTTTTTACTACATAACCCGTTGCAAATATTACATAATATTGAGTTTGATTTTGCTTGAAGCTTGGTGTGGGTTAATATGCGAATATAATTGTTTTGTTAGAATTGTGGTTTCGGACAAAACAAAACTTAAATTTAGGTGAGTTAATGTGGGTGTGTGAAAGAGGTGTGTGAATGTGTGAGGGTGTGCTTATGTGAGTGCGATTGGGGTTTCGATCCTAAGTCCAGCCTCAATTAAGAGACTGGATAGGACGTGAAACCCTCGTATGTGGCGTGGAGAACCCGTTGCTAACACCAGTCTCTGTAAAGAGACTGGCTAGCGTGGGTTGCTCGCACGTGTGTGTGTAATGTGCATGTTAATGTGAAATTAAAGTATTTTTTGTTCTAGAAATTTGTGGTTAATAAAAATATAATCGATTCATTTGATTGCAAATGAATGGGTTTGTGAAAGACAAAAATATGTACAACACACATTAAAAGTTTATCACATTTTTGAAAATAGTTTTTTAGACGGTTTCGGACTTAAATTACACTAATGATTCTAATCTATTAGACCTTACATAACTCTTGGACACGTCACAACTCTTTGAGAGTCCACTCCCACTTTCCCCCTTTCCCCCCATGTAGGCTGTGGAGGGAGGGTGTTGGCTGTAGGGTACATTAGAAGATGTGGTGGGTACCCACCCGTACCCACCCCGAAGGTGGGCAAGGATGGACTGGAGAGAAGAGCTGACACAAACACTGAACACAAACCAGTCCCATGAATCCAGGTATATCCTCCTTACGGCTCTATATGACAGACCGAGGGCGACGGAGACGAATCCAGCGGCCGATGCCGATGCGACGACGGTGGGCGGCTGCCGTGGGAGGACGCGGTCAGCGGGCATCGCTTACGCTTCGACGGCAGCCGTCGATCAGGGGCAACTGCTGCAGTCGCCCCTACCGTCGGCAACGTGAGTCAATACGAACCATCACCAAGGAGTCACGAACCTCATTCTTGCATACGTCGACAAACACCCAGGCTGCCTAAGCCGGCCAGTAATAACCTATGACACTACATTGGTATTTGCATTCGCAATGTTTTAAAGAGCATACAATGCATCTGGTGATGGAGTCATCTGACGACATTCCACCGATACGTCACAAGTTTGAAAGCGTATATCCTACCAAGGGATGCGGATCAACAAACAATTTACATAGACTTGTTGGCTTACCATGTTCAGGATAATCAGTTGATATCGACTAACGTCGAAGTCGGTCCTTACAGACCAACGGCCGACCCTCGATAACACCGTTCCCGATTCAATACCGTTTCGGATTTAAAACAAGACTGCAGTATCGTCCTTGACCTATCATCTACGAAAAACATTCATTGCGCTATAATCATAGTTGTAATAAATATATATTTTACCAACATCAACACATATTAAGAAGTATTCATTATCATTGAGTTACAAGTAACATTACAATATAATCTTGAAAGTTGAGTAGGTACTATAATATATAAATAAAGTTAGTCTCTATGTAAATATAAGAATATTAAAAATATCACAGTATACGGCCACTTTTCATGAATTAAAATGATTCTACTCGATTGCCCACAGATGTACAGAGGTGAACAATTCTGAACATTTCCAGGAAGCTCCAAGTTATTATTATAATTATTATTACTGCCTACTAAATATTAAGTTTTATAAGATAAGCTCGGAAATTACTATATTTTTCGCGTACGGTTTGCCATTTATAATTCGTTCCGGATGCATTAGAATTTTGATATTTTGTTTTGCCGTAACTCTACCTAAAGCGACGTAAAGCTGCCCGTGGCTAAACATGTCAGATCTTAGGTCTAAACCGACGCGAGCTATCGTCTGACCCTGACTTTTATGTATTGTCATCGCGTAGCATAACTGTAGAGGAAACTGACGGCGCAACATTTCGAAAGGACTGTTTGTACTAATTGGAGCTTTAAATAATATTCGCGGAATTAAATGATCATCGGGACCATTTAATTTTCTAACTCTGATCAAGAGATGCGATGTTCCCGTTACTATTACTTTTGTACCATTTACAAGACCGTCATTAAAACTGATATTACGAATGATCATGCATATGCATCCTATTTTTAATTTGAGGTCGTGTTCTGGGATACCTTTCGGATTTAAATTATTTAATGTATCAGACCCAAAAAATAGTTGATCTGCACGATCGTTATCTATTCTGTCTATCGAGTAAAAGTGCTCTACCTCCCCCTCTAATTTATCTAATATTAAATTATTTATATCTTTTACGGCCTCGTTGCGAGTGCATAATATTGCACGGTGAATACATTCACTGGGCTCTTCTAATGATGGAAAAACAAAGTCTACTAATTCTTCAAGATCGTCTACTGTATCTATATTACTGATGTCAATTACATTCTTAAGATTAGCTAATGGAAAATCTACTGTGGGTACGAGGTTAGAGCCAATATTTAATATAAATTCACTGTAATCCCTATCGTGACATCTGTGTGAAGTTACTAATGAAAAAGATTTAATTTTCCGCCAAAGAGGAGACGTTTTGACGGATGCATTTAAGATGTCAGAATTTGTTTTCGCGTTCGGAACTACGGGTGGGATTTGCCTAAAGTCTCCAGCAAAAATAATAACTTTACCACCGAAAATTTTGTTGTTCCTCATAAGATCCCGCAAAGATCTATCTAAAATATGAATTAAATATTTATGAGCCATCGGAGCTTCATCGTAAATAATGACGTCCGCGTGTGATATCAAATCGGCTCTTTGACTACCGTTGGTAATAGACCAGTAGCCGAGGTCGTCTACGAATTGTAACGGGAATTTAAACATGCTATGCGCCGTGGACCCCCCTGTGTAGTTCTGAGCGGCAATCGCAGAACTGGCCGTACACAAAACAACCCCTTGCAAATTGCCGCGTACGTGAGACGTCACCGTATTTAATAGATACGTTTTACCGGTACCAGCAGGACCATCAACGAAAATCGCGGTATCGTTTGCGGCGCGGAAGTTAGGGTCACTGCATAGATTGGCAACGTAATCGAAAAGCGCACGTTGATCCGCGGACAAGGTAGGTAAATGTTCGTCGACTTCATTTACCAACGAATCGCGATTGTATTCGACGCGTTCCCTACCTAACTCGGTCGTATTGTCGACGACTTCTGGCAAACCGTTTTGATTGAGCGACGTTCCGTGCTTCCGAAGCATTCTATTAATTTGAATGAGACACAAAGTGTGTACTCTTTCCTCGTCAGCGTTGTCACCTAATCTGTGCGAAATATCTTCGCTCAATTGTGTTTTGAATTTGTCCCAGAGAGAAGCTACTGCGACGCCGTTGACAGCCAAAAGAACAAAAAAGCTACGCAGTCGCGGTCCCGTGAAAAAAGTAGATGCTTCTAACATAGCTCTTTCGTATTCGGCCTCGTCATCGGCCAAACCAACAAATTTAGCAGCATCCTGGAAAGTGTGACAATCGGGACCACCAAGTTTTACGAGATCTGCGAAACTACGACAGGGACATGATTTTAAAAGGACTCTGAGAAAGAATTGTTCACCTCTGTTTGGTGCGACCCAAAACAGACGCGCGACGAGCTCACCCCTTTGTCTTTTTGTGACGAATTTACCATTTCCCATTTGCAATATTGCCGTATTTTTTGTAGAGGGACGCTGCGGATGAACTATGTACTGCTCGTAAAAATCTAAGTATGTAAGTCCGTCAAATTCGTCTCCTAGGGGGCGGTTGAAATACGTCAAAAGGTCCGATGTGGCACGTTGCGCCGATTCCTCCTCGGTGCCTGGTTTAAAAAATACCGAGTGTTGATTCTCGAGGTGCACGGGTAACATTTTAACGGCTGGCTCGCGCGCGGTAACATCGAACTCTAACGTCCTCCAGGCCGCGTCACTGGAGCCTACGTATCTTTTAGTCACGTATGTTTCAATTTCATTATCTTTATCCGCTTCGGGCACTACAGTTACGCGCGACTCGTCCTGACCTTTACTAATATATTTAAACAAATATTTGACTACCGTACGATGAGTGGACACTTCCAAGTTAATATGAGCATCGTATTTAAGAAGAAGAGCCGCGTTATATGGAACAACCCAGGTGTCATTTACAGTTACTTCCCGATTATACTGTTTAATTTTACCTGTATTTTTACTGTCTCTACGCAAGTTAATAAATCCTTTATCTGTACTAAAAGTGGTGGCTGTTTCAAGTTTTGGAAAAAATTTATTACATTTACGTTTCTCACTATCCCAGCAAGGCAAATCAGTCCGATGCGGAGGACCACACGGACCGTGTATCATATTATTCAAAACGATCTTCCGCAATCTCCCGTCAGCTTCTGACTCTTTGGGAATATCGGCTCTAACAAATTTATCTATATCTATATTTTGGACAGGGCCGCCACCTTCCACCCTGAAGCAAATGTGAGCATGAGGTAAACCTCGTTTTTGAAATTCTATTACGTGTATTAAATAAAGGCATTTGCCAAACCAACGACCGGATCTTAAATCTCTTAATAAGGTAGCTAATCTTAAATTAAATGCTCTTGCACAAATAAGGGGATTTGCTCTATTTGATGTTATGGACTGTTGAATTTCCGGCCATTTAGGATTGCATGTAAATGTCAAGAAATATGATGGATTTCCCAACCTATTCACTAATGCAATCGAATCACAATATTTAGTTTTCATGTATCGCGGCCCCCCCGTAAAAGAGTTAGGCAAGTAAATACGACCCGCAACAACCCCCCCCTCTGCCTGAATTGTTTCATCAGAGCGAATCTCATTCCTGGCTACGATACTCATTTCAACTTCTTGAAGCGGAGCCGTTCTCAGTTCATTACGTGAGTTGTGAGTCTGTAAGCTTTTTATAAATCGTAAGCGCTCTTCTATTATTCGGCAATACATATCGACTAACCATTCCTCTGATAATCTACCTAATTCAGAAAAACGAGGCTCGGACAAAAGTAAACATCTGACATATTTATTTTGAGTTAATTTATTTTCCTTGTTATCTAATTTATTTGGATACCACCCTGGATTGCCTTGGGGATACAGCAGGGGATATTGAAAGCATTCATACAACGGATGCATAATGTCTACAGTGTGTGGTTTCCTAGCGCCTATTTTCCACACAGCTATGCAATTGGATTTGTATTCTTGCCTATCGGTATTTATAATAGCTGCTATTTCTCTACCTACAGGTTTGTCACCGAGAATGTTACCGTGAGTCGCGCGCGTAGTTCTCTGGAATTGAATGAAAGCCTCATCTGATGCCTCTCGGCTTAATCTTACGAAACAATCAATATACGGATTTACATTTTCTAAATAAGCATTTATGCATTGAACGATCTGTCTATCAAGGTTCCGACCTTGCGCTAATTCTTCACGTTCGCTTGGATCGTGAATATACAAACCTAAATTGTTTACGCTATCCGTGTAAGCTAAATCAAATACTCTATGATAAACGCGGCCTTGAATTTTTATAAACGACAGTCCTGTAGGTTGCACAAAACCGGATGTAGTCCCTAAAGCACTAAACGCGAAAAGGTTGTTATACGCCCTAGGTCTATCCAGAAACGATGGATGATCGTAAAAATCCTCGGTGAGCGGGTCAAATGTTTGGACGTTGTACGCACCGACTCCGCAACACCATTGCTTTCGCGATTTTTCTTCATCAAAGAGACGCGCCTTGCATTTAGAGCATTTATACGTCTCCGGCGACAATAGAGACGGGTTTTTTAACGAAAATGACCTAACCGCGTCGAGATCAGCGTCCCTCATCGCACCGAATAAGATTTTCGAACCGCGTAACGGCTCGTCAACATTGCGACTGCGTTCGTTGTATGTGGCCGAAGCGATTTGGTTGACTTCGGGGTTTCGCTCATTATAACGTTGGACGGCTCCGCGGTTCACCTCGGGGTGTAACTCGGCATAACGTTGGACGGCTCCGCGGTTCACCTCGGGGTGTAGGTCGTCATAACGTTGGACGGCTGCTCTGTGTACCTCGGGGTGTAGCTCGTCAAAACGTTGGACGGCTGCTCTGTGTACTTCGGGGTGTGATTGAGAATATGTTTGGACGGCTACGCGGTGAATTTCAGGATTATTTGTGGCATACTTTTTGACGGCTTTACGATTTACATTTGGTTTTTTGGCATTATATTTTTTTACCGCGTCTAGATGTGCATTTTCTTTTGTTTTTTTTCTACCGCGTTTAACTTTTTTGGGTCGACCAGCCTTTTTCGGTAAAGTCTTAGGGACTTCAATATTTTCGACGGGTAATTCCGAAAACATATTTTGTAGAACCACTGCTGGTTTATCATTGGTCGCAACCACATTTTTTGCATTTGATTTATTTGATTGAACTGTTCTTATAGATTTAGTCGTGGTTGCGACTGACCTAGTCTTTAAGCTAAGCATACCTAATTGCGATGCGCGCAATATTGATGGAGATCGCGACGATTCGGAATCGTTAAATGGCACAACGACGGTTGAATTTAATCTCAGAATAGATTGAGAGAGCGTCGCCGGCGACGAAGACTGAGAATCGCGATTATTAATTGGGTCACGGGTTAACGATAGATATTCCGATAGAATTGACGGCGATAACGTTGCCAGTGAACAGTCAGTTGCCGATCCAACTGAAGAAGGTAACGAATGCACAATGTTACTTACAACGCGAGTTCGGAGCGGCGCCGGCGGAGGCGATTGTGTTATCAGCTCAACCGGTGAGGGCAGTGTAGGAGTTGACGACCGCGACCTACGAAGAACGTTTGCGTAAGACGGCGAGCACTGTGTGAGATCGTTGTCGTTAAAGTTGTCGTTAACGTGAATAACGCGGACTCGGTTTATCGCATATTCGCCGTCTGGTATTCCACGCGCAAAAAGTAACTTAGCCAGTTGATGCAATGAATTGCATCGAAACAAACGCGCTACTCCGTTTTCCGCAAATTTGTTATTCGTGCCTACTTTATGGCTATTAAACAGATATAGAGCATTATTATGCCTCCAAAACGCCACCGTGTAAAGTTGTCCGGTAAACAAATAACTGTCCCTATCGTCGTTGTGCGCTGAATTAAATACGCTCGTTGCCAAGTGTTCTACCAACTGTGATTCAGCTACGGATTCAGGCAGATCTGATTTTGGGTTGGGAAACAGCCCATTCGCGATCCAGCAGTGGTCTATGTTTGATATTTGAGCCGAAAAATTCCCGACCCGAATATCTGTAGGCATGTCGTCGGGTCTAAGATAGGTTGTATCGGGCGGACACATAAACTTTCGTGACATGTAAAGCGCGTCGCCACTCTGGAGAATGGTATCTATATCGACTCTACTCTCGAATATTCGATTTAGCGCGACTGAATATACCGCGGCACATGTGGCCATGGCCATACACTGTGAGTTGTTACCTGAATATCGTGCATCCCCTTGGTGGGTGGTCCCTATCATGTGAAAAAATATGGTTAGATAATAAATACCTAGACAGTTGCACTTATATTCTAGTTTGGACAGATAATTGCCTCTTTAGACATCCGCGGAAAAGAGTTGCGAAGGCGCAAATTCTATGCTGGCACCACACCACACGACCTATCTACTTATTGTTAATGAGTTGAGACACAAAAATCCACAACCTACTTTGTTGTTTAGGTTCTAGAATAACACAGGTTAATTTTCGAATTTTAACCTCGAAGGCGGTTAAAAAGAGTGGTAAAGTTCATATGAAAAATTGTTATTCCTTGTTTAGATTTACTCAAAACTCTGTATAAATAAACTTTAATTTTTTTTACAAAACTACCCCAAGGTAGTTAAATTTCTAAAAATACTACGCGGGCGAAGCTAGTATTAAATACAACAACCATTGTATTGCTTTCTGAAAAGCTATTCAATTGTTATGTTATACCTAGCAAGTTATTTTATTGCCAGCCAACACGGTAGCTAATGGAGTCTATCGCACTACGCAAATGTATCTACGTAGGTACGTATAGAAATATATATTTCTATGAGTGAGTAGTTCACATTATCTACATTTCTGAGGTAGCTACCTACCTACCTACCTATCGGGCAGCGGCGCGCGACGGACGTGTGGCACAGCGTTTATGGCACCCAGACCCAGTGTTGAAGAGAAAGAACCAACTTAGAACTATGCACCTACTCCGGCCATTTCTAGGTACAATGTTTGTAAACAACTCACAACACAAAAATCCGAAATTCTTGATAAATATTTAGTAAGTAGGTAGGTAGGTACAGGCACGGTAATTAATGTTACCGTGGTACCGGTATTATGCATTATGGGAAAACACTTAACACAGTACATAAGTACCTATTACATAATTAGGTAGGTACAGTCATAAAAACATAATAACATGTCAATATTGCAATAACTTTACAAACATTGTATCTTGACTGCATGAGTAGGTACCTACTTACTATGTCTGCTTACTACATAGGTACCTACATACAGTTCGTGGTGCTAGTGTCAGCGCGCCGCGCCGTCCCGCCCGCCGCCGCACGAGCGTAATATTTTACACCTACCTACCTAGGTACTTCGGCAATTCAATATGACATCGAAATAATTCTTCTCGCTACCCCGCGCGCGCTACGGGGCGGGCGTCGCGCCGCGTGCCGGACGGCGCGGGCGGCGGGGCGGCGCATCCTACAGCTTACGAACGGGTCTCGCAGGCCTTTGTTGGTCTCGTCCACACCCAGTTCGATTTCTTTGATCTCGGGCACCCGGCACACGCCAACGAACGATCCTCGGCATTTGGCTAAGCCGTCCAGACAAGACCATCGAATGATCGAAGACCTGCGAGACCCGTTCGTTGGCGTTCGTTTGGTGTGCACGCAGCATCGTAGAATAGGCATACCTACTTACCTACATCTCCGTGGTTATAAAGACAGTTAACAGAAGTTAGGTGAGTAGGTCTATTTACACCATAGAAAAAGGATCCTAAAACCATTTGGTCTTAGGTGGTAGGTAAGGTACATACGGTACAAACAAGATGAGGTAGGTACAAACCTAGAACATTAGCACCAAGCTATTTATTCTTTAGATTTTTTTATATTATGTAAGTAGGTAGGTGGTGTAGGTAAGTGCAAAGTAATTCAGCACACTGTGATTTGTTAGTTTAGTTCAGTTGTAGGTATAAAAATTGTAGTTGAATGTAAACCGTATTGACTACAATCAAAACCTACCTAATATCTAGGTACCTACTTAATTAGGAATCTATACTTACTTAAGTATACCTATCAATGTACCTATAAAAATGGACTTCTATTTGCATTTGTCTAAAATAACAAAAGAAATACCTACGTATCTCAATTAAAGGATTTTGACATTATTCAAAATATTAAACGTCTCGGACGCCATGACAGTGCGCGTGATTCTATCAAATTCGGCTCCATTTAATTGAGTAGGTAGGTATTCGTTTTTTCACGATAAAAGGGATGAATTGCACTGTTTTTATCTGATTTTCAGTTAGGTTACATTGAAATAAAATAGCAAATCTACTCACCAGAGAGAATACAGCAAACTGCATCGTTAACTTGGCCCGATGCAGGCGGTGCCCGATCACCAGAAGCCGATCGCTTCGCTGATAATTGTTCGTTTTCACAAGTACGCTTCATCTAATTTAAAAGAAAATCATGTTATTAACACGTAATAAACTTATTAGCAACACTAAAAGAATAATTACAGAGAAAATAAAAATAATTACAAAGAAACCTCGCCGTACCTTAGAAAAGTTTGAAGAGAATGAACAGCAGATAGGGATGGGACATCTCAAGACGCTTGATCGATAGATTCACTATGGTAGTCGATTATTTTTGATCTAATATTATTTTCCATGATAATGCAATTTTTTTCAAAATTACTACTATACATTAGGTAGGTATATAGCAAATAGAAATCGTTATTTTTATGGGTTGATAGGGTCATACGAAAGGTACCTACATAATTATTCTTTGTCAAATCGTGTGCCTACACGTACCTACTCGGTCTTCAATATTTTTAAATAAGACGCCGTCTATATCATAGAAGTCGCAGAAAAATGTTTAGAGATACCTATTTATTTTTATTATATATATAGATAAAAATAATCTAAATGTTTGCAAATTGCTCGCTTTGCACGTAGCTGCATGGCAAGGAGTCATTTAAATTTGTAGAATAGGTTCACGTCACATCACATTGATTATTAAATGTGAAAATTGTGTTTTTTTTCATCTATACATGGAAAAGGCCATATTCTTAAAATTAATCACTGACGTGGACATAATGTGATATTTTTCATTTCTGTAGCTTTCTACGAAGAAACCTTTAGCCTGTTAGTTAATTCGAGATGGAGCAAACTTTTATCTTTTATTACATGATTAAAATTTCAGAAGGTATCTATAAGCTTATACTTACCTACTTGGTGTCCATAGAAAAGAAATAATATAAATAAAATAAACCAATCTACCTACACACTTTATTATCTGATAACTGGGACCTATTGAATACGTGTTTGTAATTCCGACTTATATAGGACTTTTACTAATGTAGAAAAATATTGTAAGCGTTTCTGTTTCCAATTTGTTTTTTTTTTTAACTTGTAAAGAATGTTTAGTTAGCGTATTTTTTTTTCCAAAATCGATACATTGTTACGTTTAGGTAATATCTTAACTTATCCATCACTATCACGGCAGTAGGTACCAAATTCTCGCTTGGATAGATTTCCGTTTCTGAAAGTGAGAGTCGTTTCATTTCGCGCGTGTGTCGCAAACACATTTTCTAATCATTTTTTAATGTAAACAATTTATAATATTTTTAAACAACCTTAATGTACTTGATGTATGCGTATAATAAACACATTTTATCGAAAAAGTAGAATGATTGGATTGAATAATCTTCACTCCGTCTTTTCCGCGCTATGTAAATGAGCCAATCACAATGAAAAATGGAATAGACAATAATAGCGCATCCTAGCCGACCATTTGGCATGACATGCTAAATGGACTGTCACTCATGAATGACCGTCTGGACAAATATTATGTGTATTGTTTTGAATCTATCGGTTAGATACAGGCATGGCTACGGTTGATTGATAATTCCTCTTATTCAAAGCTATGTAGGTATGTGTGAATACTAAGCAAGAATTATGGACCCTCCGGGTCCTTCATGCCATGCCCCATGATCATTCAGGTAACAAACACATAACATGTTGGATGAAGCCCACAGCCGCGGTTTGTAGCGCGATTCCATACAAACAGCTTCGTTTCTAGACGCCCCGCCGCAGCCGCCGCGCCGCCGCCGTGCGCCGTCGGTCGTCGCCACCCCCCTGCAAAAAAATTGCGGCTGTGGGGTAGAGGCTTGATCGTCTAGGAAGATTATAAAAATTTAAATTTCTTCTATCCATAGACATCAAATTTGTTTATGTTTGTTTACTTACAGATAATTTATTTTAGTACATAATAAAAAGAGGAAAGATTTGATAGTTTGTAAAACTACTGAGAAGCATACTTTTCAGGGAGTGACATAGGCTATATTTTGTCCCGGAATTCCCACGTGAAAGGGAAAAACCGCGAGTCGATCGTCTGTATGTAAAATTATGTAGGTAGGTAGTTAAATTTGTACCTAACTATTATGTGTTTTTCGCTATTTATTCATATCTACACATACCTACTAAAGAAAATACTGTAAAATAAAATTCACAGTGATAGTGGGTATGAATTCTATAGTACATACCCCTAGGTACCTACCCTACCTCTAGGTAAACTTTCCTCTAAACTGTCCAAACTTTTGTGCCACTCCATACGGTCCTGCGCCAATCTCATCCAGGTTCGCCCTGCGGTGTTAGAGATATCCCATCTTGCCACTTACCATTGCCATTTACCTAGATATTATTTGATTATTTCAGATTGCAGTAGTGTCTTACCTTAGAACATGTTTATGCTGCTAATAGTGCCATGGAGTTGACCAGAAGCCCTATTCCACCTAAGTAATTGCTCCACAACGCTTGCCCAGACAATGAAATCTCATTCCAAGTAATAGCCCAAAGGAAATCAGGTCTCTTGCAAGATGACAATAACATTAAAATTGCAGCGCATAATGCAACAAAAAAGCAAAGAACAGAAGGCATTCAATAAAATTGATTCCGAGCTTGATGAATTTGAAATGAAATTTACATTTACTTTATTAAAATAATATTCCAGCATACCTAAGGTAGATTATAAGTGTAAGTAAGGTAGTATATTTTAATAAAAGTTACCAACATTATTCAATAATTTTTATTATCTGCAAAAGATGAACCGCAGTAGGTACCTACTTGCATAATCTAAACTAACACAATAAGTATTTAATTAAATTCCTATGGTAGGAGATAGGTAACTACTTTATTAACAGTTTAAAAAGGTATGTCAGAAAATGCCCCAGGATGAGGTCTCAGAATAGGCATCTAAATAGAAATTCTAACAACTTAATATTTAAATTCTAACCCTATCTATATACCATAACACCGAAGAAGACACCCGCTTGCAGGAGAGGATTGATTTGCAGCTCGTGCCCCTGGGGGTGCTCGAGCGCCTGGGGGACTCGCCGCGCTCTGGTCTGGCTTGGAATGGTTTGATATGCCCCTCCCTTCGCTCACCGCAATATGACGAACGCCCGCCGTCATCAAATTCGTAATCCTCACCCACATGTTAGTCGAAAACGATACCCATATCAGATTTTTTGATGGGGAAGTAGGTTCAGGGGGGCTGGGGGCGAGAGGGGGTCACAGCACGGCTCGCTTCGCTCGCCGCAATGCTCCATCTGAAAGATAGGTCAAAAAATTAGGCAAAACATGGGCAAATTTTAGTTTTTTAATAAAAAAGGGGGGTCCATAGGGGCGGGGGGGTAAATTTTTTTTTGCATTCAAAATTATTTGCCTTGCCCAACGTGAAGGTGAAAAAATTTTCCTTCTATCTTACTTCGTTTGGGAGATATCAAAAGGGGGGGTGAAAATTGGGACGAGAGGGGGGGTGATTTTTTTTCTACCAACTCGAAAAGAAACCCTCTATACGATCCCGCAATCGAAACTGCTCTATCACGTCGGCATCCGGTAGCACTCTCAAAAGGGGGGGTCCTGGGGGAAGTGGGGGGGCAAAATTTTTTTTGCAATGGAAATCACTCGTGCCCCTCTATACGAATCCCTAAAAATTTTTCATCCGAATAGCTCCGTTGAAAAGAAGGGGGGGTGGGGTGGGCTCCGGGGGGGGAAATCTCGAAAAGTCGGGATTTTCCCCAAGTCACCCCCACTCCCCCTATACGTTTCCGTAAAAAAAAACATACCTTCCCATCCACCAACAGGGAGAACAATCGTGTCAATGAGTCAGTCAGTCAGTGAGTGAGTGGTAATCTACCTTTATATATTATAATTACCACTGACTGACTGACTGACATAATTGTTCTCCTTGATGGTGGAGGGGGAGGTATGTTTTTTTTGCAGAATCATGTAGGGGGTGTCCGGGGGACCTAGGAAAAATTCCGACTTTTTGAGATTTGCCCCCCGGAACCACCGCCCCCCAGGGGGGCGCCAAGCAGAGTCACACTGATGAAAAATTTTTAGGGGGTTGTATAGAGGGGGTCATATGATTTCGATTCCAAAAAAAATTTTACACCCCCGTTCCTCCCAAGACCCCCCTTTTTGAGAGTGCTACCGGATGCCGACGTGATAGAGGAGTTTTGATTGCGGGATCGTATAGAGGGTTTCTTCTCAAATTAAAAAAAAATAAAAATTCACTCCCCCTCCCGCCCCAATTTCCACCCCCCCCTTTTGATATCTACCAAACGAAGTACGATACAAGAATTTTTTTTCACAGTCATGTAGGGCAAGGCAAATAATTTTGAATGCGAAAAAAAAATTGACCCCCCAGCCCGTCTCGACCCCCTTTTTTATTAAAAAACCGAAATTTGGCCATTTTTAGCCTATATTTCGACCACTTTTTAGGGTGGAGACAACGACAACGGGGGAACAGCACGGCGAGCGAAGCGAGCCGTGCTGTGACCCCCCTCGCCCCCCGCCCCCCTGAACCCCCTTTCCCATCAAAAAATATGATATGGGTATCTAAGCAGTACAGCAGTATGATATGGGTATTTAAGCAGTACAGCATTAATCCTTATCCAATTAAGTAACTTAGATACATTGTGCATTTAATATAGATTAATATTGCCCTTTACAGCATGTAATTTGAATGAATATTTTCGAAGATATTACAGATTTAAAATGACAGGGACATAGCGATTGCGGTATCGGCCGGAGTACCAATTCTGCAGTAGGTATATTTAGTATAAGCATTGCACCCGTGCGAAGCCGGGGCGGGTCGCTAGTTAATAATAAATGAATATTGAAGTACAAACTATATTTTTATTTTATTAGTACAATGCCCTAGTCATAGAATAACAGTACGATAGGTACGTGACCTGATATTTCGTGCCCAGCACTAGTGTAGATTACATTAAAATGACGTCATAACGACAACAAATGCAAACTTGTCACTAATGTGTGAGTAAGCGAACGTATGCAACTACGCATAAGGCTTAATTTGGTTTGCACTGCATTTTTGGATGGGCGTAGCCGTAATTCCGTAGTTATTGTCTGTGTATGTAGTGGTAAGGTAGTAGAGGGGGCGAGCCGGCGACACGCATTCCCGATAGATCGGATGGTACTCAGCATTTCTAGTGCCTTGTTATTAAGATTTCTGTGGTAGGTACCTACCTAGTCACCACTACTCAAAAAAATACGTTCGCTTGGCATCAGCCTAACTCACAGAAATCTTAATAACAAGGCACTAGAAATGCTGAGTACCATCCGATCTATCGGGAATGCGTGTCGCCGGCTCGCCCCCTCTACTACCTTACCACTATATACACAGACAATAACTACGGAATTACGGCTACGCCCATCCAAAAATGCAGTGCAAACCAAATTAAGCCTCATGCGTAGTTGCATACGTTCGCTTACTCACACATTAGTGACAAGTTTGCATTTGTTGTCGTTATGACGTCATTTTAATGTAATCTACACTAGTGCTGGGCACGAAATATCAGGTCACGTACCTATCGTACTGTTATTCTATGACTAGGGCATTGTACTAATAAAATAAAAATGTAGTTTGTACTTCAATATTCATTTATTATTAACTAGCGACCCGCCCCGGCTTCGCACGGGTGCAATGCTTATACTAAATATACCTACTGCAGAATTTGTACTCCGGCCGATACCGCAATCGCTATGTCCCTGTCATTTTAAATCTGTAATATCTTCGAAAATATTCATTCAAATTACATGCTGTAAAGGGCAATATTAATCTATATTAAATGCACAATGTATCTAAGTTACTTAATTGGATAAGGATTAATGCTGTACTGCTTAAATACCCATATCATACTGCTGTACTGCTTAGATACCCATATCAGATTTTTTGATGGGAAAGGGGGTTCAGGGGGGCGGGGGGCGAGGGGGGTCACAGCACGGCTCGCTTCGCTCGCCGTGCTGTTCCCCCGTTGTCGTTGTCTCCACCCTAAAAAGTGGTCGAAATATAGGCTAAAAATGGCCAAATTTCGGTTTTTTAATAAAAAAGGGGGTCGAGACGGGCTGGGGGGTCAATTTTTTTTTCGCATTCAAAATTATTTGCCTTGCCCTACATGACTGTTTAAAAAAATTCTTGTATCGTACTTCGTTTGGTAGATATCAAAAGGGGGGGGGGTGGAAATTGGGGCGGGAGGGGGAGTGAATTTTTATTTTTTTTTAATTTGAGAAGAAACCCTCTATACGATCCCGCAATCAAAACTCCTCTATCACGTCGGCATCCGGTAGCACTCTCAAAAAGGGGGGTCTTGGGAGGAACGGGGGTGTAAAATTTTTTTTGGAATCGAAATCATTTGACCCCCTCTATACAACCCCCTAAAAATTTTTCATCAGTGTGACTCTGCTTGGCGCCCCCCTGGGGGGCGGTGGTTCCGGGGGGCAAATCTCAAAAAGTCGGAATTTTTCCTAGGTCCCCCGGACACCCCCTACATGATTTTGCAAAAAAAACATACCTCCCCCTCCACCATCAAGGAGAACAATTATGTCAGTCAGTCAGTCAGTGGTAATCGAGCTATAAAGATGGTTAGTTATTATGATAATAAATCATAAATAAACAATTTTAATATAACATCGTATTCCTAAAATACTATGTTAAATTATGCAAAGTTGTTTTACAAATCACAACCAAGGTAATATTAAGGATAATATTACCGTGTCACAACACTAGCTCGCGACCGAGTTCTGCGGCTGTACCACGATAGGAAATCGAGCGCGCAACATTATCGTTCACTGTGCAGTACATTGCTTTTTGTAATGAGGTACCTGCCCGATGTTAACAAAAATTAGAGGCAATGTATAGTTAAACGTGATAATAAGAACGGTCGACTGTGACGTTCGTATTACTTTTAAAGATTCTATAATTTTAAGGAAAAACGGCACTATTTAGAAAAAACAATACTTACCGATGAAAAGTTATTCCTTTATTAATATAATTACAACTTGTGGAAGAATTTCCGCAATGGGAAATGCTGCAACACACCATTTTTACACACGCACGTTTCGAGAGCAACTGAACAGCAACGAACGCACTGGTGGCGTGAGAGTCACCTGAGCGGCGACAAGGTCACGCGCGCTTACGATTTCTAGTGCCTTGTTATTCAGATTTCTGTGGCCTAACTGGTAGAAAATAGCTAAGTAGGTATAATTCTTTCAGCTGAAAGAAGTCCACAGCACAGCTGGACTGGACGTAGGCGGAGGCCTATCACCGACCGGTCACCGAAATCGAAGGCTACGGAGCTTTGGGCTCTCCCAAAGCCCCTAAAGTTGCCTTTTTGCATGAGTCTTTCGGAATTTTTGAACTAAGTAGGTATAAGTATTTGGCTCGAAACCCATGATGGTAAGAGCCAGTGATCCATTGTTCAGCAATGGGTGATCCCATGCTAGGTATCATGATGGTTAAGATGGTGTTGGAAGTAAGTTGTTATTGTTACCTCAATAGCCACTACAACAATGGCCACAACGCCGATGGCCAGGCCGAAAGTGTGGACGAAATCGCCGATGATCGAGTTGCAGCCCTGAAACAAAACTAATTATTAACAGACATCGAAAGAAAGAGGAGATTCCATGCTCGCCTGCATTTGTAAAACATTTTTGTGAAGGTTCGTCGATTTCTCAGTCAAATTATGGACCGATTTTGAAATCAGTAAGATCCCAAGAGACCAAGGTGGTAAGAAAAAAATGTATTTCCGAAGGATTAGTGTTTGTTGCGCAAAACTTAGAGAACTTAGAGAAACTTCTACCTAGACCTAGACAGTGTAAAATGAAGGAATTCGAAATAAGTTTTTTGTTTTTTCAAAGCAATCTATATATAGTACGAGAGCCCACGACCAAAACCATGTCTCATAGCAATACGGCAAAAACCCTATAAAATCGTTAGATTGTATGATTCTGAACCCGACTAGGTGTGTAGTAACGGTCGAAAGTGTAGCAACTGCGTGGGAGGCCATTTCTGCTGTGTCAAAAAAAAAGGCAGTCGGTATTGTAGCAATACGTCTGATAGTGAAAATGTACATAGATTTGATAATTGTATTACGAAAAAGTTTGTTTTCAGACATTTTGCGCGTAGCACATAGCCTGAGCGCATTTTTGAAAATGTCAACAAATTTAGCCGACCTGTATCATAGCAATACGGATAATTTTTATTTTTAACTTTTCGTATTGCTGCCATGATTACCAAAAACCTGTTTTCAGACACTTTAAGTGTAGCATATACTCCTAAAAACGAAAATAACGTTTCGGAGTCGCCTGGCCGACGCCTCTGTTAAATGTTTTTTTAAATTTACAGCCTTCATAGATATTCAAGAATCTCCCTTGTCTATTATATGTACTTTGACAGATGACAGATGTCATTACTTATTTCTTTTGTAAAAGTTAGCAGCGATTGAATACGAGAATATTTTGTAACTTTGAATAAACCGTTTTTTTTCAACGTCATCCCAGTTTCCTTTTGTGCGATTTATTTCAGTCCTTCAACTTCAATGTTACGGTTTCGGGTAAATTCTTTGTTAATTATCATCTAATAAATTCAGGGTCGCAACGTATTCATTGGTTTGTAACAGAGAATTCAAGATGCCTCAATACGATTTTTAAATGATATCTGAGTATCGAAAAGTTGTCTGATAGAGAAGGTGCTACACTTAATTTGTCTGATATAAATTTTTTGCACATGTGGACAACTTATTTTATCATGTCCAACAATTTTCAGACATATTGCTATGATACCGATCGGTAAAATTTGTTAACATTTTCAAAACGGTCTCAAAATTTAATGCGTTCACATTTCCGTCTGAAAATTGTTTTGTTCGCATTAAATAACCAAAATTTACTAATAAAAAAGATTTTCAGACGTATTGCTATGAGACATTTTTTTTGTCTCATTTTTATTTTTTTTAAGTGATTTTACGGGTTTGCGCTACAACACTAACGTCTGAAAAATATGTTTCCGGTATCTCAGAACTATCATTCAACTACAGTCTGCAAATCAGACATATTGCTATGATGCAGTTCGGTAAAATTCTTTGACAATTTTGAAAATTCGGTCAGATCAAACGCTACGCGGAAAATGTCTGATATTGGTATTTTCTAGTTCAGGATAATCGTATCTATCGATTTGATGCGGTTTTGGCTGTATTGCTATGAGACAAAAATTTTGGTCGTGGGCTCTCGTACTAATAGGTGAGGTGAGTAATATTAAAGCCACCATAGATACGATCTATGAAAGCCACCAACGAAAAGTGTAGTCACGGTCATGTCACGGTAATATTAGGATAATATTACTTACCGTGGTGTAGTTCCTGGTTAGCAGAGTTTAGGTACCTACACTACCCAATGAGGTTTGCAGTAGGTAGTTTATTATTATGTATAACTCATATAAATCTAAATAGGTAACATAGATTTATATGGTAGGTATAACTTCGTTGCCATTATCCACCTCAAGAAACTTTTGTTCCTAAGTCTATTTTAGTTCGGTACCTGTCTCAGATGTTTATTTCAAGTGCGGCATCGATCTAGGTAGTTAGGCAGGTAAGGTTAGGTCAGGTAAGTACCTACATGTACTAGGAATCTGCTTATAAGGTATTGGTACTCAGGCAGGTAGGGATATACCGGGTATGAGTTGAACTGGGTGCACTGATCGCCGCCGAGGGAGCAGCAGGTGGATGGAAGGCTCAGGTTCATGTACGACAAGGGACCCGTTGTTCCGCAGCATTTGAACTGAAAGGAAAAGAAGTAACGTAATTACGTAAGGTAGGTAAGTACCTATAGTTTGTTGCATAGCGCATAGGCATAGGTTTGTTGCATGAAATGCATGTAAGTAGGTAGGTACTTATAGGTTTTTTTATGTCTATTATGTGAGTCAGCAAAGTATATCTAGGTATCGGTTTTACGGTATGCTATGTCTGTGCTGTGTACAAATAATAATAATTTTTACTTATATTAAGCTTACAATAAAATAAAATGAAACATAGTAGGTACCTAACATTTAGGTATAACGATTTTATTTTGAAACTTATTTTATTTTTTGTACTTAAACTAATGGAATAAAACAATAACAACTAGTATATACACGTATATTATTATCTATTATTGTACTTATTATTTGATTTTTCTGCTGTCTAGGTACCTATGCGAAAAGCAAGTGACGAACTTACAATAATCAAATTTAATAAACAAAGGAATTTGTTCAGAAAAATAGAACTGTGGCGAATTTACACAATGTCATCAAGTCATCGTCGATGTGAGTAAAATAAATTAGAATTTTACATTATGTATACCTAGGTATCGTGACGAATTTACTTTGTGGCAAATGTGCAAATGTAGGTACAACAACCCCTTAAAAATCATAAAAATTATGTTGGATGAAAGCAACTTAAAAATAACGAATGTCATGAAGAAGAAAAAAGTTAAATCGCATTAAAAACAAAAGAAGTTAGATTTGAAGTTTATTTCGTATATAAAACAAAATTAGAATACCTATCTAACGGTCCTTTCCTACGGCCGGCCGTCCAGTTCTGTGGGAACAGTTTTTTACAGGACCCCGAAAAGAGGTGGCCCATTTCTGGCCACTGCGCTGGACGTGGCCTCCCCCTGATAAGCGCCTGCTTGGCTTCTATCATTTAATTAATAAAAAGGCTATGCCAACAACACACATAATAAAACGTTATCAATGAACAAAATTATAAAGTTTCTTAATAGGTACGTATAGAATGTGTGCTTCTAACAGGCATGCAAAATACATTTAAACATAATTTTTGTGAACTGGTCCTCGTGCTCTGCGAGTGCCAGCCAGTATGGTATGGACACGCGACAAAGTTTTGTCGCGAGGCAGCTCATACTCCGGTAACTGTAGCGGGATTGGCCACACCAACAAAGCATGCCAGAAGCTAGCTGAAGATCCTAAGTGCACCTGCTTGCTCTATAAGAAGTCAGGTAGAGATAAACCATTTTAAAAGTGCACGCCGAATGTGTGTGACAATGACGTTTTGTGGAGGGGGCGTGCATTCGTTACGGATGTAAGCGGGTTAACTACGAACCCTATTTGTGTTGTAAGAACACCAACGTTTCATCCCTTACATCCGTCATGAATTCGTCAAACTACGATAGTTTTTATAGTAAAAGGGGCGTGCATTTTTAGAATGGTTTATCTATACTTACTTACATACTATATTACTAGTTTAGCGTAGTAAGCATAATTAACTTATTTTACAAATCTGTACCGTTGCTTTTTTTAATAATAATACTGATTGATATGATTATTATTTTTTCGTTTTGTGCACTTTCTGCCTAAGATACAGGTTTATGTATTATTTTATCCTATATTAAGTAGATACTAGTTCATGCCCGCGGCTTCGCACGCATTGTTTCTATAAACGTTTAAAGGTGATTTCTATACCATGGGAACTGATATACCTATACGGGATAAAAAGTAGCCTATGTTTGATTCTAGGGTTAGAATTACCTGTATGCAATTTCAGCCCGATCCGTTCAGTAGTTTTGGCGTGAAGAGGTAACAAACATCCATCCATCCATCCAAACTTTCGCATTTATAATATTAGTGTGATAGTGTGATGTGATTATTGACTCTTTTGCAATCTACTTAGCCCTAAGTTGTTTTGAATTAAAAAAATATTTATTTATTTACATTTGCACAAACAACCATAATAATATGGGAGTAATGCCCATATTAACCATGCATGCGGATTGGGCATCACAGTGTGGTGGTAAAATTGTTCTGCAGGAGGCGCTGCCATCCGCCCTTCAGATATTCCCTACTATGAGCCAGTAAGGCGCTTATTAAGAACCTCAGGTCCACCAGTGGACTGGTAGCTATAGGCTGATGTTATTGTTGAGTATGTTTGATACTTACCGCCGCTTCAAGCGCGTTGTACCCGCTGGGGTCTCTTTTGAAGGCTTCGTCCAGGAAGGTAGGCACCTCGGCCACGATGTCTCCGAGACGCACGAAGATCAGGATCGCCAGCGCCAGCTTCACTATCATCAGCACCAGCATGAAGATCGAGTACTGTGAACAACACAAGTGCCTACGTAACTGTAGGTCTGTTTGCAACTGTCTGCAGTTAGCTTCGCTGTTTCAATTGTAAATAGTTAGTAGGTTTAATTTGTTTTTGTTTTATTTCAGTAGGTAAGATAAATTTTTGAATTTTTGTTTGGTATTGAGACCGACATAGTTAGATACTTACTATTTAATTTTTTTAATTAATTAAAAATTTCACGAAACATTTTACACAGATTTTTTACTTTGAATGCTCGTAAATTTTTCTTTTGAACGGTAATAATGAATAAAGAATAAATAAAAATTAAGTGATTTTTAAAAATACTTAAAAAATCCACTCCGGAACCGTGGTCGCACTGCGATGTGATGTGTGTGACACACACTTTATATATACACACCCTTTCAGTCACAGAGTTGCCACGAAAAACCCCCCGCTTCGCGGGTGTTGGACGGGCTTCGTTAGGAGTAAGTTAATGTTGACCCCCCCCGCTTCGCGGGGGTGGGAGGATGTGGACGGTCTAGTGTGTGTTTGGTGGGACCACGAAAAAGTTTTGTCCCACCAGTGGGACATCGCAGGGGACCACGGTTCCGTCACTAAAAAACCATATCTATGCAACCTGAGGATATTAAGTCGATCTAAGTCGGAAAAATATATAGTCCATGACCCTCTTAACCCCCCAACAAAAAAAGGTCGGTCGCAACGCAACGCACGCAATACCTTACAGTAGATATACCCTGTAGATGCCTATTCATTCTTTAAGTATGGAAGGTAAACTTACTGTGACCAGCATGCAGTTGTTCTCGCGAATAGCGCCGCAGCAGCCGAAGAACGCTATGATAAAGATGACTCCTCCGATAACCATGGATGAGATAGGGGCGATTGCATAGCTGGAGTCTGTCAGGTCTGTGATGGCGCTGATTTGGAGCTGCACTGCGATGCCTAGACCCAGGAGGGCGAGGCCGGCCAGCTGGAAAGAAAAAAACATGTTTATATAAAACTAGCTTATATAATATACAGGGTACCACGGAAAGGGTGCACTAAGACGAAAGGGGGTCATTCTGGACCCCGAGGGAGATTAAAAAATTATATAGATTAAAAATAAAAGTTTTTTTCTTTCTATTTTTGTTCTTTTACACGCACTCTTGTTGCATTATATAACATTACAAAATTTTTAGTAATGTTTTTTGCTTCTTTTTTCAGCAAAACCGGTGTTTTGTCATGATATTATTACAAAAAAATTATGATCCTTTGAAATTTCAAAACAATATTAATAATATAAGAATAAACGTAAAAAAACACGAAAATGAAGAAAAAACGTCTCAAATTTTATAAGTACCTACTTACTTACTTAAAAAAAATTAAAAAAATCGTAGAACAAACGTTGACCCCCTTAATGTTCAGAATCTAGGTAAGAGGCCTTTGTTTCTAATTTACTTAACCGGGATTCAGAGAGCACTCTATTGGAAAGCATGCGTGGATGGTGGGAACAAATTTATGTTTAGAGCCCCTTAAAACAGTTAAGGGAAACGTACAGGGCCCGACCCTGTAAGGTCTTGTAGGGAATTGTTTTTGGCTCCTACGCATCATCACAAGAACACAGTGGTTCTTCACATCAGCATTTAAAGTGACATTTGATACGTTCAGATTACTTGGTGTAACTTAAAACTCTCTATAAATAAACTGCTCTATACCATGGTAATATTATGGTATCGATCCATAAACTGTATTACTCGATAAGGTTACTGTTTTATAAGCTCCGACCGAACAAATAGATAAGCTGTAGGTAGAAGCTACTAGTACACCCGATCTGGTTTTCATACAGACGCGGAGGCCAGGGCCCGTTACATTTAAGTACCTGCTTTAAATTAAATTAAGGTAGGTAGGCAATCTCTATTAGGCGAAAATCAAGATAATGTTTAATAACAAGAAAACTGACAGAGGCTTTGTCATTCTCGAGCATTATCTACCTAGCTAGTGGAATAGGGCCCGACAGGATGTGATGACAGCAAATGAATCATCATCGGAGGAAATGGCATCCATTAAAACAAATGATCCCCAGATTATTCATCATCATCATCAGCCCACATTAGTCCACTGCTGGACATAGGCCTCCCCTAATGCGCGCCGCCATAGCGCCCGGTCTTCAGCTTGCCGCATCCAGCATCTGCCTGCAGATTATTCATGACATGACTTTGTGCAATATTGCTCTGCTTGTTTTGTTTATCGCAATGGATCTTACATTACAACTGTTACAAGTAATAACCGTAATTCTACGTACTGGCACCTAATCTATGGTAGTGACAGCGCAGCCAATCACAAAGCGGAGATTTATCTAATCTTATCTTATCAGTGGATAGGTGTGAGTGTGTCTTTTCCGACTTGACCGACTTCAGCCTCTGTTTTTGTAATTTAGGCTCAGAATGTATTTAGGTTTGAAAATTTTAGATGGACACGAGGTACAGTCAACCACAAAAATCCTATTATTCAAAAGCTCTAACCTAACAGGTAGATACTTATTATTACCAACACCTAAAATGGGCATGAATATTTAAAAGTTGACCCCGGTTTAGATATTTTTGCCGATGACAGTACCTTTGCCGTGCGTAAAATTGTGAGGTGAGAAGTGCGAGTGTAGGTACTTATCGATATAAATAAATAAAACCGATTAAGTTTTAGGAAGGTAGATAGTTACCTGAGTAGGTGCCTGTAGTTCACAGCGAACTTAGATCTAGCAGAGGTTTGTATTTTAATCATGAATTATCAGATTTTCATGATGTTGTAGATGCAGGGCCTTAAGAGAGAAAATTTAAGAAATACCTACTGACCTAATATTTTAAATAATTGCTGGGGTAGATAATATTGCATTTTATATTTCAAAGAAGAGGTACTCGCATCTATTACAAAATAACTAAAGACACATTAATCCTGCATAAGTACAATTCGACGTTTTTATACCTAGTCATTTTTCCTGATAGACCTAAGTCGCCAAAAGGTACAGTATACCTATATTCAGGTGCTCTTTTTTGGCGTAGCAGAGTCAAGAGTCTACTTATTGCAAATATGGCCTCTCTCCACTCAGTGTAAACATAAATAAAAGAAGCTTCGGAGATGACGAGATACCGCCCGTACTTATTAGACAATGCGCCATGGAGCTTAGCACCACCCATCTCTTTTTTAATCTACAAATCATTCACAGAAGGAAACGTCTCCGACAGACTCTATGAAGATATCCGTAATAACCTCAACCTCAACAGCCGTACTCGTCCACTACTGGACGTTGGCCTCCCCCTGATAAGCGCCTTATTGGCGTTTATCACATGGGGGGTAATGCCCATAATCCCCACGCTGCGCATGCGTGTTGGGGATCGCAGTTCGGTGTTAGATAGAATTGTTCTGCAGGGGGCGCTGCTGCAAGACTCCGGTGGATGTCACTTAGTCGCCTCTTACGACACCCGCGGGAAGAGTTGGGGTGGTGCAAATTCTAAGCCGGCACACAGCTCAAGACAGCAACAAGACAAAAATTGGTTGTCTGTAAAGTCGGTTTACTGACGATAGTTGAACGTGACAACGTCTCAGAGCGAGGTAACGCCGCATGAGGTAACGCCGCATGACGTCATGTTTTTTCGTGCGTGCAGCCGGCTCTATCGAATTATAAGACGTTGTCACGTCAAAATTTAAAATATTAAAAACCCGCCAAATTTTATTTGCTGAACAGATTTTCATGAAACATGGCTAAGAACACTCGGGATAAAATTATCTATGACAAAAAAAAAACTAAACGAAAATCGGTTCATCCGTTTGGGAGCTACGATACACAGACAGATAAGTACACAGATACACAGACAGACACGAGCCCTCTCGTTTTGCGTAGGCGGTTAAAAAAGAGACCTTTTACTAAAATAATTGAAACCGCAGTGTTCAACCGACTCTACTCTTTTTGTGACAAATTTGAGATATTCAATGACTGTCAAAATTGATTACGAAAAATCCGCTCAACATCCTGTCCTCTATATTAACGAACTAGACGATCGCCTCGCGGTTTCACCCGCGTAGTTCTCGTTCCCGTGGGAATTCTGGGATAAAATATAATCTATGTCACTCCTTGAAAAGTAAGCTTCCTAACAGTGAAAGAATTTTTCAACTCGGTCCAGTAGTTTCGGAGCCTATTCAATACAAACAAACAAACAATCAAATCTTTCCGTTTTATAATATTGGTATAGAATATTAAACATCCTCAATGATAAAAACTACGCTGTGGGTCTTGCTTGCTTGACATGAGTAAAGCCTACGATAGAGTATTGTTTATCATCCTTCTGAATAAATTATAAGTAGCTAGCTTCTGCCCGCGGCTTCGCACGCGTTGTTTCTATGGAAACGTTTTGAGGTTATTTCTATCCCATGGGAACTGATTTATGGGATACTAGACGATCGCCTCGCGGTTTCACCCGCGTAGTTCCCGTTCCCGTGGGAATTCCGGGATAAAATATAGCCTATGTCACTCCCTGAAAAGTAAGCTTCCTAACGGTGAAAGAATTTTTCAAATCGGTCCAGTAGTTTCGGAGCCTATTCAATTCATACAAACAAACAAACAAACAAAAAATCAAACCTTTCCTCTTTATAATATTAGTATAGAAAAAGTCGCCTATGTTTGATTCTAGGGTTAGACTTACCTGTATGCAAAATTTCAGCCTGATCCGTTCAGTAGTTTTGGCGTGAAGAGGTAACAAACATAATCCATCCATCCATCCATCCAAACTTTCGCATTGTAAAACGAACACTTTTTGAAAAATTATCAAAAAGAGAGGGAATAATTTTCAAAAGGGGGGGCTATCTCACCGAGTGGGGTATCAAATCAGACAGGTATCGGTTTTCAAAACAGTTTTTGAAATTTCTCTAGCTTTCATACATTTTGAAATATTTTGAAAAAAGTCAAAAATTACCTAATCTCCGACCGAAGTGCGTATGCAGAGCGACCCATCTAAAATGTAGTTTGGTACTTACTATTTTACTATTTTTAGGTATTCATCAAATAGCAATATCTCTTACCGGTACCTTTAGTACCGTAAAGTACCTACTTGTATAATTGACATACGTTCGAAACCACAGAGATCGTTGTTTCTGATATCTGTGTTCGAAACCCTCGGCGCGCGATTTACACACGCACTTGACGGATCTTGTTTTTTATCTATGGACGATTTTGCGATCATACCATACCACAGCATACCACTGTCATAGTAAAGCGACTGGTTAGCAAAATAACAATTCGGCCCCTGTCTATGTGTGCTAGCTATCACAATTCACAGCACCCGTCATGCTTCATAACCACCTCAATTTTCATACTTTGAAACTATATTTCAGGATTTTCAAAAATGTGTCAAAAATGGTCCTTATTATCAGCCTAAAAATGAGCACGATTTATTTGTTTGAATACACAGTACCTACCCAGTAGTTGGTGATCGATCGTAAGTCCGTAAAACTAAGATAAAAATAATATTACCGTTTTGCACAAAAACAAAACGGATATTATGTGAGTGGAGAAACGGACAGCATGGTTTGAAGAACTGCATTTGAAATATGGATGTATATATATGTCTCTATGGTAGTTTTCTTGGGAATAATGCCTTAGTTCCTCCGTCAAAGTCATAGCAGCAAGTGTCTGTCATTGTGACTGTCAATGTCAACTCATAGTGTCATCAACACCAGCAAGTACCTTGCTGATGCTGTCCGTTTCTCCACTCACATAATATCCGTTTTGTTTTTGTGCAAAACGGTAATATTATATGTGTTTCGAAACGGACAGCATGGTTTGAAGACCTGTTTGTTATCTGCTGGTGAAAGACGGACAAACGCTATGTGAAAATAAAATGTATGACATGTAACTAAGTAGGTACTAACATGTAATACATAAATAACAAAGTCAAAGATCTTAGGACATAACTTCTAAGACTTTAAAGTTGTGTAAAACAAAATATTGAGTATTTATCAAATCTAATTGATCAGAAATCAACGATACTTAGCATCACACAAAGTGCCCCTGAAGCACATTTATGTACACTTGGATGTGGATAGTGGCAGCCGGCGACGCCGTTCTGCAGTTGTATTGTGCGCCGTCATGCAGGTCACTTCGTTGGGGCTTAGGTCTGGATAGTGGCAGCCGGTGACGCCGCAGTTCTGTCGCTGTACAGCAGATCGCTTCGTGGGGCCGGACAATGTTTAAAACTGTCATAAACTGGGTAAAAGGCAGTGATCTAAGTATGAAAATATTGTATGTATAGGTAATATAGGTATTTCATTATTTAAATGAGTAAAGTTCTGGTTTCTATTTGAAACTTTACTATGGACCATTTAGATTCATCAATTTATTAAATAGGATTATGGTATTCATAAAATCTTGCTGATTTAAAATGCAAGCTCTAAAATGCAAGGTCTAATATTTCAATGAATGGAATTCTGCTTAGTAGAATATTTTCAGTTTGAATGTGATAGTTTTAATTTTATCTAATTCAGGATTTATTTGTTGATCACATGCTTGGTAATGTGCTCATTTTTAGAATCAATAAATTTAATTGATCTTGCTATTATGAGATCTGGGATTCACATAAACATACTTCATAAGTATATCTTTAATTAACTGTCCATACTAATTGCATTTAGTTCAAATAGGACTTTTAACATTATTACATTACAAATATAAAATAAAATATGTTATGGTATGGATAACTTATTTACAAGGGGTTATTTCGCTATAACCCTTGCTGTGTAATTATCGGTATTTCTATGTAATATAAAGATGGTAGTTAATGATATCTACATATAGCTTTTTAGTTCTCTGAACTGAACAACATAAGTACTTGAATCAGGTCCAGTTGCAGAAAACACCAAAACAGGTGTCTGCTTGGGTATGTTATTGTTTTCATGAAAAATACTTGGTTATGAATCCACTGACACCATAACTCCATGGTGTTCCCGCTAGACGATATATATCTAATTGCGGAGAACCACGTCATATCCGACGGTAAAGGGTAATGGTACCTTGGTTGGTGATAATGATGGACAATCTGATACAGGACAGTGGGTGACGTGCCTAGTCTTACCACTTGTCTACTTCACCGTACCGTCTAACCCCCCTTCCCCCCCCACACTTTTTTACCAAAAGTTCCAGTGTCTCCATCTGAGGGGGGACTTCACTGGGGAGAGAACATTAAAGGAGCTCAGACAGAACCTCAATACAAGATTTAAAATGTATAAGCCAGAAGCTTTATCATAGATTGTGTGCTATCCTCTCAGGCTCGAATTCATTGGCAAAATGTCGGTCACTTTGTTGGGGCGTAAATCGCCTGGTATGTATGCCCCATTATCCGGATACAGTCTCCGAGGGCGACGTATATATTCAGACAAGACTGATCACACTTCGACTGAAGGTGTTATAAAAGTTGTTATAGCGAGGTATCGCTTTTAAGACCAAGTGCCAGCGGGGCCTATAGCCAGCTGTGGACTAATATAGGCTGATGATGATGAAGTGTCACCTAGGAAACCTCTTTTAAATACGGTCCCCGAGGCCAGAGGTATTTAAGTACCATTCGAGCCATTGAAGGCTTAACGAAAAATTGCATCCTTATCTCCTCCGCACTGGAGTTAACATTGTTAGTGTCCATCTGCTAGTTTAACCTATCAGGTTTAGCAACGGGGCACCAGAGTCGCCACCTCTGCGGGTCACACCGCAGAGTCCAGGCCATGAATGGGGTAATACTCACACTCATAAATTTATTAGCCGTAGGAGCAAAAGGCACACTTGGTTAATATGAGAAGAAATATAATAATGAGAAGTATTGTACTATTTTACTGTAATAGCCTTCATTTGATGTCTATAATGCCACGCCCCATGTTCCGGATACAGCTTCCGCAGCCGGGGGCAATAAGTACCGTTCCGATACTCTGTTTAGATTATTTGGCTGGCAGACGGCCATGCCGCTATACCTCCCCGAGAGGCATGCTGCCGTAGTAGTGTCCTGAATCGTCGTCAAGACAGCTCCAATAACATCATCGCCTAGCCCAAGTAAGCATGCGATGGCCCCTAATTTAGGATATAGCCTCCGAGGCCAGGGGCAATAAGTACCATACCGGTATTATGTTGATTATTTGACTGTTAGTTGGCCAAACTATAACATAACTCTCTCATGAACATCACCATTATTAGTTCCAGTTACATTGTTTCTGACGATAGGATAAAGTTTCCCTTATTTTATACTTAAAATAATAAGTTTCGTTTACCGGTATGAAATGGTATAGTCCCACATATTGGCTTGAGTGTCAGATATTTGATAGGGTCATTGCCCACCTGACTGGAACCTCTCGTTCAAATGAGTGCATCCGATGCATCTCGTCAAAAGTGGATCACATCCGAGTGAAACCAACTGTGAAGGTTTGGTTATCTATGAGGTTTCAAAGTATTTATTGTAAACCAAATAATTATGTAATGATCCTCTGCTACTTAATTAACAAAACTAAGAAAAAACTTTGAGCTCTTGTGACTCTTGTGACTTGAATATTGTAATAAAAATTTAATACTTATACCAGATTCTGATGGTGTGTTGGTGAGCACTAACCTTCACCTGAAGTGAGTTGCACTAACTCAAACAAAATAGCAGTAGGAATTTATCTTTAATTGAAAGGAATGCCCTGCTGTTGGACATCCTAGGTTAATAATAGTAATCTGTATTTGTCTTGATCATTTTTAGTTTGTTGCAGAGAATTTAATTTTGATTATTTCAAACTTTGGGTCTAAATGATTTTCAGAATAATACGGGGTCAATAATAGAACTAGTTTTAGGTACTTACTATTAAATAAAGTTGTTCTATGAAAGCCATAGGAAACAACTGTGGAAATAACCTATGATTCTGGGAATGTGAAACTAGGTTCAATATGTGATGTTCATTCCAACTGGTGTCAACAGATCTTGGAAGTAAATCATGTTTTAGATAGGTACTTCAAAATGTCGGAGATCACCATGACAATGATCTAGAGCATAATATTCAGTTTCAATGCAATGAAAGTAACATATTAGGAGAGACTACAAAGTATTTTTATGTTTGGCACCTTACTCCGAGTAAGTGTTAAACATACCTGCAGGTAACTTTATTTACAAGCTGTAATGTGAAAGGTCAATTTGCAGAACCTTTTAACTTAATAGTTATAAGGTAGGTAGGTACTGTTCTTTAAATAATTTAAGCAAAAGAAAGCTATAATTATATACCTACTTATGGCATTTTCATAATATTATATTTAAATTCCAATACAATATAGATTAGTTAGTCAAAAATCAGCTCTTGTTCTGATATATTCTCTGTACTCTGTCTGCCAGTAACAATGAAATATGTAGCAAAATTCTGATTCTTCAAAATAAAGTGGTGATTCTGCCCCTAACAGTACAAACCGAACCTGGGGACTTATTATTATGATTATTATTATTGTGCTAAGGTTTAATCTTCTCTGTGAAAAACCGGTAAAAAACAAAGCACATGGGCCTCAGGCAAGTGCACTTCAGGTGCTAGGTCGTTCATTTTGCAGGATTTTTCTGACAATCCTACAAGTGTTTAGTATGACAGCTTTTAGCATTAATGTGTCAACTTTTTATTTACCAAACCAGGTAGGTAGGTACTACCAGGTAGCCTACGAAGATTTCGATATGTTATTTATGTAGGCATTTGTATGTCTTGCCCTGCCAAACTTTGGTGTCAATGATGTTTTTATTTCAAGCAATTATTTCATACCTATTACATGCACATAAATCTGTTTATAATAGTAGTCATGTTACTAAATCATCATCTTTTCATCAAAAGTATGTTTGTAACACTCAATTAGAGATTGCAAAATGATTTAACATGATCTTTAAAGGGTGCTAAAAGGTGCCACCGCACCTTCCGTCTATAGGTTATGTACTTCAACCTGGGTTATTATCGCAATAACTTGATAAGACAAACTGTACTAGAGGATCACACTCGTGCGTGTACCGGCCGGCCTGATGGTGCCGGCGACATGAATAAACAAAGTATTAGGTACCATCCGATGGGAACTTTGTGCCAGGCTCGTGATTGAGTTTTCCACGCTTACCTCATAGCCAGTGGTCGGGATTATAACTCGGAGAGATGGGCACGAATTTTGCACAAAGTAAATGCTTGTACTTCACCATAAACATCGTTTTTTCACCAAAAAAACCATAAAAACACAAAATTTTCCGCACACACCGCTGAAAATTTCAAACGCTATGAGTTGACATTGACAGTCACAATGACAGACACTTGCTGCTATGACTTTGACGGAGGAACTAAGGCATTATTCCCAAGAAAACTACCATAGAGACATATATATACATCCATATTTCAAATGCAGTTCTTCAAACCATGCTGTCCGTTTCGAAACACATATAATATATCAATTTACTTACCTGTCGTCTAGGTACAAAGACAAAAGTTTTAGATTAGGTACTATACGTGCCCTTACAAGCGCATACCTATTTTGCATTACTTTGATGTATTTTATCTTGACAAATTATTAAATTTTTATTTTTAGGCCTTCTACAGCCAATACTTGTTTAATTATGTGTATTTTAATGTATTAGAAGAGTTTGTTTTTTGTTGTCCGTTTTTTCTGTTTCTTCCTTTTTTATTGTGAGTAACCATTACTGTAAATCATTATTTACATGAATTACCTACCTACATCGCCGAGATATTGACTGGATAAGAGGGTAAGTATCTAAATATTATTATAATAATTTAGAGAAGGAACCTGAATTGTAATATACGAATAGGTATTTACTCACCGCAAAGGCCAGGTTCGTGAAGAACAGAATATATTTCACTAGGAATTCACCACAACCCATTTTGATTTAGTTTACAGGACCTTTTTCAGGAGAAATGATAAAAAAACACCACACCACGAGCGGTGACCGCCACTGTTATCTTGCGACTGATTGCGCTTGTATCTTATCTACTAAAGTACCTGGATGGTAGGTGGTACCTTAGCTACCTACCTACCTTAGACAATACTGTGTAGGTGTAAGTACCTGCTGATTAGGTACTGCGAAAGGTTGATATCAGCTAGCATTATCATCAGTGATATCACCAACAATTTACTTTTCGCCTGATTGTCAAGAGGAAAGAGCTATTTTGACTATGATTCAATAAGAGTGACTGATTGTGATTAGGTTTTAGCTCCAATCGTCTTGTTGACTCAAAACTATGTAATATACCTAACCTACGATAAGTAAAGTTTGGTTTTATGTCCATTTATTAGGTACCATCATTGCTTCAGTTTTAATTGTGAATAGCCCAACAATTTAAACAAAATAATCCCTGAGTTTCCTCTCAGAAATTGAAACATTTTGTGTACCATTTCGGCCAAAAAGCTTTTCATTCTATAAGAAGATGTTAAATGACTTTTATTTTTTGATTAACCCACTATCGATGATGATGTCAGTAGGTAGGTATACTTACTAACGCTACGGCGGCAGTAGCCGAGCGAGGTAACGAACTAAACTTTAGTAGGTACCACCGAGGTTTATGTAGATCACTTCCTACTTGAAGTTTAGTGTAGCTAGCACTATAATTATTATAGGTACCTATGAGGCGAGCGCGTTGATGTCTTCTCTATGAAGCTACGCGGAACGCAACGCCGCCGCCGCGCGCCGGCCGGCGATAAACCGTTTTTCCACAGTAGATGGTTTTTCAGTTTTTCTGAACTATTTAGCACAATAGATAATATTATATTTATGTACTGTGATTTTAGCATTAGTAGGTATCAAGCTTATTCTTTAGACACAAATGATATTGATAAATAAAACCTAGAACCTATATAAAATCTTCAATTCATTTTGATGGTTGTTATTAATTAACTTTTTACAATTGTTTTTTCTTTTTTGCTTTGGAAAATCTTTCTGGCATAAGACTTTCCAAAATTTTTATCAATTTGGATAAAAATTCGACTTCAGACAATTTCCTTTTTTGTTATTGTCGATTTGTGAGTGGAAAGTGAGGATTTCCTGAAATAAATTGAGAATATAGGTCACTCCCGGCTTCGATGCAACCTCGGTGAAAATGACAGGCGTTGAAACGTTGAAACACATTCGAAGCGTTGAGTTTGGCGTCTAACATCTGTGCGGGAGAATATTCTAGCCTGGTACTGAATGGTTCTCTAGAATCTAGAGAACCATTCAGTACCAGGCACTCTAGAATATTCTATCTGGTTGCGTTGTTTTCGTAACTCTATTGGTTAACGCGGCGCAGGCCAAGAAAGCTCACAGTCAGCATATTTTTTCTGAGTTTTCAATATTCATCGTCATACTTCAGAAAATTTACACAAAACCATCCTATCCTACTAATATTATAAAGCCAAAAGTTAGTGAAAGCTGAATTTTTGTTAGGCACCTAGGATCTCCAAAACTACTGAACAGATCAAAATGAAATTTGGAGTACCTACGTTTAGAACAAAGCCTGACTTAGATAATAGGCTACTTATTATACCGAAAATACGCGTGCAAAGCCGCGGGCAGAAGCTAGTAAATAATATACATCACTTCATACATACATTTAATTAAACTTTCTTCATGAATTTCTGGGCATATTGGTGAAAACCGTATGAAAATCCGTTCGGTGGTTTCTGAGAGCTAGACATAAGCTTTAACTAATCTAGATCAGCATGCATGTCCACTGCTGGATATGCCATCGCAAACAAAGGGCTTCTAGCCATCATCAGCCAACTTGGCAGGCGGATTGGTCACCGTTGAGGAGGTGTTAAAAATACACAGAGAGGTATTATGATAAAACAATATTTAGTAACAATTCCGCGCAAAACCTTATCTGATAAGATCCTACAAAATGTAATCCGTGTGTACCGCCCGCCCTCCCACAAATTGATCCTACTTAAAAGTAGAGAAGGTAATCAATAGACTTATGTAATATAAAATAACCTAATTAAATTACCTACCTACCTCCTTAAATTGATCCTACTTAGAATTTAGAGAATGTGAACAACAGACTTATGTAATATAAAATAACCTAATTAAATTACCTACCTACCTCCTTAAATTTATCCTACTTAAAATTTAGAGAAAGTAAACAATAGACTTATGTAATATAAAATTGCCTAAGTAAATTACCTTCCTACCTCCTTAAATTGATCCTACTTAAAATTTAGAGAAAGTAAACAACAGCTTATGTAATAAATAATTACCTAAGTAAATTACCTTCCTACCTCCTTAAATAGATCCTACTTACATTTAGAGAAGTTAAACAACAGACTTATGTTGGTAATATAAAATTGCCTAAGTAAATTACCTTCCTACCTCCTTAAATTTTCTTTCTCTAATTATAAGTAGGTTCAATTTAATGAGGTAGGAAGGTAATTTACTTAGGCAATTTTATATTACATAAGTCTGTTGTTTACTTTCTCTAATTATAAGTAGGTTCAATTAAATGAGGTAGGAAGGTAATTTACTTAGGCAATTTTATATTACCAACATAAGTCTGTTGTTTAACTTCTCTAAATGTAAGTAGGATCTATTTAAGGAGGTAGGAAGGTAATTTACTTAGGTAATTATTTATTACATAAGCTGTTGTTTACTTTCTCTAAATTTTAAGTAGGATCAATTTAAGGAGGTAGGAAGGTAATTTACTTAGGCAATTTTATATTACATAAGTCTATTGTTTACTTTCTCTAAATTTTAAGTAGGATAAATTTAAGGAGGTAGGTAGGTAATTTAATTAGGTTATTTTATATTACATAAGTCTGTTGTTCACATTCTCTAAATTCTAAGTAGGATCAATTTAAGGAGGTAGGTAGGTAATTTAATTAGGTTATTTTATATTACATAAGTCTATTGATTACCTTCTCTACTTTTAAGTAGGATCAATTTGTGGGAGGGCGGGCGGTACACACGGATTACATTTTGTAGGATCTTATCAGATAAGGTTTTGCGCGGAATTGTTACTAAATATTGTTTTATCATAATATTATACAATGGATTTCCGCAAAGTAACGCCTGAATCTATTATGTACACAGAGAGGAGCTGTTGCCCATCCTCTGGTGGTAGGTTCCTTAGATTATTTTTACATCCACTAACGGAAGGTTGGTTAGGAGTCGAACCTATGGTGTATCATAAAGTAAGTCCCTTTTCGATGCGACCCCAGTGGCGCAGCGGATTAAGGTAAGCCTGCGACGCAGTTTGATTCCCGCAACCAAAACTAAAAAAAAAGGAAGCAGAAAGAATGAGCAAGCGGCTTCGGCATTTGCTATGCATAAAACGTAAGGAGTACCAAATTACTTGGTTTCCTAATAGCCGGCTCATTTCGATTCTAACTACATTCTGCCCGCGGCTTCGAACGTGCTATTTTATGAAAACCTTAAAGAGGGCGCGCCATTTTGTGAATGGGATTTGACGGAGTATTTTGCTTTCATATGAGAGGGACAAGGCATACGTTTTTGGAACGGGGCGCGGCGGGCGCGGGGCGCGGCGTAAGCGCAAAAATCAAGTTATTGTTTACTAGTTTCTGTCTACGGCTTCGTACGCGTTGTTGCTATGGCAACGTCTTAACTCTTAAGGTTGTTTCTATCCCATGGGACCTGGTAAATGGGCTAAAAGTGTTTTATTCCAGGCCTAGAGCTAACTATAAGCAAAATTTCAGCACGTATCGTTCAATAGTTTTGTTTGGCGTGAACAGGTGACAAACATCCATCCATCCATACATCTAAACTTGCGCATTTAAAATAATATTGTGATTTACAAGAAAATTACGCCACATATGAAGAAACTGGATCAAGGAACCAAATTACTAGTTCTTCTTATCCTGTTTTCACATTCAAGGAAAAATGTTACCTACCACGAGGTTCCCGTGAGTACTGCCTGGTTTGACGACCAAACCCTAAGTTCGCAGGACATTATACTATAGTGCACAAGTGTGTACGCAAACACATGTGCACTCTCTATTCCCTTACTCTCATAATTCGATGGGACGACAGACCGGCACGACCGGGGAGAGGTCAGGCGCAGGACCAACGGCTTAACGTGCTATCCGAGGTACGGGGGTGTAACACCGCCAACTTCCTGACTCCGGGCTGTAATATTTTTTTTTAAATAAAGGTACCTTAATAGGTTCCTTGCCGTACATCAGCCAGCCACCAATCAGTACTTATCATTCTATTGACGAAATACATGGCGCATCGGGCGAAGGTCCGCTTTCGACGCAGGAGATTACTAGTTCGATTCCCCCTTGGGACAAGTGTTTGTTCGATCTCAGATACATGTTTTGGGTATTCTGAATATTTTCTATGTATCATCAATTCATCATCAATCATCATACATAATATAAAAATATATCCCCATGTATTTTGTACATCAGTTATCTAGTTGGTAGGTACCCATAACATAACACAAACTCTGCTTACCTTGGGTGCCTTGGGGCTAGATGATGTTGTGTGGATTGTCAAGCAATTTATTTGGGTTAGGGTACATCTGGTCCGAATCTCAAACTGATCCACGGACGAGATGTCCACTTCACTTTTGAGTAGGGGTACATCTCGTCCGAATCTAAAATCTCTTGGTTTTAGATTCGGATCAGTTGTACCTTCAACCAAAAGTGAAGGGGACATCTCGTCCGAGTCTCTTTTTTTTCTTTTCAAGGGTTTTATTTATTTATATCAGCCCATTAAATACCACAAACTTATAACTGGGTAGTAATAGTACCACGAGAGAGAAAGAGAGTCCTACTCTCAATCGGTTTCCATCCCACTCTAAACTCAATTCAGGGTTTTCCGAGCACCTGACAAAATAACCTACCCACCTGATAATAAAGTCCAAGATGCAAGTAGATGGTTAACAGTCTTCCTAACTTGGCAACCTGATTGTACAAACTGGTCTGACTGGTATCTTTGGCTGGACATTCCGGTGACGGTGGTCTGTTTTCCATGATTTCACAAACGTCACAAAGTAGGTATAATACGTAAAATACGTTATTATAATACCACCGATTATGTCACGAAATAACGTATCATTATCAAAATAAATAAGAGCGGTATGGGTGAATGAATGAATTAAGTACTTAGTAGTTTTTCTAAAAGCGGTAGCTAGTGTTAGATGTTGACGTCACATAGCGGTGAACGTCGTTTAGCCAATTTCGAAAACAGGAGGAGGTTCTTTTCTCGGTTGTTTGTACCTAAAAATTATTTTACCATTAGAAGCCGACATTATTCCTGATGAACATAGGCTACTTTTTACAACGGGAAAATGCTTCATTCCTACGGGAAAACGGGTAATAGTACAACGGGTAGTAAGAATGCAGCTAGTCTCAGATAAAGCGTTGACAGCTACGTTAACGACATCGTCAATAGTGAGTGTCAGGGCATACTTGGCCACAAAAAGCACAGGACAGGTTGGCAGAAGCAAAAGAAATTGGCCAGAGGGGTGAGTCTATTTGACGTTAGTAACGACGTAATCATCATGTTTGTATGGGATTTGTGTAGTTCCCTATCCGCACGATAGAGGCGCTGTACCAAATTATATGGGAAAAGGAACCGTCACGTTACTAAATTAAATAGACTCGCCCCTCTGTAGTGTGCCCACTGCCCAGCAGATGTTCATCCCTGGCTAGAAATTAAATAGACTCGCCCCTCTGTAGTGTGCCCACTGCCCAGCAGATGTTCATCCCTGGCTAGAAATTAAATAGACTCGCCCCTCTGTAGTGTGCCCACTGCCCAGCAGATGTTCATCCCTGGCTAGAAATTAAATAGACTCGCCCCTCTGTAGTGTGCCCACTGCCCAGCAGATGTTCATCCCTGGCTAGAAATTAAATTTACTTACCCATGCTTGATCAGCCTCAATAAGGTTCCTTTTTGACGTGACAACGTCTTATAATTCGATAAAGCCGGCTGCACGCACGAAAAAACATGATGTCATGCGGCGTTACCTCGTCATGCGGCGTTACCTCGCTCTGAGTTGTCACGTTCAACTATCGTCAGTAAACCGACTTTACAGACAACCAATTTTTTTTTTAAATGCACTGTATGTTCTCTTTGTTGTGTTATTTAACACTTAAGCAGTCGCTAATGGGTCTATCAGACCCAGTCGTCCATATTTTGCATGGTAACTACTGAATCTTAAGGATTGTGACTTTGCCGCTCTTAGTACCTTCCGACGTTAGAGTGAGACAGCGAATAACGGTCCTCGTAGGCAGTTGACGCGCTGCGCTCAAGTGCTAAGGACGAACAAGGTGCGTATGGGTTCTTTGGACCCGGTAGCGACTAAATACGTAAGTGATTTTCCATAACATTATAAACCTAATTAATTATTTAAAATTGATTTTATTATAGAAAATGGCGACCAATAGCTTATGGGATATTGAAGAATGCTTGAACGAAGAAATAGAGAATGGAGACTGCTCAGAAATAGAAGACTTTTTAAAAATAAATGAGCTCGCCAATTAATGGACAATAAGTGCATTGTGGTCTTTGCAATTGGAAAACATACAGAAAAATTAAAATTTCTTGCGTTAAATGCAATATCCCAATTTGTGGAGAACACACTAAAGCAATATGTGTGAACTGCAATAATAATATTTGACTTGCAAAGTGACAAAATAGTGCCGATTTATAGTTAAGTTCCAAAGAAGTTATTTTTAGATAGTTGAAGATTACGTTTTTTAATTTTCTTTCGAAATTGTTACGTTAAAAATATGTGGTAGGTTGTAAAAACAGTTTTACTATATTATGTACCACATAATATGTGGTACAGTCAGCGTCAGATTTATATGAGCGTTTAGAGTAGTAAATAGAAATGATCTGAAAAATATAAAAGAAATTTGATATAAGTACCTACGCAGTTTAAATCACCATATTGTTATAAGCACCCAAGGTCTACATAGATCTAGATATTTTTTATTATACATAGAAAAACATCCAGAACACCTTGAACAAATCGTAAAATGTTGCAATTTTCACAGAGCTTTTTATACAAAATTTAACATAATGTATGTAACACAAGCGAGGTCTGTCTGGCTAACCGTATAAATCAAAAAAATGATAGGTCTTCACACTAGCACTCACACGCAATGTGTAGTTTCCTCTTTATAATATTATAGAGGACTAGCTTCTGCCCGCGGCTTCGCACGCGTTCTTTCTATGGAAACGTTTATTGGTAATTTCTATCCCATGAATGAACTGGAACCTGGAACTGATTCCAGGCTTAGAGCTACATCGATGCAAAATTTTAGCTCAATCTGTTCAGTAGTTTTGGTGTGAAGACGTAACAAACATTCATCCATCTATCCGTCCATCCATCCATCCACCCATCCATCCATCCATCCATCCATCCATCTATCCATCAATCCATCCATCTATCCATCCAAACTTTCGCATTTATAATATTAGTGTGATATAGATTATGAAAATTGCTCGGTCTATATACAGGGTGTAAGGCTAAACAGTCTTATCCTTGTAACCAGAAGTTCAGAATCATGAGCAGAGTCCAAAACCGATGAAAAAAATAAACATTTTTTTTTACACAATTTTGAAAAAAATATCCTCATACATCATAAAAGCATTTCACCCTACATTTATACCTACGCCGCGCCGCCCGCTTTGTCGGTTTCGAACAAAGACGCCGCTCGCGCCTAGACTACGCGCCGCCCGCTCGCGCGCGTCAGTCGCGGCCCGTCTGCTAGGTAGTGAGCACGTCACGACGCGTTCCGTGCTAATTTGTGATGTGCCGATTTGTTCGCGTATTGTGTTAAGTAGAGAAGTGATGATGTCGTTCACAAATGAACAGTGGACTGAAATGGTGCGACTTTATGCCATCGCTGGTGACAACATGAACTTGGCTCGTACGATGTACGCAGAGCGGTTCCCAGAACAACGTGTGCCAAGCCGGCAAACGATCCTAGCGGCTACACAAAGGCTACGTGCCTACGGCCAGTTCACCGTGCCTAGTCATGCACAAGTCATGAAAATATTTTATGCCTAATGTGAGTAAATCAAACTGTACATAAAGCTGTAAATTTTAATTGAATTGTACATAAAACTTGATTGATGATGAACTTTTTAAATACGCCAAAAGTACCTACCTACTTTAGCCTACTTACTGGCAAATGTGTTAGAGTAGCTATTTTTGCCTGTCCTAAGCCAGGAAAAGTATGAAGGGAAAGTTCCATCACAAGTTGTAGGTACCTACGATTCGAGTGGGTTCGATACCTACACCACCGGCCGACTACAGGCGAGAGCGGGCGGCGCGGCATGATAAGGTCACTAGGGTGTCCATGAAATCACGTAGGATAGCAGAGAAATGAATTATGAAATTCCATCGAAACTAATTGACTTTTATTTTTAACAATAACTTGTATCGTCTTATTTTAGGGGTGGTACATACGTGGTTTCAAGGATAAGACTGTTTACGCTTACACCCTGTAGAAAAGAAAATTACTCGTATAAGTTCGATGAAAACAAGCCACTTGGTAGGAACGACTCCAGTTCGTTTAAGCGGCTGGACTCTACCCACAGAGGGTAATCTGTGACTCTACCTAAACGAACGTTACTCTACATAATTTGAAGTGTTTAAAAAAATGAAAAGCCGAATTGGATTATTTATATTTTACAGTTTTAAAAGTTTTGCGGGACCACCCACATTCTCTGTTAAACAACACCAAAAGAATCATCAAAATCGGTCCACTATTTTCGTAGAAATCGGCTCACACACTAGCCACTCACACGCAATGTATAGTGCGACGAATAAACAGAGTTGTGCTTGTTTACCTAATTTGTACAATGCCTCGCTCCTTCGGTTCATGTAATGTTGCGACTACAACATCAGAATCATCGATCAATGCGGATGCTGATGTCTAAATTAATGCTGATCATCAGCGGATGCTGATGCTGATATTCGCAACAACCCGGGTATACAATGTGTCCGGTCACCGGTGTCAGAGACTTTGGGGGGGGGGGGGGGGGGTGAAATACGGTAAATTTTATCGAGAAATCACTATCCCTATCTCTTTTTTCTCTCTCCATGATAAAATGGCAGCCATTTCGTTTTCTGTTGCCTCGAAGCATGGGTGCTTGTACTGATTAAGGTATAGCTACCCATGTAGAGGTCTTAGGAAAACGATAGAGGACTCATTTGATAGCCAATAATGTAGACAATAAAGCAATGTTAACATTTTAAACTTTCGCGATTTGTTAAGATAGTTAATAACATAGTTATATTGTTAACATAGTTATATCGGGTATTTATCGCGTATCTTTTGTTTTATTTCCCCTACGTTTCTACCGCGTTACTGCGATCGTGGTCACGGGGCGACTGGATGTACTCCAGGCCAGGAGTACATCCAGTCGCCCCGTGTTATCAAAACAATGTTTACATTTTTGCAATTTCTATTTTATAATAAAAGAAAAGAGAATTTATAAAACAAAAAAAGTTTTTCTTACCTATCATTTTTTTTGAAATTATTAACTTTTTCATAAAATCGAAACTGTCAAGCTACATGTTTTTTGTTACTGAACGATAGTACAGAATGTGTGCTTCAAAATTTTAGCCCTAAGTAAGATAGTTTAGAAGTTATGACGATTTAAAAATGGAGAGAAAAAAAAGGGATACTTAGTGATTTCTCGATAAAATTTACCGTATTTCACCCCCCCCAAAGTCTCCGACACCGGTGACCAGACACATTGTATACCTACATGAAACTTGAAAACATTACACTCCTGTTTTGGGCAGTGGTCGGTGCAGGTGAATTATATTTTTTGAGCTTCCTGTTTCCAATGTATATTATTTGTTCCTACTAGTTGCCTACTCAAATTACTATAAAACCATTAAATGTTCCTAAAATATTTATTTATTCATTTGCGATCCGAAAACCATTGAATCTGTTATTTAATAAGTAAGTCTTATACCCACCAAACCATAAACTCTAAACTTTAAATAATTAAGTTTCTCAGACGAATTTCGTAAAAACTGTCAGCTACCCATAAAACAACGGAACATTGCTTTTAATTGAGCTTTGCACCATTTTAAAATTCCTATTAACCAATAAATGGGGATCCTTAGATTTGAAGTTTTCAAATCTCTAATCTTATTACAAACATTACCGCATCGAAAGTTAATTTATTCTCTGGGTAACTCCAGTTTATCAGACATTGGTATTTTTAGAGATCACTCATTTAGTCGGTCCATGAACCTCGAGTGATCTTGTCCAGTCATTTAGTTCTCGCGGAAACTGCGAACGAACGGACGTGTGGCAAATTAAACATAACAAATTCGTGAGTTAACACCAGAAGTGATTGAAAAAGTGTGAATTGCAAATAGAAGTAACAATAAATTGTGTTGTGTGCTACAATGGCCTTGAATAACGCGAGGTTGGAAATCGTAAATGAAGCTGAAAAAGTCAAAATTGATAGAGATGTTTTGGACCGTGTTTTCGGTAAACCGGACCACAATCCTGGCAATGCTGGCTTGGATATGATTAATAATGAGAAGAATAAAGCAAATCATGTGAGTGTATTTACTTTTTATACAAATTTAATTCTTATCTTTTTACAATATAAGTCGTTGATAATTTCCAAGACTTTAATTTAAACAAACAATAAGTGAGTTGGAGGTCTTGTAATAAGAACAAAAGGTTTACCTACCTATAAAGGAACTTACCTATGTCACAGTAGATATGCCTATGTTAAATTTATTATTCTGTCCACGAAAAAGAGTTTCCATGCCTGAATTTATTTGGAGTAGGTAATGTTATTTATTACCCACCACCAACTTCTTTCTTATGTACCTATGTACATAAGAAAGAAGTTGGTGGTGGTGGGTATGTACCTATGTACTTATGAAAGAAGTTGGTGGTGGGTAATAAATAACATTACCTACTCCAAATAAATTCAGGCATGGAAACTCTTTTTCGTGGACAGTAAAAAAAATTTAACATAGGCACAATATATATTTTCGTGGACAGTAAAATAAATTTAACATAGGCACAATAGATAAATAAACAGTACAGGCATGGAAACTCGTACCTATAGAGAGGAGTTGAAGCCTTACACAGATTAGGTAATGTAACTTCGTAACCTATACCTACCACCCAGCTTCACTGAAAGTCTTGTTTTTTGATTTTCAGTGAAGTCAGGTTGTGAGTAAATATTGATGATAATGATGTTCAGCTCAAGTTCATTGAATCATAACAGTTCAACTGTTTTTAACACCATGGTTTCCTGAAACAAATAATGAAACAATATAAGCGACTTTTTTTCATATGGTACCTATTTCTGTGAACAGGAAAACACAAACAATGTTTGGAATAAAGCCATTCGCGATTTTGGCACTTTGTCATAAATATGCAAACATTCTATGTCTAATGCTTGTCTGAAATAATGACGCTTTTTTTTTCGACGAAAAAATCTCTGGAAAACCCATGACACTGGCGTCTAAAAATACAAGCAAGGAAAAATAACAGGGCAAATATTCTACCCACATAAAACTTTTCAGAATCGGTATTTCTTATGGACGAAAGGGAAGCCCCTGTTTTCAGCAAGTTTTTAATAGATACATCTCAGTGATCAATGCAAACTTTGAGTGTTTCAGATGGCATGCCGGCTCTGCTTTTGCCTCTGCCTACCATCCATTGATGGTTCGTCTACGCTTCAGACATTTGAAATTTTTATTCATCGCAAAATTACCAAAAACAAAATGTACAACCGCGGTTATTTTAGTCAAAATGTAAAGCCGTCAAGCAAAATGTAAAACGCGACAAAATACGAGCGATTTTTCGTTTGAAGAAAACTGGTATTTTCAGGGAAGTTTGAGGGAGCTACGAAGACGTAACCGTAACTGTAGATATAATCACCAACAATAACTAGGTAGGTACTTAATCTTTTTAGACAGGCTAATTGCAGGATCTTTGCGTGACACATACGATTCTTGTTAATTACTGAAATTATGTGACGAAAACGTATTTAAAATAATTACTTGGATGAGGATAATTGTTTTAGTTCACAAGTTTTGATTACTTGAGGACAAACGAGGCAATTTGCACAAACCTCCGATTTTAAAACATATAAAGCTAAGGATGGATCAGAATTTAATCAACATCATCATCATCCCCCACCCGACTGCACCCACTGCTGGGTATAGATAGGCCTCCAAACTTCTGAGCCACCCCAACCAAACGGTCCTGAGCCAATCTCATCCAGGTTATAATAGGATAGAGGAATAAGAAAATAACGAATTTAATCAAATAGTTTCAAATAACAGAATCTAAAAAATGGAGAGCACAGAGAAAGCTACAATATCAATAGGAATGACCTGGTTTTTGCAACGGCTTTTACTAGGTTCATTGCAGAAAGTATGTATGCCATTGCCGTGTACCTAATCATTACATTTTTCTGGTAACCGTGCAAGAATTCACCGCAGCGTTAACCTACTAAATTGAAAAACTATATGGAAGAAATTAAATTAATTAAGAACTAGATATAAGAAAGTCACTGAGCCTGCACGCAACTACATTGCATACAAGCTAAGCTGGTTAGAATTAAGATTTTACACCTTTTAAAGAATAATTAACGTTACGACACTGGACACAAAAAAGTGGTCCGAAATTAGTGAACTCAGTCATTACAAAAAAACATAAATCGATGTTACTTAGGCTTACTTTAGTGACGACCTACCTTCTCCCCCCAAAATCTCATAAACTGTTAAACTATTCATAGGTACTAGGCACTAAGTAGTGGAGAAACTTTGCAGACATGATATGACGTTCTGGACCTGAAAATAGGGCGCGTGAAGCCGCAGGAAACAAGATAGGTCGTGGTAAATCTATCAATTTCGAAGTTTGCAGCGGGATGTTTAATTTTGTTTACTTTATATATTAAGTAAACAAATAAACTTCCCGCTGTGTTAAATATAGTTAAATTTTACATGAACTCAGTATATGGAGCCGTATGTAGGAAACTTAAATATTGTAATACAGAATCTGATGCAAGATTCGTCATCAGATCACATGAGTCATGGATTGGTGGCACTGGACTACCTAAATAATGAATACACCCTTCCTAATATGGTGGGACAAAACAAAAAACTCATTGTCTTCATAAATTTTGGAAGATGACATATCATCAAAGTACTACATAATTTTCGAAGTGCATAATATGGGAACATATTGTATACTCCCAAATGCAATTTTTGAAGTGCAAATGCACTTCGAAAAGCCACCATAATTTTTCCAATACCTACCTACGAGGGTAAAAAAATTAAGTACGTCTTTCTGCCAGTAAATTAAAAAATCAGGAAAGCGTTTAAAATTCAGTTGACATTTTAGTTTTTTATTAAAAGCAAAGAACTGATAGGAAATAGATGCGGTCATTCACCGCGTATAATCAAACCATATAGGAAAATATTTTAAACGTTTTTGTAACAATATAGGAAGCCTTTAAAATATTGCAAATATTGTTTGAAGCCAGTAGGTATGTACTTATGTACTAACAACAGGTCACTGACCCCGCCCACATGTTGACTACTCAAGTTAGCATCTATTGTAGAACGACCTTCGCACACACAAAAAACCTATTGATGACTTACTAGACTGGGGAGTTACATGAGATTTTGCAATTATCTTGAAAGACGCGAATCGGTCGTCATTTCGGATGGGTATTGAAAAGAACGTCCCGTGATATGGTTGAACATGGTTTAGTGCCAATCTCACTCATTGATGAATGAAAATGATGAATGTTATTTTGTTTTCTGAAAATTCTGACGTACTTAGGAACTGTAAGTAGTGTAGACAGGCAGTAGTGTACATTGGCCAATGTAACCTACAGGTAGGTACCCTATCGTGGAATTAAATGCAAAGACGATGGGTAAAGTTAACATAAAAATATTTACTAAATAATGGAGAGGGTAGAGGTTCTATGGCCCGCCTAACTTTCACTTTGCCTTATTATGGCACTTCCCTGTAGCGGATGGTTCTGGAACGCAGGCCGCAGGTCCGGGTCCAGGGCGAGCGCCGATTTGGGGTAGGTGTGGCAGTTTCCAGGAAGATGGGTGGTGATGGCCTCGAAGTTGGCGAAGGGGAAGAGAAAGGGTTCCCACGACCGTCGAGTGAGTCAAAACATCAGCCTTGGTTGAATGAAGAGTAGAGAGAGAGAGAGAGGGAGTACGAGCCCACGATAAACAACGCTTGGGTGTTTATCGTGGGCTCGTACTCCCAGTGTGGTTAGTGTCCTGGGGGTCTATTCGCTTTCGACGAAATCGACAGTTGCGTGCTTCGTTTCGTCAAATTGCTATTCTAATTCATCAAAACTCGAAGCTACGGCACGAAGTTTGAAATGGCGGCTTTTGCGGCGGCCACCTCTATTCTAATGGGCAAAATCTACGAACGAAACATTAAATTTGACAGCATTTTTCAAGAACCACTGTCAATTTGCACGGTAGCTACAAAGCTACCTTTTCATTTTCGTAATGTGTTTTTTCACCATATTTTGTCCATTTATTACTAAAATTTCGGTAGATTTATGATTGTTAAAATATTTTATACACGTAGCGTCCTAAATTATTGAAATTTACTCATGATATTTGAAGATCACTCTCCGTTCCAAATTTTTCAGAAAAGCGGCTCTACCGCCATCTCTTAGCAAAGCCTACAACTAACAACTTCCCCCAGCTGACGACGAAGTTCTTAATTTTACCAAAACTTGGCGCTGAAACCGCTCTTTTTAGGGTTCCGTACCTCGAATGGAAAAAGGAACGCTTATCATATTAATTCTTAATTTCAGACACAAGATCCATTTTTGAGGTGATAAAAAAGGAAAGTTAAATAAAAATTATAATAGATTAAAATATAAAATTCAAAGTACTAGGTACGGTAGGCAAATACTTAGTACGTCAGGTAAGGGTCCGATAACATCAGACGGTCAGACAGGCTTACAATAGTGTCGTTTTTACACATGTCAACCTCAGGACGTTAATGACGGAATTTTCTTTCTTTGGATGGCATTGAAAGAGTCTACACTGAATATTATAGATTATAGAATCACCCTGTTTTCAGTCTGTCTACCTGACTGTAGGTATACCTTTTACCTGGGAAACTTTTTTTCAGGAACGCGTGGAGGTATCAAGTTGAAATTAACATCGAACACTGTCTGTAACACCTTGGAGCTGTGAAAAAACATCCTTCTTAGTCAACGCAATCAAAAGTGACAGCCGTTTACGTTTAAACTTAGCAAAGAGCTAGCGCAAATAAAGAGGAAAATCCGAAAACCATAAATTATTTAAAGTTACATAGGTAATTACAAAAAATATTTATTGATGTTCGCAACAAAACCTATACGTAAGCCTTTATAGTACTTCCCGTTGACCTAGAATCATGAAATTTCGCAAGAAGCAAGGTCTTACAGCAACAAGGAAATGTATTTTTATCTTTAAGTAAAGAGAAAAAACCGAAAACCGTTCATTTTTAGCAACATCACCAAAAAAAACGCAGTGTGCCTGTGTAAATTTTTCGGCTCACAAGTATATAAAATAAATAAATTAAATAATGCTGGACAATTCACACAGCATTATCTAGCCCCAAGGTAAGCAGAGCTTGTGTTATGGGTACTAGATAACTGATATACTTAATACAATACACTAAATAGATAGATATTTTTTATTATACATAGAAAACATCCAGAACGCCCTATATGTTTGCAGTATAAATGTAAGCGGGTTAACTTTGAACCTAGTTTGTGTTGAAAGAACACCAACGTTACATCCCTTAACAAGGGACTTCATTAGGGAAAATATAAGTTTGTTCGGAACCCTCACACAAGTCCTACTCGTACTTGACTTGTTTTTATTTAATCTGTCCAAGGTTTCTATGCTCTCTGGTGGTTTCATTCACATGATCGTTCACGAAGGTAGTTGGGTGTGCCCGGATCTCGCCCGAATGAAAAATGCCCACCCGACAGAGAAACAGAATAGCTATCACTTGCGTGCGTCGGCCGCATGTCATTGGGTTCGACAGTGTCGGTTGCGGATAATTGTAATAGGGCCCCTGGTCCTAGTGTGGACTCGTAGAGTCGTACGTAGACAGGCTACGATTCTACGTCCTAAATAAAGAAAGTAAATCACTTTGAGTTTTCAGTTTTTTTACTTTCTCTGAATAGTTTCCTTGTTTTATTTTTTAGTCTCACGGTTTTCAGGAAGTTTATCTCCTTTTCCACCCTACTAACGATGTTTGATTTGAATATTTAGGGATTTTATTTTGTCGTTACCAAATAACGACAAAGTAATAACAATTAGGGCAATAATGTCAAGGGCTAAGCGACATTGACTGACATAGTAAATTCTTGATTAGGAGTCAACTGACCCTAATTAGTTATTTACTGAGAAACAAACGTGCTAACTGACTGATATCAAACGTAACTAAGCGCTTATGCTAGTTATTTTCGGCGTTTATTGTAAAATCTACGTTGGACAGTACCTAGGTATTCTAGGGAGCAGATCTTAGAACAGGGAAAATATAGTCATCATTGTGTGGAATAATTGAGTAAATAATAGAGCCTTGTTTTATTCATTATGTTTTAAGAAGAAAACCTGTTGTGGCGAAAAAGGGCAGGAAAATGATGAAATGTTGATGTTTTGTCTTGAATTTAATTTCTGCTTTTATTTATAGCTGTTAAGCCTACGAGCGAAAGACCTACGAGCGTAACTTTTTGAGTTCACAACACATGTGAGTCGCTTTGTTCATACAAACGTGCTGTTTGAGCCACGCGATGAGCCGATGAGTTGTCATTTATATTGAAAGTTGTTGGTTTGTATTTTTCACAAGTCACAACCCAAAAATTTGTGCTCCCTCAACCTTACAGTCCACGTGCTCAGGTGGCAATCCAAGCTAATAATTAAACAACAATGTTAATGCCTAATAAGATCGTTCTACCTAATAAGGAAAATAATAAACCAGCCTAAAGAACGGAAGTACTAGATGCACCAGACAGACATGCAACGTCTTAGCTTGAGTCATGTAATTAATACGCATAATCTTGTAATACTGAGTTTGCTTACTGCACTGACTCGTTGGGAAAATCCCATTTCATAGCGTGGTTGGGGGTTTCTCTTTAATTGCGTTCAGATGTTTTTCATATCGCGTGGGACTCAAAGATCTGGCGGGACAATTTGAAAGCCGTCGTAGGAGATTTGGAGGCTTTTCACAAAAAGTGAACATAGAAATTACCCAACTCTGTGTAGCGATTTTTAAGGTTTTTAGTAAAAAGCGTAGGGGAGCACGCGCGTTGAAATCTTTTGTATGGAAACATAGATAATGAGATCACCCCTATTAATACACGAACATGATCATTATCCACAAGTTGATAACTACATAGTTGTTAAAAAAGCTTTGCTTAGTCTAAAGTGTGATGCGTGTAACCTAGCATAAAAGAATTAAGAAAAAGGGATGCCATATAACATTTTATTTTCTTTGTTTCAGAATGGCAACCAGAGAGATATTAACTCCTCACTCCCTCTCCTAGAGCCAGAAAAGAACAAGCAGATACCTCCCATAGCTGGTAAGTCCGCCTTTGCCATTTTAATTTGTTTAAATTAACATTTATTTATCAACTTACAACAAATATTAATATCTTAGGTACTAACAGAAAAAGAGTCAATTGGATAACAGGGCACAACATTTCTCTGGGTAAGAAAATGTACGGAAGCATACTTTCTTCACTTAAATAGCAATGGTCCTAAAAGTGACCCCTGTCGTACACCCATTGCGCAAGTGGCTTTATATCCAGGCTAATTTGCAATTTAACCTACTCTGTTGTATTTATAATAATTTGCAAAGAAATTTAAAATATTCCAGCAACTTTGAATTCATGGTGCACGCAATTGAATGCTTTGGTCTAGTCGCAAAACACGCATATTGACTTATACCACTTTACTTTATACTTGTTCCAATATGGTTTGTAATATTGTGACTCAAAATATACTCTATAATTTACATAAAAGCGAATGTAACTTCCAGGCATGCATAAAATTATTGTCTGCGATAATCGCGGAATAAATTACAAGTGACAGTCAACAGGTAGTAAGAATAACTGGTAATATCTTACCATAAACAGTGACACCTAGTTGCCCTTGGCGTAGCCTCTTTTGCCCTACGTAAATGTACTTTTATGACGTCATGGATAGTCCCTTTTTGTCCATTCTTCCTCGCTTGCTTCGATTTTGCTGCGTTTATCCTGAAATAAATACCAGCTTAATTGTACGGAGTCATAAATCATTGGCTTAATTGCGGTTTTAATAGTAGACGTAATTCGCGTAATTGTTATTCGTCAGTCAGATTTTACGTAGGTAATTGTAAAAGTGGAATCAATAAAATGCCCGTAACAAAGCCTTTTGTATGATAATTGGATTTCACCGCGGCCTTAGAAACAAATACTTACGTTCACCTTTGTTAACATATCAATATAATGCTGATAACGCTTATGTACCTACATACCTCATCATGACAATACCAAATTTCGGTTTTGGTATCCCACTTATATTATTAAGCCTAAGGTTTGTGAAATGTGAATTTTTGTTACTTACGATCTTAAAAACTACTGAATAGATCATAATGAAATTTGGCGTACATTTCGAACATAGCTTAACTTACTTAGATAATAGTTTAATTTTCGGTTTAATAGCATACCGAAAATACGAGTGCGAAGCCGCGGGCAGAAGCTAGTCTCATATGAAGCAAGATCCCGTAAAATTTTCTGATATATAATAGATTCAAGCGTTATTTTGCTGAATTCCATTACAAAATATACGGTTGAAGATATTTAACAACTTTTCCTGAGATGCAACATCAATGGCGGGACTCTGTCGTTGTTGCTTTGCAGTCTCAGGTCCGTAATATGAAAGTTTGCTCAGTCATATGTCATATATCTATGCTTGAGTGACGTTTATTCCTTAGCAAAAGAAAAGCTCAAGCATAGATCGATGATTGAGCAAGCTTTCATAATACCCAAGTGTCAAAGTCGAGTATTGTGCCCTGAGTGAACTGAACCTGATGATGTCTCGTGGAGATATGAAACTAGGCTAGACTTACTTTGATAGATTTTTCAATTGTGTAGTTGGTGTGGTTTTTCTGCTACCAACTACTTTGTTGGATCTTATCACAGAAGGTTTTTGCGGAATTGATACTAAATTATGTTAATCCTTATATTTTGTCTAACCTAATGAATGTTTGTTTTATGTTGGCAGGTAGAGTAGGTACATGATCAATGATTACAATTTAATATTCTTGCCACTAACTTTGTGTGTATTAACTTGATTAGGGATTTCAATACATTCCATTACTTACTACATCATAGTTGAGGCATTATAATTTGCATTGAGTGAGTGATCACCTGTGCTTGTGGAATGTGCATATCATTACTGATTATTTACTAACGTGTGTTTTATTTAGCTTCCTATGCCTAAGATATTTGTTATTTGATATTGCCAGCTTTGCCACGATGCTACCGTGCTTTGTATAGTAATAAGCACGAATAGTATTAAACGTCCTGTCATTATGTCGTTTAATCGTTTTGTAAGTAGATATACCTACAACAAGCTCATATGTTGTGTTCTTTACGAGGTAGGAATACGCGTGTCCGCATTCCGATAAGGGTGAATTTTAAATGTGAAGTGAATTCAAAATATATTTTATTCATTTTGTTTGACAAAATATCAGTCGTGATACTTTGTCAAGTATCACACATTTGCACGTGCGACGGGCAAACTTTCTATTCTATCTTAAATCTACTCTCGCTTTACCTAGGTAGATAGATAGACTTTTATTAGGGCACATAAACCGCACAGGAAAAAAACAACAGAGCATTTTAGTTACATACCACAGACCTTTGAATCCAAATGGTTTAACAATCAATCTTTTAGACATGTTATAATTTCAGGTCCTGAAATAGATGATCTCGACGGCGACGTCCCCGCCGACGGCGGCGCCTACCCCGGCATCGATGATGGTCTGCTTGAAAAGGATGACAAGCCTCACATACTTGATGTTGGTGAGTTTCATGGACGAAAGGAATAAGCGGGATGATAGGAGACAGAAATGAACTAACTTGTGTTTGTTTTTGTTTCAAAAATTGCGGTAGAGTCACATTTGAACCTGATTTCGTTTCAATAAGTAGGTAATGTTTCAGAAGATTTGTTAAAATAGTTGGTTAGTTAACCCAAAAAATGTAATGGCATGGGGTATACCCTTAAAAAGATAAAAAAAGAGATTCGGACGAGATGTCCCCTTCACTTTTGTTTGACGGTAGGTACAACTGATCCGAATCTAAAACCAAGAGATATAAACATAGAAGTATCAACTGTCAACTAACTTTTAATCTATAACATAGGTACAAAATAGATACAAATGCAGTGAGCATTTGTTTACACAGCCAACTGACGTCATGACCGCAGAGCAATATGGCGTCCACTGCGTCCAGCGTTTTCGTCAAATTACGCGCGAAATTTAAAAATGCAAAATTTATACGCCTTTTTATTCTAATAACATAAATTACTTGTCCTCGAATAATAAATTCGCGATTTTTTACCCGCGTCGTGATAAGACTGAACAAAACAATAAGGTTGTACTGATAACGGTTTGATACGAACGAGGTTGACCCGCGTATCGTGCTATCAAGCAAATGCTAGGTGACCGCGTTCTAGAGGATGTGGTGTTTTGATAATGGTGTACTAGGTGTAGGTACCTATCTGCTAGTAACTTAGTTTGAGCATGAGAACAAAAACTTTGGTTTTGCACGGCAACGTTAGGTATTGCATCGAGAGCTTGCCCTTGCCTAAGTCAAAATGGATTTGGGTGCCTTCTACCTAGATATGATAGAGATCTGAATCTTAGGAGAGTTTACTTTATCGATAAGCATCTTTTTTCTGAAAATTACAATCAAATATTTAGAAATCATTAGAACTAGTATCACACTAGTATTTACAATTGAAACAATTTAGCTAAATGGAGACGTTGCAAACAGTCTACAGGTAGGTCAACTGATCCATATCAATACCAGTCGTCGCGTCCCCGCTACGCTGGCTGCATTGCCCCGCGGTATCGCAATGCTGATGCGCGGCGCCAGATACTCACCAGCAGGGCTATTCAGTCATACTCTCCGCTACAGAGTCATCGACTCGGAATCTGACACAAGTTCGAGCGAAATTCAAATCTTTTAGCGGTTTTTAATATTTTCTGCGTTCTACGAGGAATTGAACTACCAGACAAGTAGTTTTTGAGGCAAGTAAAAGTTCACCATGGGATTCTGTTTCCAGGAGACGACTTAGGCGACGACAAAAGTGAACCTGAGACGCGACACGACGAAGGCGTGGGGACCGAAGAAGACGGTAAATGGCCGTGGCTGGGGGGCGATGAGCCAGACTATCCTTACGGTGATTGGCTTGACCACATTCATTCATCACCCACCACCCACTCACTTTTGTTACTCCAAGGGGCTGTAAAGTAGATGATAGATAGATAGATAAAATCTTTATTAAAATTTGCATCTTTAAAGAGCTTCTATAAAGTAGTGAGCGCAACTAGCGCCGGTATTTAGAATTAGTATTAGAATGAGGCGTTTCCCAAAAAAGAAAAAACCCGGTAAGGTAAACCTTAGAACTAAGCGTTAGAGGGCAAGAATCTTCCGCGGAAGAATAGAGATTGTCCTGGGATGTCATGTCAAACTATGCACGGTCATTGTAGGTAGGGTCAGTTGGGTCTATGCCATTATGACGGGCCTAATCTCAAGGGCCATCTTTTCAGTATGGTCGAAATATTTTTTGACATCAGCAAACGCCTCAATCTGAAAATCAAGCGGCGGCGGCGGCGCCATTAGTATGCTATCTAACGAGCACCTCCAATTTATTGCGAGCACGTTATGACGAAATTATCAAAAAGCAAATGTGTAAATGTAATCCTCTTTTCTGCATGTTTTAATAGATGATAGCAATTTTATTTGTAGCGATCGTAATTTTAATGAATACCTAAGAGCCAGCTTTGCTCACTATTGCCAGAGTTACTTGTACAAACTCCATTTCATTCAGGGTACGGTAGAGGAAAGCAAAACGATAGGAAAGCGTTGTATTGGTATAATAGATAGCTGTCGATCTATCGATAGCCTGTAGAACCTTGCTACTATATAGAGCTTCTATAAATTATTGAAAATGGTTAGGTACTTTATTTTAGCTTTGATTAAATAAGTACCAACATTTTTTTACCTACTTACAATGGACTAAGTCCAAAACAGGTACCTACCTGTTCTAGGTTCTTCTAGGTTCTGTTTTTCCAGTCCTACCTCCTACCTGTTGGTAACCAGTTATAAACCTACAGTCAGTCATTGGTTCGCCTACATACCCGATTCATTCATGAATTTGCATTATTACCCATTCATTTTGGAACAATGCATTGCGCCTAATATCATTATGGTTGAATGCATGCAAGCACGATGAGGATAACTTCATTATTATCTAAGTATGTAAAATAATATTAGCACGACAGGTTTTTACTTGGATTCCTGCCCGACTACAAAGTAAACGCATGTTTATCTAAGGCTGGTGTACACCAAAAGATAATTGGACAATTAGCGGTATCGTCGGTTAACTTTCGACGTCCAACGTAACATTAAAAACTGATGTCAAAACCTTCAATTGAAATTTAATTTTCCGTTTAAGTCTTTGCAAAAAAACATGCCACTAGAAAATACGGCAAAAACACACTAATTAAGAAATTACTAAGTATTCGATTCACTTATAGTTTCTACGAGTAGGTAATTAATCATACTAATATTGTAAATGCGAAAGTTTGGATCGATGTATAGATGGATGGATGTTTGTTACCTCTTCACGCCAAAACTACTGAACAGATCGGGCTGAAATTTTGCATACAGATAATTCTAGGCCTGCAATCAAACATAGGCTACTTTTTATCCCATAAATCAGTTCCCGTGGGATAGAAATGACCTTTAAACGTTTCCATAGAAACAACGCGTGTGAAGCCGCGAGCAGAAGCTAGTTCCCTATAAAGGTTTGATGTGATGTGATGAGTTACACATTTGTTTGTAGTGAGCGTGTGAGCTTATTATGTTATTTCATTTCAGATCACAACCTGTCACCCAGGTTCGGAGAGCCCGACCGGCCTGTCTCCCCAATACCATCAGTAAGTACCTAGCCTACTCGTACCTATACCAGTAGTAAGAAGCAGAGCTAACTAACTTTTTAATTAGAGTAATGCGGGTTGCAGACCGAAAGTTGACTTAGCTTGCATAGCTGACGCAGTATTTCATACATATGTGCAGACTGCAAACTACACGAACTAAGCTATGTAGTATGAATAACTGCGTAACCTATGCGAGCTAAGCTAAACTAAGTTAGCTCAGCTTTCGGTCTGCAACCCGCATAAGAGTCCAAGAAGTCAAACTTTAAAAACACCAAGACAGAATTTACGCATGAAACTTTCACATTATAATCACATGACACTAATATTATAAATGCGAAAGTTTGGATGGATGGATGTATAGATGGATGGATGTTTGTTACGTCTTCACGCCAAAACTACTGAACAGATTGATCTGAAATTTTGCACCGGTGTAGCTCTATGCCTGGAATCAAACATAGGCTACTTTTTATCCCATAAATCAGTTCCCATGGGATAGAAATAACCTTTGAACGTTTTCGTAGAATTAACCCGTGCGAAGCCGCGGGCAGAAGCTAGTATTGTTATAAATGCCAAAGTTTTGGATGTTTGTTACCTCTTCACGACAAAGCGACTCAACTGATCGGTCTAAAATTTTGCATACTTGTAGTTGTACCTAGACCTAGTTAATATATAGGGCTACTTCTTTTTATGCTGAAAAACGCGTGCGAATCCGCAGGCGGTAGATATATAGTTTTATAGATGTCAAAGTTTGTGGATTTTAGTCAACATAACGCTTACAGACACAGTAAAAAAATAATTTCTAACTCGCGCCGAGAAACTTCACTACCACTGAAGATCTAAATGATTTATAATAAAATTAATAATATTAATAAAATTAATAATTTATAATAATATTTAGACTAAAACCTAGGTATTTCATTAAGTTAAACATTATTAGTCTTTTAGGTCTTACCTGTATATATTTATCTATTGTGCCTGTATAATGAAATTAATGAATAATGATGGTAGATGTACCTAATGTTTTAAATAAATACTACAAATGAACAATACTACAATACAAATGAACATAAAATAGGCAAAATTTACCGACACTGTCCGCAACACATACTTATAATACGCGTCATGGTGGCAACATTCGGCATCCTTCATGTCGACTAGCCAAAGTTTCCAAAAGTTACATAGGTATTGGATTAAAGATGTTTAATAAACTTAGTGACGAACTAAAAGACCTTAATGTTGCTTTCTTTAAGAGGAAACTGAAAAACATTCTCATAAAAAAGAGTTACTACACCCTTACCGAGGCTTTGGAGGAAAAACAGTTGATGTAATTACCGGTATGTTTGTTTACCATCACACATTTTATACCTATTGACATTATTATTTTGATTTGACAATGCCCCTTTACAGCAGCAAATATTTTAATTCGATTAAGTAGGTAATATCTGACATTGTTTTTATTGATTCGTTAGTTATTTTATTCATGTTTTAGCTTATTTTGACAATGCCCTTTTACAGCAGCTTTATTTACATGTAAATTTAATTTAAATTATTTTATTTCTGACATTGTTACCATTATTATTTTCTCCGTTTATTATTATTACAATATTGTACATTATTTTTAGTATAGTTTGACAATGCCCTTATACAGCAGCATACCTTGACATACCCTTGATTAATTAATTTTTATTTATTTCATTTTTGTTTAATTTTCAGTCATGTCTGTCTGTTTTTTCTTTTTACCTTTGTACCTACCTTATGGTGTTTCCTATAACGAAAAACCTATAAGTAGATGTAATTATTAATATAGAATGTAACGACATCAAGTGTAACACAAGTGTACCTACGATGGAATAAATAAATACTAAATACAAATACAAAATACTCTATTTTTTTTTCAAGTTAAACATTTAAGTTTTTCTTACTTAGAAAGGTATAATTTTATGTAGTAGCGCCCCAACGGGGTTCATGTTATGATCTCAAATACAAATTCAAAATTTTTATTTTGACGATATTGTACAAAAGTTATTAAAGTTAATTAGTCTCAAATATGGACCCGGCTAGGGCACAGCAAGGTACTAAGTAATAACGCTAGGTTCTATGGATAAAGTTTGGCTTTGTAAGCCAACTACAAAATCATAAAGATTTTTTGACAAACATCTTATACTTAGTAGGTAAATCTCACTTACTATATCCCAAAAACCTGAAATGTACACATGAAACAACTGAATAAATATATGATTAACCGTTGTTTCTTCTTCCAGACGATAGACGTGAACACGTACCAGCAGAAGAAAAACCTCGCTCAAGGCATGATGGATCTGGCGCTGCTGTCCGCCAATGCCAACCAGCTGCGATACGTGCTGGAGTCTGCGAGCTCCCATCCCTACTACTACTCCAGTCTCGTCTTCATATCGCTCAGTATCATGTTTCAGGTAAGGAGTCTGCGATTAGAAAATTTAAAGAAAAGGAAGTACCTAATATTTATGAAGTGTAAAGACAAGATCAATTGAACATTTGATCAAAAGTAAAAATACGTATACCTACCTAAGGGTGGCTTTTTGCTATGGGAGTGGATGCCCTAATCCGAAACCATGAGAGTTACGAGACAAGTTTTGAAAGGCGTCATGGGTTCAATTTATGAGAAAAAAAACTGAATATCTGGCAGATCTCCGAAAATTCGGTACCATTTGACAATCACTCACAAAGAAAAGATTAAATAAGGTATGGGTACCTTACTCTTAAATTCTTAATCTTCTCTTCTGTGAATTGCTCTATGCAAAATGTTAGAGTTTTCTCTTGAACTCATACAAATATGTACTTAAATGATATTTTCATAGAGAAATAATGATGTCAATTCAGATGTCGCCAAAACTAAAAACAACTTAAAAACTAAACAAGTTTAACAGCGCTAAAAATTATGCCATCCTTTTTATTTCAATAGTTATGAAAGGGACGGCAACATTTTTAGTCCTGTGCTGTACTACCTATAGCCCTAATCTCAGATTAAATATAGGGCCCTAATAATATTTTACGTATCTTTTCACAGATCGCAGTCGGCGTCGGCCTCATAATGAACAGCCGTTACGACGTCAACGACAAGAAGGAGATCTGCAAAGCCGACAAGATCAACAACTTCACTGTGCTAGGGATCTTCCTTATCACTATCGTGAACGTGTTCATAACTTCATTCAGTGTGGCCACGCCTACACTAGTGCAGGCTGTCGCGAACGGCCCTCTGATACAACAGGCGGCGGCGGGTGGATAAACCTGCGAACCATTCTAGAACGCATTCACTGCCCAGTCTCAGCGGTGAAACTATACTCTGCCAAACTTAAGATAGGTACAATGTTCTTGAGAATCTAATGTACGTACCTAGCCTAAAATAACTTTGTTGTTGATTTATTGAAATTTTGTACTACTTCTTGAATTTAGTTCTTAGTTGCTTAGTGCTGACTGTTATAGAATAGAATAGAAAATACTTTATTGAACACTTTAAATCCCAAAGAAACTATTTACAACAAGGCAACTTAAAAACTAAGCGATAGTTGGCGGTGTTATCGCTTAAGAGCGATCTCTATCAGACAACCATAGGATCATTCATTGGACAGTACAAGGAGATCTGTATGCTTTTATAATATTCTATATCAAATAGGTACTAATTATGATTTTAACGACGCCAAAACGTTAATTTCGGATTTTTGTGTAGAGTTGTTTACAAACATTATTTCTTGAGAATGGCTCGAGTACGGGTAGGTACAATGCACTCTATGTTCTTCAACATTAATAAGAGCGCCATGGGCCCTCTGTGTATGCGATCAATGTTCATAAACTAGGCGTTGCCCTTGGAATCAGTTTCAATATAAATTTCAAAACTAAATTTGATTTTGTGGAATTTGACCTACTTGATAGTAGGGTATAATTTTAAATAGTAGCGGGGCGTGGCGGTCGCGGCGGCAGCGGCGTAAGAATCGACTCCTCCAAGTCAGCCTGTGGATGTCGTAAGATTCGACTTACCCGAATATTCCGGTTTAACGCACGTCTCAAGTCACGACTTTTGATCACTTTTAAATAAAAATATATCAAATATTCGTTTTTCAACGCCACTGAGAACGCCGATCCACCTGCCAAAAGCCCACCCATTTCAGGGAAACGTTTTCAGCTGTGGACGTATGATTAAGATATTGGAACTGTTTTCAAGACTGCCCAGACATGTTTAACGAAGGAAATAATGGTGTCAATTCAAATGTCGCCAAAACTAAAGTAAACTAATTTGTCAGCACTGAAAATATTACCGTCCCTTTCTTAATTTGTTTTGTTTTGTTTTTATTTAATGATCGAAATAAAAAAGGATAGCATTATTTGCTGACAAATTAGTTTAGTTTAGACAACATAACATCTGAATTGGCACCAATGTTAACGTTCATAGCTATTATGACGCTATAGAATTAATATTAATAGATCCGCTGTTAGATAACACTGCGCCCTATTCTTATTTAGTAAAACTCTTTTTAAAGACTTGTAAATATTTCAGTCGATTTAAGTTTCAAGCTTTTGTATTTTGTTACCAAGGTGCAATCTCCAGGCACTTATTCTTAGCACAATAGGTAAGCAACTTTTAAAGTACTTACTAAGTTAACATAACAACACAATATTACGTACAAATGATAATGTACTACACTTAACAAGCACTACAAGATAAGCCAAGGTTATCGCGTCTAGTGCCTTTTAAACTATTCCACGAGTCTCTTTCGAACCAAAATAGCGGTTTATTTAGTACCTGTTTCGTTTTCCAATGTCATTTAGTCTAGAGCTAGTGCGAAGATAAGTGCACTTTTTACGTGTTAAAAACTAAATAATCATTTCATCTGAATGTTTTAAAAAAAATTAAAATCGGATTATCCTTCATCCATTTAAGTCATTATGTCGCGAGGTTTAAATTCGTGGCGAACTATTACTTAGTATAATCTGATCTCTAACAGAATTAGAATCTCAAAGATTCTCAATGCAATATTTTTACTTATTTTAATTCTATGCATTTAATACTTACGGCTATAGTTATTAAAAGGATAGGTAGGTACTTACCTTTGTATACTTATTATTTTATAATGATAATTATTATCTCCAACAATGATGTCGATTATGTTGTTTTAGGATTCATAACTTAAATTTTACGATTTCTAAATTTTGCAAGTTAGGTTGACCTAAAATAATGGTATTCTCTGTACAGATCCTAAAAATACCACAAAATCCATATTTCACTTTTTTCAAAAGAATGTGCCCGTTTTTCACTAGAATAAATTTTAAATAAGACCAAATTAGATGCCTGCTAAAATTAGGTAAAAGTTTCTAATCATAGCTAAAATGCAATGCAAAGAATAGTTAAGTTGTTTTAGATCTGTCAACTTATTTTTCAGGTTTAAAAAGTCTATCCAAATTTTAGATAGTTCTGAAACAACAGAATCGACACCAATATTTAATTATCTTAACTAACAATTAAGAAAGAAATGAAATGTTTACCATCCAGCTGTTCTTCACCTCAGAAGATATTTTTTTCAAATCAGCATTGAAAGTAATTCGTGATTGTACAACTTTTTCTATTGAATTGTATTTTGAATACATTGACTCAAGCTACCTGGCGTTTTTTGTATTTTTAAGATTCTAGATGCATAAAACATGATAATATGAACATAAAAATGTTAAGAAAATGGTTCACAATGGTCGCAAAACTACCTATGTATGTATTTGTTATAGTGAAATCACTTGTTACTCTTTAATCTTATTTTGCTCTCAAATACTCCACTTAACAATGTTTCCAAAAACATTAAAAAAATTCCAAAAGCGTAATATCATGTTTTTGGTAGCATTGTCTAAAAAATTTACGTAATAGACTGCTTCCTGCATATTTAAGAATGATAAGTGCCTTATTTTTGTAAATAAATTATAAATAAACCTATGGGATATTTTATTGAATAAAACCACAATATCCTTCAGAATCCAAAAATGTATTGAATACAAAACAATCTAATAAAATTGTCAGGTGGCAATTTTCAAAATATTCTATTATAATATAGTAAAAAGGAGAAAATAACCGCCGTTTCTATAAACTGGCTTACTTTATATATTACAATATGCGGGCGCATGTTGGGACTCCATAAACTAACCTAAAATAACGCGCGGAATTCATTAACATACTAAATTCGCTTACTCTTATGGCATCCGTCCTCTCAATGCTCTCCCATGAATCCCGCGCCTATCAGATTTTACAATATAAATATCAAATATACATAGACATTAATGAAATATTTATAAAAGCAACATCTTTTAAAAATATTTTATTATATACCTCCGTTCATAACGTAAGATGACAACGCTTTTGTGACTACAGGCTAGGTTTTCCAGCAAAAATGGTCATTCATCTGATAGAAAATTCTAGTGCTGAGTTAAGTTATGATATTACACGTGATGTTAAAAAACCTCAAGTACCATTCGTGTGAATAAACCTAGAGATGTGACCCTGTGCCTAGAGATCTCACACCCGATGTTACCAACTGCGTCCCAAAACATGACAAATTAAAGTCTATAGGAACATAACGTTTCGGTTATCGGAAATAATAGCAAGGCGCCCTATTGAATAAGCTTTTGGATACAATGCTAACACTAAGAGAGAAAATATTTGGATTATTCTAAGAGGTCTACGCTCTATGGTCAAGACAAGACCTTCCGTTTAGTTTAGCCATAAACTATGCAAGATATTTTGTAGTCTATGGTATCTATGTATTTTATAGTACTATTATATTTTTAAAAGCATTGATAAATTGATTAAAATGCAGGCTCGATGTTTCGCACGACACTAGATGATTGAAAGATAAAATGTAATTTACTAACAGTATAATTGTGTAGTAATATGAACATGAAGAAATTATTGTTGACGATGTAGGCGAAACACCGAGACAAAAGGGGGATGTAAAGAGAATCTTCGACCATAATATTTTGAAGATGATGGGTAAGCAAGTGAGTTGAGTCCAGCATCGCGTACCAAATGATTTTTTCTAGTAGATTTATTTAATCTGGACTCAAATGTAATAAGTTGTCAAAGTTTTAAGTAACCCGGTTTCTGTAGTATACCCACTAGGATAGGCAGAATTGTTTTGCGTATGGACAGCAGAATTTTGATAATTTACGCCCACAGATATCTTGGGAGAGGTACCATAGCATAAATATTAAAGAGTTGACATGACAGTCACTAATTGCATCTGAGAATTAGTTTAGTTACATTTCCCCCAAACGATATTTCACTATGACGATGATGTCCTAGCCGAAGTTCGGCCACGGCGGCCAGTCTCAAAGGACGTGGCTAGCCATGTGTCCAGGACATTATTACGGTGCACAAGTGTGCACAAACACCGGTGCACTCTATTTCCCTCTCTCTCATAATCCGATGGGACTATATTTCACTATACTAAGAATATGTCATGTCAAGCGGATATCAGCTACTAAAAGTAGAAATTAGTTCCTTTTTTCACCCGTATATTTTAGTGGGGTGGGACTAATACGAAAATATACTCAAAGGCGAATGATATACTAAAGCGCAGACGTCAAAACTGAACTACCCATCGCAAAACAGTAATCAATTTAGTCTAAACGAAGCTTTAGGTGAAATGGTTAGATTCTATGGCCGAAGATTTGAGTGATGTAGTGTGTAGTTAGATGGCGTCAATGTCCACGTCGACCTCGTCATCGTCCGCTTGCTTGTTGTTGGCGGCCGGACGCGGCGCCACTGCTTTGATGGGCGTGGCGGCGGCGCGGTCATCGTACTCGATCTGGAAAAGAGATTGCTGGTTTAGGGTGGTGTTGTTTGTAAGATGCGTCTCAGGTATCGCAAGTGTGGAAGCCCACAGGTATCGCAAGTGTGGAAGCCCACAGGTATCGCAAGTGTGGAAGCCAGAACGGATGTAATATTTGAAAATGCGGCGGACGTTTTTGTATGCAATATTAAGAGTTACCACGTCTGACCAACCGATGATATGTAAACAGGCCTCTAGTAGTTGTTTGCGAAGATGGTTAGTGATGCTTGAAAAAAATGTCGGGTTTTTACTATTTTCAGGGTTCTACCAGTAATGTGAATAGTTGTTTATTCAATGTTTTTTATTATATGCACTTACTGTGCTACTTTCAGTATGGTCCAAATCTGAGCCAACATGCAGATATATGCATTTAAACCCCGGTCCTTATTTGGCACATCATGCATAAATATAATACAAAACACAGTTTCCGGCGAGCCTAATCCAGGGTTCGATTCCCGCATGATGTGCCATTTATGAACCAAAGAAAGAAACCTTGTTTTCTTTATTTTTTCTCAATACATAATATTTAAATTTCCCGAAATATGGGTGTATTTTTTTTACTTTGTAAACAATATATTTTTTCTAGTTAAAAAGAAAAAAACATGCAGTAAGGGGATATACATGATGGAAGGCTCACGCAATGTGACATCCGTATCATCACAGCAAGGCAAGCGAACCAAGCCGCGCTGTCTAACGTTTTTGCTGATTTTTCGCACTACCTATGCTACTAGTTCTCCTCCTACCTCTATATCCTCTTCCTCTCCACCCGGGTCGGAGGAGTCCTCCTCGGCCTGCTGCAGCCACTCGAGGAAGGGCCCGGCCCGGCGGCGCACGTCGGCCGCGAGCTCCTTGCTGGCGTACTTCTTGCTCGGCTTGGCTGCCCACTCCATTATGGCTTTCTCTTCCACTATATCTTCATCGTAGAGCAGCTGGAATAAAACGTTCCGATTAAAGTCTTGGCAGTCGAGCGTGATACGTAGAATGGTTTGGAGGAGAGCATTGCCGTTGGGCAATGCTCTAAGGTCGAAAGTATCGGTCAATAAAAAATAAATAGGCTTATAAAAGAACAATTTCCCCAAGACTACTAATAGCCGGTAAACCAACACTGCACGCTCACGGCCAGGCTGGACGGTTCGTACAATAGGTACCTCAGTAGCATTCACGTAGCACCGACTCTGGGACCGATCGAGGCGCGACTTGCGGACTGCGGTAGCCCCGCGCCAGTCCACATTAACTTCGCGGCTCATTAACACGTCTTTCCCATCAATTATTATTAAAGTATTTTAAGTGTTGCTATCAATCGTGTCCAGTGTAAACTAAACCCTTTGCTTTGATGTCCCCAACATCATCTTTTCTAATGGTGAAAAAATAGATTTTACAGGCCCGCGACGACCGCATTTGACCCGATGGCGATGGTGCTGCATGCATTGTAACTTGCCTTTGACGCGCGGCAAAAATACGGCACCTATCGGAACGACTCGCTCCACGTTCTATAGAGTTGAGTAACGAATGGCACGCTAGCTATATTTCTTTGGGGTGGCTGGTACGCAGCGTGCGGCAATGTACGAAGATTTGGAACTTGCAGTTTTTGCTACGGCCACATTACGAGGCGAAGATTAACCTAAAACTTCTACGACGAAGTGTTTGGCCGCATAGGAAAAACTTTGCAACATCGCGATAATTTATTTTCACGAATAAAATGGAAGAGGCGGTTGCGTTCTATTACAGGTCGGCAAATATTTACAAATCAGAATAACGTGCAAATCGATCGGCCGTCGTCTCGCTGTCAACAAAGCGCGCAAAGTGTAGCCAACCACACGAATAGCACTTTGTTGCGATAAAACCCTTTGATTTGCGGCAATTTACCGGCAGCGGTGCATTGGGCATTCGTGTTCGCGATGATGATTCGCGATAGGCCGAATTGCTCGGCCAGACTTGTCGCGACATCGCAAATGTTCGCGTTATCGCGATAGTCTGGCGGTAGCACTGGATTCTCATGGATCTTGTATATCCTCTCAGGTGGCAAGAGGCCATAATATGGCCTGTCAAATGAAACCGTTGTGTGGCAAGCGACCATATTATGGCCGATTTACCGATTTTTTTTTGTTGTTTTTTGTTTCGTCGAATTTATGTACTTAGAGTCAACTTTTCAGCCATGTCAATGTCTTAAAAGTTGACTGACAGTGTCAAGCTGACGTTAAAACCATAAACTAACCAAGTTTAGAAGAAATTTAAAAAAAAATCGTAAATTTAAAATTGAAATCTGACACCCGCGCCATTTTTTTTATCGTTTTTTCTGAATAAAAATTAATTTAAAATAAATGGCTTGGAAATGTGTTCTTTTTTGTGTTTAGTGTAATAATATGATGGTAAATCTCTAAAATAAAACTCAAACTGGACATAAAAACGGTAAACTTTTTTTTTTATGATTTTTTTAAAAATTATTAAAATTTTACCATTTTTCCGCAATTATAATTTAATTTTAATCAACCTCATTAATTACGTTATACAACATCAGAATGTTTCCACGCTGTTTTGTAGGAAATTTCATGGAGAATCCAAATATATATAGATGTTATGAGGTGTTAGTAGATAATAATCAAGAAATAAGCGAAATAATGCATTGTGATGCATTTCCGCGGATTTTCCGCGATTTTTGCGGAAGTACCTGCCACTCAACGGGGTTAGCGGGGCGCAGGGCGTGCCACCTGAGGGGATATTGTAGTAGTGTAGTAGTGTACCTTCAGTATGCCGGGCACTTTGGGCAGCAGGGTGGCGTTGTCCGCGCACATGGCCGTGAGCGCGTGCAGCGCGGCGCGCTGGGCGCGGCTGTCCCCGCGCGTGAAGCGCACGAGCAGCGCGCGGTGGCGGCGCACGTCGCCCGCGAGCTGCGCGCCGCGGATCAGGACCTCGAAGATAACCAGAACGGCCTTGGATTTCACCTCCAATCTAAGAATAAATCACTCATCTGTATTTATTTTTATAAAAGAACTAGCTACTAAATATTTTTTTTTGCACACACGTTAGGAGTCGTTTTGTAAAAATAAAAAATAAGTATGTGATTCATTGGTATTTTATGGTATACCGAGTTTTGAGTGAATTGAACCAAGAATTATTAATTTTAAAGATTTTTAGAGACTTTACCACCTTTTTAACCCCCTCAGAGAATTAATCAGAATTAAACTCTAATTCTTGAAAATGAGATTAGCCTTTTTGTTATTCTAGAACCTAAACTAAATACATACCAATATTCAACTAAATCGGTTAAGACGTGGTATCAAACATTCACATAAAGATTCGCATTTCTATTATTAGTAAGATATAAAAAGACTTCATTTATAACCATTTTAAACCTATAGTTTGACCCCAATGTTACATTCCTCGGGTTTAAATTAAAAGAAAGAGTGTACGCGCAAATATTTATGAATTCTCGGAAATACTCGGAGGTCGGATTTCGGGGAGGGCATCCAGGCCACAACCCCGGGGCCTCCACATAAGAGGGGCCACCACAATAGACTTCGATGCCTCCAGACCTCTAAATCCGACCATGTCTACTTTACATGCGCAGTTTCGCATTCGAGGCTATGTTCACAGAGTTCATAAAGATTTGCGTAACCTATACCAATCTTCGTACGTAGCGTACGAGGTAACGAAAATTCTCTAAATAACTTAGAGAAAGGTAATTATGATGGTACTCAGACATTACACCAACACAATAAGTAGCTACATGTTAATCTGAGTTTTGCAGATAATACAATACATTGTTCTCATACGTCTCTTAAAACAAGAATGATAAAAAGTGAGTAAGTAGGTAGATGATGTGTCATTCTCTGAGTTTTCTATAAGAATTTTTCTCCAGTCAAAAATCTTTGCCTTCAATTATACAATGTGTCCGGTCACCGGTGTCAGAGACTTTTAAAAAAAAAAGTTTTTCTTAACATTTTTTTGCTAATTTAGGGCTAAGATGCAAGACTTATTTTGAAGCACACATTCAGTACTATCGTTCAGTAACAAAAAACATGTAGCTTGACAGTTTCGATTTTATGAAAAAGATAATAATTTCAAAAAAATATGTTAAGAAAAACTTTTTTTTGTTTTATAAATTCTCTTTTCTTTTATTATAAAATAGAAATTGCAACAATGTTAACATTGCTTTATTGTCTACATTATTGGCTATCAAATGAGTCCTCTATCGTTGTCCTAAGACCTCTACATGGGTAGCTATACCTTAATCATTACTAGCACCCGTGCTTCGAGGCAACAGAAAACAAAATGGCTGAAATTTTATCATGGAAAGAGAAAAAAAAATAGGGATAGTGATTTGTCGATAAAATTTACCGTACTTCACCCCCTCCAAAGTCTCCGACACCAGTGACCGGACACATTGTATATTTTATGGTGTTGGGGTGGGGGGATGTTCGGCGTCTGACTGACCTTTCGGCTTCATTGAGCAGCTCTGCAGCGTTGACGTTCCCGGAGGCGGAGCGTTGTTTCACGAACGCGTAGAACAGATCCATGCGTTGCTTCTCATTCTTCTCGCTGTCTTCAGACACGGTCATGGACTTCACGCCGTCCGTCAGATCTGGACATAAGATATACAATAATAATAAGTAATAATAATAAGTTTATTTATTTTGAAACTTATAAAACTAAATTATTACATGCTTACATAAAACTACAATTTTGACAATGTCTGTAGGTACCTACTTGAAAGTATGCAAAAGAGAATGTAGGTAACAATTATGTGACAACTAACAAAGATTTTGATCTACACACTAGGATTCCCTGTGTCGTGCACAATGTTTATTTAAAACTATAAGAACAGCACAGATTCATCTGTATACAGACAGGACAGCCTGCCCACAGAGATGGGTACTACACACTTTCTGTACTATATTGGATTGATGCTATTATGTGATCTTCAAAGATTGGATTTTTTTTTTCATTTCTACTAGTGGACCAAATTGAAGTGAAGAGAAAATCAATCAACACTCACTTCTATTCCTTAATTGATAATAATTTATGGTTTAAAATTTGACTTGTCCAAGAGCTTCTTTTGCAAGCCATAAGCAATCAAAATTATTGGTTGCTGATCAAATATGTGCAGCTATGTATTTAATCCAGTATGGGTATTGTGCTGCCGGGTTATTCGTGGTCGTCACCTTTCAACACGGAGACTATACAATATTATAAATGCCAGGAAGAAAATTGCTAGATTCAATTTCCATCGAAACATGTCCTTTTTATAGGTCGCAAATCTTTTCGAATTCTGTGAACATAGCTACGAATGCGAAACTGCGCATGACACAGTAGATTACGTTATAATTCCTTAAAATAAACTACTGCGCAGCCACTCGCGCGTATTTCCGAGAATTCATAAAGATTTGCGCGTATTATACCAAGCTCCCCCAGGACTAAATTAATAGCAATTGATAGCTAAGAAATCTCCAGTGGTTCGTACCCTGCATGCGAGCCTTGACGGCAGCCTCGCTGACGTCGACGGTCCAGTTGCCGTCATCATCATCGTCGGCGTCCTTCGGCGGTACTTTCGGCTTGCTGCGGGCGTGCGGCGCTGTTGGCGTCACTGGCTCACTCTCCTATCAATAAATAATATCCAACATCATCAATGTGAATTAAAATGCACATAGATAGATGGTAAAATTGAGGGCTGACTGCTGCAATAGTTAATATGCTGCAAGAGTTATCTAGTACCCATAACACAAACTCTGCTTAGCTTGGGGCTACATTATTTATTTAGTGTAGTGTCTTTACTAATTATACAAACAAATGAATATTAAAACAAGCCTTTGAACGCCCGGTATCGCTAGTTATGTGAAAATTGTTCTCAAACAATCTCCCGACTACGCCAGTTTTCTTTTGTAACTGGCGCAGCCGGTGCGATAATAGCAGTAACATATTGTACTTACGTTCTTAGCTTCATCGCTGCCGTCGTGGTTGCCGTTGGCTGGCTTGTCGCCGGCGCCGGGGCCGGAGCGTTTGGAGCGCTTGCCGCGGTTGCCTTCAGTCACAGAGGTTCCCTGGAACAGAAGCAAGACAATTTATAATACTTAAGAATCGTTGGAGAGTACATCCATGCCTAGACAACTGTTAACTAAAGCAAGTTTGTTTAATCTGTCTCTGATTTAAGAATTGTATTTATTACTTTGTAGATAAACAGTTGCGTTTCTATTTCTTGGATTTACTGGCTGTTAGAAATGAACGTGTTACATAATGCCTGATGTTACAGGCAATATGCGCCAGCTAGTCGTCATAGCTCTCTTTGGGGTGGGCGACATGCCGTTTTAAGATAGCCGCAGATCTGGACAAATCCACTGCCGCACACCACAAAAATGTGTAATCAATTATGGGCCTTAACGCGTTATATTTAAATGCATTTTATATTGACAGGATAACGGACAGCTCGTGGTTCACTCGCTTGAAGCTTTCTGTAAGCCATTTTGTCACTGTAAAATGTATCTAAGGAATACGAGTTTATGAAGATTGTGCTGTGCGTCGCTGCCAGGGGTGTAGAATCATAACTGGGTACATTCATCGAGATAAAATTTACAGTGAGTAAATTAAAGTCTTTTTATTTTTATTCACAACATGAACTTTAAAGCTGTAGAATATTTTATTGCTAAATTATTTATTGCAAGTTATTTTAATTTTGGATAAACTACCTATTTATTATTTCATCAGTTTTGTTTTCTTATTATTTTATTTTGTCTGATTTTTTTTAATGTTAGAAATTTAGTTAATTTATGTTAAAATATGACCAAAGTTGAGGATTTTCGATTTGTATAGACTATACATTAGCCTTAGGCGCGCCCATAATTATAGTTGTACAATATTTTGATTAAATAAATGATATTTCATTCAACATACCCGTCAAAACATAAATACGATAAATAGTAAAACACTTTTGGACGTAACCAGTTTTGATCTCAAGCTGCAATGTTCTATCGCCGAATACTCAAACGCAACTTTTTGAAAGTTTTCAATGAAAATCTGTCAAAACTTGGTCACTTGAGACGTGCTTAAATTCGGCGGTTAGTCGTATAACTTTCTTACCTGTCCTGTATTCTCATGGGAGGGCGGGTTCTTGAGTATAAAGGTGTTCAGTTTGTGGTTGAAGTCGAGCACGCCGTGGTAGCCGCACGCCTTGCAGCCCTGGGAGATGGTGTTCCGCTTGGTGGAGACGATCAGCTCGGTCTCGGGGTTGTCGCATTCAGGGCAAAGCACGAACTTGCGGATGAATCTGCGGAGATTCAGGATTGGGTGTTAAATGCGTAATATTGGTTATGGAATAATGTAGCTTGTAAGTCATAGTCTAAGCTGAATGTATCAGCCTCATTGTGGTTTTTAACCAGACAGCAAATTTGAGTGTACTCAAAAGTTAGGTTATTATGTAGGTTATTTCATCAGGTTCATAGGAAATGGTTATTTCATCATGTTCATAGGAAGATTAGGCTTCGCATACAAAAATTCAGGGAAATCATGATTTATAAGCTCGCCAAACCCTGTCTGAGCGTAACCACCATGTGGTTACTCAGATGGGCATATGCCGCCATTTTGGACACAACTGATCATATGACGTCAGAAAGTATCCTCACTGAGGCAAACAACAGACAACATAGAGTGAAAAATGGAATTTAAGTTAGTTGAATTACGCCGGCAATTCAGATTTGAGCAGGTCTCAAATGACGATGTTTGCACCGATTTTCATCAACTGTGAAAAAATCGCGACTTGAGACGTGCTTAAATGTGGAGAGTTGCGTTTGAGTATCAGGGGTTAATTAAATCTTTTCTTAGTATCCCAAACAAACGTATTTTTTTATTTCTGTCAGTTTTCAGTGTTGCTCTGATCAGGACAGTCTGAGAACTGTAGTTCTAGACCTACACAAAGGCTTTTTGACTGGGAAAGATGCATGAAAAGCCAGGTGGGTGCAGTCGTTAGTTGCCCACTCACCCGTCCAACAGATCTTGCAGCTTGGCAGAGTCGTGGCTGCCGTTGACGATGAAGCGTTCGTTCTTGAAGTCGAACTGGGTCTGCGCTCCCAGCTCGCATCCGAAGTACTTGGTCGGATCTAGAGAACGAAAACTTTCAGCAGTGGACGTTTGTGTGATATATACCTAGCAGAGACTAAAATCTAGAGTCTGCTGGGCAGGAAGAGGTCAGACAAACGCACATTGAGGTCGGAAAAGCTTTATAGAATTTTAGAGGTAGACGAAGGTAGATTAGAGTCTGGCTTGGAGATACTGAACAATCTCATCTCATGCGAGATCCTTACAGAGGTGTAAGTGCAGATTGCAGTTACCCCCACTTAAGATTTAACCATAGAGAGAAAATACAGAAAATGCTGCATAATGAATTAATGACAAGACACGCATCTAAAGCGAGATACTCACAAGTAGCGGGTCTTCCCAGGGCCTTAGCCACTTCAGGCATGTTGACGATGACGGTCTTGATGCCGTTGCCTTTGCCTTCCACCTTCGCGCAAATCCTCGGCATCTACAAACATAAATCATGTATTAATTGTACCGTCTTAGACTATTAGTGTTAACCAATTAAATATTGTCTCTCTTATTCTGATTGATTTGTTAATAGAAAGCATTTTTCTACGCTGTTTTATATTCATCACCATCAGCCTATATTAGTCGTCTTTCGTCTACGACATAGGCACTGTGTTATAAATGCAAATATTAGACTTAGAATTTTAATATATTATAGAAGTTAGAAAAAATATTTATGTATTCACAAAAAAAAATTAGACAGCGGATTCTCAAATTTAGAAGAGAATTATATTTAATTTATCCCGACGGCTGCGCCGAAAGATCCAAGGTTTTTTTTAATAGCAGTGCTTTGTATGTTAAGTTTTCTAATGGATAAAATAAAAGATATCTCACCTTGTACCGATAGAACGCGTCGGCGACATTTCGGTTGACGTTCAGAGTACCCATGGTGGCGGGTTATAACTATGTACAACTAAACTAAACTAACTATGACTTGATCTCTTGATATATCCAATTTTCACTAATTTTTACATAGAATCTGAAACAGAATAGAACACATAAAGAGTTATTAGTTTCAATGTAGATAGTCTACAACGTTATTTGGATATCTATTATATTAAAAGTATTTATTTATTAAACCTTCAAGAGCACACAGAACCCCTAATACTATCCAATAATCCTATCCATCCACGGTTGTCTGGTAGAGATCGCCCTTGAGCGATAAGACCGCCACTTGTCACTTAGTTTTTAAGCTGTTTTGCTGTATTGTTTCTATCTATAAGTGTGCAGTAAAGAATTTTCTATCTATCTATCTATTTTGTTACATAGGTATGTTCTATTCATACTGCTTAAATAATAACGGATAACTGCATGAATACAATACAATGTATATTTATTGATAACACCAAGTTATACGTCGAGTACTAAAGTACAGTAGTCGCTATTATTTCTTTAAATAACGATACTTAAGAACCATAATTATTAATTCAGAATATAAACAAAATATTAATGGTAAAATTATAATTATTAACAAATTGGCAGTTCGTAGAACTCGTTACTCGAGTAGAACGAGTTTTCCATATATCTTGAATTTAATACCCTTACATGCAGTTACTGAAAACATTCGAATTGTGTACAAAGTAGATTACTAGCCATGTTCCAAATCAATAAAAAGTGGCTTAGTACACGCCATCATCGCGTATGGTATCATATCCTGGGGAATATCACCTCGGCTAAGTGGCTCTGTAGCGCCCAATGCTGTGCGGCTACGCGACAGCAGTCATATTACGTCATAATTATGCCTTTATACTATTTCATGATGCCATCCATCCCCACGTCAGGTATTATCTCCTGGGGAATATTACCTCGGCCTCGTCTCTAGAGGGCTCAGAAGTGTGCGGCTGTGCGATAGCAGTCATATTAAATCATAAGGATACTTTAATACTAGTTCATGATGCCATCCTCACGTATGGTATCATCTCTTGGGGAATATTACCTCGGCCTCGTGTCTCTCGAGCGCTCACAGCTGTGCGGGTGTGCGTTAGCGCGTCATGCGGGCGAGCCTCTCCCGCGCCGCTCACCAGTCACGTCTGCCGCAGAGGTAGCAGTTTCCGATGCCTGTTACTGCAAAATTTTGATGTTCTGCAACACAACGGTAGTCACACGTGGGCGGCCATCGCGCACCCGAGCGATGTACGGTATTCCGAATCTTCGACGCTCATTTACGTGCGTTTTTCCCAGAAATGTGCGAGGTAGCTAGGCGAAACACAAGTTCTTTTTGTAACTTTCTTACAGATTTTAAAGTGGATTTGGACTCGTAAGCTGGTTGGGGGGTTTTCGAACTGAGGTATATTTTGTACATTATACAAAAAAGCAATGTGTGAAAGACGAGGGCGAAGAATGGGTGCAAAACGGTATAGCAGAGAACTAAAGTAACTCACACCTCGCTCGCATCGCCTAGCTACATCGCACGAAAAGTAAAGCCACACCCACCAAAATGGCCTACCATTATCATCTTCTGATAACTGTATGTCAAGAGGCCATGTTCAGGAAAGATATCGGAATACCATCATGCAAGTTCGGTCTGTAACGACTCAGGTAATAATTCCTTTGACGAGCGCTAGTGCGATAGTGAGAATATGTGACTAGTGGTATAATAATAGAAATTGTTTTTTTTCGTTTCTGTTAAACTGTCAATGTACTTAAATCTTTTTAATGAATTTATTAAGTACTAGCCCGTGGCTTCGAACGCGCTTTTTAAGTAGCCTATGTCTGTCCCCGGGATACCATTTACCACCTTGCCGAATTTTATTGAGATGCGTTCAGCCGTTTAGGTGTGAAGAAGTAACAGAAAGACAGATATAAAGATAATATAATAAATAAATAAATTACCATTATGAGCTTAATGCCCTCCTAACCGATTTTCGACCACGGCGGCCAGTCTAATCGCAGACTAGCCTGATGCGCAGGGCATTATTATAGTGCACAAGTGTGTGCGCAAACAGAGCTACACTCTCTATTCTCCCACTCTCAATCTGATAGGACGGCAGACTGACACGACCGCGGAAAGGTCAAGCGAGGCACGGGGGATTATGAGCTTATGGCTCAAAAGGAGTAAAATGTTTGAAACGGGGTGTCGCTGGTCTGTTATGTGTGTAATTTACCTGCGGGCAGTGTTTCTAGATGTGTTTAGCGTCATGCACGCTCGACGGCAATGGGCCGGCCTCCTGTTCGCAGCGCAACGTCTACTCTCCTCGCACTGTACTGATGTCTCTGTAACAATACAGTTAACACTCAATTATTGACTAATTTACAATTTACATATTTTGTTTTTGCTTTATTCACAAAGAAAATTATAATCAGGTAATAGAAATAAATTTGAACTAGTATTTACAATTGAAACAACTGAGCTAGCTGCGGACTGTTCCAAACAATCTACAGGTAGCTCGACTGATCCATATCAATACCAGTCGTCGCGTCCCCAAGACGCTGGCTGGATTGCCCCGCTGAATGGCAATACTGATGCGCTGCGCCAGATACTCACCAGCTCATGGGTCACGCGTCGCTTCGACCAGACGCTCAGATAATTTTTTATAAACCCGAAAAGCCTCGGTACCCCACGGATCTAGGGTCTCGACTCCAAGGGGAGCAAATGTGTAGGCTCTGTCGAGGCCTGCATATTGAGATCGTCGGCCAAAAGTTTACAATGAACTACAACTACAAGTAGCTAATAAAATTTGCGTGTTACATATTTATGCTTTAGTTTAGTTTGCAACGCGGTAATACCACGCGCGGGGTTTGTAGTGGGAGAACACATTTATTCTCTGTGTACCTACCTTTACCTAACTAGTACAGCACTATAACTTTTGCCGTTTATTTTTATATCTTTGTAACGGTGGTGTTGATTGTACTTATAGAATAAGTATCGAAATATTTAATTAGGCTAAGAGTGTAATTGTTTGTTACCCCGGATAAATAAAAATTAAAACTAAGACCTAAGCCGGATTTCCACTGCGAAAGGGTTACGATTACGAGTAGTAAATGGTAGGCAGAACGGACTCCGTTTAAATTGAATAGGTTTACATTTCCACCAACAAAGAGTTTTGTCTGTTGATTTCCACCGCAAAAGGAAAATGAGAGAGATGTGCTCGCTCAGTCCCTTCCGCTCGACTAATCGTTGGTAAATACAAGAATGCAGTTTACTCTTGCGAGTTGAACGGAGTCCTTAATGTGTCCGCTCCGCTCGCGGTGAAAAAAGGCCTTTATTGAAGGCGTATCGCATAAACGGAATCCGCGGCGCACGAAACTGCTCGACAAGTAATTTGAAAGAACTAAAAATGTTGCCGTAATTTTCTTATCGATCAAAATGAAAAGGATGCCATCAATTTTAGTGCTGCAAATTAGTTTAGTAGTTTTGACGATTGTAATGTACACTATTGTCCCATTTGATGAGAAAAATAACAACTGTTTATCAACGGCCACGGACACAAGGGAAGTGATCCGTCCAGCCTGCCATGACTTTCGTCCACGCCACTCCGAAACAACAGATTAGAAATTTGTCTAGAAAACATCTGTACTAGCCATGCTTTCTGTTAATGTGTATTTTAAAACACGTACGACTTGGTATTTCGCTCTTAGTCACATTACAACAAAGCCTGCTCATAAATTTAACCAAAACTTCGAACAGAAGCCGGTAAGCGTGAGAACAAACAGTAACAATGATTAATATTGTTTTTAAAACATCGTATGACGTCAGTAATGCTTATGTTTAAATTTGCTATCGCATTGCAAATTCCATGTTTTCGTCGTGCAGGTAACTACTTCGGTATCAAGGTTAAACAACTTTGAATCAAATACGTGGATAAAGTAGTTGTAAACTTGTCAAGTCTAGAAATAACTCTGTTGGAGTCGCTTTTACCCGTTTAGGTTGGAAAGCGAAGCTCTCCTCTTAATAAATTCTATATCAACTCTCATTGAATAAACTTAAGGCGCTACCCCGACCCAAATCAGCGCCACCACCTATTTTATTTAATTATTCTGTTAAACGAAGGAATTTTAAAAAATCTATTGGCCAGTTTGTGCTTCCTATCATAGGCTTTTTTTAATGTTCCTGTAAAAGTTTTATTTTGAATACTATAAGCAGAGATGCGAAGTTGCTCTTTTTGGCCACCATGGTGGGAAGAAAGAGCAACTTCGCATCTCTTCCTACACTATACAAACTAAAACATTTATTTATATTTATATAGCATATAAATTTCCTTCGTTTAACAGAATAATTAAATAAAATAGGTGGTGGCGCTGATTTCGGTCGGGGTAGCGCCTTAAAAGAAAAGTATTACCGTAAGGTCTCGTACGCCCATACGTATTTCTAGATGTAAGCAATACCAATTAGAAAGGTAAACAACGCGATAAGTTATAGGTAGGTAGGTAGTGGTTTTACATCATCGGTTAGCGCATCAGCTAGCGAACTGGGTTTTAGTCTCGCTGTGTGAAGTGTAGAAAGAGATGCCATGTCTCGACTTAGAAATACAGCTGTTAGCTATCTGACGGAGAGGTACAAGCTGAAATTAACTTTTGCGTTGCTTGAATCTAAATTATATTTATTTTCACGCACAGAAAGGTAGCTCAGAAAGACCAATGTAGACAGGCCATTTAAGGCGAATAGTAGGGGTGATAGTGGCGCCACTACATATTTAATTTAATAATTAAGTTATACAAAGGAATTATCGAAAAATCGGACCGCTGGTAGACGATACCTATCACAAGCTTTTATTTAATGTGTCTGTAATAGTTTTGTTTTGTGTTATTCAATTAAAAACCTTGCTTGGAGAGCTTGGTGGCCACCAATAGGAACTAAACTCTTGAAACAAGTATCTGCCTAAATAATACAGTACAAAACTATTAAAGATAAATTTAAAAAAAGCTTATGATAGATATCGTTTACGCGCGGTCCGATTTCTTGATAATTCCTTTGTATATCGTAATTATAAAATTAAATATGTAGTGGCGCCACTATCACTCCTACTATTCGCCTTAATCGTTTTATAAACACTGACCTTCAACGCAAAATCTCCATAAGTAAGTTCAGTAAAAGCCCACAATGCCAGTAAAAAGCAAAACAAACTCACACACGCGTGCAAATCGCGCCTGGCCTTGAGAATACGCGATCTGATTGGTCTCAATCTCGTGTTGCACACATGGACAAAGAATAAACATCCAGGGTGGACGGTCGAGCTTCGCCATAATAATTATGTCATAACTTGAGTGTGTAGTGTAATTTGAAGCCAGCCTGCGAGTTGTCTGGCGTTGTTTCACACTTGAGATTGGATATGATGATATAATAGTTTATGTAGAGAAATCTAATCTTAATAATATAGGTTTGTTTATGCAACACCCTCAGTTCATAACCTCCTCACTTCACCTCAGCCTATATTGGTCCACAGCTGCTGGACACAGGCCTCCCCCTGGTAAGCGCCTTATTGGCTTTTTTCTCGTGGGAAGAAGAAATATAAACTTTGTAGGTACCTAGGTATTCCAAACGCAAATCCAAAATATGAATTTTACATAATTTAAAATGATTTTGATTGAACTACGGATAGGTTTGCTATCTAATATCAGAAGATACAATAGAAAGTTTCTAAATAGGTAAATAATCCTACGCAGGACCTTCAAAACTTCAAACAAATCACAGCAAATCAATCCCTATTTTCACTTGTTCAAAGCCCGTACCTATTTCCGTTTTCCAAGTTGATTTTCCATACTTAGTTTACAGAACCCTGTGCGATATCAAGTTTACACACCCTGCGGTCACGGTTATCGACAGCAATCACTTGCGATTTTACACGCTCGTCACATCCAGAGTTATAAATCTATGCGTTGACTTTGGTACAGTCATTTCTGATAACATCTTACGACTTTAGCGCCTTGGACTTGGCATGAATTTATTCTACGTCGGAACACAATTCGCTCTCGGTACAAAAATGTCTGTTTATAGACATTTGGAATCCCTTACATAGCTATCACGTCACCAGTAACTGGGTTCTAAATAAATAAATAATGCTGGACAATTCACACAGCATTATCTAGCCCCAAGGTAAGCAGAGCTTGTGTTATGGGTACTAGATAACTGATACACTTAATACAATACACTAAATAGATAGATATTTTTTATTATACATAGAAAACATCCAGAACGCCCTGGACAAATGTCTGCACTAGTCTGCAGATCGTACAAACATTTGTCCCGAGGCGGGAATCGAACCCGCAACCTTCTGCGTCGCAGGCAGACCTTCGCCCGCTGCGCCACAGGGGTCGTCAAAAAAAAGTCGGCTAAATGGTCGAAGACTGTGGAAAGCTCAGGCAGCTCTGTGGGTGTGTGCAGTGGATGGAAGGACGAACTGGACGAAAAGACTGGAAATGACTGACTAGTAATGGCGAGAGTAATGCAAGAAGTATTTAGGCTTTTGCTAAAATACACGATGCTTGTATTGGAATTTGCTGCCAGTGTCGCTTCAATGCGAATGCTTTGCGGCGGTGAAGCTCCATTAGCGGTAAATTTCATAACAAGCCTAATATTGTTTTCTAGCAAAATCCTACTACACTAAGGTTTTAGTTGTTATAACCCTCACACTCGGGGTAATTTCTAAGAAATCAAATAATATCCCAAGGAACATTCGAGATCGACGGGACTGGACCCGGCAAGCTTCCCTCATCACGGGAATGCGCTAACCAATTGCGCCACGACTGCCACGAGGTCAAGTGACGTAGGAGCCGAAAAACTTTGGGATTTCCTTCGGACTCTAGCCACAGCTCTAGCGCCGTTAGCTCACCTGCAGGGGAAACAATGAAGTTCATCCAATCCTGTTGAAACTGAAGTTCGATATTATTTGATTTTTAGCCTACTTAATTTTTTTTCCATTATTGTGTGTTAAAACGGCAAATATCCGGGTCGACAGTTATTGTACTAAGATGGAAACATTTATTCAGAACCACTTGGTATTCCCTGATGCTTTTAAAATAAATGTCAGAGTTCAGTATCGCTTTACGACTAATATCTGATCGGAATAGGTAAATAGGATAGTTTATTAACATAGGTATGAGTAGGTACTTTCGCCCAAGCGTTACGTGAGATGAGTTTTCCTGTGTTTTGTAAGAGAAGAAAAGTAATCTATGCAAATAAGAAAACTTTAGAGATATCATCATAAACCTCAAAAACAAGATTTTCATGCATTCACGTCCGTGTAAACACCTGGCCCAGAAACTTCGTAGATACTGCATAGTACTTCAGAAAACGCAAGCTTTCTTCATACGGCGCAGTGCGCAATCCGGACCGTGCTTCCGACAGTCGAATAAAATAACACTTTATTTAATAAGCGTAGGTAGTTTATTTGGGCCGCTTTACAATGCGTCGTTGCAGACTTAATGGGGGTAATCCATTACTTCCATTAGCGAGGAAAGGCGATGCGAAAAAGCTTTGTTAGTTTGCTTTATGGCGGCTTATGAATTCGCAATTCGTTGCCCATAAATTCAGTAAATTTGTTTGCTGTTTCATTCCGAGACGAACATGAAGGAAAGAGAAATAACAACTTCTGAGCGACTTTTATTATTTCTGTCTTTGTGTGGTACAACAAAGTTTTATCTACTTTATTGTACCGCACAAAGACAGAAAACAATACAGAAAGAAATGCAAAGTTTAGAGGAGTACAAAGGGCGGCCCTATCTCTTTATCTATATAATCAGTTTTATAGTTAATCGGGATGTTTTCAAGAATGCGTTTTAAACGCTACTGACTATTAATTGTGATTATTATCTCGTTATTGAGTACCTTTCAATACGGAAAGTGTAATAATTAATAATTATACTTTCTCCATTTACATTTCGGTATGCCGAAACCAGTGTGCGCATCGTGCGATTTCTCTGCAGACGGTAAATGATAAAGTGGTAATCACTCCTCAATTATCGAGACACGGATTTAGTATGAACCAAATTAAAGTTCTTATTTATCTATTCTGTTATTATATTCTGAGTCTGCGGAAAACCAAGTGTAAAAATACGTTTTTAAGAAAACTGAACCAGGGTTTCCTTCAGAAACTGACTGTACAAAAGTTGCTCATTGAGTCTCTGTGATCTTTTAATCTATAATAATTAATAACCTTTTACAGAAACTTAAGGATAAGTTGAGAGGCGAACCTAGAAGGTTTGCTTGTCAAACTACGCCTAGATCTCGAAAAAAACTCAAGTTGCATAAAATTCAAAATTATTTCTATGGTTCTGCTAATGATAAAACAAGATTCGAGTAAAAAAAAAATACAGAAAACGTGAAATTGCGCTGTTTCGCACATAATTAAGTCGATATCTCAGAAACCCTGCGGTTTATTGAAATGACTTTTTTGATTCGTAGTAGGTTATACTAAATATTTGGTTCCTCTAAGCCAGTTTCTTAATTAGTTGTGTAGTTTTCTTGTAATCAATAACTTGAATTGTTGCGCTAACGCCTTTCCAAAAAGGAATGCTCTATCCCACTCCAATGAACGCGAAATCCTATTCCTATCCTATTCGCACAAATGGCTGCAACGTGCCATCTTAAGTCTTTTCGTCTGTTTACAGTGCTGAATTACTAACGTCGTGTTACGGTGTTAATTTATGTTAAAGTGTTCTGTCCTATTGCTGTTGAAATAAAGACCCATCTGGGTAGATAAAAGCGAGGAAAGTCACGATCATGAATAGTGTGGGTACACTATTCATGATGGTGACTTTCCTCGCTGCACGCGGAAACAATGCCAAACAAAACCCAGTATCATTAGCCTACATTCGCGATCAATTTACAAAACCTACACCAATGTACACTCCAACAATAACAGGAAACCGGCGACCAACAATTTGCAATGGTTGCATCCCGTGTCGAGTGTACCAACGCTATTACAAGTATTCAAAACAATCGAGTCAAGAGACATTCAGAGACTTGCATTTTCTTTGTTGTTTTGTTTACCCATTCGCTGTATAGGGGGCCTATTTTAATTCTACAACAAGAAATTTCGTGTTTCGTTGCGGCCAATTGGTGTACTACTTTACACCGAATTATAGAATCAATTTGCATTTGCACAAAAAAAACCGATACGAAACAATCGATTGCGTATTTTGGAGAATTAATTTTGCTCTTGCTTTCTTTTCGTTTCGTCCGAAACGAGGAGTGCGCCGCGCCTAGGGCATGCAAAATCGGAAAACCGGAAATCGAAAAAATCGGAAATCGGTAAATATTGCTGGATTTTTTAAAACCGATTTTCAAAGTCAAAATCGATGTTTTTCGATTTTTCCGATCTTTACCATTTTTGTTATGAAAAACGCCTATCGCAACGGCTCATTCATATTAGTTTGTTCCTGAAAGAAAGAGACATTGAAGAAGTCTATTCATGCCTAATTGTGGTTTGTTTCATGTTACCACGAGATGTTTTTATATTTAGTTTTTTAATACGTTTTTCCTTCTACAAGGAATATAACTATCGGAAAAGTAATTTCTTTTGTTGACTGCGGCCAAAAATGTCTCCGAAATGGCCTCTGCGCATGGTGTTAGCTTGCTTGCTATTTTGGGCAACAGAAGCTGAAAATTATGCGTTGGTCACTCTTCTCCTCGTCATTATTTTCTTTAAATTTTTCTCATCAGCCACGAAAGACTGTTTTTTTCTCTTTTCATTTTGGCCAGTTTCCACTAAAGTCTGAAAAATATTCGAGGCTCGCTCCGCTCGCCGTAATAGCTTTTAGGTTTGTTTGCTAGCCGTTTTGGCCAACAGCCACTCTAAATTCTAAAAAACATCAAAATAAATTAGTAGGTACTCTATTTTTACATGGCGTACTTTTTTTTAACCCCCGTACTAGGTAAATATACTCTATTTGCTCGAAAAAAAAGGTGACAACCCTATTCATAAAGCTCTATAGACTATAGATAAGTATTTCCGAAAATGAATTTGAACAATTACGTTATTTGCATTCGGGTTTGGAAATAGTAAAACTTACAGTAGAAGCAATATGCAGACGTGACGCCAACCTTCTCACCGATGCAGATTTAAAATTTATGGTTCGAAAATTAAAAGAAAAAACAAATACTATTGCACAGAGACTGTTAACAGCGTTGATTAGTAGGATCAGTGCAAGACGCACAACTAATTCATCATTAGCAGAATATCTACACGGCTTAGCCAGGGATTCAGAACTTTCAGAAATATTTTCATGACCCGATAATGACGTTTTAATGGACCAGATTGTTGCAATATATAGACGCCTAATTAAAGAACATACTAGCAGGCATAATAACGACTACCAAGATGACTTACGTCAAGATGCTCTTCCAATGGAAGATAGTGTGGTCAGCATCGAAGAAGAAGTTACTTTAAATCCGGCAGAAGAACTAAGCAGAGAATTTATAAATACTCTAAGAAATGTTGAGAAACCCACCACCTTAGAAAACATTACAGATTTGGTAAGAGTGGAAATGATTATTTTTGAAAATAGCGGTGAAAAGGCCACTACCTCAATGAAGTATACAAATATATATTAAATATACCTCCGACCTCCGTCGAAGCTGAACTTGCTTTTTCTGCGGCGGGATATCTTTCAAAGCATATACGTAGTTCGCTTAGCGATGAAAGCTTAGATTCACTTTGCTTTTTGAGATCGTATTTTCAGCAAGCGCGGGGTTAGATTTCATGTTTTATTAAGTGACTACAAAAATAATTATACATTTTTTTATACATTTGTATTGAAACAATAAAAATCGAAAAAATCGAAAAAACCGAAAAAACCGATTTTAAAAATCAAAAATCGAACAAAAATCGGTTTTGTGTATTCTTCCGATTCTGCATGCCCTAGCCGCGCCGCCGCATCTATAGCCAGAACAAGTTTATGTATGTCAGGGGCACTGAAAGTGTTAAAAATATTTCACCTGAAGGATGTTGAAAGAACTTATTTTCATAACACTGTATAACGCTGTCAATAGAAACGGTGTTTTACCAATAATAATATACAGGCAAATAACCAAAACTTCGCTTCGACAAACTGCGAAATTTTTGGCTGTTCCTCAAGTTGAGAGCACTCCAAATATTAAACAAAGTAATAGGATACAGTCGCCGCGTGTGCGTCGAATTCGATCAGTCGTGTCAGGGGGGTTTTGCCGTAGTCACCACGTTTGGCAGAGGTATTATTGATCGCAGTAGACGTGTTAAAATGCATAGAAGGCAGCTGCCCTTCCTCTGGTAGGTTACCCTAGGCGGCTCTTAGGGCATCCACGAGAGGTCGATTCTTCTGCCACGACTGCCGCGTGGCTAGTCAATTGAGTTTCATTTCTTAGAGATTAAACAGACCTGCCATGAGTATATAGACTACTACACTTGCGAGCTTTAAACTGGAATCGCTTCAAGGGCTGTGCAAGACTAATTTTTACAATTTCTTTGCAGTGAACTATGAGTTAAGTTATGTTTTCCCTTAAGCAGGATTTATTGGTGACGATAAATTTTGATTTAATGCACGATAATGTCCGCTGCCACACCGCAGCAGTGACTAGACAGTACCGACACTACCGACAGACGTCTTCCATGTCGGCATTCCCACACTAGACTGGCCAGCCCTTATTCCTGACTTGAACCCAATCTGGCATATGTGGGACGAGCTAAAACAGCGGATACGAGGGAGAAATCCAGCTCATCCAGCTCCGGCGCCGATAGAAGTCGATAGATGCAACTTCGACCTATTGCAATAATTCCCAAAATTTAGGTAGCCAATTTAATTAATTTTAAATCTTCTTGTTATCACTTGAAAGGTAACAAAATTACCTTTCAAATGATATACCATAATCTATAGTTCTTTGTACATAAATTGTAAAAAAATTGTTCTGATCAACTCGCGATGAAAGCGATTCCATTTTAAAGATCGCAAGTGTAGTTTCTGCCCGCGACTTCGCACGCGTTGTTTCTATGGAAATGTGTCAAGGCTATTTCTATCCCACGGGAACTGATTTATGGGATAAAAATGGCCTAAAAAATTTCAGCCTGATCCGTTCAGTAGTTTATGCGTGAAGAAGAAACAAACATTCGTCCATCCAAACTTTAGCATTTATATTATTAGCGTGACAATCATTTCAGTACAGGTGGTGCGGATATAAGATGCGGGTCGCATCGTATACTACTATTGTAAGATGACACTGGTATTCATGGGCGTAATTTGATCACCATGCTATAAGCACACATATCGTAGAAGACTTTCCAGAATATGAAGGTGTGCTGTTGTTTACGATCTTTACTATATTTTAGTGGAATTTAAGTTTACTGAAAAAGTATGAGGAAGTAACTTCGGAAGGTTACTCCAAGAGTTGGTTAAGTTTTGCTATTTTGGTACACAAGGTTTGTATAATATAAAAAAACCTTTACAATCTATTCTGGACAATAAATTAATTACCAAGTTAATGCTGATGGCTGTGGCGCTTGCAGCGTAATAAGAATCGACCCATCCATTCCAGCCGAGGATGTCATACGAGTACATAAGTCAGGTTTTATAGTGACACCCGTGGATCTCATAAGAGTATGTTTAAACGTTATTTCTGTCCCATGGGAACCGATTTATGAAATAAAAATGGCCTGTTTTATTCCATGTTTAACCCTACATGGATACTAAATTTCAGCCTTATCCGTTCAGTATCGTAAAGTACCATAAAGGCCAGCAGCAAGCTTCCTTCCGTGTATTTTAACACATATTGCGATCACTAATTCGCCTGTGATTATGGAAAAACCACGAGCCACGTTCAGCAATGGAAGTATGACTGCTGATAGGTGTTTTATCAATCAATCAATCAAATTCTTTATTTCCAGCCAACAAAGTTCCAGAGAAAACTCAAAATTATAGACAACGTACAATAACAACAAAGAAAATAGAACTTATATGACTAAATCGAGGTTATTTATAATTAATTTCACCCTGTGGTGCAGTGCAGTATAAGACAATCATACTTTGCAGATTTATTTATTTAAATATACTACAGCATCTTATGATCTTTGTGTTTTCACACTTATGGGACGCCGCAGATATGACGCCCGTCAGATATGACTTTCAGGATGCTGTTGTTTCTAGGCACCTCTCACCATTATGCCGGTGAGACTATTCACACAATATCAGCTAATATAGTTCACAAATTCTTGACAACAACGTATAGTTTACTGATAAGATGTATTGAAATACTACCTACTTGAAAAAGCAAACAACAGATAAAAACTATCATAACTATCAGTAGTCAGTCACGTTTGGGCTGCAGTTGTATAGCGATAATAATTACGTAAATCAGAATTGCACTAATTATCGAATATGATTAGGTAGATAATTCATAAAAATAACAGACTCCAAACGGCCGATAATGAATAATTATTGAACAGTTTACATAACTTATTCAATAATCATTTTATGAATTGTTAACGTCAGCATCCAGTCAGCTTAAAAAGAAACAGCTAACGGACTTCAGGATAGAGTTGATAAGGGCACCCTAGCAGATTTTTTACAAACTAGAGTTAGACCTCAGTACTCCTACAGTAGATGATGGCACCCACACGAGGTAAAACACTTGAATTACATTTTATTAAAAACCATTTATTTGGTTTCTCAAAAAAATACGATAAAAAATCACTGCACTGTTTTGCACATAATTTAGCCGAGATCTCAGGAACTCAGCGGTCTATGATTTTGATTCGTAGGTTATTTTATTAAGTAGGTACTAATTATTCGGTTGCTCTAAGTCAGTTCGTACACAGCTAGTTGTAAATAAAACAAGGGCATTCATTCAAGGGAACACAATAGGTACCACATAAATAGGCTCGCAGACAATGGGCCACATCGATGGCAATGCCAGCAGCTTCCGCTCATCAGATAAGCTTGTTATCGTCCAACCGGCAAACATAAGATAATTATAACCATGGTGTGATTCTCGTACCTTGCTACGTCAGCATGTTGGCTAATCGATAAGGTTTAGTTACACCACGTCAACGTGGAAAATGTTTAACACCAATCGTGTAAAAAAAACGCTTGGATGCACAGATTTGAATGATACCGCGTAGAAGTTAAAATGATTTTTTATAATAAGCAAAAAATTGTGACTTTTACATTTTATGCCGACTTTTAAAGCTTTGAATCTCTGGGGGCGGTATTCTGCAAGTCAACACAAATTTCACCCTTCGCTGGCCGAGAGAATGTAAATGATTACAGATTGATGGTGGTCCAAGATGAAAGCGAATTGTGGTCACAATTTAAAAAGAGCTCGAGAAATCGCTAGAAGAAGAGATGAATTTGGGTCAGGGAACACTGGTTAGGAGCAGAAAAGGGGTTTCAAGCAGCAATTCCGAGGCTATGACGATATTGAAGAAAAAAGCCATTTAAGGGCTAAACGTCCCTTATTGATTAAACCATGGGAAAACCATAGCCAGGCAATACGTTTATGAATGAATCACCAAAACGGTAGGTGTCGCAGACGTTTAGTTAGTCGTAGACGTAATATTATGTCTTAGTTTTGCAACATAAAACAGTATCTGACAATGACTTGATCTGCAATGGCGTCATGTTCGGAGACGAGAGATTCAGGGACGTATTATGAAACTATGCTTCAGTCATCGATGCTTGAGGAATACTTCTGCCATAGAAAATTGTTACTCAAGCTTTTGATGACTGAACAAACTTTTATAATACGGGCCTTAGACTTATACCACACCCGAAAGAAGCAATAAAGCAAATTTGAATACAGTTTAAAGGGCGATTTGTCGACGTAAACAGATAACAAGATCTCCCGCTTGGACGTTTGAATTGTGCATGGCTTGACAGTTTCAAATTGCCTATCGAATTCCGAAGTTGGATAGATAATGCCAACATGAATTGAATAATAGTCTTCTTGCGTTTCCTCAGATAGTACAAGGCATAGATATATGTAAAATCTGTAGATATATGTACGTCTCCCAACTCAACAATGGTCCGTGTTCTGTTATATTATACCTAAACGCAAAGACACGGTATTTCCAATCTTTTGCAATATACCTACCTAATGAACAACAAAGATGGAAAGACGTACGTAGACTGAACTGTTGCGAAAGTTGGCGGCGCCGCACAGTGGATCAAACGAACACAAGGAGCAGGGCGGACATAAGAATTTAAATTTTCGAAGTCGTTATTTTATAAATTTGAATATGCCATTCGATAGTTTTATTAATCTAAGCGATAAATATTCTGTTGCACTTTGGGCTTAGAGTTATAGTTTAGGAGTAAATGGCATAAAACTGATTTCATTGTAAGGGAAGCAACATACAAACAGAAATAGTGGGCGTTTTTCGACCTTTTTCGTTCTGGAGTATAAAGCATGTTCATGGCACTGTCCCGCAACTTTTCTACAAAGACATATCTTATCTAATAAGGAAAAGAAAAAGTATGGATCCACTGTGGGCCGGTCCGACTATGACTGGATGGGTGGACCTTATTGCACCTAATTTGAGTCTACCACTTTCGAGAAGCCTCATCTACCATTTTTTACTTATATCGATGGTAAAAGGTATCATTTTGTGGCACTTTGTATTCAAAATTGGGTAATCTAGTTTTTGTGAAGAAAACGGAAAAGCAGCGTGCAGCTTGTTTCCGAAGATTACGAACACATTACAACAAGCAACACATTATGTGGATTTGTCACATAAACAAATAGGCCACTTGGAACTACAGGATATGGCAGTAAAAGACAAAATACACCGGACAGAACGGCGTGAGCCTCGAAACCTGACGTCACTTACAACTGTTAAGGAAGGTGTCTCGAGTCAAGGTCAATTTCATTTGGAAGGTGGGAATGGAAGTAGCGACATTTTAAGTAGATTCTAGAGTCAATTGAAAATTTGCGAAATATTCAATAAAAGCAATTTTTATTGAAGTTTTGAGCGGGCTGAACAATGGTAAAATTTAAGATAACTGAATAATTTGAGTGTTTAGTGAAAAACCTAAAAAACGACTTAGAATCCCTTGATTTTACACTGTTTTTAAGTTTTGCGGGACAAACCGATAAAAAAAATCCGGGAGCTTAGTCAGTCTAGTTTTAAAAAAATAATCGGTCCACCTCGGGATCATTTTCTATAAGTAGGTACTACAATAACGAAAGAATTTTCAAAAACGGTCCATAATTGACGATCATCGATCATACATAAAAAAGAATCATACAAACAGCCGAACATAGAACCGCCTCGTTTTTATGAAGTCGGATACAAAAAGAACAAAGGCCGACAATCTCGCTTAGAAACGATCTCTTCCAGGCCAGTAATAATCACGAGGAGCCCAAAGCTAAACTCAAATGTAGATAGAATATAGGCACAATCACAGAAACGGCGACATGCAGACTGCGGGCGCAGACCCGACATCGAAGACAACAATCATGCGAGAGCTTACCCCTAATTAGGACAGAGCGTTTCATCTGCAAGCAACTTTCAGAAATAGATCAAATTGCATAATTCCCCAGGAATCTAGCTTCCGTAACGCATATCCATTTGCATACAGAAGTGGGACTGAATTCAGGATGCAGTTGGTATGGCTAGGTAGGTTTTATAGGTAGGGGGACTTCCATAATCGATAGGCTGACGGCTTGGCGCATGCGAGCCGCGACTCCCCCGCGTCCCGCACCCAGCCTAGCTTCAGCCCACTTCGCTAAGGGATGATAAATTGCGAATGTTGTTTTGTAACGCTTTCGCTGAATGAGTTATGAGAGTTTCAGCTTCTAAGGATTTTTACGACGTTTTAAGGGTAACGAAGGTCGAGACACAATAACACGCTTAATGTAAATGGCTGAAGGGAATTTCATTCGATAAATTACACGAGAAACGAGCTTGGCGTGAACAAACATCGCCGTCGCTAATAAACAAAACAGGTCCCATTACGAAATGAATTAATGAAACCTCCAGGCAGGCTGTTGTTCGAGTAATAAGACAAAAGCACTTCGCATAATTCGGTTATTACGTCCCACCTGCCTCTCCTCGATTACAGAAATGGTTTTAGATGAAAATTGTACCCCAGGACTCTAAATATAGCTCGCCAATTTTCCGTTTTACTGAACACGAAACTGATGAAACACCTACGAGATTCACATACCCGCCTACTCCTCATAAGTTGTTACATCAGCACAATTCTTTGAACTCTAAATAAATACCCTGTCTTAGTGCAGGGATAGTATCGACAGAGTTTTCGACGTGAAGGCAGGAATATTCGGCCACAACACAGCCACGGTAATGTAGATAGGTGCCGTGACATAACTGTCGACAAATGTCATTCTAATATCATCAACGCCAAAAGGATTTCAGATATTACATGAATTAGAAAAATAAATAAACCAGTCTTCCGCGAAACCAACCTACACCATCTTCGACAATTACGTGGGAAAGCTCCAGAAATAGTCGTTTATAAGTGCGTACGCTTGTATCCCTATAAAATACGCAGAGGCCAAACTCGTGTACCAAGAAAAATAATATCATCTTCGTGTAAATGGATCGTTAACACGATATGAAACAAGAGACAATAAGGGCATTCAACAAAAGTTCCTAAGAAACTGAAACCTTAAGAACTCGAGCAGAAATAAATTAGAAGTGGAGCGAGGGTTTTCAGGTCAACGGACTCTTGAGGAAAATGGGAAACTCTAAGAGGAATTCCAATTTACTGTTACATATTTTGTTTATTTGATATACAGTTTTGGAAATACGCTGAAGTATTAAGGGGCGAACCTAGCGGGTTTGGTTGTCAAAATAGGCCTAGATCTCAGTACTCACGCAATCCCCGTGGTACAAGAATTAGAAAAACATAAAATTCATTTTTTATCTTAGGTTCCTTAAAATTGAAAACACGATAGCGTAACAAAATTACGATAAAAACAAGAAAGTGCTTGCACCTAATTTGGTCGAGATCTCAGGAACCCTCCGGTCTATAGAAAAGAATTTTGTTTTGATTCGTAGGTTATTTCATTACTAATACTTTGGTTGTTTTCTTGTAAATAGGCAAAAACATCATTTTTGCGCTGAAGGCCGTTCCAGAAACGTATACTCTCTCCCGCTCCTATGGACGCGAAATCCTATGCCTATCCTTTTCAGAACATGGCGCGCAATGCGCCCTCGGCCCTAGCTTTATTATCATTTTGCAATTATCTTGGATCTGAATTAGGGCAATCATGAGAAACGAAATTAAAACATTTGAACCAGAATCTAGGTCAGTCAGTGATTGACTTATCAAGACTCTAGCCTAGTGTAGTAATAATACGATTATAAAGAACTCCGATGATGACTTAGCGAGATAATTGAATTCTTGCGCTACGCTAATTGCTGACGCATCCTAATTACGTAGTTAAAATTTTTAACTACGTAATTAGGATGCGTCAGCAATTAGCGATTAAAAGATATTTTTAACTTAAAAATATCTTGTAATACAATATACATAAAGATACGACAGTACAGATGTACGGTCTTCGATTAATAGAACACGAGGGTTGTAGAAATGCCTTTATTCAACTGTCGAAAGAACGTAAGGCGAAGTTAAATAATAAAAGTAGAAAACTTTGATTTTCTTTAGGATCGTGATTAAAGGGGAAACGAAGCGAAAAAGTTTACCAAACTGTTGTTTGGTTTTATTGTATTTTTGTTCATCAAATATTTCTTTGAATAGGAAGTCTTGGGATCAAGTAAAAAATAAAGTTATTTTTATGTAAAAACACATTCACAAAATGGATTGGGATCTTGTTTATGTCTTTGAAATACAATCTTGGGAGATCTTGAAACAAATTCTGATCTAAAAGTCTCATCAAAAAGGTTATTTCTACTGTGCACCTTCCACGCACATGCTTCATGTCATGCTTAAGAGTCAAGTCGAGCGAATCATCAAGTTATCTAAACGATTACCCAGTCCAGACAATATAGGACGAAGCCAGTGGTCCGTGTCTCCACGGGCCAGTGGGCAGAATTGATAAAAATGTGTCTAGATTGCGTCGCCATATTGAACTCGCATGATATAATGCTAACGGCCTTTTAATAAATCGGAAACGATCATGAAAATGGCATAATTGAGATCTATTGTCCGATTGACGAATGGTTCTTGAATTTTGGGACATTATGCATGTGATTAGATTCAAATAATTTGTACACGACATTAAATTCAATGAATATGAACAAAAACTTTACAACGAAACAATATCTGATCTGTAATAGTTGTTCACGATTTTGTAACTACCTATGAACGAGAAGGTCATCACAGGTTATGCGTAAAGTTTTACTGCATCAGAAGACCACATCCCGTTATTTAGGTCACCAGTCAGATACCACTTCCTCGAGTGATATAACCATGTTTCTCACGTGATTCGAGACAAGCCAAACGTGCTATCAAACAGCTAAATCTTCGACGCGAAAGGGAAAGGTGAAATAGACCGAATCGCAAGAAGTCTAGCAGTGGTGCGTCTGTGCTGGGCCTCTCGGAGGCATTATCGATGCTGTGAGTGTCCGCAATACTGCAAGAGTCGCGGTCAATGAACTCGAGGTCTCATTTCGAGGTTACGTTTGTAGTAAAAGGGTGACATTTCTGCAGTGCTCACGCTCACCTTGGAATTGGATTAAAGATTGCAGCGTAGAGCTACTAACAAGCCTCGGGGCATGGATAGAAAAATGCAAATCGCGTATAGCACAAGTTAACTGCCGTGAGCAGGTTGGTTCAAAAATAGTTGCTTTGCTATATTGTACCTACTAAAGTTAAAAATCACTAAGGTACAAATTAAATGGTTGGAAAGAGAACGGATGGAGTGGAAACTGACACAGACATTTAATTTTTACATGCACAGCGCCTTGCTAGTTACTGATACTAAACAGAACTACACAGACGACCTACAAAGAGGTTTTCTCTATGATATACAAATATCGGACGTGCATAGCAGTGTATGGATTAGGTTCCGAGCAAAGCGAAGCAAAAGACTGTATCCGTTTCGAGTTCAATCTTTGCAAATCCAAGGACCAAGTCATCTAAAGAAATGACTTGTGCCTGTTGGGGTCCTGTCGGTGTTTCTAACATTTGCATAACCAAACCAAGGACGAAGTCTAGCTCTAGAGTCAAAGCTTCAATGACGTCACCAGTTCAGACAGAGTAACATCGCTTGTGAAAGGAAAGTACAACGACCCTGCAATGGTGACATAACATCCACTTTCGGCACATTGCGAAGGGGATAGTCTATTCGTGCTTACTTTCAAGGGAAGTCAATATATTGTAACAATGTAACATTGGACAAGACTTCAAGAGCCGTGTTAATGGACGTTTACATTGTACTAAGTCAAGTGTCAAGGATATTGTGTAGGACATACTCGTAGTAAAAGCAATGTTAACAGAGACAGTCCGATTGCTTATTCCTTCCGCAGTTATAAAATACGAAAATGTATAGAGCCCGAGAGAAAATGTAAATAAGTACCCGAGGACAGTTTCAGATTCTCGTGAAGACAACAGTTTACGGAGACAAAGAAAAAGGCGAGCATTTTATTATTCTCGGCGACTAAATTGCCGCTTTAGCAGCACTTAAGCAGTCGCAAGAGCTTCAAAGCCGCTTTTAAACGAAAGTAGGTCACATATTAAAACTTCGAAAACAATAGTTTGGACTTACCGCAGACGCTTTGAACGAGCCAAGCTTTGCCAGCAGTTTGAAACAAGCTGCAGACTTGTTTTCTACCACTTTAGCGTGAGCACAAGTTCAACACTCAATCACGAAAATCAAGTTATTTCCGTGTACAAATGCAATCTAAAAATACAGCTCACGTTTCATACACAAAACTAATATCGCCAAACTAGTGATAAGGGAAACGGCATATTTTTATTGCCGTCCAACCGTTTCGCCATGGACGATGTTAGTGCAGCACCAAACAAATCTAATTGAATTTCCTTTGATTGGTTTTGTTTAGACTCGGGTGGGATTTAGGCTGATTCAACCGGGTTACAGTATCTGGTACTAAGTGGAAATCGTTTAACAAATGACGATACAAACAATATACGAGTCTTTTGGGGAGAGGTCATTCAGAGCAGGTTAGGAAACCAACCGTGAAAAACAGCTATTATAAAGGGGAGAGTCGACGATCATTCATAAAAACGCTTGGTACTGGCCAACCTTGTGTTTAATTAAATTGAGTTAACTATTCAATGACCCTTGAATGTATGCAATTCAAATTGCCAACTGAAAGCAATCAAAAATATCCAATTTGAATCCTTTTATGACGCAAATAGCGTTGGATTCTATCTGCGGCCCACGCGTTCAATTACCAGGTTTAGGTCGGTGGTGCGAACAATTTAGTTGCATTTGGTCCATATTCACCAAGTTTACAAACTAGATCATTCGGGACTTAGATTAACGCGTTCACTGCCACGTTTCACGCGACGCGAACCGAGATATTGCGTCACTGTGCTACACTATCGAAGTAAGAGTGCGTCACCGAAACTCTAACATGTACTTCTTCTAAGCCCGGGACTTCATGCTCAGTGATTCTGAAGTTTCGATTGAGTACTACTGAAACTTCAGATCAAATATTTTTCATGGGAACTATCTGTCGGTATGAGAGAAGCCACTATTTTGAAAGACACAAGTGTAACATTAGGAATTCGATTGATCCGGGATACAGACGAGTTTAGGACCTGAAGGGAGATGCTAGTGGTTTCTTTTTCACTTCTTTCACTAATGGAATCAAAATTTAAGTGAAGCGAAAATCAATGAACACTTTATTTGCTTACTAGCTGCTGCCCGCGGTTTTGCACGCGTTTTACAAGAAGCCTATGTCCGTCCCGGGGTTACCTCCCTGCCAAATTTCATTAAGATCCGTTCAGCCGGTTAAGACGTGAAAAGATAACAGACAGGCAGAGCTACTTTCGCATTTATAATATTAGAATGGATGAATTAGATTGAGCTTATTTTGCAAGGCAAAATAAATAAACGTTATTGATTTCCGATTTCTGAAGGCGCCTGCGCCAGGCAATCGTAATCTCCTATGGTCCATACAATACTACGTTAAGCCGTTGGTCCTGCGCTTGACCTCTCCCCGGTTGTGTCGGTCTGCCGTCCCATCGGATTATGAGAGTGAGGGAACAGAGAGTGCACCTGTGTTAGCGCACACTCTTGTGCACTATAATATGTCCTGCGCATCTGGCTAGTCTCCGATGAGACTGGCCGCCGTGGTCGAAATTCGGCTAGGAGGACATCACAATACTTTTAAAGTTCAACTCGTTAATCTCCTATGGTTCATAAAATACTTCAAAAGTTCAACTAAGTCTACAATACTTCAAGTCTATCATCTATCACATCTATAAAACGTATAAAACCTATCCTCAATACGGTGTAGCAGAGACATGATAGAGGTGCAGGTATTGATCCACAACGGGATAGGGGGAGGGGGTGGGCGTTGGAAGGCTTGCATAGCGCTCCATTGCACTAGGTATGACTATGTTACTGTAATGGGTGGGGTCGGCTATCAAATACGCACTTCTGTCAGGGTCTTGCACGCTTTTTAAGGCTAAAATTATCTTTCAAGTTATTCCGGCGGTTTAAGGCGTTTTTAACGGACTTTGAAAAAAGGAGGTTTTATTAAATTTTGGACCGATTTCGAAAATTCTTTAGCTAGAGAATGAACCCGATGTGGTCCTTTTATTCCCGAGAGATTAGTTAAGGCTAAAATTATCTTTCATGTTATTCCGGCGGTTTAAAGCGTTTTTAACGGACTTTGAAAAACTTACTTACTTACTGTTTTTAAGTTTTACAACTTAAAAACAGTGTAGAATTAAGGGATTCGAAGTTGGTTTTTAGTTTCTTCAAAACAATTAAATTATTTTTAACGCCCTAGACCGGAAAGCCTTAGCGGTGTGATCCAGTGGATAATTACACTTTAGAGTAGTAACTCCTGGCTCTATTGGTCAATCATAATAACATAAGCGCCTTAGTGACACTCACGATAGCGATTACATAAAATTATGGGTATCATTTGTGTGACAATGTTATGATTTGATTTGTCTCCTTGAGCCTTGCCAGAAAGATTTCTTTTTTCAAACATAAAAAATCCTAGCATTGACTAAATCTGTTGCGAATCAAGAAATGGATTTGTTTAGAACTGAGTACATCAAGAAGTGGGTAGATATAGAACTAGTCACGAAGGAATTTTACGAAGTGGTCACCTGACGCCTAAACGAACCATGCGACTGTAATAAAAGCCATGGCATGAGGAGGTGATATAGCCAAGCATTGAATTTGCTCGCTATTATATGAAAAGACAGCCTTCACACCACCACACACTCGAGGCTATAAAACTGCGCGAGACACGCATAAAGGTTTTATTCAGGCGCCCTCGGAGAATCGGATTAACTGGATGGGAGTGAATTTACATGTGTACCGAGAATGTTCGAAAAGCGTCAGTATGTGTATGTATCTGCGCATAATTTTCAGTCGTGCCTTAACTTTGCGAGGACGAAATTATGTTTTGGGGTTTGCAAAATTGTGATTGCTATTTTAGGTCGAAACAAATTAGCGGGAAAGACTGGAATGGAAGTCTTGTGAGTGTAGATGAAACTGAAGACAAAAATATTCTATATCCAGGGTTGTATATATTCATTGATAGTTATACGATAATTATCCGGTTATTATCCAACAATATGACGTGTAGGTAATAAAAAGTACTGTTAATTGTTATCGTTTTATATAGTAAAAAAAGTTTGACCACAGTGAATCTTTAAAGTAAAGGAAAGTTTCCTTGGTATAATGTTTTTAAACGCATATTTATTTACTTTAGCACAAAATCATAAGTGGTCTTCAACATTTCGAAAATGCGAAATGATGATAAGAATCGAACTTAGGTTCTTTTTCTGGCTTCAACATCGAGCGAGACGTCATTATTGTAGTCTTGTGCTTTCGCTTTGAGATTCCTGCAGGACTCTCAAAAGCTGTTCGGTAGCCGATTGGCTGTGATGGTCTTCTAGCTTCTTTAGAGCAAAGATCACAACAGACAAAATCTGACAAAACGATACATCGCGGACGAGGGGTATTCAGATACACACTATACTTTACGCATAATATCATTATCAGTACGTTATTATCGCGATAATTTTATCCCGTGCGACCTTGCCTACATCATTATGAATTTTCACCAGCATAACTCACATTCATCATATTATTAATATCATTAATATTATTATGTATATCAGTTATCTAGTACCCATAACACAAGCTCTGCTTACCTTGGGGCTAGATAATGCTGTGTGAATTGTCCAGCATTAATAGTATTATTTATTATTATTATTCACTTAGTTTAAAAATGAACTAGAAGTATAAAATGTAATTAAAACAGCCAGGGATATTATTACTTCTTCATCTGAATTTGCCAATAGGTCAAGCATAGGGATTGTCTAGAGTAGAATAAACAAAACTGACATTGCATCGTCATACACTGCGTAAATGATTGAAGTTGAGGGAATTAATTTCAAATATTTTACGCATTCGACGAGGATGTAACGTTCTCTTCTAACCTAGACAACAATAGTTTTGGCTCTTTAAATAATTGTTGCTGTCCGTTTTTACAAACGTAAAAAAAGGATGGCAACATTTTTACGATATTGTAGTTTAGGTTTTGTGCCAACAAAATATAGCCATAGCAGAAGGATAGATTTAAGGAGAAACTACAAAAGATCATTGAGCAACATTTTGGATCGTGAAGACTTCAGGTCTGTTACTAAAATTTTTAAACAACACCCCTGTGGGCAAAGCACAGGGATTGTTGTCTAGGGTAGAATATAGTAATATTACGTCACATCGTCATCGAATGCTTCACATAGTATTTGAGATAAATTCCCTCATAATGAATAATTTCCGGAATGTATGATGATGCAATATAATTTTTGTCTATTCTACCCTAGACAACAATCCCTACGCTTGGCCTACTGAAGGTGTATGGTTGTATTTTCCATCCAAAACTATTCATATTTTGGTGGAACATGATACCTAATACATTAATCCGCATCAGCTTCTTCCTCATCAGCGGCTTCCGCAACAGCCTCTGATTGTGATGGCCGAAGACCTGAATGGCCGATTCCTTTGGCTTTGGGTAGGGGTGCATTCAGTGCTTGCAACCTACACCTGAGAGCATACCAGCCCTTGTCAAGAAAGTTTTGTTACATTGGACTAATTTTCAATTTTTTATTACTGTGTGTATTAATATTTAGTGACTGTGTTTTCACATGAGCCACAAACGATTTTTATTTTATATTTTATTAACCATTCCATTAGTAGTACATAACTGAGACTGTAACATAACCACATACTTAGAAAGGCTATTAACTGGTTACTTTGGTGATAAGTTCAAGATAACGAGTAAGTAATTACAAGTAAATAACGAGTGGTAGGTTTATTAGATGTAGCTTTTTGAAATATTTGTAGCAAAAGAATTTACAAGAAACAGATAATAGGACAAGGCATTTTGAACAGAGTCGCTGAATTAAGTACCCAATTGTAATTGGATGATAATCAGAAATTGACCAAAAATTCCATTATTTATTGTCATCTATCAGATAGGTGTATGACCAAAGATAAGGTATCCTTTTCTTACAAATTACCTCCATCAGTAAAACAAAATGTTTAGAAAATTTGTAATCATTAGAGGATCATTAAGCTTCATAACAGAGCATGAACCAGGTCCAACGAAAGCCGGCTGTGACCATTTTGCCGAGTTCAGGGTTCTTGGAGTCCAGGAGCAATATATATTTACATAAAAATTAAGTCCCACTAACCTGTATATCTTGCTAAAGTCATATAAAACGGTAACGCCCAGATGGACGAGTCCTGACAAACGGGATGAACTGGATCTGGCTTCTTGAACTGGTACCAGGGTTCTTTAACTCGCGCCGGGCGCTGCAACCTGCCACCACATCAATATTACACAAGTGACACACGACAGGTTAGGGTAACACTATCAGCAATCTACTATTCTAACCAAATTCTACACCCGCAATGCACGCACCAGCTGGCAAAACGTGGTGACTTGACTGCCGCTCGCTGCGGTAGTTATACGTATGTAGGCAATGTAAATATGGATTACAGATATTCGTATTACGTCGCTGGCTATACCTTCTGCTGTCTATGACGATGCACTTCGCGAAATCCCCGTCTTCGTAGATAAACACAAAATAAGACTGCGGATTAGGAAGGAACGCAAAATGATACGGATTTCATCGATTTCAGCACGATAACTTGATCAAAAATGACGAGAGAAAATTATATGAAAATTACAACACATTGGTTTCTGCAACTACCTTCACACCGGAAACGAATAGTTTTTTAAATCTGCAAAGGTGACCATCACATATTTTGGACTGGAGTATCTGTAAGAAAAATATTTCATTTCTATTTATTTCTCTTGAGGATATAACAAATAATTTCTGATCCAATTTCTGAAGTAAAACAAACGAAAATTCTTGCAATCGTTGACATTTGTCAACAGGAAATGAAAAACCTTATATTTTTTTTATCAAAATTGTCTATTTCAATCAAATTGTTCTCGCTGTGAAACAAAGAAAAAGTTTAACTAGTATCAGCTCGTTTTTGATTGGTGTTCAGTCACAAATCATCAATTTTATGTCAAATTGACGTTTTGTCTTTTGTCGGACTAAATGAGAACGAACTTTTAGTCTTTTGAGTTTTTGACAGGTGTATGTGAAAGAAATGAGAAAATGAATGAATTTTTGTCGATTTTGGTGTAAAAAAATCTAAATATATCATAATAAGAGTTCTAATAACTCAATCTAATACAAGAAAGTCGGCTTTTCCAGTTAAATAGTGCAATTACAATGGTACATATTCTTTGAGGTTAGGTTATGTAGTACCCTTGGTTCTAGACAGTTTCATCATAAATTTGTATTATTTCTCGTTCCAGCATGCTTGTAAACAGATATTATTCAGCTCAGCTCGGTGGAAAAGTGCAATTCCATTTAGTGTTAAGCCAACAGTACCAATCATAAAATCAGATCAGGTGAGACTTTGTACCTACTTTCAGTACATAATCTGTAAGGATTCTCACATTTTTCCGGTGCTTGGTTAGTAAATAAAAGGAAGAACCTCTAAAGTTAAGCTGCTGATATAAACTTTATCTCAATCAGGAGCAGCGATCAATTCCATTGGCAAAAGTGATTTTCTATTTTCAGTTCATCAAAATCCAAGAATGTCGGCAATACTCTGCACGGAAAGGTTTTTTCTCGGCCATCATAGAAAACATCAAAGAAGATATTGCCAAGAACAAGGAGATGTCGGACAGCATCAAGAAATTCCGGGAAGAGGCACAGAAACTTGAGAACTCTGATGCTTTGAAGGTACTATGAAATATTATTATTATATCAGCCTAGAGTGTCCTTCTTGCCGAGGACTGAAAGGAATCCAGTGTCCTTTATTTAAGTCCTGCGCAAGATGAACCGAGGATTCATATTTACATACTTACAGACAAATGTTCCCAATGAGGGACCGACCACCTCATTCAATACAATTATTACTAAGAAACACCAGTTTGGTTGATAAATCTTGCAAACATATTTTTCAGGCAGCAAGAAAAAAGTTTCATGCTGTTGAGTCAGAGGCATCCAAAAGTTCAGAAGTGTTCAAGGAAACCCTAGAAGGAATCAAGGATAAAGTTGGCAGCGTTATTGAAGAAGCTGGCAAAACGGAAATTGCGAAAAAAGCTGGTAAATTTTAGATTGTAAACTTAAATATTAATTTGAACACCTCTGTGGGCAGTGGGCTGCCTGAGACGCAGAAGGTTGCGGGTTCCAATCCCACTGCGGGACAAATGTTTGTATGATCAGCAGATATTTGTTTAGGGTCTTGTTTAGTTGTTTAGTACTAAGGAATGCAATCTCGTCTCGCCGAGATCCCGATCTCGCGAGATCCCGGCCATATTTTACGAGATTGTATCTCGTCAAATTTCGCACGAGATCTCGCGAGATAACGAGATTACGAGACGTGTATTTCATAGCGCGGCTGCGCGCGAACTGATTCCTGGCCGGCCGTGCGGCCGCGCCTGGCGCGGCACAGGACAAGAGGGGTAGGCGGGCTTGCGGGGGCCCACAAGTGTTGAGGCAGAACGATTTCAGCAGCAGGGTATTTGGCATGCAAAATCACAAGTCGTCTGTCAGATGATACTCTCGACATGATGTGTTTTTTGAGAAGCCATTTTCAGACAAACTAACTTGCCTCTCCGTACCTTCATAACTTCATCTGACTTCTACTTTAAACTTTTTTTATTTGATTAATACAATCTCACAACATTTATTTAAGAACTTGTAAAGTTAAGTTTTTGTTTTGTTGTTTTTATTTACCATAAGTAATGTTCCTGTTACTCTTAATTATTGAAACTAAAGTAATAATTTACAAAAGACTAAATATAGATAATTATTGTTATGTTACCAATATTGTAAGAATTTGAACTGATTAGCTACAGTAGGTATAATAAATATAGACATAAACAAATGTTATTAGAGTTAGAGACAAAATAATAAGTACTCTGTTGATTTTTAAAATAAAACTTACATTATTTTTATAACTAAGCAACACAGTTTCTATTTAATTACATATCATGTCAATTACTAGTTCTTAAAACAAGCATTTGCATATGTTTTAAATGCGATTCTCCCAATCTCGCGAGATCCCGTAATTTGCGAGATCTCGCGAGACTGGGTTTTGAGTCTCGCGAGATCTCACTAGGCGGAAATCTCGTACGAGATTGCATTCCCTATTTAGTACCCTTAACACAAGCTTTACTAATTTTGAGAAGCCCCAAGAGCATTCTCTATAATGCTGTGTCGATTGTCCAGCATTATTTATTATATACAAAAACTTATTTAATTATCTACAAAAACCTATTGCCATGACTACTTATAACCAAAAATGTAATCCTTCTACCTCATTCACATAATGTAATTTTTTTTGGCTCATAACTATTTAATACTCCCATATAATAAGTCACAGGATTTAGTGAGGGATGACCATAATTTGTACAATCATAAATTCTTTGTTTATAACTAGAGATCAGATAATGGGATGCATATTTACCTAAAGTTAATTTCTGGCAAACAAATTATGTATACATGATTTTTCAGATCTAATGTATACATGATTTTTTTGAGAAGGGCGGTGTTGGCCAAGTCCGAAACCACGAGAGTTATAGAAAGTTCGTGAAAGGAGTCATGCCCTTGATTTATAAGAAAACAATAACTTCATATTTAGTTTTTTTTCAAACCTTTTACTTTTGATGGAAATCGACACATGATTTAAAAAAAAAAACACTATTATTAAACCAATGGACGGTGTTGCTAATTAAGCTTAATCTCCTTGTGGAAAAAGCTGAATACTCAGTAGGTAATATACAAATACTCAGATACTTAAAAAAACATATCTGCAACCATTAACAGATTCCATTAAATTTACTTTACAGGAAAGCTTTCCGAAGACATTTCGAAAACAGCGAAAGATGCAGCAGAGAGCTTTGCAGAGAAAGGCCAGAAGCTCGGAGCCTCATCAGCCTTCAGAACGATATCCGATGTATGTTTATACTTAAAGCCCGGTCACAATATCTGTGTCCCTGAGTCCATATAAAATGTTTGGAGGTGCACAGATTTTGTGAACGGTTAGTATACTAGCGCCCCGCGGTGTTACCCGCGGTAAATAAAGTGGATCTTCCCACGGGAACGCTGCACTTTCCGGGATCAAAATACCTTGCGTTAATCCAAGATTATAAGCTATCATGGTACCAAGTTTTATCCAATCTGTTTGGCCGTTTGAGCTCGAAGGAGTCGCAAACACTTATAATATTAGTGTTATATTACCACCCAGCGGAGTCCCAACATCAGGGCGTCGCGGTTGACCGAAGAAACGATGGCACGACGGTGTAGACTCATTCAATAGAACGTGGGTTCAAGTGACTCGGAACCGATGCAGTGAGGGTCAGGCCTTTGCCCAAAAGTGGGACCTCACCTCAGCCTCTATTTTTTCTACAGCTGGACGCAGGCCTCCCCCCGATAAGCGTCTTATCTTATGGGGGTTAATACCCATAATCCCTACGCTGGGCTAAAAGTGGGACGCTACAGGCTAATTGTAATCAGCGGCCTCGACCGACGTTGTTCAAGTCTAGAACCCCGACGGCCCAATCATGATTCTAAACCATCCACTCCGTTCCAGCTAATACCGCTTTTTTTAATCAAGAAGCCATAACTTAAGTTTGGGTTTTCAGGCAACTGAAGCAGTGAAGAAAGAAATAGCTCCCCGAGGCATCGAAGGTCGCGTGTACATGGCTCCTCCGTCGTTACGGAAGCGTATCGAGGTATGTGGCAACAGGCATGATACCAAACGCTATACACATCAAATAATATCGCAAAAACTTTCGACTTCGACGGGACTTGACCCCGCATCCTTCCCTCATTATGGGAATGTGCTAACCATATACACCACGAGGTCAAGTGACGTAGGAGTCGAAAATCTTTGCGACTTCTTACGGACTCTAGAAAATCTAAATTGTTGCGATATTATTTGATTTCTTAGAAATTACACAGAGTTTGAGGGCTTATGCACTATAAACGACTATACACTATAGACGACCTCTGTGGCGCAGCGGGCAAAGGTCTGCCTGCGACGCAGGAGGTTGCGGGTTCGATTCCCGCCTCGGGACAAATGTTTGTACGATCTGCAGACATTTGTCCAGGGCGTTCTGGATGTTTTCTATGTATAATAAAAAATATCTATCTATGTAGTTTATTATATTAAGTATATCAGTTATCTAGTACCCATAACACAAGCTCTGCTTAGCTTGGGGCTAGATAATGCTGTGTGAATTGTCCAGCATTATTTATTTATTTATTTATTTATAAGAAATCAAATATTTCTTAGAAATTACCCTGGTTGTGAGGGCTTACGCACTATAATTATATATTATTATAATATACTAGTATATTTATGTTAGGTATATTTATTTAGATATTTATATTATTTATTTCTTCCTAAACATTATTTCTTTTCTTATTTTTCACGCCACCGTAGATACATTTTCGATCACTTCTTGTCCATCCTAAGGTTGCCTGGAAGAGATCGCTCTTAGCGATAAGGCCGCCCATTGTACATTATCTGTATTTGTTTTTGTTATATGTTTTTTTTTTAATTTCTTGGTGTGCAATAAAGAATATTTGTATTGTATTGTATTGTATTGTATAATAACAAAAACTATACACATCGTCATCATCAGCCCGTATACGTCCATTGCTCAACATAGGCCTCCATAACATTGATGGCCTCTGTAGCACGGCGGGCGAAGCCCGCCTGCGACGTGGGAGGTTGCGGGATCGATCCCCGCCTAGGTACAAATGTTTATACTACACCTGCTCAGAAAGTTGCTTATTCCTTTTCCAAACATAGGTAGAAAGTATGTCATTGCAGACGAACTAGAACGCGGGACGGAAAACTCTATGGAGTTTCATTTCTCGCACGCGTTTAGCGGGAGAGAAAAGTGTATGGAAATCCATTTCTAACGTGTTATTTTTTTTTAAATTTTCTGATATATCAGCCGGTTATTTTCATAATAGGTCAAACGACAAAAAGTGTTTACTCCGAATCCGCCATAATATGATATCGGCCTCTTCCGTATTCGGACATCGATCAAGTATGCGGCCTCCCCCGTAGATACCTATAGTCAAATTCAGAATCTTAGATAATTTATGTAAACAACGGTGATACCATATCAAAAAAAATGTTTCGAAATAGAAGTTCATAGAAGATTACTCAATTTTTCTAAATACTTATGGTAGGGTTTATTTTCTAATCAATATCCATTGAATGGAAAATAGCAATGGTTTTGTGCTACATATTATATTTTATTTCATTTGTTTAACAAAGTTATAAAATGATGAAGAAATATTAGCAGAAAATATTTTATGACACTGGTATTACCGGAGTAAAATGGGCGTAAATCACAGAGGTTCGAAACAATTTTCGCATTTTGTCATTAGACGCCATTTTATTTCGTGTTTGCATTGTATGTATTGTAATTTCATTCGCCTCTCGTCCGCCGAAGTCGAATGTGTTCCTTTTTCGCTGCTCGTGTGCAATTGTGCGTTGTTGAGTTTTTGTTTTGTTTTCGTTTTGACATTATCGTTGTCTGTTATTGTTATCAGTTTTTGTTTTGGGGGTAAAGGTGGATTTCCCCCAAATAGGAACAGAAGGAGATCTCCTCTGAACCGGGCCCGACCCATCTGGTCCACGGAGCCCGGTGGTCTTTCGACCGACAGTTTATGTCGGAAACTCCTATATAGTCAGTTGTAAGTGAATCCAGCGTTTGCGCGATCTAGGAATGGTCACTTTTTGCATCTTTCTTAACGACATCTAGCGGTCACTCATTGAAGCGCTTTAGTTAGGTTTTTTACTAACTTCGGTTTTATCGGTGATAGCGCCTCTATTGACACGTTAGCCTTGTAGTTCGGCCGTTGTCGCCTAGAGGTCGCCTACATCACTCCCTTTCCAGACCGAAGGTCGATATAGCTCTTGATACCAGCATGTCCTGTGTCCAGCTTAGCTCATCGTAGTCTTCAGTGAGTCGAGACTGGTGCGATGAGCAGGTTGAGGGACGGGAGAGCGCTTGTCATCTGCTGTGAGTCGAGATGTGTCCCAGTGAGTCGGGACGAAGCGCGGCGCTTGTAGTCTGCGGTGAGTCGAGACGGTCCACGGTGAGTCGGGACGAAGCGCGGTGCGGTGCTCCAGGTGAGTCTACGGTGGGTCGAGACTGTATGCCCAGATGATGCCGCTAGGGAACTCCACGAAGCGTTATCGAGGAGGGGAGAAGCCTGCAGAACCAGGAAGTCAGGGCGGCTGCGATGGAACTGCGGAGGCTGAGGGATGGTGCTGGTGCATTGTTATGTTTTAAACCTTGTTGTTGTTGTTGTGCTTGTATTGTTGTTGTTGTTGTGTCACACAACATGGAACCTCAACCCGCGCTCGCGCCGCCGAGCGCGGAGATGCCGGGTCCATCGACATCGTCCACAAGTGACTTTCTGTCGCCACAAAAAAAACGTCCGAAGAAATCTATGAGTTCTACAGAAAAACTTATGGTGATGAATGTATTCAAAAATACATATAACATATAAATTGGCCACAGGGTAAAGTCTGGTCTGGATAATAAATAATTAAATGTATTATAGCTCCGCAAGTTAACCAACATTGAACTTATAAATACCTCTCATATCAATCACGATGGACGTAGTGTTATGATAGGGATATGATGATATGATATGACGTAGATTCTGAGATGTCAGAATAATGTAATATTTTTTAAGCAATAAAAATATGTAATTATTTAAATTGTTTTATTTGTATTTCCTTACGGTCACAGGGAAACGAGGCCGCGACAATGCCACATCCACAAGTAGGGTATCTTTCGTATCGCACAAACAAAACCGCGCGCCATCACTACTAATAGTGATCCATGGTAAAAAAATGATTTCTACCCCTGACTTGTCATTATGACAGTGACATATCATGACATTTCTTTGTTTACATAAATTATCTAAGATTCTGAATTGGACTATAGAACCTTACAAGAATGACACTCAAAAGTGTCCACGTTTTGTTTTGACGCAGACAGTTTGCGCAGAGCCTATCAAGTTTTTTGCATGCGTAACAATAACAACTGATTAGTGGAGTCGAATTTATTTTATTTTATTTTGTAAGTAGGTAGGAAGGTACCTAAAAATAATTTATATACTGTTTATTTTTATAAGAATTATAAAATCAACAGAATTCAGGTAAAGATAACGAATCGTTTATTGATACAACTATAAATTAGCGACGCAACAGTCAACAAACAAAAGGGTCATTTCGGACATACAAATAATATAAATAAGTTAACAAAAGCTAGTGAAATAAACCTAAAATACAATTTCAGGCAGGTACTTTAAATTTAAAAGAACTAGTGTCTGCCTGCGGCTTCGTAAGAGTTCTTCTATGGGCCAAAAAAAACGTTATTTCAGTCCACGCAAATAAAATTGAGGGCGGGTCAGCTATTTATTTTATAAACCTCAACCAGTTATTTTAAATGTCTTTTCATGAAAAAAGATTTATCACTTACAACTTACCACAAATAAACAAAAAAAAAATTAGAAACAATAGCCGCTCCATTCATCAACTTAGAACAAAATAAATATTTTTACATAGGCAAACCCAACAACAATATTTAATGCTGATTTCTCAAGTATAATATAAAGCTCAATTGGCTCATATCACAATACACAGGTAAAAATTGCATTTAAACTTACTGAAAATAAGAAATTCCATCCTTTTTTTGTTGCTTGGTCGGTCGATTATTGCATTTTTTATACGAGCACTTGACCATGCTTTCGGTCCGAGAGCTAAAATGACACTAGTTGAAAAGGTATCCCAAAATGCCAAATGGGATACCTTTTGATACTGACGTTTTCAGGGCGCGCATTGTGCATCTAAGGGGGGCCGGCCGGAAATTTTTGATCGATGTATTCGGAGCAATAATTCAAATAAAGAACCATGTGAAAATCGCACGTGCGCATATTTATTGCTACACTAGCTGCGCCCCGCGGCTTCGCCCCCGTGGAAATTTATGTTTCCAACTTTCTTAATTTTTTCTTTCATAAGAACCTTCTCCTGACAATAACAAACACAACAAAGAAAGAATTAGCGAAATCGGTCCAGCCGTTCACGCGTGATGCCGTGACCAAGGAAAACGGGTTTCATTTTTATATATATAGATTTGAGTTAACAATTTGAATTTACTCGAGTGATTTTGAAGATACTAAAACGATGATTATCCTCGACGGTGTAGTATAAAGTACCTACCTACTATCACTCGGGAAAAGCGCGATTCGTGTGTTTTATGGTGACGACCGATGTGACGCGACAGGCGATGGTCCGCCTGCGACGCAGGAGGTTGCGGGTTCGATTCCCGCCTTGAGACAAATATTTGTGTATTGTAAAAAGATCTATGTTTGTAATGCATTAAGTCTATTAGTTATCTAGTACCCATAACACAAGCTCTACTTAGCTTGGCGCTGGATGATGGCGTGTGAATTATCCATTATTTATTCGGTAGGTGGCGGAGGACGGGCGCACATTCGTCCCGGACACGGAAACCCTTGGCGTGGAGCTGCACAAAGACTCCAAGTTCTACCAGCAGTGGGAGGACTTCAAGAACAACAACCAATATGTCAATAAGGTAACATTATTTGAGGTTTTCAAAAACTTAAAACTGACTTCCTGTGCGGTTTGGGCAGGGAGAAAGGCGACTTCGCTTATCGGAGGCACACTTCGGGTCGCTGAGAAATAGTATTATTTGAATTCGAAAGACGATTTCGAAATCGTCATTCATCGATTTCTGTCTCAGGGAAGTTTATTATACATTGAGATCTTTTTCTATCATAAAAGCCTTCAACAACTTCCGATTGGATGGTTTCAAATTTCCAATTCATAGGCAAAAACCACAATTGCGTTCTTGTTAAGGTGGCTATTACAAAAAAACGCGAAATCCCACAGTTACCTGGTTCAAATTATATGGTTTTCGTTCGTTGCTTGAAATAACAATTACTTGTTAATATAATAGTTCCTTTTCTCTTCTACAGTAATAAAAGAATAAATTTTAGATAACTTTATTTCTTTTATAATAATCATTCAACCGATGCATGTTCAGGCAAAAACTCGGAGACCTGTTTTTGGAGCTCTAATTTGGAGATTCTATTGATAATAGACGCGGCGAATGCCGGCGATTTACCCTCAGTACCGCGCGAGCGCTTATCGAGGCCAGACCTGTGTCAGTTCAATCGCGAGACAATAGAAAGTTACGCTTGAGTAGCTCGCCGCCCGGTCGGTGAGTTAAATAAAAAAAAAAGTTGCGCCGAGATGTGAAAGCCCCCTTAAGACTTGTGCACGTATGCTCCTCTGTTTAAATTTTAGATTGTTCATTTGTTCTGCGTCTTCCAGGTACTCGACTGGAAAATCAAATACGAAGAATCTGACAACCCGATGGTTCGAGCGTCCCGCCTCCTTACCGAAAAGGTGAGCAGTCTCTTTGGCAACATGTTCGAGAAAACGGACCTTTCCAAAACGCTCACTGAAATCTGCAAAATCGACCCAAACTTCACGGCCACAAAGTTCCTAGAAGATTGCGCGAACGACATAATCCCTAACATATTAGAAGCCATGGTCAGAGGGGATCTGGAGATCCTCAAAGACTGGTGCTACGAGGGTGTGTTCAATATCCTAGCTGCACCCATCAAGCAGTGCAAAACTCTAGGCTACCATCTGGACTCAAAGATCCTAGATATAGAGCAGATAGACCTTGTTATGGGGAAAATGATGGACCAGGGGCCCGTTTTAGTCATAACATTCCAGTCTCAGCAGATCATGTGCGTTCGGGACGCGAAAAACAACGTGATCGAAGGTTCGCCCGATAAGGTTATGAGGGTAAACTATGTTTGGGTGCTTTGCAGAGATCCTCAGGAATTAAACCCTAAAGCCGCCTGGCGACTGCTGGAGTTGTCAGCGAATAGTGTAGAACAGTTAATATAGTAGATTAATTAAACTTGTTGATGGTAATGTGGTTTTCAATGGGCCCTTTCTCGCGTGTTCTGTTCCACCATCCAGCGAGACGGAACATGCTGTGGTCGGAACGTAACTTCAGTTATTCCTGAAGCGGCAAACTGTGTTGGATGGTATAACATGCACTATTCCCATCCCATTTCCTCCATGATGGATTGCGACTTAAACAAAAATTTGAAAATCTCACTAATCTGAGCAGTTTTCTATGAACCTGTATTGCATCGTTGAAATATATGTTGATAATTCAATGAAATAAAAGCGATTCCTTATCCCATCGTTGAAATATGAGATGACACCAGTCAGTGAAATATAAACGATTGTGTACAAAAGCAAGTGTAAATAAAGTTCAAATTAGTATAAATAGAAGTGGTTATTTTCGTTCCCTATCCATGTATGGAAGACTGTTGGAATTTTAATAAAATGTTAGGCTTTTTCGACATTTAGAGATAAGTTTCTTTGAATATTGTGTCTGTGACCAACGCGATTAGGGACAGTAGGTTCTGCAATAGTTTTTATTTCTCTTTTGTTGTATGATTGTTACTTTGTAATGTTATTCTGAAACATAGTGAAAATAAGCACGAACTATAATTTGAAATATCGCATATTTATAAATATGTAAAATTATAGAAGGAATATGTTGCATTGTTTCAATTTATTTTAGTTTTGATTTTGTTTTATACAGTTTACTATGTGTACTTTATTATTTAATAAATGATTTACTTGTTAATTTAATATTTTAGTTTTTTTTTGTAACTTGTCGGAAGTAGAAGCCTATTAACATTTTTAAACGACTTCAAAAAGAAGTAGGTTCTCAATTCGTCTGTATGTATGTTACTTGATATCTCCGCCTGTGGTAAACCGATTTGGCTGATTCTTTGACTATTGTATAGAGAATGATTCCGGATTGGTCTTGAAGCTTAAAAAAACAACATACTTAATACTTTTGAAAAATCACAACTAGCTACAACAATTTTATTTTGGTGATATATTCGCCTATTCTAAAATAGATTTTGATGATTCTTTCGTTATTGTAAAGGTTGATTTCGAGGTGGTCCCATAAAAGTTTGATTCTCGAGGAATTTATATGTGTGCCGTAAAGCACATGATAATTTTCAAAATCTCTGGTTACTACGTAGTTTAGTTTCCATGGCAAAGGGACTTCAAAATCAAACTAGTGTTTCGGAATTCAGAACGTAGGCCGCGCACGCACTGCGATTAAACGCAAGCGGACTTCGTGGCATTAGGCTTAAAATAAAAAACCGAATGCGGTTATCCGCTGTGCGTGCGGCACTATGGGACACAGAAAAATCGCGCGTTTACAAACCGCAAACCAAATGTAGCAAGTTGCGTTTTTAAAATATGTCAATGAAAAAAATCTATAATGCGTACGCTTGTACAGAAAGCTGTGTTACATTATTTTGCGGTTTCGGACTTGAGACTCAACGTGTGCGCTTAATCGCAGTGCGTGCTTGGCCGTATGTAGGCTGCTTGATCTTAGGTTATTTCATCATGACGTGCCGTGTCCATGTGTCATCAAACTAAACTAGATGTCGCCACTTGGGGGATTCAAAGTGGCTTTATATTTTTTTTAAACACGCCAAATTATATTCTTCAAGGACCAATCCTTGAATGGATCCTTGAATTGGAATGTGCGCCGTTAAACTTATGTAAAACATCAACAACACATCATACATTCAAAAACATTCCTAACTATGCTTTCCTTGGTAACGGGCGCGGGCGTAAACTGCACGCGATTTTCTTTCTAAAGCTTATAGCATACTTAGGCCGCACCTCTCCAACACAGCATTCAACCACCACTCCAACTCAAATCGTGTTGGCCGCACGCTTTCCACGCGGTGACTGCTAGCAGCCAGCGCGCTGTGAACGCGGTGAAGACGCCTAGCAGAGAGCCGTGTTTTAGCCCGGTCCATCCCTGCGCGGCCGCCCACAATCATACAACTTGCTTCACGCAAGCAGTCCACGCGGCGACAGCGGCGAGCCACTCGTTCGTTGGTGGACGCCGTCCTAAGCGCAAGAGTAAAGCTTGCGGTAAAGAAGACGTAAACCGACGAGTGGACAACGCGGGTCACTTGCTTGCCGCAACCTATATGACCTCATTAACCTTCTGTACATAACTACCCTTTTCTAAGATAACTACAGTATTACCCTTGTCTGCTTTTGTAATCACTAAATTATTTTGGTCGACTTTATTCCTTAAAGATTTAAAAACATTTAACTCCCTTGGTATACTTGGAACTAAAGCTTAGCTTTAGTTAGTTTTAGATTTAGTTTAGTTAAAACTTAGCTTTAGTTAGTTTTAGCTTTAGTTTAGTTAAAACTTAGCTTTAGTTAGTAATAGTAGTAGTGTATTTCAAGGGAGTTAAATGTTTCTCCAAAATAATTTAGTGATTTGCCGCAACCTAGCCAAGGTTGTGACAAGCAAGCATCAACTAGCCCCAAACTAAGCAGAGCTTGAATGAAACATTTTTTATGAAATAAACATTTTTATTAGAGGCACATTGAAAATGACGGATAAAATCCTAATAATATTTACAAGATTATACTTAGTGCTATTCTAAAATGAGACTAACGGTGTCATTCAAAAATATTACGTTTTTAACAGATTTCTGTCTAGGACTTTAATTTGGGCCTCAAAAAGAGTTTAGGACATAAAAATTTCGGTCTCTAAGATAAAGATTTTGGCTTCACAAGAATGTTATCGTAATATTTCTGAATCTGACCGTTACTGAGAAAATAGAGTGAAGTCTCATGACTAGGTTTATCAAACCGCAAAATGATAAGGGAATGTATTGTTAGATAAAATTACTTTGAACTAAATTCACCTAAAATATTCTGTGATAAATATTTCTTTGTTGATTTTTTTTATGTTGCTAATGATACTTGAATATTATGCACGTTTTCAAGTAACTTTGCTAGAATTTTATTAATATTCATCACAAAAATCATATCAAAATAAAATTGACCTTTGAAGATAAATAAAGTCAACGCAGAAATATTTATCATCAAATTAAAACGAAATAACCTAATTTGTATCATTCATTCAAAATTATGGCTTAAAATATGCAAAGTGCTATCAATATTTTATTTAAAATCCTAAGTTACAAAAGCTCAATATTATAAATACCACAGCGTGTTGCCATAATAAAATGCAGTATTGCTGTGACAAAATACGACGGATTTAATCATTATACTTAGCATAATTAAAACATTTGCACCCTAATCTAACTAAAATACAAATAGGCTGAATTATTGTATTAGGCCAAATTATATTCTAAACTAAAAAAAATGTACTTTGAAAACAAATAAAGCACTCAATTCCATAACTTCGTTCACAACCGTGCTATCAAAAATTGATGAACAGTGCAGTAATAATTCTAACATGTTTAATTGTATGTAGGTGCACAATAATGTGTCATAATTAGCTTTACGCTTATTAAAATTTAATTCGACAGAAAGATCTCGTTAAACATTATTTTCAATTATGATTTTCTGGCCTAGTAGGTAATAGTCCAAGAGAATCCTACAAAAGATGGTTGTCTAGGTCAATTAACCTAGGCAGTAAGAGCTGACAATCTAGTCTAAGCCAATTCCTGAGTATAATGATGATTTCTATGATCCTTAAATCGGAAACAAAAAACTTGCTTTCAAATTGGCAAAAAATACAATTACAAATTCAGAATCTGATAAACGATTATACACCACTCTTACATGTTATGATGTATGATTTCGACCTAGAAAGTAAGAGCTGAATATCTAGTGTAGGTCAATTCCTGAGTATAATCGTGATTTCTACACTTAGCAAATGCTTCTAAATTGACAAAAAGTTCAGTTACAAATTCAGAATCTGTAGAACGATTATACTACATTTACTAAGTGAATAGTGAAAGTATAATATATATAATATATTATACTTTCACTATTCTGAATATTTTCGGTCCGTTCGGCCTTGTAGTATTAATCGACGAGCCATTGCATAACGCTAGTGTCCAGCCCACCGGTGGACAGCAGCCGGGTGTCGTCGGGCAGGAATCGAACGCACGTTACGTGGGATGAGTGACCGCCGTACTGGTGGCATAGGGACTGGAACAAAGTTGATTATTAGATGACGTATCGCAAGCATTCCACTGATTATAGAAAAATAGTGTTATGACATTCAGTTATGTCAATACCGGTTGTATAGCTACTTTTGACAGTAGCTTTCTTGTGGACACAGATATTGGTAAGTACATTTCCTTTTTAAACTTTCGCGATTAGTTAACATAGTTAATGATTTTATCGGGTATTTATCGCGTACCTTTTGTTTTATTTCCCCACTACAAACAAAAGGTACGCAATAAATACCCGATAAAATCATTAACTACATTTCCTTTCCATATTTTGTTAGAAACCTTTAGTATGTAGAGTAGCCAATGGGCTAAGTCAGTTCGTTCAGTATATAATATAGGTTATTAAATAAAGCCTGGGCTAAGTTTTACCCAGGTCAGCGAAACAGCGGGCAGCAGTTAGTCACATAAAAGTCTTACCTTTGGTTGTTGTACTGGGTACGCGTAAAGCTTGACTTTGCCAAAATCATCTCCGGTAGCCGCTAATCGGCTGTCGTGAGACCTGCGAAAAAGATAATAAAATGTTTGAGGTGGGTAGGTAATGTCTGAAAGGAATGGTCTGGATTGTAACTTTAGAACGGCAAAGGTGTAAAATTGACTACCTTGTGACTTTTTTCTTGCGTACATACATCTCCTGCTACATGTTTTCAATTAAGGCCAAATAATCCTATCAACACCTGGGCCACATCAAGTATCCTGGACGTGGTGACTTGATTGATGCGTGGTCACACGGCGGAGGGCGCGTGGTGCCGTCTGCGATCTCGGGTCACACTCCGATGGAGGTGAAGGTGATGGGACACGTGTTTGATGGCTCACGTGACGTCACTTGACGCCGCGTGGTCACTTGGCAGAGCGTGGTCAATTGACAGAGCGTGGTCACTTAACGGCCTGCCACGGTACGTGGTCATACCTAACACAGGAGTTGATGTCAGTGCCGTCTGCGTTCTCGGGCCACACTCCGATGGTGGTGAAGGAGATGGGACACGTGTTGGTGGCCCACGTGACGTCACGTAGTGACGTGGGAGTGGTTACTTGACGGCAAGTGGTAGCGTTCCCTGAAACATAAACGGTGTTCTAAATGTATCAGTGTTTTATTTAATAAATATATTGTACACCTATCATTACAGGAAAACCTACAACAAGTATAGTGTACTAAGTACACTATCGTATTAGACGAAGTTGAAATATTTTAACTTTTTATTGCGATTGTCTGAATTTGTTTGCAATAAAGTTAAACTCGGTTTCTATCAAAGTGGAAAAGAGATATTTTTTATGTGTAAAGAACATCGATCAAGGTTTTCGCCGGCCCCCGTGGAATATTTGATCGAACGTAATGCGCCCGCCACACTATGCTCCTCGTCATGCTCCTCGCGCTGCCGCATCGCTGCCGCGATGTTGCCCTGTCTGTCCACACACTGCTCTACTCGCGCGATTAATCGCTACGCGCCGCACTTGTCTATTCGTCGTTGCTACACAATGGACGTTGAAACTGTGGTGGCAGCGAGTGCGTGTATTTGTAGTATAGCTAATTATATCAATAAATAAATAAATAATGGTGGACAATTCACACAGCATTATCTAGCCCCAAGCTAAGCAGAGCTTGTGTTATGGGTACCAGATAACTGATATACATAATACAATACACTACATATATAGATATTTTTTTATTATGCATAGAAAACATCCAGAACGCGCTGGACAAATGTCTGCAGATCGTACAAACATTTGTCCCGAGGCGGGAATCGAACCCGCAACCTCCTGTGTCGCAGGCAGACCTTCGCCCAATCAATGTAATGCTACAAAGCAATATACATCGTCGACGTCGTCGGCATCCTCGCCAACGGAGATGGTGGATGACATCTATTCATCGCAATAGAACGATGGAAGTACCTAATATATTAATATAAACCGAAAACAAAGACGTGCGTCTCGCGTGAGCGCTCGGCATGAACTGCGGCCGCGCGAGTATGTGGACAGTCACTCGCGCTCGTATTGCCGGTCCTTTGACTCGCGGTCCAAAAACCGACAAAATAGGGAGCGATGGGCAGGACGAGGAGCATGACGAGTGGCATGACGAGTAACGTTGCCACACTACGTCTCTGCCTACTTTCCTCGCTACTTCCCACGCCACTCGTCGAGTGTGTGGCAGGCCCATAAAGAACAACCAATGGATCTTCATCAAAATCAAAATCAAAAACTCTTTATTTCCATAAATACAATAAATGTACACTTAGAAAAGGTCAAAATATAAAAGTAAACACTGACACGGAAATAAAGTGATATTTTTGATTTCTGTCGCTTCGTTATGTAGACTAAAGTAAACAAGCGACGAAGAAACCTTTAGCCTGTTATTTGTTATTTTTCGAGTTGGAGCAAAACCCGTCCCAAGCTTTTTTATCCTCTAGATAATCTGATATTTTTCATTTCATATTTTTTCATATCATTTTTCATTTCATTTTTCATCATCCTGCCATATATTCGTGTGATGCTAATTCTGACGCCATGCTTGATATTGGTTATTTTGAGGAGGGGGTGAACAAGAACTGTTTTATCCTGCAATTCAGTATTTTTGCAATAGATTATAGATTCGCCGCCGGAGCGTAGAATCAGCCCGTTTATAGAATGGCTACGTGGTTAAAAAACGGCGCCAATCATTTAATGGCTTATGCCGACTGTTAAACGATCCGACGTTCAACAATATGGCTAAACGTCACTTAGCCATCTCGTCGTATGTAATTTATCAGGTATTCCCAACAAAACAGCATTTGTTTTGTAAGCGGCCCAGCCATTCTACAAACGGGCTGATCTAAGATCCGGCGGCGACGATAGATTTATTCTTTCTTTTGAATAGGTCACCTTTCCACTTTTTTGACTTGACAATTGACATGCCATGTGATACTTACAGAATAGCAGTTCATAGTCCCCGGAGTTACTTCTGATGTATTGACTGTCTTCAGACCAGTCCAGGTGGGTTATGTAGCTCGAATGACCCTAGAAAAGAAATCAAGTTATAACCACAACTCCTTATAGGCGCTTAAAGTTTTCTTACTGATAGCTTATTATGAACAGAAGCTAGGAAGGTTTATCTAAATTCTAAACTCTAGAGGGCCCAAATTTAGGTCAAAAATTGTTGAACATTGTCAATTTTAGCTTTATATCCGACATCGGAGGTTTTATAGTCGGCTGTATGTATGTTTTTCTTATGTATGTTCGACGATTTCCGTCAATTTTATAGACCGATCTTGAGAATTCTTTCGCGTTAGTATAGAAAATGATCCGGAGGTGGTCGCATAAAAATTTAATTCCCGAGGGATTAGTTTTTGTCCCGAACTTAAAAACATTGTAAAATTAAGGGAATCGAAGTCGGTCTTAAGTTTTCTCAAAATAATGAAATTATGTAACATTGGATTTGTTCAGCGATTTTTGTCTTTGCTAAGGTTGTTACTAATAAGCTTAGGCATCATGCTATTTAAAGTCTTAATTAGCTCTATGAAATTTAAATTAAATAGGCGTTTAAAAAGGCTTGTGAGCACAGAAATACATATCTAGATATATTTCATAGGCATTATATTGTTAGACTTAGCTTATTTGTATGTACATTTTTTAAACCAAGCAAAACTAAGGTTATCTTATTGTAGTGCGTAAGCTCTCACAGTCGGGGTAATATTTAAGAAATCGCGGAGTCCGAGGAATGTCCCGTTTTTCGCCTCCTACAACACTTGACCTCTTGGCACAATTGGTTAGAGCACTCCTGTACTGAGGAAGGATGCGGGTTCAAGTCGCGCCGAAGTCAATTTTTTCGCGATATTATTTGATTTGCAAGCAAAATTAAGTTCTATGAGGGAATAGATATTATAGTAATTGATATATCGCATTCTCTGCTGGGGGTGCCGTCGACGCGTTGACGGCAGCCCTCGAGGGGTGCAGTTGCCTTGCCGTCGGCGACGTGCCGTCCGTGTATAGGAGCCCTTAAGCTTTGATCTGGTGATCATGACGCACAACGCTGCGGTATGCGGTATGCGATGCCGGACACTCAATCATATGAAAAACGTCGAGAATGTTCTCTTGTTCCGTCGCAGTATGCGTCAGCGGCGTGGGGCAAGCGCGGTGAAGTGGGGAGGTGTACTCCCGCACAGCGCGGCGTCATTCTCGTTTTAACGCTGCGGTGTGCGTCACGGGTTGACAATATGGTAGCTGCGGCAAAATCAACTGACCACCTCTCCGCAGGGACGGTAAATGCTGCGTTGGGGCGCATACCGCAGCGTTGTGCGTCATGATCACCAGACCAAAGCTTTACACGGCGCGGCGACCGTGCCGTGACCGTATGCAAGTGAAAAGGCACTAATTCTAATATTTATAGATGTATTCTAAGTAGATAGATGCATACAATCTAAATATTTAGCTAAATAATGAGGCAGTCCTAATAAATGGTTCATTTTACCCTTCTACGTTTCTTCTCCGTGCACTAGATAAGCATGAAATCACAACACAATGTAGGTATTCATGGATGATAAGATAACAAATAGAGATAGAAAGATTTTTACTAAAGTAAGTACCTTGTCAAGTAAATTAAAATCTAAGACAGGTTGGCAGAAATCATTACGGAAGTAAGCGGGTTAACTACGAACCTTATTTGGGTTAGAAGAACACCAATGTTTCATCCTTAACGTCCCTCGTTAAGGATGAAACATTGGTGATCTTCAGGGTGCGGTTTGAGTCGCGCGTGTTCCGCTTCTTTGCGAGCACTGCGCTCGCAAAGAAGCGGAGAGCTCGTTGCGCACGAGCCGGAGTAGGTTAATAGTTGACCAGCGTATATCCGTAATGAATTCTTCAAACTACGATAGTTTTTAAGTATTACTAACAGGTAGGTATGTAGGTTGAAACTGCAGGTAACTGCATGTAGGCACAACTATACTAAATTAGTACTTTTCATTAGGTACATCGAAACTTATTATAATCACACTATATTAAATGCGAAAGTTTGGATGTTTAGATGGATGAATGGATGTTTGTTACCTCTTCACGCCAAAAATTTTGAACACTGAAATTTTGCATACAGGTGTTTTTAGGCCTGGAATAAAACCTATGCTACTTTTTATCCCTTATATCAGTTTCCATGGGATAGAAATAACCTTTTAACGTTTCAATAGAAAACAACACGTGCGAAGCCGCGGGCAGAAACTAGTCCCACTAATATTATAAAGCCGAAAGTTTGTGAAATCTGAATTTTTGTTACCTAGGATCTCCAAATCTACTGAACAGATCAAGATTAAATTTGAAGTGCATTTAGAACATAGCTTAAGGTAGTTTAGGCTACTTATCATACCGAAAATACGCGTGCGAAGCCGCGGGCAGAAGCTAGTATTATTATAAAAGGTAGTTTCGATGTAATGGGTAATCTTCGAAACTACTATTGATCTAATAAGGTAATTTCGTAGACATCAATTCGTTGAATTTGATTGATGTTTGTTTGCCTTACTCAGCCCAAGCTCCTACGGACTAGATGTCGTAAAATGCAGCAAAGGACCGTTACATTTCTCATTAACCGAAAGCGATTCGAAATTACATAAGTAGGTAAATTAAGTTTAAACAAGTATTAGTAGTTCAGACTTAATTTATTTCCCAGAGGTCCCAGTCTCAGGTTTCGGTAAAGATTCGGTAAATTTTCAGTAAAAACTCTTTTCGTCCGACCCGTTTCAGGTTTTGACTGTAACCACAGAAATTCACAGAAAAATTATTATTCTGTAACCACACAAATTCACACAACAATTATTATTCTGTGAATTTCTCGTTACAGTCAAAACCTGAAATGGCCGACCCATTATAAAACAATTTTTTACTGAAAATTTACCGAATCTTTGACGCCTCTTGTAACAGGTATTATGGCAGGTTAATTATTAACTTGCTTATATTCCATTTAAATAAGTAGACACAAAGTTTTGCTCTTACCAAACCAATGAAATTGTCAATTCAATTCATTTCCTTTATAAACAAAATACATAGTGTGTGGAAAACTTAAATCTAAAACTCCTGAGTACATAAAAAACTAATTGTACAATCAAATCAATTTTACAAACAAGAGACTCGAGAGAGACTGTTGCCGAGTAACCTTTAGACTATTCTGGTGCAGTAAATACCAGAATGTGCACTCACCAGACATTTCCCGACGCGCGAGTAGCGCGCCCCGTTGTCGTCCACTCGGTACACGTAGATGAAGTTGTCCCGCGAGCCGAGAGCGACCAGCTTGTTGTCCGGAGAGAATTGGATGGTTTGGATCGGCTCTGACCTGAGGACAAAATGTTACTTTAGTAAACTAACTGGAACCTGCAACTTCTTGGTGGTTAGCGTGGTAGGTAGGGTCCCTTACACAGTAGATAACGCAAATGCATGTACTTCGCGTGTCCGAACCCCGACCAAGCGTCAAGGTTGGTCGCCGCTAACTTCAGTCCACGCGCGTCCATTGTTGCAGCCGGACGGCCGCAAGAACAATAAAAATGCCTCGTTGCGTGATAATTAACGGCAATAGCCCAAAAATTTCGAACACCCAAAGGCAGGAACATATTTCCTGTCACAGGTAAATTATTTTAAAATTGTTGTTCGATACATCGATCACGTAGGTAGGTAAATGAGCATCATCAGCAGTTTGACCTAAGTAGGTTACTCGTGCCGCGAGCGCGGACCGGGCGCCTACGGAGGTCAGTGCATTAGCAGCAGCCATTTCAACCGCACTCATTAACATCATATTAGTCGTAGTTTTATACAATATAGCTTTTGTACCATAAACTCGGCTTTTATATTAGCATCCCGGGAAGAGCTAGCCGCGATTCCTACATGGTCCTTCGAGTTATCGTTCGAGGATTCATAGCGCGATCGTGAACAGTCGTACCGTGAGTGCTTCGAACGTACCAGCAGTCATTGGATTGCAGTGATCCTAGCTTTACCAGTGAGCTTATTGGAAAGCTATCATCAACACCTGACGTGGGGAGCTACCCAGTCAGGCCAGCAGCAGCAGTGAGCGAATCGCTCACGCCCTCAGCATCACCACAGCGCAGTCGTGCGGAGCGAACCGCACCCGCGACGGACCAGCAGCAGCAGCGAGCCGCCGCTCGCGACTTCAGCAACTACAGCCAGCACTGCGGTGGGGAGCAACCCACGCAGAGTCCAGAAGCAGCCGTTGGACAAGCGGCTTACAAGTAAGAGCGTTCCTTTTCATTAATTCGCTCGGACTTTCACCGACGAAATGGAGGCCCTTTACTCTCAACAAACAGAGCTAGCAGAGAATATTCGGAGAATCCTTGTTAATTTTAAGAAGGATAGCAGCGAGCGTAAAACTATAGAATACGGTAAACGCAGAATAGACAGCCTAGAATCGTATTGGAGAGAGTATGAACAAAACCACCAAAAACTTTTAAATTTCGAAAGTAAAGGTCATAAGTACTTTGCCGAGTCTGAGTTTGAGCGAACTAACAAGTCGTACCTAGCAGCGAAAACGACGATCGATAGGTATTATTTAGATCTAGAGCAGCAGTTAGATGTCTCTGAGCCCGGCGAGAGCCACCTGGAAGCAGGTCCATCCGGCGGCAGACCGCAGCGGCCGCAGACCCCGGCACCGGCACCGCCTACTCCCCGGGTACAGCGAGACGAGGAGTTAGGTAAATACAGTAAGCTAGATCTCATGCTACGTAGACAGCTGATTAACTTTAAAGCCTTTACGAAAACGGTAGATACCATCGAGTTAGAGTCTTTCAAAGAAAAATGGGAGTACGAAGACGCCCTGCGAGCTTTACAAACTCGCTGGACGGTGGCGGACAACTGCCATTGGGAGATCATGTTGGAGTTGGGCGAGGACGAAGCGTACGAGTTCAACTACAACAAGCATGAGCGTACCTACAATAGTCTGAGAAAAGCTTTAAGCTCAAGGATGTGGTCAACATCGTATCGCGACAAAACCACACCCCAGATGGATATCCCCGTCTTCTCAGGTAGCTTTCAGCAATGGGTCTCATTCAAGGATCTCTTTGATGAGGCCATTCACAAAAATCCATCCCTATCAAACGCTCAGAAGATGCAGTTTCTCAAGAGTAAAATCAAGGGAGAGGCGGAGCGTTTGATACAGCATCTTCCGATCAGCGCGGATAACTACGCAACCTGTTGGGAAATTTTGAACCACAGGTTCGACAACAAGAGGCACATCTTTACGTCGTACGTTAGCACCTTCTACAATCTGGCCAATATACAGCAGCAGTCGTTCGCAGCCATCAAACGACTTCATGACGTCACATTAGAGAGTCTCCACGCCATCAAAAACCTAGGCATCGACACAACGTCATGGGACCCTCTTCTTGTGCACATATTGTCCCAGAAACTAGATAGTGAGTCTTTCGCCGAGTACATAGAATCCTTGAAGAATTCGCGGGAGCTACCGGTTCTTCAAGACTTTATGGACTTCCTAGAGAACAAATTTACCACCCTGGAGTCATCTCGGCGAAGACAAGATGGACCGCCTAAAAGCTCATCATCTCAGCAGCAAACATCTAATTATCAAAAGTATAAAAATAAACCTTATTATAGCGATGGTAAAAGTAACAAAACGCACGAAATTACGAAATCATTGCATGTATCAGCGTCAGCAAATAAGTGCCCTCAATGCGATTCTGGTCATTGGTTAATTTACTGTAAACAATTTCTAGAATCGGCTAACGAACAAAAAATCAAATTGTTAAACAAATTAAACTATTGCACAAACTGCATTTATGGTCACGACGGGGCCAAATGCTACTCAGCAAAAAGATGCCACAAATGCAACGAAAAACATCACACAATTTTGCATGATTATTTCGCAACTCAACCTAGATCTAGTTCGTCGACTAATTCGTCGAATAATTCAAAACATAGTAAACAGCAGCAGCATAGCAACTACAATGTTCAGACATCTCAGCGAGATGAAACTTCTGAGATTTTATTAGCGACTGCTTTGGTAAAAGTTACCGCAGCAGATAACAGCCAGCACGTTTTGCGAGCACTGATCGACCAGGGCTCGCAGGTCTCGGTAATTACCGAGAGAGCAGCACAGCAGCTAGGGTTAAAGCGTCAACAGTGCAAAGGAGTTATTTTCGGGGTAGGAGAGCGAGAAAATAACTGCAAGGGTAAGCTTAAAATTACTTGTCGATCGACTTACACTGATTTTAAGTTTACTACGGACGCTTTAATAATGAGCAACTTGATAAAAAATCTGCCAAATAAGACATTCGCAAAACCATCATGGAAACATCTAGCACATATCAACCTAGCAGACCCGGATTTTAATATCGGTCGCCCGGTTGACCTCCTTCTTGGAGCGGAGGTTTACTCCAACATCCTTATGGAGGGGTTAATCCGCGGACAGGCACAATCTGAGCCCCTAGCGCAACATACTCAGCTAGGGTGGCTGCTATGCGGCAGTGTAAAAACTTCTGTCCATTGCAATGTTATCCTTAACAGCATTGAGGATATACACCAGTTTTGGAAGATTGAAGATATTCAAGAACAAAACGAGATGTCGGTAGAAGATCAAGCCTGCCTAGATTACTTCAACGCCACCACTAAACGCTTAGACAGCGGGCGTTATGAAGTGCGATTACCAATGAAACCGGATGTGAAGGAGAAATTGGGATCATCTAAGGAAATAGCTATAGCACAATTTGGAAACTTAGAGCGTAAGTTAGGGAGGCAAGAAAATTTAGCGAAGCAATATAAGCAGTTCATAAGTGAATATGAGCAGCTCAGCCATATGAAGTTAGCGACTTCAAGCAGCCAGAAGGCGGAACTGGAATGTTTCTTACCTCATCATGCGGTGCTAAGAGAAGATTCGAGCACAACAAAGCTACGAGTGGTCTTCAATGCATCTGCCAGAACTTCATCAGGTCACAGCCTCAACGACCTGATGTATAAGGGTCCGAACCTACAGCAGGATCTCCTAGAGATTATTCTTAAATGGAGACAATATCGTTTCGCATACACAGCAGATATCGAGAAATGCTTCCGTATGATTTTGGTCAATCAGCAGGACCAATATCTACAGCAGATTTTGTGGAGAAATCATGAGAACCAACCTATCAAAGCTTATACCTTAAGCACAATAACTTATGGGACAAAATCAGCACCGTTCCTCACCATGATGACCCTCCGAAGGTTAGCAGAAGACGAGCAGAATAATTTCCCGAATGCAGCTAAGTGCATCCAAGAGCAGCTATACATGGATGATTGGGTGTCAGGCGCCCACAGCATTGAAGAAGGGAAACAGAGGATAGCGGAAATGAACGCGTGCCTCAAAAGCGGAGGCTTTTCATTAAGAAAATGGTCCTCCAACGACAAACAGCTATTAGAAAAAGTCGAACCAAAAAATAACAATCAGCCGCAATTGTTTACCTTTAAAACGGAAAGCACAGCAAAAACGTTAGGTATACAATGGAACTCCACCGAGGATGAGTTCACCTTTCAATGTGATCTAACCGAAACGAACACAACGAAACTGACCAAGAGAATGCTTCTGTCAGAAATCTCTAAGATTTTTGATCCTTTGGGGTGGTTAGCTCCGTTGATTACAAAATTGAAACTCTTATTCCAACAAGTTTGGCAAAATTCAGAGGTTCAGTGGAGCGATGAGGTTTCGCCAAAAATCAAGGAAGAGTGGCTTCTGCTGAAAAAAGATTTGCATATCATAAATCAGTTCAAGATCCCTCGGTGGCTAAAAAGCAAAAACGGTGACGTGATAGAACTTCATGGGTTCTGTGACGCATCCATAAAAGCATTTGCATGTGTAGTATACGCGAGAATCGTAACACATGACTCAGTGTCAGTAGTGTTAGCCGCAGCAAAAACACGGTTAGTACCTAGCAGCAAGACCGTATCTCTGCCCCGTTTGGAGCTTTGCGCGGCTGAATTACTGACAAAACTTATGATAAAAATCGTCAAAAGCATCAGCAACTTCGCAGTCGTAGTTTATGGTTGGAGCGACTCGCAGGTAACGCTCAGCTGGATACAAGGTTCTCCGGAGCGCTGGAAGCCTTTTGTAGCAAACAGGGTGACGAAAATCATCACCACTTTACCACCAGAGTGTTGGCATTATATTAATACCAAAGAGAATCCAGCTGACGCAGCGAGCAGAGGTCTGACGTCATTGCAGCTGAAAGAGCATATGTTGTGGTGGCAAGGCCCCACGTTCTTATCGTCACTCAATTTTAAACCAAAGCAGCAAAGATTGAATTTTACTACGAACGAAGAAGTTAAAAGGCACGTGAATGTAGTTAGTAACATCTCCGTTGACAGCAGCATCGTCGAAGATTTACTTAACCGTCACAGCTCATTTAATAAAACAACACGAATTTTAGCGTGGATACGACGGGTGTTGACCCCTATTGTTAGTAAACAAAGGCAGCCGAAGTATCTCACGTTACACGAGCTTAGAGCAGCAAAAGTGATTATTATAAAACAGGTACAGCGCAAAGAGTTTAATAACGACATAGAATACCTATTACATAACAGCAAGGTCAAGTCTGATAGCAAATTAGCAAACTTAAATCCATATATGGATGAAAGCGGCATTTTAAGAGTAAAAGGAAGACTTAGTAATGCAAACATCAGTGCAGAAATGAAATTTCCCACTATCATTCCATACAGCAGTAGATTAACTGAGCTTCTCATCCAGCAGGCCCACGAGCTCACTTTCCACGGTGGGCCACGGCTTACCATGTCCTTTCTTAGACAGAGGTACTGGATAGTCAAAGGCAACCGCGCAGTTAAAAAACAGCTTCTTAGGTGTGTCACCTGCAGAAAGCAAGAGCCCATTAAATCACAGCAGATTATGGGAGAATATCCTGATTTTCGAACTAATCCAGCACCAGCGTTCTATCATACAGGGGTAGATTTAACGGGCTTTATTCCAGTCAAAGCCAACAAAGGCCGAGGAATAAAAACAACGAAAGGTTATGTGGCGTTATCTGCATGGTTACAAAAGCAGTTCATATAGAGTTGGTTTCCGATTTGAGCAGCGCCTCCTTCATAGCAGCATTGAGAAGAATGGCAGCACGACGCGGAGCACCTAAGCATATGTACTCCGATAACGGAACTAACTTTGTAGGCGCAGACAAGGCCATTCAAGAAGAATATCAGCAGCTAGAAGAAGTATTCAAGGAGTCATTCCATCGAGAAGTAGCAGAGATGGACATCGAGTGGCACTGGAACTGTCCTTCTTGGCCAAGCGCAGGAGGGATCTGGGAGCGACCCATCCGAAGCCTAAAGCAGCATCTGAAAAGAGTCGTAGGTGAACAAGCGTTAACCTTCGAAGAATACAGCACTGTGTTGGCGCAAATCGAGGCAAGCCTTAACTCGAGGCCTCTATGTCCGATATCTGAAGACATAGATGACATTGACTTCCTCACGCCATCACACTTTCTAACCAGCAACACGGGTCTAACAGTCATAGAAACAGCCAATGACGCTAGGACCCGATGGCACCTAACAAATAAGATTTTCCAAGACCTGTGGAAGAGATGGAAAGCCGAATATCTCAGTCAATTATCTGTCCGCAGTAAGTGGCTGAAATCAAAAATAAACATTGAAGTCGGCGACATGGTAACTATTCACGATGACAACTTCTCATCGGGGAAGTTTCCTGTGGGGAGAGTGATAGAAGTGCACAAAGGAAATGATGGTTTTGTTAGAGTAGTGTCTCTTAAAACTAAAAGCGGCATTATAAAGCGTCCTATAATAAAATTATCAATTTTACCTATAGAACGATGCACAGTAGTACAAGCTGAAAATGACGTAAGCAAGCAAACCGTAGCGCATTTGGCAAAAAATAGTAACAAATTAGGTAGAAAACAGCTTCCTAAATTCATTAACGTTGCATTTGCATGGATCCTTTTTATGAGTATCATTTGCTCCAGCGTATCAGCTAACATAACACAATTTAACAGCAACCAGTCGTTATACTACGACCCGATAGGAAAAATTAAATTAATCCGTGACCAGTGGAAAATCGTATCCTACTATGACATGCGACTTTACTGGCAAGGAGATAAAGCAGTTACTTCATTTACCAAATATTTAGAGCAAACATGTGATAAGGTTAAAGAAGCGAGTCATTGTAACATGATTCTATTACAAATAAAACACGATTACAGCGAGCTACAGTACTACAATCAGCTGTTACTAAATCAGCATTTTGGCGAGCGGTCAAGGACGCGACGCGGCCTTATCAACGCAGTAGGCTCTATAGCAAACACACTATTTGGTGTACTCGACCAAAGTTTCGCGGATAAATATCAGCAAGACATTGAACTCGTAAACAGCAACGAGAAGCACCTGCTGCAACTTTGGAAGAACCAGACATCTGTGGTAGAAGCAGAGTACAACGTTCTAAAGCGAACAGAACAAGCAATAGAATCCCAGCATAAACTTTTAAATAGACATTTGAATTACATAACTCAATCAACTAAACAGCTACAGAAAGAGTATGAAAGCATGTCCATTCTACAAGAGTTTACTCTAGCAGCAATGGCGACCACAAATATGATCCAAAACTTAAAGCGTATCCAGGATACAATCCTCGACACCCTGACAGATATTTATCATGGCAAGATAAACCTACATCTTTTAACACCAAAGCAGCTTAGCGACGAACTACAAGTAATTTCAAGCCAAATATCTAACGAGCTAACTTTACCTATAGACAATATACAGTCAAACTTATATAAAATTTATCAACTTTTAAAGATGAGCAGAGATTATGTCATCTTTGAAATCACCTTACCATTGATCAGCAGAGACAGCTTCCAACTATACCATTTGATACCAGTACCTCTTCAAATCTGCAGCGACATGATCAGCATCAATCTTGTCACAGATTATATAGCAACTAATCTGATGAGGGACTCATATCTACCGGTTACCATAGTGGATCTTCAAGGCTGTGAATATCAAGGTGAAGCATATATCTGTCAGCTACAAGCTCCTATCCAGCATCTGGGTCCAGAAGAAAAGTTTTGTCAAACGGAAAAGATGGACACCTGCAAAATCAAAAGAGAAAGCTGCAAGAATAAATGGGTTCAATTACACGACCCATCGTTCTATTTATATTTCGCATGTGACACTTACTCGCTTACAATCATATGTGACCGTGAAACTCGAGTCCGCCAAGTCAGCAAGGCCGGGCTCATTCACCTAACAAAACAATGCACAGCAAAGGGGCGTGACGTCACTTTATATTCCCATCAACAACAAAGCACGCTCAATCTCAAATCAGACTTAGTACTTACTAACATAGCTCCAATACAGCACCATACCATACCTTCAACTTCACGTTACCGTTCATCGAACCAAGCCATGACCATCACCTCAACACCTCGCCACAGCAGCTCGGTGAGCAAATCAGCGCGATGAAGGAAGCAGCACAACAGGAGGTGACATTAACAACGCACGATATTCACCAATACGCAATATCGTACAGCGTATTAGCAGCAGGCGTCGCAGCGTTCCTGGCGTTCCTGTGGAGGCGAAGCAGACGAGCCGTCAGCGCGTCCTCCGCGCGCGCCGCGGAGCCGGCGTCGGTGCGCGAACCCGCGCCCGCGCCCCCGCCGCCACCCGCGCCTCTCCCGCCGAGGGAGGCGTCATCCAGCAGAGCTAGTATTAGTGCGCGTGGGCAACCCGTGCCCGAGCTAGGACATAGTGCCAGTGGGACCGTGCGGTGGTCCAGTTTACGTGATATAGACACAATAACTTTGCCCATCAGCAAGCAGCAATCCAGCAGACAATCAGTTTTTACTATAGAATAGGGATTAGTTTTGTAATCAAGCCTTCAGCAATAATTGAAATTACACATTAAACCATTGTCCTAACATTCACCTAGCCTAAGCAAAACTTAATCATCTATGTAATATATACTAACCCCTCAATTGTAGCGCCTCATCTCATTCTCATCTCGTACCTCGCCCTCGGGAGTATGTTCGATACATCGATCACGTAGGTAGGTAAATGAGCATCATCAGCAGTTTGACCTAAGTAGGTTACTCGTGCCGCGAGCGCGGACCGGGCGCCTACGGAGGTCAGTGCATTAGCAGCAGCCATTTCAACCGCACTCATTAACATCATATTAGTCGTAGTTTTATACAATATAGCTTTTGTACCATAAACTCGGCTTTTATATTAGCATCCCGGGAAGAGCTAGCCGCGATTCCTACAATTGTATTATGCGTAAATTCATATTAAAACTGTTTTTTAAGTATTTCAAGCTGTGTGCGAGTCCCAGAATATACATAACTATAAATTAACGATAAGTAAACTATATTCTCATTACATTGCCGCGTTTGCTTTGGACGTTTGATCTGACGTCGTGTGTTAGGAGACGATGAATATCGGAACAAGCGATACTGTCGCGCATCGCTTCGACTTCGTGATACAGGCAATTTGTCATTCGTCTGTCAAAACTAGCGACTAGTGTTGTTCGTTCTACAACATATATTAATAATCGATTTTAATTGATATCGGACAGACGAATGATATTATAATAAAGGTGATATTATTTAAATAAATTAAAATAAAATAAAAATATCTAAAAAGCCATACAGCGTGGCAATGCAGCCAGCGTCTTGGGGACGCTTCCGACTGGTGTTGATATGGATCAGTTGAGCTATCTGTAGACTGTTTGCAACAGTCGGCAGTTAGCTCAATTGTTTCAATTGTAAATACTAGTATAATTTTCTTTGTGAATAAATGTCTTATCTAAAAAGTATAAAATTTTAAATCTGATTTTTAATATAATATGACTTGAGTGCGTTGGATGACAATCTCGTCTGATGGAAAACGATGATGTGGCCTAAGGTGGAGTACGCAAGCTCAAATAATGCCTGTTCACTCTTGCCTTAAAAATCCCTAAGTTGTACACGTCGGGAAACGTTGAAGCAGGAAGAGCATTTCATACCTTAACAGTCCGCATGTTGAAAGAGGAAGCGAATCGCTTTGTACGAAGCAGTGGAATATCGACCACAAATATACAGTTAGTTATAATATAATATAAGCATGCAAAGTATTATAAATATAAAATCTTTTTTAGAATATTGTTAGATTTATTTCTTTAATTCCATGGTTTTTGTTATTTTTTTAATTTTTAGATTAACTCCGCGTCCACGATACCTTTTTTATAGTGGTAGTTCTGATAGTCAATGGTACACCGTCATACAGCATATTATTTTCAAGTTAATGCACACAAATATGTTCTGATCTTTAAAAAAAAATTACACTGTATATACCCACAGCTTGGTTTCATTTGTATCAGTAAAACTAAACGTAAATGATTTACAACAAACGTCCAACTTCACCAATTTTGCTTTATTCATAGGATCCTTTGCCTTTGCATATGTGAAAAAAGTTGGCTACCCTACCTCAGAGATGAAACGCCACCTAGGATGTGGACAGGTAACTCCCCGAACTCTCCCATTCAAATATATCATTCGTCTGTCTATATCATTCGTCTGTCTTTATAATTCGTCTGTTAGAAAATCGATGTCATTCATATTAATCGATTTGTGTGAGAGCGAGCGGGACCACAGATATAAAAATATATGAGTATGAGCGAGACGATTACGGCGGCGGCTCCAGTTGAATCGTAGCGGGGGGGAGGGGCATCGACGGCATCGGTGTCTTTGAATCGGTTTGGATTTCCCGTCACTAAATTTCGACTGTGACGTCACAGTAGGCGTTAAAAAGTCGGCACGCTTGGTTTCCATACAAATTGTTATACTTGCGTTATCTATGTAAATATATATCTGTGGTCCCTTACCTAATGGCAATAAGGCATTACTTTTATGTAAGGATCCTCTATATCTCACAAATCTCAAAAACAATGTTTGCTTAGAAATCAAATAATATCGCAAAAATTTTCGACTTCGACGGGACTTGAACCCGCGTCCTCCCCTCAGTACGGGGATGTGATAACCAACTACACCACGAAGTCAAGTGACGTGGGAGTCGAAAATCTCTGCGACTTCCTACGGTCTCTAGCGCCTACTACTATTAAACATACATTTAAAAAAAGCTTATAATAGATATCGTCTACGCGCGGTCCGATTTTTTGATAATTCCTTTGTATAACATAATTATAAAATTAAATATGTAGTGGCGCCACTATCCACCCTACTATTCGCCTTAAGGGTGGGGAGGGCGGGGTTCCGCCGTGTTTAGTCGTAAGTAGTTACCCGTCGTGATGCATGGCGAGCATTTCCCTGGACTGCGGCTCGTACACCATCCACTTCCCAGAGAGGGTCCCCACCGCGATGACGCCGCCGTCTTGTGACCACGCGCAGCATTGCGCTCGCTCCTGATCACACAAGGCATGCAAAAAAATTATTGATATATAGTACGAGTGGAAGGAATATCCACCAGATAAGAAACCCAGGATAAGTCCATTGGTTTGCCTTCCCTATGTACCTCAATGTCCTTGCTCCAGACGGTGGAGTGCGACAGTCCGTCCCACAGCTGCAGCAGCCGGTCCCAGCCGGCCGTCACGAACTGAGGCAGCGACGGGTGAGCTGCGAGACCCCATAGCTCTTCCACGTGACCTGTAGAACAGATAATAAAATAGCAAATCTATTGGCAGACTTTCGCGCAAAGAGCTTTACATAAATTCAAATATCAAGAGAGACTAGGCACCTCTTGATATTGATCTTGATGTTGTGGCTTTTTTGTCTGCAAAAAAGCCACAAGGATGTCTAATGTCGATGTCGAAAATACTAGAACTATTGAAAACTATTAGTAACAGGTCTCTCGGAAACGGAAAATGCCGAAGAATAGTTGAAATTGTGGTGAAAAAGCGAGGGGAAGTTACATGCTTACGGAACGCAAGAAATTGCACGATGCTATGCTATGAATCACATTATGCTCCGCTGGCAAATGCTTTACTAACTTCACCAATAAGCGTTTAACATGTGATGGTATCGTAATTCATTACGGATCTAGGCGGGTTAACTACGAACCGCGGCTCGTGCGCAAGAGCTCTCCTGTGCAGTGCTCCTGAACCACCCTGAAGAAGTCCCTCGTTAAGGGATGAAATGGTGATGTTCTTCCAATACAATTAAGGTAATTATTAGTATTATTTGACGGGTATTTATCGCGTTTATTTACCTATTTTTCCCGGCGTTTCAACAGGGTTACACACTGTCGTCACAGATTAGATAACGTGCTGTCGTGGTCACGGGGGATGATAAATACTTACCCGTTGAATAATACTATAAATTATTTGTTCAGATCGCGTAAGTTTGAAAATATTTACAAATAAGGTACGTATTCAATCCGTTTACATCAGAAATGAATAAGAATAGAATATAAATTTACTCGTCTTAAATTTACTCGAATTCGTCAAATTACGATTGTTTTTATAGTAAAATGGTATCGTTATTAGTAAGTAAGTCCATCATTTATTTGTCAAATAAAACACACCCATACAATTGGTTTACTCATATAAAGTGGCATAATTTAAACTTAAATATTAAAATTCAAAGTAAATCCAAAAGTAGAAGCACCTCATAAATATGTGCTAACCTCGCTGCTAGGTTCTTTTTACTTAAATCAAAACAACTCGCATTTTTCTGCGTGAATTTGTGTTTTCGACATTTTAACGATTTCACGATTGGGTATTTTAAAAGAACCGGGCTGAAACAACTATAACTGCTACTAGTTACAACTTACCCAGCACTGCAGGTGAGAATCCCAGCTCCAAGTCTCCGTGGAGGATGCAGTTCTTGGTGGTCCCGATGAACAGCTGGCTGCCGCGGCCCTCCGCCATCACCCTCACGCCGCCGTAGTGACCTTCGATCTGGAAATAATCAAAAGACAAACTTATATGCTATTGTGAAAATGAGCATTGTCTAATGAAATCAAGTGCATGGACTTTACAAGTGGCAAAAGAGGTTTACAGGGATTTCTAACTCTACTGTCAGTATTTTCGACACTTCTGGGCATACGCCTATATACTTGGAGCTGGATATCTAAAAAAGCCTAGTATCGATCGGGAATTCTATGGGTGGTAGAGATACGATATTCTGCGCCACATGCATCAACATCTGCATCAAACAGCACCTTGCTTCTTGCGGTAGAGCAGGCTGAAGCCTCTCTGTCTGGATCCTGTTGAGTCTAGAGGCTCTCTAGGAAATGTCGCCTCGTAAAACTATACTTATAACTACTACTCGAGCTTTTATCAAGAAATAATGTTAGTAAACAACTCACGACACAAAAATACAAAATTCTCGTTTTGGCATCGAGTTAGAACTAAGTACTACATTTTAGGAAAAAGCTAAAATCGTCAAGTTGTAGAAATTCTGTAAGAAACCAGGGCCATGTTTGTAAACGTTGAAATGAACAAAAAATCAAAGTGATCACTTTATTTCCTACACTTGTGTATCTTGAAATTTCTGACGTGTCCTAGAGTCATGTAAGGTGTAGTTAATGGTCACATAATAACATTGTATCTGACTTCTTGAGTTTGGCCAGAGAGAGAGTATAGTATAGAGTGTGATTTCTAAAGACACTCACGATATTCTCTACTCCAAGTGCGTTGACCTCTGCATCAAACAGCACCACCCTCCCGTCCTTGCCCCCCGCACTCAGCACCGCGCCGTCCTTGCGACACAGCACGCTGAACACCGCCCCCTGGTGCACGCCGCGCACTAACTTCTGCACCGTGTTGGTGCCGCGGCCCCAGACTATGATGTTGCCGTTTGAGTCTCCGGAGAGGACGTCACCTGGGGAGGAAGGTCTGGTTACAAAAAGCAGAAAACAATCAAGATAACTTACCTAAACACCTTATAGTATAGATAGGTGTCTAGGGTACCTTGATCGTTATTGGAGATTTAAGATAGGTAAGAGGCAAACAGGCGCTCATTAGGGGAGGCCTATGTCCAGCAGTGGACTAATATAGGCTGATGATGATGATGACGAAGAGGCAAACGCTTTCAGTTAGAACCCTTGCGCTGTGGCTACTTGGTAGGTACCTACATACTTTCTTATGACTCGGTAACGACACGCGCGATAGGTAATATTTTAGGTACCGTTTTAATAACACCACAAAAACGTTTTGTAACTTAACGATTTGGTAAATAAACCAGTTCATAGTAGGTCCTTAAATTCTATAGCCAAGAAGATCTTTAATCAACATTGGTCCTCAAATTCTACTGACTACTTTCCATTCACTGTAATCAGTGATTTGATTACAGTGAATGGAAAGTAGTCAGTAGAATTGGTGGTGGCAGAGGCAATGGTGATTACTAATCACCATTGCCTCTTAGGTAAGTACAAAATAAATAATAATAATAATAATAATGTTGGACAATTCACACAGCATTATCTAGCCCCAAGCTAAGCCGAGTTTGTGTTATGGGTACTAGATAACTGATATACTTAATACAATCATAGACTAATAAAACATTTGTTAGTCTATGATACAATACACTACATAGATAGATATTTTTTAATAAACATAGAAAACATCCAGAACGCCCTGGACAAATGTCTGCAGATCGTACAAACATTTCTCCCGAGGCGGGAATCGAACCCGCAACCTCCTGCGTCGCAGGCAGACCTTCGCCCGCTGCGCCACCGAGGTCGTCAAATGAATGATCTATACTAATATTATAAAGAGGAAAGGTTTGATTTTTTGTTTGTTTGTTTGTTTGTATGAATTGAATAGGCTCCGAAACTACTGGACCGATTTGAAAAATTCTTTCACCGTTAGGAAGCTTACTTTTCAGGGAGTGACATAGGCTATATTTTATCCCGGAATTCCCACGGGAACGGGAACTACGCGGGTGAAACCGCGAGGCGATCGTCTAGTATTGGATAATTCACACAGCATAATCTAGCCCCAAGCTAAGCAGAGCTTGTCTTATGGTTACTAGATAAGTGATATACCTAGAAATACTTAGGGCTGAATATTGTGAATCAACTCACCATTATGGTTGAATCGTGACATAAATATTGTGAATCAACTCACCATTATGGTTGAATCCCAGACACGTGACATATTTCGGTTTATCCCTGGTCTCGAACACGCCCATCCGCTTGTACAGCATGTTGGTCTGGTCGAGCGTCCAGAACGCAATGTGGTTCTTGCCGCACGTCACGATCTGGTTGCGGTCCAGCGGGTGGAACTCGACAGAGACCACTGTGTCTACTGAACACTGGAAGAGCAAAGGGTTATTTTAATCTCAATTTGAAATTGGGATAGGGAGAAGAGCAGTCGCTGGAAGGGTTAGGAGACGTTTGCAACGGTGGTGGGGGGGAATTAGTTTATCAAAATTTGATCAATTATCAAAATCAAATAGGCTTTATTAATTTGTTATTTTCTTTGTTATAGAATAGAAAAAAATTAGAACTACCAAGTTAGTATTCACAATTGAAACAGTTGAGCTAACCGCCATCTTTTTTCTGCAGAAAATGTATGATTTTGATTAGATAATCGTTTGACCCGAAGATATCCGGGATTGATCACAATCTCACCTGATGGTAAGAATGGTTAAGGTTACTGTACTTATCTACTGACAGACCTGAGCTCTGACAGACCTGAGCTCTGACAGACCTGAGAGGGAGATAGAGTTCCATACTCTCACCTTAGTCTCAGCCAAGCAGTGTCCTTTCTCCGGGCGCTGCCACTCCCAGACGGAGATGGTGTGGTCCGCGCCCTCGTCCACGCACGCCAGCAGCGCGCCACCGTCCGCGCGCGAGAAGGACAGGCAGGCCACGGCGCGGTCGATCTGACCCGCGCCGAGCACCGCCAGCGTCGAGAGGGAGACAGAGTTCCATACTCGGATGTGTGGCTGGAAGGAAGGTACGATCGTTATTGTCTTCTCATTATGTTGCCTGGTCAACACAGAAAACATCAAGATTAACTTTTTGGACAACTTTTCGCAAGATTCTATTTATAGCTTTTTGTTATCCGTGGTTGACCAGGCAAACATTATCCTTCAGAAAGTTCATTTGGCGTGGATGCAGTCTCAGCGTAGAAACGCCACTTGATTTTTAATTTTTGATGCGTACGGACAGCACCAAGAGAAACAGGAACACATGAACTAGGTCGATTGGTGGCCAGGACGAATCATCGCAAAAAGCGATGGATCCTTCTGCCTTGACTTTAAAAATTCAACATCTTTTTATGCTATTTCAAGGAAACCTTCCTCTGGTCTAAAATCCCTTACCCTGGCATCCAGCCGATCGTGCCCCGCGCACTGCCCGCTAGCGATCACCAGCTTGTTGGGATGCACAGCTAAACACTTCACGTCGTCCGTATGCCCCGTGTAGTGCCTCTGACACTGCTCTTCCACGTTGAAGAGGACAACCACTCCGGCGACGAAGTAGACTATCTCTCCGGTTGGTAGGAGGTAGAGGTTGCTGCGGCAGTCTTTGCCTCTGGAAGGTGAATTGTTTGGTTAGGTTTGTCTTTTGTTTGGTAAGAAGTTTGAAAAGTTTTTGTTTTAGGCTTTTTCTAGGAGGTTTTGTGACTAGCCCTGGCTATGGATTGCTCATTTATCTCTCAAATACATACATGCACATAAGTGGCAGACATCTTTTCAAAATGGCTAACAGTTATCTTAGTGCTATTGTCTAGCTAGCCAGCTTCTAGGTCACGCAACTATTATTTTTCTAACTTTGATCACGCATAGCATTTGGTAAGGTACCTAAGTAGTCATAGTTTTTCAAGGACTTCCTATTCGACCACAATCATTATTAATTCCAAAGGTTACGACTTCCGTTTAAATTTTATTTATGTGTAGTGTATTATTTTTTCGAAAATGCGATCTTTATAAAGTCCTGAAAGAGCTTCGTCACTTCAGAACAGTTTGTCACCAACCGGATTTCTGTGACCATCATGTAGTGGTTGATGAGTACCAATTTAACAATGTCTGAGCCCCAAATCTGAAGTGTTATCGGTCATCTAACTTCAAAAACTTAACAAATGCCTCCGCGTGCCCACGCACAGACGAGTTTCCGCAAACACAAGACAAAAAGCAGCGATCACGTTTCAAGGCTGCCTTGCTTGAGTGGTCAACTGTGAAACGATGGCCTGGCTGACTCACGGTAGAAATGCGGGTCACCTCGCGAAATGCATTGTAGGTCATCGGGGACCGGTCATTTTTAGTAGCCACATACGAGATTTGGCCATGACTTAACGTAGGTACTCATTTTAAGAGCCCATGGCAACTTTAAAATTGTCGGTCATATCATAATCGTCATTTAGGTAAGGTAGAATGGCGCTTTTAGCAGAAAACCTTTTCGAAAGTAACATTGTAATTTACTCTCAGACTTAGCTCAATGGTCTATTGTTGTTGTGGTTGCAAATAAATGAATGAATGGATATATAAGGCGGGTCCCCATTTAATAGAAAAACTTGCGGACACAATTAATGTAATTGATGGCTGATGTGGCGCGGCGGGCAAAGGCCTGGTGCGAAGCGGGAGGTTGGGGATCGATTCCCGCCTTGGGACAAAATGTTTGTACGATCTGCAAAATTTGTTTCAGGTGTTCTAGGTATTTTCTATGTAAAATAGTATATCAGTTACCTATCTAGTACCCATAACACAAGCTTGACTTAGCTTGGGGCTAGACGATGGTGTGTGAATTGTCCAGCATTATTTATTTATTATTATTATTTAACTGCAAGCTTTTTGAACCTGGTGATACAACATTTTAATAGCAATTCAGAGAATAGCATCACGGAGTAAGTTGGCCAGCCAACCGCAGAGCCGAACAAAAACAAACCTTGTGCCACACTGAGGCTTTTGAAACCAGCGCTTAAAACAAAGGGCCAATTTTACGCTGACGGACTCCACTAACTGGTTGCAAGTTGCAAACTTGCAAATGATCAGTGGGTGTAACAAAAGAGAATTATGACATCCACTACGTATGTACGCGGGTTAACTACGAGCCTCTTTTGTGTTGGAAGAAAAAGGTCCGTAGTTAACCCGCGCACATCCGTGATGAATTCGTCAAACTACGATAGTTATTATAGTAAAAACTATGACGTCATTAATCAAAAATCTTACTGCGTCTAACCAAGGTCTAACTCATATTCTTCTCTTAAACGAACAAAATGTGGCGCCTTTAGGTGTTGTATTGTATTTAGCTAACCAAAAACTTCCCTAATCTTTTTTTTTAGACATCTATACTAATATTATAAAGAGGAAAGATTTGTATTTTTGTATGTTTGTTACGAATAAACTCAAAAACTACTGGACCGATTTCAAAAATTCTTTCACCATTAGAATGCTACATTATTCCTGAGTAACATAGGCCATATTTAGTTCTTGAAAAAATTAGGGATCCCTACTAAAACTTCAATAATGTAACCCAAGGTGTAAAAAAATTCGCCATAAATTGTCTATCATCGCATGCGCTGCGGAAACTATTGATGATAGAACAAAAAAAAGTTTTACAATATTAAAGACTATATAAATATCTACAAAAAACTCAGCGATACCATATGTCCAACTATTGTAGTTATGTCAGTATAACTACATATTTTTTTACTTTTTAAAAGTTTATAGAAATTCTGACCGAAGTCTGACCATGTTAGCCATACCTCTGTATTAATCCTTATCCAAATAAATCATTTCATAATTAAGACTGTTTCAATACCTGTAGATTACTTTTTGAATTATTCAAATCGGACATTCCATTCAAAAGATATTAAAAATTTAAAAATGTCGCTCTAAACAAAATACTATTAGAAAAATAAATGACGCCGCACCCGGGCAACGCAGCGAGGGAGGTAGGTAAAAATAATAATAATTAATGTCCTCCTAGCCGAATTTCGACCACGGCAGCCAATCTCATCGGAGACTAGCCAGATGCGCAGGACATATTATAGTGCACAAGTTTGTGCGCTGCTGTGTGGTGCCGGCTTAGAATTTGCACAACCCCAACTCTTCCCGCGGGTGTCGTAAGAGGCGACTAAGTGATATCCACTGGGGGCGGGCACGACCGGGGAGAGGTCAAACGCAGGACCAATGTCTTAATGTGCTTTCTGAGGCACGCCCCCGTGCCTCGGAGAGCACGTTAAGCCATCTAACACCGCCAATTTCCTTACTCCGGGCTGCTACAGTGAATATTTCTTGCTAGAAAATACCCAATAACACAAATCTTGGGCCGACCCGGGATTTGAACCCGGGACCACATTATCAGCGGTTGAACGCGCGACCACTATACCAACGGGGCAGTTGGATAAAAGTATAAAATGTCCTGCTACAGAAATATTAGAAACCTACGTTTATCCCAAATTGTTTAAAAATTAATATCCACCCGTGCGAAGCCGGGACAGGCCGCTAGTTTATTTATAAACCCAGAGAAGGTTTGTCTGTCGGTAGCGCGGAGTCGCACATTTAGGCAATTTTAGGTAGGTCCTAAAATTAGGCTAGTTTTGGGATAGGAAACCCTTGTGAGGTGATTCTGCGTGGGAGGAAATTGTCAACCAATTGCGTACATGTGACCAAATCAATTGGATAATTGGACAATACGTTTCGGTAGCTAGATATATACGTGTGCACATGTCCAAACATGAGGATTTTTTCAAGGCCAAATACTGATTAGGTAATAAATAATTGTTGCTAGGCGACTTTATATTCCAAAGCACCTGAATTGTTCATAATATGTTAGTATTATATGCTATTATGATCATTTAGATAAATTTGTCGACGATTTAGGTGTATAATCACCTGGCAATGATTGAACGTGCTTTAGTAATAGAAATATGTATAGCAAACAATATTTGTTTGATGATTATGATATCAATCAAGTGTTTAGATAATGTCATCATAATAGGGAAAGTCCATGAAATGACTTTCATTACTCAAATAGGATGTTATTATGTAATTTCACTTATTGCCTTCCATTTACCGCTTTGTTTATAAAGACATTACTCTAATAATATATGTAGAATGAGGTACCTAACACACAATACTATTCATAGCTACAAAATAGATTGTTTTAGAAGCTACTTTCTAAGTACCTTCTCTGACCTTTCTAAGTGTACATTTATTGTATTTATGGAAATAGAGTTTATGATTTTGATTTTTACTTAAATATTAACAACAAATAAGTGCCATAACCTTGATCCTTGAGGAACCCCCTTCCTTTCTAACCGATATTCTACAGAATTTTAAGAAGATATCATATATCATGTTATGGTTTCAATTTCAAGCGTAGTTACGATATCGACTGTCTATGTCCAGCCTTTATGAAACATAAATGAATTAGTACCTACTAGCTTGACCGCCATCGAAAGCCTTCATCGATTCCATAAATACAAGGTTGCCTGATAACATCGACTGGAAAGTACTCTAGGGTATAAAGGCCACGTCATGCTTTCCGCACCTATAATTGTCGTGTCAGACAGTTATTTATTATCAAATGAAAATTAATTTGCATTTAGCAACTAATATTCAACTAGCATTTTTATCAATTTTTTAGTTTAATTGAGCATCATTTTTATCCGTACATGTTTTTGCCCCTTTTCTACGCCATAAGTTCATAACCTCGCTCACGTACCTAAGTCCTTTGTTGAATATGCCTCCCATAAAAACGGGGATTTTACATAAATTATGAAATTACGGGAAAAATAATTATAAATCACTTGGTCCCTAAAATGTTTTGTAATCGTAACTTTATTAGTACACTAGTTTATGCCCGCGGCTTCGCACGCGTTGTTTCTATGGAAACGTTTAAAGGTGATTTCTATCCCATGGGAACTGATTTATGGGATAAAAAGTAACAAACAAACATCCATCCATCCAAACTTTCGCATTTATAATATTAGTGTGATATTTCAGTCGTTTTTATCTATTTTGTAAAGCCAAATTTGTATCCGTTGTATAGGATAAATTTATCGCATATTATATTACTTTTATGTTTATTTCCGGAGTTTCAAACGCATTACAGCGATATACATTTTATTATGCCTACCAACCTTACTTTCTTAATTCCGTGCTACCAACAGTACCAACATAACATACCTATATATTATTAAATTCTGGCTTGTCTAGGTTTGTCTTCCAGTCGAAAGAGATAAATGTTTAAAAATGCGGGAAAGGAACGTAACTACTTTTCTTTTACAGATGCAAGGATAAGCCCTAGATGACACTAGATTAGACCTTACCTGTATCCATAGACCCATTCCAGCTTCAGTTTGTTTTGCGGAGGAGGTGCCACCTTCGCTGGATCTAAGTTATCCAGCTCCGAAGGTCCGTACATGACCACTGGACGCCCTCGCAGGTACATCCGCATCGCCCCATCCTCTTCATTGTATTGACAGGTGCTGGTGCTGGAACGAGATAAAAGATTAGAATAAGGATCACAGTGGTGTTTGAGTCAGGAGCAAGGTATGAGGAGAATTTCAATGTTAACAGAACTTGCATTGTACTTGTAGAATTTCATGATTTTAACAGGACTAAGACAACACTGTAACAAAAACTTGTACTGTACAAGTGTATATTTTATAGTACTTAGGTCGGTATCTATATTGTGTACCTACCAGTGGAGATTGCTATGAGTGTTGTGACTCTGTCAATACAGAAAAAGTCAAAATAGAGGAAAAATATAAAATCCTCAAAAGGTAATCTGCAGTTTGGTCATGAAATAACCTGTCCTTTTAAGGAAACTTGCATTTTGGGTCAAGCTTTTACGTTTTGATCCATAGTACCAGTAAATTTGAACAAATTAAGTAGGTACTGAGACTTTTTTATATTAAGGACATGGCTCTACTTTTTTTTCTGTTTAGAACAAAGTTAGTTACTTCCTTATCAAATAACTGTCACTGTTACACCCTAAAGAACGGTCTAACGAAACATACCCGTATAACAAGACAGGTTAATTCTAATCTAAATCAACGGTTTAATTCGTTAAAAAAACAGACAAAGGTGCCGAAAACAATGAAATCGTTAGTTAAAAGCATGCAAACATAAAATATTAGTCACGCAAATTTGGGCGATAGCGTTTTTCCGGCTTCCAAGCAAACTTACATAGAGGTGAATGGCATTTTAGCAGACGGACTTCAGCCGACAATTAAAGAGAACCACCCGCGTAGAGAGTCAAGCCAACAATGTCTGGATTAATCGAGAAATAATCTAAAAAACAAAACGAAATAATAACCTACGTGACCATTATCCTTCGCTCATTAACTGAACAAAACTGATAAAGGATCTAACTAATAGTATAATATCGGAGTTAAAATACCTGTCGGCCATGGCGATCAAAACTTTTATTCGTAAATTCACAGATTGCTTTATACCGGTATAAAACTCCGGTTTTGGGCAAACAGCCGGCCACCGAGAAAAACATAAACAGACTGTTGAAGTTAAACGGAGAGACCGTGACCGTATTACGGTCTCGGAATAAGAATGTAACACTGCTATGTGGCATAACCATTGCTGGTTTTACTTTGAAACAAGAAACGTCGCTGATACATACCGACAAGTGTATGATATTCATGTAGAGCAAGCTCAGAAGCAAGCAAAGCAGGTTCGGGAATTAGGTGTGTTATCTATACGTATCTTGAGTCATCAAGTATTATTGCAAAGATGACGATGACGTAGTGGTTCTGGGGGAAATTGAATAATGTTGTGATAAGTGTCGTGTCACTCTTATTATCCGAAGGTCACATCAATCAATTGGAAATTGGGCAGGTTGCCTTGCCTTTCTATCAATAAAATATAAATAAATGATTATGGACAATTCACACAGCATTATTTAGCCCCATTACTCGATAACTGATAGACATAATACAATACACTACATAGATGGATACTTTTTACTATACATAGAAAACATCCAGAACACCATGAACAGTATCTGCAGATCGTACAAACATTTATTGTCCCGAGGCGGGAATCGAACCCGCAGCCTTCTGCGTCGCAGGTGGACCTTCGCCCGCTGCGCCACAGAGGTCGTCAAATAAGACTTGTTTACTAGAATAGGCTAATTTTAAACCCCTTAAGACGCGTTGAAAGAAATATTAGGGACCTAGTGATGGTTTAGTGCTAGTATTTTCAGGCTACATGTTTTCAAGATTTTTTTGTTTAGGTACTTAATATTTTAAAAGCCTCTTTCAATGATGGTCATTGCCACTGTATTGTGTAAAAAGGTTTTTTAGCATCCACCCACAGAGGAATTAATTAACTATGTAGCCAACATACCATGGCAATATTGCTGGCTATGTACCAGGGTTGTCACATTACGTTTATAAAAAAATTTATGAATTTTAATGTGTCTTTTGTCTTTATGAATTATTAATTTAAAATTTTATAGTATTATTCGTAGGTAATGCGCTGTATAAATTGTTTCTCTGCAATTACCCGAACCAGTATCATTAGATTTCAACAAAGACAATCCGAATATGCATTAAATAAAATGGTTTCCGACCCATACCTACCCAATAATTATTACAAGCTGGCTGCAGTAATAAAATATCTTTCCAATTCAAACTAAAGTAAAATGACCAAAGCGAATTTGCGCTGGTAAGGGCATTGTGGGACAAGGGGGAGTGGAATGGGGAGAATTTGCAACTCCTAGTACACTCCCGAGCAAAATGTCGATAGATATATGTAGATATCAGTTTCCCCAGAGTTAAACTACTTAGACAAAAGAGGAATTAAATGAAAATATTTATTGAAAAAGTAAACACAATAATAATAGGTCACTCTATGCTAAGCTAAAGTTAGATAGAAGTATACAAGGTGTTTGGTGGATGGTCCGACAAAAAAAAGACAGTTAGCTGGGGTCATTAGCAACACTTTTTCCATATAAACTTTTTGCCTAAGTCAAAATTTTTTTTTTAGGGAATTCCCATAAGCGTGCTTTTTGACTTAATAACTTTTGATTTGTGTTGTTTCTTTAGTCTAAATTTTATCATCTTCAATCTGTAATGTATTCCTGGTCTAAAAGTAATGATACAAACCGCAAGGAACAACAAACGAAAAACTTATGGGCTTTTAAAAATATCGAACACCTCAACTTGCCAGCAGCTTAAAAAATAACAAAGCCGCTTATGAATTTCAAATGCTTTTAAAAAGTGCTCTACTAAATGCTCTTTGTAACGATATACGACATGTCTCACAAAACTTGAAATGCCTGACCAAAGCCTATAAACTGTCGTGAGGGCGTAATATCATTTTTCTAATAAAATTAACTTTCACTTTAAAAAAAGACTGGAATGCACCTTTTACTTAAAAATGTGAAACTTCTTCTGAGAGACAGCCCTAGATAATAGCCAGCATACCTCACGACTATCATGTAATAGGATGCGCTGCGCGGGCGGATTACTCAATGTAATGTTTTACTGTCGCTCTACAGCGCGGTGATTGATATTTTCTTATTTAAGTATCTATCTACATTACAAACCAATCTGGTGGACAGCGTTGCGAAAACCAGTATATATTGGCATTACTAGATTTTGGACCGTAAAGGACCGTAAAAGAGACACTCCACAGGCTTTCCACGCGGCTACTGCTAGCAGCCAACGCGCTGTCGATGTCGCCGCGGCGACGCCTAGCAGAAAGCTTTTTCAGCCCAATCTGTCCCTGCCACGCACGGTCGGTCAGGCAAGCAGTCCACGCGGCGACAGCTCGCGGGGTTGAAGCTTGCGGTAAGGAAAACTTCAACAACGAGCGGCTAGGTTGCGGCAAGAGACTCGCCCACGCGCTGCAGATGTGTGCAATTTACTGCTGTATTCATAGTTTACGAATTTAAGCTCATAATGCACAATGGCCTTTAATTAATATGCATAAGGGTCACTCACTCTCACTGGTACATACGGTTTTTCTGTTTCCTGAAAACAGAACGTCGAAAAAGTACTAGGCATAAGCCACATAGCATTCATATCTTATATCGCTGTGCCCTAGCAAGGTGCTCGCAGGATTTCCATAATTTTTAAACCACTTGTGTAAAGGGAGTCATCGATAAGTAAATTAACCTTGACTTTAAAACAAGTGTAGTATTAAGTAACCTTTTGGCGATTTATTTACAACTTCATTATTCGTTCAAAATATCATCAGATAATCAGCAATGCTTGTCAAGTAGAGATAAATGATCTCGCTCGCGACCTTGCCGGTAATGTGCTTGTGACCACTAACTGTTCAACCATTGTCCTTTTATGCACATGTGTAGTTACCTGCCTTATGTATGTATGTCGCTTGGCAGATTGGATTTTGATTGTCATGTGATGTAAAATGACCGATTCGAAGTTGGTTCTAGTTTTTAGTCTTTTTACTGCGCCATTTTAGTCAATTTCTGGTCGGGGTCGTTTATTAATCACGTGATGTTTTTTAGCGAATTTTTAACCCCCACTCCCCCTGGTTATACTTGGCGAGGTTTTCGATTACCCCCCTACCCCCTTTCTAGGCTCACGTAATCAATGAACGACCCCTAACCTGCATATGTTAGCTTCGATTTTGAAGGGTCTTCTTAATTCCGTTTCACCCACCCCGAGAATCACAGCATAAATTTAAGACCTTTTCCTGTCGTCTCGGTCTGCTGTCCCATCGGATTATAAGAGTGAGGGAATAGAGAGTGCACCTGTGTTTGCGCACACACTTGTGCATGCACTGGTTATTACTTACTAATTAATAAATTATAATTAGTTATTAATTAGTGGTTAACTGATAAGCTTGCATGCAAAATAGGTTAGGTTCCCCCTTCTTTCATTCACGTCCTGGACTGTATTATTCTACTGTGTGCCAAACCAAGACATTATGTTCACAAGTTTAAAGCCCACCACCGACAACTCAGTAGAACTTACCCATGTTTCTGTATAGGTCCATTTTGTGATGGCTTATACAAGTTTAGCAATGACTTTGTCGACGTAAATCTAGAGAGAACAAAACAACATTAGACAAAAGAAAGAAACTGAAAGCATGCTAAAAACAAAGCAATTTATACAGGAGCTGTGTTGAAGAGTGCTTGGATCTTGTAAGATTTATAGGCGTAGATATACCTACGTATCAAACTTGGACATAAAGTCCAATGCCTCTCAAAATAATCCGCAACGGGGACTGTTGGTAGAATAGAGAAAAAATACGTAACATCGTCATCGAATGCGTAACATATTTGAAACTCATTCTTTCAACTTCAATCATTTACGCAATGTATGAGGATGCTAAGCCAATGCATCTATTCTCATAGAGATGTCAACAAGAGTGCTGCTTGGTATGAATTGGTTGTGTAAACACACCACTTGATTGATTTTAGTCCAATGTAATTCTAAAGGCTCTTAGTGAGCCTTGCCTTATATTTATACCTTCATTCAATTTATCTTTGTTAGGTTTATTATTATATACCGTACCGAGTGGAAGATTATAAAAACACACTAAGTCATTTTTTTTTGATTGACTAAAGAAAAAATACGTCTCCAATATCTTCCGATAATCTAACTGACGGACTAGTTAGAATTTTTTAGTACACTAGACTATTCATTTATTTATTCGATGTAACCTTTCCAAGATCCAGCACTGTACTGTACTGTACTGTACTGTACTGACCTGCCGTTGGGCAGCAAGCCCTGCGCGTTGAAATCCCCCGTGGAGTTCCACCGCTTGGTGAGGTTCGCGGGCGACGGGCTCTGGTTGCTCGACGTGGAATTGTTGCGGGATCTAGCGACAGATAGCACTACTAGCGACTGATGCCTGGATGGTGTAGCGTGAAATCCCTTTTGTTAAATTGTACCTACTAATTATTTTAAGTACTTATTAATTTATGTGTTGCTCATGCGCCATGATCACGGAATAACTCAAGACATTGCGAGTGAGTTTTTATTATTTTCGTAGCTAAAGACAAAAAATGAGGGCAGATTGATTTATCTGCCAATAAAAACTCACTCGCAGTGCCGTCAGTTATCCCATCATGGCGCATGAAACCGTGCTGAAATATTGGAAAGCTCAAAACTCAAATCATGGTAAATATCCCATTGTAAATGGCCCTTACACATTTGTTATCAGCAGAATTTTTTTTGTCTATTTACAGTTGTACGTGAAGCCGCTTCATTTTAGAAACAAACATCTAGAAATTTAAAGTTTAGATATATTCCCCCTTCAAGAAAATCTCAAGGGGAAAAGTGGAATATAAAAACATGTTGAGGGGCAATTCTGCACTTATACATTTAGAGAGGAAAAAGCATTTCTTATTTCTCGTTTTATTTCACAAATACCATACAATTCTTGAATTTCATTTCAACGTCGGCTTCATTTCTGCGGCTTATTTGCATTTTCATTTTTATTAAATACCTGAAGCACGGTAATATTATATAGGATAATATTACCGTGCCTGAAGAGCGTTTTACGACTGTAGGTTTCGCTTTTCATCATTATAACCACTGAGGCCATCAAGAAGCTTAATTTCATTTATTTATTTTTGTTCTAAGGTCAGATGCTCCAAGTGACCTACCTTATTCAGTAGCTCTCACACAGAGCTACTGAATTCCTCTCTTAACTCCGTATACACACATTAGTATAGTACATATTTTATTTTCAATAAATAATATTTCAAAAAAATAATATAAGTAATATTATTGAATAGGGCTATGTAATATCATTGAATAGGGCCATGTATAATAATAAAAATAAATGACAAATTAAAATAAATGCGCTTCAGGTAATTTGAAGAGAATAAAGTTAGTTTTCAGGCATATTATGGGATTTCACGCTTTGTTGGTATTCTACTATAGCAGCCAATGAAGTATATATACCTAGTAACTTTAAGTAACTAGCAGCTATGTAAAGCATACTTATTGCATAATTAAAACGTACATTTACAAAGGCAAAATAGGAGCAGATATAGAAAGTAAAGAACTGTAGCAGATTATATTTCAAAAATACATTAAGCCACGAAGAAACAAATAAGAAAAGTCGTTCTCTTGTGAAAACCATTCGTTTTACTTACGACCATTTTCCGAATATACATACAATGCACAATGCTTACATTTATTTTTTAAACTCGACGCCAAAAAGAGACATTTGGATTTTTTGAGTTGTGTACAAACATTGTACGTGGGGAATGGCTTGTGTCAACAATACCTGTAGGGCTGTGGCGGATGCACGACATGCGGCGCAGGAGTGGCGCGGGGGGATGGCGAGGGTGCGGGGGAGAGAGACGAGGAGGATGCTGGTGAGTCTGACTGCAGGGAGCCTGTCGACTGGTGCTGAGGACCGCGTCTGGAATATAAGAGAAGAGGCATTAGCATCAGCTAGGATGACAGAAGGCATGATAAAATAGAGGAACTGTTTGAATAAAGGTACAAGTTCGTAGCCGACTACACGCAGCAGCAGCAATATGAGCGTCAAACAATCCGTGAGACAAGAGACGTCGTAAATTATGTTACGTATTCGAGAAAAGCAACCACGATTGGTTGACGGTTGAACGTCGTCGTCTGCCGCTGCTGCGTGTAGCCGGCTACGAGTTTGTACCATTAAGCTTGTTGCAGACCAGAGGCGCACTGCTACCACACAGCAATCGGAAACCACCACCGGCCGGCCACAGCGACCGGGGGCTGTCGCGCGCTATCGCCATATTTGCAGCAATCGGAAAAGCGCGCGACACCCAGCGGTGTTCGGAAGCTACCACATTATTTACATTGACACGTGCGGTGCGTGGGATGCCTAGCGGTTAACTAACTGAGTGAGTGAGTGTCAGCGCTCAAAAGCGTGTAAACAGTTTGTCGCTTGCCACCCTTGGCTGTGGCCGCTGGTCCGTTTGCGCCTAGCCTTAGATGCATGTCATATTGACGGTATCAGATGACAGACAGCTTGCGGGCCACTCGTTTGAAGCTTATGGGAAGTCATTTTGTCACTGTAAAATATATCTAAATAAAGCCCATATTTAAATGCACACGCTTTCCAGGTGTGCGACGAGCTTTACCGGGCATGTGGCGGGTGCAGAGGAAGCCTCGCCGGTAAAGTTATGTTGGGGCAACACGCACAAGGGCCACCTCCTCAACCTCAACAGCCTGTATTGGTCCACTGCTGGACGCGGCCTCCCCCTGATAAGCGCCTTGTTGGGATAAAAGCCAACATGGGCCACCACTTAGGCGCAAACCTCGGCTTGGGCTGTTGCCAGATGCTAGAGGAAATGTAGGTTTCGCCTAGACGCCCGAATGCACCTAAAGGCGGAAGACATAATCAGACAATTTTTCGGTCTCTTGAATCATTTGACAATAGCTCGAATAGTCATCGTTGGGTGAGCGAGGGCATTCCAAATAATAAAGTACAGTTCTTCCAGCCTAAGCTTGAGCGCAGTTTCACGGCATTTACGCACATAAATCACATTTAGACGAAATTAAATTAGAAGTTGAACTAAATGATTTAGGTTAGTAAGTTTAGACAAAAAAGCGATTTTGAGCATTGTACTCGATGTGATGAGTATGTTATGATGAGGACAGATTCTCAAAAAGACAGATGCCTATATACAGGTGCACACACTTTGTTTTAGACTTTGATTTTCTTACGTGTAATTTTGAAAGTTCCTTTCCTCACAGCCGCGATTATGGAGTGCGTCTTGTGTCGCGCGATTTGTTGCGATATTTGTTTGCAGTACATTTTGTACTAAGACGCATTTACGATCTTATACACTGTTGCGATTTCGCATTTGGCGCGCGGTCTAGAAATCGCGCTTACAAAAACGCAGCGGAATCGTCCTACAAAATCGCAACAAATCGCGCGACAGAAGACGCGCTTCAAAATCGCGGCTGTGGGGCTTTACATAGACTTATAAGACTTTTAACTTTAATAAAAGAACTGGTCTATTCTGATCAAGTCTATGATCAATATTTACCTACTGCTAGACACCTCTTAAAATATCTCATCGGTGCTTTGATATTCCAGTAATGTGGCGAGATATGAGTATCAACTTCTTTATAATACCACCTGTGTAATTTATCATGTCTGTTATGAATAAACTATTTGATTTGTTTACGATCCAAGTTTCTGCACGTAACCTCATACAATTTGTCAACGAGGTAGACAAGGTTGTTGTTTTACCTCTGTGGTAAGGAAGAAGCGCTGGAGCCATAACTGGACGTTCGTTTGGCCGTCTCCCGGTACGAAGGCTGTCTTATCCGGAGTTCTCTGGTTGGGGTGCCCGTTGAACCTGGAAGGAATAAATACGAGCCTCATTAGAAATGTTAGAATCATCGTCATCTGCAGCTTTATTATTTGTGTTACTACTAAACTAATGTTCAATTGTGTTTTACTAAGTAGTCTTTTATTTTTGTATCAAAGTTTATTTGTGTGTAGTGTCTAAGGCGCTATGCAAACAGAGCAACTTTTGCGGCAACAATGAACTCGCAAAGTAGCTGTTTACATATAAACTTATATAACAAACTCCTTTTGAAATACTGTCTGGAAAGAGGATTCTACCCGATGACGTCACATAGAAAGTATGATTAGCGCCAACCATTGATCAAAAATTTCCGGCCGGCCCCCCTTAGATGCACAATGCGCGCCCTGAAAACGTCAGTATCAAAAGGTATCCCATTTGGCATTTTGGGATACCTTTTCAACTAGTGTCATTTTAGCTCTCGGACCGAAAGCATGGTCAAGTGCTCGTATAAAAAATGCAATAATCGACCGACCAAGCAACAGAAAAAGGATGGAATTTCTTATTTTCAGTAAGTTTAAATGTAATTTTTACCTGTGTATTGTGATATGAGCCAATTGAGCCTTATATACTTGAGAAATCAGCATTAAATATTGTTGCTGGGTTTGCCTATGTAAAAATATTTATTTTGTTCTAAGTTGATGAATGGAGCGGCTATTGTTTCTAATTTTTTTTTTAATTTTTTGTGGTAAGTTGTAAGTGATAATTTTTTTTTCATGAAAAGACATTTAAAGGTCGAGGTTTATAAAATAACTAATAATAACTTTTGTTTGTTGACTGTTGCGTCGCTAATTTATAGTTGTATCAATAAATGATTCGTTATCTTTACCTGAATTCTGTTGATTTTATAATCCTTATAAAAAACAGTGTAGGTATAAATTATTTTTAGGTACCTTCCTACCTACTTACAAAATAAAATAAAATAAATTCGACTCCACTAATCTCTTGTTCCGCATGCAAAAAACTTGACAGGCTCTGCGCAAACTTATAAAAAAAAAAAAAAAAAAACTGTCTGCGTCAAAACAAAACGTGGACACTTTTGAGTGTCATTCTTGTAAGGTTCTAGGTATAACAGTATAACAGTTCTAGGGTAACAGAAGAATATGCTCTCTGGGTGTGACTCTCGGATGGTGGATCGTGCATTTTAGGATTTAGATTTTGAAAACGTATAAAACTGTTTCAGATAGGTTTCGTGTATAAAGCTGGATGATCTGTACTCTCATCTTTGACTTCTACTTATAAAATCCCATTTTTAGACCTAATCCATAATACGTTCATACGAAAAATATGGAAAAGTTGACAATTTCTTCGACTAAAGTTGTTCTGACTGCATGCATAGCGCCTCATAAATAATTTTTATCTGTTTGACGAAAAAAAGCCGCTTTGGTGTGAATACTTCTTTTCAACTACCAAGTAAGTAAAAGGTTTTTTCTACCTCGACGGTACAAATTATTTTGATTTCCCAATATCAGGAACCCTTATGTAAAACGCAGCCTACTCTACATAGAATTGAATCGTTGCCAAAAATCTTACGGTAACAGTGAAAGGATACATGGTGTCGTAACTTTGGAATGTATTTAAGCTGTGTCTATTTATCTCTACAGAAATATTAATAAATCGTTGAACTGAGAATTTATCGTACCAAATATACAAAAAAAATCTTTGAAAAACAATTTTTAAATCTTGCAGCATATAGCGAGGCAATCTAGCCAGTATCTTGGGGACTTTCGACTGGTATTGATATGGATCAGTAGAGCTACCTGTAGATCGTTTGCAACAGTCTGCAGTTGACTCAATTGTTTCAATTGTAAATACTAGTTCTAATTTGTTTATACATATTAGTTGATTGTAATTTTTATTTTTAATAAAAATTAAACAAACTATTATTAAATAAGATAAAGTTATCTAACTTTTAAATGATAATGGCGTGGTCGACGGTCGGAAAGGTTATCTGGTCTAACGCGACTAGGCTTCGCAATTTTTGCGTATTTTGCTAACTTGTTTGCCTTGATATCTGACACCTGCAGCACAGACACTACTTTTAGACCTAGTGAAGGATTAATGTTATTATTATTGATTTTATAATCAAATAATAGAAACAAATTGGAACTAAGAAATCACATAATATGCCAGAAACTTTCGACTTCGACGGGACTTGAAGTCGCTACCTTTCTCTGGGGTACGGTTGCTGGTTCAAGTCCCGTCAAAGTCGACTTTTTTTATATATTATTTGATTCCTTTGAAATTATCCCGAGTGCGAGGACTTACGGCATATAATTGAGAACTGCAGACTGTTGCAAACAATTTACGGGTAGCTTAACTGATCAATAACAGTCGGAAGGTGATTTGATTGATTGACTGATTTTATTGTATTTGTTACTAAGATTTTCTATATTTAATTTCTAAAATTTTGTCCGGCAAATTTTATTTTATGCATAAATGTATAAGATGAGACCTGGGTGTAATTGGCACAGGACAGTGTGGAGTGGCACAAAAGTTTGGAGGCCAAACCCAGCAGTGGCTGAAGTCGGGTTGCGGATGATGATGCTTGATCTTCTCTATGAGCTTTTGTTTGTTTTTCGTATGACAGCTTTAAAATAAATAACCATACCTGTATAAGAACCATTTCTCTGCAGAACAGGCGCAGCAGGGGCTCTGCCCTCGAGCGCGTTCAGCCTCCGCAGGGCATCAGCTAGGGTAGACCGGAGGCAGAGGAGCTCCTCCGCTTGTCTGGCACATTTGATCTCGAGCTCCGCCACGCGGGTTGCCAGGCCCGCGCCTTCGCCTTCTAGCATTTCATCTGGAAATAAAGGAAGAGAATTTGATTTATTTGTGGCATACAAAAAATTGTACAAATACATAAGTTCGTTGAATAACAAGAATACTAAGAATATTACTTTATTACGCATGTAAGCGAGTTAACTACGAACCTTATTTGTGTTGGAAGAACACTTGAACACTTCTTCCAACACAAATAAGTTGTAAGCTGGTTCGTAGTTAACCCGCTTAGGTACATCCGTAGTGAATTCGTCAAACTACGATAGTTTTTATAACAAAAGAATTATTATTAAATGATGTAAACAAATTTTATTAGAACAAGTAGAATTGAAACAGTTTAGCTAACTGCAGACTGTTTCAAAGAATCCGGAGACAACTGATCCATATCAATAAATTGAAAAACGGTGAATATTATTGTCCTCGCACGCGTTATTAATATAAAGAGTGTGAATAATATAAACGTTACGAAAGAGAACATTCTAGAAAGAACTCTGTTGGAGACAGTTTCCATACACAGAAACGAGGAAGCAGAGATGAACACGTTAATTACCTGCTGTTTCCAGGAAACTCGGTTCATCTTATGTCGTGAGTATCCAAGTAATCAACACGAATCGTGTTGATTGCTTGGGTACTAAACTGTCGTCATATTGTTTACTGATCAACGCATCTTTAAACTAGAACTCGATGTGAATTGTTAATTAATAAATCGCCCATACTTGAGCAAAAATTCACCCTGTTGTCGCGTCTTTTTGTAGGCTTTGAGGTCCTTCCTTCAATAAGTATTGCTTACAATTAAATGCCAAGCAAGTGAGTTTTAGTTTTTGTGTTGTGGTTTGTTTTACAAACATTCCATCGAGTTGGGCTAGTGTAGACCCAAAATTAGTTTTTATTCTCGAATCTTATGTATGTTAACATTAGCACATTGTGTATGTTTTTCTTTGTGGAGGTTTGATTGAATGGAGCTTTGATCCTTGAATATTGTTTAGGCCTACTTAGCGTGGGAACGTAAGATCCATATAAGTTTGAAGACTGTAGATTTATTCTGCAAAGTCCAAGGTTTAGGAACATCAGCTTTGATAGAATCATGAACTAAAACTTTTAAATTATCGCGATGTGTTAACATAATGTAAGAAAATTTGATGGTTTAGAAAATACTAATAGTAATAACAGACTTCGAATCCCGTTTTTTAAGTTATATGTTTTTTTTTGGGACCACCTCGAAATTATCCTCTATACAATTGCCAAGAATCATCCAAATCGGTCCATAAATGATGGAGGAATCGACGGAAATACATAAAAAACATACATCTGTAAGTATCCGAACACAGAATCTCATAATTTTTTCAAGTAGGATAAAAAGAACCGAGATAATCTCACGTTCAGAAAAATCTAAGCGCAGGTAGGTTTATAGGTAGTCTTGCCATTTAAAAGACAATCTGGAATGTTACGTGAAACTCGTGAAAGGTGCCCTTTTCAAGCGGTAAAGTTTTATGATGCACTTCCTTATGGTTACGCAAAATGTTGTTTTTAAGGTTTATAATGTTTTTACATCGAGGAAATAATCATGCTTTACCTATGTGCTGATATTATTATGAATGATAGCTGAACAATATTTTGAATTAATTATAAAGTAAGCGGGTTACCTACGAACCTTATTTGTGTTGGAAGAACACGTTTCAACCTTCACGAGGGACGTTGATGTTCTTCCAACACAAATAAGGCTCGTAGTTAACCCGTTAATACGTTACGTATGTAAGCACATACGTAATGAATCGGAAAATTGCTGAATCAATTATTCATGGGCATAAAAATTACCTATAGATAAGATCAGTAAATTCGGTAATGTTAATTCCACAAGGTTACAAAACGTTCATTGATCATGTCCACAATATTGTTCCCACATTGCCAAATCGTCCGGTCGTGACGAAACGCAACTATTGTGCAAGCCACTTTACTTTCAGGTCACAATATTTGCGAATTCAGCTCCATGTACGTCCACTATTGTCTCCAAAACAATGGTGTACATTCAACGTTTTGCTCTCGTACAATTTCAACTTTAAAGCAGTAGAATAAAGGCGTACAATCCTTGGATTATCGCTTTTTTACGGGCATGAATTATCCATGAATATAAATCTTCAGATTATTTACTAGTTTCTGCCCGCAGATTTGCACACTTTGGGATTTATAATTAGTATGGATAGTAAGGATTTGGCTTGAACGTGATGTAGGTATAATTTTTTAAGTCTTTTGGTTCGTCCACAGTTATAGCAGTTATAGGTAGACCACAACAACTGGCAGATCTCCTTAGAACCTTAGTTTTAGTCGAAACATCACAAACGGCGTTACATTCTACGCCGTTTGTGATGTCAAATCAAAGAATGATTTGACAGCTTCTTCAATCCTATACAGTCAAGGGTAGGCATGACTGCACAGCACGGGGATTCTTGTCCAGGGTAGAATAGAGAAAAATAACGTCACTTTGTCATCGAATGGGCGTTTTTCGACTCACCGGCCCGGCACCGGCACGGCACCGGCATGGCCGTGCACAGGCACCGGTGCCGGGGCTTCGTTTTTCCACTGTGCCGGTGTCGATGCCGGCTTACGCTCGGTGAGTAGTACAGTGCTGACACGGACTTCAACACGACGACACGTAAAGTACAACGCGTAGATAGATATAACAATGGTATCGTCAAGCCGTCGACTATACTTGTTATATCTTTTACACCTACGACGCCGATACCGAAGCAGAGACGTCAAATTTTGAATTCATCCATTACTAAAAGTTAGATACCTAGAAGGAACATATTATACCCTATTTGAAAAGTTGAAAATGGACCCCAGAAAATTCTTCAATTATTAAAAAAAAATAAAAAATCGAAATACGAGTCTCTTACCCTCCGCTCCGCTCTCCTATCCACCCCGCGCACTCACACACGCACATTGCTACAATTCATTATACAGTACACATGCAGTTTTGCCGGGCCGGCACCGAGTGGGAAGCTTGCTACCCCGGCGACGGCGCCGGCACCGGCGGGACTCTACGCCGGGCCGGTGCCGGCGCCGGTAAGTGAAAAAGCGAGCCATACATTTTCATACATTTTTGCTACCCCGGCACCGACACGGCACCGGCGCCGGCGTCGGTGCCGGTGCCGGGCCGGTGAGTCGAAAAACGCCCAATGCGTTTATTATTCGAAATTCATTGATGAGCTGGATCATTCCACAAATTTTGGCCGACTGTATTTAGGCCAAGCACGGGATTGTTGTAGAATAGACAATAATGAAGGTGAAGAAATAAATGCCAATTTTCCTTTTCATAAAGTATTGAATCGATTTTCGTTCAGCATAGTATGTTTTGCATTATCTTATACAGGTGATTTAAGATACCTATATGACCAAGTTATTACTGTTTGGTTATCGTGGTTATCGTTCGTTGCATAACCGTGCAATATTGTGTTTGTGAGTCCAATGGCTTTCTTTGATTAAAGTTTGATAAGAAATCACTGAACAACAAATCTAGTTTAATTTATTTCCTGGATGTTAACTTTCTACAGCTTTATTTGCCTACACTTTAATGTGTGATGTATATGAACAAAGAATGATCTCCCACATGAACGGTGAACCATAGGTTCATCCATGCTTTGATTCGAAGTTACCCCGTTGTCCTATTTCATTCAAGTAATAGTTCAAGATTGCTCATCGTACTACTACTTTTGAATGTTCGTATAATCTGCAAATTGCCTATAGATTCATCAGACGACGCGAATAGGGCGGTTTTACCGTACACCGGTTCTGGCTGTATTTCTTTGCATCGTTAGCTGACCCGTGGCAGGTTCTTCCAAGTCTCGTATTTACATCAGTTTTGGTTTTATATTATGAAATTCATTGTTTTATATAAAACAGCTTGCTATCTTCATTGTACCGAAATATTCCAGTTTTAAAATAGTTCTGTATTCATAGAAATTGACGTCAAGCGTAACAGGCTCAGCTATCGACCTCTGTGGCGCAGCGGGCGAAGGTCTGCCTGCGACGCAGGAGGTTGCGGTTTCGATTCCCGCCTCGGGACAAATGTTTGTACGATCTGCAGACATTTGTCCAGGGCGTTCTGGATGTTTTCTATGTATAGTAAAAAATATCTATCTATGTAGTGTATTGTATTAAGTATATCAGTTATCTAGTACCCATAACACAAGCTCTGCTTAGCTTGGGGCTAGATAATGCTGTGTGAATTGTCCAGCATTATTTATTTATTATTTATTTATCACTGAACGCCACTGTACCTAAAACATATGTGTTTTTATTTCTATTCTAAGTACATATATGTCGTCTAATTCCTAGTACTACAGCTCTGCTACTGTGGGGTTCAATGGGGTGTAAAATCTCCAGCATTGTGTGTTGCATACTACCTGTACCTACCTAAAGTGTGTCATGCATGTTCTTCACCACGTCATACTCACGCCAAGCAGCATAGACATCGTTCATGGTGTCCCCTGGGGAGTCACTGGCACGGGAACTCCTGGATTCCCTGTCAGCATCAGCTTTGCTCTCCATATCTCTTATTGACACTGATTCAAGTTCATCATATAACACTTCAGCTATGTGAAGTTTATGAGGTTCACTTTCAGTTCTTAAAGATTATTGACACTGAATTGGGAATTTGTAATTTTGGTATGTTTCTGGGTAATTTTAGTAATATAAAGACGGTTAGTGATAAATGATAATGATGAGAGCAGGTTGTTGTAAACGCTGAAGGTACGGTTCATTGACCTTAAAACTCGTGGCCTCTGATATCAGTTATCACTACTGGTAAACATAAAGCAAGACAAAGTATGTACTTGAACCACGTCTTCTTTAAGCGAATTTTTTTCATTACTATGAAAAATAAATGAACCGTGAACCAAAAACCTATAAGAAGATGGTCAAAAGCCTTCCAAGCATGCAAATTACACATCACCGTATCGAAAACACGTAAAATGTGGAATTCGGCTAACGGTGCATTTACTGGTTTTGTTCATTTGCATAACTAAACGGACTCTGCAACTGTAACTGCACATCCCTTGGACTTACAGACCTAGATGCCTCGTTTAGATCCGGTTGTGTTGGAAGGGCTTGGTTGAATGTGGTGATTCTCGTGAGAATGGGAGTATTAACTTGATTGAAGAGATTTGATTAAGCTTTTATTTTAACAGGAAGAGACTTCGATGGACCGTAATTTTGTTCCTGTCTTATGGTTACTCAGGTGTGAACTTTGGAAAACATAACACAAAAAATCTCCTTTAAAAGATTTTTAGGTTGAATGGAAGAAGGATGTAGGATACCATCTTCGGTAAAGTACAACCTTAAATAAAAGCTTCCTTAATTGCTCTTGACATAATTGTCCGTGTTTAAGAGACAGTCAATTAAACGGCAAGTACCAATTACAAAGAAAAGGTTAATGATATACTTACGGCTATCTTTGCAAGTAAACAAATTAAGCAAGCTTGTAACGATCCATAATTTAAGAAAATTAACATTTATGTGACTATCTTTGAATGTCGTAAGTTCAAAAAGATAAATCACTTGAGACATTTCATTCCCAAAGAGTTGATCTTCGACGCGGTGTAATTGAATCTGGGGGATTTGAATTCTATTACGCACCGAAATGACGTATAGGTAGACATATAAAGTAACCAACAAAAGTCGATTAGGGCAAGAGAAGTCGAGAGTAGAAGCTAGTATGTCTATCTATGATAAAACATATTAAGCAACCATGGTAAATCACGCTGAGGATATAACCATTTATATAGTCGCACGGTAGAAAGAGATGAATTGTCTTTTTTCCAACAAGGTGCTTTTCTCACGACTGAGAAAGTTAATGTCCGTGGGAAGATCTATGGAAAAATAAAAGATAGCGTCTTAGATAAAGCTGTTGGATAAGCGTCTGTAATACTGTAGTGTAAAGTTGAAAACGAGATGGTAAATCTGTGATCTATTGTAGATAACTATGACATGAACATTGTTATATTCGTTTTATCAAGTGGTTTGCACTGGTTAAAAAAACAGGAATTCTCGCAAAAACGCCAAAAAGAAAGTAATTACGATTTTTTAAAAAATAGCAATAACCATTATATTCCTACACAAATTTTTAATAATGAAATACAACGATGGAACCAGTTCAATTCAAGTTCAATTTGTTACATTTCTTTCATTTTTGTAGTTCAATCAAGTAGCTAACTAACTCGCGATGAAACATGAAAACCAAAATGACAACCCCAATCGAGCAATATCCCCCTACACTTCCCGTAACACTGGCGCCAGTGAGACTAGACAGTCGACGCGACGACGCTTTCTGGCAACAACCCCGGTAATGCAGCCGGAAGTCATAAGCTTGGCAATAATACGAATGGATGAGTAGGAAACGTAGTAAAAAGAACGTAAAACGGCATCTGAATGAGGAAAAGGTTGTAGATGTGAGAGTTAACATAATAAATGGTCATGTTAGTGAGTAATCTAATAAACAAGACAAACAACAGTATAAATCAGAATAAAGTCAAAAGCTTGATACATGTTTTATTTAGATTTGATACCAAAACAAGGCTATCTTTAATCCAACAGAAGCTTAGGCGAGTCAACCACAAAACGTACACGATGGCTTAATAATCCCATGGCTACCGGACATGACGTCAGCACACCATGATTTCAATTTCTAATGCCACATTGTGCGCAAGCGATGGTGTGAGGCGAATAAAAACTGCGAATTTCATAAATGGAAAGTAAACAAAATTGATTGCGTGACCGCCGATTCAATAAAATAATTTTTATCTATTCTATCTTCACGCTACAGTCCCTTCCTATTGCTTAACTTAACTATTCGTTTTTGTTGTTGTTGTAAGCTTCGTTGTAAAATATAGAGAATTAAAATATGGTAGGTCATTCAAAATCGTAAGATATTATTGATTAACGCGCTTTCAATGATTTAGATACACAGATGAATGAAATATACAGATGAGACATACATAGATCGGTAAAGTTAAGCTAACGTATACGCAAGCAGAAGCATAAAGCAGGACGACAGAAGTTAAAACTTTTGTTAGTTTTAAGGTTTTAATAGAATCGGATTACCAGTGAATCAAAGTGCGCAATCGAGACGTCACGTCTCGCTCTAATGATATGGAAACGAGTGGCTGTTTGTCCGTAGTCGAAGAACTAACAGATGGACATGATTTGAATATTAATAATTGTTTGACGGTACTTGAGTTGAGTCCTATATTCTGATTATTATGTTTGAGGTAATCATAGGCTAGTTGTTGTCTATAGATTATGCAAAAGAGTGTGATACAATGTATTTTGCAAGAATATAATAAATAGACGATTCGCACGTAAAAAAAAGACAATTCTCTCCATCATTAACGAATACTTTGTAAACAGGGAAGGTAATGTTATAAGGACCTTCGTGAAATAGCACAGAACCGAGGTTAATCGTAATTAGTGGCGAACCTAAATAACCGGTCATTAGAAAACCACATAGGATTCAGGTAGATTGTTGGTATAGAATAAATTATCTTATCCCCCCATCTCGGAAAGAGTATTTTTGCTCTTCGATAACTGAGTGCAAAAGCCGTTTTTATCCGCTAGAGGATAAAGTAAAATTGAATTTAGCGTGTGCACTACGTTTGTGATTCAAAACCTATTTACTTCAATCTCCATGGTGCCGAATTTATCATACAATACAACCTTTTTTAATTTTTTAATAACTCAGATTCCGAACCTTCTTGGTGTACTTTTTACTTAATTTGCTTTGCGCGCGCCATTTTCTTTTTTTGCATTTAGTCATTTCCTCGCTGGTGGGATGAAAAGTGACGTGTTGCACTCGAGTGCAAAGATTTTTTACCTCGTGCTCTTTTGTTTCCAACAGGATTCTAATTTTTTATTCACTCGCTACGCTCGTGATTCAATTTTAGAATCCTTTGCTTCCTCGGTCATCAAAATTTAGCACGCGGTTAAAAAGCAACTTTGCACTCTTGTATAACAAATAACTATAAACATAAAACTACTCAAACCTAGGTTCTTTAGATCCTTATGTCATTCGGATCATAGGTCAGATGATTAATGATGTCATGCTCACCTCAGATGGGATTAAAATTACAATATTATCTCAGAAGATTTTTAAACAAAACGTGACGATCACTATCAAGGAAAATACTTAAATAGATAAGAAAATAGGGTAAAGGAATTAAGTAAGATAAACTAGAAGAATCTACAAAGACTGAGCAATGTTTACATAAAGGGTAAGTAGTACGATGTACAGACAAGACATGTGATAATGACAGAGGATGATGAAAGAGAAAACTAGCAGACTACAACAAACAATGAAGAATTACAAATAAAAAGAATGAAGGATTTGATAAGAATTTCTCATTCGTCACATTCTCAAGTAGATTAAACATCCTTAACGTTCTTTGTGAGAAAATGTGTGATATTTATTGACGTGAAAGACTTTGTCGAGGCTCAGCTGTTAATTTGTTATGTTAATGCCTTAATGGTAAATGCGTGATGTTAATAAAATGTAAGGTCTAGACTAATAAAGAATAGTGGCCAGTAAAACCTCGACCTGTTCCCCAAAATTAAACGACCTTCGTAAAATAGCACAGAACCGAGGTTAATCATAATTAGTGGCAAACCTAAATAACCGGTCATTAGAAAACCACATAGGATTCAGGTAGATTGTTGGTATTGGCAAACGTTCGATTGGAAAATGGTTATGTTCTACGAAGGTCCGGAAAAATATTCCTTTTTGGTATAATACCCAATTAAAAGCTCTTTAAAAATCCATTGTCAAGCTTGACGTTATTGTGTACATTGCCAAGATTGCCAGGAATCATAATCTATTTGTTTTAATTGGGTTGATAGGAACTTGTGTTTCTATTTCCATTTCATTACAAACCGGCTTCAACATGCATCGTAGGTACCTGTTCGTTTAGTTTTATCATTTACGCACGTAATCATTTTGTAGGACTTGCACTCGGTTACAAGTGCACATGACTTTTATCACTATTCAATTCACGTCACAGATGAGATCTATAAATATTTAAGAATGCTTAGGAACTCTTTTGCTCAAATGATTTTTCCTGTACCCAAGAATTAAGATGTAAGCAAAAACATTTGATTCAGGTTTGATCAGTCACGTTTAGCCGAACCCTTCCTATTCCTGCCACCATATTGACCGGTCATCGCGCTGCAAATTGAATTAGCATGCCAAACGAAATGGCTTCAGCTGAATTATCGGAACACATCTAAATAACGCTAATTTGCTTTGCAGATTTAAGTAAAACAGACTACAAATAACAATTCCGATCAAGAATTGTCACAGATATTCACTTCACTGACACTTCACAGCATGGCACTAACGAATGTTGATATTGGTATTCAGAGAAGAATACTTTGCCAGTAATGCTATTCAGAAAAGCTTTGTAGTCTTAGTAAAGTACACAAATTCAAGAGAAAAATAAAGACTTAGGCACGATGCCGGCAGCCTCAGCACCTCTAAACTGAATTATCAATCGGGGCCACACAGCTGATTAAACACAAAACGAAACAGTTCTAAGTAAACACGAACACTCTAGAAAACCACCTTATCACCACTGACTGAAAGTAGAGAGTTGCTAGGGATAAAATACCTGGGACTTTGTCGTAGTTGAAAATGAAGGCTTGAGCGCATGCGTAGAGCATCGCAGCCAGCCACAATGGGGCTTGGAAATTCGAAAGCAGATAATTAAACCTAGACTCTATTCCAGGAGGGAAAGAATAGAAAGTTCTACGAATGAATTCTGAGCACATGCGTTGTGAAACTCAAGAAAATATTTCAAATATTTTGTCAGCGGATTTACAAACAGTAACCAAGGAAATAGCGACACTTGAATACATAGACCTTGTTTGATTTGCCTAGAAGTCAGAGCGAGGTAAATCAACGGCAAGTCCGCCGCAGGTATGGAGATCATTAAAATTCTTGGAAATTCCACCGTTTACATTCCTGAGCAGCAGGGAAATATTCAGGGTTATGTCGACTTTATACAGCTGTTTAAATTAATATACGATTTTTTACATTATTGTTACACAATATCACGTTCAACTTTCTCAAGTACCTACACACACAATACAATACAATATCATATGAAAACAATTAAAGAAAATAAACACTTTAGAACTAGTATTTACAATTGAAACAGTTCAGCTTACTGCAGAGTCTGCAGTGCAGACTGCTGCAAACAATCATAATTATGCCATTTGCATATGTCGCGACTGACCAGTCGCGAGGTCATCAATGCATTACATTTTTGGCATCAAAGGTGTATCACAAGGCTTAGCCGGAGGCCCTTTATTTTTCCTACTATACACACGTATATTAGGTGAACATCAGTATAAACATTATGTAAGCAGTTTTTATTGACCATACATGTACTTAGTGGTTTATGTAAATACCAGCATCTAGCCGACAAGGTCACTGATGATGCAATATTTGACATCATTCACTTGTATTCAATAATAATTCTTGCTGTTAAGTCTCATTCATAATCACGATTGGCCGTTTAAATTTTTATTGAAATAAAATAACTAAGTATGTATGTATGTACCTTTGTTATACACACGACAAACAATTCTGTTTTTGAAGTGACAAATATCTTAGATGTCATATTTAGGTCTTGTAAGTTTGAAACAGTGGTTGTTTACATTTCAGCTTACGTTATCGCTTTACGACCATGAACCTGGTTTCGCAAAACTAAACAAGCTACGATCGGAGGTGTTTTCTTGCCGTGATCAAAATACAATAAAGTCTACTGTTTACACGGTACACGTGTGTGATTGATTAAACCTAGGTACCATATTTTGACTAACTAGCTTTTATCTGCGTCTGCTGTTCTCAGATATATCAATAATTTGAGGATAGTAATTATGTTATTTACAGCCAAATGTTAGGCTGAGGCGTGAAGAAGTAACAATCGTCCAAACTTATCAATGGGATTGGATGAGACAAATTCAATATTGTAGGCACGTTTTTAGAGCATGGTTATTACTTTTCCAAGATTTGTACGAGTCTCGCATGTTGCTAGATACAAATAACCTATTAAAAACTAATATAACTGGACACCACTTGCAAAATAAACAAGTTTTTGCAACTTTTGATAACGTCGTCATGTAATTATGCACTTTACTGACACCCAAGGTCTATAATTTCAATAATTACCTATTGGCTTGCTTTTTGTAGTGATTGGTTGTTGCAAATTACAATTGCCAAGTGCTTTATAGACGTTACCTACTGAGTACCGTACCTACCGATAGCCAAATGAGTTTGTGGTCAGCGTACAGCCATCAGACTCTAGAAATGTACAAAGTAATTGATCGGAAAATACACTGTGTTTACTCTCGGGTACTATATAACTTGCTTTTTGACTTACTCTCGGTTTTGCATAATTATGTGTTTCAGAAAAAAACACCTAACATACTATAATTAAACGTAAATAAAATGATAAGTGCGAGTCGGATTTACGCACTAAGGGTTTCGTAAAACCTATGTCTTGCCAAGTTATCATGATTCAACGGTCAGAGGAGGTATCAGAGGTCAACGGGAAGTAGGTACCTACCCTGTAGGTTCTGGTCCATGACAAGATTTTAATTATATATTTTTTGTGAATAAACTACAAATTTACGGTATCTGGATTTATCCCTTTATTTGTGCTATAATACCTTGCTTCGGGTTGTCAAGAAGGCGTATGAGGTATGAGACCAATCGGCCGCCATATGATACGTTGGATTGACAAATCGGAAGCCTATATCTTCCAACTCGATGCTGCTAGCTGGCGAGAGGCAGCTAAGAACCGAGTTTTTTTTTCTTTTCAGGGAAAAAAACGGGATAACATTAATAGTACCTAGTTAAAAATAGACCCAATTCAAATATTTTCCAATCTGATCCATCGATGGATTAGATTCGACATGGGTCATTCCATTATCGCGGGTGCAACATTTAGACGCATGTTTTAGTTACATGTAACTAAATAAAAAACATTTTCAATTAAATAATTCTTTGAAAGATTACATTTTAATATAATCTTTTAATATTAATTTACAAGGATGTTAAAATACTTTTTTAAAAGCTACGAGAAAGGTCCAAATTGCCATTGCGGGTGCAACAGATTTGGCCCAACCATTCCAGATCATAGACACAAAACTTATGAATCTGTTAATTGTGATAAATTTAATATATTTTGCCTTAATATTTCGTAAGGTGGTTAAGTAACCAAGTACATAAAATAGAAGGTCCAAAGAAAACAAAAATAAACAATTAATTATTCACTTTTGAACGAATCGCGGGTGCAACATCAAATTATCGCGGGTGCAACCAGTCTAACTTAAGTGAACATAAACACCAATTTAACTTTTAAAGGAACAAAACAAGAGATAAAAAAATATTTATTATTAATTTTTACACTTTTTTAATCGCTTACATCAATTATTTCTTTTCAAATACTTCAATATTCGCGACAAATTATGAACGTATTATTTCCATTAGTTTTTTTTATGGCGCTTCCAACTTCGCGATAACATCTTCAAATTGCAAGTCTGCTATATCATTAACGATTTCATCGTCATAAATTGTACTCTGGTTTCTCCAATTTCATCCATATCGCTCAGACTCACCCCCGCATAACGATATTGAGTATTTTTTTTGCCGGTTTTTCATAACAATTGTACGAGCACATACAAACAGCGCAAATATCTATTGGTAAGACAGCAGCTTGGACAGTAGCAGTTTCAGGACATGCTTCTGGTGATAATATTGAAGCTTGAAGCGACATTGATGGAGTTTCGTCATTTATGAATTTATTGTCTGAATGTAATATAAACACACATATTAAATATATATCGTCAATAGTATTAAGCATATATTATTAGTCTAGGCATATAAAAACAACAAAATATGTAATTAATCACATAAAAAGGTGAAGTGACAAAAAGTGGCACCCGCGATCTGACATCAAGATCGCGGGTGCAACCAATTTAAGATAACATTTATTTTAACTTAACATTACACTCTTAAAAACGATTAATTTAAGTTGAGTTTTGATTTCTTCTTACTTTTACAAAGTTTCAGAATGTTAGCTCTTTATTTCGGTGAAAAAAGTTAACTTTCCTATCTTTTGTATCGCGGGTGCAACAAGTTAACAATGTATTCTAGCACTCAAAAAATCTTAATAAATAACAACATATACTTACATTTTTTGAAACAGGAAGATAAATGAATATTGACACTTCAAGTTTAGCCGTTAAAACACAACCTCAAACTGTCAGAAATAGCTGTTTTTGGCCAGTGTTGCCAAGTATAATTTTTCAGTCTTTACCAACTCTTTGGATGGTAATATTTTCAAACGCGCCAAAGAAGTTAATATGGACTTAAATCGATTTTTCTTTTATTTAGTATTAAATTTGGACTTTCTTCTTTGCACCACGCACAATAAAAACAACTATTAACGTGATTTAAACATTTATGTCCGGAATCGTCTACAGCGGAATCACCCACATCATAAATAATAAATAAATAATGCTGGACTATCCACACTGCATCAACTAGCCTCAAGTTAGCAGAGCTTGTGTTATGGATACTAGATGACTGATAAAGTGATATACTTAGCGCAATATACTACATACATCGTGCTCCACTGTGATCCACCATCAATAGTCATCTAATTGCTTTATTAACAAAGAATATTAACAAATTAAGAACGAGCATTTGAAAACAATTGAAACAGTTGAGCTAACTGCAGACTGCTGCAAACAATCTGTAAATTATAGCTCAGTGTTACATGCCTGGAAAATTCTGGCATCATACATTTCTTCCTTCTTTTCATCTCACATTCCGGAGGCTAGGATTCACTTTGTATCGCCATAGGAGTACCCAAGTTAGTAGTAGCATACCATTGTAAAAAATATCAGACAAAGTAGCTGACATAACATCTAGAATCTATGCCAGCGAAGCGCATGCGACCACGCAACATGGCGTCTCTAAACACAGCAATTAATGCAATGGCCGTATCCGATGTCAACATGACAGTCGCAATCACAATAGGCAGTAAACTTGCTAGACTGCTACCGACGCGCTAGGTCAAATCACTTATCTGTTTAGTTAGGTGAATGAAATTTGAACTAAAGCCTTGGACTCTTGATCACACACAACGCACAACGCTGCGGTAAGTGGCGCTGGGTACACATAATCGTATGAAAAACTGCAGATATTTGTTCAGGATGTTCTGGATGTTTTCTATGTATAATAAAAAAATATCTATCTATGTAGTATATTGTAATTAATATATCAGTTATCTAGTAAGCACCCATAACACAAGCCCTGCTTAGCTTGGGGCTAGATAATGCTGTGTGAATTGTCCTGCATTATTTATTTAAAAACATCTAGTGTGGTCGTTTGTCCGTCGAAGTCTGCGTCAACGGTGAGGGGTAAGCGCAGTGAAGTGGGGAGAGGGTACTCCGCACAACGCAGCGTCATCGTGCTCTTCACAACGCTGCGGTGTGCTTCACGCGGCGTCAAGGCGTCGAAAATGGATTTCTTTGTGCCGCATACGCGCGTTGTGCGTTGCAAAAATGAGACCAAAACTTTGGGAACCATTTCCGAGAATGTAGACCGTATGTGTAGCGTATGTAATCTCGTAGTGCTTTTACTGGTTTGCCTACTGTATGAGCATGTCTTTCTTGACACGGATCTTCTCGCTACGACAATTTCATTGGATAGGTACTTCGATCGGAATCATCCGTTATAGATGCAAAGGCCTATTTTATTATTCAAAACTAGCCCGCTCCCGGGCTTCGTACGCTTTTTTTCGGGACAAAAAGTATGCCTATGTTCGTCCCCAGGATACCGTCTACCTCCCTGGCAGATTTTATTAAGATCCGTTAATCTGTTTTAGCGTTAAAAGATAACAGACAGACAGAGTTACTTTCGAATTAATAATATTAGTATGGACTACTCTCTGATTGTTTAAGACTGCGGTACCAACTAAAATAACGAGTTGGTGGCACTGTACTGTAAACTGGCTGTATCGACATCCTGATTCAGCTGGTTGCAATTAAAAATCATTTTTATTATGTCGTCGATACGATCCTGTTTTGCATGGATATCACATTTGGTTTCAATTGATGGGGATGTCATTGTTAAAGCCATAATGTTCAGTAGAAGTAAGTTATTGACAAGTATTGTTCGTGGAAGTCTTTCCAGGTCACGGGCCATTAAACAGCTGTTGTTCTCCATCGTAATTTAAAAATTAGAAGTTTAATAATCTCTACCAAACAGCTCAGACACCCAGTTTTTACTGCCACTCTTTTGTGTCACCTAATACCAAAGGAGTTAGAGTTATAGCTTGTTGACATTATCTTTCTGGGCTGGGAAAAAATATATTTTAGACTAAGGTTTTTTGTTATTATAGTGCGTAACCCCACACTAAGGGTAATTTCTAAGAAATCAAATAACATCGCAAAAATTTTCGACTTCGACGGGACTTGAACCCGCGTCCTCCCCTCAGTACGGGGATGTGATAACCAACTACACCACGAAGTCAAGTGACGTGGGAGAGATTTTCGACGCCTTACATGGAACGCCTCAGAGCGAGGTGTCGCCGCATGACGAGGTAACGCCGCATGACGAGGTAACGCCGCATGACGAGGTAACGCCGCATGACGAGGTAACGCCGCATGACGAGGTAACGCCGCATGACGTCATGTTTTTTCGTGCGTGCAGCCGGCTCTATCGAATTATAAGACGTTGTCACGTCAAAAAATCGGAAAATCGGCCATAATATGGTAGCAGCTTGACTTTGGAATCTCGAGTGATTGCGTGAGTGATCGCTAGATGGTGTACTTAGTAAATTAGGTAGGATGCGTTCGGAAATATTAATAATTAGTACAGTAGGAATAGGCGCAGTCATCGATATAATGGCGTAGTAGGTAAATACCTTCTGTTAAGATTACTGATCTGTGAAAAAAGTGTAATGTGCCCGACAAAAATGTTTTGAGAATAAATGTGTAAGAGAAATTGTCGATCCTTCGGGGCCCCCTGAGAATGGGGGCCCTGGGCACGGGCCCCGTGTGCCCTTATGGTAAAGACGGTATTGCTAACACGCTAAAGGTGTAAAACCACTATTACCCTAATACCTACCTACAGTCTGTTCTGTCTGATACTTTTTGTACTTGTGCCGAAGTAAATGTTATTCTATCTATGTATAAAACCTAAAGCTGTAGGACCACCACAAGGATTGTTGTCTAGTGAAGAGTAGAGAAAAAGTACGTAGTCATCGATTGCGGAAAATATTTGAGATTAATTCCATCAACTTCAATAATTAACGCAATGAATGAGACAAAGCGAGACGATGTCATTTTGCTGCTCTACCATAGACAAAAATCCCTATGCTAAGTTGGCCTAACCATAATAGAACCTTATCTATGACGTCTGTCATTTGTTATTTTCAAAGTATTCGTAACTTAGACGTGTTATCATAATATTTGAAAAGGGCTGTCTATAAGAAAACTACATTATAACATGCATTCAAGGGGCTAAATACCTACTTTTGCTATAGAATGTGAGCAACTCTGGAGTTCTCACGGTACCACAATGAACAATTGATTAATTGCAGTTTGAGTCATTGGACTACTGAAACCCACAACGTTCTCTACCAACGCGTTTACCTAGAACCTAATCTAAGTTGTCTGTTCTATGATCCATAATTTCTGCAATATCAATCAATTGATTTATTTTTATTTATTTACTTACTAATAAAAATAAGTAAAAACAATTTATTTAGGAACATACTAGGTGTAATAATAATATGCTTTTATTTCAGACACTTGATCCATATACAATTACATTTAAATACCAATGAAATAGTCGGATAGATAGGATAGACACAATAAGAAATAAAAATACTTAATGTACCTCATAATGATCCTTATAATGTCCATAATGTACCTTATGATGTCCTAGCTGAATTTCGACCACGGCGGCCAGTCTCATCGGAGACTAGCCAGATGCGCAGGACATAATTACAGTTCAAAAGTGTGTGCGCAAACACAGGTGCACTCTCTATTCCCTCACTCTCATAATCCGATGGGACGGCAGGCCGACACGACCGGGGAGAGGTCAAGCGCAGGACCAACGGCTTAAAGTGCTTTCCGAGGCACGGGGGTGTAACACCGCCAACTTCCTGACTCCGGGCTGCTACTGTCAATTTGAACCCAGGACCTCATAATCAGCGGTTGAACAAGCTGGCCGCTTGACCAACAAGGCAGGCAATAACAATAGGAAGCGATAAAAATAGGACCTGCAGAACTAAAATACTGTGTCGCAGATCGGAAGTAAACAGAACATGTAAGTACAACACATTTCTGAACCAACATTGGTGATTTGCGGAAATTCGTTTTTTTTTATTATATTGCAAAGGGTTTTGCACCATCGCAACTTCTAAAGATATCCTGTTGCAAGAATCCTTAATGTGACTCTATGTAGATCCTTCTTTCCTTCTCTATGTAGTAAGCTTTCACCAGAATACGTATTGGATCAAACTTGAACTTTAATAACCCTAACAGAATTAGTCACCCAGATGGGCTGGTCACCGGGGCGTGACGTCACGGGCCTGCTTCCCCACAAAACACCGGATGTAGCGGCGGATGTCAGGTGCGCCAGCTAGGCTATCAGTCATATTGGAATCGACAGATGTTTAATATGGGGCGATTAAGGTATAAGGAAGGATGGGGTGTGGGAATGATTTTACGACAACGGAATAAAGTAGATTATAGTTGTGATGGGAAAACGGAAAATCTTCTAAAAGGATCGTGAAAATTTACCAATTTCTAAAAGAACGAGAGAAGTAATTTCAGTATTACGTCTGGCCTATTAATAGAGTACTAGCTGTTGCCCTTTTTAAGTAGCCTATGTCCATCCCCGGGATACCATTTACCTCCCTGCAAAATTTTATTGCGATGTGTTCAGCCGTTTAGGCGTGAAAAGGTAACAGACAGACAGATAAACAGACAGACAGAGTTACTTTGTCATTTATAATATTAGTATGGATGGATGCCGTATGAACAAAAAGGTTGTAAGGGTCACATGATAAAATAAAAATAAAAAGCCTTTTTATTCCTTAACCATAAAATAACATAAATCAATCGCGCCTAAAATAATAATTGCTTATATTAATTCAAAAAACGTATGTACGTACGCACGTAAATTACACCCTATCCGTTTACTGTGATGTGGCTGAGGAATGTTTTCAAAGTCTTCTCAGGGTCAACGTTTGCGGCGTCCCTGTTCCATAAAATGAACACAATTGCATCAAACGAATAATACTAATATGTATTCTCGAGTACAACCATCAGACGGCGGGTTTCCTCCCCTTTTCCCATGCTAAGTACCTACTGTCGGGTGCAGATGCACACAAAGGGAGTCAATAACAGGTTGTGAGTCAATTTATTTATGCACTAGTTTATGCCCGCGGCTTCGCACGCGTTGTTTTTATGTTTAACGTTTAAAGGTGATTTTTATCCCATGGGAACTGATTTATGGGATGAAAAGTAGCCTATGTTTGATTCTAGGATTAGAATTATCTGTATGACAATTTTCAGCCCGATCCGTTCAGTAGTTTTGGCGTGAAGAGGTAACAAACATCCACCCATCCAAACTTTCGCATTTATAATATTAGTGTGATGTTTAGTTCGCTTCAATGTTAGGACGGGTACGAACTGTTACAGCGCGTAATGTATTCGCAGCGAGCATGATATGTTACGCCGTGCGCTGAGCTCCGTCTCGGTGCTCGTTGCAAGCGCCTTCTTTCCCCGTTCTGACTGCACGAACGCTCCCTGTGCAAACGTTACATTAGGCGGTAGACACACTGCCACGTTGCTTGTAAGTACCTCCACTTGTATAGAAAACACGCACAGTCCAACACACAGTAATTACATCCACGCGCGTGATGCAGATCACGCGCTCAGGTGCGGATGTATTTAAGACATTTCGATACAGAACCCTTGAAAAGAAAAAAAAAGATTCGGACGAGATGTCCCCTTCACTTTTGGTTGAGGGTACAACTGATCCGAATCTAAAACTAAGAGATTTTAGATTCGGACGAGATGTACTCCTATTCAAAAGTGAAGTGGACATCTCGTCCGTGGATCAGTTTGAGATTCGGCCCAGATGTACCTTAACCCGGAAAAACATGGCATCCACGCGCGTAGGTGCGGGGCGAAACGCAAGGTACGGCACACCGAGTCCCGCAGTGCAGCGAACAGATTTGAATGAAATGAGTCAGAACCGCCGTGAATCCACAAAACGCAAGTACGCGCGTAGGTGCGTCGACACGCGACATGCAGCGTGGTGCGTGGCATTATTGTGTTGATCGCCTTACACCCGTAACGCCGCCGCCCAGTACCCACCTTTATTGATAATATGCCATGCTGCTTGTAGATAATTTTGTTTATTTTGTTGCCCAGACTCTTATGAGACTGGTGCCTCAGGAGAGCAAACTACACACATACACATACCCTCTCATTCACACACATACACCACACACTCACATTATACACAAAATGGTCTCCTGTTGCCCAGACTCTTATGAGACTGGTGCCTCAGGAGAGCAAAACACATACACACACGCTTCACAAGCACACACACACACATACCACACACCGCATGGTATGAGCGATTGATTGATTGAATTGATTTTAATCTTAATTTAATTCGAACTTTATTTTAAACAAATTAATATTTTAGAATTAATTTTAGTTTGCAATGTTTCATGTTATTTTTATACCATAAATAATTTACCAATTTATACAATTACAAATTTCTTACCATTCATACATTTTCTTACCTTGGACCATACACTAAAAGTTAAAATGTATTGTTACGAGACATCTGTTAATTTTTGTGTCCTACCCCCAACTTATTTGTTATTTTGTTATCATACTTTAATTTACTTGGAATCACTATAATTGTATTGTATTGTAATGTTTTTAAAAAAGTGTAACGCCTTTAAAATGTATAAGTACATAATTTAAAACGTGGAAGAGCGAAAGCACCTATCACAAGTATTTCCAAAATACTTAAAAGGTGTTTTCATCTATTAATAAGACTATGTATCTTTTATTACCGAATAAAAACATTATTATTATTATATTATTATTAATTTACAGAATCTATTTTTTTCTCAGTTATCAAGTACCTACTCATATCACAAGCTCTGTTCATTTTGGGGCTCTAGCTCTAAACTACTAAGAATCAGTAAGTTTAAAATAAAGTGATTAAACCTTAGCTTCTTCAGACAGCATTATCTCGAATGCTGTGAATTATCCAGCATTGTTTATTTATGCACAGGTTTTGAGTACTTTATTTTATAATTTTCTGTTTGTATCTACATTTTTCATTGTCCATATTATACAATGTCTTTCGCTTTTTATTTCCTCACATAATTTTTATTCTTAACTTATTAATTGTTTCTCTATTCTATATTTTTCTGTGTTATTCCTTTGTTAGCTTGAACCAAAAGCCCTCAAATCTACTTGGCATAGGTATTTGCAGTTTTCTCATAGCTAGTGGTTTTCACATCGTCAGTACCCAGTGCAGTGTTGTGTTGTGCGGCATGCAAAGCTAATTGTAAAAAGAACCATGAGAATGGCAGAACAATAACTAAGGCATTATTCAGCAAAAACCTTCAAATGCAATTCATAACAGTATCTTTTAACTGTTAACACTTTAACTTCTCTAAGTATATATTTTTTTATATTTAGAGGATGGGTTTTATTTATCTAAGAATTGCCTAACATGAGCAAAAGTTGATTGGACATACAGTGATTTGATTGGAGAGGCACTGGTAAAAATAAATTACGATGAGTATAGGCAGCCTTTTGCCTTTTCTTTAATATCAGTGTATTTTCATACAAAAAATCGTTATTATTATTTATATATGCATCTTTATGCAAAAAATATTTATTATTATTTACATTAATACCCCCAGTTCTTGCATTATTAGCTGATTGGCAGTGAGTGGTGACTTTGAAGAGCTGCAGCAGCTGTGGAACTACGCAAAATCCACCCTATATTGACATTTGAAAGCCTTTTGAATGGCCTTCGTAATTCGCAATTGTATCTCGAAGGCCATTGTCAAATGTCAGTTAAAGGATGGGTGATTTTTGCGTAATTGCACAGCTCAACGCTAGGATAAACTTTAAAACACGGAAGAATGGCTATTGTAAGTATATTATTATAGTATTATAATATCTGTGTTATTGGTAAAGGAATGGTAGTGGTACGTACTGGCATGATCATCGTTCAGCAGGTTGTGGTACCGATGCTGCTTCTCATTGGAGTCGAGCCTCATCATCACGCCGTTGTCACCACACCATCGCGAATTCCTGGAAACAAACATACATTTTGAAATCAAGTGGATCCATGATGTAGCCTTCATCTTGAGTCAAATAAGTAGAGTCCTTTGTACGGGTTGTGTCTGTGCATTATAGTTGACGATACCGAAAAATGTTTTCGTTTCCTTCCATTTAGTGGCGCCTTGCAGCGCCTCTACGGGATAGAGAGGAACTTGAGGAGTTTGACAGCGCTTGAACAGTTTCCTACGATCTCGACTATAGTTTTCGATTGGAGATATTTGACAGAGACTATTTATACGGATTATACAGGGTGGATTTTTAGGACCTACTGCCCTGTATTAATGTCTCATTCTTTTTTGGGGTTATTCCAGTTTTCCCTCTAAGATTAATCTTTAAACGGCAATTCATTTTTTTAAGTCCAGTTTTCCCCCTTAGGGTGTCGACTTCAGGGGGGGAAACTGGAATAACCCCATTTTGTACAAGTAAGCGAGATAGAAGTAAATATAGTCTATCGAGCTCACGAAAACTTTTTTCATATTCTTATTTTGCACACTCCTTAGCATCCTGTTATTAAAGAGAATGGTTTATGTGAAAAGAAAGGTAAGATGCCTGTAGAATCTTTAAAACAGTAAGTACCGAGATTATCATGCAGGTACTTAATAATTTTAATCAAGGTATTATGGAATCGGACTTAGCACGTAAAAATAATGTAATCCAACGATTAAAAGATATCGTGGCGCAATACAAAAAAATCTCGCAATAGGCGGACCGTTGCAAATATTTAGTAAGAGGGCAATGGCCGTTGCTGTAATTGAGCAATCAGATTTATGATTGATTGAGATCATTTAAATCAATTTGTTCGAGTAATGATAGCGGTACAAAAAGTTAAACAAATATGACTAGCTATTTGAATAACTGCCTCATTATTCGAACAGTCGGGTAAGGAAACTTGTTTAGACCCAGCCTATAGGTAAGTACTTATTTATCTAAGAAGTGATTATTTAAACTTTTTAATAGACCCTTCGAAGAATTGGTAAAGTAGAAAAATGTAAGACTATCCTACTAATATTATAGAGCCGAAAGTTTGTAAAATGTCATGATCAAGATGAAATGTAGCGTACATTTAGAACGTAGCCTAACTTAGATAATACTACTACGGCTAGTTATCAAGACTACGCGTGCGAGACCGCGGGCAGAAGCTAGTGGTAAGCATATACATGAAATTGAGTGATTTCCAAGCATGTGGTGTGTAGGTAAAAGGGCGATACGACTTCAAATGAAAGCCGGTTGGATTGACGACAGTGAATGTAAAGAAAGAAAAAATATAGGAACCCAGAACAAAACATAATCACACTAATATTATATGATGTTTGTTACCTCTTCACGCCAAAACTACTGAACGGATCGGGCTGAAATTTTGCATACAGATAATTCTAGGCCTGGAATAAAACAAAGGCTACTTTTTATCCCATAAATCAGTTCCCGTGGGATAGAAATGACCTTTAAACGTTTCCATAGAAACAAGGCGTGCGAAGCCGCGGGCAGAAGCTAGTTACAAATAAAAGTATAAAAACAGTTACATGAAGACTACAAATAAAATGATAGCAAAAACAGAAACAACCAGTGTTATATGGGTCAGAAAAGCCCCAGCTAGTTCTCAGCTTTAGGTTGCCTTTCCACCAGAGATGTGCTACGTTGCTATGTTTCCAGCGGACCAATAAGATCGCTCCATTATTGCGTAATTTTCATAGCTAACAAAAATAACGCGATAATGGAGCAATCCTATTGGTCGGCTAGAAACATAGCAACGTAGCACATCTCTGGTGGAAAAGCACCCTTATGCCGCTTCCAGCTGAAGCTAGTAGCGGCGCTGGATTCCAGACAGGTCCTAGGTAGAGTGTGGTGGCGCAGCAACTGTACTATTGTAAGCTTGCTATAAATAAACGTGTACAGTTGACAATATTTTGGCGTTGGACTAGCAGAATATGTTGCTAGAGCGGGCAACATATCGAATGGATTTCTCAGGGAGGTGTAGTTATGTTGAATATTTTAATGAGACTCAGAACTGATTACAAACCTGTTTAAAAGTGATCTATGTTTTATTTGAGTAGTTCAGATAATGCGAGGATTAGTTCTCCTCTCTATACACTAACCAAACTTGATGTAGAATGTTTGTAAACAACCTCAACCTCAACAGCCTGTATTGGTCCACTACTGGACGCAGGCCTCCCCCTGATAAGCGCCTTATTGGCTTTTATCACATGGGGGGTAATGCCCATAATCCCCACGCTGGGCATGCGCGTTGGGGATCGCAATTGTTCTGCAGGGGGCGCTGCTACCCGCCCCCGGTGGATATCCCTTAGTCGCCTCTTACGACACCCGCGGGAAGAGTTAGGGTGGTGCAAATTCTAAGCCGGCACCACACAGCTTTGTTAACAAAAGACGACACAAATAACTAAAACTCACCTGCATATTTATTGATTAAAGGAACTCAAATCGACAAGTAATATTAAGTAAATTGCGTATAAAAAGACGCGGCAATAAAGTGAATTTAAGGTTAAGTATGGGTTTATCTATATATTTATATATAAATATATATATAAGTATTTTTTTTTTTTTATTCATGAAAAAGGTTAACAAGTAGGTATTTAACACTATTTTACAGTTAAAATATTCTAAAGTACTAGTACTTAAACATAACCTTTCAAAGTCAAGGTGATTCCTCGCTCTAACTAAGTTTACACTTGTGTTTAGACGGGAGGGCTCATACCTGCGGCCTCTTGAGGGATACTGGGATACTAAGTACAAGTTTTATTGATGTGTCTAGTTTATCTACATGACACAGGTGGAACATATAAGAATAAACCTATTTAGCTATTTACTAATAATTAATAACCTAAGTACACGTATTTACTAATTTATAATAATGTAGCCCAAGACTATGATAGAGTTCTTAGCAAGTGCTCTGCCTGTTCGTAGTCAATATTTTGCAAGTAGTGCCTTACAGTTTGTTTACATTCGTTATAGGTCTTTTTATGTAGAGTTATTATTTTATTGATTTTATTATAGAGGTAGGGTGCTAAAAATTGTGCATGATGGTGAGCAAAACTTGTTTTATATGTATTTGATTTGAAAACTTTATTTTTCCTTCTTTTATTGGAAATATCTATATTTGTTGGTTCCTTATGTTGTTTTAGAATAATTTGTAAAATAAATAGTTTCCTAGCTGAAAGTATATTGCATTCATTGAATAGCTGAGTAGTTGGGTATCTATATGGTTTGGAGTAAGCCACTTTTAGCACTGCTCTCTGAGCTCTCTCAAGTGTGAGCAGGTGAGTTTTTGCAGCTCCACCCCAGGATCTAATACAATACAACAATAAGGACTGGCAGAGTGCGAAATACGTGGTCTTGATCTGGTTTTCCTTCGCTACGTGTCTAATGTTTCTGAACACTGCAATCAGTTTGCGTACTCTACCTGTAATAGAGTTAATATGTGGCAAGTATGTCATGTGTTGGTCAATAATGACACCCAAGTATTTTGTGGAGGTACTTCGTTCTAGGGTGGGGCAGGAGCAATTTACTCTTGTTGATGATAGACACTGACTATAGTGGGCACGTATAGCATACTGAGGACTGTTAGGTTGTCCTGGTTTACGAAGGGAGAAGGTAATATATGTAGTTTTGGATATATACATAAATGAAACCCGATTTCCTTGGTCACGGCATCACGCGTGAACGGCTGGACCGATTTCGCTAATTCTTTCTTTGTTGTGTTTGTTATTGTCAGGAGACGGTTCTTATGAAAGAAAAAATTAAGAAAGTTGGAAACATAAATTTCCACGGGGGCGAAGCCGCGGGGCGCAGCTAGTTTACAAATAGATTTATAGTTTGGCTAGCAACTGGACAATACTATGCAATAGAGTCAGAAACCCAGACTATGCAATGGACCAAGCCAGGTCAGGATTATGGATGCCAAATCCCAATTTGGCATCCTATTGCTGCTGATGATACAGAGCTGACATGAAGATGTAAATGAGCATCGGGTGTAGAAAGTCGGGGAATAGGTAATCAAGCACCTTTCGAATTAAATGAATGCTGCAACGAATCGTAAACTTTACGAATATTAATTGACGTATTATGCATAAAGTTAGATAATTGCCATTTCTAGCTTTATTGCTAACATTCACTTTGTAGAAATGGCGCATGCACTAAACGTCTTTTTACTGCGACCATGCGTGCAACATAGTTAGATTTATATAGGTCCGTGAGGTACCGAGATTCTTCGGGATTTTAAAAATTCGTCTGGTCAAAGCGACGCGTGACCCGAGAGCTGGTGAGTATCTGGCGCAGCGCATCAGCATTGCCATACAGCGTGGCAATGCAGCCAGAGCGTAGCGGGGACGCGACGACTGGTATTGATAGGTATGGATCAGTTGAGCTATCTGTAGATTGTTTGCAACAGTCTGCAGATAGCTCAATTGTTTCAGTCGTAAATACTAGTTCTAATTTATTTATATTATTTGATTGTAATTTTTGTTGACAATAACGAATATAACCGTTATAATATATATATTAAAGTAATTTAGGTACCTAACAAATTTAGCTCAATTGTGTCAACTGTAAATAGGCACCTCCTACTAGTTCTTATTTGTTTATATTCTCTGTTTGTAATTTTCTTAAAAAAAGACCTCCTTTTTTGCAATGGTAATTAAATTACTAATAAAGAATGCTGGATTTTTTTTTTCTTTTCGTTTTCCTGAGATTGAACACTTTCCCGACAATGTTATTGAAACTATTGCTATAAACTTAACTTTTAAGTATATTGTTTATTTTAGTTTCAAGTAGTGTTAACTACTAATAAATTCTTCGCAGCTTTTATTTATTATCTACTAAAATACCTGTCTATCTATTTTTACCAGCAAACTGGTATTAAGTAACTCGTTTTTGACACAAGTTTGTTAAATCAATATAAACCACCCGTGTGGCCTCACGTTATCCTTTATCTAGTAATATACCTATACAATTTCCTGTTTTCTTATCTTCGATATACAATCAATGATAACAGAGACGGCATAATTTTGTGATGATTCCTATTTTCAAGTGCTCTTGCTTGTTATGACTTCGATTGTATTCTTAATGAACCGGTATTCCTATTGATTACCGTAACGCCCCGTTTCAATCCTCCAATTTATCAATTGGATAGATTTTGCAGTCTGAGCAACTTTTAAAATATGGGTCCCTGGAGGTATCGTCTATTTACGTGAACTTGAAGTAACATAGTCAGTGTACCGAGGCTCTGCGGGTTTGAAAAAATTATCTAAGTGTCTGGTCGAAGCGGCGCGTGAGCTGAGAGCTGGTGAGTATCTGGCGCAGTGCAACATAATTATACAGCTGGGCAATATAGCCAGCGTCTGGGGACGCGACGACTGGTATTGATATGGATCAGTTGAGCTACCTGTACCTAAATGATTTGCAACACTGCAGTTAGCTCAATTGTTTCAATTGTAAATACTCAACCTCAACCTCAACAGCCTGTATTAGTTCACAGCTGGACGCAGGCCTCCCCTGATAAGAGCCTTGTTGGCTTTTATCTCATGGGGGTAATGCCCATAATCCCCACGCTGCCTGGGCATGCGGGTTGGGGTTGTAAATACTCGGTTCTACTTAATTTGTTTCTATTATTTGATTGTAATTTTCTTTGTTAATTTAGATATTCAACTACTTAAACCAGATTAATAAATAAAATAAAAAACTTCAATTATAAAGGTACCTACTGAACAGAACTTTTATGAAATTCTTTCACATAAGGTACTAAATTGAAGCCAAAAAATGTGTATACTTTCAAGTTGGTTGAGTACTTGAGTGGGCATAGGCAAGAGATAACAATTAGGACATGCCAGCACGCACGCCGCGCCGCTTGCGTCATAATAGCGTACGTACCTACGCCCCCGACGCAGGCGCTTGACACGCTTATAACCTGTCATATTCAGAAGGTAGTAAAGTAGGTAAGGGCTGCCACATCAGTTTTATATATTACATAGTGTTGTTTTATCTAGAGCTAAGCGATGGATTTATTGGATACTAGCTCCTGACCGCGTCTTCACACGCGTTCTTTCGGAACTAAAAGTAGGTAGACTATAACTTAATCCAGGCCTAGAAAGACCTCTATAAAAATGTCAGCCCGATCCTTTTGGCGTGAAGAAGTAACTAACGTAATTAACATCCAAAGTTTGGATGTTACTTACGTTAGTTATAAATACTATTTATCGCGTTTACCTTATCGTTCATCTATTTTTTGGATGTTTGGATTCCAAACATCCAAAAAATAGATGAACGATAAGGTAAACGCGATAAATAGTATTTATCGCTTATTTATTTATTAAATACCCATGAATATTTATAATAAAAATTCAAACTTTCGCATTTTAATGAAGTAGTGTTATAGTGAGGCTAAAATCATCGAAAATACTAATTTTATCATTGGGAAAATATGAACCCGACTCTACGAGAGGCGGCTTAGGCCCGAGAGGTCTGTAGAAGTCATATGTCGGAGGCCAATGAGGTTTTACCAACCTCAGTTACCTCAGTTTATATTATTTTTAACATAATTGTCGGGGACCATGATAGTTTTTGGGTCGCTGAGCCAAAGGAAATAAAAACATGGGACAAGAATTTGCATAAAATTATTATTATTTCAGCTCAATTGGCGAATGTTTTGATAAAACCGATAGCCACTGTTGATAAACAGTCGGTCGACCTTGTCCTTATCAGAGCTAGTTTTATTTTTACATTGGCGTTATAAAATAGTTGGAAACTACAATATATTCCTTCTAATCTGAAGCCACGTCAAATTTTTACGTAATTAAACGGTTATTATTCATTTATTGTAGGAACGAAGCTTAAAGCCATCCGTAGTAGGTGTCTTAGAGTGTTTCCACAAAGTCAATTTCTATAATTCTATTGAAGCATTTTATGGGAGAAAGGCCTAGCAAGCAAGTGGTGTAAGGCTTTTTAACCGACTTCCAAAAAAGTAGGAGGTTCTATTGTTTTTTTATGAATGTCCGTCGATTTCTCCGTCAGCTATGGAACGATTTTGGAAATTATTTCGTTATTGTACTTACCAGCTATTTTCGAACCGAATGGTCTGTTGCGTGACGATGGTAAGAGGCCCGACGGTATGACACTAGTCCCATGGGAGTTGGGGAGGCCCATTGTGTGGGACGCTACATGCGTCGACACACTTGCGCCTTCCCATCTTCCGAGGACATCCGTGAGGGCGGGTGCGGCGGCAGATTTGGCCGAAGATCTCAAGAGGCGCAAATATGCAGGTCTCGACAGAGCCTACACATTTGCTCCCCTTGGAGTCGAGACCCTAGGTCCGTGGGGTACCGAGGCTCTTCGGGTTTTCAAAAAACTATCAGAGCGTCTGGTCGAAGCGACGCGTGACCCGAGAGCTGGTGAATATCTGGCACAGCGTATCAGCATTGCCATACAGCGTGGCAATGCAGCCAGCGTCTTGGGGACGCTTCCGACTGGTGTTGATATGGATCAGTTGAGCTATCTGTAGACTGTTTGCAACAGTCGGCAGTTAGCTCAATTGTTTCAATTGTAAATACTAGTATAATTTTCTTTGTGAATAAATGTCATCCTTGTTTGTACTTACCTAAAAATAATAATACCTAATATAAAAAAATGATTTCCGAGGGATTCATATTTGTCGTGCAAATAAAAAAATAAACAGTGTAAATAATAAGGGAATTGAAGTCAGTTTTCAGCTTTTTCAAAGTAGAATATCTCGAAAAGGGTTAAGTTTAGGGTAGGGTGTTTCATAGTGAAATAAGTCAGAAATGATGGGTACTCCACGCCCTTAACGGATTTAGCACGATTTTTCCTGTAACCCTGTATAATTATATTACTTATTGTCGTTACTTAATAGAGTTTCAGTTGACCACAATCTCACTTGATGGTAAGTGACGATGGTAATTACCGACGATATATCACGGAATTCTAGAAGAGGCGATGATGATGGAACACTTTAATATGTGATAGCCCTACCTGCAGGTGAGCGTAGGTAGCGCGTTGGAGTGCATTTTGTCTAGGGATTTTTTTTTATTTTTTTTTTTTATTCATTTTTATTTAAGGGACTTTGAGTCATTGCTGACTATGTCAGTCCCGTGATTTAACAAACTAACTACTTAAAACTAAATTATATATAAAATTAACCTAAATAATTTAATTGCCGCATCACTCAGTGGAGCGGCTAAAATTATTTGGATAACACCAGTATCCGTTAGGTTAACATTGTACAGGTCCCTTAATTCTGCTCTTATAGACTCACTCCTCTCACACTCCACTAGAAGATGATGCACATCTTCTAGGACGCCACATGTGTCACAATTGGGCGAGTTTGTGATTTTCATCAAATGTTTAAATTTATTAAGGGGTATGTGCCCCGAGCGTAATCTATGAGCTATTACAATATGTTTTCTTTTAAGTTTACAATTGCTCCACCATGGTAGATAAGCAGGCTGTTCTTGCAAAATTTTATACCAAATCCCTTTATTGATTGATATTGAATCATATGACGACTTCCACTTTTCAAAAATTTTGTACCTGTATTTACATAATATCTCCGAAATCTCCGGCATGACATAAATTTCTGACCCTATTTCAATAGCTTTTTTAGCTAATTTGTCAACTTCTTCATTTCCTTGAATACCTACATGTGATGGAATCCATTGTAACCTCAGAGACACACCGTTTTCTAAGAGAAATAAAGCCTTCTTTAGAATTTCGTACGCTACCGAAGCACCTCGGACGTCCGAGGTGCATCGGGCGATGTGTTGCAACGCACTTCGACTGTCAGTAAAAATAACTACTTTTCTACAGCTCAAAGTGCTAACTAACGATAAAGCCTCAGATATCGCTAGTAACTCTACCGACATAATCGAATTTAAATTGGACTCAATTTTATACAGTTCACTTGTTTTGTTTCTAGCGTCGAAAATTGCAGCACCAATACCTTCACTCATTTTAGAACCGTCTGTATACAATTGATACCAACCCCTATACACTACGTTAATCATGTGCAAGGAATATTGTTTGAGTATTCTTGGGTCAGATTTATTTTTGGCCCGATTTATACCTTCTACTTCGGTTATAATAAAATCCGTGTTTATTTGTGATACCCAGACATGTAGCATAAAGGAACACAAAGAGTTTTTGGTAACGATATTTTCAGATCTTGTCTCAGAGTAAACCGTCGCTAACAGAGGTCTTTTTCTTCTTGTCCAGTATCCAGACTCACTCAAGTTACTTAGCTCTGTTATAATTTTATTAGTCAATGCAGAGGAAAACTGAGCTTTTAAACAGTATTTTGTAGCCAGGTATTGACGCCTCAAATGAAGTGGGTATATGCACAGTTCAACCTCCATGACGTGGATTGGCGTGCTTCGAATGAAACCTCCTATTACACGCATGGAAGTGTTCTGCACTTTATCTAATTTATACAAGTGAGACCTAGCAGCAGCGTCATACAAAAAACAACCAAAGTCCATCCTACTACGTATTAGTGCAATATACAACCTCCGAATGTGCTTCGGATGGAGACCCCAAGAGGCACCCGCCAAAACTTTCAAAAGGTTGATAGTTTTAGTAGTTTTTGCAACTGTCTCATTCACGTGCTTCCCCCATGTCAAAGACCTATCTAGCCACATACCCAAATACTTTACGTGTCCCACTAAAGGTAAGATATTATCATTTACCTTTAACTGAATTTGTTCCCTGACTATTCCTCTCTTAAATAAACAACACTGTGTTTTAGCAGAGGATACCTGAAGCCCCAGCTGTTCGAGTAACCTACCCACGCAACTAAGTGCATTTTGAATATTTATCACATTTAATTGTGCATCTCTTTTTTGTGCATATATAACAAAATCATCCGCGTATTGTAAAGCGCAAACATTGTCCAGCTCTGAACCTACTTTATGAGTTGCAATATTAAATAAAAGAGGAGATATAGGATCTCCTTGAGCTAACCCTCTTCTGGTTATCCTAACTTTATCCCGTTCTCCTCCCTCATCACTACAAATTTTAAGAATTCTTTCATTTAAAAAGCTCCAGAAATAATTACAAATTTGATGTCCTATACCTAAGTTGTCCAGTATTATTAATAGTTGGTCTACAAGAATATTGTTATATGCATTCTCCACGTCCAAAAATACTGCCAACGTAGACACCCCTTTTGAAAATCCTATCTGTATTTGGGAAACTAAGCGGGACAAACAGTCTAAACAAGACTGGTTCTTCCTGAACCCAGTAGTAATAGGAGATAGAACTTGGTTTCGCTCCACAAACCACTCTAAACGCTTACAAATCATAATATGTAGAATTTTGCATATGCACGAAATTAACGAAATAGGCCTTAATTTAGGTAAAGAATTGGGGTCACTATTAGCTTTCGGAATCGGGACTACTTTAATATTACGCCATTGACTAGGAATCACGGACGACCTAAATATGATATTATACATTTTTAACAGGTATACCTTACATTGTAGCGGTAAATAATATAGCATAGAATAGGTGATGCCATCCTCTCCAGGAGCTGTGTTTCTCTTTTTCAAGCTTTTCTCCAATTCTAGGTATGTAAATTCAGACCCTAGAAGAGCGTTCCTAGAGCTGAAGACAGGTTTAGATGTTTGTACGAAGTCAGGTCCTAATGAGCGCAATAGCTCCTCCTTGCTCTCTTCTGGTGCATAAACCTGTGGCCTTTTAAGCCCTTTCATCCATCTCATCTTTTGCCACATTTCAGAAGCTTTAGTGGTTTCATCGACTCTACTACAGAATGCCTGCCAATTTTGTGATCTTATTTTTCTGTGTACCCTTTGTGCTGCCGCAATTTTATCTTTCAATTTGTCATAATTAGCTGTCGTAGGGTTTCTACGAAATGTTTTAAGAGCTAGTCGGCGTTCGGCAATGGCTTGAGAAATATCAGAACACCAATACGGCTTAGTTACAAACTTTTGAATTAGACCTGCCCCAATCCTTGTAAAAGGCATACATTTGTCAGCTGCAGTATTAATCCTATAAACAAATAAATCGTAACAATCCTGGATAGTGTTTTCATTAACCGCTGAATCATCAAAACCATCAAGAGTCTCCCCATATAGTTTCCAATTAGCTTTTTTGAAATTTCGGCGCTGTATGAATCTACGAGTATCTTGATATCGTAAGGTACTTATGACAACCAAATGATCACTACCTAAACTTTCTTGTGTCACTTTCCATGTAAAATAAATTGAAATATCAGCAGTTACGAACGTAATATCAGGAGCGGATTCCTGTATTGCCCCTCCTACTAATTTAACTCTGGTGAATTCACCGGTATTTAATGCAATAAAATTATATTCCAATGATGCTTCAAATAATTGTGAACCTCTATTGTCAATTTTATAGGACCAATTGGTGTGATGACCGTTAAAATCCCCGGCTACAATAGATTTCACTGAGAACTTCGAAAATATCCGTTCCCATTCTATTTGAGATGTTCTTACTGAGGAAGGACAATAAATAGCAACTACATGTTCCAAATATTTACAATTATGAACCTTTACATGTAATAATTCTATTCCCGAATTTCCTACATCTATAGCACAAGCCTGGGCTTTGATTGTTTTATGTACTACTATTGCTACACCTCCATATGAGTCTGACCTATCATTTCTGAAAATATTATAATTACTTATTTTCAAACTAATATCCGTATTCAACCATGTTTCACTTATAACGCAAATTCCAATTTTACCCTGGTTCAAAAGCAGTTCGAAATCGTAACGTTTAGGCATCAGGCTCTGCGAGTTCCACTGCGCAATATTTAAAAATTGCCCAGTATAACCCACAGGGCCCGATGCCAGCCTATCAGTACCTGGATTACTGGTGTTATCCATCATTAGAGAGGCCGAATATTTTACAAAATACCTCTCCCTGACTTAAAGATCTTACACAAAAAGCTAGTAATTCTTCAAAAACTAATTTTAAAATATTTTGTACCTTTTCTACAAAATTACCACTTGATAAAAGCTCCTCCTGTAACTTTCGTAAAATCCTGCTAAAGCTAAACTGCTCTTTGTTCTCTTTGATCCTTTCTCTGTTATTCTCTTTCTTACCCATTTCCTCTTCCACTGCCGCATGCAAGACATTGGAGTTGTCGAATGCTGGCAATTGAAAAGATTTGTCCTTCTTCTTTTTCTTATCCTTCCTTAAAACTGGATTTACTCTTCTTATCACGTTGTCCTCACTGCTCTCTTCACTCTCTGTCCTTGTTTCTCCTTTTTTCCCACCTTGGACCACCTGGCTGTATGTCATAGACTGTATGCGTTCATATTTCTCAGGAATCACAACATTGTTATCTTCAATTTCCCTATGTACGTTAGACATAACTGGTTGTAGCACGTCCTTCGATTTATTCTCTGTGTGTTTAATGAGTGCCATTTTATAAGTCATAGTATTCTGAGACATAGTCCAGCGAATTCCTTTTTCTTTTAAAAAAATCGGGCAGGTTTTATCGTAAGCAATGTGTTTACCTTTACAGTTGACGCAGCGGAATTTTGTAGTATCACAGTTGGAATGACTACCCCCACATTTGGGACAAACAGTCTTTTTTGAAGGGCAGCTGCGAACTAAATGTCCATACTTCCAACAACTCGAGCATTGCGATACTGGAAAAGTGTAGGGCTCAACCTTGAATCTACACTCATAACCATATACATATGACGGCAAAACTGAACTCTTAAAATCAAACCGAACTGTCTCGCTGTCAACCCATTCCTTTTCTTCTGTCAACCTCTTCAATCTTTTAACAGACAAGATCTTACAGTCAGCTGTAAAAGATTTCATTATTTCTTCCTCATCTAAGTCGACCTCCAGAAATTTAACTACGCCGTATGTAAGATCTACTTCGTTTGTAAAATGACAGCGGTATCCCATTTCCATCATTTTTTGGTTATTTATCAAGGATAATGCCTCTTCTCTTTTGTCAAAACATACAAAAACTTTGTAGGCATTTTTATACTTGATTCTGGAAGCATTGTTTATTCCCTCAGATTTAAAAAGTTTAGCAAGACCTACTTGCTTCGGCAACATTTCGTAAGATGTCAATGACACTTCAAACTGATTGTTTATGGATCGATTGTTGTTATTATGCAAATTATCTTTTTGCAATCCTGTTACAACAGAGTTCGCAAATCGCCTATACTTATGTCTTCTTTGCACTAAAGTATACCCTTCATTGTCTTCACGTACTCGCTCATCGCTCCCAGGGTCAAAATGCCTCTTCACAGGTTTTCCGGTAAAAACAACCGAGGTTGGCGACTCGATACTGTTCTGCGAAACTACATTCTCACGAATCTCCTCCTCACTCATATCAGAGTATACGCACTCAGAATCCACGGACGAAGATCCAGGATGGACCTCGTCCATTATTATTAAGCTCTCGTACGGATATTACTCGAATAAAAAAACGCAACCAACGAAATAACGCACAATACGTGCACTCGCAAAGCTGTCACGCGCACGACTGTTGTCTAGGGATAAAAACAATTATGGCGCCAGCACCCAAAATATTATTTTAAACAAGAAATAACCAACATAGATCAGTTGGCTTTTTAGGGGCTTTGTGGTGGCTCTTGGTAATTGTTCTTATTTGGACAGCTGAAGTAGGAATCATTAGCTAACCAAGTAATTAAGTATTAAAAATTAAATTTGGAAAATGACTTGGTACCACGCAATTATTTTGTCAATTTAAAATTTGAGTACCTTTGCCTTGACATAAATAGCTGAACATTACCGAAATATTGGAAATTTTTGGAACTATCTTTATTAGCAAAGAAAATTAAAAGGAAATAATAGAAACAAATAAGAACTAGAATTTACAATTAAGCTAACTGCGGACTGTTGCAAACAATTTACATTACAGGTAGCTCAACTGATCCATATGTTGGAAGTTGACTATTGAGATACTCTTTTCAATAATTTAAGAGAATACACCGTTTTCGTTCCGTATAAAATATGATAGAGCTAACCGACAAGGTTCGTAGTCAACCAGCTTACATCATTAATGTATTCAGTTAAAGCTTAAAATTCGCAACATCTTAACCTAGAGACGTAAAAAACACGGTAAAGTCACAGAATCACCTGCCTATTGAATGTGACATTGGCTGGTCGCTCAATGCTGCATTATAATGAGCTAGATAGCCACACGGGTCGCATACTTGTCTTGTGTCGTACCTAGATCTCTCACGTTACTAGCAACGAGACTAGAGTACGAAATTTGGTTTTTAACGCATTCACTGCTTCATTTCTTCGCTACATGGAGGTGAACGTGGCCATCTGCGTCTTGGGCCATGATAGTGTTAGTTTAGTATATCGCATTCTGCTGCCCAGCCTCGGCGGTGCGACCGCGCAGGGGAAGGTGGAGGGGATCATCTGTGTCCTCAAAATCAAAATCTTTTTATTTCCATAAATACCATAAATGTACACTTAGAAAAGGTCAAATTATAAAACTAAACACTGACACGGAATTAGAGTGATATTTTTGATTTCTGTCGCTTCGGTATGTAGACTAAAGTAAAGAAGCGACGAAGAAACCTTTAGCCTGTTATTTGTTATTTTTCGAGGTGGAGCAAAACCCGTCCCAAGCTTTTTTATCCTCTAGAATTCTAGATAATCTGATATTTTATAGTACCTACTTAAGCCTTTTTGCACAGCAAGGTTTTGATAACTTGTTTGAATTTATTTAGGAATTTTGTTGTAGAAGCGTATACATTGCCATGATAGTGTTAACAGACTTCAAAAAAGGAGGAGATTCTATGTTCGGCTGGTGTGGTATGTGGGTATGTGGTTTTTAACCACCGACGCAAAAAGAGGGGTGTTATAAGTTTGACGTATCTGTCTTTGTATCTGTGTATCTGTCTGTGGTATCGCTCCCAAACGAATGAACTGATTTTCGTTTTTTTTTTGTGTCATAGATAATTTTATCCCGACTGTTATTATTATTAGCCATGTTTCATGAAAATCTGTTCAGCCAATAAACATAGGCGAGTTTTTTAAAATTTTTAATTTTGCTTTGTGTATGATAGTCGATTTCTTTGTCAATCACGGACCGATTTGGAAAAGTCTTTCGCTGTTGTATGGAGAATGATGGTCCCATATTTTTTCCCGTGGAATCAGTACCTGTACCGCATAACCTAAAACAGTGTAAGTAGTAACTAAGTATTTTAGTTTTTTCGAATGAATCAAATTTTAATGCTGCACCGCACGTAACCTATACCACAGAATAGGTACGTTGTCTTGTTCCTAGATTTCTCACGTTACCAGCAACGAGACTAGAGAACGAAACTCTGTTTTATACCATACTGTACTCATACAAAGGTGTGCGATTTTAGTACCTTGTCACACTGATGAGCGCATATTGACAAACAGAACGTAGTGGTCGACACTCAAGCAACATGGTTTGTAAGGTAAGGTACCTACTAAAGAACATGCTAGTGCAGTGCAGTCTATTGTAAATACACAGGTAAGGTACCTGTCTATAGATAGATAGATTTCTCTCAATACTGTAGTGTACAACCTAGGTATTTATTTACATTAAGTAACTTTTCTGCGGAATTATAATAAATAAAATAATAATAAATAATGCTGGACAATTCACACAGCATTATCTAGCCCCAAGCTAAGCAGAGCTTGTGTTATGGGTACTAGATAACTGATATACTTAATACAATACACTACATAGATAGATATTTTTTATTATACATAGAAAACATCCAGAACGCCCTGAACAAATGTCTGCAGATCGTACAAACATTTGTCCCGAGGCGGGAATCGAACCCGCAACCTCCTGCGTCGCAGACAGACCTTCGCCCGCTGCGCCACAGAGGTCGTCGAATTGCGTCTGATGAGCGCATATTGACAAACTGAACGTAGTGTAGTGGTCGACATTCAAGCAACATGGTAGGTAAGTAAAGAACATGCTAGTGCAGTGCAGTCGATTGTAAATAGGTGCGTCCTGTGTAAATACTAAAGACCTGTCTATTAGATATCTATTTATCTCAATACTGGATGTAGGCAGTTACAACCTAGGTATTGTTTTCTGTGGAATTGCGTCGAATTTTATAGACCAGTTTAATTTAAAGCAAAGTAAAGTCAAATAAATAGGGTTGCTTATTTATTATTAGCCATACCAGTAGGGTCATCCGTGTATGCTATGATTTTTTTTATCAACACAGCGTTATCTAGCGTAAAACTGCATGCCATGCATAATTTTTGTTGTTAAGATCATCATCAGCCTACATTAGTCCACAGCTGGACATAGGCCACCCTAATGAGCGCCACAGCAGCGCCCTGTCTTCAGTTTTCCGCCATAATCTTTGGTAGCCTACAGATGACCTAGTAATGCCATAAATCTGACAGGCCCTAGGTATTGTATGCAGATGTGGCTGACAGCGAAAGCAGTGTTCCACGGGAATCAAACCGGCACGCCTTTCGCTGGACCGAAACAATGACTGGGAATGTGATATTTTAATTAGATGTTTATTTTGGAACTTTGTGGATCACTGTTACCTGCGCGCGCGTTTTTGCTAATGTTAATTCTCGCTGTTCCCCATGAGTACTTCAGCTCGATTAATAGGTACCTACCTAGACACTATTCAAACTCGATGTCAAATGTTTGTAAACCAACCACGACACATTAAACTAAAACTCACTTGCTTGGCGTCGAATTTCAGATTAATTGTAAGCAATATTTATCGAAGTAATCTCAAATCGACAGACAAGTAATGTAAATTTGTGTTTGCAGCAACAGAGTGAATTTAAGGTTGAGTATGGGCAGTTTGTTTAAAAAGCATTGTACCTACATCCGATTTGGCTGGAATGTAGAACCTACTTCTAGAAGAAGCACAAAAACATTGTTTCAGTGTCAAGTCAGCAAGGTTAAAGCGTTTTATTTCTAAGATCCTCTTATGGTGGAATTTTTGTTAGTAGGTATATCATGTAATAAGGACTCCTTTGAAGATGCAGCACCTCTACTGGGCTGTGTACTTTGGTACTGGCTGGTGGTGACTGCGTGATTCAACATTTGAAATACGAAACGTGATCTATTCCTGCCATCATGGAGGTGGGGTCCCGACCGGGACTTCAGCGTTGGCTAGCTTAGGACGTGGTCCTTAGGATAGGTGACTCAGTATGAATGCTGTTCAGTTCTGGTCTCCGTGTTTTAGTTCTGGTGGCTAGGAGCAGGGTTAGGCCAGATTAGGTCATCATCATCAATCATCATTAAACACATGAATAATTCATCTTCCATGAGATGTAACAGTCATGTGGTATTTTAGGGTGGCTAAGTACATATTACTTGCTCGTTACATAAACATTACGTTGTCACATCAACATACTTTCGTTTTGTGTCGCAAGAGAACGTGAATGCAAATAGATTGATTGTTTGAGATCAATTGAGCTGCTCTAGTTCTTGACAATATTATGTTATCCATAATTATTTTAAACTGGTTTAAATTACGGTTGCTTAAAGAGTGAAGCAATAACAACTCAGACCAGACCTCCAGGTCCATAACGTGATGATGAATAAACCCATAACTGCGGTGGTGACGAGTGACTAGGCAGGCATTTTAGCGCAAAGTATTTATTTGATTCTAGCTTCTGCCTGCGGCTTCGCACGCGTTGTTTCTATGGAAACGTTTTGAGATTATTTCTATCCCATAGGAACTGATTTATGGGATAAAAAGTCGCCTATGTTTGATTCCAGGGTTAGACTTACCTGTATGCAAAACTTCAGCCTGATTCGTTCAGTAGTTTTGGCGTGAAGAGGTAACAAACATCCATCCATCCATCCATCCATCCATCCACTCTTTCGCATTTATAATATTAGTGTGATACCTATCATATACACACGCAATGCGACTAAGAGTCTCACCATGCGACGACGGGACCGAGTCGCAATCACTATTCAAGATCACAACCTACAAATTAAGTATGAGGTTTTGAAGATGGCTCGAATAGTCGACAACACGAGATATTCAGAATGCCTATTTTGTTCAGATTTGAACACCTGTATCCATTACCTTTGCTTAATCTCGGTCTAACCAGTTTTATTAATAACAGACTGATAAGATAATGTAACTGATACATTGGTAATGAAGACAGGGCATAGAGATCGTTTATCATTAGCAAGTGAATAGCGTCATAGAAACCTGTTCGTTTTCTATTGCCATTATGTACCGAGTACATTGTCTTTAGTTTAGACTTTAGTATCTCGTTAGAAGTGGTTTGTGGTGGAAAATTGTACGAACACCTACGAAGTTCTGTAAAGATCTATCAGTATTGACTACTTTTTAAACGTGCAGTTGAGTCAAATTTGTATGCAACGATTAAAGATTGGTAGTTATAGATTAGCTGTGTGCCAGCTTAGAATTTATACCACCCCAATTCTTCCCGCGGGTGTCCGGGAGCGGGCAGCAGCTCCCCCTGCAGAACAATTCTACCACCTAACTGTGATTCCCAACCCGCATGCCCAGCGTGGGGATTATTTGCTACCCCCCATGAGACTAGTAGTTCTACGAACAGTAGACGTCGCGAACACTAACTTTTTTCAACAATTAATTTACTTAATACTTAATGTACTAAAGTAATTTTATTTAAAACGGGATATTTTGGTACCTAGGTAGGTACCTGTATAATGAGAAATTCTGTGGGGTTCATACTTTACCCCCCCCCCCCCCCCCATTTCCGAAGATTGCATAGCGACCCATCTGAAATGTCTACCTATGTAGCGTTTGTGGATATGGATCTATTATTTTACAGGAAAAATATAAGTACTTTGAGAAGTTTGTAAAACTAACACCTTTTCAAAAGTTCTTGTACATGTTCTAGTAGTTCAATGATGTTCTAGCAGTTCTACGAACAGTAGACCTCGCAAGCACTAACTTTTTTTTCAACATATTAGTAACTTATATTATATTAAGTACTAAAGTTATATAAAACGGGATATTTAGGTACTTAGGTATATGTACCTACCATGTTTTGTGACTCCTTGCAAATCGCCATGCCAGTGTGAAAGCATCTTATCACGGAGCAAAAGTGCCCTCTTACTTTTGGACGCGTTGTAAGAAAAGTCCTATGGGTAGGTAGGTACCTACCTAAATATTCGTTTACGCTAGTGTGGTGTGCATTGGGCAACTTACCAACCTTAGGTGGTAGGTAAGTAGGTAAGGGTAATTGTTTAGTAGGTATAATTATATACCTAGCTCAAAACGAATGAAATTATTTCCTTAGGTACCTTTGAAATAATGCCCACCGTGCAAGAATAGGCGTCTGTTTCTCCTGAACGGATTCAATCTTGTTTGTGGGTAGGGTAGGTGAGGTAGGTAAGGTGCACTTGAAAAGGTAGGTAGGTATTACAGATCACTTCACTTGCGATACGATTGTTGTCGGAATTTTTGAACGAAATGTTGCACAAACACATCAATCATTAGACCAATTGTCCATACAAAGTACCTAAGTTACGTTCCTCAGCAAAGCTCGAAATTCTGTACCTATTATCAATAGATGGCTTTGATCCATCAGCCCAAAGTTTTTGTTATTTTATTATTTAACCGACGACGACGGTGTATGCGGCCGCGCTATTTCATATAATTCTCGAAGTGTTACAAAGATGTTCTAATAGGTGGCGCTGTACTGTAAATGCTCTCTTGCATATTACTGCATTTTGCGAAGCTATTCTGCTCGTCATGCCGAAAATCCTCATCAGATCTTTACCAAATTTTTATATGAACAGTATAAAGTTATTACCTTTCAATTAAAAGTACAATCATCAAAATCAGATCTCTTATAGCGGAGATATTCCAAATCCGCCTTTTTGCCTTATTGTGGAAGAAGTACGCCTTTAATCAAAAAATCCCGACGACAATAAAATTCTATAAAATCATAGAATCTGTACACAAAGTTTCATACCGATCGGTTGTAAAATACGACCTGTAGAGGAGTACGGACATACTGACAAAAACGCCATTTAGGCCAGACCTGAAACGAAGACTTTCTTTCACTAACGTTCACGACGTCAATAAGTAAATAAGGCGCTTATCAGGGGGAGGCCTGCGACCACCAGTGGACCAATATAGGCTGTTGAGGAGGTCAGGATTATAGATTATCTGGTTAACTCAAAACACGAAGTGCTTTATTTCATAAAGAAATAAAGCTAAGTTAAGACCTTACATGATTCTTTGACACTTCAGAAATGTGCCAAACTACATAGATTACTAGGGTAAAATAGGTATTTTACTTTTATACACATTTAACAAATTCAAACATTATTAGTCTTCAACTACCTAGTTGAAGACTAATAATGTTTAGATTTGTTATTAGGACTTATAGAGCAAATGATCAGGGTTGAAATGGGCGAGAATTATCCAAAAAATTACCGACATAAAATATTCGCCAACAGTATTTAGTCCGGAACCGGTGTGAAAAATGTTGAATGCCGATTGTTCTAAACTGATTTCATTGTTATTGTTACTAATAATAGTATTATTCACCTAGTCTGTGGTATTGCCTTCACCTACAGACCTATTTGAGCTAGTGTCGCCTTACTTGGAGTTGCAAACACAGGTCGGCCTTCTCCGGCAGGATACGATAATTGCTATGGAAGGTTCTATGGTTCTAGGCTAAAGGTTATTTGACCAAATTGGGAAATCCCCCAAATTCGCCGTGGAAAACCAGTACTCTACTCGTATTCATCATCATCATCATCTCAGCATGTTGACTCCATCTGGTGGGTTGGGTGGTATAGTACCTATAGATATCAATGTGCGTTTAGCTCAAAAGAAGAGGCCTCGAGGGATCTTTCAAACTGGACGCAAATCTATCCAACCGACTGCGCCGCAAAACAAATTAATTCTGGTGCAAAAAAAGCAGTTTCGGGGGGTGTAACACGACATAACTTCAACGTAAATTCCAAAATACAATTTCTTCGACCTAGTGGCGTTCCGGTCGAAGGGTCCTTTGAGTAGATATAGGTATATTAAGCATGAGCTGCTTTTACGCTCAGTCATATGTAAGTTTGTGCGTTCACTGCAACACATCGAAGGCCGCTGCCAATGGGCGTTGACAACAAAAACTAAGGAAGTTTGTCTGGTACATGATAAATGTGTCTCGTGGCCTTTGGGAACTACATAATACTTATAAAGAGAATATTTTTATGGGCATGATGATTATACCCACTTGATTTTCTAATTCTGGTAAGTTTGTTGCGATCAGCCGGAATATAAACTAAACGCGTTCGCGTTTGAATACAGAGATGAAATGAAAGAGTTATATTTAACAGAAACCACGAGCCATTCGTTTGGTACTTTTCTGGTTTTCTCGGATAAAACCGGAAAGCGAAATGACAAAGCTGTGAAGTCAATGACTTGCAAAGTTGGTGAACTGAACGTGAGGAAAAAGTGTTGAAGAATGCTCTCAGAACCACTGGCAAATCAAAATGCGAAATCCATCTTGTATCTGCGCCATGCGTGACCTGCATGATGAAGCTTTGTTATTTTTATTCAGAACCAGAACTACACAGAGGTCAGTTTAATTAAATGTAATAGTTATTATTATTAGGTGCTACTTAACTGTTTGTATTTACCTATTCTTAATACATATTAACATTATTTATTGAGTTAAATTGGCCGTACATTTAAGTAAATGAATAGAAATTAGGTTTTCCCAAAAGGTTACTATAGTTTTAAGCATGGTTAGGTCAGTCGTCAGTCAGTACTAAGATGGACAAAATGCTTGTTCCGTCTTCAAGTTCTTTAGCTACAAGTTTCTAACGAAGCTCAAACTTGGTACAACAAAACATAAATCTACTAAACGCACTTGAGATGAATCGTGCACGAAGGCGCATCGCGCGCGTTTCATAACGCTGCTCAGCTCTGATGCAATTAGATCTTCTCACGACCTGCTGAAAGGGCAGCGAATGAGATTGCAAGTACAACAGGAACTGTCTGAAAGAAATCACTCGCCATAAGGCCGACAAGCAAAGAGAGTTCAAATTCCTTTTATGGATCATCTCACGCATCGCAAAGTCCTTTACATCCACGATAGATGGCTTAACGCATTCACTGTCCAATCGCCCCTCGGCTACGAGCACTCGCTCACTTGTGCGTCATAGCAAATAAGAGTTAAGTAGTGAAGTACGGCTCATCCGAAAATGATAGGCTTTGGTGTGCCGCCTAAGAATTTGCACCAACCCAATTCTTCCCGCGGGTGTCGTAAGAGGCGACTAAGGGGCGGCCCCCCGGGGGCAGCAGTCCCTGCAGAACAATTATACCACCGAACTGCGACCCCCAAACCGCATGGCTAGCGTGGGGATTATGCGCATTACCCCCATGAGATAAAAGTCATAAGACGCTTATTATTAGTCAACTGGACGCAGGGGAGGCCTGCGTCCAGTTGACTAATATATTGAGGTGAGGTGAAAGAATTATAGTTTCTGACTAGGTATATTGTGTAGGATGTTGTTTAAGAAAACAATAGAATTGAAGCACTGGTTGTAAGACCATTGACAAATAAAATGATCACAAACACACTCTCCCTTTCCAACAGCGCCTCTGTGCAAAAAGTGTAGGCAGTGGCCACTTTTTGTAGACGCCGTATTAGGTCAAGCGAAGGCAAAAACATAATCGTTATCTCGAATAAGTCCATCAATTGCTTTACTTTAAGAATATTAAAGACAGAATGTCCTTATTGGTTAATTCAAGCCAGTTTGATGACCTATTATGGACTCCATCGGTTCCTGCTTCAGCCTACGTTAGTAGCCAAAATTAGTGCCCTATACGAATTTGGATGTTACTTGTTGGCAAATGTATGAATTTTAATATGACCATCACGCCTCCAGAGCATGAAACAACTTTCACCAATTTGCCGACCCTCTGAAATAGAGGAGAGTTTAACAGAACACGGGTGAGGCCGTTGTTGGTGCAAATAATAAAGTTAAGGATGATCGTTTCGAGTTGCCGCGAGATTTAAATTATTTTGTGAATTTCAGTTTTTTCTGAGTTCTACAATGAATAACACGAAAAGTAGAAGTACCTAGTAGAAAATGGTTTAAGTACGATTTCCGGCAAATTACTTTTCCGTTAGTTTTAATCATTGTAGAAGGGAGAAAAAATACAAAAAATGAATTTCACACCAAACCGAAACGATCACTCTTAAATACCTAAGTTTTTAACCGAAATACCTAAATACGGGTTAGTCCCTGAGGGCCCCGTTCCCGGAGGTACCCGATTTCTAATAAAGTACCTTGACTCTATCGATTAAAAGTCAATCTTGCAAAAAAGTACTATCAACTGAAAAAGTGTTAGACCATTTTTGAAAATACTTATTATACTTGACATAACATTGAGGATCAGGAATAAATGATACTGGCTTAGTAGCTGCCCTGGAAGCCATACAAGGAATATGTTTGTTTGTGTGCCTAAGTTGACTGTTCGTACTAGTTTGTAGCTTATTTTAATTGCCCTTTGGCAACATATAAATAAGAAATAAAACGTCAAGTGCGAGTCGGACTCGCGGACTAAGGGTTCCGTTTAATTGTAAGACCTTATTTGTTGCCAAATATTATGATTCTTGGTCAACATGAAGTAGGTATATTTTGGTCGAGGTAAAGAATCAAAACTTTTTTTTTTAGTTAATTAACTACAAATATACGATTTTCAGATTTTTATCGTTATTTGTGCTATATGACCTTGCTTTTTACCAAATTTTATGATTCTAGATAAACGAGAACTACCTTTTTTTTTGGGTTTTGGTCTATAGCAAGAATTTTGATGAATAAACTACAAATTTACGGTTTTAGGATTTTTGTTTACTTGTGCTATAAGAACTTGCTTCTTGCCAAATTTTATGATTCTACGTCAACGAGAAGTACCCTATAGGTCCATGGCGAGCATTAAAAGTAATTTTTTTAGTGAATAAGTTACAAATTTATGTTTTTAGGATTTTTCCCTTTACTTGTGCTATAAGACCTTGCTGCTCACTAAATTTCATGATTGTAGGTCTACGGGAAGTACCCTATAGGTTTTGGGTGCATGTGATTCCCTTGGAAATTGCAAAATTTTCGGACATAAACGGCTGTAACTTTTGAGTGCGTTGACTTAGAAGTCTAATTTATATCTCGGCTTCAAGAGATTACGGACTTGAGTATTTCATGTTAATTTCTACTCGATATACGCGTTCCTGAGAAAACAGGGTTGACAGACGGACAGACAGACAGACGGACAACAAAGTGATCCTATAAGGGTTTCTCTTTTCCTTTTGAGGTACGGAACCCTAAAAAGTGCTCTATACTATGTCTTTCATTACAACTCCTACTGCATAAGCTACAATGGTACCGCCTACCTGCCTTGGTAGACGAAGTTGCGGGTTAGTTTTCAATAATTCTTCTTCTATTATCCCATAAATTATCTACATATTATGTATATGATATATAATATTATATATCATACATTGGAACTACTGTAAGCCAACGAAAAAAACACATTATCATACGTGTAACTTAAATTTTCATTTTCACGAATTTTATTAATATCAATTACGTGTAAGCGCTTTTAATGATAACAGTACACGTAGAAAACAATGGAAAAAATAACAAAAGAACGTCTCATAAAATTGATCGAAATTGGTCTCTAAAGACCGGGTCCCTGCGGGATCGGGGCCCTCAGGGACTAACCCTACAACCTTCGTTTGACCACAAACCTAAGTGACATGTGTGAAATTGGGGTGATGTAACCGACGTTAAATCACGAAGAACGTAGGAGTATTTAATCCACTAGGTCAAAAATTGTAACAGCTGATAATGACTATTGATTGACTGCCTTACTTAAAGACAGGTGGGAGTGTGGCTTATCGACAAGAATAGATGTCGAAAGATGTACGCAATACTTGTTGTATTGACATAAAAGAGAATCTTATTTTGGTCTGGACCGGTTCTTGCGGCTGGTTTATGGAAAGATGTTAAACTTTTGAGCAGGAAGGCTTTCAGGTCTTCAGCAAAACCAGTTACCTATAACTTAAAACGTCATTTAATTGATCGGAGTGAGCGAAGCGAACGAAGATCTCAGTACCATGGGTGATTTGGCGGTATGGTGAAATAGTCAGTTCGATAATAAAATAACTGTCCAGCCGTTGATCGGTTTTGCATGAAATTTGATAAGTGTGCAGTAATGTGAAATTTGCTGGTAACAGTCAGTCAAATCCGTCGACGGGTTTTTGAGATGAGAGGTCCAAAGGGGGTAAAATCAATCAATTAAATCAAGTGGGGTCGCTTAATACCTTTCATAAGCGACCCCACTTGATTTAATTTGAGTAGGTACATTTCAAAATAGTTATTTTTCTTTTTTATAGTTTTTTTTATAGTTTTGAACTGGTGATAGTTCGAAGTTGCAAGAGCTCTCATTTGGTAGAGATTCTATGAATTCGTAGGTCATAGTCATACTCAATGAATGCACCGAGTAGCTATGCACCGAAGTACATTGCATATTTTGTTTTGTTTGAAATTTATTCTACTTAATTCATACACGTCTTCTAAAACAAAATTGATCCAGAAGTTCTTTTTTTTAAATAGATTTTACTTTAATATTTTTGTGCCATTCATTACGTCTCATAAAATTCTTTTCGTTTCCCGCACCAAAATAATTTATTCTCCTGCCAATTTTTGTTAGTTTTTTGCCTTTTCGTCAATTATCTGCGAGTTTATTTTCAGATTTTTTTCAAACATTACTTCTAGAGAATGGCTTGATATGGTGTAGCATCTACATAATAATTAAATTGTTAATCGCGATGAATTTATCGATAAATTATTTAAACCTGGCGCGATTGTCTTTTGTTTTCATACAATTATCTACGCTGACGTCACAAATCCAGTCCAGTATACAAAAACAAAAAGGGATCGCGCCTATTTTAAATTTTTTACCTTATCATGTAATTATTATCGGTAAATCTGTGAACGTTGAAGAAGAACTGTGACGTCTGTGACGCAATCAAAGCAACCTTATCTATCAGTAGGTATCGATGATACCTAGATAAATTCTTATCAGTAAAGTCAACTTTGTTTAGAGCTGGCTGTGTGTAATAGATTGTGTGAAATGCACCTTCACGAAACATGTAAAACGCTCACGACTTTATGGTTATGTGTGGCGCCGGTTTAGAATTTCACCACCCCAACTCTTCCCGCAGGTGTCGTAAGAGGCAACTAAGGGATATCAACCGGGGGCGGGCGCAGCGCCCCCGATAACCATTTTACTACTGGACTGCGATCACCAACCGGCATTCACAGCGTGGGGATTATGGGCATTATCTGGGGAGGCCTGCGTCCACAGTGGACCAATACAGGCGGTTGAGGTGAAGTGAGGAAACATGGTAGGTAGGTAGGTATGTTCCTCTTGCTTTTGAATCTTCTTATGCTCCTCATCAGCAGTCAGCACACACGGGGACAAGACGCGCTTCAAGAGGCGGTGTGGTGGAGGCTTTATCAACATCAAAAATCGCCGGAAGATTACGAGCGCGTCGAAATGTTTTAGCAGTAGGTACCTACCTAGGTCGTCGGTAAACTGACAAAATTAAATTAATAATTGTTTTGGCACCTATGAAATTGACATGAATGAAATTCGTGGTAGGTAGGTAGGTACCTAAGTAATTATAATTACAATATATAGTCACAATAGATAAATATATTTATCTACTGTGATATACCTAGTTGTGAAATAAATACATAGGGAAAAAGATCATGAAAACCCATATTTTAGCTACCAATGGCATCTAAATAGTTAGGTAGGTAGGTAGGTATTCTGCTTTCGGATCATTAGAAAAATGGAAAAAATAATTTAAAATTCTAGCTAGACTTTTGAGACCTTTGTAGTAAATAGGTATAGGTACCTACCTAGGTAGGTACTATGTGTCCCATACGAAACTTCATTCATCTCAGCGGAGGTCCTGTGGTCACGGGAGCAATGACCTGGGAACAGGTATGGTGTGGTGGCTAACACAACACCTAAGCAGGTTGGTTAGGATTCCTGTCCCCTTCATAACTGGATGGAACGTTGTTGCAAGATGTGATAGGTACCTACCTAACTAGGTACCTAAACCTTATTGAATGGAGTAGGAGGTAGGTATCTAATACCTATAGCTGCCTCTGTTATTGTGCTGTGGCTCCAAAGATTAGTTTCATCTATAGGTATAGGTACATACCTAGGTAGGTCTAGGTCGTTCTCGATACCTAGGTAGGTATCTAAGTTTAAGCACAGATGTAGGAATTCCTATACCTACCTACCTACATTTGTGGCTCTATGATAAATTGAATAGGTAACTTAGGTACTTGTGAGTGTGATAAATCCAATATTACGATTTATATCTATGCAATAACACACTAAAACAAACAGTTTGGTAGATGGGTATTGGGTAGGTACTTAGAATACCTACTATATAATTTTATGTAAGTATAGATAAGTACATTTTAATGAAATACTAACGATGTTTAGGTATATAGGTATATAGGTACTTAGGTACCTAGGTACATAGAAATACCTAGCTAGGGAGGGACTTAATTGTTTAAGGTTGTTTAGGTATTTAAACATTCCCCGAATGCATTGTTATCCAAAACAATCGCACCTTCACCAAACGAACCATAAAACACCATAACTAAACGAAACTCACCGAAAAACAAAATAAGTTTTCTATCCGCAGGCAAATCCGAAAACCAGTTCCGTTACAAGTTTTACTCGAGATTTCAGTTACAAAACCCCAAGAAAACTATTTAAACACACAAAAACACTGTATAATCACGTTAGCACTAATATTTCACAGAAACGGTTGGCGAATTTCGGATTATTCTTTTCAAAAGTTCAAAAACATCGATACGTTTTGCGTAAAGAGTTTTGATATGCGCGACGCGCGCACGGCCGTTCGCGGCAACGGTTCAGGTGACACTAGCGCTGAGGTGAATGCGCGAGTGTGACCAGATTAATTTTTGCGAAAATACCGAGGCACGTCGAGAAAATACGGAAATATACCGACCTATGCAGGGCAAATATACCAATAAAAATACTGATTTTCTTAACATATTTTATTGTAATAATCATCATCAATCATCGCTATACTTAAATGTTGGAGTTATATTTTAACATTCTTTTCGAAGGATTAAAATTGATACAACCTCCTTGGTCTTTGACACCTTGCTTTGTTTTTAAAATAGCTGATACATTTTTGTTGATATGTCTGTTTATTTGGTCCGTTTTTATTCTATTTATCTGTGAAAATATGCGTTCGCATGCAGCGTTAGAGACCGGTATTACATAGCAGAGATTTACTGGAGCTAGTTATATTTTTGTATTATAACATTCCATCACTACTAGAAATTTCCCCAACTTCCACCAAAAATTGTTCACAAGATAGGGGTGTGCCCGTAGGTACTTGAATATTGAAACAAATTACTTACTTCGCAATCAAGTTATAGGGTTCTATATTCTTCGTCGATCAACTGCATTTGTACTGGCTGTATTTCGTTTGGGAAAGTTTCTATTACATTTCTTAAACTATGAAAATCTTTATGCACGGCAGTGTGCGGGTCAAGAAACTTGAGTTCCCGAAAAATTTTAAATTCTTAACATCCAAGTGTGATATAGACGTGTGCGCCGACGATAAAATGATCGGCGGCGGGCGCCGGTCTGAAATCGGCGGCGGCGGCGTGATTTCGGCGTGAAATCGGCGCGTAGGTATAAGTATTAAATAAATAATGCTGGACAATTCACACAGCATTATTTAGACCCAAGCTAAGCAGAGCTTGTGTTATGTTATGGGTACTATACTAGATAACTGATATACATTATAATAAACGAGTACATGAAGAGGTGCATTTCGAAACTTCGTAAATTCGAAGTTAACCCTTTTTGGCCCTTTTTTAAGTTCGTATTTGGTGGCCACAAATTCGAACTTTCTAATTTTTTTGTTTCGATTATTTACCCACGCAAATAAGGCACCTTGCGCAGTCGCGGAACGCACGCGTGCTATGAAAGAGTGAAATGCGACCAGTGTTGAAGCTGAGAGAGTTTTCTCAGCGGCTGGCTACATTTGTAACCGCCTGAGGAGCTCTCTGAGCAAAACGCTGGATGCCCTAACTTTTGTTGGGTTTATTATCAACTAACGTAAAATGTAATGCATTTAATTAAGTAAATGGGAGTCAAAAAATTGGTTTTAAGCATTTCATTCATATAACACTGGTACTTTATTGGATCCCGTAACTTTCCGTATCGCAACAAGTCTTCGGTTGGGTGCAAGATGTTGCGCTTCATCAATGCCAATGCCGCTGAACAGCTTGATCATCACGGATTATCGTGTACTAGGGCCGCCGGTCGGACATCTCGCCATGCCAGCCGGCGACATCATCCGGCGAGTCTTTGTCATCGCTAACGTACCAGCTATTCTCAAACCGAATTGTCTGTTGCGTGACGATGGTAAGAGGCCCGACGGTATGACACTAATTCCATGGGAGTTGGGGAGGCCCATCGTGTGGGACGCTACATGCGTCGACACACTAGCGCCTTTCCATGTTCCGAGGACATTCGTGAGAGCAGGTGGGGGGGAAGATTTGGCTGAGGATCTCAAGAGGCGCAAACATGCAGGTCTCGACAGAGCCTACACATTTGCTCCCCTTGGAGTCGAGACCTCTGGTTCTTCGGGTTTCTTAAAAATTATCTGAGCGTTGAGTCGTAGCGACACGTGACCCGAGAGCTGGTGAGTATCTATCTGGCGCAGCGCATCAGCATAGGCATACAGCGGGGCAATGCAGCCAGCCTCTTGGGGACGTTTCCGACTGGTATTGATATGGATCATTTGAGCTACCTCTAGGCCAAGCACGGAGATTATTGACGTCGTGAACGTAGTGAATGAAAGTCTTCGTTTCAGGTCTGGCCAAAATAGCGTTTTTGTCAGTATGTCCGTACTCCTCTACAGGTTGTATTTTACAACCGATCGGTACGAAACTTTGTGTACAGATTCTATGATTTTATAGAATTTTATTGTCGTCGGGATTTTTTGATTAAAGGCGTACTTCTTCCACAATAAGGCAAAAAGGCGGATTTGAAATATCTCTGCTTTAAGAGATCTGATTTTGATGATTGTATTTTTAATTGAAAGGTAATAGCTTTAAACTGTTCTTATAAAAATTTGGTAAAGATCGGATGAGGATTTTCGGCATGACGAGCAGAATAGCTCCACAAAATGCAGTAATATGCAAGAGAGCATGTACAGAAAGAAGAAAGAAGAAAGAAAATATTTTTATTTACCTTAAAAACTACTATACACAATTAACCTTAAGACTACCAAATAGTTACAAAAAGAAAAAGATTTGTTTTGTGCGTAGCAGCGTTAAAGGCAAATATGGCCCTTCGCTCAGCGTAGTGCTGGATGCACACTGATGTGTCCACCCAGCGCTGATTTTCAGTGAAGGCCAGAGGGGTTGTGTCACGTCACGATCGTCAGGTGAGTGTAGATATCATTAATTATAAGATTTCATTTAATTGTTATGAATATACGTATACTTGTGTGAATATATATTATGTATGCAAACTTATTTATTATACCTAAATATAAGAGTAAACAATTAATTTTTTAAATAATATTGCAATACCTACTGTTAGTGTTTCTGTTGGGGGCGGGCGGGCGGCGCGGCGGCGCGAATATAAATGAAGCATCGTCATACAGTACAGCGCCACCTATTAGAACATCTTTCATCGATCAACGCCATCTATTGATACCTAGGTACAGAATTTCGAGCTTTGCTGAGGAACGTAACTTAGGTACTTTGTATGGACAATTGGTATAATGGTTGATGTGTTTGTGCAACATTTCGTTCAAAAATTCAATGCACACCACACTAGCGTAAACCAATATTTAGGTACCTACCTACTTATAAGGGTTTATAACCTATATATTTTTATAACCTACCTACCAAAATATCCCGTTTTAAATTACTTTATTGCATTAATAATAAATTAATTGTTGAAAAAAATTAGTGTTCGCGACGTCTACTGTTCGTAGAACTACTAGTTATCTAGGGTAGAATAGACATTATCGACATCGCATCGTCATACATTGTGTACATTACAGAAGTAAAAGGATTGACCTTCAAACAATTTACGCATTCGTTGACAAAGTGACGTAATATTTCTTTGTTCTACCCTAGACAACAATCCCCGTGCCCTGCTGTAGATTGTTGGCAACAGTCTGTAGTTAGCTCATTTGTTTCAATTGTAATCATCATGATCTGTGATAATTTCAACAACGTAAAATTATACAAGTAGGTTAACCAGTTCTCTGCCAGGCTTCAGCGATACGACTCGGACGGGCGCTCGTGGCATGTATACGTGCTGTGCAAGCGCGTCGGTGACCAAAGTATTTTCGTATGTTTTGGATTAGGTAAATCACTTTTCCAATTCTAACTCTATGTGTAAAGGGACAGGAGAATAAAAGTTACATTTTCTGTCTTAACTACGAACTTTCGAAATTGAGCTTCCGAATTTAGAAAGCCAGTTTCGAAATTGAAAAATATTTAAGACCCTGACGTTTCGTACCCCTTACAGTGTTTGTGCCTTTGTGGTAACTTCGTAAGGTTTTGAAAATAATTAAATGCAATTTATGCAATATAAATTTAGTCTGAATCTTTCTAGTGGAATTGTCTTGATATTTGATAAAGTTTATTTTCCTACGGTGTCCCCTCCAAGCCTATAATCGGCACCTGTATCTGTCTGAATCAGCGGCGACTTTTGATACCGTTCGGTTCGCGGTGCCCTTTGACATCGCGGCACCCTTTGACATCGTGGTGTGGCGCGGTTTCTTCTTTGACTACAACTTTGTTGTAGGTAGCAGGTGTCGGACAATGTAATAATCAATAAAATAAGGGAGGTTTTCAAAGCGTCTAAAAGAATACGTTCCACGCCGATTTCACGCCGATTGGCCAATCGGCGGCGGCGGCGTGGAAAATTTGCCGGCGGCGGCGGCGGGTCGGCGCGGCGCACACGTCTAGTGTGATATCGAATCCGATGATATCAAAGTCAATCAACACATCGATGTCAAAACATCGATGTTTTCTAACTACTAACTAACACATCGATGTTTATTCACCATCGATGAATATCGATCATCCCTATGGTAGACTGAATCCGGGGTTTTAGTTGATGTTCACGGGATTCCCCGAACATTGCTTCGCGACAACCGACGTTCGCGAGGACCATTGCTTACAGTGCTATGCTACTAACTTCATTACCAAAATAAACCCAAAAATACCGACTTCCGGCAATATACCTACAAAAATACTCATATTCAAAATAATCGACAAAATATACCGAAAAAGTATTAAAATACTGAATCTGGTCACACAGCGCGGCGCGGTGGCGGCGCGGGGAACTACGGGCGGCCGTTCGGAAATTGAATAATTCATAAAATACCTATTTTGGGTAATTCTCACAGGACTCAAAAATCCGGTTCGAAAAAACTTCCAAAAAATATCCATAGCCCTATGATTTTTTTTGGATACCTATTAGATTAGACGAAATTAATAAGGGAGGACTATGTTTGTTTTTTAATTTTCTTATTCTTAGTAGGTACCTACCTATGTAAAAATAAATAAAAACCTCGGAAATATTGACTTTCGTGGTGAGTCCGGACCTCATGTTCCACTAATAGGTATTTTTATATTATTTTCTATATGAATAATAGCACTATTAGTTACTAGCATAACTGACACTATTATTACTACATAACAACGTGGATAAGTATTAGATAGGTATCTAGGTACTAACGAAAACGTATCTAGGTAGGTAGGTGTAAAGTCGACTTTATTGTCGAGTTAATTAAAATAAACAGCAGCTGACCACCTGCGAATAACGATTGAACAGCTGATCGATCATCTGTTGCTGCGACTGCCCCTCGTAGGAAAACACGGGGTTCGTTTACTTTATGTAGGCGTAGCACCTGCCTTTAAATTCATGCAGGTAGCGTTTTTTTCACAAGCGGAACAAATAAAGGCACCACGGACACCTTTCGACGATGGGAGCCGGTTGAACTTGAACTGTATTTATAGAATTCGTTGATGAAAACCAATGAAACCTTTTTACTTAGCTGTATGATGAAACCTCGAACATTTTCCCCCACACCTCTTGGCCTCGCCACGCCTCGCCAGCCGACTCGTACCTCGAATTTATTTGTTTTTTTTATTATTTTTGGCTGCTTCGATCGATGAGGTATTTTAGATAAGTACTAAAAGGCTTCGATTCTGTTAGCACGTTGGTCTCGGATAGATTTGCTTTCAGGTGATGATTATGCCCTCCTAGCCAAATTTCCGTGTGCCGTGTGGTGCCGGCTTAGAATTTGCACCTCCCAAACTCTTTCCGCGGGTGTCGTAAGAGGGCGACTGAGAGCACCGGGGGCAGGCAGCAGCACCCCTGCAGAACCATTCTACCACCGAACTGCGATCCCAACCCTCATGCCGACCTCTGTGGCGCAGCGGGCGACGGTTAGTCTGTGATGCAGGAGATTGCGGGTTCGATTCCCACCTCGGGTCTAATGTTTGTACGTTCTGCAGATATCTATTCAGGGTGTTCTGGATGTTTTCTATGTATAATAAAAAAATATCTATCTATGTAGTGTATTATATTAAGTATATCAGTTATCTAGTACCTACCCATAACACAAGCAGTTATGGGTAGGTACTAGTTATCTAGTACCTACCCATAACTGCTTAGCTTGGGGCTAGATATTGTTGTGTGATTGATTGTCCAGCATTATTTATTTATATTTATATGCCCAGCGTGAGGATTATGGGCATTACCCTCTCAAGAGATAACAGCCAATAATAATGGACCAATATAGGCTGTTGAGGTGAGGCGAGCCGAATTTCATCGTCTCAACGGAGACTGGCCATGCACAAGTGTGTGCGCAAACACTGGTGCACCCTCTATTTCCTCAATCTCGTAATCAGACAGGGGAGAGTTCAGAGTTCAACGGGGAAGAAACAAAGCTGAGGGAACTACGCAAATCCCATACTATAAGGAAACGTAACGATCACGTCCCGTCACTAACGTTAAATAAATAGATAAATTAATAAACAATAAAACAATTTTGGCAATTTTGGGATATGAACCCGTGACCTCATTAGATTTATTTATTTATTTATAGAACAAAACATCATTATGTATTATAATTATTTCTAAAACTGTTTTATATGTAACTAATTAATTAATCTAATACATAATGACAATTTTTTGTGCACATAACATTTATTCTTGATAGAGTGCGTGCGCTTATAGATAAAACTTTAAAACACTTAAAATTAAAGAAAATAATATAAAAAATAGGTACTTACCTAGGTACTTAACATAAAATTAAAGAAATGAAAGTGAAATAAAAAAGAAAACTAAACAATAAGTAGGTATGTTCATTGATCATTGTCATCATCATTGACAAACCAACGAGGCAGATAAATGAATAGTGATTGGTGAACCATCGGATCGGATAATACAGTACGTCGTCACCTACCAGGTCGCATACGTAGGATAGGAAGTTACCATGTGGTAATGACCTCAATCATAGGATACAGACAGACAAAGTGCACCCTGGTCCCTGGTACATAACTTACAACTACTGGCCCACTGATGGACGCGGCCTCCCACTGAGAAGAGACTTATTGGCTTTTATTATTGCCCATAATCCTGACGCTGGCCATGCGGGTTGGGGATCGCAGTTCGGTGGTAGAACTGTTATGCGGGAGGCGCTGCTGCCCGCCCCCCGATGGAAATCCCTAAGTCGCCTTTTTCGACACCCGCGGGAAGAGTTGGGGTGGTGGAAAATCTCCGCACCACACGGAATGGTAAATAACTGAGGTTTCCGTCGACTTCCCAGTCCCGCGGCCCAGTTGCCGGATCGAATTAATTTTATTATTTTTCTTCCGGCGTCTGGGACCGCCCTCGAAATTACCAAGCTACAAATCGCCTTATCAGTAGCTAGGTATTCTAGTCTTATCTTATCTCAGCTCGACGTATAGTCTCAAACCCAAAGTTGCATCTAGTTCTAGCATAGTTCTGAGCCAGCTCACCTTGGCCCTTGGGCCTACATACTGACATTTGCACGACAATATTGAAACTCGCTTTGAATTTGTATCGTAGGTACTGACTGATAGAATGGAATGCGAACACATTATGCGACGTAAGTAATAGGCTACCTACCTAATCGATTTTGTAGGTGGTCATAGAAAAGCTTTAGCTAGCGATGATTCACTAGGACTATTTTGACTTAACGATCAGTCAAGGGGGTTATTTGCTGAGGAATTGCACAGGAATATTGAATTCGAACTTTCGAACGATAGGTTTACTAGCATTATGAAGGCGCTATACCAAATTTGAGCGACTCGATTTCGACTCCATATAACATTGATTCACCCTTCAAGTTCACGAAAATAACTGATTCAAATATGTAAGTACCTTATTTTTCTAAGCAATGTATTCACAAGTTTATGTAAAATATACTTAGTGCGTTGGGGTATAGTCGGACGCGGGATAAAATAAAGGCCGTATGAAAGTAATTTTACCCTAAATTAATTTCAACATTTTCTACGACATCATTCAATGGCGTCGGTTTTCATTGTCGATCGTTGGCGTTTTCCTAATATTATGATGACTGCATCTTCTGACTTTTTCCAGAACAATGTGGAAGCTTCCATTGGAGGGTAGGACACATCCAAATTCAGCAGTTGTATGCACAATGCGGCCTGCCTTATAGGACCCGCCATATGGTCCGGCGACCTTGTTTTCCAGGTCACGGACGATGGCAATATGATAGCACTTGTCAACTTATCATCGAAACTGATTTTTATTTCACCTAATACAACACAAGCCCTTTCACAAGCCCTATTGTTTTTAGCTGCTTCTGCCAGAATAAGATTCTTTGGGATTGCTTACACACTACTAAAATAATAAAAAGCCCGCAGGGCAGCTTGTGGCGAGCTGTTAGAGAGTAGCGACACTATGGGTACCGAGTACCAGGGGAAGTTCCTGGTTCTCCATTTGTCTCCGTTTGTGGAGTGGCATCCCAAGAGAACCAGATCCTCAACGATCATCACCATAGTATGTTCATGGTTCATGATAATAATTAATGTTTAGGTATCCCTAATATTCTATACTTAACTTCAACAACTGTGTGGCAACACGCTGTAACCGCCGCCGTCGCTAGACAAACCCTCTCTGGTATAAAGTGTCTTGTAAATAAGAATAGTAAGTAAGTACCCATACGTTTTTAATTTAAAAAAAAATACAAATACCTCTTGCTTGCCTACTTCTTACTTGCCTTATCTTTGGCCTGGCCGGTCTGAATGGAGTTGCGAGAGATGCATCTTAGGATATACGAGTAGACTCGGGGGTGGAAGTGTCAAATGTCTCTCGGGCAGTCTTCGTGATTCTGAAATCGGGGCCTCTCGATACCCGGTCAGATCATCGATCACCCGCCGGCATTTTGAGGACCCATCCAGCATTCGGCAAGCCACAGTCTGCCGCTTTTAACAGATTTGACTCTGTGTTTAAGTGTATATGGCAAGCATCCGCAGTCTCCCCATAGCACGATTACCCAGTCCATCCACCCATCACAATATCCTGTTTTTTCATTCCTTTCAGGTGTATGAGAAACACTAATACTTACTAATCTTTATTGAAAGGTCATTAAGGTATAATTCTCTGGGGAAGAAAACCTACTGAAAGCGATTTGTTGACGTGCTGTAAAATTATTTCTTAGTACGTACTACGCAGTATGTTCGTCGTCGTAGGTATCGATTGTGTAGGTAAAAGGTAAACAGACTTGAACATCTCATTCTATGAACAAAGTCCGTTCTCTGCCTCGGGCATTGCCATGTTTGGTTTAATGTTATCTCGAGACCTTTCGGATGAGAAAGTCCAATCAAAAGATTATCTTTCTATGTTTGATTGCTTTGAGCAGATTTTTGCAAGGTTTGATTCAATAACTCCAATTGGTTTCGCCTATTGTTATGTATATCTAGCAAGGGGTTCTTTTTCGGTATGTCGTGAAGTAAGATGTGATCTCACCAAAGGTGGTTGGGGGCTAATTTCAGATTTCCCCCTTGTAATTCCTCCTAAGTAGTAGTAGGAAAGCTGGAATAAAAAAAATTAAATCCAGATTTCTTCTTGTAGACTACTACTTATAAACTTATGGGGGAAACTGGAATGGTAAAAATCTATGACCAGAATTCCACCTTAAAATTCCACCAGAGAGGGAAAAGTGGAATTTCGGCAGCACCATTTTAATAATAAGTAAGAAATGAAATGACACTTAGCTAGTATAAAAGTAGATAAAAGCTGGTCACATTTCTACCTGTCACCCGGTGCCCACCCGCGCTCACAACCAGAGAGGTTTTGAAACCGATGATTCACAGACATTCCCGTTTAGGTCGCTCAAAGGCCGTCGAGTCAAGTCTAGAGTAGACAATGCCTGTATTGGTAGAACTTGTTTGTAACCTGATTGATTGGACTGAGATTGCCTTGGTTCGCTTGTGATTCATCTAATCTGTAAATTTTTACTAAGTACCTCAACCTCACCTCAACAGCCAATATTGGTCCACTGCTGGACGCAGGCCTCCCCTGATTGGGCGAGTGTGTGGGTTGGTGGGCTCGCCGGCCATGTAAAGGAGGAAGAGGGGACGCCAGTCGGGCCGCGGTAGGTTTTAAATGTTCCCGTGGTTCGGCGAAAATGGCGAGAGAGGGGACACCGGAGCGGGACCGGGAATTACGTCCTTCTCAGAGCGTCGAGTCCCACATAATTCTGATCCCCACAGACCAGTTTTTTCGTAAACGAATTTCCTCGCCGAATAAAAAAAGGCCTCCCCTGATAAAAGCCTTGTTAGTTAGTTATTAACTAATGGGGTTAATGCCGATAATCCCCACGCTGAGCATGCGGGTTGGGGATCGCAGTTACTGAACTGCGATCACTGCGGCGATTTTGCACATCGAGCACATACCGTGCTCGATGTCTACCACCGGGTAGAATTGTTCTGCAGGGGGCGCTGCTGCCCGCCCTTCTTGAATATCCCTTAGTCGCCTCTCGACGACACCCGCGGGAAGAGTTGGAGTGGTGCAAATTCTAGGCCGGCACCACACAGCTACAAATTTATACCAAGTACCTTTAAGTAAATGACATAACAACAAGCGAAGCAATCAAAACATTGATCGCTTATTAATCAACTAAGTAGATACAAATAATTCTTTAACACTGAAGGAACGATTTAAATCTTTGCTGAAAGGCATACTCTTAATAACTTTGAAAGGTTAATAATAAAATTAATAACTTTGTAAGTACGCACCTAGTTCTCTCCAAGGTTGGCACCGATAATAATTTGTAAATCTTTTATCGTCATCTACATCGGCAGCCAGATTTTATCCACTGATGGGTGCTTCTCAACTACCCAATCCGAAAACTTGAGCCGATCGCACCAGGTGATTTATTAAATTAATTAGTAAATTAATTCTTTGGAGAAAATAATACTTTAAAATTTTAAATATGTAGTAGACAGTTGAAGAATCAACTGTTTATGCATAATTTACTTGGTTATTGATCAATAATAATGTGAAAGCGAAAGTTTTAATATGAATATAAATCAAAATTATAAAGTATTCAAAAGTAGACATCACAGAAGCGAGTGGCTTCTTCAACTAGTGATCCATCCTCGCAGACTAGTGTGTGTTTTTTTCATTGCATACCTGAGGCTTTAGCGGCTATTACCACATCAGAGAGCTATGAAGTTTCCTCTGATATACATATTAGCTCCGCCATATTGGCTCTTTAAATCATCATCATGCGGGTTGGGGATCCCAGTTCGATGGTGGGTTTGTTCTGCTAGGGCCGGTGGACACCTGCAGGAAGAGTTTGGAGGGTACCAAATTCTAAGCCGCTAGGTACCAACCACAAATTCTTTAAAATACTTCCGCTCCAACTGTCCGCAGAAAGTTTGAAAGCTCCAGCCTCAAAGATAGTTATTTCGAATGATTGGACACCCTGTACCTGTAATTGAGCACTATGATCTTATCTTAACTATCTTAAACGGTCGAAACTTTTTGTTTAGTTGATTTGACAGGTGATTTCCGGCAAATAAAGAACAGCCTTTATGAATGGAGCTAGCAAAACCATTCACCAGAATGTCTCGAATAGATGAATGTAATGTATGTAACATAGTACAGACAGGTATATTACGTATGCCTGATGTATGGAACCATAATGCCTAGCCTAGGCCATGTTTCTGGAACTGTGAACTGCCAAAAGTGCTGAACATTGTCAATTATCAAAAAGGCGTACCTACCATCTACACTTTATACCTGCATCCAAAAACACTTTTGGATAGTTTACTTTGTCATTTCCGGTAAAAACTAGAGCACAAAATTTTAACATTTTGTATTTTTTTGGAAGCCTGATCTTCAACATTTCTCGTCACACCTAGACACATTTTATACACACATCCAAACTTTCACCTGTTATTATGATTATTGTGATTTATTCAAACATACACCTACCTACTGCCAATAAACAACAAAGTAAATTATTTATTCCTCATAATTTAATAATATGAAATGAAAAGTGACCGACATTACGTAATCGGATTAGCTAACGCACTCATTGTAATAAAAGTAATATTTAGTGAGAGTGCGGGGGCGCGCGAAGAAAGTGATATGTATGGCGCGCACAAGCATCTTGACGGTCAATTGCGTAGAGGAGGCCGGAACTGAAGTGAAGAGGCACTATAAGAGACCAGGAAACAGATGAGACAATTTATACATAAATTAAATACATTGGACGATATATCTGGCACAGCGCATCAGCATTGCCATACAGCGTGGCAATGTAGCCAGCGTTTTGGGGACGCTTCCGACTGGTATTGATATGGATCAATACCAGTCGGACCTGTAGACCTGTAGACTGTTTTGTTCAATTGTTTTTTCTCAATTGTATCAATTTGAAACAATTGAGCTAAATGCAGACTGTTGCAATGCAAACAGTTGAAACTTTCAATTGTAAATACAACCATTATAAACTCTGGTTTTTATATTGAAAGATGCTGTTTCTGCTTTTTTAAACGCAGTAGTGTATGATGGATTTTTCTTGGGTTTCCTACTAAAGACCTGTCTGATCTCCCTAAACTCTTTGTCCAAATACCATACTCATTAACCGTAGAAAAATGGCACTCTGAATTTATTTGTTGGAAAGTTTACCTACATATTACCTACCTACTGTACTACCTACTGTGGGATACCGCCTGTGGCTATACTCAACGCACAAACTACCGCGCTATGTTATTATTTTACTTTTATATGTAATTACTTCAGACGGAGTGGTAGTGGTCAGCTATAGAATATTTTTATAATCACTTGGAATTGGAACGCTACAAGCAACATTATGACTTAGCTGATGATGAGCAGATTATGTTTCACATCGACGTAGAAATTGGTGCTCGGTTACATATAGGGTTTTATGAGAAAACGCCCCAATCAAGCAAATAAAAACCACATAGATACTTAATTAACTGTGTTAACGAATTTATGAAATGTTAGTGCTTGGCGACTTTTGTGACATAAAATGTCATATTCTTAACATTTTATGTCACAAAAGTCGTTTTTTTAGTCGTTTTGTTATAGTCAGTAGAGGACAATTAGCATTTTAGTTATTTAAAAAGCACAGCGACTTGTGTTGCATCATCATCTACAGCCTCTATGCTAATCCACGGTTGGACATAAATCTCCCTTCCTCTAACTTATCATACGGGGTAATGCCATAAACACAATGTTGTTGCAAAAGGTCTTTCAAACTGTAAAAAAGCATTTATCAGACAAAAGAACAGAGAGTACCTTTTCTGTGTTCCTTATTAATGTTTGTACGATCTACAAATATTTGTTCCGGGTGTTCTGGTCGTTTCTATGTATAATAAAAATATCTATCTATGTAATAATATTATGTATATCAGTCATCTATTACCCATAATAATATAACACAAGCTCTGCTTATCTTGGGGTAGATGATGCTGTGTGGACTGTCTAGCATTATTTATTTTATGTTTTAGTTATATTTTTTTATTCTCTTAGTTTATTTATATTTTTAACACATTCTCAGCCCAGTGTCAGCTTTGAAGATAAGTAACGACAAAAAATTATAGTCTACACTTACAGTTTACGGCTCTAATATAAATACCATATCCGCTCACGTGTACATGTTAACTCAAGTTAACTTTTTTTAAAAAGCTAAAGTGTACATGGTCACTATAGTGACATGACCACGTGACTAAGTGAAGTGGCACTTAAGTTTGCAACGCTCGGTCACTATTTATTTTTTATCTAAGTATCTGTTTAGTTTGTGTCTGATTAGCGTTTATGGGGGTGTTCCCAAGCGTCTTGGCTATGATAATAACATCTAAGTTGAACATGCACGAAGAAAAAATAATATTTAAAAGATTCGCAAAGTTTGCAAATGCAATTTGCATCGTTGCAATTTTGCAGTTTTGGGGGGCTCTTCCAACTCATTTATTTTTAGTTTTTTGTTCGTAGACCCCTACATATTTTAGTATATTTAAAGAGTGGACATTCTAAGCTACGTAAAAACACCAAAACATGTCAATAAATGTATAAAAAATTTAAACTACAGCCTTTCAAACCCAAACTTTTAGGTAAAAATCAGAATTCATCATTTTCAATCTATGATTTCGAAAATATCCCGCCAAAATTACCGATATAAGCTGGCAATCATAAAAAGCTTGAACCCAGCACACTTGACAGAAAAAACAAGCACACCTCGCGCCCATTGAAAAAATCTCGTCAGTAGCCCTTTTACGCAGACGCCGACCGCATGCGCGCGCGCGCCAAAACTTCCCGCCAAAACGCACGTACACCGGGGGCGGGGTTTATAGTTAGGCCGGTACACGTTAACGGATATTAGTTTTCGCGTGGTTGGAAGATATTAGACTGCGCTCAGTCAGTAGTTTACAAGAAATTAATTTCACGTGAGCTTTTTGCTCGCCATGATGGATGGGAGAACATTAGCGTGAGATTGTGATGATACGTATTACTTTTTGCTTGATTTAATTATAATAAGTACTGCGCCTTTTCTTTAGTATAATAGGCCTAGTTGAACTACCTGTAGACTGTTTGCAACAGTCTGCAGTTAGCTCAATTGTTTCAATTGTAAATACTAGTATACTTAATTTCCTTTGTGAATAAAGATATAGGGCTAGTTATTTTCTTCTTTCTAGTTATTTTTGTGCCTAGAATAATTATAATAAGATAGATTATAGATTATAAATATTAGTCACCTAGCTTAATAATGCCATGCCCTAACAGGGTGCATGTTTGAAACACTTTATCTTTAACACGTTCCCTGTGCAGCCATGATTATGAAGTCGATCCCTACGCACTTTTGATGGTGGGATACTGGCTACTCTAAATGAAAAGTCCTCCGGTTTTCTTGTTAATTAATTCATGTTTACAGGCCTTTGAACTTGTTAGGGCTCGTGCCTCATATGTGGGTCATGCTGCAACTACGGTGAGAACCTCAAAATGCACCACCACCGGTGGGTCATGCACAGGCACAGGCAACGTGTTAAGATCCCCTGTACAACATGATTGCAATAAAATATTCAGTACTAGCTTCTGCCCGCGGCTTCGCACGCGTTGTTTCTACGGAAACGTTCTGAGGTTATTTCTATCCCATGGGAGCTGATTTATGGGATAAAAAGGCTGATCCTATGTTTGATTCCAGGGTTAGACTTACCTGTATGGTAAATTTCAGCCTGATCCGTTCAGTAGTTTTGGCGTGAAGAGGTAACAAACATCCACCCATCTATCCATCCATCCATGCAAACTTTCGCATTTATAATATTAGTGTGATTCTAGAGATCATGCGTCGGACCAAGCCTTCGAAATTTTAGTGAGCAGCAAGAGCGTAAGTATAGTGCAAAAGCTTTTTTCTCTATCGAAAACTTTAATCTCTTCTATTTTCTTGTTTAACGCATTTGAAATCTCTTACTTTGTTAGACATTTTCCCCCAAACAAGGGACTGTTTCGAGTGTTTCTTTGTGGTTGGCGGATAGGATACTCTTATTACCTCGAAGCATTAACTTAAGTTTTACTTAAATCTATACCTCAAAGCATCAAAACGGCTAAAACGATTTTAGTAAATGATGTATCAAAACACTCGTCTAAATTACGGGAGTTTTCTTAGCTACCTACATTTTGCGAAAAAAGTATACCTAAGCGGTTTTATAGTTTTCAATAAATTAGGTACTGGTTTTGTTCCCTGCGCTTTCTAGTTCTTAAAAACTTTCGTCCTATAGGTACCTGACTGATAAAGTGATAAGCAAGCTGCACTAAACTGCAGTTATAAGATTAGTTCTAGAGAAATGTGAAAGCTTTTCTTTGAGGGCAGTGGCGGGCGTTCACCCTTACATTCCATAAATACCTAGGCACCAGGTAGGTCTAGCCTAGGTACATACTCGCACTTGTCCTAGGAACTAGTCTGGACCTGTTAGTCCCGGTTCTAGATTCTAAGCTAGGCTAGGCTGCAAGTGTTTGCGACTATGTAGCGACAAAAACTTGAATGGTGGAGGAATCTACGTCCGGTTAGTAGATAGGTAGATGAATTTATTTTTACGGCTTGACTTGATTTTTTCACGTTATGTTTTCGGGTAGTCAACACAACACGTAACCAAACTAAATTATTTAAACACAAAAATATACCTACTTACATCTTGGTAAAAAGAAATTAGAGCTATGTCAGTATTTTGACGACCTCTGTGGCCCCGCTGCTGAAGCTGCCGCGAAGCACAAAGATGTGCAATCAAATATAGGTTTTGACTCGCAAGTTTTAGATGCATTTTCTATTGACGGCAGGCACTAGATAGCAGACAGCTCGCTGGCTAGGCAAGCCATTTTGTCATTGTAAAATGTAGAAAAATGAGGAGTTTTATTTAGCCCATATTTGAATACCTACCTATTGTTGTGCCGCGCGATGCTGGGAGCCTGTGCTACGTCCTTAAGCACGGGATCATCCCACCCACCGCTAGGTACAGACTAGGGTTGCCAGATAAGGACTTATCATTTCCTGAACATTTCTGTGGTTACAAACGGAGTTGCAGTTTTAGAGTCATAATTCAACTAAGTTCAAATGTTTGCTGTTAGACGGGCAATAGACTCTTTTAAATAAAAATCAACTTCAGCAAGCCTAGCACGGCGTTTTCATCTCTACTCTACACTAGACTAGAAAAGCAAGTTCCTTGTCTTCCTATTCTTTCTATTACCCGAGCATACCGTTTCTCGAAACAAACCCTAGAAAACAGTTTCTTCGTAGACAAGCTCTTTCTATAGCAACGGGAGCGAAACCACAGACAAAACATAAAATGTTGTAAAAAGCTCGTTCTTTGCGTTTCATTACTCGCAAAATATCAACACGAAACAAGAAATACAGTTTATACGTAAAATGAAACGTTTTTATTTTGACATTGACTTGACGTTTCCGACAATTTTGTCATATCATAGCCTATGTCAATGTCATTAGCCCAACCCATGGTCTCCCGCGCGAAAATTTAATTTTCTTTCGGTTTTTTCACCACAGTGAGGGAAGGTAGAAAATAAATATGTGGAGCTCAAAAAAAATTTTGCCGAACAGTGTCTCCAGAAAAAGCCAATGTCTACCCCCGTTCATAATTCTCGTAGAAAAATAATCTATAAATGATGCGAGAGAAACGCGTTTCTAGGTCTCGAGAGGTGTAGAGAATTTTAGAAGAAATGTTTCAATTCTCAAATGTCAAAAGTAGAGTAAATTGATCGGCATGTTCGCAGTGGTAGATTCATCTCTAGAGTAGACTAGAAAACATTTCTATCCGCTCATTCTTTCGAACGCCGTGTTCCCGATCGAAGAAAACTTTCTACTCTCTACATCTAAATGTCATTTTTATGTCATTTTAAATCTATTCTACCCTAGACAAGAAACGGCGTGCTAGGCCCGCAGGTATTCTCAAACATAAAAACTGATGAACTGATATATGGAATAAAAAGTAGCCGATGTTTGATTTCAGCCCGATGCGTTCAGTAGGTGTGGCGTAAAGAGGTAACCAACAGCCAAACATCTAAACATCCATCCAAACTTCCGCTTTGTGGGAAAAACTAGTAATCATGAATTCCGGGATAGTAAAGAATAATTACTGGACACGGGACCACTCGTGAAATTCCGAGACTTTCCCGGAATGCCCGGCCATCTGGCAGCCCTAGTACCACTAGTACAGACCGGCCTCACTTCGCTTTTCTTGTTCCCTGCGTACAGAAACCAACCTGCGAACATTTCCTGTCTGTTCTCAAGCTCACACAATCGCCAGTAGGCACAATTTCTCTATCAATAAGATTGTATTGTGCGCGTCCGTTCACCTCGGGTTAAGCGGTCGACGTCTGACCTCCGCGGAAGAATGGATGTCAGTTGGCTTTTGATTGGTTGGGGTTATACCTTTCGCATTCACTGGCCAGCCTCAGTGGAACTGCTAGGGCGCGCGGCTGCATAGGTCCCTCGGCCCACACTCGGTGATAAAACTTTCAGTGCCCATCACTCACATCTGCTAGTTCAGCGGAACGGAGCCTGGGCAGTGAATTCGTTAAACTGACGCACGGGCATTTACTTGGGGGAACCTACTATAGTACCTATAGTAGCTTGCTTCGAGTTTATGCCAGTAAAAGTCGATTATTTTCTTACAGTACAAAGCGTACCTTATAATGTCTTAAATTTTTTCACCAAGTTAAAATTATAGCTTCGAAAAACACTTCTTAGTATCTAGGCACAGTACTATTATTTAACTTTGACATTATAAGTAAAACAGCACGCTTGAGTTTCATTTAATTCGTTCCACAGCTTCACTCTGACCGGGAATTTGCCCTGAAATAATAAAAAACATTAAAGAAAACAATTGAACAAGAATGCTTGTGAATCGACCTCCACCTTCACTCAGGCTGTGGACGTCCTAAGAGTCGTCTTAGGAACCTACCAGAAGAAGCGCTGTTGCTTTCTTCTGTGTATTTTACCAACCCCTCTGCAATCACCAATCCAAATTTAATGATGGGTAGTATTTAAACGACTGACTGTAAATTAAAGTTTAGTGACAAAAATAATTAATTTACGTTACCTTTAGTATTACCAAACGTTATCTAATCTGTGGTATTACTATGTGAGCGACTGACTGGGAGTGACGAGAAATGAACCGAACAGCAACTTACAAACATTAATTTTAGTTACATAAATTACAAAATGTGAAGTTGGGCGGGCTTCGTTATTAGTAAGTTAATGTTCCGTAAGTTAATCTCCCGCTTCGCGGGGGGGGTGGGACGCCTACAGGTCGAGTCAAATCAAGGTCGAATTGCTTTATTTCTAGTCGGTCACTCAGTTATTTAGTCGCTCAAGTTATTAAAACAGTATCTCATCATCACAAGCTAAGTTTTTTTATTCGATCGTTTTATAATTCCCCTTTAAGGCTCCTCCTCCCCGAACACTAGCGCCGCCACATATTTTATCTTATTATTACGTCAAAGAAAGGAAATTCCAAAAATGACGTTGGGCAATTTGTGATACCTCTCATAAGCATTTTTTTAACGCCTCTGTAATAGTTTTATTTTGTATAGTTTATACAGAGATGCGAAAATAGAGTTTGGTGGCCACCAAGGGCAACATCGTATCTCTGCCTAAACTATACAAAATAAAACTATTACAGAGGCGTTAAAAAAATGCTTATCATAGGTGTCACAAATTGCCCAACGTAATTTTTGGAATTTCCTTTCTTCGACGTAATAATAAGATAAAATATGTGGCGGCGCTAGTGTTCGGGGAGGTAGAGCCTATACCTAGTGTTTTCCTATAGATATAACATTGGCGACGAGGATGGGATCCGAACCCACGCGTGCAAAGCACGTTCAAAGCATATTCACGGACGTGTGTGCTGAGGAATCGAAGAAATGGTGAATGGCAAATCATAGTGACGAAAAAACCACACGTTTTCGTTCCTTGTGTGACAGTGAAATCATAATTACTTGTCCTTCCACATGTTATTTGATAGTCAGTCTACGCAAACTTATAGGCTCGCCTGGCCATGACTTGGCAAACATGTGTACGCAAGGACGCAAAGTGAACGCGAAAGTTATAAATCTATACCACAATACTTAAAGGTAGAACCATTATGCGGCAAATCTCATAATGCGTGACGTACGTTGCGTAGACTGGGCTCAGTCAGTATGTTTCTACGTTCATTTCTTACCGTAGCTTTCTTATCCAACACGAGGTCCACATCGAAGATCCTCCGCTCCTGAGCCTCCAGCGGACAGGAGAGGAATCCGCAGCCATCCTTTGGCGGCAGGATCACCGTCGAGAATGTCTCGTCGTTCCTAACGTCGCCACAGATGGACAGCTTCAGTTTGTGCGCAGAGAATTCTGGAAGTCAAAGTAAGTCGTGAGTGGTTTTTACAGGTTTTTTCACAAATTAAATTATTCTATTCTATTCTAAATTCGAAACCGCAACCGCAACCGCGACAGCCTGTAGGAGGCCTGATAAGCGCCCTATTGGCTTTTATTACATAGGGGGTAATGCCCATAATCCCCACGCTGTGCATGCAGGTTGGGGATAGCAGTTAGGTGGTAGAATTATTCTGCAGGGGCGCTGCTGCCCGCCCCCGGTGGATATCCCTTAGTCGCCTCTTTCGACACCAGCGGGAAGAGTCTGGGTGGTGCAAATTCTAAGCCGGCACCACACAGTCAGATTTCAAGTCCATTGGTTGCGGGTTCGATTTCCGCCTCGGGACAAATGTTTGTACGATCTGCAGACATTTGTCCAGGGCGTTCTGGATGTTTTCTATGTACTTACTTATAATAAAAAATTGGTTGTCTGTAAAGTCGGTTAACTGACGATAGTTGAACGTGACAACGTCTTAAGAAAATACTGATGGAATGGTAGCATTTGAGACTCGATCAAAACATGTAAATGTACTATAGTATAGCAGCTGTCCACGCAGACGCATCGCTCACTCAAGTAGGAGAGAGACGGATGTCGAGCGCTCTCGCTTGCACTTCAAGCCTTACATGGAACGCCTCAGAGCGAGGTAACGCCGCATGACGTCATGAGCGAGGTAACGCCGCATGACGTGATGTTTTTTCGTGCGTGCAGCCGGCTCTATCGAATTATAAGACGTTGTCACGTCAAAAATTATCTATCTATGTATGTAGTGTATTGTATTACTTATGTATACTTAACAGTTATCTAGTAGGTAGGTACCCATAACACAAGCTCTGTTTAGTTTGGGGCTAGATAATGCTGTGTGCATTGTCCAGCATTTTTTTAAAAGTTTTAAGTTTTTTCAAAACAATCACCTAATTATTTCGAAGTCCATAGTAAAATTTCAAGTTTGCTTACTCGGCATCAAGTTAAGAGTCATCCCATACTTCTTGTTCTTCTTCATGGAGCAGAACCCTGGCGCCATGTCACACGGGTCCACCTCCACGCTGAACACGGAGCACTGGCTCTGATCAACTGGAATACCACAAACCAATTGGTTTACTCATGGACTGGTGCGTCTTATTTGGTTGGTAAAAATCCATGGTTGGTTTAGCATTACAAAACTCTGTGAAACACTACGATACAACTTACGAAAAAACTCATAAGTACTCTCCACAGGTAGGTAAGATTAGGCAAAAATTAGGAATGTTGTAGAAACACTGATTTAGGGAGAGACTTGCTAAATTTTCAGCTAGAGTTTCGTTCTTAGTTTTTATTTGTAAAATATTATAAATCGGTGTGGTCGCTCAGCGACAAATTGTGAAAAAAGAAAAATGTAATACTTAACATTAATACTTACACTAAACTTTTAAATTTAAACCAACAAGAAAATAAAGATCTACCTATAGGTACACTCCACTTAATATCGTATCATTAAAGAACTCTGTTAAAACATGTAGTTAGTAGATACCAAATATGTATAGGAATTGAAAAGATTTGTTCAATGAATTGGTATTCTATGATCAGATCAGATCACATTTCTCATCAGCAAACATTAGAATAACTCAAATAATTAGAACTTACCATCTTTACAAAACTTTTTGGTCACAAACCCCTCGCCGTGAACAGCGACAAACAAAAACAAAGCGAAATACAAAGACAACATCTCCGACACCACATGCAATCAATACTGGCACTAGCTCATGTCCCAGGAACAACACGTTATTGTTTACATTTACATCTAAGTACCAACTACGTTAAGCAAATGCTCATAAGTTTTTTATGTGTAGGTACATATTTGCTCAAATCCAATTCAATTGGTAAATAGGTTTTGAAATATGAATACCCATCTTAAAATAACTGTAGGTTGTATCTAAGGAACTGAAACGTGCTGTTACAACGAACAAAGAGATTGCAGTTTAATAAATAGTTATTTTGGCTTCTGGTCGTTATTGCCAATCTAGTGATAAGCGGTTGACGTTTTCTGACCTGAATTGAGGGTAGGTCACTCTTATCACAACTCATGTTTTGCTAAGAGAACTACTAACTTGTACCAACTGTATTTATTTCGTTGAATAAAGTCTCTGAGGGAATAATATCACTATATTATGCTTATTTACTCTAGAAAACAGAGCAGAGTAAGCAGAGTTGTTCTCATTCCGACTCAGGTACTTACCTATTTGTCAACAGAGGAAAACAAACGATTCTCTTAGGTCCAATTTCACCGTTTTCTGCCAAAACTGAGATCAAGAAAACTAAGTTCAGCTTGATCGAGTTCAAATTTGTAATACCTATTGTGTGACATGACAGCTCTTGAACTCGGTTTAGCGCTTGAAGCGGATTAACTTTATGTCGGTAAAATGCGCTGAACTCGTTTAAAGCGTTTAAACTCAGTTTATGTTATACTGGTTGGAATTTTTGGACGGGACGGTAAGGGCACGTACCATAACCGTTGAAGATACATGAAAATGGTCTTAGGAAACTACCCATCCATTTTAGAAATAATATCATCCCCATTCACAGATTTTCAAAAAAGTTAAAGATTTCGAAAAAATGAGCGTTTTTCACATAAACTTTTTTGATGCCAATCGACCCAGATCTTATATACCACTACTCGTACTATTATACTAATCAAATAGTTCTTGGGACCAACTAAGATTTGAGTAGGTACCTACTAGAAAAGTCAGATATCGCAAAAAACTTTTCCCATATATTTTGTACGGAAATCAAGTCTTTTTAAAACTTTTTGTATCCTTAGGTTGGATGCCAAAAATACTGGGTTGAATAGAAAATTAGAGTTAGAACAATTTATTTTCACTTTTTTCCAATCCTGCTTTCCATAGTCTTCCCGTGACCAGGATCGCTGTAACGCGGTAGAAACGTAGGGGAAATAATAACAAAAGGTACGCGATAAATACCCGATAAAATCATTAACTATGACGAAGCATGTATTCGCTTTCTCTATGCAAATGTTTTTTTCCCTATAGTAAGGTAGGTACCCTACCTACCACGCTAACGAAGTTGCGGGTAACAGATGGTTATTAATAATATGTCAAACTCTGACTGTGTGGTTTTTTCTCTGATTTGGGACGTTTAGACATGCTAAAAACCATCCACCTGTCACGTTCAATTGCAACAGTGAAATTGGATCATAATTATGATCCATATAACATTATTATGCTTTACTAAAAAATAACGCTTCAATGCTATTGGATGAGTGGGTACAACTACAAAAATCTTTAACAAACGCATCTCTGAATCGGAGAATGATTTTGCACATCGCCAACATTTTGAACGACACCGACGACACCCGTCAGCCATAGGATAGAGGAAAAAATCAATTTTACGTGCAGGAGCAGGGGGTCTATTCGCTTTCTACGAAATCGACAATTGCGTGCCATGTTTTGTCAAATTGCTATTCTAATTCATCAAAACTCGAAGCTACGGCACGAAGCTTGAAATGGCGGCTTTTGCGGCGGCCACCTCTATTATAATGGGCAAAATGTACGAACGAAACATTAAATTTGACAGCATTTTTTCAAGAACCACTGTCAATTTGCACGGTAGCTACAAAGCTACCTTTTCATTTTTGTAATGTGTTTTTTCACCATATTTTGTCCATTTATCACTAAAATTTCGGTAGATTTATGATTGTTAAAATATTTTATACACGTAGCGTCCTAAATTATTGAAATTTACTCATGATATTTGAAGATCACTCTCCGTTTCATAATTTTCAGAAAAGCGACTCTACCGCCATCTCTTAGCAAAGCCTACAACTAACAACTTCCCCCAGCTGACGACGAAGTTCTTATTTTTACCAAAACTTGGCGCTAAAACCGCTCTTTTTAGGGTTCCGTACCTCAAATGGAAAAAGGAACGCCTATAATATTAATTCTTAATTTCAGACACAAGATCCATTTTTGAGGTGATAAAAAAGGAAAGTTACATAAAAATCATAATATATTAAATATAAAATTCAAGGTACAAGGTTGAGTACTTAGTACGTCAAGTGGCAATATTCACCCTCCGTCTGTATGTAAAGGGAAAGGGTCCGATAACATCAGACGGTCAGATGGGCTTACAATAGTGTCGTTTTTACACATGTCAACCTCTGGACGTTAATGTAATGACGCAATTCTCTTTCTTTGGATGGCATTGAAAGAGTCTACACGGGATAATATAGATTATAGAATCACTCGTGACAGCCGTTTACGTTTAAACTTAGCAAAGAGCTAGCGCAAATAAAGAGGAATATCCGAAAACCATAAATTATTTAAAGTTACGTAGGTAATTACAAAAATTATTTTTTGATGTTCGCAATAAAACCTATACGTAAGCCTTTACAGTACTTCCCGTTGACCTAGAATCACGAAATTTGGCAAAAAGCAAGGTCTTACAGCACAAGGAAATGTATTTTTATCTTTAAGTAAAGAGAAATAACCGAAAACCGTTCATTTTAGCAAAATCACCAAAAAAAAACGCAGTGTGTCTGTGTAAATTATTCGGCTCACAAATATATGTTTCCAGTATAAATGTAAGCGGGTTAACTTTGAACCTAGTTTGTGTTGGAAGAACACCAACGCTTCATCCCTTAACAAGGTATAATGAAGTCATCATTAGGGTAAATATAAGTTTGTTCGGAACCCTCGCACAAGTCCTACTCGTACTTGACTTGTTTTTATTTAATCTGTCCAAGGTTTCTATGCTCTCTGGTGGTTTCATTCACATGATCGTTCACGAAGGTAGTTGGGTGTGCCCGGATCTCGCCCGAATGAAAAATGCCCACCCGACAGAGAAACAGAATAGCTATCGCTTGCGTGCGTCGGCCGCATGTCATCGGCATCGACAGTGTCGGTTGCGGAGGATTGTAATAGGGCCCCAGGTACGGTGTTTATATTAGTTCCTACGAAATTTATTTTTCATGTTTTTTTTTGCATAAGAAAAACTTTATTCACAAACAAAAATAAAATCAACTAATAGAAATAAATTACAACTAGTATTTACAATGAAACAATTGAGCTAACTGCAGACTGTTGCAAACAATCTACAGGTAGCTCAACTCATGAATTTATTTACCACTTTGCCGACGTGATTATATAATACCCATGTATAATTGTAAACCCATGCAAACACAGGTACAGCTTTCTAGTACTTTAAGAGTATCTGAGCAAAGCCGTGGACAGAGACAGACAAACGAGACGGATGGACATTTGGACATGGTGAACATTCATAGTCCCACTGCCGCACCAGGGTTCACTCGCTGATTACAAGTACAATATTTCACTTAAAAAAAATATAAAGCGTACCTAGGTCGTACGCAAAAATGAGGAAAAAGAAAACATAATCCTTAGTCAAACGATTTATTTTTTTTCCTTTACCAACTGCACGCTCGTGATGAAGCAACATATTTGCCGTGGATTTTCTGCGTTCCAAACTTTCCAGGTCATAGGGTATATGCCCTGAAAAAGAAACAGTAAAGGTATATTCAATAAAGCCTAACTGAACACTTCTATTTCTATGGAAACTGGGACGCGCAATAGCTACAAAGTTCTCGTACCCGGAAAGTAGGAGTTTCCTCTATGGCTCCAACCTAGGAGAAGATACGAGTAGATAGATAGAGTAGTTAGCTAGTTGACTAGTTTTAATAAATAATGTTAACTTGGTAAAAGCCCCCCTGTTTGGGAGAACCATGATCAGCATGGGCGATGTGTGCTGATGATGAAGAATTAATCAATAGGATGCAATGCACCGTCCGACACATCGTCGCTTTCCATCACGTGAGATTGTGGTCAAATGAAGGTATAGACTAGGTAGGACTAGGTACTAGGTAGGACTAGGTACTAGGTAGGACTAGGTACTAGGTAGGACTAGGTATAGGTAGACTATAAAAAAGTAGTTGATGGAACTCTCTGGAACTGAAAATAGCGCGCTGATGAAGCCGCGGGTAGATGATATGATGATGCGGGATGCACTGAAAACCAGCGCTGGGCAGACACACCAGGTCTACCCAGCACAATGCAGAGTGTCGGCCATATTTGCCCTAATCCTGCTACGCACAGCTGTGTGGTGCCGGCTTAGAATTTGCACCATCCCAACTCTTCCCGCGGGTGTCGTAAGAGGCGACTAAGGGATATCCACCGGGGGCGGGCAGCAGCGCCCCCTGTAGAACATTCTACCACCGAACTGCGATCCCCAACCCGCATGCCCAGCGTGGGGATTATGGGCATTACCCCCATGAGATAAAAGCCAATAAGGCGTTTATCAGGGGGAGGCCTGCGTCCAGCAGGCTGTTGAGGTTGAGGTTGAGGTTGCTACGCACAAAAATTTGATCAAATTTTTTTTTGTGTTTAGTTATTAGTTAATGTGTTGTGTATTAAATTAAAATCAAATTATTTTCTTTCTTTCATCCCCATCTGTGTAGTCCACACCTTCAACTTCAATAATATACGCCCTTCCGCAAACGGTGAGGTAGGCTTGTTACAAGCTTTTGTTCCACGCACCTTTGGCAGTTTAGTTCCTAGATATAGGTCGTAGCTGAAGGTTTGTGACTGGCCGTCCACGGAGGGACAGGTGGTGAGCTTGCAGGCGTCGTCGTCTTCCATGGCATCGAACCGAGTGCTTTCGTAGTACACGCCGGTCTTCAGGCTGGTTGCGTTGAACTCTGTAAGTAATGGATATATTATGAGTGTTATGAAATTATGAGAAACTAGCTTCTGCCCGCGACTTCGCACGCGTAGTTTCGGTAAAATAAGTAGCCTATTATCTAAGTTAGGCTATGTTCAAAATGCACGCCAAATTTCATCTTGATCTTTTTAGTAGTTTAGGAGATCCCAGGTTACGAAAACTCAGATTTCACATACTTTTACTTTAGTAGGATATGAACTAAACGTTCTCTATTTTTCTCCTGTTACTCAGACGATTTTCATCGCAGTAGAAAAGGGACTTACTAGGTATAAAGTCAAATTGCAAGTGTGCCGCTTCTCCCTTCGTCAATTTGCAAAGGTTTTTCTTGTGCGTCGTGCACGGGTCGATACGAACCTCGGTCACGGTGCATGCGTCGCCCGGAACTGCAATCAGAGAACATTCCTATAAATATATATTTATTTACCCACTCATATTACTAACTAGTTCTTGACGTTAACGCATTCACTGCCCAGCCTCACCGCCACACCATGATCGAGAGTCGCAGACGCAGGTCTTGGGCCATGAACGGGTTAGTGTATGCTCTTTCGATTTGGCTAAATCCACCCTATTTGCCCGACTATAAAGGATCTTCCTTGGAAGTTTTTGGGGTGTAGTGAGGTGGTTACGTAAGTTCTGAAGGTAGGTAGGTACTCTCACTTGAAGTGAAATGAAATAAAATGAAATAAGTTTATTTAGCACGACACAAAAAATATTGAAAAGGAAACACTAAGCTAGGAATTTGCGATTAAATTGAAGAAAAAAATTAATATTTTTTTTTTTTTTTTTTTCATTTATTTATGTTACATAATTATTAACTTATCTTATCTACAGCTAACATAAACCGTAATTCGGTTTGTCCGTCAGCCTCAGTCTCTAAGGTACAATATAGTTATTATTATAAATAGTTGGTACTATGTATCTTCCTACGTAAGTTGGTAGTTTAACACAGTAAACTCGTACACGAATAAAAACAAAATAAACACACACCGAAGTTTCACATCAGAAACTAAATGTAAGCTAAGCAAATACTAGCGGGGTACATTGATTGGCTGTCCGGTGTGCGAGCGACAGTATAACAATAACGCTCGTACGTCAGCGCATGGAGTGAACTGGGGCCCTATTACAATTCTCCGCAACCGACACTGTCGATGCCGATGACATGCGGCCGACGCACGCAAGCGATAGCTATTCTGTTTCTCTGTCGGGTGGGCATTTTTCATTCGGGCGAGATCCGGGCACACCCAACTACCTTCGTGAACGATCATGTGAATGAAACTACCAGAGAGCATAGAAACCTTGGACAGATTAAATAAAAACAAGTCAAGTACGAGTTGGACTTGCGCGAGGGTTCCGAACAAACTTATATTTACCCTAATGAGGACTTCATTATACCTTGTTAAGGGATGAAGCGTTGGTGTTCTTCCAACACAAACTAGGTTCAAAGTTAACCCGCTTACACTTATACTGGAAATATATATTTGTGAGCCGAATAATTTACACAGACACACTGCGTTTTTTTTGGTGATTTTGCTAAAATGAACGGTTTTCGGTTATTTCTCTTTACTTAAAGATAAAAATACATTTCCTTGTGCTGTAAGACCTTGCTTCTTGCCAAATTTCGTGATTCTAGATCAACGGGAAGTACTTTAAAGGCTTACGTATAGGTTTTATTGCGAACATCAAAAAATAATTTTTGTAATTACCTATGTAACTTTAAATAATTTATGGTTTTCGGATATTCCTCTTTATTTGCGCTAGCTCTTTGCTAAGTTTAAACGTAAAAGGCTGTCACGAGTGATTCTATAATCTGTAATATCCCGTGTAGACTCTTTCAATGCCATCCAAAGAAAGAGAATTGCGTCATTAACGTCCAGAGGTTGACATGTGTAAAAATGACACTATTGTAAGCCTATCTGACCGTCTGATGTTATTGGACCCTTACATACAGACGGAGGGTGAATATTGCCACCTGACATACTAAGTACTCAACCTAGTACCTTGAATTTTATATTTAATATATTATGATTTTTATTTAACTTTCCTTTTTTATCACCTCAAAAATGGATCTTGTGTCTGAAATTAAGAATTAATATTATAGGCGTTCCTTTTTCCATTCGAGGTGCGGAACCCTCAAAAGAGCGGTTTTAGCGCCAAGTTTTGGTAAAATTAAGAACTTCGTCGTCAGCTGGGGGAAGTTGTTAGTTGTAGGCTTTGCTAAGAGATGGCGGTAGAGCCGCGTTTCTGAAAATTATGAAACGGAGAGTGATCTTCAAATAGCATGAGTAAATTTCAATAATTTAGGACGCTACGTGTATAAAATATTTTAACAATCATAAATCTACTGAAATTTTAGTGATAAATGGACAAAATATGGTGAAAAAACACCTTACGAAAATGAAAAGGTAGCTTTGTAGCTACCGTGCAAATTGACAGTGGTTCTTGAAAAAATGCTGTCAAATTTAATGTTTCGTTCGTACATTTTGCCCATTAGAATAGAGGTGGCCGCCGCAAAAGCCGCCATTTCAAGCTTCGTGCCGTAGCTTCGAGTTTTGATGAATTAGAATAGCAATTTGACAAAACGCAGCACGCAACTGTCGATTTCGTCGAAAGCGAATAGACCCCCTGATAACATTATACAGGGTTATTTCTAAAATGAAGTTACGATCGATATTTTTGAATAAATTTTTTGTGTTTGTTTTTATTTTATGTTATAGTTTAGTTAGTTATAATAAAGTTAGCAAGAATTATAAGTTTTTAGTAATTTGAGTTTATAAATTTTGTTATAGATCATAGTAGTATTTTTTAATTTTTAATTTATAGTTTTCGTCGTTAATATTAGAAGAGATTTCAAAGGGTATTTTGTTAATTAAGTTAGGTATTAGATATCTATTTGTACGTTTCCCGTAGTAGTTATAAACTCTGGGTATTACAAGTTTATCTTGGGTTATTTTTCTTGTCGTAATCTTATGCCTAATTTTTATTTGCAAGTCTTTGTTTGGGAATTGTTCTGTCAGAATGTTCATTTTAAATTTTGTATGAATGGGTAATATTTTACAGTATTTGTATATTCCAGTAATGTTGTCATCTCTATATAGCTTCATTTTAATTTTATTTGGTATTATTATTTTAAGTATTCTCAGCTGAATATTATAGATTTTGTCTAGGTAGGATTTGAATGTTTTACCGTAGCTTGTTAGCCCGTATGATATTAGTGACTCGGCTAGCGAGTTATATAAATTAATTAGGACGTGAAAAGGTACTTTATATTTTAGTATTGCAAATTTAGCTAGCATTGCCCTCAGCTTGTTACATACATGGTCAATATGTTGACTCCAATTGAATCTATCTATATAATAAAATAATAAAATTATAGTACTTATGCAAGTTAAAAATTAAAATTTAAAAGTTAAAAAAAAAAGTACTTACTTAGATTTGTATCATAATGATAAATAAGTAACCATGATGCTAATTGAAGTGAAGACTTTAGGACGTTTCTAAGTGTCCTTTGCGGTTTAATAGAAAAATGAAAACAGAGATGCTTTCACAGCTACAATACAACCTGTGTTGATTGTCCAGCATTAGTTAATGATTATATCGGGTATTTATCGCGTACCTTTTGTTGTTGGCGACTAGTCACCCCGTGACCACGATCGCTGTAACGCGGTAGAAACGTAGGGGAAATAAAACAAAAGGTACGCAATAAATACCCGATATGATCATGAACTATGTTAACAAATATAAAAAGTTTTATGTCCAGCATTAGGTATTATTATTTTATTTATGTACCTATAATGTACCTCGGAATGCGAAGAATACGACTTACCATTCTTGCACGGCTTTATGAAGGCGACTTCATAGTTCGCCACCACCACTGCCACCAAACCAACCAGAACCAGGAGTGTGCTCGACGCCATTGTTCACGCAAAACTGACACACAATAACCAGAGTCCAGACCTCGGGGGCCGATTCTGATAAGCTTAATCGAGACGATGCGCCAAATGAATTTCAACTCTAAGAACTTTCTCAAATATAGGTATGTGGAGCAGCAATCCGACTGAAACTATCAAATCGAGTTGCACGCTACGTCGCAGACGTAATCAAACTGTATGGTGGTAATTTGCGAACAGAAGGCGCTTGAATGCCGAGCCAACGTAAGAACGAGCCGAATGGCCGCCTTAATCAAATCGCAAGCAATCAAAATTTGATCCGAAAAGGCGCTATATCTTTACAAAACTAGTCCTAGAGTCGAGGCCTTATTAAAGTCACTTCGACCACTATCAGCTTCTTTGACCCGGGCTGCGACACCAGATAAAATGCTGATAAATGTTATTGATATTCGTGTAAAAGTTCTTTGTGACCAACTCAATGGCGGTGATTAGATAATTAGTGCTGTAATTACGGTTATTAGGTAGAATAGTTAAATAACGAGGTCTATGGGACTGTGAATTTTATTGATTAACTCACTACTTGTACGAGTCATCATAAACATCATTTGTTTTCTTTAATTTGACATCATATCCAGCATGTGGACGGAAACTTTTCTACGGCAAAGTCTATGTCATTGATGAGTTTTTTTTCATCGTTCTATGTTTCCCTTTCCATCTTAAAACAACAACAACTCTATCTGTCCACTCTTCATTAGTCTACCTGATATTCCTTTAGTTATTTTGTTAATTATTCCTTTTTTGTGTCTTTTTGCTCTATTTTATGAATTATTGCAGTTTCTGTTTTTTAAAGTGGGTACTTTTATGTACTTACATAGTTTTAAAAAATTGTCCAATTCAAAATCAACCTTTAAACAATAATGAAACAATCATCAAAATCTACTAAGAATTGGCGAAGATATCACCAAAATTGTTGTAACTAGTCGTGATTTTTCAAATGTAAGTAAGTATAATGTTGTTTTTTAAGCTTGTCGGGATAAATACTAATTCCGCGGGAATTAGATTTTTATGGGACCAATTCGGAATCTTCTCCATGTTATAGCGAAAGAATGTTCATAATCGGTCCCTAATTATCGGCTACATCGACGAAAATACATTTAAAAAAAAAACATAATGACGAATATAGAACAAAATACACACAATGGGAGGAGGCTCCTTGTTTGAATTTTAGAAATCGGTTAAAAATATTATTTCACTGATCAAGGAGTGAAAGTCGGCCCCTTCTTCGTTGTTATGATGTCCTATCTTCGGCCACGGCAGCCAGCCAGTTGCGCAGGACGTATCAAAGTGCCCAAGTGTGTGCGCAAGCACAGGTGCACTCTCTATTCCCTCACTCTCATAATCGGATGGGATGGTAGATCGACACGACCGTGGAGAAGTCAGGCGCAGGACCAACGGCTTAACGTGCTTTTGTTGAAATATTTAATAGGTATTCCAGACTATAAGTAGTTTTATTTATTTGGTTTTACCCACGTCGTCATAGGCACAGAACTAAGTATGTTTGAAAGGTTATCAATCAGGTTCACCTTTTAACAGAAAAAATAACAAGAGTTTTTTGAACTGATCTTAGTTTAGTTGGTTACCGTTCCGCCATAGCCACAGGCTGTGGCCAACCAACCAGGTAGGGAAGACAATGAAAAAACTTATATTAAATTAACTTTTACTTTATTATAGATTCATAAAACTTCTAAAATACATTGCCATGTAAAAATCGTTGTATGTATAAAAGTAACGTAGATTATATTTACAAAACTAGGTATTTACATTATCTTACACACGCTCAACATTCTCTTTGGCATGCCATTGTAGAGTGCGTAAGGTATCATCACCAGCATCAGTTATATTATAGCTTCTAATTAATAGCGAATACTTAATACCTAGTACTGATTTATCTATACTGTAAGTACTTACACGTAGAAAAGTGCTTTTAAGGAGCTTTGCAGACAGATCAACTTTGATCTCCATATTGCGGCAATTGACACCTCGCAACTAACTGTTTACATTACATTGAAACTACATTAGCCTATTACATATGTGTTTTAAAGATTGTATTCTTTAATCACCTTTTTCAAAATTTTATTTTATTCTTTTGTTTGTAGCTAACCTAAGTAACATACCTACCCTATTATCATGTACTTCCATTAGATCGTCGTCTATTGATTTTTACCTAAGTTTTTTAGTAAAATATGTGGCAATTGTGGCAATTTTTAACGAAATATATTAAAAAGTTGATAGGTAGTTTCTTCCACTAAAGTTGCTCTGTCTGCATAGCGCCCAAGACGTATCTTTCATTTAATGTACAGTCGGCTGCAAAAATATGTATGCACTCCCAAGTTTTCAATTTGACTAAATAGTAAGTGTATAGTAATTGTGATAATTTATGTACCGTATTCTGACGAAGTACGATGACTTCTTTGTACGAAAAACGTGTGCATGTCTTTTTATTTGAAAAGTTCCGAGTAAAATAAAAGTTAATCTTTGGAAGTGTATACATGTCTGTGCAGCTGACTGTACATCATTATAATCATCAACGTCATCCGCAGCACACCTTCTCTCAATGTTGGGCTCAAGTCTCCTACAGTCTTCAGTGTTACATGACATACCTATCTACTAGAAATCTTTATCCTCTCGGAATGTTTTCTTGAGTATTAAAATGTTTCTCGTAAAATACTTAAAATAAAAAAATACGGTATCTATTAATTTAGGTCTAAAATTGTGTCCTCTTCATACACACAATTATTACCTATAGCGAGTTTATGTACCTACGTCTGAGCAGTGTGTTTTGCCTCAATACATTCATGACGTCATGCTATATTTTAGAAAGACAAAATCGTTATCTTTCGGCCACACAAACAGCATCCATCGAAACAAACAAAAAATATACACATTAAAAATAATAATGTCAGTCATATTTTTCTAGCGTAGGCACAACATAGAGCTAACTAACCATCGGCACCTAGTTGGTGTCTCAAAATCTCAAACTCTGGCTGTAAATCTCAAACTATAGCCAAAGTAGTAGTGGTAGTATTATGATCGTCCCTCGACATGTGATGTAACTCCTGATGAATCCCAGCTTCCTTGAGGATCCTCATGCGAGGGCCGAGGGGCACCCCTAACGCCCGGAGCTTGTCTTCACCCACGTAGGGCAACTCTGCTGCTCCTACCTTCTCCTTTTCTAAAAGAGCTGCGTATTTCTGGAAAGGAAAACGTTTGTATAAAATATTTTAAACATTTAATTTTCCTGTTGAAATGTCTGTATAGAATATAAATAGTACAGGACCTAAAATGCTGCCTTTCATTACCCATGATATCGATTCTTCATCGTTACGAGTGAAATGACAGTACTTTCTGCAATTTGATTACAGAAATGGACCAACTACGATCAAATAGGTAAGTTTAACCACACCGTGTGATATTGGTGAACTGTTAGACAGTTCAACGAACTAAATTTATAGTTTTACAAAATACTAGCTGCGCCCCGCGGCTACGCCCGCGTGGAAATTTAAAATTATCACTTATGAAAAATAGATGTTGGCCGATTCTCAGACCTACTCCATATGCTCACAAAATTTCATGAGAATCGGTCAAGCCGTTTCGGAGTAGTACGGGAACGAACATTGTGACACGAGAATTTTATATATAAGATATAGGTACCTACCTACTAAATGATTAGAGTTAAGAACGATGAATAATTTAATTAAACAAATTCGGGACAAATGTTTGTACGATCTGCAGACATTAGTCCAGGGCGTTCTGGATGTTTTCTATGTATAGTAAAAAATATCTATCTATGTAGTGTATAATTGTATTATGTATATCAGTTATCTAGTACCCATAACACAAGCTCTGCTTAGCTTGGGGCTAGATAATGCTGTGTGAATGTCCAGCATTATTTATTTATTTATAATTAAAGGTACAATACACACCTCATATCCCAGTTTCTTCAAGAACAGCCTCATGAGAGGCGGCTCGTCTCCAAAGAACTTGGTGAGCCGTTTGACTCGGTCGGGGTTGCTGAACGAGAACGGGTCGGAATGCCGAGTGTGCCCGGAACGGATGTGATGCTGCGATCTGGAAGTAACATGGACATTGTATCAGTAAGGTTTAAAACCATCATTGTTCTATGTTTCTCTAGTATCGATAGTAGGGACGTTGATACCTTTTTGCTAGTAGGTACTACGGCTAAAAGATATGCGGCGAGTCGGGGGAAAAACACAGACAACTTACGAAAAAACGTTCGTCCTCGAGCGTGCATTTGTATATCCTAAGCTGCAAAAGCTGATTTAGAATAGAATCTTTATTAACAAAGACAGACACATAATAGAAACTAATAATACAATCAAATAATAGAAACAAATAAAAGACCTAGTATTTACAATTGAAAAAATTGAGCTAAGTGCAGACTGTTGCGAACAATGTACAGGTAGCTCAGCTGATCCATATCAATACCAGTCGGAACCGTCTGGCGTCCCCAAGACGTGGTTCCCAAACAATTCTACTTACTTGTACATATGCCTGAGCGCCGCGATCTCCGCTCGTATGTTATCAATCTCTTGCACGAGCAGGTGGTGGGTCCGCATCTCGCTCGACAGGTGCGCCACCGAGCGCGCTAGTGTCACCACATGGGACTCCAGGCGTTGGAAGCGTTTGTTTATCCCCTGAAATTATAATTATGTGGTGTCTTAAAACCGTGGCAAGGTCGATAAAGCACTGATTTATTTCTGTTATTCTGTTTATCTACTGAAAAGCCACCCCGTGGATAAACGGTCTATCCACCTCAGCGGGGTGGATTATCGGAATCCTTGTATTATTTTTCTTCCGATTTTTCTCCCACGACTGTGTACCTACACTCATTATTAAAAACAAATATAGAAACGATTGAGATCAACAGGATTCCCCAGTTTTATCCCCTGAGACAAAAAGTAGAAGAAACCTTTTTTAGTTTTGGTTCAAGGTAACATGTGAGGCAGAAGATAAAGCAGTCGTGAACAAGCTAATTTTACAAAAACCCCTCCTGACGATTTGACTTTGAGCCATCATAAAATGCTATGATCAAATCGTCAGGGGTCGCCGTTCTCAAAATTGTTGCACCGATCATTCTTGATGATCATCAATCATCATCGCACCTGGCCGCAGGTCCTACACTACAAATCCGCGCAATAGATACAAATCACACCAAATTCACTACTATATTCTTGATAACGATACATTTCAAACAAGGAACTAAATCAAAATTCGTTTGTGAGTTACGATGGAACAGAAAGACACAGATGGCCAGGTTAATTAAACTTCAACTGGTTAAGCACTCTTTTTGAGACGGTGGTTAAGGACTGAGAGAGAGAGACGAAGGTACAATATTTAACCTGCCAGTTTCGACAAAGAGGCTTATATATAAAGGTAGTTTTCGTATAACCTGATCATGATACCCGCGTTGACAAAAATGTTATCTTTATGGACCATACTGTGCCAAGTCCTGGCGGTTGCGTATAAGAATCGACCCCCTCCAACTCAGCCCGTCGTAAGAGTTTACTAAGAGAACCTATCGGAGAAAGGGCAGCAGCTCGTGTGTATTTTAACAGTTAAACTGCGACCCCCAATCCTTCTGCCAAGTGTGGTTATGGCGAAAACATTCAGCAGTGAACGTGTATATGCTGATCAGTATGGACCATACCTTCAGATCGTTCTTCTTTCTATGGTCATTGGAGCTCCGTCTCTTGTCGCGCGCAGGTCGACTGCTGACTGAGCTGGACGGCAGCGAAGACATTGATCCGTACCGACGCTTTGATGATAACCTGAAATGAGAATCCTGAATGAAATACAAGTCATAAGAGATCTGAACTCAACTTTACCTTTAACTACGAACAAAGGACCCTGTCACCAACATGCATGGTCGTCATGCAGGCGCAGACGCGCCTGCGTATAAAGTTCATAGAAGTTGACTGTTGACTTTGATGCAGGGCGCTTGTTGGTTGGTATGTGAAACAACGGCTCTCCATCCTTGTATTTTTGTATTCTAAGCTTTAAACTTGCTTCAGAATAAGAAAGTGAGTTAGTCACCGAAAACTGTCATAAAGGAATGGAAAGAATAACCATGTCGTAGTTTCTACTAACCTCGACTCCCAAGTCAGATGATGTCCCGCCGTCGGTCGTCTAACCCCAAGCAGTTGTAACACCCCTCCAGACATATTCTCCAGCCCTCGCAGCTGACGTCTGATGGGACGTGCGTCCCCCGCACCCCGTGAACCCTCGCTTTCAGAGCGTGCGTCGAGGAGACAGGATAAGACAGTGTAAATTGTGAGTCATGAAGTGGTTTCTACTGCTCACCTTGGTTCCCATGTTGGATGATGTCCTGCCGTCGGTCGTCTAACCCCAAGCAGTTGTAACACCTCTCCATACATATTCTCCAGCCCTCTTAGCTGTCGTCTGATGGCACGTGCGTCCCCTGCTCCCCGCGACCCCTCGCTGTCAGAGCGTGCGTCGAGGAGAGAGGATAGGTCCAGGCTGCGAGTGGTTGTGGATGTCATGTCGGTGGTGTCTAGACCGAATACTGAAATAATAAAGAGGATTTTAGATACGATACGGATTGGATAAAGGCAACGTTATGAGATAGCAAATATTCAAAAAATATTCGGGAATTTTAATTGTGGCTGCAATTCAACATCTTATTATGTGTCTTTGTTATTGGCGACTGTACTATAATTGCGTGACTAAATTCAGGGTTACAGATCAGCTCAGGGAAAATTTATTTTCCGTTTTGCCATCACTGCTTTACTAAGCTTTCTGAGGACATGTTCTTAAAAAAACCAGGTGTTGCTGGGTAACTTACAGTGCTTCTTGTAGTGATGATCTCGCTTGGAGCTGTGCTTCTTGTGCGCGTGCCAGCGCGGCGAGTCGCGGCCGCGCCGGCGGTCCTCGATGTACTCGGAGGCTCGCCCGGGCAGGCTGAAATGAGGACATGATTTTATTTTACTTGAAACTTAATAGGCTAGTGTCCTAAAAAAATCTAATTAGTCCGGCAGTTAGATTATCAGAAGGTATTGGACACGTACTTTTTCTTTTGACGATTAAACAAAAAATGATAAAGATATAGCCAGTTGAAGTTCCGCGTGACGTCACACCTTGTGACAGTTTTAAGCAAGGTGTAACGTCACTAGTCCCGACTCCTACACTTTGAAGCGCTTTATTTTTCTCATTTATTGTTTGATTGACAAAAGAAAAAAATTGTTGTGTCCAATATCTTCTAATAATCTAACTGATGGACTAAATAGAATCATTTTTTTTACCCAGGACACTACTGTCTATTGTCTAGGTGTTGTTGGCTCGGCTGAGTCATCAAAAACATAGATGTGACAGTCTGTACAGGCCTAAGTCAGTCAAGCGTCGTCATGACTTGGCCAACACGGGCTCTTTTACAGCGATAAAATGTACCTATAATACTTCTTGATGTTTTTGTCAGTGTTGCCCAACTTACCATTTCTTTTACCCTTCTTTTTCCTCATGAGCACCATTAAATCTTGAATCTTCTCTATTGCCATAAATTGCGGGGAAAAGTGTCCGAGAAATTGAAGCTAACAAAATTGAGGTCATGAAAATGATAATCTTTTGCTTGTTAATCCTACCTGTTTCTCTTATGCATATCCGAGGAGGGTGAGAGCGGCGGCAGCGGCGGTGTTACGGAGCTGTCGGAGCTACCCGAGGAGTCCAGCCGCATGCTCGCCAGCTTCGGCTCAAGGATCTGGCGGAGCTCGCATTCTACAAGGTCAGCCCATTCGTTCTCACCACCTGTGAAGTTAGTTTTCGGTAAACTAGGTGATTTAAACGTACATTTTCATCGAGGGTGCACCTTGAAGTACATACAAAGGTTATCATAGGATTAGATCAGAGACCAACAGTTTTATAATAGGACAAGCACAGGGCCATATCTTACGCGTAAATGATATGCAAGTGACAAGAGGAAATATTAAATAGATTACAAAATGCAGGCTGCTCTTAGTACCATATAAAGATTAATACACTCTCGAAGACGTTCATTTTGTTATTCGTCAACTGCGAAAGCTATCAGTATTTTTTTCACGTTTCTCTATCTCGCCTCCTATATGAAACATGCCGCAGGAGGTGAGTGCTTGATTAACTATCGCTTCAGAAAACTACTAAGGTATAAACAAGGAGACATGAAAATGACAGACAAGAGATCCTTACTCGGTCCAGCGACCTGCTGACTCGGCCCAGGTGTTGGCTGCACCCTGGACGCTACGGCATCAGAGTCCGCCGACGTATCATGTATACTTGGTTCAGGTCTTCGTCCACTGGAGTAAGCAACGCTGCCTCTGCCAGAATCCACGTTGGATGACTGCCCGCCGTTTTTGTCGTAATCTAAAACGCGTTTGGCTGGTTTTAGAAATATTTTAGCTGTCTATGTTTTCTTGACTTTTGATGATTGTTAAATGTACTTCGGTTGTTCACGGGTATCATCGCTAACCATTTCTTAAGCCAGGTAATAAAACATAAGTGGCGATTCATATAATGTTTATGACTTCCTCAAAAAGATTGATTTTGAATCGGTCATAAATTCACTGGACTTTATTAGGTTGTATAGTCTGCTGATTGATGGTAGGTTAGGTAGGTATTTATGGTAGGTTAGGTAGTAGGTATTTATGGTAGGTTAGGTAGGTATTTATCTACCTACTTCAATTTTCTCGGTTAAGTTGTGTCATTTTATCTGAAATACAACTTTTTGATTCACAGAAATCCCCACCACGTAATATTTAAAAAAGTTGGCATACGGGCATTTCTGACTTTTTTAGGGTTCCGTACCTGAAAAGGAAAAAAGGAATCCTAATAGGATCACTTAGTTCTCCGTCTGTCTGTCTGTGCGTCAGTCAACCCTCTTTTATCAGGACCGCATGTAGGTACCGAATGGAAATTAACATTAACATCCAATACTCAAGTCAGTGACAAGTGACAAAACAAAACGCAACACTCGCCGAGCTAGTTATTTTGTTTTGACCAAGGTTAGAACGAATTACGGCAAAAAAATGTTTACTTTTGAAGGAGCACAGCTGTATAATAAACTACCCGAAACATTAAAAAATGTAAGCTCGTTTCATACCTTTAAATCTGAACTTGCTAGTTTTGATAAGGAAAATTGGCCAATTTTATAAGATTGTTTAATTCTAGCAAGTGTAGTAAGTAATATAATTTTATTTAATGTGTATCTACCTTTTACCTTTTTTGTACTTAGCTTTTCAATTATGCAAAACTGTAATTACTACCTACAGACCGAACAACAACTTTAACTTTTATACCTAAATTGTTTACACTAAGCTAAATTACTATTCTCATGTAAGTGACTGTGTCTTTTTTGAGAATAAATATCTTTAAACCTAAGTCCGTAATCTCTCGGAGCCTAGAAGTTTGATTTATACCTTGGAGCATAAATCAAACTTCTAAGTAAAAGTTACAGCCGTTTATGCCCGAGTATTTTGAAATTTCCAAGGGAATCCTCCAAGTGCACACAAAACCTATAGGACCTGTACTTCTAGTTGATGACCTAGAATCATACAATTTAGCAAGCAAGGTCTTTTATCACAAGTAAAGGTAAAACTCGTCGTAAAAATCATAAAAGTAAAGGGCATTGGGTAAAAGTGGCGTTGTTTTTGATGGTCCGCGGCCTGTTAAAAAACTATTGCCATTAATTAGTACTCTCAAAAATGACCAACTTTCATTACTACAGCCACTATCTAAAATATATCGGAAGCGAGATATGGAATGGCAAAAAATCATAAAATGATCGTCTAAATAAACAAATAACAAGACTTCCCTACAGTTTTTAGTAACCATTGCATTTCATAGAAGTAGTAGAATGAAATTAAACATAACGAGCTAGATTGTAAACCGGCCCGGAGCTCGGTTCAGTTATGCTAACCAATCACAGCGCTCTATTCGTTTACCTGCGCGTCCTGCGCGACGCTATCGCTCAACTCGACAACCGACCCTTTCGTTACTCACCATCTGACTTTCGTGTTGTTTGCGTGCGTACTGTACTGTGTTCCTTGATTATCATCTTATATATAAAATTCTCGTGTCACAATGTTCGTTCCTGTACTCCTCCGAAACGGCTTGACCGATTCTCATGAAATTTTGTGAGCATATTGAGTAGGTCTGAGAATCGGCCAACATCTATTTTTCATACCCCTAAGTGATCATTTTAAATTTCCAGCAGCTAGTTATCTATAATAAAATTCGACTTGGCTTGTACTACTAGACTTTGTGATATAGCTTAACGTGACCTGGCAGTGTTAATGGACTTTGGAAATAATGAATGAACGGGATATTCCACCATGTATTGGTTGCGGAAGAAGTGTAAGGCGTATTGGTGGCAATCGTCGGAGATCATATAATATGACGGAAGAGTTTTTGCAAAATCATCCGTATGTTTTCGCATACTTCGTTGAAGTTATGGGTGTTCGAGAGGTGAGTTGTTTCTTTTCTTTGTAACAATAATTGTTTAAAATAAGGATTTCTTACAATACGTACCGGCGTGAATCCGATTAACAATATAGCCTATGTTACTCAGTGATGTAGCATTCTAATGGTGAAAGAATGATTTAAATCGGTCAAGTAGTTTTTGGTGAATCAATAACAAACATACAAAAATACAAATCATTCATCTTTCTAATATTAGTAGGCATGTACTCGTAATAACAACTGAATACGAATGGTGTATTCGTGTTCATGTACATTTATTTTATTTACAAAGAAAAATAATTATATTTTCAGTTTAATGGAGAAGCCAGACTGTGCAGGCCGTGTTTACAACGTGCTCGACGTCACAGTCAAGAAAATGTACCAGTTCAAGATGAAGATGTCGCTGAGGTTCAAGAACAAGTCCAAAACGTTGCAGAAGTTCAACTAGATCTCGTTCCACAAGTGAAGATAGAACCAGAAGATGTTGTTGTTGGAAATGTACGAGATCAATCCGTGCAAGTAAACAGAATGCAAATGATAGCATTGCCGGGTTACACGAGAGCACCATATAACACACATGTGTGCATATTTGCAGAATGCTTTAACAGAGATTTACAACGCATCCACGTGGATTTGAGAGCTACTGTTCTTCAAAAAAATAGTTTTTATATTCCACGTGGCAATCGTGTATGCTCTACACATCTGTTGGATTTAAACTGGCATAATATTGAAGAAAGCACTCGTAAAGTTTTTAGCGAATTTTCAGCAGCTCATATAAAAGATATGATGGACATTTTAAGAACACGCAAGGTGTACTTAGATAGAGTTTCTGCTATTAACGATGCGATTAACGATTAACGATGATTAGATTAATTATAAGTTATCCGAGTGCTATATGACCATAAACACCTACATATTATATAGTAGTATTAGAAATAAAATATTATTGATGGGATACATGTTTTTTTATTCATAACTTATTAGTTCCATACGTAAAATAATAGTATTTTTGAAATTAAAGTGCATTTTATCACTAACTTTGATGATATTGTTCTCAACTTTAAAGTCGAATATTTCGGCTCAGATATAAGTTACGGCGTATTTTATTTTTTATAATGAATATACAGGTGTAGTACTTAAATTCAACACAAATTCCATCAGTGGCCGCATAAAAAAAAAAAACATCGCCACGACTCCATACAAACTTACCCAATGCCCTTTGTAGTTTATTCACAAAAGAAATATTTTTTGATTCTTGCCATGGACCAAAACCTATAGGGTACTTTCCGTTGACCTAGAATCATAGAATTTGGCAAAAAGCAAGATCTTTTATTTATACGAAACCCTCTTGACGCTTTATTAAATAATAAAACATCGAAAGTTCTTTGATTTCGAATCCATGACTCATATTATACAAAAGTAACTCACCTGAGCTTGCTCCAGACCCTGCTCCCTTCTTCCCATGAGCTTTCAGATCCTCAATCCTGCTTGGAGTATGTCTAGATGACGATGGCTGAGGGTGAAAGGGCTCCGCCTTACCACTAGAGTTGTACACACTATCAGCTGACTTCTGACTAGCACTTTCGTCATGCTGACTCCCTTCGTCTCTCTGTTTCTGAGCTATTGAGTCTGGTGTCCGTCTTTCCTTATGATTGTCCGGCGTTCGTCTTTCTTTGTGATTATCCGGCGTCCGTCTTTCTTTATGCAGATCTGGGGTTCTCCTCTCTTTATTGCTATCGGGAGTCCTTCTCTCTTTGTGCATATCTGGGGTTCTACGTTCTCTGTGACTGTCTGGTGTCCGCCTCTCCTTGTGACTTTCAGGAGTTCTTCTGTAGGGGTTTTCTTGGGTTCGAGACTCGATGGATCTGCCGCTAGTTCGCACTCTGTCTTCGAAGCTAGATCTACCTTGAGGTTGGAGTCTAGTTCTGAAGCCTCCATCGTCGGACTCTCTTTCTTCATGCCTGCGTGGACTTTCATTGGTGTCGAGGAGGTTGGCATGAGAGTTGCGTCTAGACCTGTCGTGTAGGGGTGTGGTTAACTCGGGGCGCGATTGGGGCTCATCAAGGAGGTGTGGGTGGGAAGTGGCGCGTCTGTCGATGAGTCCCCTTTGTCTTACTACTTCTCGTTCTAGCTGCTGAGGGCTTCGGAGATCTGGTCGGGAGTGGTGCTCATACTGAAAAGATTTAACACGTACGTAGTTACTAGGGGTCATGCTGAATGTACATACCAAAGTCGGCTACACAGCCGATAGATGAATATTGTAGGTAGCCGACAGTGTTTTGTCAACTTGGCGACCCACCGAGATTGTAGTAGACTCCATAAGACCAAAATGGCGTGAAATCAGTAATCGGACAAGCAAGATTCAGTTTGAGTGTTGAAATAAAATGTCCAATAAACCTCTCGATAAATATGAAAGTAGTAGTATATTTATGATACTCTAAATGTGTCAACAAACAAGTGGTGATTGAGATTTCCTTCCCGGCAATGTTAATAGCATCAAGAATATCAAATAACAGTTTCTGATAAATTAATAACGGCTTTAATACACTGTAGGAAGTCCTAATTGAATTTTAATGTTTCGTTTCCGCTGATTTATGTAAGTACCTATGTGTTGATTTTAGCGAAACATCCGAACCCCGTGGTAATTTATATTTGCACGTGGGTATTTAATTAATCATCGGTTTCATCAATCACAATGATTACAGGCAATGTTTTAGAAAAAGGATGCTAACGATTTTAATACGAAAACCTGTACCTATTCATCAAACGAATTCATTTGATCTAGAAAATCATAATAAGTAGGTAGGTTTTCTGGTAATGACCAGAGTTATCCCTCTGGATACGGTCAAGGATGGATTGATGGCAGAGCTACGGGGCGTCTTCCATGAAAAAGGACTTTCCAGATAAATAAATAAATAATGCTGGACAATTCACACAGCATTATCTAGCCCCAAGGTAAGCAGAGCTTGTGTTATGGGTACTAGATAACTGATATACATAATAATATACGAGCACATAGATAGATATTTTTTATTTTACATAGAAAACGACCAGAACATCCTGAACAAATATCTGCAGATCGTACAAATATTTGTCCCGAGGCGGGAATCGAACCCGCAACCTCCTGCGTCGCAGGCGGACCTTCGCCCACCGCGCCACAGAGGTCGTAAATCCTAAATCTATATGTAAATATAGGTTTGTTTGAAGAAGAAAAAAGCAAACTCCACAACGTAAAACGGGGCGGCTAAAAGTTAAATAGAAGCAAAGACCCATATTCCCCAATGCCCAAACAATCAGCCGAAATGGTGCAACATTTTCCCATCGTCTTGCCAACGATACGACCCTATAATTCCCATTAAAACAAAGACTTATTTCTTCCCACCAATTACAATTCTCTCACGATTGTAATTATAAAGAACATGTTGCCTCAGCTCTTCGGGTTTTACAATTTCTTTATTGTGATTTGGATAAGGCGAGCGAATTACATAAATCAAGATTTGGTTTTGATGTCATCTCAGTGAACGGTTTGCTGCTGCCAAACATTTGGGTCTCCCTACAAGTTCGAGAGTCATCATTAAAAAAACGCGAAGAGAAGAGTTTATCAGTAACCTAGCAATTAGATAATAATACATTGGTAGTACATATAAATAAAAGCCAGTATAGAAGGTATACCTACCAGTAGGTACTTAAACAAAATTGGGAATCACCGGAACAATTGGAGTAAACTTGGTCTCAAAGCGTGTTTCACGCTCATTTAACAAATCACGGTTGTAAATTAATGGTCATAAATAGTCATAATATTCAAGAATGCTGATGGGTTACACAAGGTCAGAGCCGAAAAAATCGTTTGATAAATTCAACGTCTTCTAACGAATATCATACCTAATCAAAAACTCATTCTAAAAGGTAAAAGTTAAAAATAGAGGTATGTACTTAACAAATGCCTATAAAATCTCCATAAAATATTTTAAGAAAATATTTTAAGAGATGTTTGCACAAGATAAACTTAAGGCTTTCTAAAAGAACTTTCTGAGTTTTGTCGACAAAAAGTGCTCATTGTTGCCTCTTTACCGACAAGTTAAAATCTTTATTGTAGCTAATTACTTATTGTTCTAGTGTCAACAAGGTTTTTGTATCATGTTCATACGGCTGAGGAGTGTCAGAAACATACTTAGGCTAACGAGATGTGATTTATATTTTGAGTTGGCTCAAGACAATTAATAATCCATGTGGAAACCATTACAACTTTACTAACACATAGCTAATCGCGGCTTTTCAAATCATTATCAGATGCCTTGCTTGTATTTTCGATGGCACATGGTGTATTGATATTCTGCCTACTTTTAAGAACTGACCTGAGTTTGAGGTCCAGTCTTCAATGACGTAAAGTTAGCCATCGACCTGACATCCATGTCTCTTTGGTACAACGCGCTCCTCCGGCCAGGCGGTCCGTACTGCTGGTACAGCGCATCTGCACCTAGTGCCAGGGGCCTGTGCGGAGGGGCCAGCATCTCCTGGCTTCTGGCCTGCTGGTGTGGGGTAGCTAGCATTTCTTGACTCCTCGCTTGGCTTAGCAGAAGCTGCTGCTGCTGTTGTAACAGTTGCTGCTGCATCAGTTGTCTGAAATTATAATTATAATTTTAGAATTTGATACGTTCTCAGATTTGTGTTATTAATACTTGATTTAGTACTTAAGTATCTTACCTATGTGGCGACGGACTTTGATAAGCCATATTGTTGGCAATACCATGATTGTACTGCATTTCAGACCTGTTTTGAATATCAGGTCTAGCCTGCATCTCGGCTCGCTGCATCTCGGGCCTCTGCATCTCTGCTTGGTTCTGCATTAATGGCCTAGGCTGTACTTCTGGTCTGTTTTGTGGGACTGGTCTTCCGTAAATCCCTTGATCGACTTTCCTGGTCCCGTTGTCTTTTGGAGTTGCTTGTTCTGGCTCTGATCTTTTCCTCTCTTCGCTGTTGTTCAAGCTCGTCTCTGGTTCATTCTTTTCATCAGCGTCTTTGCTTTTAAATCTGCTTGAGATCATGTCTTTCAATGTGTGGTAGGTTTTGCTGACTGATTTGCTGCTTTTTGGAGCATCTCTTGTATTATCTTTGCCAGTTTCAACTGTGACTGTGATCATTTGTGAGTTATTCTGGACATCTTTGTATGTTTTTGCGGGTACGGGTGGTTTAGGTGAGTCGTAGTTTTGAACGTTTCTCGGGCTTTGAGTCTGGTGCATGGTGTACCCGTACTCTTGGTACTGCCTGAAGTCACCCGACGGGCCAGCTTGTTGGTTCTGCAAAAGAAAGGCTACTTGAAATACGAACGGTGCTCAGATAAATGGTATTGGGATGGTCTGATGGATTAAAGATCATTTCAGTGGCATGCTCCAATGAGTGCAGTGATTGATGATCTCGTTAATTACAGATTTTCAAACGGTATTAGAAATTATTGGAGAAAGGCCAAGGTCTTGGTGCTTTATGAGCTGATGATTGCACTCATGATGTATGAGAGAGCAATTTCCCGTTCCGTTCCGATCACGCCAAAAGAAGCGAATCCGAATGAGTCGAGGCTTAGAATCATCAAAATTTTATTTCAATTCGATTTCTTATATTCAAACCGAAAGCGTCAAGAGGACGCTTTCGGTTTGGATAAATGTGCGATTCGCTTTAAATTAGACCACTATTCCGTCTACGGAAAATTCGACGCAAACAATTCGTCTTCGTCGACTAAAAAACAATTTGAATAAAAACATTTCGACTAGTAACAATTCGACCCTGAGTTAACCCGACCTGTAGGCGTCCCACCCCTCGGGGGGTCAACATTAATTGTACCCAGAGCCATAAGTTGACACATTTTTTCTTGTTGTTGAAACGAATTGTTTTAGTCGTTAGTCGAATTGTTGGGTTATTCCAGTTTCCCCCCTTTACAAATCCCCCTTAAAGGGGAAAACTGGAATTCATTTTTTTGGAGTCCAGTTTTCCCCCTTGAGAAAATTGTTTAGCAAGGCCACTCACAGTCTTAAAATGGTTTCTTTCTTTTTGTGTATCTGTTTTGTTTTACATGTATCTATATAGAACCGCTACAAGAACAGTTGAATTGAACCAAAGCTCATACTTTGCATGGGAACCCCCAACAATAGAGTTGCGTATCGAGACCGCGGTCGGTTCCACGGTGGTAACTGTTGTATGATTGTACGGTGAAAGGTAAATGGTACTTAATTAGAGATGCAATGCCCTCGAATTAAGCTACTTAATAACAGGCAAGGGATATTCAAACCCAGAGGAGAGAAGAACAGGCATAATTAACTCCGCAGTGAATTTCATCATCATCATTATCCCAGCCCTTAGGACACCCACTGCTGGGCTTTGCGCCGATGACATGAACCATCACCATTCATGTGGTGGTTCATGTAATCGGTACAACCTCCTTTAATACCTTGTCTGCCCTGTGAATTGTGACTCGGGGAAATTAACGTTCACGCAACACGCTTTTAAGGTACCTAACTGAGCTTTAGCACAAAGCTAAGCTTTTTATAGTCAGACATTGAACTAGATTGATTTGTTTATTAAATACAAAGTATTAAATTAGTTAACTATTGATTAAATGTCGCAAAAACGGAGTAAAACGTAGTTAAAGAGCACAACTCATCTTTTCATCAAACCCTAGCTTTTCTTCTAAGTCGTTGTTGCATTAAAAACTATTTAATCTCCGCTCGGAGGCCCTTACTACATACGTTTTCCAAAGCAAATTCAACCATCTTCTTCTTATTCTACTTCACTGAACACATTATAAAATCCATATCCCTCGCAAAAATTCATTGTCAAGCACAGTAATTTCAAAACTTCACTTCTCATTCACAAATCAGCCCAAGCGACAAAAACCACAAATAGATTTTAAAAAATCCAAACGAACAGACGTAAAAACAAGCTCTCAGTTAATGTAAGGCACGTCCTTTAGAAGGTTGTTCGGTCCCACACTAGCGCTCGCGTCGGGCTGCGACCGGATGCTCGAGCCCCATCCGCAGACTGTGTGAGTGTGAGTCAAGTGTGAGTCGTGCTCGTGCGGCCTTGTTACGATGAATAGTGTTCGTGAGCGAGGCGAATGTTGAAGCAATGTATCACAGGGGATTCTCCGTCTGATAATTGTATGTGGACGAGTTATTCTGCTACTTGCGTCTTTGCACGTGGTTCTATTAGGTAAAAAGTAACCTTTGTGTTATTCCAAGTCAAAATTACATCTAAGTATGCAATGTTTCAGTCTAATCCGTTCTGTAGTTATTGCATGAAGAAGATACAAATATCACGAGAAGTCTAGTACAAAATGTAATTGCTTCTACGTGATTATTGATCGGTCACGATATCTGAAACGCATTTTATACCTACTTTCTCTAGATTAATGTGGCTCGTGCATAACATTTTCTTTTCTGTTGATTTAAATTATACTGACCCGTAGCAAAGGTTAAGCTACTAACTTATTTTGATGTTCCGCATAGTGGATCTCATTGGAATTTTAGACAGTAACGTGGTATGACGAGACAAGTGTACCTACCTATTCTGCCAAAATTGAGATGTCAAAAATTTGTGTCCAATCCAAACACACGTCGAGTTTGGACGAGCGAGATCAACGTCAAAACGTAGATACTTAGTTGTATCCTGAAAAAGCTTGCACAATAGGTACATATATTTTATGTAAATTGCTTGTATCATCTATACTAATATTATAAAGAGGAAAGATTTGATTGTTTGTTTGTTTGTTTGTATTGAATAGGCTCCGAAACTACTGGACCGATTAGAAATATTATTTCACCGTTAGGAAGCTTACTTTTCAGGGACTGACTAACGCTATATTTTATCCCGGAATTCCCACGGGACGGGAACTACGCGGGTGAACCCGCGAGGCGATCGTCTAGTATTAAACACAAACAAAGTTTGGTTCGGCGTAGGAAGCCCGCACCGCCCCACGCCCGTTGTTTTCCCGTATACCGTGGCGCACATCGCGCTATGAATTTTTATGGCCTTTTTGTTCTACAGGACGAGACGTTTCATAAACTGTATATAAAATTACTGGTAATCGCCTAGTTATTATGCGGACCTGTTACCGAGTGAGTGTATTCTTGGCGATCGACATAATTACGATAAACTGACGAATAATTCACGAAGGCAGTCTTGTTGTAGTCATTAAAGTTGATGTAAATTATTACAAGATCTATTTCTAGGTCGGAGTAAGCGGAGTAATAAAAAGGTTTAGTTTGTGTAGCTTTTAGTTCATTTAAAATACTCTAAATTTTTAAGTCTCATCCTTTCCAGTTTCTTGATAGCATTGTAATCTAAACATACCTAATAATAAATCTTTCTTGAAACTTTTTCACTGTTAATTTTCTGCAAAACGCAAAATCCTGCAAAAATATATTTGCCGGGCAAGCGGCGAATTACTAGCACCGTTTATCGTGCCAAAAAATACTCTACTACTGCCGAGTCTAATCAAGGCATGACGTCACCCACAAAGTGAATCACAGGTTGACGTCATTTTTACGATAACGTTAGCTAAATTCGTTCTCCGAGCAACAAGACTCGTTAGCTCAGTAGGTTAGAGCGCCGATATACAAACAATTCTTGACCATCGGAGGGCGGAGGTTCAAATCCTTCACGAGTCAGATTTCTTTTTGGACTCCATGTATTATTCTGCTGAAGTTTTTCCTTTGAAATGCTGCCTGTAGGCATGTTTTTTTGGGGATATTGAAATCTTTTGGTTTTTGGTTTTGTGTATGACAATGGAGAGCTTGAAATTTTGAAACATTTGTCTACCAGACATGTGGGTATGGGTACTGAGATATTATAGTCCCTGTTCATAAACCCATAACAGGGAGAAAAATAAGGAATGCATTTTTTTTAACATAGCACACTATCTCTAGAAAACAGGGATAACTTTTTAAGAATTTTCTGAATCGGGTAAAAAAAACCTGTCATTAGTACCTCACTTGATCTAATTATCCTATACCCTAGCGTTATCGAGTTTGAAAGTTTTTTTTGCTTTCATATTGTACAAAGAGATTACAGCTACCAACATGAGCCTGGATGGGGCACTGCAAAATACATCATATTTTTGCTCTTGTGAGCAAAAGTAAATATTTAAACTTAATTCTAAAATTAAAATACAACTGTCGAGCCTATAAATATCACAACATAAAATTATTGGATTAAGATTATCTTGTACGGAGATCAATACTAGTACCAAGGTGTAGGAAGTGTTTGTTGCTTCAACTTGTACATCCAAGTCTTCGAAACCGCCAAGCGTAACGTCTGCGTTCCTTGCCCTCAATTGCAGGTGATGCACCTACCTATGGGCATTGTGTGTGACTGAGTAAAGTTACGTAGTTTAGTTAGTGTAGACAGAACCATAATACCTACCCAATAGGTGTAGCTACAATTACACCATCCACGTAAGACCAGCTGCTCCCCGAGCTCATGCAGCACACGCGGACTGGCAGCCTTTTGGTCCCACATTGTTTTTTCTCTTTAATTCTTTTTATCATTGTATATGTGTGTTGTGAAACAATAAAAATTATCTCATTTTATTTCATAGTATTCCAGTATGTTTCAAAAACAAAAGATGACGCGATTGTCAATTTTGAGAATTAACAAAAAATTGGTTGTCTGTAAAGTCGGTTTACTGATGATAGTTGAACGTGACAACGTCTTAAGAAAATACTGATGGAATGGTAGCATTTGATACTCGATCAAAACATGTAAATGTACTATAGTATAGCAGCTGTCCACGCAGACGCATCGCTCACTCAAGTAGGAGAGAGACGCATGTCGAGCGCTCTCGCTTGCACTTCAAGCCTTACATGGAACGCCTCAGAGCGAGGTAACGCCGCATGACGTCATAGCGAGGTAACGCCGCATGACGTCATGTTTTTTCGTGCGTGCAGCCGGCTCTATCGAATTATAAGACGTTGTCACGTCAAAAGTAAAGGTGTAGTCTCAGTAGACCGGTTACATTTAATTGAACCGGACTACTAAGTCGCTCGACGTATCAGTAGTCCGGTTGCTTAATTGAACCGGACTACTGATACGATTTTTGCAACTGTTATTTCGGTGTTGATGATACTTTGCCGGCTTTTGTACTTATCGAAATATTTTATTTTCATCAAGTGACGGCAGATGCTGGATGCGGCAAGCTGAAGACAGGGTGTTATGGCGCACACTAGGGAAGGCCTATGTCCGGTAGTGGACTAATAAAGCTTAAAACTTGTCGTGTTCGTAAATTTTAGGCGTAGATAAGTTATTTATTCTATTTAGATTATGATGAACGTTGCAATATAGTTCCTATTTCATCCGTTATTCCCCATTTTACCAGACTAATAAAGGAGGAGGGGTTATTTTGGAAGGTTTCAGTACACCTTTTCCCTTCCACAGATTTAGCCTCAAATTTTTAATATACGGATTTTTCTAGTATTAAACACTAATAATAACAACACCACTGCCAATAAAGAAGAAAGAAAGGGAGGCTATGCACTGCAGGGCAAAAGCCTGCAGTGCGATACTGGCTTCTATTAATATCTTGCAAAAACTGACTCGTGAAGGATTTGAACCTTCGCCCTCCGATGGTTAAGTAATAATTTGAACGTGAATCGACGCACTGACCTGCTGAGCTAACGAGTCTCAGATGCAAACGGCGAATTTACCAGCTGGTCTTGCACAAATGACGTCACTTATGTGTCATGCATTTTGAGTCTACGACTAAGGATGATGAGATCAGATTTAAATTAGGGACCATTGATGTTTTGGAACAAGGAAAAGCCCGTGATATTTTTCAAAATACATAGAAAATACATTAAATACACAGCAAGTTCTAGGTACTACTCTGTTTTAAACGCTGTATCTATGCCGTAGTGAGTTCTAAAACTAGAGCTCGGCTGCTGTTTCCGTGATCTAGAGCAATGGGCGCCCGTTATGTGATCAGAACCAGAGACACTTCACTAGCTAGTTAAGTGTTATGTAGGCCGGCATTTGCCAGAGATGCGTAGTGCCACGCAACTGAAAAGATCCCAAACAGTATGACGGAATTTGAGGAATTTGAATTTGAGGCTGGTTTTTCGGTGGTACAGCAGCGGGACAGCCGCGGTTTTTGCTTGTTTTGCTGTTGAGATTTCCTTTGAAAATCTCAAAAATCCGCCTTTACTCTCCGCACCCTCCCTCTGTCCACCAACGCAGCCAAGGCCTCCACACCAAAGCCGCCCGCCGGGCTGGCAGCTTTGATATGTAGGGGCCTTGGCCTAGTTGGCGTGTTAGTGTCGACTGTCGCAAAACAAAGGATTATCACAAAAAAGCCCGACGGGCTAGGCCGCTGCCGGGCTTGTTTTGCGGTAATTTTTGGTTTTGTCAGCGGCCCGGCGGCGGTTTTAGTGTGGAAATGGGTCATAGAAAGAAATCTTATGAAAAATATCGTACCTATGAATGATCGTCCGCGCCAAGTCGGACAAATCATTAATTTAGGATTCACTGGTTTTAGCTCGTTTCCTTCGACACCCTCGGCACGTTTGGTTCGAGTAAATGTTCTTACGGAACTTTAAACTAGAAAAGGCTACTAGAAGCTTTAATTCAGCCTTACCAGACAATTCTGGTAAAAAATATTACCTAGCAATGGAAGTAATCATTTTCCTACATCATTCTTCGTATTTCAAAGTTTGTAAAATGATACCAGACAGCGCCTCTAAGCTCTGTAGCACTATACTTACGTCTTTTAGTAACGATCGAGGCAATCTTGTGGTAAGTTGAGATACTGTTTTTTCATTTCTGTCTGAAATTATTAGTGAAGTGAGAAACCTAAATTGTATACAACGCAGCTAATAATAATATGACAGCTAAGATAGACAAAAATTAAGTTTCTCTCAAAGATATGGTATCTTTAAAACACACACAAATAATAAAACTAATGGGACTAACGCAATTTCGTAAATATTTAATGACTAGAACTGATAAGACATTGAGACTCATTTTAGGTAGTACATGTACTTCCCAAATGTTGAGAAAAGCGACGATCATAACTAATACATGAGGGGCTATCGGAGAAGAAGAGGTAGTAGAAGAGGTGGTAGATTTCCTCAATGGTTTTTTTGAGAAGCAGATGACTGCATGTGCTACATCGTTCATGGTTGATCGGTTTATGGTTATTGAGGACAAATTATAAAAAGTGTCTGGTTGGAAAACATCTTCTTACAAGTATCATAATTAGTAACCAAATACCGAGTAAGGTACTATTAGGGTCGAAATTGTGAGAAATTGTTACTTAATATTAGATTATTCTGTTTGGATATTTCGGAAAGTAATTTCGTGATTTTTTGTTACACGGAGAAAAAAACACGTTGGCGCTGCTTTTTTTAATGTAATACCTACACGAAATTTTAGGGGCTTAAGCCAAATTGGTAGTACTTAGATGTTGCGGATGATTTTGGTTTACCTTACGGATTGTTTTGATTTACACCGAAAAAAAAAAAAAAAAACAGCCGCATTTTTTGAAAAACAGCAGTACAGAGAATCAGCCGGAAATCTCCGAACTTAGGAGTTTAAGGGTATTTCTGTTCGTCGTTTACATGGTTTTTGGTAAATTACTGCGTCTGTCGGTTCTGCCCATCATTAGAAAAACGTCCGTGAAGACGATCTTAATTTTTTTTTGAATTCCTTTTTTGTATAAAATCAAAAAACATGTTGTACCAGAACCTAATGAAACACTCACTCCCACACAAACTGTTAATTCAGAGCCGTTTTACGTGCAGTTTAAAAAATCATCTGTAAAGAACAATTCTTGAATGAAAAGGGGTACCTACTACCAACACCAAGTTTAAGAATTAAGACCTGGCGTCTTCACAAACGTGTTTGTGATGATGGGCAGAACCTGCAGTTCACGTAGTATCATTCAGTGAGTTACCAATAACCTTCTATAGATTTCTATCAATAGGTAGTCTGGACTACCTATTGATAGATAGTTTTAATGAAAATGAAAATGAAAAATATATTTATTTAGTAATAACAATCTTACAGAAATTTTCCTGCGGTCTCCACACTAGGCAAAGCCTGTATCGTGGAAAATTAGTTTGGATAAGAATAATATCTACCTCAGCGAGTGTCCAAGCCGACAGCGTTTTCGGAGGCGTGTCAGGGGCCACTGCGCCCAGCCTGCCTCTCTTCCGTGCCTCCTGTAGGATTGGTACTTTGGAGTTCTTGTCACCTGATGAGAGGATAACCTCGCGTTCAATCTGTGAGACAAATATAGCTGTTAATAAGTAGTATGCAGGAATTGTAGAATACAGAAATATTTTTCTAAAACAATTTCAACCAATTTTTTTCTACGGGATTCTTCAGGGTCTAGAGGTCTAGAGGAGAATTTGTAAAAGGATTTGAATTTAGTAAGAGTTCAGATGAAATTATGACGTACAAAGTGACATCGACAGGAAGAGACCCAAACCTGTACGTAGTACTGGCTGAAGTAAATCATTATGAACATGATGGTGGATAACCGCGGTAGGTAAATTAATAACCTATTTATAATATGTAATTAATAATAACCTATTGTGCTTCTGTTTAAAATTGTATATTTATGTAAATTGTAAATATGTCCGTAGCAACAAATAATTTTTTGACGTGACAACGTCTTATAATTCGATAGAGCCAGCTGCACGCACGAAAAAACATGACGTCATGCGGCGTTACCTCATGCGGCGTTACCTCGCTCTTTTCTTAAGACGTTGTCACGTTCAACTATCGTCAGTAAACCGAATTTACAGACAACCAATTTTTTTGATCTGTCTTATTAAAACGATAACAGCACTTGCTCACTTGGTTTAACAGCAAAGTGTAAATTCACGTCACAACACACATAAATTCACAAACACCTAGAGCCAAACGTACAGCTCTATCAACCATTACAGATGATGGCAAAACGATAAGTGACAGAACAAAAGGCACTTTCACTGGATCTCACGTTACACGTCACAGCACACGATAAAAACATGTGGGAGAGAAATCGCGGATATGCACAGATTGATTGATCAATAAAACATGGAAAACAGATAATACTATGAAAACAAAATTGTAAGTGAAATTCAATGGAACGTTGCAGGAAAGTTGTTGGGGCTTTGGAATTGAAAGCTTTCAAGAGATGCAGCCGATTTGCTATTCAGAAGAAGATAAAACAATATAAGTGAAGTGAGTATGAATGCACAACGCGAAGAAAGTTTAAAGGCAACTTGAAAGACACAAAAATATTAAAACCACATCAAAGATCAAAAAGTTTTTAGCATGGAAACAGGACACTATGTTCCAGAATTTCACAAGGGTCTGTAACGAATAACAAATAAAACAGAACGCAGTGTTTGATTCTAAGACAGAAAACACCATAAATCAAAGATCAGTATAAATAATCCTACGCAATGAATAGCATCTAAATCACATAGTTATTTGCATGCGACACAAGTCAGTAACCCGCGTTGCATAATCTGTAGAACTAGTAGATCGAGTTACTAAGTACTGCCTACCAGAGGCTAGTGGATGGTGACGGAAGTGAAGATTTAAATGCATAGTAAGTATCTAGTTTGATATATAATAAGTTCAAGGGTTTTAATAGAAGCAATGAAGCGATAAAAAGAACCAAATCACCAGTTAAAGCAATACGTATGTTCTTACAAACATTATGCTCAAGAATATTATTTTTCACAGTGAAGGAAAACCGATTCAAATATTTTAACAGCGCCTAGGCTGAAATGAAAGGAAGAAGGGTAGATAGGCCAGTTACTAGTTGTAGGATTTGATAGGTTCTTTAGTTCAGATGGATTGCTCATCATATTGCCATGTGCATACAGTTTGAATCATTTCCTTTCTTATACCCAATTGAGAATGCATAAGAACACGAAGTCATCTTTTATCGCGACGCGGTCCATGCAATGATTGGAAATGTGGAAATATTGCAAGGACTTCATTTTCTTCTGGGAAATGCAACAAAGTGGGTGGTTAATAACGGAGTTGTACTTGTACCTTACCTACAATAATGATACTAGTTCGAGTTGTATACAAGTTTCTTATATGTACCTCTCTACTGAGAACAGATGAGAAACCCGTAATTTCGAATTGTAAGAACCTTACGCCGAACGGGCAGTGATAGTGATATAGCATTCATAATAATTTTAGATCACACATTAAACGACTGAGGATGGTTAGGTGATATACTGATTAACATTGAGACTCGGCCAAAGAAAAAAGAAGATTACAAGAAAAATAAATCAAAGAAGCAGTCAAATGAGCTAAATAGTAGAGGCGTAAACGTCGGACAAAACATTAAATTAGGATAAATGGCGGAAATAAAAGGAAGATACAAAGATTCATAAAATTAGTTATAAATTATAATTCATATAAGAGATGAAATGGGAGACTGAGTGAAAATAATTGAAAAAGTAGACAGTAGTAGACAAAATAAAAGGGAAGGAGATATAACTTACAGGGAACTTATTGGAATGTGTGTGCAGAGCTGCGGGCATAGGCGCGGGGGCTCCGGGCAGCGCGTCGGGCGCCGGCGGCATCCTATACGGAGGCACGCTCTCGACTGTACCTGCAGATGAAGACAATATCGTTATTATGATAAAAGTACAACGTAGGTTTAAAACGGTCATTTAGGTAGAGCTAACTGATGATAGCAGTTAGTTTTTATCGCGATAGCGATAGAAAAAAAAACAAGATTCTCTTGAAGAATCGAAACCCAGGCCACTAGCTTCATTGAACTCAATTTGGGGTAAGCAAATTTTGGAGGTAAGTATGCTAAACTCAGAGTTGATAAAATGTAAAAATCAATCAAACAAAACCTAGAAAAATAAGGGTAGCTGAGAGCTGTCCTATTTGACTAATATTAAATATCAAAAGAAAATGTTACATGAATAACCATGTTTGATTTGTTTCTCAGAAATTGTTTTGGTCGCAGTATATATCCATTACATGGGATCATTAAGCAGCTTATCATAGGGTAGATAAGTTTTTCAAACATGAGAACCTTGAAAGCCAAGAATAAGCTTGCTAAGTGGAGGAATCAAGTCATTTGCGGACCATGTGCCGCTTGTTGAACACAATGATACGGATGTGGTGTGTGCTTCCCATGCCGATATTATTTGATTGTTACTTTCACAGACGCCATATTGTAGTTAAGCTTTTCACATATTTGTAAGGTGGAAATTAACTTCAGTAAATAGTAAAAACACATAATGAATAGAGATTGACCTAAGTAGGCAGCTAATGTTACGGTTACGATTATGACCCTGAATAAAATACCTGAAAATGAAGAGGCATCGGAAAATGCTACTATCTAAGAAGCTTTTATAAAGAGACGAACTCGAAACATACGAAATGCTTTAGAAATTAAAAACCAAAAAGCTCAAAAAGCTCTCATAGCTCCTCATATAAATAGTGACCGAACCATATGGTGACATATCGGCATCTAAAAAACCTTCAGCTAGATTTTGTCCATAAATAATTGTAAATCAAAGCTTGTTCCAACTGTGACGAATCCAGTCATCAGATCAAGGAGTTTTTGCGGGGTATGTCATTATTTTTGGCATGAACTCGAGGACAATAACGTCGGCCAGCTGACCGAACTAACACCGGTTCAACGGTACAGTTCGTGGCTGGAAGATGACATTCCTTTTGTCGAGTACTAATATGAGTTTGACAAAGTAGTATGAAGTTAAGCGGGACACACAGCAAGATGAGGTGATGATAGTTATAGAATGGAGCGAAGCGACAACTGACCTGTGGATGATTATGAGCAAAAGAAGCGTCGGACGACTTTATGGGAGATGGCGAGAGGCCCATGGCCCATATCCGGCAGTGGTTAAAAATAGATAGAAATAGATGATGATGAACATGAGCCTTGACATGACCTTGGACAAAAATATGAAAGTTCAACCCGAAAATGATTACTCGGATTTAGAAGGTAAAGGACAATGAGCGATTTTCTCGCGACGAATGAACATAAATTAATGCCGCAAGAAATACTCAAACTCATAAAATTCGCCGTAGGAGCACAAGGCACACTTGGTTAAGTCATGCAATGATTATTTACAAGATACTATGACGTATTAAAGATTAGATTCAAGTAGACTATTGCCGCCAGCGATATACCCATCTATAGTGTTCCCCCTTAGGATTGACGTTCACCCGTGGGAACCTACCGATCCTGTCAAATACCGTGGTTTAATGGACGGCCAAAACCTACATCCTGATAAGACAAAGATGGATTAAATTACAAATTGATTTCGCACCTACAAGCCTCAAACGAAGAGTATGGCTTCTGTGTGGTTGTTGAACAAATTACCAGCATGTAACCTACGTGTAGTCGTTTGTATGGATCAGGTACAGGATCCCCTTGTCGCTTTTCCGTGTCGAAACTCCGCGGAGTGATATATTGTTGTGTCGTCGAAACCGTCCGGATATGACCGACTAATGTCCTAGTTTAATGTGATAACCAGCTCGGGGAGACGTTAAAAAAGCTGGGCAGCTCTGGTTTCCCATAGGTTTCGCTGGCTCATGCACAACACAGTTTTGTTTGCCGAATCACTGTCTGTGTGTCTGTGCTTTCAATAAGAATAAGCCTTTCAGCAAACCAAGCAATTGTTTAGGGCATCACGTGTTGGGGGCACCAGCAACAGAAAAAAAATTGCTCATGAAAGAAAGCTAAGGCTGTTTGAAAATCCGCGCGTTTTAAATTGACTAGAGTAGCGGTTCTCAAACTTTTTTAGTGACGGAACCCTTTTGGACATCGAAATATTTGACATTAATATTAAATAAGTTATTTCCTTAAATGAATAAAAAAGATGGAGAGCGGAGCGGGCCTCGAAATTTTTTGCGACGATTGGGATGAGAAAAGGAAGAAAAGACGAAACAAAAACAGCGGGCGGAGCGAGCCTCAATACAAAATGCCAAAAGATACATATAAAAGGTTTACAACCCCTGAAGTCCTTGAAATCACGCAATATCCACAAAACATGATCTTTGTGTCAGTATTGTTTAAAGTCAATCTTTTAAAAATGTAATTTTAGTAGAGTTGTAATGGTAATTTTTTTTAAAGATTTTTATGGCGCCCCTCCGGCGTCTTCCGCAGCGAATCGGTTAAATTATGGATGCTTAGGGCATCAAGTAGGTAGTCTTAATCCGGCACTGAGAATAAAGCGTAAGAAGGTTTGATTTTCGAAAGGCGGCGCTTGCTAAATGCGTCAGGTTTAATAAGTTATAGAAGACAAAAAATTCTATAGTCTTTAAGTGTAGACCACATTTTTTACTACGATGTAGGTAATTAAAGCCAATCAATTTTATAGTCCACACTAAAACACGGTTATTAATCAAAACTTTACGACATAATGACAGAGAAACCAGTTTTAATCACATAATAACGGAAGCTTTATATTATTACGCAAATTAATATAATAATGAAAGAAATATTGCATAAAAGATAACCAAAACAATGGGAAAAGCAATAAAAGAGGCTTCCGAATAAAATTAACAAGAGAGGTGACATGACAGCTGTGTAAGATGTCGGTAATTTTGAAATGAGAACGTGCAAATTTTATTTTGTTTGTGGCCAGCTTTGTTCGGGTTTTTTTTTTCTTCGGGCGGCCAGTATGAAATGAACAAGAAATGAGGATTTTTATCAAGACATTCAGTTTATATTTATCCATATGGAGGTTCATAAAAACTTTGTAGGTAGCATTATTTTGGTGTACAGATACGATGGTAAACGGAGCTTTATTTTTTATATTAAAGATTAATTTGTTATGAAAAATGAAATCCAAAAGGTTCTTTCATCAAACATCCATAAAATTAGTAGGTAAGACATTGTGAAAAAGAGACAGCCTACTCATAAACCAAGGTCGGGTTAATCAGACCATGCAAACTGAATCTTAAACTGACGTAATAAAGTAGATATTAGCATAATGTTCGTGAATTGGGGGAGTTAATGGCAGGTGCATTCAACCTGCCCATTTTTTGTGCTCATCGTTCCGTTTTAATATAAAGTTGGTTTAAGAACTACTTTGAAAGAAAACTTTTTGGTTTTATTGTGATAGCGGCTTTGGAGCGGATAGGTACTTTAAAGAGCTTTCTTGACACCGTAGTTACTTAAGTACCTAGGTACCTACCTACCTAAATACCTCGCTCTTTTCTTAAGACGTTGTCACGTTCAACTATCGTCAGTAAACCGACTTTACAGACAACCAATTTTTAAATAATTAATTTTAATGTTAACAGTCTGCAGTGAAGTGCAGTCTTGAAACGAAACTAAAACAAGTAAGAATAGTTTATAGCAATAGTGTCACTAACTTTACCGGGAAAGTGCTCAATCTCCGGAACACGAAAAAGATAGAAACAAATTAGAACTATAAGTAGGTAAAGAAAAATAAGTAAGCCCCGCTTGCAATGCAGCCAGCGTCTTGGGTACCTACGCTTCTGACTGGTATTGGATCAGATGAGCTACCTGTAGATTGTTTGCAACAGTCTGCAGTTAGCTCAATTGGTTTAAGTGTAAATACTAGTTCTAATTAATTTCTATTATTTGCTTGTATTTTTTTTGTGAATAAAGATACTTACTTACGTAATTTGAATAAGTAATAAAATTACTTAGGTTACTACCTACCTACTTACTTGAAATTGTAACAAAGTTTTCAATTGACACAGGTGTCAAAATACCAATACATTCCTAGGATGAAGGTCTTCATCCTAGGAATGTATTGGTATTTTAATTATCTAACTTATATATATAAGTTTTGAGAAAATCTTTTGGCATGAAATATTTTCTTAAAACCACATCGAAATCCTGCGACCATTCAATCTTAAATTACGAGATTAACGAGTATCACCATTCAACAAAAAAATGAGACCAAAAAGGTTTAAAGTTTCCGGCTTACCTTGAGCTGTAAATCAAAAGCGAATTCGAACTTCGAATTAACGACCTGTCATTGTCATCTGTTAAACTTCATGCGCCATTGTTTGGCCCTCCTTGACATCTGTCAAACAATAGAATCCACGACGAAACCTCAACGACAGGTTATACGGTCCAGTAACCTGGATATTGAGTTACTACTCTTAGACCATTAACTGATCAAGAATAGATGAGGCAGAGAGGAAATCTCGATTATCCTTAAGTATTAAAATATATATGCGAAAGTAGCTCTACCTGTTTGTAACCATTTACCTTTACGGTTACGAGTTAGCGGGCTGCAAAGATTCTGATGTTATGTAGATTGTATCCTAGGAAAAGACATGTTAGAAAGGCTTTTAGTCTCAAATAATAATATTATTATTATAGTTGAATCTGTGAGCGAAGCCAGAAGCAAATATAATTCTAGGTACCTACCTAAGTTTTTAACAAATAATACTTTGGTATTTCGCCTATACTAATATTATAAAGACGAAAGATTTGAGTGTTTGTTTCTTTGTATGGAATAGGCTCCGACACTACTGGACCGATTTGAAAAAATCTTTTACCATTAGAAGCCCACATTATTCCTGATGAACATAGGCTACTTTTTACCGCGGGAAAATGCTTCATTCCTAAGGAAAAACGGGTAATAGGACAACGGTTAGTAAGAATGTTGCTAGTTGTAATAATATAATATCTTGAGAACCTTCTAGTTAAAAGTATAAATTTCAAGTTAACAGGCATAACAACAGATTCAACTTATGTAATTATTCATGAATAAGTCCGTGCTCTGCTTGCACCACTTATTTGGTATGTAAAATCACTACTCTACAATTATATTGTCTCCGGCAGATAAAAATATTATAAGCTTTTTGACTTAAATACATATAAAATAATACTTTAGAAAGTATAAGAGCTATCTGCGATAACTATTCTTTAGGGCGGTAACTTGATTAAGCCATAAGCCCTGAACTTTCTTGCACCCTACTTTTTTGAGATGAAATATATTCAAGGAGATTTTACATCTTAGATAAACAACCTCCTTTTTTGTATCTTATCGTTAAAAGCAATCTTTGAACTTTATAGCATGAAGGCTTTAAAATGTGGAGTTCCCTTAAAGTTTTGCAAAACATTGAATAGTCAATTCATTAGGCAAAGCTCGATCTTATGATTTTAGAAAGCTTCAGCCGACAAAATGATGCGGCAAAAATGATTAACTTAATTCAACACAAGGTACGTACGTACAATGTCAAAGACACACATGAAGACAAGTCTCATAGACCTGTCTAAGAACGTAGCTAAGAGTATAAGCTAAGGACACATACCAAACAATCCAGAGGTACGATGAACCTAAAACCGTTACATCCACGACTTATAAAATGTCCACTTTCGCTCGCACATGTACTACCAAACTTTACGGCACCAAAGAGTTCGTAACTTTAAACAGATGGTTCTAAATATAAAGTTTTGAATTCAAAAACGGAAAGACATTCACCTCTTGTGGGAGCGGCGCGCGCACTGGCCGCCAAGCGGGCCGTCGCGGAACCCGTTCCATAGAAAAAAGCTCTTCCCTGCACGTTCGCTGCGACCCTTGCGTTCCCGAGACCGTTGGTCATTCCACATGTCTCCGACATATCTAGCTTCTCTGGAACTAGTTGTGGGCCCAAACTAGAAGCGTCTCTAGGTTCTAAGATATTGTTTTGTAGATACGAGTAAGCACCGAATTTCTGCGTCGCTTTGACGACGCGCGGGTCAGGAACCGGTTGATTGGTGTTCGCAAAAGCGTTTACTTTCAATATCTCGTTCGCTTGTTGAAGTAATCTTCTCTGTATGTTTTCGATTTCACCTTTCGGCACTTTGGTGTTTTCCGATAACTCGGCAATCAGCTGGTTCACATTGAACTCTGCTATGTTGGCGTTAGAATCCATTTTGTTTTCAATAATTTCTGCTGCAAGTTTCATCTGTGCTTCTGTATTTTCCTTGAGGGCATTTAAAGAGGAATCTTTCTTAACTCTTTTTACTTTCCTTACGATTCTGCTTGCCATCACATTGTTGGGCTAATGATGATTGTATCCATTTTACGGGCATTTCTTTCTTTCGTTTTCTTAGGTAATAACAGTTGATTGGTTTTTAAATCGACGAGTTAAACCGATTAACGTGCTTTGTTAAGGCTTCCAAGAAATAGGTGTCAGAACTTTTTATTTTTACCTTATTGTAGAATTTTATCCTTTGAATGAAAAAGGATAAAATTTTACTTTAAAAAAAATAGTGCTTTAGTGTGTTACTACAAGACCATAATAACATTTTCAACCGAATGGTACCTTACACCTTATGTTTAAACGTGTTATTTGATACGTTTACCTATGTTTGCGTAGGGGTCAATTATTTCCGCTAGATATGGGCAGGTGACAACATTTGGCACACTTTTCGGTTCCTTATCCCATAAAATAAATAAAAATGACATGTTTATTGTAAACTGTTTTTATAAGTACGAATATACTCAGCCAAATTTTATATAATTTGTACAGCGAGCTTAATTTAAATCTTGTGCTTGACTTATGTCAAACTAATCGTGAATGACATAACATTGACGGCTCTAGATTTGTAACCACGACATTTGTACATTTGATTTACATAAGTTGACAGCGAATATGATTGGTGGTTTTGTTTGGCTCGATCTAAAGTTACATACACTGATTGCAAGCTTCTCGACTAGATATGGTTAACAATTTTGTTTTGTGTTACGCTAACTTACGTTAACAAACTCACGTAATGTCTTACTAAGGAATAATATTTTTACTTTCATACCTAAACATTGCATTGGTATTTTAATGTGTTCGTAGGAAACGACTTTATTTGATTCGACGAATTATATGTACGGATGTCTGCCGACTTATATCTTTTGCATATCCGATTATCTTGCTTAACTAACCAACACGACAAGTACGTGTGTTGGACTTGCATCTAATTGGCAAATTTTAAGAAATACTAGTATCCTGTTTTGCTTAATTCTTCTTAATGAGAGAGAGTAAATCTAACGTCCGTTGTGATGTCAACAATATTTTTGGAGTGACCTTAATTTAAAATTGCCCAATGTTAAATAGCAGTAATAACCTACTATTTACGAATAATTAAACAAGATTGCAACATAGATGGAATAAATCATTTTAGTAAGTAGATCGATAGAAAATACTTTTTATACCACACAATAACAGGAAACAATAGAAACAGAAACAGAAATGCTTCGAATAGAGGAAATATACATATAGGCCACCTTATCGCTAACGCTGACAAAGCTTATAAGGTTCATAATTGAAAAACATTTTTTTTTTCTTTTTTGTTAGCTTGTTGGTTTACTTATCTGTGCTTATTTGAAAAAAGTAAAAAAAAATCATCGCTTAAAATAAACATCGACTAAATCAAAATTTTGCATTATCCATTTGTTATGGACAAGAGCTCGCTAGCTACGTGACAATAAATTTAATAATTTGTTTATTTGGCACCCACTCGACCATTGTGTTTATCTTGGAATTCTGGACAAGAAAGAGAAAGTTATAGCAATTTATAGAATGATCTGGCAATAAACTACAGGACTCTTGCAAAATTCACTGCATTAAATCTAAAAGTGGCAACATTGTCCGCGACACCCTGCAATAATGGATTTATTCATGGCAACTGGCAAGACTGTCCTAAAGCAGAAGAAGCACTGGACGGGCAAAGCATTTTCCACTTTTTAAAGTTGTATTAAGCATAGGTACAAAGATAGGGCAGGAAAGTAAATACCATCATATTAAAATGGCATAGATTTTGCGTTACCCTACACAGTTTCTGAATAACAACCACATTTCTACACGAAAGGTCCCCGCCGCCATCCATTGAGTTCTAAAGTAAATAGTTTTTTTATTTTCTGGAAAATGCCTCATCAGGTGTGCCTGCCATAGGACAAAAATTGTCCTCTTTTCTTTCACAAGCTTGTCTTTACAAAGGAATATTATTCAGTGAATCATATAATTTGCAATGCAGATAACTACGCCCACAGTATCAATACCTGTGTCTTATATTTCAATTTACTAATAAAATTTAGTACCATTTCAGGCGTTGCGCGTTGGTACCTACTTTTTATGGTCATTATTTTACTTTAACGGGGATATATAATATTTATATAGGTACCTTCTAAGGGGAAAAAATTCCTGGCACCTAAGATTTCTTAAAGAAATCTGTATCGTGATTGCTGTGTAGTCTGGGGTCTGATCAGATAACATAGCAATCACGATACAGGCTAAGACTTGTGTGAGATCCATCAGTAAAATCTGTGGTATTATCAAGGTCTCTAAGCCCTCAGCAATAAGGCCATAATAATAATGTAGGCATCTTAAAATGGATTATAATGTTATATGATTGTTTTTGCGGCAAATTAATATAGTTTCTGTTTATGTTTTATTTTTCAAAAGCTCTAATAGAGTTCGGCTCTATTAGAGCTTTTGTCTCTGAAAAATGCAACCAAATGTTTGAATTTTTTGCATGATATATTTCGGAACGAATTCATTTGTTTTAATTTTATTTCTTTGGCACATTCGTTTCTTATAGGTTTACCAACGTTCAGCTAAACACGGAAATGTATTATTTCTCCCAAATCAACACAACACCTGCATGCCAATTTTGAAATTACGTCTGTGGTTTCCGTCCGACCATCTGTTCGGTTGCTTTGCCATGCAATGGAAATGAAGCCAAAATGAAATGAAAATTAAAAAAGTTATACATTTATTTCAGACTCTAATTGCTATGGTTTTTTGAATATTTTGTATCCTACTTCATAATGGTGTAATGTAACCTAACCTACCTATATCAGGACACCCATGTAAGACTGGCTGGTTACAATCGTAATCCTTTCATCTAATTAAGGGTAGGGCTTCAGGAGGTTAATGTCCCTCATATTAGCTTTGATTGGAGCTATTATTATCATTTTCATCCACAAAGAAAATTACAATCAGCTAATAGAAATAAATTACAACTAGTATTTACAATTGAAACAATTGAGCTAACTGCAGACTGTTGCAAACAATGTACAGGTAGCTCAACTGATCCATATCAATACCAGTCGGAAGCGTCCCCAAGACGCTGGCTGCATTGCCACGCTGTATGGCAATGCTGATGCGCTGTGCCAGATACTCACCAGCTCTCGGGTCACGTGTTGCTTTGACCAGACGCTCAGATAATTTTTTATAAACCCGAAGAGCCTCGGTACCCCACGGACCTAGGGTTTCAACTCAACTCCAAGGGGAGCAAATTGTGTAGGCTCTGTCGAGACCTGCATATTTGCGCCTCTTGAGATCTTCGGCCAAATCTGCCGCCACACCCGCCCTCTTGTATTTTATGATTTAGGTGGAACTTTTTACTACCTATTTGGTTTTGCCTTTGGCCGGTTTCGTTTTTCAAAATGATCGTCTAGCTTTTGTTTTGCTCTGTGATTTGATACATCTTTTTCCGTATTTCTTCTAATGGTCAAGTTACATTTGGCTGAGTGATATCATGGCAGATTTGATAGCTTGTACGAGCCTATGGAGGACCTTAGGTAGGCTAGCCACAACTCGGCCAATATGTAAACATGAAATGAAATCTACATTGCTGAAGGCAATTTAGGCCAGGAATCTTTTAAATAGATAACTACTTATATAAAATCGGAGTATCTAGATGTTTATTAAATTTATGCGATCGGACACGACCTATGTATAACTCGACCTGTAACTCGGCATATAAAATGTTATGAATGGCCTGGCAATAAATATTTGAACAGGCACATATTATTCCGTCTCATGCCTGTACAGTACATAAAGTAGGTAACAGTTCTTTTACCATTAATTGCTTCACACATCCCATAGTACCGTACTATTGTTTAACTTCAACTCAAGTAGGCTTATAGGCGTCTATTGTGGAAAACAGCTCGAGTGAAACGTTCTTTTTATAGGGACAATGGCATTGCCAAACTTCTGGATATTTAAATTGTTACAATAACTATTCTATAATGTCTTTTTAGGTAATCTCACAGAACACGTCATCCAGAATCATTCATGACATGACCTATCTTAATGTTATGTTAACATTACATTAACATAGATTATTCTATTCGGTACATATATTACGTACCACCCACATTATTTAAAGTAATATCCAACATTATAGATTTTATTCTGGTTTGGTCATACTAAATTTGTGTAATTCTTGCATAATTTTGGCATCAAAAATTACAAAACTCAGACATTTCTTCTGGGTTCGTTGAGATATTTTTGATGTACAGTTTTAATTCAAGTTTTACATTCTGCACAATAATAAAAACGGTATCATTTTTATAGGAGCTCATTTTGAATACACGTTGCCTAATTATTAAGATTATAAGATGTTCGAAGGAAGCCTCAACAAAGCTAAAAATCACGTTAATTCTAAAATGACGAATTCCAAAACACGAAAATGTCTAATCAACCAACCAATATCAAAAATTATATTAGGTACGTGTTAATTTCACACCATGCTAAATCGTAAAACTAGCACGTTTTAATCGCACTAGTAAAACATATAAAACTTCTTTCATAATTAATTAACACAATCCACTATTATAAATCCATATTGAACACTGGTCGTAAACATTTCAAGAAAAGAAAATATGTATGAAACAAAATCAAAATATAATATAAAATGAATTCAAAAGCTTCGAAACTTTTCAAAGAAAAAGAAAAGAAATAGCGCGAATATTTCAAAAAGCGAACGCTGGAGCGTACTCTGATTGGTCTATCGCGGAACAGTAGAGCACAGAGAGGCTCAAGCGCGGTAAACGTACTGAAGGTTTGTTAGGTTTCTTTAGGGGGTCGAGATTCGTACGCGGTGACGTAGACATGAGAACATACAGAGGCGGCCTTCTTAAAACAAACAGTCGTAAAGAATTGGACACACTGGTCGTAGGTGTAAATTAATATGGTCAATAGTATTTTAAATTTCCTATTGATATACCTTGAAGATATGGAGTGACATTGACATGAAGTTCTTATTTTTGCTTTATGTGTAGTAAGGCCTTTAATAAAAAATCGTTTATCATGTTTGTTTGCGTACTCGCAACTAATAAATAATATGCATGTTATTGTGTCATTGTAAGAAGGGTATTTTTTTAAACTTGGCTGCTATAAATTCGTAAAGAGTCCAAAATAGTGAGTCGAAACCCTTAAAAACACAGTTGTGGTTAGGTATTTTCAAAAGTCATTCACATTTCGGCAAGGCATTATTGTGTAAGCAAATTATGGGAACCGAAGTGTAGAAGACCAAACCAAAAATGTAGTTTTGGCAATTCAATTATGCGAAAATTTTTGGTAATGTCTTTGTAATTGCTAGTTCAAATTCATTACTGCCATTTTTAGCTGCATTTTATTAAATTTACAATAGATTAAAATACCAACGCTACGTTTTACACAAAATTGTTTAGTTATTCTTTTTCTTTTTCATACTATTTAATTTAATGGTATGATAGCTTTACAAATTTATTCTTGCCAAATTTCTTGCGCTTTATTAATACATACAAAGAAAATATCTCGTCAACAACTTGTTACATTACAGGTTCAAAATAGATTTGATTGCTTTTACTTGACAGGGCCGTTGCTTTATTCTAGTTTTTCCTGTTTTATATGTGAAATCGCTTATCCAACTGGACAACTACCTAATTGATCAACGGGAATCGCAGGGCTTAGATAAACTGATTTAATACCTAAACATAATTATATCGTTTGATTTAAGACCTCTTACTATAAATAAATAATAAAAATAAAAAAGCCTTTATTATTCCAATACTTACAAGTTATTTAAATTTGAAAAACAATTGTTTTTTGCTAAAGACTGCGGGTACAGGCCTCCTCCAGTTGCAGCCATTTGTTTATATCCTCTGCGTTCTCCGTTCATGTTTTTCCCCCATTTTCTACTATCTTGTCTCGCAATCGTTCTTATGGTCTTCCTTTCCTCTTCTTTCCTTATGGTCCTTTCCAGATAGTGGTCCTGCGAGTCCATTTCTCTTCTCTTGAGCGGATTAAGTACCCCGCCCATCTCCATTTAAGGGCTCGACCGCTAACTATACTAATGTTATAAATAAAAAGTTTGTTGGTTTGGTTTATAAGTTCTGGTAATTTTTATTAACCACGTGACTGATGCCGCAGCCAAAAGCTTTATTTTATAAAACGGATACTTACGGTTATTCTGTTGCCTTTTTATGGTAATGGTATAAGTATGTTAATGTATGGTTAGACAAGTTCATTAGATTAGTCGAATCATGTTTTGATAAATTAAATCATAGCTTTTTTATAATAACAGGGCCATTTCGATAAATAATACCTAATATATAAGCTGAAAAAACGTACCTAGTCATGAGTGTTAGTTGTGATGTGTTATCTGAATTTATGGACTTGTTTGGATCGATCCGAAGCAACTGCTTCGATTTCAAATAGCTAATTTATCCTTAAGTCGTAGTAATGTTTAATCTACAGAGTCAGTGAAGTGGCTGACAGAAGCTAGTCAATAAATAATCCTGGATAATTCAAATGTCTATTTATTTCAAGCCAATTCTAAATGTTTTTCAGTCAGTAATGCAACGCTGCTGTTGCGATACATTTCGTCACATACGGATGCCCTGCTTTATACAAAGGTCTTCATAAAGTTGCAAATGAATGAATTGTATGATTATATTTTTACCCGACTGCGCAAGAAGGGGGCTATTATTCACATTGTCACTTCTAAACCTTCTTCAGTCTGCAGCGATGGTGCGATACAGTTCGTCACACGCGGATGCGCCAAGTAATGCGCTTGCGCACCGCTGACCACAACGCCGGGGGCTGGAGCGTCTTGTACTTCCAATGATATGAAGACAGGTTCTATTTTAAGAACTAGGTACCTACTTATTAAGGTGAAACTTTAAGTAAAACTTTAGTAAAAGGTATCTAAGTATTACTTGACTATCAACTATCTACCAACAAGCGGTGTTTGCACGGATTTGTGATCCTCAACCTCCTCCGCAACAGCCTGTGTTGGTCCACTGCTGGACGCAGGCCTCCCCCTGATAAACGCGTTATTGGCTTTCATCATATGGGGGTAATGCCCACGCTGGGCATATTTTTGCATACCGACTACGGTCAAGCAGTTGATTCACAAAATGTATTTACCTTACTTTACATATCAAATGTTTCGACAATTAAAAAATCTTTATCTTTATCTTGGGCATGCGGGTTGGGGATCGCAGTTTGTGGATAAAATTGTCCCGCAGCCGGAACTGCTGCTCGCCCTAGGTGGCTACCACTTAGTCGTCTCTTACGGCACCCGCGGGAAGATATCACTTAGTCGTCTTTTACGACACCCGCGGGAAGCTTTGGGGTGGTGCAAATTCTAAACCGCTGGCACCACAAGACAAAATTCATAGACTTTAATTTATCAATTTGAATGCAAGCCAAGACGTTACACCCAGCTAGTTCTCCCTAAAGCCGGTGGTATACCGTCCGTCACAGTCCACAGCCTGCTCTGACGACGTCGGGCTCCGCTGGCCACTGAGGAGAACGACAATTGCCCTTGTGGGCTGAAAGTTGGAAAGGTAGCCTGTGATTGTATGTTGTTACAATTTCTCTTGGAACCTAGAATAGATGGCTTTGGAAAGTTGATAGCTGATAAATTGATGTTTTTACAAAAGGTATTGATATGGATCAGTTGAGCTACCTGTAGATTGTTTTTGCAACAGTCTGAAGTTAGCTCGATTATTTCAATTGTAAATACTAGTTCTAATTTATTTATATTATTTTCTTTTATTTTTCTTTGTCAACAAAGAGGTTATTTTACAAAAGCGAAAATGACTTTGGGGTCCCTTATATTTTTATTGTTTTTTTTTTATATTTGCGGTACAAACGAGGGAAAAATGCTGGATAAATCCTTGGGAATCAAAATTTATTTGGGACCAACTCGGGATCATTTTCTGTACAAAATCAAGAGACATCAATTCGACCCACAATTTGCGTGTGGTAGAGGACCAGATAAAATTGTACAAAACGTAAATGCAGAGGAGACTTTTGCCCAACAGTTGGTGCTCGTAGACAAGAGCCCACGAGCTGAATAGAGGTAGGTAAGATTTAACAATATGATAACATTCGCCGTGCTTCCTTCCAGCTCGTACAATGCTTCCTACCAGCTCGTACAATGTTTCCTTCCAGCTCTCGGCTTCCTATTGAACTACTCAATACTATATAACTTAATTGTTTAGTCAAGGACTAAACAAAATATTAGGTTAAAAAATTAAAACTACCTAATAGTAGTTAACGAATCAGAAGTTAGTAACCTTATTTCTTATAAAGGACGCACTAAATAATAAGACTGTCTTGATGGCCCAATGCTCAACTGAATTGAACAATTTGCGTTGAGCAACGAGGAACAAACATTCCGTAACGAAGGATCACACTACTCAAATGCTTAACTCAGTTGAGCAATTGAGTTGAGCATCGGGACCTCGCGGTTGTAGGCGAGTAAATAAAGCAGACTTATGTGTCTGAGTAGTCAGTATCCAAAGGCATACTTCCTAGGTCTCAATATTTCCATAATGTAATCAGAAGATGCAGGCAGAGTTAAAAAAACTCGCAGGTTCCAGATATGGTCTGGATAGATTATCACTTCTTGCAAAGTCAGGGTGACCATGGTTTTTGTGATGGGTGGGATAATTTACGAAAACCTTGCCAGGTTGCTTGAACGCCTTTGTCAAATTGTCTCTACGAGTAGAGACTTACCTAAAGGAGATTTTGTACACTGAAAATCTTATACATATCTTATTTCTATACCCTTGGTATAGTTAATTGATAAGTTAATAAATATTAAAAACTTATTTAAAGTTAGCCTGTTCTAGTAGCTATTAATTTTCGACCGTCTCGTCGTTTTCTATTTTCATTATGTTATAGACCATTTAATTACAAAAATAGTCCTTTACCCTGTGGTAGGGCAATGTAGCCTAAAATAAATTTGATGTTATGATGCGAAATATTTTTAGTTTTTATTAATCAATTTGAACATTAAGGGCACTAGTGGCTAGAAGCTAGATTATTAAAAGCCGGATGAAGCTGTGTGAATTTGACACACCATCATCCGGCTTTTAATAATTAAATAATGCTGGACCATTCACACTGTGAATTGTCCGCATTACTTATTTATTATTAAGAAGACAGGGCGCTATGGCGCTCATTAGGGAAGGCCTATGTCCAGCAGTGGACTAATATAGGTTGATGATGATGACTTATTTATTTAATTGATGATGATGATGATGTCATCCTAGGCGAATTTAGACCACGGCGCGGCGGCCAGTCTCAGCCATGTGCGCAGGAGATATTATAGTGCACAAGTGTGCGTGCAAACACAGGTGCACTCTCTATTCCCTTCGCCAACAGCATAACATGCCTATATTTATCTATTAAATTTAAGTTTTAATTAATTTGTTATGTATTTATTAAGCCCCTAAATGTTAGCCACCCTTCCATCGAAGCGGTCCGCCACGCGCCGCCAAGCGTACCGTGGCGCAACATGACTTGTAATGTGTTACATACATCTTCACCGTAACGCACTGGTTTGGTCGACATCATTGCCTCCACCATGATTATCTTGTCTAATTGTTTCGCATGCTCGATTCTGCATGATAGTAATGTTAAGATAATGTTATGATATGACAAACGAGACGCAACAACTTTCGGCAAACGACGATCGGTAAATTAGGTATCTACTTACACAACCAAAGAAATATTAGTGCAAGAAGGTAGAAACAAATTTTAATTTTGACAGCTTAAATACGGACGAGACGAATGAAATGATGAATAAATCATCATTTTGGTCGTCCCGTCCGTATTTGAACTTGAATTTTCACTGTTTCGCAGCGCGTGTGCAACTACGAGTGGGTTGTTGAATATTTTGCTTTCAATTTTAATGGTTACATTACTACTGTAACCTTGTTTTCTATTATTGTTATCTGTGGCTATAAGTAAAGTTTTGATACACGCATTTGTTTACCAAAAATAATGTAAGATTCTAAAATCGAGTATAACTGGAATAAACGATCTTGCCATGTGAACATCATGCAAAGCCAAGTATATGGCCCGACGGTCGCCAAAGTTGCTTGCATTGTACCACTTTTGTAATCGGTAGATATGTAGGTACGATTGTTTCATCTGGCGCGGTACCAGGGCCGGCCGTAGTAAGTCTGTGAACTCGTTTTTCTGTCAGAGCTTTCAAGTTTTATGTGTCGAATAGGGCACTGCGGACCCTCGCTACCACCGGAACCACCCCTAGTCGTAGACTAGCACGAAACTATACCTCCAAAATAGTCACAAATACCACCCTAGTGCCATTTAAGACCAAAAACCCCGCTGATTCCTACAAAACCCTCTCCTATACAGGTTGTCACGAAACATTGTGTACTAAGAGTGCCGAAAGGGAGTAATTCTGGATCCCGAAGAGATCAACTTTTGTTGTACTAGTTTTAGAATTCCGAACATTATAGTTTTTTTTAATATTACTTTTTTCATATTCGTATTCTTTTACGTGTATTCGTATATTATTATTGTAGTTTTAAATTTCAAGACAAAACACTGGTTTTGTAAAAAAAATTGGTTGTCTGTAAAGTCGGTTTACTGACGATAGTTGAACGTGACAACGCAGACGCATCGCTCACTCAAGTAGGAGAGAGACGGATGTCGAGCGCTCTCGCTTGCACTTCAATCCTTACATGGAACGCCTCAGAGCGAGGTAACGCCGCATGACGTCATGTTTTTTCGTGTGTGCAGCCGGCTCTTTCGAATTATAAGACGTTGTCACGTCAAAAACAATAACATAAAGTGAAATGTTTTATATAGTGTTAGCTTGCCTAAAAAAACAGGTTTAGAGTTGGAAATAATTTTATTGTTAGATTGTAAAATATTTGTGATAAGGGTGCAACACTATGTCATAGACGCCGTTGTAGAAAAGTTATGTTGATATTCATAAAATGTTCTAATAAGTTGTAGAAAGGATTATAGCCCATGTTAATGTGATGCCCTGTTTTATTTCAGTAACACGTCTATTAGTTATCAGTCCGAAGAGGGATAGACACGCCTACACGGTAATGTGACATCTACCAACCGAGGTCAGTCAAACTTATTCTGAAAAAACTCAAGTTTCGATGACCTATCCAATGATTTCCTACATAAATCGGCTTATGACAAAAACAAACGCTTAATTGAATCGGAGTGGTTTTACTCTCTTTGATTTGAATCATTGATTTTACATATCTACAAGCCTACAAGTTGCAATTATTATCCTGGCCAAACTTTGGCAAGCGAAATATTAGATTGTATTGATTGAAAACGATTTGAATTCAATGGTAAATAGCGATGACTTTCATTATGAGTTCAAAGAGTGATATTCATCCATAACATTACTAAAATGAAACAAAACCTGTAACCTCCAATATGATAAAGTTACTTTTTCCATTCTTTTCTTGAGAAAGATAGCCAAAACTCATATTGTAAATTTATCTGAACCAGTAAAATACAAGCTTTCAATGAAACCCATTATAAATCAGTAATCAAAGTGACCAACAAAATGTATTACCAAGTTTACTCCCATGTTCATCGAGCAATTTTGCTACAAGTGATAATATTAGATTAGGTTTTTACAAAGGCCTTTACTATGCCCCATTAAATTAATAGAGATGAATGGGATAATTAAACACATGAATCTTAAACACAAAAACACAGAAATTGATTATTCAAAGTTAGTTCGGTTAATTTCATGGAATTATTTGATTGACTTGTTCACAATTTGTGCTAGAAATTGTGCTCTAACATTCTGAATTGTGATGGTACTTATTCATCTGGTAAAAATCCTCAAATCTACAAAATCTCCTAAAAATCTACAATGTGTAAAAACAAAAATGATGAATATTGAAAATTCCTCCCGTTCTGAGAATTTGTTACTTGTTATGCATTACATTCTGGATAAACATTTGGTTGAAGTGAATTGAAGAATGCATTCTGTATGCAAGTCTGACTTATTATTTATTTCAATGATAATCACACGGTATTGTCAGAAAATAGGGAAGTACCTAAGAATACTTAATTATAAATTCATGGTGCTGCTGTAAAATGGCATTGTCTGATATAGTTAATTCTAAATAAATATTAAACGGGTATCACAGTGTAGTGTGCAGTTACTTTACCTAGGTAGAGTATAGCTGCTAAGAGTGCATTGTCATTTGTGGACTAGGCTATGATAAAATAAATTGCTATAACTTAATCAATAAGTACTTATTCAATGTCTTGAGCGTTACCTACAATAAAATGAAATAAAGCAGCTTGATGTGCATTGTCCGGTTTACATAAAACAACATGATTAGCCTAGCCTGTCGACTGATTTAGGTTCCAAATGCATGACGCTAAGGCATACATTATTGAATATTTGCTCTAATGATTATAAATAGAATTTACAACCCTCATTCAGGCACAAATAATAAGAAAATAATATTAAGCACTATGTAAGTGTAGTACAAATGATCATAATAATCTTACATAGAATGTCAGGTGTCCAAGATATCTCTTCTCTTGCTCGCAAAAATAACTTCCAAGTGGTATTTGAAAATAGCAACATCAGTTATAAAAGTAAGTTAGTTACTAGGTACTAGCTTTACTTTGACTTGAAAATATACCTACAAGTAGAGAATGAAATAACTCTATTATAATAACTTGGTTGAACGATGATGATAATCTAAATATAATAATTTCATTAATTCCAAATGATGCATTATTTTCATACCTATCAGAAATACAATTAGTCAACTGTCAGTTTAAGATATTGTATTAGATGTTCATTACTTGACGGGTTGGGAGACAAGAATAAATAATTAACTTAATTAAATTGTAATTAAAATAGAAAATAGTGACACTGCTATTGGTAGGTATGGGATATAGATAGATAGACACTTGAATGGCATTTCATTGGCTTCATGAAAAATAATGACTGGATAATGGTTTATTTTGCGGTTAACCCTTAAATGCATACCCACCGTCTTACAGACACCACTGATATTTAACCCTTAACTACTTACCCATAGTTTCACAGACACTTGTGATAATTTTGTGAATAAGATAAGTAGGTAGCTCCTGAGAGTTAATGAGTACCTATACTCAGTTGCAACATTGCATATTATAGTTGAATAAATATATAATAAAGTACATTTGCTACCGGGTTGCTCAGTTCATTGAAATTTAGTTATTGGGTGAACTAATGTGACATAAGTAGGTCATTGTTTTTGGATAATTATAATAATAAATAATAATAATAGTGCTGGACAAGAGCACATCAGGCATCTCCAGACGTGAACACCAATTACAGGTTTTAGTAGCTAAGACAGCTAGTAAAAAAAAAAAATCACATTTCATATACGGTGTTTTTTTTCGTTATTGTGTGTTAGTGCTTGTTATTGTTCACATGACGAATGATAATAGAGGAGTCATCATCATCATCAGCCTATATTAGTCCACTGCTGGACATAGGCCTCCCCTAATGAGCGCCATAGCGCCCTGTCTTCAGCTTAATAGAGGAGTATTTGAGAAATATGATAACGTAATTCAGAGTGTAATATAAAAATAAAATGTGAATTAAAATAAATAAATGATAATATTGATAATTTATGAAAGAAAATTAAATCGCTTACTAGTTAATTTATTTGACTTAAGAGTGACATAACTCATGCGAAATAATATTTGAAATTATATAACAAAGTTTTACTGTTACTTACGTATACCACTTGTTGTTGTGTATAGGTGCACGAAATTACTAGGAAAATGGATTCAATTAACTATAGTTTATCTAGAACAAGATTCCGAAAAGATGCAATAAAAAAAAGAGCCTTAGTAAAATAACTCAGACTATTGGTGTGAAGCAAACAAACTTTACTTGGACCTAAATAAGCATAATATAACAAATCGAATTCTTTAAAGTAATAAAATGGTATCGATAAATTTTGAGTTATCTATCCACAATAAACAAAGGCACGATTGAAACTTTAAAAAAAAGGAAGGTATTATTTATACAAAAATAAGAGAATTAAAAAAAAACGCAATGAATAGAGCAAATAGTATACATACATTTTGATACAACAATATGTTGCATACAAAAATATTGATTTTGTCTATTTTATTTTGATAATATTTAGGTACATATAGATGAATAAAAACGGACACTTCTTTAAAATATTACGTTTAGATCAACTTCATATGAGACTGATACAAAGCTTAAAGATGAAAATGTATTGGCGACATCAATTATAAAAGATAACAAATAAAGGAAGAGATAGTAATGTTGACATGACTGTGTAATTTATTTCAGTTTAAATACAGCAAAAAGAGTACAATAAATGACAATAGAGATGTTGTTTTTTTGAGATCGATGAGTCATCCATCATTAAAGTACCATCAATTCATCAGTAAACCTATTAAACGAGAAAATAAAACTCTTACGTTCAAAAGTGGTTCAAGGGTATTACTGAAAAGAATGTGTTTGTTTTTAGCAGAATAAAGACTTGAAATTTAAAATTGACTAATTTATTATTATGGTACAAAAGACGTGGTGATGAATAATTTATATAACAACAATAATTATTGTTGTAGAAACATACTTTCTGTCACTATCACTACCCAAAAATTACATACCTACATTACAATAAAAGTGTTATCAATTAAGAGATTAATGAACAATAATAACATTGAATAAGGTTGCGTAAAAAAAAAAAAAAAAAAAAGTTAAAAAAAAAAAGAAATGTAGTAGAATGAAATGAAAACTTATTTTAAATGAAGCACGTATATTTAATCGTTTTTATTAAAAGTGAGTTACTAAAGTGGGAAATTATATTTGAGTTATGAGAGCCATAAATTGATAAATTTGGTAGGTACACATGATGTACAATGGCAAAAAAAAAAAAAAACAGTTATGTAAACTAATTCCTCGAGATTGTTTTGTGTATAGGGACCGTTTAAAATGAAATTATTAGAAAAACATCTTTATTCACAAAGAAAGTTATACAAGTATTTACAATTGAAACAGTTGAGCTGACTGTTGACAAACAGTCTACAGGTAGCTCAACTGATCCATATCAACACCAGTCGGAAGCGTCCCCAAGACGCTGCGCTGGCTGCATTGTCACGCTGTATGACAATGCTGATGCGCTGTATCAGATATTCGCCAGCTCTCGTTAAAAATGAATAATAAATAACAAAAATGTAATTTAAAGAAAAAGAGAATATTAATTGTGAATTGATAGTATTAGAAAATGTTACTCTTATCGATTATTACATAAATAACTTGATAATTTGTTGATTTAAGTTTTCCAATATTTCGGTACAGTTGTTTCATTATGTGAATATTGAACGTGAATGTTATTAGAATAGAACATCATAATATGATTCTTATTTTAATTAATGTGAATATTGAAAGTGAAAAAAATATACACAGTAAAATTCTATTGTGTGCATCTGATACGAAAAATGAATGTTTAGAGAATAAGCATAATAATTTTAAGAGATAATAATATTAATTTTAAGTATTATAAGGGTGATCAAGAAAAGCCAAAAATTATAGTGATTAACGCATTCACTGCCCAGCCTTGGTGGTGCGACCCGCAGGGGCGTGCCGTCGCACCACTGAGCCAAAGGAGGACATAAAAGAATAAAACTTCTAAAGACAGTGATCAACGAAAGCGATAATTGTGAAATAATTTCCCTAAAAGTGAGAATTCCAAGTGAAGAGGACATTAAATCCCAAATACATTTCATAAAAAAAGTGAACAATGTGAAAAATTAAAAAGCAAATATAGTGATATAAATAAAACAAATACACAGTGAACAATTAAAGCGATTAAAAAGAAGAATAATAATAATTAAGCGAATAGAGATAATTTAATTATTTCCTAACGTGAGTACGAATGAGTACACAGATAAATGAGAGATTTTGTTGTAATTAATTTTATAACAACATAATAGCGACCGAAATTATCTGTTGGACGCAACATTACAGCGATCTATAGTTTCTGTTGGACGCAACAGAGAGAGAAAGAGAGAGCGAGATATATATATATATATATATATTATCTCCTAAAGTGAGTACCGATGAGTACATAGATAAATGAGATATTGTATTATAATATATTTTTTGTACAACATAATAGTGACCGAAAGGATCTGTTGGACGCGACAGTGATCAATAGTTTCTGTTGGACGCAACAGAGAGAGAGTGATCCGTTGGATTGCAACGGTGTAATTTGTTACTTATACTTTAAATGTAAGGTGTTAGTTATATTTAAATGATCTGTTGGACGCAACAGTGGTATATAGGTTCTGTTGGACGCAACAGATAGAGTGATCCGTTGGATTGCAACGGTGTAATTTGTTACTTATACTTTAAATGTAAGGTGTTAGTTATATTTAAAAGATCTGTTGGACGCGACAGTGATAAATAGTTTCTGTTGGACGCGACAGATAAAGTGATCCGTTGGATTGCAACGGTGTAAGTTGTATAGTTAATAAGACTATTAATTAATAAATTGCAAATTAAATATTAGTCATCTGCATATTGTGCTTATGAAAAATGTGTCTGAATCTTATAATTTTAAAACTTGTTACGTAATATCAAGCAGTTTACTTGCGATATTTACTGACATTCAAATATTTTGATATCGAACGCGAGGTCGCTTATATTATTGAGCAGTATGGCCGAGACAAAATAGTCTTTGTTATAACTAGTATGCTTATTACAAATTATTGTATACTTGAAAAATAATGTAGTTATCAACTATGTTTAATAATGTTATGTTATGATGTACCTTAAATTTTCATTTTCCCCTAGAATCACTATTTGAAATATCTTTGTGAATCATGATAATTAATACTTAAATAATAACATCATAGTGATACTAAAATGAAATGAAAGCGATATGACAATGTTAAGTAACAGTTAATATAATGAGGTGACAGTGAAACGCTTATTGATACCAGCAACATTATAATTAAATTTTGTTTGTTTTGTGGTAGACAAGTAGGTATTAACGATATTCATACATAACATTAAGTGCACTGTGATCTGTCAATAATTGTATAATTCTGACAAGCCACGCAGTTCAAACTATCTGGATTGCCAGTAAATGTAGTCAACTGATACTACACATTTAAGCTTTGTATGTATGGAACTAACGTTGTGAGAATAACCAGTGTATGACTTATTCGTTTAGTTTGGACTATTAATTTTAATTGTTCGAAAATGAAGAACAATTCTGTTTATTTTAATAATTCTAACAATAATTATTTTACGTCCGAAAAGACAAACTGTTGAGTAATATAAATCTACCTACTTCATAAAACGAACTGCAACTAGGTAATACAGTTGAAACAGTAAATAAATCTTATTCTTATGATGAAAATAGAAAGTATAAATGTATATTATTATTACTTACTTAAATTTGTAACTGCCAACTTAATTCCGATGTAATTTTGACTAAAATATTGTTTAAATTTAACCTAATCTTAGAGCCACGCGAGGCGCGTGTTATGTCGAATGGCCGCATGTTAGCTTGCCTAAAAAAACAGGTTTAGAGTTGGAAATAATTTTATTGTTAGATTGTAAAATATTTGTGATAAGGGTGCAACACTATGTCATAGACGCCGTTGTAGAAAAGTTATGTTGATATTCATAAAATGTTCTAATAAGTTGTAGAAAGGATTATAGCCCATGTTAATGTGATGCCCTGTTTTATTTCAGTAACACGTCTATTAGTTATCAATAGGTACTTATCATATTAATAATGCAAGAGTGCGTGATAAAAAACACGAATAGGAAAGAAAGTAATCACAATTAAAATAAATAATAGTTTAAAAAAACTAAAAAACACGCTTTTTATAGAAAACCGAACTAAAAAATAGAAAATAAATTTTAATGAATTTAAATTAAGAAAATAGTGTTAAACATTTCAATGAATATAAGTTAATAATAGTGTGAATAAAAAAAAATATTTTATTTTAAAAAAAGCGTGGGGTGCATGGTGTCAATAGTTATAAATATTTTATTGACAGATATGAGTAGAGTGATAAAGTTAGTAAACCAGCTTTGCATATATAGTTAGTAGTTACCTAAAGTTTGCGATACCTAATTTGTAATTTAAAATGTATTACGTCTAGTGCAACTTAATTGGTCAGAGGTGCAACCATTCAATTAAATTCAACGTAATAATTTGTACCGTCGGTAAATGTAATAGTTACCTACGTAATGTAAGGCCGTGGTTTTATGACCGTCAGACAAACCTACTTATTATATTCATTTTGGTTGTTATCCGACTGAGATCTTTATTTGTTTAATTTCAAGTAACTTGGTGTGGGATGGGCCTGTGAATGTTTCAGATTGTTAGAATTGAATGAATGAATGAATGAACACTTTATTGTTTAGAATACATAAAGTAACTTTTAACTAAATAAAATAAAAACGTACAATGGGCGGCCTTATTGCTTAAAGCAATTGGTGCAATTGGTTGTTGGTTAGAATTGGTGTTGGTTCATTTGGAAAACATGACGACCTCTGTGGCGCAGTGGGTGAAAGTATTTACACCTGGGACGTACGACATTGCAGGTTTCCACCTTGGGAGAAATGGTTGTACGATCTGCAGATATTTGTTCCGAGTGTTTTCTATCTACACTAATATTTTGTAGAGGAAATATTTGTATTTTTTATGTTTGTAACGATTAAACTTAAAAACTACTGGACCGATTTCAAAAACTCTTTCACCGTTAGAATGCAACATGATCCCTGAGTAACATAGGCTACCACCCGTGCAAAGCCGGGACGAGGTGCTAGTGTGTAAAATAAAATAAATGAACTATGTATGTTATTTATTAAAACAAGCTCTGCTTACTTTGGGGCTAGACTATTCTGCGTGAATTGTCCAGTGTTATTTATATTATACCAGCGATTACTGTCCCACTGCTGGGCAAAAGCCTCTCTTTTCTCCTTCCACTCCTCGCGATTTAACGCTGTCACTATTATTTATTTATTTGGAAAATATTGAAAAGCATCTGACTAATTTCAATGCACGATTTTGAAACATTGTACATTTTTCTTTTCTATTTTGGGCTAGGGTTTAGATTGAGACAAGAATCGATAGATATTCTAAATACCTTAGCAGAAAAACTGTAACGGCTTCTATCCTTCAAGATAAGTTTAAATTCTGCGAAGAATTCTTTAATTGAGAGATTGCAGACATTTCTTTTACTTCCAAATATGGAAGATGTAACTAGCACCTTGATTTGTAGTCCAGTGACTAGATAGTCACTACCTACACTACCTACTGACCAATCATTCAAGTTAATTGGCAACTTTTTACCGTTCACAAGACAGTATAAACCGTTTCGTAATCGTATCAAAAGTGAAATTATGGTGTGGGTGGTGGGTTTATGACAATGAATGTTGAGGTAGGGACTCTAGGGATCTACCACATGACGTAAATTATAAAATGCAAATTAAAATAATTGAATAACCTGACATAAATTTTAGATAATTGGAATGTTTTGAAATTCTAAATACCTAAGCAGCATCCAAATCGGTCCATAGATAATTGACAGAGAAATCGACGAACACACATAAAAAACAATCATACTGCCAATAATAGAACCTCCTTTTTCAAAGTCGGTTAAAAAGGGACAACTCGTCCGCAGGCGAGGTTTCTTCCCTAATCCGATTTTTCGCGGGGGCCTGTTTGTAGGTTTGTTCTACAAGATGCCACAAAAAACCATATTTCCTGCAATAAATGAAATTAAATTGGATGTAGCTGAAAATGGTAATTCCAGACGCAGAGTCTTGTAAAATATTATACCTACTCTAAAAAAAAATGATTTTGATTATCTCAACCTCAACCTCACCAACAGCCTTTATAGTCCACTGCTGGAAGCAAGCCTCGTCCTGCTAAGCGCCTAAGGCTTTTATCGCATGGAGGGCCATAATGCCCATAATCCCCACGCTGGGCATGCGGGTTGGGGATCGCAGTTCGGTGGTAGAATTGTTCTGCAGGAGGCGCTGTGGCCCGCCCCCGGTAGATATTCCTTAGTCGCTTCTTACGACACCCGCGAGAATGTTGGGTTGCTGCAAATTCTAATGCATGGTAAAAAAAATAACTTGTGAATCCAAAACACGGACTGTGTACGATTGTATGTAATGTACAATTAACATTCATCAATCAAAGCAAGGTTAAAGAATAAAAAAACAATAACGATTTACTATAGCTACTTATACATAGGTATATGCTTTATATTAAATGCTTTTAGATGCTCTTAGATTATAGGTAAATATTTTACTACATGCATATAAACACACGTGATTGTTATCTGAGGTGCTTAATTGCATAGTTCACCTTTGTATAAATAGCCAAAAACTTTAACCTCTTTATTTTCAAAGTGAATTGTTATCCGTGAGAACGTAGATTTTTACTTTTTTACGTCGATATTTAATTTTATGGGTATTTTTGATTGATTTTTATAGCGAACCTCGAATTTTAATTCGCTTGTTTTGTGTAACTTTTATGTAAGTATTTGAAACTTGATGTCCAACTCTCCGACAATTTTTCAGTACCAGTCTTTTAATATTAAACGATATCACGTACATATGTGTTTCTCTCTTCTTCCTTACACAAGTTGCTACGACAAGAAGTTTTTCCTAGAGGTAGAAAAGGTCTCCTAGGGTCGAAAGCACACTTGTCACAACTAGCTTGTGGCTATAAAAAGAGCTATAACGTTGAAAGGTTTAAGGGCCAATAAATGAATACTTTATTGTAGGTACTATAAATTAACGTAAATAGAAATATTTTACTTATATCTATACTAATATTATAAAGAGGAAAGATTTGATGGTTTGGTTGGTTGTTTGTATTGAATAGGCTCCGAAACTACTGGACCGATTTGAAAAAATCGGTATACCTAATAATAATAAAAACCTTTATTCAGACACTTAAGGCGAATGGTAGGGATGATAGTGGCGCCACTACATATTTAATTTTATAATTACGTTATACAAAGGAATTATCAAAAAATTGGACCGCGCGTAGACGATATCTATCATAAGCTTTTTTTAAATGTATCCACCCTACTATTCGCCTTAAACTAAGTTAACAGTAAGCTTAAATTTAGACATCGGCAATCTATGTATCTGTTTGCCAGGTTTTGGCAAAGACCTCTTCAAACAGCTTCCATTCCTCCCTTGCTCGTGCAGTTCTACACCAAGTCTGTCCTGCAGTCTATGACAGACTGCAAGACAGACTTGAATTAGGGCGCATACCCAACGCAAATCAGCGTCACCACCAATTTTATCTGATTATTATGTTAAACGAAGGAGTTTTCAAAAATTGATTTTGCAGTTTGTGATACCTATCATAAGCTTATATTTAATGCAAGTTTTATTTTGTATAATGTAGGCAGAGATGCGAAGTTGCTCTTTTTGCTCACCATCGTGGCCAAAAAGACCAACTTTGCACACTATACAACACAAAACTTTTACAGAGGCATTACAAATAAGCTGATAGGTATCACTAACTGCAAAATCAATTTTTGAAAACTCCTTCGTTTAACATAATAATAAGATAAAATAGGTGGTGGCGCTGATTTGGGTCGGGTAGGTAATACTGTACATAGTACATACCTACGTACATTACCTACCCACAACTAAATCACAATATGAGTGCGTGTAACCCATTAAAATCCAATTTATGGTATCCGATTCGGATTGGATTGTAAAGTACCGAGAACAAAGGAGCACCTTGCCCGTTTCCTGGCCCCGAGCTGTAGTGCGAGCCGCTGCAGCTGAGACTTATCTTTATTAGAATAGAGCCATCAGTGGAGCAAAGAGAAACAATGAGTGGTATGAGAACAATCAGTGTTAAATTTTCATAATAGAAGTAGATAAATACCCGATAAAATGATGACAACAAATCACAGGTCTAGTCACGATAAACAATCGCGAAAGTATAAAACGTTCAAAACAAATTTCAAAATTAAAGAAATGAAATTGTTTGAACGAATTGTTTGTTCGTTATTCACAAGTTGATCCCCTCGGGGTCTAAAATCACCCCCTATCGGCTTCGTACACCCTTTCCGTGGCACCCTGTATACAAGTCCCTCGTCCACATCATGATCAGAAGATAGTAGGAAAGCTACTTCATCGCCGCCGTCGTCATCGAAGTTGTCCTCCATCGTGGGGAAATCACACTAATATTATAAATGCGAAAGTTGGGATGTTTAGATGTACGGATGGATTGATGGATGGATGTATGTTTGTTACCTCTTCACGCCAAAACTACTGGAAGGATTGGGCTGAAATTTTGCATACAGGTAATTCTAATCCTGGAATCAAACATAAGATACTTAACTTACGAAACTTTTTATCCCAGTAATCAGTTTCCGTGGGACAGAAATTACCTTTGAACGTTTCCATAGAAACAACGCATGCGAAGCCGCGGGCAGATACTAGTAAATAAATAAATAAGACTTTTGCAGCCGCAGCCCACACTACACCTACAGGGGGTGTGTACACAGGTGTAGTGTATCCGTTGTCCTTGGTATTTGCACCCTCTGAATGCTGGCTATTCTGTGGCAGCAGCTGCTTAGAGGCCGTTGCGCTTCGTATAAAGCCGAGTACTGACTGGGGTTACGGGGCGTAATGTAAGGGTACGTTCACGTAATGTAAGGGTACGTTCACGTAATGTAAGGGTACGTTCACGTAATGTAAGGGTTGTAGGGTTCGCTTCGAGAAAAGGTTTCATTCATAATTATCGAACCTATTTTCTTGTTTTTGACATTATTTTAAAAGCTGGTCGTCTTTTTCAAATATGACAGCTAATGGAATGAAAGGAAAGGAAAGAAATGGAGTTTGTGAATGTCAAGGGTCGGAATCAGTCAGAGAGAGAAACGTTTTATTTTCCACCAAAAGTTTTATCATTTTTACCAGAAATTAGTGAAAGTCTGAAGTAATGGTTGTACCATAACCCTACCTATATCTTCCGTGTTTTTCTCAGCTGTAAATCCGTTGGTGTGTACGACAACAGCAGTATGTGACCGTGGGCCGTGGGCCGGCCGAAGGTTCTCCCAATTTTCTTCTACACACGAGCGGACCTCCCTATCTGCGTCCCGTGTGCGTTCCGAGATGTGAGGTGCATGCCTGGACCTCTTCTTCTTCTTCTTCTGGTGGGAGCTGGTGCGAGCGGACGTTTCGTGATCCGCGGCCCTCCCCCGGCGACGACGACCTGTTTAACCTATTATGTTTTGTGTTTATGATTCCGTACAGTGGCTGGTTGTGTTGTGTTCCTCCTTTGTTTCTCCTTCTACAATAAATTACAAGATTCCCTGTGTTCTCTCTTCCCCTGTTAGGTAGGAAGGACTTGATTTGTAGATTAGTTTTAAGGCCATTATGAGGGCGCCTCACGCCGAGAATATAAGGCCCGTTTCTTTAGGTTATAAGTTAGGGTGCTTCTCACAATACACATTAGGTTTTTTTATAAAGGATGTATTTACCATAGAGGCATTTCAATAATCGGGAGCGCTTCTCACGCGTCCCATTTAAGGTCGGTGCTTCACATCGACCGCCCATTTTTTAGGGTTCTTTAGTATTTATTAAGGCCCTAGCTGTAATAAGGGTCATAGACCTCTAGCCTAGAGGCATTTCAATAATCGGGAGCGCTTCTCACGCGTCCCATTTAAGGTCGGTGCTTCACATCGACCGCCCATTTTTTAGGGTTCTTTAGTATTTATTAAGGCCCTAGCTGTAATAAGGGTCATAGACCTCTAGCCTTAATTGTACCTCTAGGTATAGATATTTAATTTACTTTAACTTGACACTTGTATATATCAACGTGGTTGGCAATAAACTTCCTGTCAACATCTCATCAACTTCTTTTATTTCGTAACTTGACAGGGTACGTTCACGTAATGTAAGGGTACGTTCACGTAATGTAAGGGTACGTTCACGTAATGTAAGGGAATGACAGTATTCCAGATCCCGTAACGAGTGAACTGGTTCATACATCCGCCATCACCGAATAAAAACGTATAGGTACGATAAAACGGGCCTGTCTAACGGACTGCTGGTGCTGTGTGAACGTACACCAACGTTAGTGTACGACAGTGTACCTCAGTGTACGTTAGTGTACGTCGTAACGTACACTAACGCACACTGAGGTACACTACGATTTAATACGTACGATTTCTCGACCTCTGTGGCGCGGTGAGCGAAGGTCCGCCTGCGACGCAGGAGGTTGCGGGTTCGATTCCCGCCCCGGGACAAATATTTGTACGATCTGCAGATATTTGTTCAGGGTGTTCTGGTCGTTTCCTATGTATAATAAAAAAAAATATATCTATGTACTCGTATTATTATTATGTATATCAGTTATCTAGTACCCATAACACAAGCCCTGCTTACCTTGGGGCTAGATAATGCTGTGTGAATTGTCCAGCATTATTATTATTATTATTATTTAATTAATTGAATTATTTCGTTTCTTTGCTGGAGAAAAACATTGTACGTTAGTGTACCTCAGTGTGCGTTAGTGTACGTTACGACGTACACTAATTCAATTAATTGCCAAAGGTAGATTCTATGGATAATATAGATGCTCCGTGTGTAAGAAATCACAGATGTATTCGCTTTTTCTATGCAAATGTTTTTTCTGTTCACTGATGTGTCCTTTAGTAAGGTAGGTATCCTACCTACCACGCTAACGAAGACGTGGGTAACAGCTAGTCAAGGATAAATAGTAGCCTATATTCTGAAGGACATAGGCGATTAACTAAAGTTCTTTGGGAACGTGGCACGGAATGAAGACTCGATGGAGTGTCTCGTGGTACAAGGCAGAATGGAGGGCAAAATAGAATAAATAATAATAATAATAAATAAATAATGCTGGACAATCCACACAGCATCATCTAGCCCCAAGCTAAGCAGAGCTTGTGTTATGGGTACTAGATGACTGATATACATAATATAATACATTATATAGATAGATATTTTTTATTGTACATAGAAACGACCAGAACACCCGGAACAAATATTTGTAGATCGTACAAACATTTGTCCCGAGGCGGGAATCGAACCCGCAACCTTCTGCGTCGCAGGCGGACCTTCGCCCGCCGCGCCACCGAGGTCGTCAATAGAATATTATAATTATTTATTCAGGTAAAAAACAACATTACATTTCGGTTAGAAGTGCCTTAAAGCCTATGTTATGTAATATTAGTGTGAAAATTGTAGGAACCTGCCCTAATTATAATCAATAAGCTGGTCATTTTGTTCCTTCCAAAACTTTATTCAATCAGAAGACCAATATGGTTAAAGACTCATTTTCTATCAATCACGTTCCTTCCGACTTATAAGCCCATACGTGGGCGTTGTTGATTAACTTTTTTTTTAAACGTGACGAGGAAGTATTCAATTAAAGATAGTGACAAAACCCGACTTGGCCTTTTGGTATCTAGAGCAAAAAATGGTAGAAGCTAAAATACAGTAAATGTAAATCAACGTTGTGAAGACCTCTGGGGAGATTAAAAAATTACATACATGTAGGTTTCTAGTTTTGTCTAAGAATCGCTTCTTGCGGTTCAGCTGGTCCCGTTATTTGGACCACCGAATATTATTTTCGGTGGTCCAGTTAACTGTATCACGGAGTTTGTTTTTCAGTGGTTCCTTTTCATACGTAATATTCTTACGCAAACAAAGTAAATTTTAGTTTAAGTATATGCGGTTTGTTTACAAACATTTCATATGGAATTTGGCTAGAGTATAATGTAAGGTGGTAGTATCAATAGTCTATTTGGCAGAGTAAATTTATTTGATATAAAACATAAAACATAAAACAGTTACAATTAATTTCGATTATAATAAAGGTCTAAATTATAACGATTGAATCGTTCGATTAATCGCCATGTCCCACTGTCCGCCCACATCGCTTGTATAACTTTGGACATAGATTTGTGGTTATATAATAAAGTATAACTTAGATTATTTATATTCTTTTATTTAATTTTAAATTCCAACTTTCAAGGGGCAAATTTCTGTTTTACTGAAGGACTTCAAAAATTTTATCGATTCAGTATACCTATGTACCTAAATGATCATCAGTTCGTAGGCATTCGCATTTTTTTTCAAGAGCTGGGTAGGTAAACAAGTAGATAGGTACAATACGTCTCAATTTAATAAACTTATTAAAGTGTTTTAAAAGTAGACTACTTGATTATGTACTAGCCGCTGCCCGCGGCTTCACATAAATAAATAAATAATAATAAATAATGCTGGACAATTCACACAGCATTATCTAGCCCCAAGCTAAGCAGAGCTTGTGTTATGGGTACTAGATAACTAATATACATAATACAATACACTACATAGATGCGCTTTTCAAGTAGCTCGTGATACCAGTGACCTCCCTGACAAGTTACCTTTAGACCCGTTCAGCCGTTTAGACATGAAAGGTAACAGACATACAGACAGTTAGAGTTACTTTCGAATTTATAAATTAGTATAGATTAGACATAGAGTAAAACTCGCTGTTGTTACAGAACAATAATGAGTTTTCTACCAAGGTTGTATAATTTAGTTGCAAGCATCCCACTAACTTACAGACATGTACCTAGCTAGTGATAAGATAAGTCTATAACTGACCATTCACTTAGACCTAAGAATGAATGTACCATGCAAGCAAAAATAAATAAATAAATATATAAACTTTGTGTTATTTATTTAGTTAGGTAGTAGTAGTTACAAATCAATGGTACTATTCAAAAATAGTTTTTTGATTGGTTTTTATAAGAAAATTTTAATTTAAATGTTTTGTCTCTATACAAAAGTTTATGACTGTTTTGACATGAGACCCTGGCAGTGTGGCAGCACAGACACAGCGAGACATGAAATAAGAAGTTGAAGTTTAGTTATGTCATTATTAAAATTCAATATCTTAAAAATACTTTTGAAAGCTTCTGTAGAGTACCTTTTCAATAACCTACTACGATGCTTGTTAATACAATTTTCATTAAGGTATTTAATTCTTCAACGCCTGGAATGTTTTAGACCTGACCTTACAGAGTTCACCTTTTACACGTATGTATCTATAATGGGACCTTGCAAATTCTTTCGAAATATTATTATTTTTCTTTCGAAATATCCTAAACACCAAATGTCAGTACGTTTATCTCCAAGGTGCATCAGAACATACTCATTAAATGCTTACAAAGTGCCACTTACGATGATGAATAATGAGAAGTGTACATGGTTCACCTTATTATGCTATGATCCGGTTGGTATAAGCAATTATTTATGTATTTATTATTATATGATGATTATAGGATGTTTATAATGTGGGCATAGAGATCTTATGAAATTTTATAGGTCAAGTTCTTATAATCATAAAGTTGCGTTGTGCAGTATAAAAGGTATCTGTTTAGGTAGGTACTTACCTATGTATTTTGTAGTGTAGGTAAGGTTTAATTAATTATAATAACTCACCTGTGAAATTTTTAATTGTGCCTGTAAGTTATTTAACCCCTGTGCCGATTACATACAATACAACAGCTGTATGAGTTTTCGCTTTATATTCTTGTAATTTGTAGGCTTCATTCGTATATGATAAACTAGCTGCCGCCCGCGGCTTCGCACGCGTTGTTGTATGGAAACGTTAAAAGGTGATTTCTATCCCATGGGAACTGATTTATGGGATAAAAAGCCTATGTTTGATTCCAGGGTTAGACTTGCCTGTATGCAAAATTTCAGCCTGATGCGTTCAGTAGTTTTGGCGTGAAGAGGTAACAAACATCCATCCATCCATACATCTATCCATCCAAACTTTCGCATTTATAATATTAGTGTGATAGTGTGACTAGCTGACTTGGCGAACTTAGTACCGCTCTCACCTTTTAAACCTTCCCTGAATAAGCTATCCTATCTTTCAAGTTGGATCAAACTGCACACTGTGTGCAAATTTAATTTAAAATCAGTTAAGTAGTTTAGGAGTCCATAGCGGACAAACAACGTGACACGTGATTTATATATATTAAGATAGTATAGAAAAGAAGACGTCACGATCACGTCTAGTTACCAACGTCAAATAGACTCACTCCCTGACGCCGTCAATATAAAATGCAACTCACACAAGTACCTACAGCAATTCAATATACGGGGAAATAAACTCTCGCAAAATCTACATAACTTTTAAAGGGGGCTATTTCTTCGAAACCACACAAAACAGGAGTTTTTAAATCGATCCAAACATTCATACTTCTTATTATGGTCTGTCCGATTCTTTGTTCTGACAACCTCACATTAGCGAAGCGGTTTGCGTGTGTATAAGTGAGGTCAGAATTAACTCACATGACTAATTCCATTTACCTCCTTATGTGCATGTCTTAAATGCATTTATGGAAGGTTTCGGTTGGGGTGCTCAATTTTAATAAAGTAGAAATAAGTATGTTTTACTTACATTTATTTTTACCCAAATCACCTTCATTCTAGTATACAAGTACAAAATCACAAGCTAAACGTTCTTGGCCACACCTTTTTAAAAATTCCTGAAATAAATGGTTTTTGCCTACAAAAATCAAAATCAAAAACTCCATAAATACAATAAATTGTACACTTAGAAAAGGACACAACTGCCTGCAATACAACCTAAAGTAGAGCATTCACTTCTTCTTTCTTATTTTTTTATCCCTTCAACAGAAGACGCCGAAAATACAAATTAATATTGCACAAAGAGCTAGTAAGTATTTTTTTAAAGGCCTCATCATGCAATTAAGGAATGTTCTTTTCTGTTTTTTATATTTAGTAGGCCAAACAGGCAGACTACAAGCAACGATCTGGCACTCGCACACTTCATTGTATGTAATTGAATTACCTATCATTATATTAGCGCCAATCACAAATCTGTTGCTGATCTTGACACACATAAGCTATGTTTGAGGTCAAGAAAAAGTTTTACATGAGAAAAAAGATATACGGTACTTACTTTGAGGAAAATAAATGTCATTGAGGCCGAAAACACTCCTTTTGAAATCCAGCTTGACGAATTATCACTTAACTCAATCAAAACTTGTTCAGCCGGCACTTTCACACTTCAGACACACTTTTATTTTAATAATTCCGAAAATTTCTCGCGCGTAGTGTTGACGGCGTTTCGTTAGATTTTTATCTTAGTTTTGTTTTCTGATCACGAACAAAACGTCTGCGAGTGACGAATAACACAGACTGGCTTTAGACTGCTTCAACACTTGGTTTTGCATAATTTAACTGAGGTTTTGATTCTACCAAGACATTTCTTTCGTCCATGCTTTGAGTCTGTCACTGGCCACAAACTTGAATTAAAAATATTTAGAAAAAGGAACTAACAACCTAGAAGATGAAGTTAAACTGAAGTGTTTTGTTTATAATAGTCAAATCCAAATATAGTTTTCTATCTCGTTCTAACTCGATAATTATGTATAAGAGCCATGTGTGCATCCTTGTAGGTAGCCTTTTTTGTGCTGTGAAGCCGGCCAAATAAATAAAAAATTGGGGTATTGCAAAGACAAGCAGAGTCTATGAAAGTTTAGGGAGCACTACCCAAGTGGGTGTATCACAGATCGACTCTAGATTGTTCTATCTATTTGGTTCTTCCTAGGATGTACAAAGTTCACTGATCCCTGTTTCTAAGTAAACAACACCTTCAAAGAAGCGCGTTTCGACTTAATTTGAATGTCGTTTAATTTTCACTTCGCAGTACCTAGCTACTTAGATAGGAAGGGTATACTGACCGTAATACGAAGAAACGATGGTCGGAGCCGTGACTTGGTTCAGACACAGCTGGTTCAACGCCTCCGGAGCCTCTTGCCGACCCATTTTCTGAAAACCAAAATATACAAAATAAAACACGCTTCAAAACAGAGTCATCTATCGCAAGAACCTCGTAACAGAAGCGCGCCATCTGTAGAGATGGAAGTGAACTATTTAGCGTAGAGGTTCGTAGCGGTAGCAAGCAACGCGTTGATGTCTTTCGTATGGAAGTTCGTAGATAGCGCTCGTAGCAAGTTTTGCTTGATTTTAAGCTTTTATTATCCTACTTCCTACTAATATTACAAATGCGAAAGTTAGTGAAATGTGAAATTTTTGTTACCTAGGATCTCCAAAACTACTGAACGGATCAATAGAGAATTTGGCATACATTTAGAATGTAGCATAATTTAAACAATATAATACTTTTTTTGGGCTTCGCCCCCGTTTTGAATCCAACGACAAACTAAAACATATATAAAAAGTCCGTCTATGCAATGTTATCTATTACTACACAAAATAGTGATTGAATTTGAGCAATTGTCATATCTGCTTTGTAAAATATGAAAATTAAACAGAATGTTTTTCTTTAGCAACAAAATAAGAAACAAAATAATTCAATTAATTGCTAAAGGTTAATTCTATGGATAATATAGTTAATAATTTAAGGCTTCGTGTGTAAGAAGTCGCAAATGTATTCGGTTTTTCTATGCAAATGTTTTTTCCGTTCAGTGATGTGTACTTTTGTAAGGTATGTACCTACCCTACCTACCCCGCTAACGAAGTTGCGGGTAACAGCTAGTACATAATAAAGTCCAAACTAAATATTATAAACGCTAAATCAACTCTATCCGATTGTTTATTAACCACCGACGCAAAAAGAAAGGGGTGTTATAAGTTTAACGTGTCTGTCTGTGGTATCTCCCAGTAGCTCCCAAACGGATGTACCGATTTTCGTTTAGTTTTGTTGTGTCATAGATAATTTTATCTCGAGTGTTCTTAGCCATGTCTTATGAAAATCTGTCGGGGGGTTTTTAAATTTAAATTTTTTTTTCTTGTTTTTCAATACTAAATAGATCTATAATGAATATTGGCAGGTTGATTCGCCGTCGCCGTCATTTCTAGAACCCACACATATTCTGCCAAAAATTTTGTGTTCCAGTGCTTTTCATACATAGGGTATTTGATAAGCATTTTTATTGAACATGATTTATGTACCCTAAGAAGTTAGGCGTCTACCTACTTTATTAATTTTTCGAACCACTTCTTATCATCATCATATTCAGCCCAAAATAGTCCACTGCTGGGCAGGCTGCTAGTCCTTCCCTATTGAGCGATCTTATGATCTTATCAACTGGCTGTGTATTTCTCCCACCGTCCACACCAACCTATCTCAGAACCATACCATCTACAGTTAAATAATATTAATTCAGATTAATTTCTCACTCACAAGGGTATCACTGTCTTTGTTCCTTTGTTCTTGATTGAGGTTGATGTTCTTTGTCTGCATTTTCTCGCTGGCACCTGAAAAACAGCGTTATGTTATGCCTATAGTGGATTGATTTACATTTTTTGTCAGTTCTAGAACAAATTGTTGCGATCTGTAGAGTTAAAAATAAAACTGGAAAAGTACTACCTGGGATATAACAAACTTCGATTCTAAGGTTTTGTTATTATAGTGCGTAATCCTCGCACTCTGGATAATTTCTAATTTCTAAGAAATCGAATTATATCGCAAAAATTTTTTAAACTTCGATTCAATGGTACTTTTGGAGCATTTGGGAATATTAGAGATTTTTGAGAGCTCTGTGGTGCCGGCTTAGAATTTTCACCACCCCAACTCTGCCCGCGGGTGTCGTAAGAGGCGGCTAAGGGATATCACCAGGGGCGGGCAGCAGCGCCCCTAGCAGAAAAATTCTACCACCGAACTGCGATCCCCAACCCGCATGCCCTGCGTGGGGATTATGGGCATTACCCCCCATGTGATAAAAGCCAATAAGGCGCTTATCAGGGGGAGGCTTGCGTTCAGCAGTGGACCAATACAGGCTGTTGAGGAGGAGAAGGAGAGATTTTTGTCAAAAAAATAGCATATTCCTAAATTCTCCAAAAGTACCATTGAATCTAAGTTTGTAACAACCTCGGTTCATAAAAAATAGGTAACGATTTGCAAAAATTACATTTTCACAACGTTTATAAATATAAATAAATAAAAAATGCCAGACAATCCACACAGCTTCATCTAGCCCCAAGCTAGGTAGAGCTTGTGTTATTGGCTCTAGATAACTGATATACATACTAAAATACATTACAGTGATATTATTATCATAGGTACAAAGAAAGTACTCAGAACACCTAAGTCTAGCTTAAAATCTTATTAAGTAAATCTTAAACCAACAAATATTTAATGGCATATGCGATTTTGCAATATCATATTAACTGTACCATCCTCCAAATCAGGTATTCTGTCTAGTTCCTCTACTAAAACAAAGTTATTTAGTTTCCTTTAGTAAAATGCGACCGTGTAATCCCGAGACCCCGACGGAGTAGATTGCGGTAGGACACCATCAAAGGACGCTCTTTATTGGGTTGGCTAATGTCCGCTCTGACACCCTTTGTAGTGTACGTTCCCAGGATGTCGACTAACTGAGTTATTTAAGCTGATTATTGGCACTAGTGGTCGCCCACAGCTTCGTTTACGTAATAAATAATAATAAATAATGCAGGACAATCCACACAGCATCATTTAGCCCCAAGCTAAGCAGAGCTTGTGTTATGGGTACTAGATGACTGATATACATAATAATAATACATTATATAGATAGATATTTTTTTATTATACATAGAAAGGACCAGAACACCCGGAACAAATATTTGTAGATCGTACAAACGTTAGTCCCAAGGCGGGAATCGAACCCGCAACCTCCTGCGCCGCAGGCGGACCTGGGGGTCTATTCGCTTTCGACGAAATCGACAGTTGCGTGCTGCGTTTTGTCAAATTGCTATTCTAATTCATCAAAACTCGAAGCTACGGCACGAAGCTTGAAATGGCGGCTTTTGCGGCGGCCACCTCTATTCTAATGGGCAAAATGTACGAACGAAACATTAAATTTGACAGCATTTTTTCAAGAACCACTGTCAATTTGCACGGTAGCTACAAAGCTACCTTTTCATTTTCGTAAGGTGTTTTTTCACCATATTTTGTCCATTTATCACTAAAATTTCAGAAATTTACTCATGCTATTTGAAGATCACTCTCCGTTTCATAATTTTCAGAAAAGCGGCTCTACCGCCATCTCTTAGCAAAGCCTACAACTAACAACTTCCCCCAGCTGACGACGAAGTTCTTAATTTTACCAAAACTTGGCGCTAAAACCGCTCTTTTGAGGGTTCCGCACCTCGAATGGAAAAAGGAACGCCTATAATATTAATTCTTAATTTCAGACACAAGATCCATTTTTGAGGTGATAAAAAAGGAAAGTTAAATAAAAATCATAATATATTAAATATAAAATTCAAGGTACTAGGTTGAGTAAGTACTTAGTATGTCAGGTGGCAATATTCACCCTCCGTCTGTGTGTAAGGGTCCGATAACATCAGACGGTCAGAATGGGCTTACAATAGTGTCATTTTTACACATGTCAACCTCTGGACGTTAATGACGCAATTCTCTTTCTTTGGATGGCATTGAAAGAGTCTACTCTACACGGGATATTATAGATTATAGAATCACTCGTGACAGCCTTTTACGTTTAAACTTAGCAAAGAGCTAGCGCAAATAAAGAGGAATATCCGAAAACCATAAATTATTTAAAGTTACATAGGTAATTACAAAAATTATTTTTTGATATTCGCAATAAAACCTATACGTAAGCCTTTAAAGTACTTCCCGTTGATCTAGAATCACGAAATTTGGCAAGAAGCAAGGTCTTACAGCACAAGGAAATGTATTTTTATCTTTAAGTAAAGAGAAATAACCGAAAACCGTTCATTTTAGCAAAATCACCAAAAAAAACGCAGTGTGTCTGTGTAAATTATTCGGCTCACAAATATATATTTCCAGTATAAATGTAAGCGGGTTAACTTTGAACCTAGTTTGTGTTGGAAGAACACCAACGCTTCATCCCTTAACAAGGTATAATGAAGTCCTCATTAGGGTAAATATAAGTTTGTTCGGAACCCTCGCACAAGTCCTACTCGTACTTGACTTGTTTTTATTTAATCTGTCCAAGGTTTCTATGCTCTCTGGTGGTTTCATTCACATGATCGTTCACGAAGGTAGTTGGGTGTGCCCGGATCTCGCCCGAATGAAAAATGCCCACCCGACAGAGAAACAGAATAGCTATCGCTTGCGTGCGTCGGCCGCATGTCATCGGAATCGACAGTGTCGGTTGCGGAGAATTGTAATAGGGCCCCTGCGCCCGCACCGAGGTCGTCGTAGTACAATCATAATGAAGTATAATGCGATACAATGAAGGATACAGAAATGGTACATTACATTAATCGTAGTTTAACAGTCTCAGTAAACTATGTAGTTTGAAGTAGTACTTTCTATTGTAATTTGTAAAGAAATTAAAACCAAATGGTGTTCAGTTTCAGTTTAACGATTTTGATCAAGTCTGAAAAATAAAGCTAGACACCAATTGAGCCTACGCGACGCAACATTTGCAAGCATTGAAGTGAAGAGAAAATAAATAACAACGCGTGACCTGAGAGCTGGTGAGTATCTGGCGCAGCGCATCAGCATTGCCATACAGCGTGGCAATGCAGCCAGCGTCTTGGGGACGCTTCCGACAGGTATTGATATGGAAACAGTCTCCAGTTATTTGAATTGTAAATACTATTTTTCTAGCCTAAAGATTAGAGATGAAGGAATCAATGAGCGATCTTGCACCCATCCGCACTGCGATCACCAATCCGCTTGCCTAAGCATAGGGGGTGCTATAATCCCCCATGTTTACAGCGCACAAGCGTGCTGGTGATTATGGCACCCCCCATGATTAGGGGAGCACGTTCAGCAGTAGACGCATGTGTGCTGAGGAGACCACATCTCCTATTCTACGATTGAACGGAATAACCAGTGTTTTTTAATGCGTTTGGCATTACTCTTCAACTCCGTTTTAGTTAGTACTTTTTATGCGACTTTGAGATCACACTAATATTATAAATGTGAAAGTTTGGATGGATGGATGGATGGATGTTTGTTACGTCTTCGCGCCAAAACTACTGAACAGATTGAGCTGAAATTTTGCACCGGTGTAACTCTATGCCTGGAATCAAACATAGGCTACTTTTTATCCATAGAAACAACGCGTGCGAAGCCGCGGGCAGAAGCTAGTTTAAAATATTCCGTTTTGAATGCACTTTGAAAGGATTTCATTAAACTTCCCACGAGCTCAAAAATACACTCAATTTCCTCTACCTTCTGGGTTTCCTGAAATCTAATTATAACGTGTTCACATATGTAATACTAGCGACCCGCCCCGGCTTCGCACGGGGGCAATAAAATACTACTATTACTATCATTATACATATAAAACCTTCGTCTTCAATCACTCAAAAAACGCATCAAAATCTGTTGCGTAGTTTTAAAGATTTAAGCATAGGTACATAGGGACAGAGAAAGCGACTTTGTTTTATACTATGTAGTGATAGCAAGCTTTGGCAGATAGTAAAATAAAAACAAAACTAAACTAAACTAAAAACTGCTTTGTTAACAAACAAAGCAGTTTTTATTTTAGATTTGTTTGATTATTGATTTAGATTTTAATTGTTTTAAAGCTTTTAAAATAAATATCTATAAAACTACTTATTTTTACCCGACTGCCAACGAAGGGCTAATAATTGTAATCTGTATCTTCATATTCTGTGTACGAACCGCTAGGGCCATAAAAGCTTCCTATAAGTTTTTCCACATCAATCTATCTTCTGCCGTCTTTGACCAGGTTAATTAGAAATTAATATGATTCCCCCTATTCACCTGAGCGAGGGAAGAGTGGGAGGGGGTGGTTATTCCAAAGAGGATGCGGTTAGCGGTCTAGGAATGCAAACCAGTAGACTGCATCAGAGACAATATTACGATTGACCGCAGAATGAAGTGAAGCGTTTTATTTGTGATTCTATCAGTATTCAGTAGGTATTGGAGACCAGGGGATATATTTCATTTTCTACAACATAAAATTCCATGTTTCGTTTCGGTCAACTGGTGATACACTGAATTAGAGTACCAATTTGCACAGGAATAACGAATCGAAACAATACGGGCTCAAGTTTGTACTTCGATATCAACAGCGGTTCATTGAAATTATTACTTTTATCTGTGAAGGCAATCTACGTTATGTTTTCGCACCAACAAAGTACAGGTACTTACATATTATAACTGTATGAAGGAAATGAAAAAAATATCTTTCCGGTGATCTCCGAAATCGAAACAGCATTTGCTCAGTGTCTCCTTCACCACTATTACTTGAGGAGGTTTCTAAGGCAGCGTGGCAGCTATATATCACACTAATATTATTAATGCGAAAGTTTGGATGGATAGATGTATAGATGGATGGATGTTTGTTACCTCTTCACGCCAAAACTACTAAACGGATCAGGCTGAAATTTTGCATACAGGTAAGTCTAACCCTGGAATCAAACTTTTTATCCCATAAATCAGTTCCCATGGGATAGAAAGTATCTTTGAACGTTTCCATAGAAACAACGCGTGCGAAGCCGCGGGCAGAAGCTAGTAAATAATAATTTTAACACCCATTTTCACTGAATTTTTACACAAGTTTGATTATGAGGACTGAGAAGGTCCAAATAGGTTTTTTTATTCAATTTATGACAATAATGTACCTTTAAATTCGGGAGATTGAATACTAGGTCCTCGAAAGTGGAACGCTCAAATTAGGTCCACCCACCTCAGTCATAGTCGGACCGTTTGTGTTTCGCGTGCGTATTGGTGTCTCGGTCACACTTCGGTCTAGGTACGTCTTTCCATCTTTGTTGTTCATTACTTAGATAGGTATATGACAGATGATTGGAAATAGCGCATCTTTGTATTTAGTTGTAACACAACACCGGCCATTTGTTGAGTTTGCGCTGGGAAAAAGTACCACATCTACAAAATTTTACTTTTATCTATTTAAACAATGTATGCGCTCGTTCCAAACGATTGAGGATGAGTGAACATGAGTGTTGTCTCTACTATTTTAATTAAAAATACCTGGGTACAAAATTATTTAATAGAATTACCACATTTTCAAATTATAATTCAGTCCGATTGTCTGTGAGTGCTCTGGGGGTTCAAGAGTAATGAAACAGGGGTCAGAGAAGGGGTCCAATTGTTGCTCGATTGAAGCGGTTAAATTGTACATTTTGACGATAATTGATATAACAATTAAGCAATTTGGGAAACCATTCGTTCTCAAATTGACATTTATTGTGCCGCGTTATATATCATCGCAATTAGCGCTTGCCGTTTTAATACGACCGTTATCTGACTTAGGAAAGTCAAATAACGGTCGTTAAAAACAGGAGTTTAAATTGTAATTACGATTATCAATTTCCTTTACTTGGTCGTTTATTTTTATCGAATTCTCTGAGAAAGTTTAAAATTTTGGTTAATTTGTTTGCGTATGATTCACCTACTTCACATCCGGTTAACTCTAAGTACCTACTTACCTTTTTAACTTTGTGTAAAACGGAAATTACGACGCATTTATTAGCTGTGATTTTTAATTTGTAAATGACATGAATTTGTGAAACATTGCATAAAAGGAAGTAAATGATGTAAACGATCATTCTATTCATCATCATCATCCTCAGCCCCGGTCGACCCACTGGGCATAGGCCTCTCTATGTTTATGCCATTCGCCTCGGTCCTGGTAGGGCTGTCTGGGCTAGGTGTAGTGTAGTGCATGGTCTTTCGGATGTCATCGACCCATTACGATTGTGGTGATGATCAATTGAAAAGAAAATTGATACAAGGATAAGATAAGTAGGTCTTATTGATACAAGAATAAATTATGTAGGTAAATAAGCACGCAATGTAATAAATTATGTAGGTAAATAAATTATGTAGGTAAGTAGGCATATTGATAAGTAAAGCCTCCACCCCACCGCCGAGATTTTGAAGCGCGTCCCTTTTCTGCGGCAATGAAAAAAGCTTGCGTCTCTAATAACGACGGGAGAAGATGGTAATGTGACCCCCCATTTTGTTTTTAGCCTGTTTTTTTAAATAATTGGTCTAAAAATGAATAGGTAGGTATGTACCTACAATATTCATTTATAGAGCAATTATTAAGTAATTTAGCAATTATCTCTTTATTCATATCTGAGCCTATATTTAATGAATCTAATTATTTTTCATGAAATTTGTTATATAAAAAATTCAAATCTAATTAAAAGTCATTTCACAGTTCTCTACGTAATAAATATATTAAATAACGAATTTACTGAATGATAATCTGCTAAAATCCAAGTCACTGACGTTAACACCTCAAATAAATGCAACCTCATCATCATCATCATCATCAGCCTATATTAGTCCACTGCTGGACATAGGCCTCCCCTAATGAGCGCCATAGCGCCCTGTCTTCAGCTTGCCGCATCCAGCATCTGCCTGCGGTCTTTCGCAGATCGTCATCCCACCTGGCCGGAGGGCGTCCTACACTACGTTTGCCGAGTCGTGGTCTCCACTCAAGAACACGTTTACCCCAGCGGTTGTCGGTTCTTCGCGAGATATGGCCGGCCCACTGCCACTTCAGCTTGCTAATTCTTTGTGCTATGTCGATAACTTTGGTTCTCTGTCGGATGTATTCGTTACGAATTCTATCCTTCAGAGAGACTCCGAGCATAGCTCTTTCCATAGCTCGCTGAGCGACTTTGAACTGGTGCAAATGCAAATGCAACCTGCGCATCCAGAATAATTAACTTTGGCACAATTGTTGAACACAAATAAACAACGCGCGGTAAAATCCTGTCCTCGGTACTCGTTCGTTATGACTTGCTTAAATAAAAAGCAAACAATATGAAAAGTTCTCTAGCGGCGCTTCTGGATTTATAATTATCTACTATTATAGCTACTTTCTACGAGATGGAGCTGTTTCAATAAGGACATATTTAATGGGGCCAAAATACCTGCATAGGCTATATTAACACCCTCTTCCAATACCTGCATAATATTGATTTGAATTGGTAACTTTAAGCCGTTGATTTTCCAATAAATCAAATAAATAAATAGATCTTAACCTACCTGTCTGCTTTATAGATTTTCGAATCTTCTTTTTAATTTCACGATTGTTCTGCACCACCATAGATACAGACTACCTGGCAACCTACGTCGTGATTCGGAAGCTCCAAGCTCTTATTATTTCAACCCTGTCCTGTCCTCACAATGCTCCGTGAATTCATCATGGATGCTTTGTGAAGCCGCTACTCTATTCAAATCACAGATCTCGTTCATTCATTCATTCGGTGCTTCATTCACGTTTGAATTTGGAATTATCAATGGCCATTGAAGACAATACCAACAACCTACTCACTATTTCAGGCAGGGATAGCGATATTGGATGTATTGAGAGCGCAATTATGAATTTCTTGGGTACCTAGTGCGTACCTATGCCGTCGTGGCCTGGCGGCCGACGCGCATTGCGTGCCATTTTTTGAAGAGGATAGGCATAGAATTTCTCGTTCATAGGAGCGGGACAGAGCATACGTTTTTGGAACGGCGTAAGCGCAAAAACCAAGTTTTTGCATATTTAGGTACAAGATAATTAAACAACTTATGAAGACACTGCTTCAAGAAACCAAATAATTAGTAATAACCTACGAATCAAAACACAAATTATTTCAATAGACACAAATTATTTTATTGTATTTTTTTCTGCAGTCGTCGACGCAGAATGTTGCGGCTTCGATGGAACAAATGTTCGTACGATTTGCAGATATTTGTTCAGGGTGTTCTGGATGTTTTCTATGTATAGTAAAAAAATCTATTTATGTAGTGTATTGTATTATGCACTTATATGAGTCATCTAGTACCCATAACACAAGCTCAGCTTATCTTGGGGCTAGATGATGTTGCGTGAATTGTGCAGCATTATTTATTGATTTGATGTGTAGGTATGTGTGCTGTGGCCGTATTTGTGCTGTGAGTGCGTACCTAAATAAAAATACTTTTCAGTAAAAAGCCATATGAGATGTCGGCAGCATTACAAAAATGCTGCCAACATCTTCTAAATTATATTATATTTATTGCATTAGGAAAAATAATTAATTCCATACGGTCTTCACCCCGCGTCCGATCGAAGTACCCGCACTATATTGCTGTTTCATTGAGTGGTAGGCACCACTTCACCTACCTCAAAAAAGTACTTAGACTAAATTCAAACTTGTAGCCCCACTTGTACAACGAGTTTTAAATGTCTAATTTTGATTAATTTTGATTAACTTTAGCTTATTTGTCTGGTTTAACAACTCACTAATCACAATTATGAAAGTTCACAAAGAAAATTACTATCAAATAATAGAAATAAAGTAGAACTAGTATTTACAATTGAGCTAACTACAGACTGTTGCAAACAATCTACAGGTAGCTCAACTGAAAGTTAAATATCCTTAGATATGCAAGCCGGTCTCAGGCTAATAATGCTTTGAAATTAAAACATTAAATTAAAAGCAATCCGTTGCGATGCCACAAATTAAATGTTAAGGCTAGTTTACACTGCTCATAATTACCGACTTACTTTACAATTTACCGTCTAAACTTTGGTAAAGGGTATTAGTCACACAATATTTTACGAAATTAATGTTAAGTTATTTAGGTGATGACTTTTCACTTCGGCCCTTTCTGAGTCGGCCATTTTCTATTTTAACTTAATTAGCTACTGTTCTAATTTGAATAAATGACATCCATTAACACCCTCTTATAATTAGGTTACCAAGATAGAGTCACAAAATATTCTGTAATAGAAATTAGCTACTTCGTCACGGAAAATTTATCCGGGTGTATTTTATTTTGGCTCGGAAGGATAATTTCACAGAGGTGAAGACATTTTCGTCCATGATTTTTTTATTAAAAGGTTTTAGCTGTTACTTTTTCACAAAATGTTTACCCTTTTGAAACGTTGATCCATGAAACCTTCCTGCCAGAAATCCAGCGTTGCTACAATATTTTAAGATGCAACATTATTTATTTTGAGTTGACACAGACAGGGCCTTTTCCAGTCCAATAACTAGGTTAGGAACATTTTGGAAGAATAAGGGATGATGTAGGGATGATCTATGTTAGACCGGTCCGTGTTCGGGCCGGACCGAAGCCGGGGCGGGAACCGAAGATATCGTTAGTAGACTTGCTCGTACGGGACACGGATCATGTACTGTTTAATATAAACTACTTCATACAAAAGGTGTGTAACGATTCAAATCTGTGCCCCGTCCGGGCCACGTACACGGCAGCCCCGGGCACGGCCCGGTCTAATATAAATCTTCCTAAGTATATAATTTTAAAGTAGGTCGCATGCTGGTTCTTTCATGCTATTCTCTCGGTTCTATGATTTAAACGGGACAGCACAAGAGAGGCTGTCAATTTCAATCCCAATTTTAAACTTATTGGTTGCAAGTTTATTTTCCTATATTTAATTCCAGTATGTAAAAACCTTTACCCGAATTAGACTAATCTTAACCTGTGCGTGGCCGAAGCAGTTTTGTGAATGAACCGACGCGGCCGCGAGTGGGCCTAATTGGCCCCGCGGCTATTACTGAGGTAGATAACCCTTCGATCTCTATACAATTACACGAAAGCATCGGTTATGGGTGGTTACGGACCGTGGTGAATAAATAAAGGCTTGAGAGAAGAAGTGGTTTAACATTGAAAGAAGGCAAGTGCCCAATCTTTTTGCCTGACTGCGAAGAAAAAGAGTGTTTTGGGGTGTTTTTTATGTAACTGCCACTGGCTGTCGCTGTAGTTCATATACGACTTAAAGAGTTTTGGCAAATAAGGTGTCGAAAGATCATGTCTATGTCACAAGAGTGACATACTATACCAACACCTTTTTTGTGGAAGGTTTTTCCTCCAATATCGAATAGAATTTTCTTTATTAACTACTTACACGACGACCTCTGTGGCGACGACTTCTGTGGTTCAATTCCCGCCTCGGGACAAATGTTTGTACGATCTGCAGATATTTGTTCCGGGTGTCTGGATGTTTTTATATTTATAATAAAAAATATCTATCTATGTAGTGTATTGTATCAAGTCTATCAGTTATTTAGTACCTACCCATAACACAAGCTCTGCTTAGCTTGGGTCTAGATAATGCTGTGTGAATTGTCCAGCATTATTTATTTATTTATTAACCAACAGCTTTTTTGTGGAAGGTTTTTCCTCCAATATCGAATAGAATTTTCTTTTATAACTACTTACAAACCTTGCGTCCATAAAGTTCTATTATCATCTGCTCTTAAAGTGAATACCAAAGTTGAAACTGTTCGATGTTAGAAAACAGAAGCCGCGAGAGTCGAAACTCCCGGTAGAGTTTCATAAAAGCACACATACAGGATATGTTTGCCTGCCATAAAGTTTGTGTGTTTGTACGACGCGCGACGTGTTGATATAACTATATACCTACCTATCTCTAGGATGTGATTGAACGGTTGTCTTGACAGTGTCAACTGGGGGAGTGAAGAAACTTTACCTAAATCATATTTTTGGTACGAAATATGCCGTGGAGAGTTTATTTTACTTTCAATAAATGACTGATTGGTTTTGAGCGTTCTGGGAATGTCGAATTCCTAGGGAAACGGAACAAAATATTATTTTGGCTTTCGTTTAGACAAGTTTTGACAGATTTTCTTGGTAATATTTCATTTCCTAAAGTAAACTCTATATTTTTATTGGAAACGGTAAGTACATAGTACCTATAATTTCAGTTAAAGTTTATTCGGTTTGAAGATTTTGGCCCTAACATCGGTCACCATTTTTTTTTTTTCAAAGTCGCCGCGCACATTGGAATATATGGGTCATTTTCATTTTGAGTGATATTAGGTCGCATCTTACCAATCATGAGATATTGTATGTTGGAATATGGTATTATGGCTAAAAAAATAATACAAACATTTTCCAAAATGGTAGAAAAAATTTCGCGTCTGTGACTGAAAACTAATCCACGTTTGTGACATTGTTTTCGGTCGGCAGCAAGTCGAACAGCATTTCATTGTATTACGATTGTAATTGTATGTACCTACTGCCTACTTATTGGTACCAAAACATAACTATACTAACCTTGCTGGTGAATAAACTAACGTCCCATTTAAATCAAGTAGTAAGTGACCACACACTACCGCAGAATAACCAGCAATTACTACCAACGTTCACTACTTTGTATGCGGAGGAAATTACGTGCATGGATAGAATTTTTAACCCATTAAACCGTAGACCTAGATATAAATAGACAGAGCTGAGGCCTGAGGAGTTGTTTTATGATTATGAATAACGCTACTTAGCTCTAGGCACGAGGCTGTAATTTCTTCATCTTAAAAAAACCTACAATACAATACAAATACTCTTTAATGCACACCAAATACGAAACACAGCACAGGAAAAGACACAATAGTTAACAAAATCAAAAGATTGTTGTGTGGAGACTTACGAAAAGTATCTGAAGCTGAAAAGGAGCTTGCGAGCTTAGCAAAATAAGAAAGTATTTAAAGACCATAAGTTAGGTATAGAAGTCGGAAATCAGAAAATGAAGAATGTGCATAGAAAATGCACGGACCAAGCGCTACTGTATTAAGATGTATTTTATGCTGGTTCTATTGGTTGTACTCAATAAAAAAAACAATCAATGATTATTTGGGTGCCAATTCTATTCGTCGCATAAACCTAAAATTAAAAATTCTTCCTCGTGTGAAACAAAGATTTCATTTTAATTTAATCCATTAAGGCGGTCCCTTTCGAACCAGATTCGATTGTTTTTTTAACGGTGATTGTAATGCGATGCCAATGGAGATGAGATTTTACCGATAATCGCTGTTTTAACCGGTTGATTATGGATTTGAATGCAGCTACGGTTTTTTCTTTGTTAAATTTACAGGTTTCTCTTGATTATGATTAACCATTAATAACTTTTGACCGCGCTGCCTCAAGAAGAAGGAGAAAAGGGCTTAAATCACAATAGGTACCTATTTAATTTAATAAAAACTAGAAACCAAATAAAAACTTTCGTAGTTTGACGAATTCATTATGAATGTAAGCGGGTTAATGAAGTCCCTCGTTAAGGGATGAAACGTTGGTGTTCTTCCAACACAAAATAGGTTCGTAGTTAACCCGCTTACATTCATAATAGAAACCAAATAATTTGGTTTCTAGTTTTTATATTAATTTTTTTTTATTTTTTATATTAATATTTAGATTTGCTGACTGTAATTATTACAGTCAGCAAATCTAAATATTTAATGCATTTTGATTCATAAAATTTAATTATACACGGTGTATCATAATATGTGTACTATGCCGAAGGGGGTGATCAGTTGTGGGGGGGAAATAATTAAAAATTCCTATTTTCAGTTTCCCATACAGCAAGTTTTAATTTCCTAGTGCCTAAATAAAGTAACAACCCTATCCGGGTAACCTATACCTACCTATACCTCTGCAGGTATTTATCTTCGTAATTTTTTAGGGATCATTTACAATTTCAATAAACCCCAAGATGGCAACATAAGTAGGTAGGTAGGTATTAGGATTACAGTCTTTAAATAATAGGTTACCTAACACCTAAGCCGCTGGTAGAAAATTTTATGAATAAGTAGGTAGGTACCTACTGAGGACCATACTGAGGTCATTGTTCCAAGTGTAAAAAACAGCTGACTTTAGCGTAAAAAATCAGCTGTTCATGTTGAAACTTTGTCGCAGTTTTTTTCAGAGATAGCAATCGAAATTCGAAAAGTCGTTAAACAAAAGTTGTTGGGGGGGGGGGGGGCTTGGAAAATTCCCCTCTTTTCGGATAGTACACATATTTTGATACACGTTGTATATGACGTTATTAAATCGCGAATGTTAAAAAATACATAGTAGATAAAAAATTAAAACTGTCTTAGTTTGACGAACTCATTTCGGATGTAGAAGAAATCCTTCGTAAAAGGATGAAACGTTGGTGTTCTTCCAACACAAATAAGGTTCGTAGTTTACCCGCTTGCATCCCTAATAAAATACATACAAAAAACTATTTAGTTTTAAGCTAGAGCCGAAAAAAAAACTTGCTGCAAAAGTCCTTTGCAATGTGTCTGCAAGCTTGCTTGATCGCGATATCTGGTTCGAATTGTTTGATATTTTACTATAAAAACTTTCGTAGTTTGACGAATTCATTATGAAGGTACAGGCGCGACGCGAACCGCACTCACCCTGATAAAGTCCCTCGCTAAGGGATGAAAGGTTGGTGTTCTTCCAACACAAACTAGGCTTATGAGCCTGGTTTGTGTTGGTTAAAGAACTTACATTCATAAATAACGTTACATTCATAATAAGTGGTACCTTTATAAAATAGTGATCAAGTAATCGTGAAAGGGATTTGAACATTGACTTACCTAAGTTTGTTTCTACAATCGATAATAAGCGAAATGAACAATCTCCTTCGCCATTTTGGGAAGTAAATAAGCGATTGTTTGCTTAGGATAGGACTCGGTGTAGAGCCAATCGGAAACTAAAACATGGTTATTTTGTTCCAAGGGGTACTAAAAACATTTTTATATTTTTATCCCGTTTGAGTTATATTCATCCGGCATTTTGTTAACAAGAAGCTTGCGAGCTTTTCCTGTAAATAAACATGTATAAAAGTAATGCTATGAGTCTTACTATGAGTGTACACAACACAATACTAACTTAGCACACTTAATTAATCCTAGGCTTAGCTGCTTATTTTAATGCGTTTCAGGGTTAAGGGCAAATATGGCCTATACTCAACATTGTGCTGGGTAGACACCGGTGTGTCTGCCCAGCGCTGGTTTCCAGTGCAGGCCAAAGACAGGTCACGTCACGACCATCTGTGGTAGTGCGTTTTTTTTTACAAAAACACTGGATATGTACCTACTCTTTATTCACAAAGAAAATTATACTAGTACTAGCTGCGCCCCGCGGCTACGCCCGCGTGGAAATTTAAAATTATCACTTAGGGGTATGAAAAATAGATGTTGGCCGATTCTCAGACCTACTCAATATGCTCACAAAATTTCATGAGAATCGGTCAACCCGTTTCGGAGGAGTATGGCAACGAAAACTGTGACACGAGAATTTTATATTATATTAGATTTACAATTGAAACAATTGAGCTAACTGCTGACTGTTGCAAACAGTCTACAGGTAGCTCAACTGATCCATATCAACACCTGTCGAAAGCGTCCCCAAGACGCTGGCTGCATTGCCACGCTGTATGGCAATGCTGATACGCTGTGCCAGATATTCACCAGCTCTCGGGTCACGCGTCGCTTCGACCAGGATATGTACTTCATCAATTAACACTTACTTTCGTTTGTAGTAATTTATATTGTAGTGTATAAGACAAAAAGAAAGAAAATAAATTTATTTATAACTACAATCAATAAACAGATAATAAGTGGTAGTCAATTAAAACTAATTGTAATAAACTGATTTTTATTAGTAGTATTGTATTGTATTGTAGTAGTATCTTAGTATTTATATTTGTAGTGTACCTATATCAACTTACTTTCTTTTTCCTGATCCTTCTGCCTTTTCTTTAAACTGCTAAATCCTCCGCATGTTACATAGAACTCGTTCAACACTTGAATGACTGTTATCTTTAAGCTTCCGATCTTTTGAGTTTATCCTTATCTCAAGATAATCAACACTGTCTAAAACGTTATTAGAATCACTTCAACGGCTGACTTTTACTTGATCGAAGTTTTACTCCTTATTTGTAGACACAATTTACGGGTGGTTAGTTAAACGCTCGGTTGTGAGTTCATTAATTCTCTTACATTTGCTAACAAGTTAATCAATTAATATTTTCAAATTAACTCGACCTGAAGTTATTATTTTTGTATTATTTAACGGGCATTTATCGCGATTTTTGTGACAGTGTGTAAACCTGTGGGAGCGTTGGGAACAACATGTAAATAAACGCAAAAATACCCGTTAAATAATACTTAAAGTTAATCAATGTTTACCCTAATATGAAAAAACTATTTCGCGAGCTTTATGCAACAAATACCACACTGCACAGCCACTATTTTAAAACATTTTTTTGTGTGTGTGACTTAAATTCACTACCACTAAAACATTTTTTTTTTCTGTGACACACGTTGTTTTTGAAATCACGGCGCGTTCTCGGAAGGCGTGCGTGCGCGGCGCCCGGTGTGTTGCTACTGGATTTATTTAGTTATTTATTCTGTGACCTGCGTAGACGCAAGGCTTTGGCACTTCTGTAAGCACTGGTGGTAAACTGAGCTTTATGCCGGGTGTCGTTGAGCTTATTTTGAAACTGGGAGAAATAAGCTTTGGATCAAGACGTTGCGGTTTTATTCACTTTATAAAGTACGAGTATCAATATTACCTAAAAATTGAAAAATAATGGCAAATCAGCAGTAAAACAGCTTTTATAGTGTTGATGTTATTTGACTCGAAGCTCTAAATTAAATATAAATTGAGTTGAAAGCTACCATTTCTGTTTAATTATCAACTTTAGAAACCCCTTTGAATCGCAACGCAGAACTACTCTAGATAAAAGTCCCATCTGTTTTAAACCAAACCAAAAACGAGGGGTGTCATCCTGATACCGTGAGAATTTCCAAAAATAGCTGAGCTAAGATGCACAGGATACACATACGACATTTAGTTGTTCTGGGTTATGCAATACTAGAGTCAACACTGTGTAATCCTGCTGAAAGGTCAGAAAGGGAAATATTTTTTTTGACATTAAATCCATACTAATATTATAAAAGCGTAAGTAACTCTGTCTGTTACTATTTCACGCATAAACGGCTGAACGAATCCTAATAAAATTCAGAAGGTAGGTAAATGGGATCCCTGAGACGGACGGGCTACTTGACAAAAGGCGCGGGCATCAGCTAGTGTTAATATAAAATTAAGTTTCAGTAGTGTATCGTGTCCGACATAGTATAATCAAATTATACAGTAAAGTCATTGAAACGAACCTTCTGCAAACGTGAATATTATTCTGTTTTATTTCCTAGAAATATGTTTTGGTATTGAAGTTACGATCACTGGAAGCTCACCGCCGCGGCGGTGAGCTAGGATTTAATGGGATATAAAACAATACCTGAACCGAATTGTACAGTGGGTAATTTGAACGTGGGACAGTTTGGAAATACTTTTGTGACCTCACACACACTATGTATTGATAAAAATATTAGGTTCATATTTAGTAACAATTCTGCGTAAAACACCCTTCCGCGGGTATCAGCGCTGCAGCAGCGCCTCCCGCAGAACAATTTTACCAAACCCGCCAACTTTTATTGACTGAACAGATTTTGATGAAAAATGGCTATGAACTCTAGGAAGGGATTTATTTATTTATGTATTTATTGATGTAATTAGAACGGCTTTAGGCCAATTATACTAATTAGGTTTTAAAATTAAATAAACTTACGTGTAGTTAGATTAAGTAGGTACATAATAATATAAATAGTTACGTACTTATGTCAAATAATAAACAATTTAAGAAAATTAAATTGAAATCGTAATTAAATATAAAATAAAACATTGGTCAAAATTCACATTCACAAAAAGTTAGATAAGCAAGGGAAAAAATTATCTATGATGAAAATGAAATGCTCATTTATAAGACTAAATTAGAGGAAAGACTGCCATGCCTTAGGTAGCCTTTATAATTATTAGATCAACGGCATTGTTGCAAGTAAATTACTATTGGTAATTAATTATAATAAATAATGCTGGACAATCCACACGGCAAAATACAATTATTACTATATTAGAGACACTTCAGATTGATATTGTGATGGATTAGTTGCGCTACCTATCTGTAGGTTGTTTGCACCTGCAGCTGCGGTTGCTGCAGCTGTGGTTGCTGTAGTTAGCTCAACTGCTTTCACTATCAACACTAGTTTTAATTTGTTTGTCTTTTCTTTGTTATTACTTATTATACATGTTATATTAAAATAAATATATTTTACTAGCTGCGCCCCGCGGCTACGCCCGCGTGGAAATTTAATTTAAATGCCGATTCTCAGACCTACTGAATATGCTCACAAAATTTCATGAGAATCGGGCAAGCCGTTTCGGAGGAGTACGGGAACGAACATTGTGACACGAGAATTTTATTTATAAGAAGATTAGTTAGCTCAATTGTTTCAATCATAAATGCTAGTTCTAATTTATTTATATTATTTGATTGTAATTTAAAAAAGAATTGTTATTTAAAGAATTGTAATTTAAAGAAAATTATTATATATAAATGGAAGTTTTTGATTACCTACATAAAACCTATCTGGCAAATAAAACAAACAACCTAAGAAAATAGTAAACAGGTCTTATTCACTTTTCATCCGAAATAATCAGGCAAACGAATTCAAAACTGTTACAGCGAAAATGACCCGCAATTGAGAAGAATTGCATAAGTTACGAAGTACTTGAATAATTTAGCACGACCTCTAGGACGTTACCGCATAGCGCTCTTTTAGATTTTTTGTTGGCAGCTTTCAAGGTGTTGCCTGATTTTGGTGAAAAGGTGACTGGAATTGAGGCGAAATCGAAATAAAGATGATAAATAATCAAATAAATACCTACACATTACTTGAGAAGGAATTTGCCCAACATTAGGGCAGTAGGCATTTAACGTAGTCTCACAAAAAATACATAACCTAAATTCAAATAATCTATTTTACTACGAAAGTAAAAAAAAAATAATAAATAAAATTGGAAGAAACAATCAAATTAAGTTGGTTCACAAAATATATAATACCAATAGCAATTCTTGTCACAAATATTATTTTATGAGCATACTCCCGGACGTACTGAACCAGAACCCAATAAAAATACGTTTCACTTCATTTTACGTAGCCAAATTACGCGTAAAGTAATGATGCTGGCAACAATATTTATTATTCCGGACGATACTGCGAGACTCGCCGGAGCGAGACGACGATAAATAGATTTGTCGAGGACTAGGTTTTAATACACAAAAAATTGCAAGGTCCTATGCTTCTGAGCTCAGCTTAGAAAAGACGATACCGTCTAAATTAATGAGTTCTTTCCACACCTCGTTTGTGTCTATTATCATTATGCCTTCTATTTCTTCTATACCTGCCTTTGTAAGCTCGAATTATTGGCGTGCCGCCGAGTCTCGCGAACGCGAATCCCATTTTCAGGCACCGCCATACCTAATTCCTACCATAAAGAAAGCCCTCCATCTTGAAAGCTCTAGACGTCGCGTCACATTACAGCTCGATTAATTTCCATGCCAAGGCCAGGAGTAGCTAAGTATGTGATTGAGTTTGTAGATGACACGTTATCATAAAGAAGTCGATGTAATCTAATGAGCTTCCTCATACATATTTCGACCAGAAGCCCTATCTTTGGTCTAGTCATAGAGGGCATGACACGCGTCTACGCACCAATGACGTCAATAGATATTATTTTATGAGCCATTGTACTCTTTTCCAGCTAAAATTGGAGTGAATGGAAACAGTAGGCTATATAATTAATTTAATTCAGTAGACGAGCTTGATAGCAGCGGAAGAAACAGTGCGTTGAATGAGTCTTAAGCGGTGTGTCCAACTGTTGAGAATAGTTTAAACAAATAATTTGTAAGTTTGTTAGTAATAGATAATCTGTCATGATAATGGTGTCTATTCAGATTTCACGAACTAGCCTAAACTAAACTAAATTTTAAAAATAGAACCATTTTAGTACGTGTGCTATTCAGATGATGCCATTTTAGTGCAAACTATACTAATTATAGTTTGACAGGACTAAACTTGATTTTAGTTACTCAATTTAGTTTAGAAGCCGCTTTTCGTATTCTGTTGTACCACATAAGTGACAGATTTACACTAAATTCGACTATAAACAGTTTAGTTTAGAACACTGTAAAATTTTGCCTACTAAATATAGTTGGTATGGCGGCAGTTCATGTAATTTTGATTTTTTTGACATTTTTATAATATTTGAGAAAAACGCCGCCTAGCTTTGTAAGAAAGAGTGGTAAAAATTCAAAGAAATAATTAGATAGGCGCAATGACATAAAATCAAAGGTTTTGAAAGGCCAAGTTAGCAGGCAGGGCTCTTTCCAGCGCAAATGTTTTTCCGAAGCGCGAAATTCGTAAATTTATGTTCTATCTCTACAACAATGGAATAAGTGGTAGCGGCAATTGTTAGTGCAGAAGATAAGGATACTTAAGGTAAGCAAGTTTTACCCAATAAGCAGTGAATTTTTGAATAGTGTAGGTAACCTAAAACTTTACCTACAACAAGCGGGTGTTTATTTTTGAACAGAAATTACGATGAAAGGCTAAGAAATATAAGGTATTTTGCCAACCCCTTTGAAATCCCCGAAGCCAAGTTTGCAAAACTGTTTCAAGTTCCTAAATCTGGTTCTCTAATCATTATCAGGGCACTAGAATATGACCCATTATTAAACGAAGGAGGGATTCCAAAACAAATAAAGGTAGTAGGTAACCAAGTCAAATTCAGAGACGCAACTTTTGTCGTAGGTACTTTCTGTAACAAAAGCAGGTATTTGGGTTCTGAATCACCTAGACTAGATAGGTTTTTAAGTAACATTATGAGTAGTAGGTACCTACCATAAAAAACCTGTAGGTAAGTACTTATATTAAATAAAAACCTACTTATCAATTTTCAGGTGTTGGCCGTGCTACAGTTTTTGGCCCAAGGAAGCTACCAGGCCGCTGTTGGCCAAGACAATTTGTTGGGTATAAGCCAGCCAACAGTAAGCAGATGTCTCGACGTAGTTACCAAAAGCATCGTGCAAAAACTCCGAGGCCCGTCTCATCAGACAAAATTTAATAAATTCAAGTTTTAGTTTTGAGGGACCTATAAAATACTAGCTTTGGCCCATGGCTTTGCACTCGTTTCACAAGCTACCTAGATATACTCATGTGTTAGATTACTTGTCAATAGGAATGTAGGAGTAATTTCCTTATGCATGCAGTCTATAATACTGGCAGCGATTTTGAAATAAATTTATGATTCACTATGAATGTAAGCAGGTTAACTAAATACCTAGTTTGTGTTTGTGTCTTTATATAATAGTAAATGCATCTCTGTTAGTAGGGCAAAGTTGATGAAAAGTAGGGAAATTAACTTATCGGCTTTCAAGCAAAACAATAATTATCAAAAATATCGCGGTTAGTTACAGAGACCAGGCATAATTATTAAATTAAAACACTAGTCTGTTCTTACATTTTATTTTGTATCATATTTACAGTACATTCTCCTCCTCCTCTAGTTGAATAACTGGTGTAGGTGTAGCCAGTGCTCGAACAGCATCTGCCAATATTCTAGCAGCTTGTACAAATAGGCGGCTGTTGGCATTAAGTGTCTCCACAAGCTGAGCGTTTGCTGATGGGCGGGGACGGGCAGATCTCTGCGTCCGGCGCCGGCGGCTCCGGATGGGCCCAGACGCGCTGGCGACCCAGGTTCTTGGACCTCTCCTTCGTCCAAAACCAACAGCTTAGCCGCAGGTTATTCAGCTGGGGAGACTGTTATTGTTTGCAAGCCCTAAAACAGAACATACACTTTAGTAGGTATATACCTAAAGGAAACCTACCTAGTACCTCGTAGAGCCAGAGTAGTTTACATTCTCATTGCTCTGTATGAATATTTAAAGTAGCTTTCCCTGTACCTATACCTTATTTATACTTGCATTTTACTAACATTCCCTCAGGCATGAAAAATAGACAGATACAAAATTAAAATACCCACCTACTTAGTACCTATAGCTAGACAACGATAGGTATGTAATGGTAACTTACGGCTTCTAAGGCAGCGAAACCATGAACGGAGGCAGAGCCGACGATATCCAATATCTTGTCATCCAGGGCATTGATGGTTCGGCCGTCAGATGGTCCGCCTCCAGTTGCAGTTAACGCTTGACCAATCTCTCTGGCCTTCCTTTTTGTTTTGGCTACCATGATGCTACAGATCTGTAAACATCCAAAGATTTCAAAAACAATAGTACAAAAGCAATACTTTTATGAAGTAGGGTACCTATATTTTTACCTGGAGAAAAATCAGCGGGTACCTATTTACCTATCATTATATAGGTACCTATGTAAATCATTATTATGGACTTACATGTTGCCACTATTCCGCGGACCTGCTGCAGCCATAGTGGTTCAACTGCACACTGAGCGAGGCCCACATGTCTTTATACTGTTGAGAGGCTTGATTTCCTATAGGAAATAAAGAACGTCAGAAAATACATAGGTAGGTACTAGGAGTAATAAATATTGTAGCAGAGCTTAAATTGTTAGTTTACAGTCAGATCCAAAACCCTGTAACTACGTAGGTAGGTACGGGTTTTAGATGTACTTAGGTATCTAAACTAATTTTACAAGGAAGGTAAATAACTACAATTATGTAGAGTAAAAAAAACGTAGGCAAATCATTTTATGCTTACCCCTTAACATCTCTTTATGAGCGTGGAGTCGCACCATGAGCAACTCGTGCTGCTTTTTATTGATGCGTTTTCGTTTCGATTGGTCCATTTTCCAAGATAAGTATTATTTTGTATACGTTGTATCACGGGAAATGCAAATTGCAAATTGAAAAACCAATTTTCCCGCAACCTAAACTTTCCGCGCTAAACGTGCATGCACAGCACACAGATAATAAAAGTCGGTCATTCCATTCATTCGAAAATGAAGTAATTTCGTACGTCCATGATTCCAAAATCTCTGTCTGGCAACACCTTCAATTCAATTTAAAACGTCGATATCGAATTTAGGAGCTTATTAATTTTAGAACTGTACTAAAACGGTGTACAACTGAATAGAGTTTTGAAGGTTCTAAACTAAAATGCTAAAATTTTAGTATAGTTTAGTATAGTTTTGGGCTGATCCTGAATTGACACCAATGTCCTCCTAGCCGAATTTTGACCACGGCGGCCGTCTCAATGCAGACTAGCCAGATGCGCCGGACATATGATAGTGCATAAGTGTGTGCGCCAACACAGATGCACTCTCATAATCTGATAGGACGACAGAACGACACAACCGGAGAGGTCAGGTGCAGGACCAACGCCTTAACGTGCTTCCAATTCACGGGGGTGTAACATCGCCAACTTCGACTACGCGCTGCTACTGTGAATTTTCTTTGCTAGTAAAACCCCAATAACAACTACATGCCCGACCTGGGATTCGAACGCAGGACCTCATAATCAGCGGTTGAACAAGCTGACCGCTATACCAACGAGGCACACGATCCCACTTCACATGAGGACGACCGAGGGTTTCGATGGAGAGGCAAGCAAGACCGCACTTGATGAAAGATAGTGCTAATTATTTAATTTCTGCTACCTATGATACTTTGACTTAGTAGCCTAAATTGAGTGGAGTTTGAATAAGGGACAGAGACATCTGCCCAGTCGTGGAACAGTGCTCTTAAAATAATTTGGTTTTCTTGAAAAAACGAAACTCTGATTCCCTTAATTTTACACTGTTTTTGAGTTTTGGGGATCAATACTGATCCCCGGGGATATAATTTAGTCCTTAATTCCTTAATTGACTTACAATCGACGAAAATACATACATATAGCCGAATAACAACCTTCTCCTAAAGAAAATTATACTAGTATTTACAATTGAAACAATTGAGCTTACTGCAGACTGTTGCAAACAGTCCACAGGTAATCAAATAATATCGCAAAAGCCAATAAACGTCGGCGGGTTTTTAAATTTATAAATGTTGTCTTGTCCCTGACGTTGAACCCAAACTCCAATTATTACAGATCTCGTAAACTCTTGTAACCGACCGAAGCCCGGTGAATAAAACATCACACGAAAATTGTACTCTACACCATGTGCGAAGAATCACTATCAACAATCAACATCCTACGTTTACAATAACACTTAACAACATTGACCTAGGGGCGACTTTCCTTTGGCAGTCTTTTTAATAGAGACTTTTAGCACATGGCTCGTAGTTTTTTTCCGTTCCGGTTTTGGCAAAAAATCGGAAGCGAATGGGTCAGTTTACGCGTCCTATGGCTTTTTGTACATAAACGTTGTTCTTTTGTTATATACCGTAGGTACGGATGGTTCCGTTGCTTACGAGATTTAGGCCGGTGTTCATCAAAAGATATTCGGACAATTACGCAGGTTCGTTGGTTAACTTTGACGTTTAATTTATGAAAGCTTGTGTCAAAAACGTCAAAACAACTGTTTAAAATTTCACCATCTGTTGGTGAACTCGGATCTTATAAAGTTAATAAGTGCAATGTTGAGCAACATACACTTGACCATAGACTTAAATAAATAAATAAATCATTTATTTCCCATAAATTGCTTACCCTAGACTAGAATTATATACAAAAATAAATTTCTGATCTTAGGCCAAGTGCTACTCACTTTGCCTAAGATTAAAAATTTATTTCTAATAGTAATAGTAAAAAATATAATATTTATAAATTTATTTATTCAGCATTGTGGTGCATGCAAGGAACATGCGGCGCTGATGTCAAATCAATTCCCCTCGGTGAGGTGGACTTAGATTAAGATTACAAGGTACAGGTCTATCTGGCCTGGCACAGAGTGTTCATTAGAAAAACGCCCACAAAGTTTGTACGTAATATACGAGTAATAACAGCTTTACTACAAAAGAGTTAGACATCTGTTTTTAACAAAAACGTTACCACAAAACTGCGTTTTACGACGGTTTACAGTGAGACACGGCTTAGACATAGTTTAAACGAGAGTTAAACTGTTGTTAGACCCATATCTAACTGTTTAGACACTGTTGTACCAAGCTAATTGCTTGTTAGACCAGTGTTTACGTTGGTTTTTGTAGTACCGCTGGCGCTGTTAGCCTTTATTTCTAAAATTATAAACAGATATTACCTTATTACTTATGTTACCTACCTACTACTAATTAACACAGAATTTTTATAATGTCTTGTGACAGTCAGGCCTCAGCTCAGCCAGCCCATTTGCATAGCACAGAGTACAAACTTTTTTATAGCAAGTTTTAAAAAGCTTTTTGAGTTCAGTGCACCAATAATAATAATAATAATAATGTTTCTACCTTAAGTATCCTATTTACTTACAAATAAATGATAGTCGTCCTAGACGTTGTCCTCTCCCATCCTCTCTAACTACCTCGTTGGTCTAGCGGTCAACTTGTCCAACCGCTGATTTTATGAGGTCCTGGGTTCAAATCCCGGGTCGGGCCAATAGTTATTATTGGGGTTTTTCTAGCAAAAAAACTCACAGTAGCAGCCCAGTTATAGGACTTTTCCCTTTATTTGTGCTATACGGCCTTGCTTTTTGCCAAATTTCATAATTCTAGGTCTCAGGGAAGTACCCTATAGGTTTTGGTCCATGGCGAGCATTAAAAGTATTTTTTTTGTGAATAAATTACAAATTTAAGGTTTTCGGATTTTTCCCTTTACTTGTGCTATTAGACCTTGCTGCTCACCAAGTTTCATGATTCTAGGTCTACGGGAAGTACCCTATAGGTTTTGGGTGCATGTGATTCCCTTGGAAATTTCAAAATATTCGGACATAAACGGCTGTAACTTTTGAGTGCGTTGACTTAGAAGTTTTATTTATATCGCGGCTTCAAGAGGTTACGTACGTCCACGTGTTCCTGAGAAAAGAGGGTTGACAGACAGACAGACGGACAACAAAGTGATCCTATAATGGTTCCTTTTTTCCTTTTGAGGTACGGAACCCTAAAAACCACTTAATTTTAACGGAAGCGTAGGTTAGGTAGGTACCTACCATTTTCAGTTTTCCTTTTAAACAATGATTTCCATTGACCTAAAATACGAAGTAAAATTTTCTGAACGTACTACGATTATTAGGTATGTCATAATTGTATCTCAATACTTTCATTCCTTCATCGAAGTTACGAGCGAAGTCGCAAACAAAAGCTTGTCCATAAAAATAAAAGCACGCTCCCATCAATAGAGATCTCCAGTTAAGTTGATTTATAAGAGGCCATAAAATCGCCATTAACTTTACTGCCCGCTGGTTTAGTGGCCACGCTCACGCGAGGTGCGTTGCCTTGCTCGTAAGTGATTCTTAACTGGCCAGAGTTTTACACTTTTATTTCACTTTTCGAAGACTGTCGATTTTTCTTTCTGAATGATAATCGTTCTAAACAGTGTAAAATCATGATCATCAGTTTATGATAACCCACATCTTCACCACATCATCAGCCTTTAATAAGTAACCTCGCAGGAAACAAAAAAAAAAATTACTACTGTCATTTCATTATCCTATCCTACTAATAAACTAATTCTTCCTTAATATTATAAAGCCCAAAGTTTGTGAAATGTGTATTTTTGTTACCTCAGATCTCCAAAACTACTGAACAGATCAAGATGAAATTTGGCGTACGTTTAGAGCAAAGCGTAACTTGTGCGAAACTGCAGGCACGAGCCAGTATATTATGAAAATCAGTTCCATATACACTTGACCCATTTGGGGTTAATCCTGATAAGCATTGGTTCTTATCAGGGGTAAAGCCATAATACCCTCCCCTGACTGGGCATGCGGGTTGGGATTCGCAGTCCGGTGGTGATCTGTTCTGCTGCCCGGCCAGACGAAGTTAGAAAACAAACACTTGATTTCTTTAGGCTTACAAAATAAACAGTAAGTCAGGTTGAATTCCCCGGTGGATATCCCTTAGTCGCCTCTTACAACACATATCATATGTAGTTAATTTACGAAATGTATGTTTGTTTTCTAGACTGACTACCTATGTACCTATACATTTATGTCCGGAATACAATTAGAGTTTTCTATAAATTAAACCTAATTAAACAGTTTTTTCTGAGGAACAAAACCAGTGTTACTTGCAACAAAGGTAGCCGCCCTCAATAACATTACCTAATCTGTGTCCTCAGTGAGATAAGTGTCAAATATCAAAATACGGATTCATAATAACATACACACATACAAAGGGTGCCAACCACATAACCCTTGGTAGTCGGATAAAATTAGGAATTATTCCCATCTGTCTCCCTGCTCTGTCCCTCTAGACAATCGGGAAAAAAAGTTCGATCCGTCACCCTTTTTGCAATGCTGGGACACATGAAACTTTTATTAACTGATAAAGTTCTATCTGTCTCCCTGTTAGGCACGACGTGACAGACTGGACTATTTGTGCTCAATTACATTTTTGCCCTACTTAGAATATCCTCGATTTAGTGGCATGTAAAGTAGCCTTTCTTCACGGGTTGCACAGAAAAGGTGCGGGTATTCACGGGCTCCGCACGAGGTGATGGGGGGAAAAGCCGACCTGGATCAGATTTCAATGCGCAGGCTGTACTCAAGGCTGTATAGCCCATCAATCATCTGAGTGCTATTCTGTAAGCTTCGAGTAGAGAGTTCAACGACGATTTTTAAAACGAAGGCAAGGATTCCAATTAGCTGACTCTGAAATATTAATGATCAAAAATTATGAAAACACAAACCAATCATTTCGTAATTTTTGCTGAAATTTTGGATGAAAATACTTACCTAGATGCTTACGTGATAAAACCTGGTCGTACCCTACCTACATTCAAAACTGGATATACAGGGTGGTTTTTTGAGAAGGGCGGTGATGGCCAAGTGCGAAACCACGGGAGTTAAAGAAAAGTCGTGGAGAGGTCATGCCCTCGATTTATAAAAAAAAACAATGAAGGCATATTTTTTTTAAATCTTATACTTTTGATGGAAACCGACCCAAATGGTTTATCAAAAAATGACACCCGGTATTATTGAACCAATGGATTATGTTGCTGAGAGGATGGTTTCTGCAACTCAATACTGATCGATCATCATTATTCGAAAAAACATGAATGGTATTCTACTTTCAAATAGGTATGTACATAATATCGAATCTTTTTTTTTATTTGTAAGTATCACCACAGTAACCCCACAGTAGATAAATGTATATTATCTATTGTGGTAACCCGCTAATAAGACAAATGAGTTTCACACATAACGACCAAAAAGTTTGAATACGAGGTTAGTTTTTTCCGTGTAAAAATAATAAGATAGTGAAAATCTGCTATTTAATATCTTTTTTTTTTCTTTGTAAAGATCGATCCTTATCAGCAACAAAATCAATAAAACAGGTTGTCTTTTTTTAATCATTCGTGTCGATTTCCGTCAAAAGTAAACTAAAAAAAACTAAATATGCAGTTATTGTTTTCTTATACATCGAGGGCATGACTCCTTTCAAGATTTTTTTCTAAGTCTCGTGGTTCCGAAATTGGCCATCACCGCCCTTCTCAAAAAACCACCCTGTATTAGTTACTGTTTTGTTAAAGATCATCAACTTATGGATCACTGGATCCGTTGTCACGTGTGCTTTTTGGGTAGGTATATTGGAAATTGTAGCAGCAGCGCTCTCTGAGATCGTCGTTGAATTCTTCGACACGGTGTTATGGAATAGCACTCCACCACCTGGCGTCCTAGTTCATTGCCCCTAATCCTGTGCCAACAAAAGGAACCTAAGGGAAGTAGGGGAGTACCTATAGGTGTAGGCACCTAATCAATAAACCTTTATATTGAACTAGTTTCTGCCCGCGGCTTCGCACGCGTTGTTTCTATGGAAACGTAGGTAATTTTTGTCCCATGGAAACTTTTTTTATGGGATAAAATGATTCCAGGTTTCGTCTATGCAAATTTTCAGCTCGATTGATTCAGTCGTTAAGAGGTAACAAACAGCCATCCAAACATCCAAACTTTCCAAACTAGCAGGCGACGTCTGATAGTCATTCATAGTTAGGAACCCGTCCACACGTCTTTTTAAATTTTGACAAAACTTTTAAGCATTTGGCTTATGAAAATCCCTAATTGTTGTCAGGTAAGTGAATTAATGTTTACATAATGATAAATAATGATAATTAAATACACAGAATTTAAATTACTAATGCATAGGTACTGATGAAATGATGGATACTTACCTAATTTCAATTGAACTTTTAATGCATGTTAATAGGATAATGATAGGTAATCCAAATTGTATTTACGAGAAATAAAAGGCTTCTGTTTTATTTTATTTATTTTTATGTGAATGAAAGGAGGATTTTATTTCAAAATATTATATTCCCATCCAAGTCGTAATTTACCGGAAAAATTCCATCACACAACAGTAAATGGTTGTTGTACAATCAATAGCCTAACCTATTATACAATTTCCCATAAATTCCTATGTCTGACCTAATTACTTATGTAAAGATTTGCTTGGCAAGATGGCCAAGATTATGAATCCCTATGATGAATCCACATTATCTTTTCTCAATAACTCGCCATTTTCTTCGACAAATATCCTAAATAAATAGAATCATATCGTCTTACTCCCTAATAGAAATGTAGGTAACGTAGCTAGTTACGTATTGTGGATCGTGAATGGCCCAGATTACTAATCTGTTAGGATTTTTTTGGGTTATTATTACCCTCTCTTATTTTACTAAACATTTATTTATGGCTCAACGATGACGGTATGACACTAGTCCCATGGGAGTTGGGGAGGCCCATTGTGTGGGACGCTACATGCGTCGACACACTTGCGCCTTCCCATCTTCCGAGGACATCCGTGAGGGCGGGTGCGGCGGCAGATTTGTCCGAGGGTTTCAAGAGGCGCAAATATGCAGGTCTCGCTCGACAGAGCCTGCACATTTGCTCCCCTTGGAGTCGAGACCCTAGGTCCGTGGGGTACCGAGGCTCCTCAGGTTTTTAAAAAAAATATCTGAGAGTCTGGTCAAAGCAACGCTTGACCCGAGAGCTGGTGAGTATCAGGCGCAGCGCATCATCATCGCCATACAGCGGGGTAATGCAGCCAGCGTCTTGGGGACGCTTCCGACTGGTGTTGATATGGATCAGTTGAGCTACCTGTAGACTGTTTGCAACAGTCAGCAGTTAGCTCAATTGTTTCAATTGTAAGTATAATTTTCTTTGTGAATAAAGATGTTTCAAATTAATCTAATTGCAAACAATCTACAGATAGCTCAGCTGATCCATATCAATACCAGTCGTCGCGTCCCCAAGACGCTGGCTGCATTGCCACGCTGTATGGCAATGCTGATACGCTGTGCCAGATATTCACCAGCTTTTGGGTCAGGCGTCGCTTCGACCCGTTAATTAATTGTTAATTATTTAATTAGCTTAATTGTTTAAATTGCGAATACTAGTTCTATTTTGGGTCTATATTTTGATGGCACCTTTTTTGTTAATAAAAAGAGTTATTTATTGCCTGTATTTCTCTAGTCATGAGTATAGTCATTTATTTCTATTATTATTGTTATTAATAGCGTTGTTGAGTTTTCGAATAACTAGATAGTTAAACATTTTAACATTTATTGTAGTCGTACGTAAGTACCTTTGACCACTGCGCTGACGACACGGTGGCAACTAGCAAAATACAAATGGCCCTGGAGGGTTACGTCGAAGAATTTTCGTAGATAGGCAGCAGCCTTCCTTTTTGGTCGCAACAGGACCAACTAAATTTCGAAGACTTTTCGATGTGACTGAGTACCTAATTATGTAAATAATGTACTTCCAGTGCTTAGATCAAAAAATTAATCTAGAACATCAGAGCAAAACAGAACAGGCGAGACGTCAACCTATACCCTAGCATAGCTAAGTATATTAGATAAGGTACTTTTTTTTTTATTTATTTAAATCTTTATTGTAGGTACCTCGGTACCGGTAAGGGTGGGCTTAATGCCGAGGTATTTTCTACCTTCCAACCAAAAACACAATGTTTTTACGGGGGGTTGGCGTGCTAATATAACTATTATAAATACTTAAGCTAAGTTGTGTTCCGAACTTACCTTCACCATTACAAAACTACCAACCTATAGCTACTCCATACATGCGATTATTTTCTTTGACTGAATGAAAAATTGCAACAGTATTTCTTAGACACGTAATCATATTTGTTTTGGTTATATTTTTTGCTATAACCTAACTTGAGAGTTTTCTAGAAACCCGGTCCATTTTCACTCTCAGAGATTATTGCCACGCCCAGCTTGAGTACCATATTGTGTCTCATACATTACCAAGATACTAAGACCTAGAAATGGACACAATGATTGCAATAAAATGAATATCAATGTCAGCTTGATAATTACTCAAGCAATCGTTAGTACCGATAATTTTCGAGTAGACACATTTGCCATTTTTTAAAAGAAACAAGAGTCTATTTACTGCATTTTTTCTTCGTGAAAATAAACTCGTGAAAGTAGTATAGTGGTCTAACTTGTGCACGCGGCTTTATCTGCTCAACATTCCAGCAGTGAGCTTCGACTAAATGTTTGATCGAGCTGATTTAACGACCGAACTACGAGTGAATAGCAATCGAGGCACGTGGTTGTAACCGTTTTTACAACGCTGTTCTGTGTAAGCTTTGTGTCAACACATTTATACAGGGTTTTTTCGGACGAGGCGGTTTGCTGTGCCGGCTTAGAATTTGCACCACACCAACTCTTCCCGCGGGTGTCGTAAGAGGCGACTAAGGGATATCTACCAGGGGCGGGCAGCAGCGCCCCCTGCAGAATATTTCTACCACCTAACTGCGATCCCCAAGCCCAGCGTGGGGATTATGGGCATTACCCCCATGTGATAAAAGCCAATAAGACGTTTATCAGGGGGCCTGCGTCCAGCAGTGGACCAATATAGGCTGTTGAGGTGAGGTAATGAGAGGTACCTTGGTGCAGGTGACTTTTTTAGTAGGTACCTTCTCTAACCTCAGTTACTCCCATAGAAGTTTTTCATTAGTATTAGAAACAGGATTATAAAGTTGTTTGAATAAATAAATTGAAATTGAAATTGAAATTGATTTATTGGCATCATAAATAGCTTTTGTAAGAAATATCTACTTTCTTGCTTACGATAATTTTTTTTAATCTGTTAATGGCGATGCAAAGTTTTCGTCAAATTATGGAGTCTCTTAAGACCATTTTCCTGTAGCTACACCGGTTAAGTTAAGGTACCTCTCCTTACTGCCACGTCGAAAAGATACACCCTGTATATTAAATACCTAACTCTATAACTTGACGCATAGTGTATGGAAACTACTGTCAATAGCCTCTGCTTCCGATTATCATAGAGCACCTCCTTAATATTGTGTCAATCTTATCTTTATCTACTTATGTATGTAAGCCAGATGACCTATTAAGTACCCAGCTAAGTTAGTTTGACGTGCAAGAACATTTTCTTAGGTATATAATATTTTCTTATATTATATATTTTTATATAGGTAATATTATATTTTAAATATCTTTATATTATATATTTTCTTATATATATAAAAAAAAAATTAAAAACCTTTCTGGTGCAGTGAGCGATGACGGCCGCCAGAGAAGTAGAGAGCTTATTAAGGGTTGTGCGCATTACCTGACGAATACGATACGATATAGAGTATTTCTCAGGGCCGTTGAGGGGAAGTTTGAACCATGAGAGTTATCGAAAAGTCATGTTAGGAGTTAAGTAGATTTACAAAAACTAAGTTCTATATTAGGTAAAAAAGTTAAAAAATTAAAATTATTAGTTGTTCTGGAAAAGGGTTTTTAATAAAAAAAAAACATTTTGGTTTTTAACACAATGGGTTTTTGGTTCTATAAAAAATAAATCAATGTATGACGACTATGTGCCCAAAGTTGTTGGAAATTGAAAATGTATAAATTCAACTTTACGAATTCAGTAAAGGTTGTACGTTCAGACTATATGCAAAGAAAGCATGTCTAAACTTGTAACCTTTAGTGAATTCATAAAGTTGAATTTAAAAAATTTAAATGAGGACGTAACTCTTAACATGACTTTTTGATAACTCTCACTCTCTGTTTCAGACTTCCCCGCAGTGGCACCGAAAAAAAACTCGCCATGTATATTACAAATACCTACTTCTTCTTATAGGACGTCAATTGTTCTCGAAAACTTTTGTCGCAATCTTATTGTGTCCAAGAAATCAAATAATATCGCAAAAATTTTCGATTTCGACGGGACTTGAACCCGCATCCTTCCTTCAGTACAGGAATGTGCTAACCAACTACACCACGGGGTTAAGTGACGTATGTAGTATGTGTGAAAACTAGACAGTTTGCAAAATTTATGGCAGAATAAAAACGGCATTCTATTTCAAGGAAGAATGAAATAAGAAGGTACCTAGGTGTAAAGAAATGAGTAAGATTGTAGTTTCTTTCGTTCCATTTAGCAATTCAAGAAATAAGTACATACTTATTTCTTGAATTGCTAAACCTTCAAAAGAACTCGACTCGAAGAAAATAATGCAATGGAAATACTAGCACAACTTCAGATACTCTATGAATAGCAAAGTAATACTCTCAAGAAAAGTCTGAAAATGTATAAAATACATCCATTCAGCGCTAAGGAATCGCATCGCATTTTTCTAGAAAACTGTAAATGTGAAATAAGACGCGTTCTTCCGTAGCAAAGTATCCACTTACCCACAGAAATCTAAATGTGACTTGTTATTTAGATTTCTGTGCAGTGTGTGTCTACTTAAGGGACCACACGGGCGAGTTTACCGCCAACGATAGGATCGTCGTGTAGTTTATCTTTGCTTTTAATTATTATTAAAATACTATGCCATGGATACTGACTTACCTACCTATTCGATAATAAGTTCCTTTTGTTTTATTTTATTCCAGGCTTAAAACCAGCTGTATGCAAAATTACAGCCCGATCCGTTCAGAAGTTTTGGCATGTTTTGTATTGTGGTGGCAAATAAATTATATGTCTATGTCTATGGAGAGGTAACAAACATCCATCCATATAAACAAACTTTCGCATTTATTATTTTATTATTTTTCACAATATTTCAAGTGTAGTTCTTCAAATGAAATTTTTTTAAAGCTATCTCGTTTGGTCCCACTAGGAATATCATTGAAAATTTCATTTTAAGACGAAGCTCGAACGGCTTGGCATAGTGCTTGCCCCGATGATGCTGCTCCCCCAAAATCACTTTTGTCCCAACGGCAATGGGACGGGCCTCTGTGTGAGTTGACACGGAATTATTTGTTACAAACGTGTTCCAGCTCTGCAGATCGTGCCCGCCTCCTGGCCGTTTCTAAATGGGAGTCAGGACATTGGTTGCATTTCCTTCATATAACACTGGTACTTTATTGGATCCCATAACTTTCCGTATCGCAACATATATTCGGTGGGTGCAAGGTGTTGCGCGCCTCATCAATGCCAGTCGGGTACTGCTGTCGAACAGCTTGGTCATCACGGATTATCGTGTACTAGCGCCGCCGGTCGGATATCTCGCCACGCCAGCCTTAACCGATATCTCCGTCAATTGAACCGATTTTGAAAATTCTTTAGCTATGGTATACAGATTGATGCAGAGAACGATCTACTTTTTTCACGTGGCTATTTATGTATTTCTAATCAAACACATCATTATCATACACATTTATTTATTTATGATACACTAATAATATTTATTTACAAGCATAGTCGGGTGAATCCTGGAAAATGGTTAACTGGCATTGTTTGCGCGATAAATGAATGAATGATGAATGTTCATTCGAATCACTCATTCATTCGAATTAATGACAAACCTGATCCGGTCCGAGCGAACTTCATGCAGCTTCTACAGTCGCTGATATTAGAGATTCGGCATTTTCCATAACCTTTAAAATGATAACAATATGTTAATTTTCTCATATTTTTCGACGATTGGTTAAATATATACTGTAAAATTGTAAACAGTTTTGGATAAGTTTAAACAACAATAAAGTGACTAATTAATCCTGCATCCAGATCTGCATTACGTTAATTACGACATTTATGAAGGTCCTTACACCTAGAATACCCACAGCTCCCTATACCCATTAAACTTCGAACCCACATCTCGTCTGCAACGATCCTTATTAAACTAGCTACAAACACGGCGTCCCAGGAACCGTTGCAGTCCTTTGTAACTTATTTTAATACCTCTGCGATGGTACTTGCTTATAACAAGCAAAATAAAAGGAATTCTTGGCGCTGAACTTTACAAAGCAGTTGGCAATGTTCTTACTGTTTATTACAATTTCTATAACTTTCCGAAATAATTTAATTCATTCAATATTTTTTTTTTATTTTTATTTTTTTTATTGGAAAACGTTAGTTTTAGTTCTTAAAATAGCAAACTAAATTTTAAAAATTCAATTCAAAGGATTCAGCTTTTTTAATCTTTTTCATAACACCATTAAATAGTAGTCGCCATGTTATTATGTCATACGGCTATGTAAACTTAGAAGTGTCAACTCTCAACACTATCTTCACACTACCTTTAATCTGTAACATACAAAATGTCACTGCATTTGTTTACACAGCCAACTGACGTCATGACCACAGAGCAATATAACGTCCACTGCGTCTAGCGTTTTCGTCAAAACGCGCGAAATTTGAAAATGCAAAATTGTAATGCATATTTATGGCTCTTATCGATTGATTAAAAATTTGGTGAATTTTTTTGTGGTTCATTACCACTATAGTATCTATTGGAGATATTTTTCAAAAATGGGTGTAATACCCTATTGACATGAGCCATCCTTGGTGTTAAATAGTAGAATAAGTTTAAACCAAGAAGAATCTTCATAATTATGATATCCTATTATGAAATATTACCCAACAAAGGGACCATTACGGGATCTTTAAATAAAAAAAAAGTTTTAAAACAAGTAAACTCACGAAAAATATCTTAGAAATTGTAACAAAAGTTCACCAGACATCTAAAAATCTTTAACGAAAGAAATCGGCATCATATTTCAAAGGCTATCTGACCATCGTTAGCCACCGACAGGCCCCTTGTCCGCAAACATCGCAGGACCCCACCGGCCCCCACCAGACCCCACCGGGCCCCCACCGGGACCACATCGGGTTATACACCTAGTTGGTGTGAGATTAATGGTTATGATGCTCAAGGGAAGTTTCCTGCTATTAATAGGACTAAGCTGTTTGTTTTTCGCCGTCTTAAAGTGGTGTATACATTGTTTTATTTGGTTCATTTATTTTTATGGTTTTGAGACGATAGCCGATCCTTTCAGGCATCATAATTTTATTTATCGAAGCTCCCTCGACAAAGCGTCGCGGGAAACGGCCGTAACGGTCTATTATTAGATCAGTGAAAGCTCTCTTGGGAGAATGGAACAGTAACCATAGGCCACCAAAAATCAACAAATACTTAGCAGAAAGGATCAAGAAGTCTTCGACAAAGAAAAACCATAACACGGGATTCGTTTTGAAAAACTAACCGCAATCAGAATAAATTATAATTTGACCAAAGACTGGGTATCAACTGTCCGGAAGATCACGCTAAAATAATGGAAAGAAATTCCCCCAAATAGTTGAATTATAACAAGGGATTTATTTGGGTAAAAGTAATTCATTTGATTTAGGAAGTGGCTCATTTACTTCATCGTCCTGCGAGTCGTGACGCCGACGATGTCCTTCAAGGCTTGCTAATGACAGTAATGGCGGAATCGTGATGTCATGTCCGGAATATTAAAGCTTGGCTAACAGGCTACTTAGCTTTATTCCACTTTTATTTACCTTTTGTGGTAAGCGAATCCCCATAACTCACCCTACACCGTTAGTCGCAAAACCTACACGTTTTCGAGAGATTTATAAAAATGAAAACTACTGGTAGTAGAAACTAGTTGACAGAGTTCGGTTTTCTCCGTCTTTATTTAGTGATAAAATCTTTGGGGCCTTTAGAGTAATAAGTACTAAGGTAGGTACTAGGTATTGGATAGTCAAGTGAGCTAGTGTTCCCAGAGATCTCTGGGTTTGTCATCGGTTTTTCTAAGTTCACAAAAAGTTAGACGTATAAAAAACTTTGGATGTCCCAATATGCATGTCGCTTTCCTGGTAATCTACATGTTTAAAGCGAAAATGTGATTTTAAAATAGATTTGATTAAAATTGTATAACCCTTTTTCCCAAAACAATCAGATTCCCTCTGAGAATGTTACAGCCAGTAAAATGTTTACGTGGCTGCCCCAAAAGCTTGTCATTGTTATTTTGTGCGTGCCGTTGACAAGTTATTCGGTTATTTTACGTAAAATTGGTGCTAACTTTTCTGGGAAAGTTTATGAAAATTGAGTTATTTTATCAAAGTTTTTCGATCATAGATGCTCCATCTACGAAATAATAGTAAAATATTGAGGCATAGAAAACTCTGTTATTATGACATGAGAGACATGGGAGACTTGCTTAATTTAAAGGAGCACCCATTGTATTTTGTCCATGTGAAATAAGCCTTGCGCCTGTGAGTGCTTAGCGTGGCTCTCGTCTATTGAGGTTGTCCCTAAGCTTTAGTTTATCAAAGAAAGGTACCTTTGGTTATTTTCAAAAAAATATTAGAATACCTTATGTTGGTTATTATGTTGGTTGCATATCCATGTGAATATGAAACCAACATAATTTAAGTATAAAGCATCGGGATATTCGGGATTGTAGGGCATTACCAAATCATGTGTTTGTGAAGCAGGCATCAATATAATATCAGTTAGCCTCGACATGGAAACTGCGCAGTAAAATAATTCTCTGCGTATACGTCACTCAATCTCACTTATATTCCTTTTCCATATTCGCAAATACCCTACAAGAGTCATTGTCGTGTGTCATAATCATAACGTCTAACTCCTTCTCTTCCATCACATTATTTTTATTGTCATGTCATGGTTATCATAATGGGCTTCACAACTAGAAAGGATTTTCAGAAAAGTGATCGGATCCGAAACTAGTTACGACGGCTTGAGTGGCGTAGGTCGGAAGTGAGTCAAATATTGCGAAAAATAACGACAAAGAAAAAAAGAAGAATGATTACTCGACATTTTTTAGAAAATTATCGCTCGTTTGCAAAATTGTTTTGAGGTATTTTGTCAATTCTCTGTACGTTGGAGAATTGCTAAAGAAATAAAAAATGCGCCTGCAAATAAATAAATAATTAAGCGTCCAGGAAAAGACTCGTTCGATTAGCCCGAACGGGTTTACAGGCCAACACAACTTTTTACTGACATTATTTTGCAATTCACAGTTGCTCCGAACATTTTTATTAAACGGCCGAGGTAGGTACAAGTCGGTACCTACCTTCCAAATCACGGTCGAATCGTGGGCGCCGCCGAGAACTGTCTTCACAAGGATCCTGGCATTGATTAATGGACTCGGGATTTGAGATTCAACGTGGCGAAGGAAACCACGAAGTTGTCGACAGCTGGTGCCAAAATACAGGTAACTGTTTGGATAAAAAAACTTAATTCAAAAAGTTTAATAAATCTAGAGCAAAAGTTGATCTGCCCTTGGGACCACTTTTCGACTTAAGCATGTGTCCTTCGGTAAGCTAATCGGACGATTACATCGTAATTGACTTTTCATAGATTATCAAAGTTAACTGACCCGTGTCGTTCGTCGGTGACAGGTATAGGGAAAGAATTATACGAAACTAAGACCCAAGTTCACCAACAAATTTTTAAATTTTAAACCGTTGTTTTGCAGTTTTTGACACGAGTTTTCATACGTTAAACGTCAAAGTTAACCAACGAAGTTGCCTAATTGAACGATTATCTTTTGGTGAATACCAGCCTTAATAAGAGTGCAACTAGTATTTTATTCGGGAAGATAATAAACCTTTTTAATTTACTTCTGTACTTTATTTCTGACGACCGATGTGGCCTCATCCGCCTGCGATGTAAGAGGTTGCGGGTTCGTTTCCTGTCTTGGGACAATGTACAATTAATGATACAATAAATGTTTGTACGATATGCAGATATTTGTTCCCGGTGCTCTATATGTTTCTATGTATAATAAAATAAATAAATATCTATGTAGTGTGTTGTATGAAGTATAGATAGGTATCAGCTATCTTATTTTGTACCCATAAAACAAGCTTTGTTATCTTGGGGCTGTGTAAACTGTCCAGAATAAATATTTATTTATAAACCAAACTAAATAACAATGATTAAGACAAAAACTAGTAGGTAATTAGATAAGTAACATATCTACATCACTTTATTCATTTACTATGTATAATGACCATTACATTTACTAAGTGGTATTATTTACCTGTGGCAGTGGCAGCTCTTGCGAAGAACCGAAAACCGATGGGCTAAACGTGTTCTTGAGTGGAGACCGCGATTAGGCAAACGTAGTGTAGGACGCCCTCCGGCCAGGTGGGATGACGATCTGCGAAAGACTGCAGGCAAATGCTGGATGCGGCAAGCAGAAGACAGGGCTCTATGGCGCTCATTAGGGGAGGCCATGTCCAGCAGTGGACTAATATAGGTTGATGATGATGATGATGATGACGTCATCATCACGTAAGTTTTTATATCGTATCTAGTGAAGGATGCCCTTTGTTTATAAAAAGTATCTAGGACTATAGAACTGAGTAATGTAGTTTACCTAAGCGTAATCCTGCATCGTATAAAACTTGTCTATAATCTTATCTCTAGTCTGCTAGAATATATTATTATGTACAGCCCACAGGTACAGCCTTAAGAATAACCTGAGAAATTATTCAAAATATTTGCTCATAAGAAAATTTCAGGCGCTATCTGAACAATAAGTACATTTATTTATTTATTAAGGGCAACCAACTAGAAGTAACACAAGAGATCACAAAATGAATACGACAAAACTTAAAAACTAGAGCTCTCTAAATTACAGGTAGCCACAACATGCGCAAAAAACAAGGCAACGTAACATGCATGTAGGTGATTGTTGGCCTAATAAATTAGTAATATAGTTAAATCAATGTAATTATTCATAATTTATATAGGCACAAGTACCTATGATACCTGGATATGTGGATCGCATACCTACATGCATGCACCACGGCTGCAGGGAAATCGATTTAATACTGCTTAGGGATACAGTACAAGTGTACAAATGTACAACGTACTGCCTGATGGTGTGATAGTAGGTAAGCGTATTACATACAATGCTTCTGAGAGAAATCTTTTCCTAACGAGGATAAGTTAGGAAACGATTTTGCTCAAACTTTGTTTGTGAAGATTATCGTTTCAGTATTGTTTTAGTTGACGACCTCTGCGGCGCAGGAGGTTGCTGGTTCCATTCCCACCTCAAGACAAATGTTTGTAGGATTTGTTCCGGTGTTTTTTATGTAAAATGAAAAGTATCTTGCTTCGTGTCCATCCCAAGGTTGTCTGGAAGAGATCGCTCTAGCGATAAGGCCGCCCATTGTACAACTCTGTATCTCTCTTTTCCTCTATTTTTATTTTTGTATGTTCTTGGTGTGCAATAAAGTGTATTTGTATTGTATTGTATCTTCCTATCTATGTAATACAAGTATTAAGATCAATTAAAGAAACAAATTAGAACAAATATTCACAATTGAAACAATTGAGCTAACTGCAGACTGTTGCAAACAATCTACAGGTACCTATCTCTATTGATCCAATACACAGAAATCTAAATAACAGTTATTTAGATTTCTGTGATCCAATACCAGTCGGAAGCGTCCCCAAGACGTTGGCTGGCTGCGTTCTCCCGCTGTATTGCAATGCAATACTGATGCGCTGCGCCAGATACTCACCAGCTCTCGCTTCGACCAGACGCTCAGATATTTTTTTTAAAAAGCCGGAGACCCTCGTTACCCCGCGGGCCGTTTATTAATTAAATAAAACCATAACACAAGCTCTGAATCTATTAGCAACCTACCTGTGAATTGTCCAGCATTATTAATTTAATAATATGATGTCCTCCTAGCCGAATTTCGACCACGGCGGCCAGTCTCACTGGAGACTATCCACTCTCTATTCCCTCACTCTCATAATCCGATGGGACGATAGACCAACACGACCAGGGAGAGGTCAGGCGCAGGACCAACGGCTTCACGTGCTTTCCGAGACACGGGGGTGTAACACCGCCAACTTCCTGACTCCGGGCTACTATGAATTTTTTAACCGGGATTTGAACCCAGGACCTCAGCGGTTGAACATGCTGACTGCTAGACCAACGAAGCAGGGTTTATTAATATGACAAAAATAAAAAAGAATATGAAAATGTGTGTCTTTTCATATTTCTATTCGGCTTAGTTTTGTTAGGAAATGTATTGCCCCGAACATAAGCCAGACGCGATTCCTGACCTGACCTTTCATCCGTTACAAAAACTTAGGCCCTAATACCTTGTCATTATGTAAATCAAGATATAAATGGGCCATTCGTTGGTGAATTGACGATTATTATACCTACCCACGTAAGCAGGGTAAACGTGTGCACACAAACACTTTCAAAAGTCATCGGCAAGCTACATTATTAATTTGTAATGACGGGCGATGAATTTGCCATCCATAATAAATAAATAAATAATCAATAATGCTGGACAATCAACAAACTAATAATTAATAATCAACAGGTAGGTATCTACCTTATAGATTCAGGCGTTACTTTGCCGAAGCTATGGCAAAAACATGAGGATATAAGTATAACAATTAGTAACAATTCCGCGCAAAATCTGACATTATGCGATTTGCGTGCACCGCTGCCCTTTACCATGTCTATTTGTGGGCCAATTGACATGGTAAAAAACAGACTGTAAAATGCCAAGTCTCTTTTCCTATGATCCAATTCCACGCGGTTGTCTTATCAGAGAAGGTTTGAGTCGGTTAAATATTTTACATTCTAAATGATGATATTGCCGTAAAACTTAAAAACTTTGGAAAAATTCGCAGAATGGTTAGTTCCGAGCTTTTTGTTTTATTAGAAGGCCCATCAAACTATGCTATGCGTGTTTCCAACGAGGTTTTCCTTGACCATTACAGTCCAACCAAATTTCAACCCAGCCCTAAACTAGCTCTATTTTCGAAGGGATCAAATTATACCAACCCTTCAAAGTTATTTCCTTACCTAAATGTTTTCTTAAACAAATATTGGGTAGTCCACCTCATTACAACGTTAAACTGAAGGCCTGGAGGTTTCTCAAATGAATTAAAGGCCTATTTCAACAATTTAAGGTTTAAATTGGATCAGGGAGGTCGGACTAATTTGATGTTAAACTTTTAATCCGTGGTTGGATTGAGACACTGAGGGTTACAAGCGCGTGACTTCTAATCGGCTTAATGTAATGTACCTAAGCTTTATTTAGGTCAGGAAATGTTGTGTTATTTTTTTCAACCAGCTACCTTACATGCGCTTGTTGGTAATAAACTAATAAACTCTACATAACGAAGCATACAGGAGTTTAGGTGTCTATTGTAACTTACCCAATTTTTTTGAGTCGATTCGATAGATAATAAATAAAACTAGGTTGCGCCTTAATTTCAATTTATCTTACTTATTTAAATTGTGGGTTGAAGGAAGGCTTAATGAACAATTTTATTAACGAAATATTGCGTAGGCAGTAATAGTATATCGGGTGGCGGCATAAGGAAAGGTATAACGGAATATAGAAGAAAATGTATCTTAAAATTATAAATAGTCTCCAAGGCCATTTTCCTGTCGTGCTGCCATTTTCGTCGATAAAATCCACCCTGTATAGGACAAACATTTGAAAAGGGAAATTTAGGGCAGGCTGGTACAAATAGTCAAAGTAGGGTACGTAAGCGAGAGCAACTAGCAACCTAGTAGCTTCACAGCACTTTCAGACTGCTAGAATGTTACGCTAACTCGTAGCAGCCAGTTTTTGGATATGCAGTTCGGACTGGCCGACGCCGGGGGCGGGGGCAATATCCACTGGCCGGTAATAGCAGCCAATATTAGCTGAGCCATTTTATTTACACGCCCGGAGGCGCACTGAGTGCAGAAAAACTGTATTCTATTCAGGGTTAATCTATACTTTTAACCACTGCCAAAAGCCGCCGCCCTTTACACTACCCCGTGACTTCACCCCGTGACTAAAAAGACAAAATTAAAAATTTTAATAACCCGCCTTTATTGGCTGAACAGATTTTCATTAAATATGGCTTAGAATACTTGGGATAAAATTATCTTAGACACAAAAAAAAATCTAAACGAAAATCGGTTCTTCCGTTGGGAGTTACGATACCACAGACATACACGTCAAACTTATAACACCCCACTCTTTTTGCGTCGGGGATTAAAAATAAAACAAAGTAAAAACAGACACAAGTAAACATACAATTCTACTAATACATATTATAAAACCGAAACTTGTGAATTGTGAATTTTATTTTGTAAACTAAGATCTCCAAAACGACTGAAGAGATCAAGGTCAAATTTGGCGTACGTTTAGAACATACATGCCTAGACAATGGGCTACTTATTATACCGCAAATACGCCTGCGAAGCCGCGGGCAGACTCTAGTAATATTACACATTCGAAAATAATTCTATCTCTCTGTATGTGTGTCTGTTTGTTACCTTTTCACGTCTAAACGACTAAAAGGATCTCACTAAAACTTTGCAAGGATAGAGATGACATCCTAAATAAAGGATGTCCCCTACATAGGCTATAGTTTATCCCGGAAAGACGCGTGTTAAGCCGCGTCAGAAGTTAGTAAATAATATAAATTAAACCATATACTCGCACTACTAGTACACTCACACACTACAGACACAAACTAGTAAATATCGTAGTTCAATAGTCAGTGGCTTACACGGGACAATTTGGCTACATTTTGTGTCAAAAATTGTTTTTACATAATTTTCTTGAAGATACAAATAGATCGCATTCTATTCTTACTGCTAAATATAGGTAGAATAGAATATACTTTATTGCACAAAAGTTGTACATAGGCGAACATGATACTAGATAGCATTAACTACCTGCTAACCTTTGGGTAGTGTAAACAAAAATTTTGTAGATAGTGCTAGAAAATAGAACAAAGAAAAATACAATTAATAAATCGTAACATTAACATAAATAAATACGCACATAAATATAATAAAATATACTACTTAAATAAATACTGAAGTGTAGATACATAAATAATAAAATATATAACGTACCCAACATTAGTTTCATGAGGAAAAAGGAAAGAAGCAATGTACCTCAGTGTGCTCCTGCCTGATATCGTGTCGGCACAATATCCGGAGTCACCGGCGGAACTTCACAATTTATCTGCCTGAAATAATTAACTGTACGAAATAACGCTGCCTACCTTATTTGTACACCCTGTATGTAGCTAAATAATTTATAGGTAGCTGGTAACACCGTAGAAACACGGGTTCGCACAGTTAGGGGGTTTTGAGTTGAAAATCTTTCTATGTCTCGGTTTTTTGAGGGTTCAAAAATTTAGAACCATCAACAAAACAGATCAGATGGGAATCAGTTAAATTAAAGACTGATTCCCATTGGAATGTCTGATGAATTAATCCCATTCTCTTTTTGCTAGGTTTGGTTAACTATTCTAAAATTTGAAAAACAAAAGTAAATTCGAAAACGTCTTTCGACTGTTTTTATCATATGAATTCATTTATTATTATTTTACGACGACCTCTGTGGCGCAGCGGGCCAAGGTCTGCCTGCGAGCCGAAGTAAACCCGCAACCTGCGAGCCCGCAGGTTGCGGGTTTGATTCCCGCTTCGGGACAAATTTTTGTACGATTTGTCCAGGGCGTTCTGGATGTTTTCTATGTATAATAAAAAATACCTATCTATGTAGTGTATTGCAATATATATATCAGTTATCTAGTACCCATAACACACGCTCTGTTTAGCTTGGGGCTAGATAATGCTGTGGGAATATTGTCCAGCATTATTTATGTTTATTTATTTATATTCTGTGGAAACTTATAATCGGCTGTTAGTTACACACCATTTATGTTGTACAAGCAACCTAGCTGTTCGTTTTCCTAAAACTGTAGAATAATAAATGTAAATTAATATATCTGACCAAATTTGGATGTTACTTAGTTTTCCGTTAACTCGTCTAATTGTATTTCAAAACTTTAAAATGGAAAAGCAACGGCGTGGAAAAATGTCGCTTTGTGCTCAATATATTCCACGAAACTAAATGAAGTTTCTTTCGCGGAACAATATCCGCGATCTATGTTTTGTTTCTTGAAACTTTTCAGATATCTTATCATCCCCCACTTTCTTAGAAGCTCACTTTCTTAGAAGCTACTCTTAAATATTTACTTGTCCGACTGAAAGTAAAAATCATTTCATGAAAGAGATTTCCGTTACAAGTTTAGTTTCTGCAAAAGATTCCGTGACTCTTGCAGAGGAAAGTAATTACTTGGGAGAATTATTTTTATAAAAGGAGGTACCGTCTGTTACATTATATACAGTATTGTACAGTATTGTACAGTATTGCTTACTATAAAATATCAGATTATCTAGAGGATAAAAGAGCTTGGGACGGGTTTTGCTCCAACTCGAAAAATAACAAAGACCAGGCTAAAGGTTTCTTCGTCGCTTCTTTACTTTAGTCTACATATATAGAATAGAATAGAATAGAAAAGCATTTATTTCGACACACATAATATAAATCAAACAAAACCAAACAAATAATAAGGAGCTAAATTAAAAAACAAATTTTGACCATCAAATCCAGCTTTGCCCCTATGACCCTGTGCCGAAATATCGAAAAAATATCGAAGCGACAGAAATCAAAAATATCACTTTATTTCCGTGTCAGTGTTTACTTTTATATTTTGACCTTTTCTAAGTGTACATTTATTGTATTTATGGAAATAAAGAGTTTTTGATTTGATTTTGATTTTGATTGAAATAAGTATGTAAGAAATAAATAAAGTTTATTTTTATAGTCATCAGAGTAGCTAGTATGAGTTAGTACAATTACAATAGGTACCAAAACGGTTTTTTTTTTACTCTATCTAACTTGTTAATGTCGTTCTTATACCTTCTGCTAAAATACAACGAATCATACAAAATCATTCGAAAACTACAATCGAGTACATAATGAAATGACGCGGACGACGTCTGAAATTGAATAAAAATGAAATTTAATTCAAAATAATAAGTGTATTACATCTTTATTCACAAAGAAAATTATACTAGTATTTACAATTGAAACAATTGAGCTAACTGCTGACTGTTGCAAACAGTCTACGTGTTTGACGACCGATGTGGCACGGCGGGCGAAGGTCCGCCTGCGACGCAGGAGGTTGCGGGTTCGATTCCCGCCTTGGGACAAATGTTTGTAAGATCTACAAATATTTTTGTTTCGGCTGATCTGGTCGTTTCTATGTATAATTAAAAAATTACATATCTATGTAATGTATTATATTATGTATATCAGTCATCTAGTACCCATAACACAAGCTCTGCTTAGCTTGGGGCTAGATGATGTTGTGTGGATGTCCAGCAAAAAAAAAATCTACAGGTAGCTCAACTGATCCATAATAATAATAATAATTCAAAATTGATTTCGTTATATTTTGAACTAATGGCTTTTTGCGTAAGCTATCTCATGTTATTGAGATTGCTATTTTTAAATTTTTTGTATAGTAAAATATCCTTTTCGCTTACGCGCAAGTAAGGCTTGAAGAAAACTTCAGCGGCGGCGGCATAGAATTCCAAGTAGACCCGGATAAGAGGCAGTAGGACCCTTCAGGTGCCTTGTATCGTTATTTTCAGCATCCGGCTTATAAGGATTTACACCTTCAAAGCATAGGCTTTGAAGGTGTAAATCCTTATAAGCCGGAAAGGAGGAAAGGATAGCCTTTCCTCGAAAGCTTCTAGCTAAATAAGTATAAGTAACAAGATTTTAATATCTATCGAAAGAAAGATAAAACTTTTCTTAGCGGGTTAAGAAAGCTCAAATAAATGAAAATTTACTTTCTCAGAGTTTTTATCTAAATTATGTCACCAAATAATCGTATTACTAAAAAAACGGAAGTGCGTGGTTCCGGAAAAATGTTGACTCCATGGGGGTCAACGTTTTTCAACCGTTTTCTTTTTCATTATAAATGTAAGGGGGTTAACTACGAACCGTTTTCTTATTGTTATTTTGTAGGACACAGGGAACTACGCAAATCCCATACTAAAATAAGACGTCAAGAACACATCTCCATAACCATATCCACTCGTCAACCGGACTTAGGGCTCTGTTTTCTTCAAAGTTTAGTTATGTTATTGGCACAATACCTCTGGTCTTCACTGAAAATCAGCGCTGAGTGGACACATCAGTGTGCATCCAGCACCACGCTGAGTGAAGGGCCTGCTACGCACAAAACAAGTATTTTTGTAAGTATTTGGTAGTATTAATTTATTTAGTCTTAAGGTTAATTGTGAATAGTAGTTTTAATGTAAATAAAAATATTTTCTTTCTTTCTTTCTTTCCTTTATTCTATAATTTTTTCGCAGTATAAAAAGCACGCAATTATAGACCTCATCGATTTCAACGACGGCGGCGGCCCTAAAGATTACGGATTCCTTTTTCTATGAGACCTTGAGAATACGGCTGCAAAAATCAATCCAATATTTAAATATTTTTTTGTAAGCGTTCAGGCCTCAAACATACAAAACCTCTGAAAAGTATCCATTCAAAAGTTTACTCATTAAATATGAATTAACGATAGGTAAGATCGATCGTTCTTGTAAAAGAATAAAGGTACATAATCATAATCCTCAAACAAGAGCTCCGACATTCACGGGCATGAAAAACATTAATAAATGTTCAAAACAAAACATTTGAATACGCGTGGATCCTACACTCTACATGCTGGATTACTGAACAAAGGAATACTTTATGACCGGTGCTCTGGCACATTTTTAACCGACTTCAAAAGAAAGGAGGAGCTTCTATTGCCAGCTGTAGCGTGCGATATGTTTACTGATTTCTTGCGGTTGCGGGTTCGATGCCTTGGGACAAATGTTTGTACAATCTGCATTTATAATTTTCCTGGGTGTTCTGGGTATTTTCTATGTATGATAAAATACATCTATCTATGTAATATTAAGTATAAATTCTAGTACCCATAACACAAGCTCTAATTAGCTTGGGGCTAGATGATGCTGTGTGGATTGTTCTGCATAATTTTTTTATTTATTTCTCCGTCAATTGTGATGATTGTGATGTCCGACTTTATGATTATTTTGGTTTGTGTATAGTACATAGCATATATATGGTGTGTATATGATCCCGAGTGGGTTTTATTAAATCTGATGGTCATATTTATCCCGCAAAACTGAAAAACAGTGTTAATCTAACTAAAGTCGCTTTTTAGTAATTCTTTAAAATTATAACGTGTTGGATTGAGAGGCCATGATTTTAAAAAGAAAATGGCCGTAGCTGCGGACGGTTTCTGCGAATTTTAAATTTTCTAAAAGTTTTAATGAATATTTAAAATTAAACACAAAAATTTCTTAAAAAGAAGATGCCGTGTCATTGAAAAGATCACGTTGTCCCGCTTTGTCAAATAAATCTTTATCTAAACGACTTATAACGTCTAAGCTCCCGAAAACTTTTCTTTCAATTTTAAGATTTAAGGTTAAAACAATTATTAACTTAAAAACATTAATTAATAATAATTACTTTTTTTAAATTTTATCTTTTTCCCATGGGAATGATACAAATCAAAATTGCAAAGGCTTTATCCATGACAAAACTCGCGCAGTATATGCCAGACAGTATCCTACAGCTGTAGAATAATTCCTGCGTGAGTGAAAAGCTTTAGTATAACCACAGTATTTGTGTTGATATCGGTTTGTTTTGTTTCTTTATTGCCTATAATTGAATTCATTTACTCATTTGCATAATGTGCTTCGGCACGGTATAGACTTAGAACATTTGAAAAGCTAGAACAGATAAGTATCAGCGGCGGCGGTCCGAAGTGGTAACTTAGATCTTGTGGTGCTTATGACCGTTTTGAAATTAATTATTAATTGGTTCTATCCTATGTTTCAACAAAGTCATTTACACTTAATAGTTATCCTAAACTTGAGGCCTCAATATATTATCTATTTCGTTAGGAACTACAACAGCAAAAATAAATAAAATAATTTATTTTTCACCACTCTCGCTCGAAAACAGTGACTTTGCTGCTCAAAAACAGTCCGCGAATTCGGGTTTTGCTCACATGTGGAATAAAGAATATTATTTAACTTGTTTGGTACTGCGTCTGACATAATTGTCCTGTATAGCATAACAAGTCAGTCATTTAGTTTTACAAAAGTTGATCAGAATCTGTCTAATACAACAGAAGAGTTTATTGACACAGAAAATTATAATCATATAATAGAAAAAAATAAATAATAATAAATAATGCTGGACAATTCACTCGGCATTATCTAGCCCCAGGCTAAGCAGAACTTGTGTTATGGTACTAGATAACTGATATACTTAATACAATACACTACATAGATAGATATTTAGATAATAAATAAATTAGAACTAGTATTTACAATACAATAAAATAATTAATAAAAAGAAAGCTTATGAATCTCTGTCTAGGCGAATCAGATGTCCTTTTCCTTTACGCCAACTCCAATGAACAGATCTGGGTGAAAATTTGCATAGATATAGTATTTGTTCTGGATTAACTCCCGAGAAATGCGCGTGCAACGCTCCGGGTAGAAACTCGATATAAGTAATAAATAGCGAGCTTTTCTAATTACATTAAGTATAGATGATGTTTATTTTCAGTATTTTCCTTTACCGGGTTGTTTGTTATGGTATTTGTGAATGGCATATTTATGTCATACGCTCAGAATAAATAACCTGCAAGCGTTTCTGGAATAAGAAGTGTAGTTACCTTATTCCTTGTTTCTTATGTAACAGTTATCATCGATATAAAATCAAGAGTTTTGTGTTGCATATTTTCTTTTTCAACCATTTTTTGCTAACAGGATAGAGAAAAAAATTATAAGTACTTACATGATTTCTGCTTATCAATCAACATCCAAAAATGTTCTAAATGTTCTAAAAATGTACTCACCGAAATTTTACCAACAGTATTTTTTTGCAATTTTAATAATACCTACTCACTTATTTACAAATGGCACAAAATTCCATTAAGAGTGTCGCAAATCAAATGTACCAGGAGAGATGACCCCAAACACGCACGGTGATCGACACACTCACTTACCTCAAATCACCTCAACAGCCTGTATTGGTCCACTGCTGGACGCAGGCCTCCCCTGATCAGCGCCTTATTGGCTTTTATCCCATGGGGGTAATGCCTATAATCTCCACGCTAGGCATGCGGGTTGGGGATCGAAGTTCGGTATAGAATTGTTCTGCAGAGGGTGCTGCTGCCCGCCCCCAATGGATATCCCATAGTCGCCTCTTACGACACCTACGGGAAGAATTGGGGTGGTGCAAATTCTAAGCCGGCACCACACAGCTACCTACTTACATAATGTACCAATTACCCACACAAACTATATCCGATTATCGTACTTCACAACCCTTTTGCCTACCAAAACTAATTTCAATATTGAACCATGTAAAATAACCCCAGCCCGAATGGCCCATTGAACCCCTAACAAACGATTGTTACGCCTCCAGAGAATTTTCCTTCTCTTGTAACGAGGAATTGTTCTGTCGATTACGAAGGGCTTTCTGGTAGTTAAGAGTCCGATTGAGGGACATATTTATTGCTGATGTTACATTTTGGGTCACAAACTGTATAGATAATTACTAAAATACCGGGAATAGTTCAACTCAGCTTGGCTTCACATACGTTTTTCTAAAAAAAGGAACTTTATACATTTCCTGGGTGACTTCCATGACAGATTTCGTTGAAATAGTAGTTACTTCGACTGTCTTCGACATGACATGCATAGAGACATAACTAAATGAATATTATTGCTGGACAATACAAAATTAACATTAAAATTAAACCTGAAACTGATTAGAAAGACGTTAAAATGCGTCTCGAATGTCTTCTATAGTTCTAGACAAGACCTACCACTAGGTATACGGTCTACCTACTTTACAATCTGATACGGCATGAGGAAAACAATGGAGCTAAATCAGATAATTTTAGTTAACTGTGAGAAAAATCCCAGCGAATTCTCTAGTGAGTGCTTAATTATCTTTTAATTGCTTCCATTAGTGTCTTATATTCGTGTACCATTCTTAGCTTTTACCAAATTAGTATTTGTTTGTTGAATTCAAGCTAGACAAGGAGGTTTTTAAACCAACCATCAAACAATATTTTAACTTTTTGCCTTTTTGCCCTCGATTTAAGGGAGGTAAATCCACGGAAACGCATGTTCAGTATGTGCAGACGTTATAAAGATTTTAAATAAATAGCCAATAAGCTAATATGATAAAACTTTCTGCACCACCATTCTTCATGTTTGGTGAGTCAAATTACAACTCGACAGTATTTAAACTTAAATCAATTTCCAAAAATCTAAGCCATCACCAGAAAGCAGAGGGATGAGTCTTTAATTAGAATCGGGACCGAGATAGGAAATCTCTTGTTGGTTAAAGGACACCCTACCAACGCCAACGCCACTTTCACCAATGCAGTTATTAAAGGCGGTTTAGTCATTATTGTTTATTTATTCATTTTCAGCCTGCTTTTTCCCATTGCAGGGCAAAGGCCTCCCTTTCTTCCAGCTTTTCCTGTCCCTAGATGCCATAGGCCAGTGTATAAATTTCACATCTAGTATCGATAACACAAGCTCTGCTTAGCTTAGGGCTAGGTGATGCTGTGATGAATGGGGTTCAATCATCATCATCATCAGCTTATATTAGTCCACGGCTGGACATAGGCCTCCCCTGATGAGCGCTATAGCGCCCTGTGATCAGCTTACCGCATCCAGCATGTCCAAGATATGGCCGGCCCACTGCCACTTCAGCTTGCTTATTCTTGGGGATGGGGTTCAGTATTGTTTATTTATTTATTAATTTATCTCTGTCGTGTCCTAGTCATTATTGGCCCGTTTTCCTTTGCTCGCTGTAAATACTCAAGTGGGACGACTCTCATCGATTCCTTTGTAAACGATGGACTGTCACTTTTTATTCGTTTCTTTATAAAGGCGTATTAAAACGAAGTGTCGTTCTGTAACTTCTGCCAGCTGCAGGTTTTTACTTTTTCATTAGTTAAGTTTATTTATTAAAAAAACCATTTACCTCGAGTATTATAAGTTACATTATAAATCTGTCTGGAATTTAATGAGTCATAAATCCTAAATTAGGTTTATCTAGAATTCTAGACAGTAGAGTACTATAATATAATTTATAAACACGCTTAATACCTATGACAGTTACGCACAGAGGCTCAAATTAAATTAATGAAAAAAATTTTACTTCCAAGAGCCACGTTTTATAGATTTTTGGCAGATTTTTTGTATGCATTGATGGACCAAGCCGTGTTTTTTAAAGCAAGTTATCATCTGGCTTGAACTTTATTTGACCTCCATTTTAAAATACTACCATAATTGGCAAGTATATCCAACTAAGCTGAAATAGGTTAAACTAAAACGAAGCCGTATCCAATTTATGGGTTAAACTTCAACGTACTAGGAAGTTGCCCGGGTGGTTCCCGATTTCGCTTTGCTGCTACACATATATCGGTGTCAGAATTTCTGCGTAAAATAACATACTACCTGCTACTAACATCGACACATACAAGACTTCTTCAGGGGATTCCGTTCTGTAATATAATTTTCGAACTAGTATATTATTCCAATCTATTAACAGCGAAAGTACTAAAGTCTACCTGCTTGTTTCTTATAACTAATAAGCGGCTGACGAATATAAATGTGTAGTGCACCTTTTCTATATTCATAGACTATTAGTATGGTCTATGGCTCTGCGTGTGTTTATGGTTCCGGCTCGGGCTGCCATGTTCGCTTGCGTCCTCTATGGGAAGATGGGAATAATCATTGTACTGTTTTCTGTGTTATCAATAAGTAAATAAAGTGTCGTGTCTCAGTAATGACTTTAATTAAATAGATATATTACAAATGTAAAGACGTAAAGAAAGAAAAGCGCGTGCAAAGCCGAAGAAGTAGAAAAGCTAGTAGAAGCTTCTAATAACAGTCATAAAACAGTAAAATACAATACAATTTCTTCGTTGACTTCAAAAAACTTTTGACTGTAGCTACAGAATCACCCTGTACATCTCTCCCTCTGAACGTGATAGAAATCTAAATGATACAAAGACTGAAAGTGATTCCAAGTTGTGTTAAAATTGAGTTTTAAGCACACACTCGAGTAGGTTCTGAACAAGATACCCTGAACAAGATTCTCTTTGAACATTGAGTTTTCCTCTGAAATGAGAGTGAACTTGTAAATATGTTTGTGAATTTGTTCAAGACAGTTTTACTCGCAATAAATTTTTGTTTATCTCTCCTTGGAAAACCAGTGCAGTATTGGGCAAATGCTTGAATAATATAGCGGCGGGAAGCAGCTAGTCACACTAATATTATAAATGCGAAAGTTTGGATGGATGGATGGATGATTATTACGTCTTCACGCCAAAAGTACTGAACAGATTGAGCTGAAATTTTGCATCGGTGTAGCTCTAAGCCTGGAATCAAACATAACCAAACATAAGTGCATTATATCTTGTAACTGAATTCGATTTTGACTAGACTAGATCCATAAGTAATATATATCTTTCAGAACATTTAAAACACTATTTTCTACGTCTCAGATGATTTTAAAAATCACAAACGTGCGGCGTCTGTATGCTAGACTACCAAGCCTTAAGATTAAGTGTGGCTAATCACTCAAGTTTATCTAATCTAGGCTTCAATTAATAAGGGTTTAACCTTTCACATCGGAGTCCTTCAAGACCTCGGTTAACTTTGGAATTAGGTACCTGTATGCAATATTTCTACCTGATCCGTTCCGTTGTTTTCGCGTGAAATGGTAACAAACATTTATCCAAACATCCATACATCCAACTTTCGCATCACATTCTTAATGTATCACTTAAGCGGAAGCGAAGGCAGAAACTAGTATAGATGTAGGTACCTAACGATGTTCGATCGATATAGAGCTAGCTTCTTACCCTATATCGTTGAAGGTTAAAATTCAGAGAAAGCTCGAGGCTATGTAAGTTAATTAAGAGAAAATTTGCTTTTCTAATGTCGAATATTTATGTACTATTTCATGCCCGCGGCTTCGCACGCGTTGTTTCTATGGAAACGCTTAAAGGTTTTTTCTATCCCATGGGAACTGAGGGGTGAGCTTATTTGAAGTTAGTAACGAAATGTGATAGTGACGTCTCTTTATTTCATACGATGTGGTACAGCGCCTCTATCGCGCGGACAGGAAATCCCATACAAACATGATTACTTCTTGAAACAAGAACAAAATTAAACATTTTAACCCAGACAGATTTTCTTGATACTTGGCTAAGAACACTCGGGATAAAATTATGTATAACACAAAAAAATCTAAAAGAAAATCTGTTCATCCGTTTGGGAGCTACGATATCACAGATAGACACGTTAAACTTATAACAACCCCTCTCTTTTTGCGTCGGGGGTTAAAAAGTAGCTTCTGTGTTATTCCAGGGTAAGACCTACTTAAATGCAAAACTTCAGCCTGATCCGTTCAGTTGTTTTCCCGTGAAGAAGTAGGTAACAAACATACATCCATCCACCTATCCATACATCCAAACTTTTGCATGTGTTGTGTTTCTGTGATAAAGGTACCTTTCATCTCTGTAATATAACAATCAATGAAGTTCCTAGTAAAAGCTGTTGTACTGATTTACGAAAATAACATTACCTCGAAACGAAGTAAAGAGGTAGGACGCGTCTTAGAAGATATTCTACGTTATCCATTTTTGATCTAGATCATAATTAAATCTTTAAAAACCATTTTTGAGTGAAAGAACTTTACCAATCTTCGATAGATCTTTTTTCCCAAATCATCGCCAAAGGACATGCCAATAATTTTCTCTTCTGTGTCATCATCATTATCAGCATCTATTAGTCCAATGCTGGACATAGGCCCTAATGAGCTCTAAAGCATTTTCTAAGGCATGCTGTTCTGAAATTACATAAAATAAACGGTGTAGCAAATTATGTCATTTCATTTTACGCACTTGATGTTAAGATCTAATTTCCTATTGCTTAATTAAACATAATAGGTGCCAATTCATCATCATCATCATCAGCCTATATTAGTCCACTGCTGGACATATGCCTCCCCTAATGAGCGCCATACCGCGCTGTCTTCAGCTTGCATCCTGCAGTCTTTCGCAGATCGTCATCACACCTGGCCGAAGGGCGTCCTACACTACGTTTGCCGAGTCGTGGTCTCAACTCAAGAACACGTTTACCCCAGCGGTTGTCGGTTCTTCGCGAGATATGGCCGGCCCACTGCCACTACAGCTTGCTAATTCTTTGTGCTATGTCGATAACTTTGGTTCTCAGTCGGATGTATTCGTTAAGAATCCTATCCTTCAGAGAGACTCCGAGCATAGCTCTTTCCATAGCTCGTTGAGCGACTTTGAACTGGTGGACCAGCCCTACCGTGAGTGTCCTACCGTGGGTACCAATTCAATTATGACTATTTATAAAACACTCACAAGATTATTAAGAGGGAAGGAAACACCATAAACGATTGTACATACGCACAAGAAGAGCGAAGAAACAAAAACAGACAGTGATTCCTATATAAACAACAAATGGTTGGCTGTAAATGGGTCTAGAATTCAATCAATCAAGTTCACTCCAAAAATCCAGATTTTCCCGGAAAACGGCAACAAATACTTAATTATTCCAAAGACCCTCGAACCTCTCGAAGACATCAAAAGGGCTTCGCAGTACTTATTTCCCTCGGCCCAACTAATGCTTCCTATTTGACTCATTAGTCCAAGGGCATCATCAACAACGAAGGGCAACATCGAAGGGCACGCCAATAAAGCCGCATTCACACGATCAGAGTTTCCCTGGACCGAGTGGACTCAGATACAGTGTACAGTTAGTGTAGGAATCGCGGTTAGCTCTTTCCGGGATGCTAATATATAGGTCGAGTTTATGGTACAAAAGCTATATTGAATAAAACTACGACTAATTATAATGTTAATGAGTGCGGTTTGGATGATCGCTGCTGATGCACTGACCTCCGTAGGCGCCCGGTCCGCGCTCGCGGCACGAGTAACCTACTTAGGTCAACCTGCTGATGATGATAATATACGATGCTAATGATCGATGTATCGAACGGTTAGAATATCGCATTTACTGCCCAGCCTCACTACACGGGGCTGGGGGAGATCGTCTGCGTCTTGGGCCAAGTGTTAAAATCAAAAAATAAAATTCTTTAATTACATAAATACAATAAATGTACACTTAGAAAAGGTCAAATTATAAAACTAAACACTGACACAGAATAAAACTAATTTAATTTAAACGAATTTAATTTAATTTAGAATTTAAACGGATTTATTTACTTATAAGAACAACGATCACTTAAATTAGTACATTCATTAATCTTACTTACTATCTTAATTAATTAATACTAAATTACAACATTTTGATAAGTACATGTAAAATAATTTATGTAAATTTAAATTTCAAATATTCATCTATACTATAAAAACAGTTTTGACAGAGCCAATTAATTTCCGATTAAATTCATTATTTGTTAATTTTCTCATGTCATATGGAAATTATTATATAGCCGTATAGCCTTTGCGTCGCAGTTCCTTTAACATAGTTCTAATCTGAATTGAGGCACCTTATGTTGTTTTTTTACAATCTTTCTTTTGTATAGAGACTTATGAAGAATTAATTTTTACAATAGTTAATCCTTTCTTTCATTTTGAGCGCTAAGCAACATTTACTTTACTAGCTAACCATACTTTATGCAAAAAAAATTAAAAAGGAGACTTCGGGACAAATTTACATTAACTGCACATATTTTTTAACACGTGTGACGAATTTACTTTCACTGTATGGAGTGTACAAAAATGTGACGACTTTATTTTATGTCAAATGTAAACAACCGATATCAACAGCTATCCTAGTACACTCGCATGAAGCTACTCGTACGAGTTCTCGCCCCGAGCCTCGTCCGCGGACTCTGAGCGTGTGAACGCGGCTTAAACCACGGCACTCCCTTGTGGCGGCTGGTAATGATTGTCCTTCACTATGATGGATATTTGGTAAATATTACAATGAACAAGATTGAAACTAAGCAAAGCCTAAAGGTCGTCGCATACATAGGCACAGCTGGTCAATTCAGAAACAATGTATTCATGAGTGTATTACTCATATACTTCCGCTGCTCATTGGCTGTATTTTGATAAATAGAGACCGGATTATATGCAATTACATATTCGCTTATGCATTTGCATATGCTTAAATATTGAGCCCATTTTCATCAGTTTTACAAAAGGAAATCGCGATGTCTTACTAATTCATACAATTAGTTATTTTAAACTTAAAACAACTAACGGCTACTATTTTACATGAATTTAAAGTGGCGTATTCTGGCACATTTTGTTTTAGTTTCCCATTTTAGCGCGGAGTTTGAGTTGCATCTGTTATTTAAAATAAAAACAGTGCTGTTTTTAGTTATATCATATCTAGTGTGTATTGCGAATTTCATAATGGACAAAAACATCGAACAAAGAGTTTGTCTTAAATTTTGCATCGCCAATGGAATTTCGTGTTTGGAGTCACTGAAAATGTTACAGAAGGCTTACGGTGATAAAAAGCCGTGTAATTTCTGCGTTGGCGTTCAGTGGGTATAATATTGTAGAACAAAGTAAAGTAGGCGTCGTGACCTACTATTAGTTACTTTTATGCCTCTGACCTTTAGGCCTGACTTAATGCGAAAATCCTTTGAGATTCTCAAATCTAGATCGATGGTGTGAGGTTTCAATTTCAGAATGATTTTGTTTAGCCGTTCGAAAGTTTTAAATAATTTTAAACAAAGTCTTTCCCAGACAGACCGATTGAAAAAGACATGATCCTATTGCAAAGGGGTTATTCTTAGTGATGTTTATATAACCAATATATTATTATATTATTGGTTATATTATATTACACGTAATCTATAGAATTTAAGCTATTATTATTCTTATGTTAAGCATTTGTTTGTTGTAGCATGTGTTTCGAAAATGAATAAATTATTTGTTATTATAATAATATCTGGCACAGCGTATCGCAGCATTGCCATACAGCGTGGCAATGCAGCCAGCGTCTTGGGGACGCTTCCGACTGGTGTTGATATGGATCAGTTGAGCTATCTGTAGACTGTTTGCAACAGTCGGCAGTTAGCTCAATTTTTTCAATTGTAAATACTAGTATAATTTTCTTTGTGAATAAATTTTTGTTTATTATTATTATTTATTATATTAATAACTATTTGACGTTAACTGCGATTTTATTTTTGACTTTATCAAATTCAATAAATCTGAGTACCTGCGCTTTAAGCTAAAATTTGTAGATACCATTCGAAACATGCGGCCAATAAGATTTGCAGTCCTGTATCATAGCCATAAAACTGCAGTTTTCGATATCTGGCAACGAAGTGTTGGAACAATCCAACCACCCTTACGTAATCTCAACACATAATTCACTTTCAAAACTCGTCTTAAACATTTACTGTTACACAATCAGGTAGAGGGAGTAACCTAAACACTTAGTTTGCCAGAAGTAGGAAAGACTGGGGTTGCTACTTCTACTTATTTAAGGTTTCCTAACTGCTTATTACAGGGTGACACATTTAGATCGGTCAGTATGGGAAAGTCTGAAACTATAAGACATACGAAGATCTCCTCTTAGGAACGATGTCATCGATTTTAGTATCAAGAAAAACTGCATTCATACATTAAAAAAAAACTTTAACTCAGCTCGGGAATCGAACCCGGATGTTTTGAAAAATGAAACTAACACTATTTATATTTAGATATCGATTGTAGTAAATGTTACTATGAAACATGATGTCCAAAATGAATAAAATGCCTTGTTTTCATATCCCTTGCTGTTGTAAATAAATGTTTTATCTAACTATCTACATAACTATCTATCTCTTTCTTGTATGGGATTTGCGTAGATCCCGGTCCGGAGAGGCGCTGTACCAAATTGTATGGAAAAAGGCGAGGTCACGATCACGTCTCGCTACTTACGTCAAATAGACTTACCCCACTGGTAAACTCTTAAACCTACGGAACCCTAAAATATAAGAATTGAATCAACACTGTCTAACACAAGCTCTGCTTATTTTGGGGCTATATTAGATGATGCTGAGTGGTTTGTCAGCATTAGATACTTATGTAAAATAAATATAAATAATGCGGGACAATTCACACAGCATTATCTAGCCCCAAGCTACGCAGAGCTTGTGATATGGGTACTAGATAACTGATATACATAATACAATACACTACATAGATAAATATTTTTTATTATACATAGGAAACATCCAGAACGCCCTGGACAAATATCTGCAGATCGTAACTGTACCTACTTATGTCTCGTTGGCCTAACCTATTCCATATTTATCATAAACTAGCTTCTGCCCGCAGCTTCACACGCTGATTTTCGGTATAATAAGTAGTCTATTATCTAAGTTAGGCTTTGCTCTAATCGAATGACAAATTTCATCTTGATCTGTTCAATAGTTTTAGAGATCCTAGGTTACAAAAATTCAGATTTCACAAACTTTCGGCTTTATAATGTTATTGGGATAGGCTAGTAGGATAAGTAGAATAGAATATATCTCGTTAATCAAACCGGTGGTAGTAGTAACGTTCGTAGCAAAAGACAAAAATGAGGGTAAATCGGGATGTCTGCCAATGACAATTCACTCGCAGTTCCCTCAGTTATTCCGTGATCATGGCGCATGAAACTGTGCCGAAATATTGGCAAGCTCAAAACTCGAATCATGGTAAATATCCTATTGCAAATGACTTTAGTATTCCAATTTTAGTCTTTATTGTATTATCGCCGTGTGGTGCCGGCTTAGAATTTGCACCATCCCAACTCTTCCCGCGGGAGTCGTAAGAGGCGACTAAGGGATATCCATCGGGGGCAGGCAGCAGCGCCCCCTGCAGAACAATTCTACCACCGAACTGCCCCAACCTGCATGCCCAGCGTGGGGATTAATAAAAGCCAATAAGGCGCTTATCAGGGGTAGGCCTGCGTCCAGTAGTGGACCACTACAGGCTGTTGAGGTTGAGGTATTAATAAGAGTCCAGAAACAGCCCAAAAAGATCGCACGAGAGAGGATCCGTGGCTACAACCCACAATTCATCTGTCATAAAACGCTTAAGGCGGTACCCTACCTCGTTATTGTGTGAAGAGGATAGGCATAGGATTTCGCGTTCACAGGAGCGGGACAGAGCAAAGCGGCGTAAGCCCAAAAATCAAGTTTTTAGTAGTTATTTGCTCCCCACAAACATTAGAATAGTTAATTGAAAAAAAAGCAACATATAAAATGTTCTTTATACTTAGCTCAAATACTATGCTTAATCTCAAGATCGTATCATCTGTATTTATTGAGAAATTAGGGTTTTAGTAAAAAATTAGAGGTAACTTTGCGATTTTTTTCTATCGAGAAAATTTTATGGAATCGTGTTTTCGAAACATATGATCGATAGAATAAGTCCTGAACTTTACCATATATAAATTTCAAAGTTAAATATTCAGTAGTTTGGAAGATATGGAGGTCCGACGGAGTTGAAAATAAGCAATTTGAGGGTAGGTACCCCCTTAACTGAAATCTGTGCTGGAATATCTCATTAAGCGAAATTAATCCTGCCACTCACAAACGTACGAATTCGGATTCTGTCGCCTGCTAATGTATAAGTGCTATAATTGGATACAATTATACACTAAAAGCTTTTACCAGTTTTACCTGACTGAAGTATTAAATGATGGGTACATTTCGGAGGATGCTTACGTTTCTGTAATAAGCGTTCTCCGAAATTATGTATCATTTTTTCCCATCACCCGTGCCGTGTGGATGTTGGCTTAGAATTTGCACCACCCCCCAACTCTCCATCATCCCACCCGGGGATCGCAGTTAGGTGGTAGAATTGTTCTGCAGGGCGCGCTGCTGCCCGCCCCCGGTGGATATCCCTTAACCGCCTCTTACGACACCCGCGGGAAGAGTTGGGGTGGTGCAGATTCTAAACCGGCACAACACAGCAGGTCTTATCGCTAAGTAGGTAATAGATTCACTGCATCTTACCCTAGGGGCGTATAAATTATGGTGTGATGCTTCCTAGCAGTACCAAAGGTCTGAATCAATAGTTTTTTATACATGAAAATATTGTACGTTTTAGGTACTAAATTGGGGTTATTCCAGTTTTCCCCCTTGAAGATAAGGAGGAAAACTGGACTCCATTTTTTTTAAGTCCATTTTTCCCCCTTAACGGGGAAAACGGTAATTAATTTTTTGGAGTCCAGTTTTTCCCCTAGACGTAATTTGTATAGTAATCATAATATATTATGAACCAAATTAGAGAAAACAAATTAGAACTAGTATTTGAGTATTTTATCAAGCAACTTTACTCACAAAGAAAACTACTAGTATTTACAATTGAAACAATTGAGCTAACTGCTGACTGTTGCAAACAGACTACAGATAATTCAACACCAGTCGGAAGCGTCCCCAAGACACTGGCTGCATTGCCACGCTGTATGGCAATGCTCACCAGCTCTCGGGTCGCTTCGACCAGACGCTCAGATAATTTTTTGATAACTTTTTTTTTTACGATTTTTTGATAATATTTAGAATAGAATAAAACACAAATAGGCCACACGCTCGGCATGAAACACTCCATATCTCAGAAACTACTCGAGCTAGACTTTCAGTTTCTAGTTCAAAAGAAAGGCAAGGTCTTCATATTCGGTGACAGCTGTCAAAATTCAAACGGCCATATCTCGGGAGCTGTTCGTGCTAGACTTTCATGAAATGGGTCAAATTGTACGTCTAAAATGAAAATAGGTACTTCAAATTTTCATACAAACTAGAAGTTGGCTTGGTACACTGCTAGGGAGCGCTCCCTATATCGCATCGCAAGATTAGACAGGCAGGGTGTAATAGTAGCAGTAATAAAAGGTCATAGAACATAGAGGTCTCAACTAAACCGGAAATATTTCACCAACAAGACTCTGCCTGAGTCTTGTTGGTGAAATTCCGGCTGGCACACGCCTTCCTTCTGTGCATTTTAATACCTCCACTGCGGTCACCAATCCTCTCACCAAGCGTTTGATACGGCGTTTGGCTAACCCACTTGTTTGGGGAAGGTATGATCAGTTGTGTTCTGAGGAGGGAAGATAGAGGTGGCACGGCCAAGACTAGACAGGCAGAGAATAGAATCGCACTAATATTATAAATGCGAAAGTTTGGATGGATGGATGGATGTTTGTTACCTCTTCACGCCAAAACTACTGAACGGATCGGGCTGAAATTTTGCATACAGGTAATTCTAATACTTGAATCAAACATAGGTTACTTTTTATCCCCTAAATCAGTTCCCATGGGATAAAAATCACCTTTAAACGTTTATAGAAACAACGCGTGCGAAGCCGAGGGGATAAACTAGTCACACTAATACTATAAATGTGAAAGTTTGGATGTATGGATGGATGGATGTTTGTTACCTCTTCACGCCAAAACTACTGAACGGATCGTGCTGAAATTTTGTATACGTGTAGTTTTAGGCCTGGAATAAAACGTAGGCTACTTTTCATCCCATAAACCAGTTCCCATGGGATAGGAATCACCTTTAAACGTTGTCATAAAAACAACGCGTGCGAAGCCGCGGGCATACTAGTGTAATAATAAAAATGTCCTCCTAGCCGAATTTTGACCACGACGGCCAGTCTCACCGGAGACAAGCCAGATGCGCAGGACATGTAATAGTGCATGCACAAGTGTGTGCGCAAACACAGGTGCACTCTCTACTCCCTCACTCTCATAATCCGATGGGACGACAGACCGACACGACCGGGGAGAAGTCAGGCGCAGGACCAACAGCTTAACCTGCTTTCCGAGGCACGGGGGTGTAAAACCGCCAACTTCCTGACTCCGGGCTGCTACTGTGAACTTTTCTTGGTAAAAAAACCCCCAATAACAACTATTGGCCCGACCCGGAATTCGAACCCAGGACCTCATAATGAGCGGTTGAACAAGCAGACCGCTAGACCAACGAGGTAGTCAAGAATGGAATGTACAGTTATGAGAGCACTAGACGAGCTGACAGTTGTGTTCAATCATCATCATCATCAGCCTATATTAGTCCACTGCTGGACATAGGCCTCCCCATACATAGGTACAGACATAGGTCATCAGCTTGCCGCATCTAGCATCTGCCTGCAGTCTTTCGCAGGTCGTCTTCCCACCTGGCTGGAGCGCGTCCTACTCTATGTTTGTCGAGTCGTAGTCTCCAGTCAAGAACACGTTCTGTTGAATAAGAGGATATAAAGCATAGAAAAGTCATAGAGATGCCTAGGTAAAGTGTTGTAGAGTGTGCAGTAATGATAAACATTGGGCACATCCCGCGACTCAGTGGTTCGACGTCACACCTCGCGCCTCGCTAGCCCTGAAACTTAGGCTGGTGATGTAGTGAGAGGAGCTTTTTACGTAAAATTTTATGTATTGTATATTTACTAAAATGACATGATGATGCGTGACGAAAAGTTGAAGCACAGTTAGAAATATGCTTGGTTGAGATTTTTATTCAATTTTCATTATCTTTTTTGAAAGAAAAGAAAACGTCACGGTGTCACGGTGGCAAACTTAACATACCCTTATAAACTTTTAAATTTTCGCGATTTGTAAGCATAGTCAAAATTAAATTTGAAGAAGACTTGAGGTGTGGATACTGCCAAAAATTCTTGGCTATAATCCCAATTAGGTACTCCAGTCGCCTCGTAACCACGATCGCTGTAACGCGATAGAAACGTGAGGGAAATATTTATTTCTATTTATTTTTGCTTGTATGTACATTCATTCTTAGGTCTAAGTGAATGGTTAGTTTTGTTTTCTCAAGGTACATGCACCCTGAAAGGGCGCTGCAAAACTCGACTTTGTTAACAAATGACAAATAGAATTTAAAAATATTTACATAATAAAAGCAAAAAAACAAATTTCATACAGTAAAAATAATTAAATAATAATAACACAGGTACACGATGAATATCAATTATAATTTTATCTTTTGTGAACTACTCTTACAAAATACGTATATTTTATATCGTTTATTTTTTTGGAGCATGAAATCAAACCTATACTCCCTGAGCATTTCATGAACAAAATTTCGTACCTATACATTAAATGCCTTACTGCCAGTATTTGACGCCCATAACGTTCCATTCAATTAGAAATTAACGTTTTAGATTAGCAATTACAGCCGTTCTACTAAAAGCGAAGTAAATAAGCGTGTCCGAGTATCCGAATCATTAGTTCCAGAAATACTCGGTGTGCGGCCGGCCTGCGCTGAAGCCTACACGTTTCAGTTCGAGCCCCGCGCCGCGCGAGGCGCCCGTGTTGTGTCTGTGTTTGTGTTATTGGATGATCCCTTTGTGTGGGTGAGTTTATCTTTTCTACATTTTAAATATAAAATATAACTCTATGGGCATTTCATAACTCGTTTTTTGTTCGAAAATTTAATTTTTAGTGGTTATTTTTGAAGGTGGAAATTGTGTCGTAGTTTTAAAATTACTTGTAGGTTTTTGAGAGGAGAATCGTTATAAAGAGTGTTTTTTTAAGGGTTTGTAACATGCGAAAGCGGCTGTGATATTTTCTGGGCAACTTAAAGATTTCGATTTGTGAGCGGTTTTCAATTTCTGTGAAGTGTAGGTACAATTTTGTGTGTGATTGATCGTTTGATGGTAAATAATTCATTCTGCGAAAAAATATTATAGGTAGAAACTGATTGTTTGCCATTTCTTTTGAAACCTTTATGGAAACTAACATTTTGTTGTATATAAAATGTAGAAGTAAATATTTTAACAAAATTACAGCTCACAGTGAAATCATTAGGTATATTAAAGGTGGTCGCAGATCAGGGCTGCACCGGTACCTCACAGCATAAAAAAATACATTCAAATTATGGGTTTTAAATCGTAACATTTATAAGTATGCAATTTATATTGACGGAATTGATGACAGATAACTTGCGAGCGACTTGTTTGAAGCATGTGTTGTGGGAAGCCATTATTTCACTGTAAATTGTACCTAAAGATATTCGGATGCAAATTTTGCACTGTGTGATGTTGGATTAATGTGCGCAGAGCTTAACACCTATGGAATCCACCTTGTTTTACCCACCGACTCGCTTTTGGTCAATTTATCACATAATAGTAGGATTAAGATAATGTCTGTTTGTCTTTCAAGCCTCTATAAGCCACATTATGTACATTATAATATGTAACAATGTAAATAGATATGCTTATCATATTTATCGCGGTCATCAATGTGAAGGACTCTTATCAAGGTGTAATCGACATGATATAATAAATGTAGGTAATTGGATTTCCTTTGAGAAAATTCATCACCATCATCAACCTATATTAGTCCACTGCTGGACATAGTCCCTTAATGAGCACCATAGCGCCCTGTCTTCAGCTTGCCGCATCCAGCATCTGCCTGCAGTCTTTCGCAGATCGTCATCCCACCTTGCCGAACGTTTGGGAAAATTATATTGTACCTGCTTATTATAAAGATTTATCTTGTAATAAGCGATGGTCATTACAGCGTGGAGATTATAAGCATTACCCCCCCCCCCCCACCCCTGAGATAAAAGCCAATTAGGCGCTTATCAGGAGGAGGCCTGCGTCCAGCAGTGGACCAATACAGGCTGTTGGGGTTGAGGTTGAGGAAGCGATGGTTATACCTATCTACCACTTATCATCATAGGGGGAGGAAAAACTAGTTGTCTATTTGATTCAACTCTCTTTCCAACTTTTGCCTTAAATAATTATATTTTTAGGAAAAAGTTAAAAACCGACGTCGAACCCCTTAGTTTTTAGCTGTTTTTTAAGTGAAGCGGGACAAATCGGAATCCTTCGCGAATAAAATTTATGGCAACACCTCGGGATTATCTTCTATACAATAGCAAAATAATCATCCAAATCGGTTCACTATTAACGGAGAAATCGACGAACATACATAATACAAACAAAACGTACGCCAAACATAGACCCTCCTCATTTTTTCAAAGTTGGTTAAAACTGCCTCGATTTTCAAATGAACGGAAAACTGGAAGATCAAGCAGAAATACTTCAAAGGTAAGTATCTCAACAACCGCAGAGTAGGTACAATCTCGGAGTTTTCAAACTCCGAGTAAATAAGTTCCTTCTGGGGAAAGCATGTTCCATCTTAAACCACTTCGTCACTTTCCTAAGTGTGATGGTGGTCAAATGCTTTGCCATCCACAATAAAAAAACATATTATAAGGTGTGCTAAGCTTTATATGAGACCAAATAAAAAAAATTAAAAACCCGCCGATTTTTATTGGCTGATAAGATTTTCATGAAAATGGTTAACTTTACTAAACGAAAATCGGTTCATCCGTTTTGGAGTTACGATACCACAGACAGATAAACAGATACACAGACAAACACGTTAAACTTATAACACCCCTCTCTTTTTGCGTCGGGGTTAAAAATACTTAGGTCTAGTGTAGATTCAAGGGTAAAATTAGACTAAAATTTTACTAGGCACATACTTACATTAACTTGCTACTCATTTCTTATGTAGACAGGTTCAAGCTACGCGATCCGTTAGAACCACATACCCTGGAGCCATAAAGTAGATATGTGTGCGTCGTAATTTGAATACCTATCTTTGATGTGGTTCCTTACATTTAGGGTATTTTATCAGAAATTACGGGTACCTTTGGAGTTATCTTTTGTCATAGGAGTCAGGTTGTAAGCTAATACCGACGACCTCGGTGACGCGGCAGGCGAAGGTTGCGGGTTCGATTTCCGCCTTGGGACAAATGTTTGTACAATATACAAATATTTGTTCCGGGTGTTCTGGTCGTTCCTATATATAATAAAAAAATATCTATCTATGTAGTGTATTGTATTAAGTATATCAGTCATCTAGTTCCCATAACACAAGCTCTGCTTAGCTTGGGGCTAGATGATGCTGTGTGGATTGTCCAGCATTATTTTATTTTTTTAATAGTTTGATTGACATTGACTAACTCAAATAAGCGACCACTATTTTGCTCATAAGGGGAGGCCTATGTCCAGCTGTGGAGTAATATAGGCTGATGATGATGATGATAGTTGCTGTTGTTAGCCAAGACTTAGAGACCTGTAGCTCTACCTACCATACATTTTCCACATTATAGCGACATAATTACCATATTATGGGAACACTGGACAATCTAATTCGTTAAAAATCGTGGTACTTTTTGATAAAATTAATAAAAAAGTTCGTTGAAATATTTTATTAGCACGTGAGATGTTTGGTAGAGCTATCTAAGTAGTATTAAATACTAGTTTATGCCCGCGGCTTCGCATGCGCTGTTTCTATGGAAACGTATAAAGGTGTTTTCTATCCCATGCGAACTGATTTATGGGATAAAAAGTATATAATAAACATTACACTAATATTTTAAATGCGAAAGTTCGGATGGATGGATGGATAGATGGATGGATGGATGAATGTTTGTTACCTCTTCACGCCAAAACTACTGAATGGATCAGGCTGAAATTTTGTATACAGGTATGTCTAACCCTGGAATCAAACATAGGCTAATTTTTATCCCATAAATCAGTTCCCATGGGATATAAATCACCTTTTAACGTTTCCATAGAAACAACGCGTGCGAAGCCGCGGGCAGAAGCTAGTTAACCATAATATTATAAATACGAAAGTATGGATGGATGGATGTATAGATGGATGGATGTTTGTTACGTCTTCACGTCAAAACTACTGAACAGCTTGAGCTGAAATTTTGCACCGGTGTAGCTCTATGCCTGGAATCAAACATAGGCTACTTTTTATTCCATAAATCAGTTCCCATGGGATACAAATCACCTTTTAACGTTTCCATAGAAACAACGCGTGCGAAGCCGCGGGCGGCAGCTAGTTATATTTAAATTGCGAAAGTTTGGATGTTTAGATGTATGGATGGATGATTGTTTGTTACCTCTTCACGCCAAATCTACTGAACGGATCAGGCAAAATTTTTGCATAGGTGTAGCTAAAAGCCTGGAATCAAACATAGGCTACTACTTATTCCACAAAACAGTTCCCATAGGATAGAAATAACCTACGTTTCCATAGAAACAGCGCGTGCGAACGCACGGGTAGAAATAAGTACTTATTAAAATACAAAGGGCGGCCTTTTTGCTCATTGTGCATGTGTTTGTTATTTTATTAGTAATATGCCTCCTGTTACAATAAAAACCACGCCATAGAAACTTACCGTTACAACTTAAAAAAATTCTTGAACTTTAACTGTATGTGTGTGTCGAAATAAATGCTATTCTATAGAATAGATTCAGAACAGATCTACTCTACTCTACTCTACTCTACTCTACTCTACTCTACTCTACTCTACTCTTCTCTACTCTACTCTACTCTACTCTACTCTACTCTACTCTACTCTACTCTACTCTACTCTACTCTACTCTACTCTACTCTACTCTACTCTACTCTACTCTACTCTACTCTACTCTACTCTACTCTACTCTTCTCTACTCTACTCTACTCTACTCTACTCTACTCTACTCTACTCTACTCTACTCTACTCTACTCTACTCTACTCTACTTACTCTATTCAACTCTATTCTTACTGGAGAATTTTTTCGTAAATTCCTAGCTACTTATCTCTAGATAAGATGATCCAATAGGATTCGTGTTGCCAGTTTAGAAGGTTTTCCCTATGCTTGCCAAATTGTATCTAAGTATGTAACCTTCATGTCAACAGAATGTACCAACACCCTAACTACCTACGGGGAAAGGGAAGTGATAGATACGGAAGCACAATTTGTCACCCTTTTCGCGTGGTAGATATTCTAATGGAATTACGAGGGAAAAGTGCTGGATGGGTAATTTTATCAGCAGAGGAATTCCTAGAAAGTCTTTTTTTTTCCACACTTGGAGCATTGCTGCTGCATAGAGCTCCTGGTCTTGTGCTAGCTTATAGAAAATTAACACAAGAGCCACAAGAGAAGCAAGAGCTTTTTTCATCGATTTTTCAGTTATGCTCAACCTAACATGAAGTTGTTAGATGTGTAAAACAGGTCAATAAGTATAAGATGTGTGGTGCCGGCTTAGAATTTGCACCACCCCAATTCTTCCCGCGGGTGTCTTAAGAGGCGACTCAGGGATATCCACCGGGGGCGGGCAGCAGCGCCCCCTGTAGAACAATTCTACCACAGAACTGGGATCCCCAACCCGCATACCCAGAAATAGATAGATAGATAGAAAATTCTTTATTGCACACTTATAGACAGAAACAATACAGCAAAACAGCTTAAAAACTAAGTGACAAGTGGCGGTCTTATCGCTCAAGAGCGATCTCTACCAGACAACTGTGAGATAGGGGGTTTAAGCATCACCCCCTATTGGTAGCGCCTAATTGAATAAAAGCCAATAAGGCGCTTATCAGGGAGAGGCCTGCGTCCAGCAGTGGACAAATATAGGGTGGTGAGGTGATGAAGTATAAGGTTGAGCAACTACGGGACTCTACACTGCGTGTGGCCAGACGTGCGCTTGGCTGCTTTTATAAAATAAAACCAAGTGAACGTCACGTCACATACGGAACCCTTCATGTGGGAGTCCAACTCGCACTAGGCCGGTTTTATAAGATTTGCTTCAGGCTGCTTTAAAAAAATATGAAAACCCTATAGGGGATTTCATAATTATCTACCCAAACAAGCATCGCCGCTAGGGCTGGCTATCGCCGCTACACAGGGCTGCCACGCTCTGATTCCCCCGCCCATCCCTACGCCCTTTGAACTTAATTAAACGAGCAATAAACGTACAAAAAATATACAAACGAAACAAAAGAATAAAAAAAAACAAATATCACAGGGAAAACTTGTTTTGCCCAAGGTTAGAACGAATTACGGCAAAAAAAAATGTTTACTTTTGAAAGAGCACAGCTGTATAATAAACTACCCGAAACATTGAAAAATGTAAGCTCGTTTCATACCTTTAAATCTGAACTTGATAGTTTTGTTAAGGAAAATTGGCCAATTTTATAAGATTGTTTATTTCTAGCAAGTGTAGCAAGTAATATAATTTTATGTAATGTGTATCTACCTTTTACCTTTTTTGTATTTAGCTTTTCAATTATGCAAAACTGTATTTACTACCTACAGACCGAACAACAACTTTAACTTTTATACCTAAATTGTTTACACTAAGCTAAATTAGGTACTATTCTCATGTAAGTGACTGTGTCTTTTTTGAGAGTAATATCTTTAAACCTAAAACTGGTGTTGCTATGTCCAAATCTAAATTTTTGGTTTATTTTCTCACATCATCCATACGTTCCTACTAAATATCACGGTCAGGTAATGTTAATTGTCCAATACTATTAATAAGAAATAAATTTTGTCTATACCTTACCTCTTCTCGACGTATAGTTGTTGTCATGTTCCAAGCATACAGCGAGCCTAGCGCGTTTAAAAATTACGCGAACATTCGCTCAAGCCCGTCGCTCTAAGCACCTTCAGTATCAACGCAAAGGGCGGTTTCATGTATTCACGCCCGCAGCACATCTTCTCTGCGGAACACGAGTAGCGGACCCGCTGGATGAATTCCGCCGCCAGTAGCACACCTCCGCCGCGGAATACGAGTTGCGGAACCGCTGAATGAATAAGTAAAGAGATAAATTAATAAAGAGATTATTAATTAATAAGCCGTTTGGGGTTGAAACCCTTGGTCCTTGGGGACCTGGGGCACACGCAATTTATAAAGATCTTACCAAACTTCTTATAGAGTCCACAGGTGATCGGAATGCTGGCTTTTATTTCTCTCAACGAATTAGCATTGCCATTCAACGCGGCAATGCTGCTAGCATTCTGGGCACTCTGCCTTCTGGTGACGGCTTAGATTTTTAAGAAATAGATATACGTGTATAAAGAGATAGAATTATTGTCAAATCTATGCGTTAGAACAGGCAGTTTCGCTAGTGTTCCGCTTCTCATACATACGGACAAGACATGGCAAATTACTGCGGGTCCGCTACTCATGTTCCGCAGCGGAGATGTGCTAAGGGCGTTAATACCTCTCGCCGCGGTCGTCCCGCGGTAGACTCGCAGTATGGTTGAAGCCGGATCTTAGCCTTGACAGCTAACCGTTGAATAGTACCTAATAGTTCCCCTAAGAAGGACACACTTTAGTTAACTAGAAAATCACGTGCGATGTCACGATCACAAGTTGATTTGGCCATAAGAGTTGAGTGTGTATGCAACCTTTATTTATATTTCCACGTCACATTCTGTAGGTAATAAAAAGGCGTTATCAGACTCTGCCCTCGTGGGAAAACTACTTAACACAACAACAATACATAATTTATACGCGCAGAGTAAAACACAATTAAAATCATAAAGCTCTGTGTACACGGAAGATTTAAAATAACGGACAATTCGTTTATTTGCATTATTTTACATTTTTGTGTTAAAAATAATACGTTACCAGAAATGGAATCCGAAAAATGGAATCCATCTTATTATATCACAGTAATTTTTGTTCAACACGCACTTTGTCGACTTTATTTGATTAACAAATTAATCAAATAAATCCAACAAAGGTTTCTTAGCTGTGAAAAAATTGTGCAGAATTTTCCTTAGCTCTAAAATATTTTGACATATTATAAATTTGTTTGGCTCTAAAATAATACTATCAAAAACGATCAGTGAAATTCCGATCCCATTTCGCTTTTAATCATCTGTCGTAGATGTAAACTAGACTATTGATGATGATGACACAAGTTGACTAGATACACTTGATACCTAAGGTCCGATTTCCTTGGTGTAAATGAGCTCGTTTACTTTATAATTAATCGCGCTCATTATATCATAAACTCTAATATAAAAGAGTTAACACATTTTACCGGTGGTGGTATGGTTAATCCGGTTCAAGCGCTAAACCGATTTCATCTAATTTCACTGTTGCAATTGAGCGCGTTTACTTTACAGTTGAATGCGTTCACTATATAAACTCGAATATAAACGAGTTCAGCGTATTTTACCGATATAAAGTTAATCCGGGTCAACCGTTAAACCGAGTTGAAGAGTTGTCTGGTCACACAATAGGTATTACGACTTTGAACTCGATCAAGTAGAACTTAGTTTGCAGCAAACGGTGGAATTAGACCTTACAGTTTATAAGACTAGACAAACCTTCTGATTAAATTGATTAAAACTAGACAAACCTCTGGTTTAAAATGTCTTGTAAATAAGAATATTATAAGGTTATTGTTATTATTTTTAGAGATGGTATAAGTTTTGGATTAATAAAGAAAATAGAATATATAAAAAAATACAAACCGAATTGCTTTGGTTTATATAACTAGTGTGCGCAATGCTTTATGTTCTTAAGCAAGTAGTTTGTGGCTGTGAGCCACTGTTTTAATTAACCTGTGGGATAGTGCCGCGATATAGAACATCTATTAAATTATTAATATTCCAAGTATTATACTGCCAGCGAATATTTCAAGAGGATTGTTTGAGATTCTATATCAGAGAAGTCTTTGATATGGAAACGGAGTTCCAGTTTTTGTAAGGAATATTTTTCCGTTTCCACTTGAATTTACACACAAACTGGGGTTTTCCTTTTTAAATGCTTAGTAGCTTCATTGTCATAGATATATAGAAAACACTTTATTTTACCAAATGAAGACAGGTAAACGATACAAAGAAAATATGACAACTGCTATGGCGAGGTGGGCGAAGGTCCGCCTGCGACGCAGGAGGTTGCGGGTTCGATTCCCGCCTGAGGAGAAATGTGTGTACGATCTGCAAATATTTGTGTGGTAGGGCTGCACTATGCAATGCATAATGTATTGTATGTAGTGTATTGTATTAAGAATATCGGTCATCTAGTACCCATAACAGAAGCTCTGGTCAGCTTGGGGCTAGATGATGCTGTGTGGATTATCCAGCATTATTTATTATTTATTTATTTTATTATCATCCTGTAACATCCATTATGGTAGGTAGTGTTCGTTAGTGAACTGTTCGATTTAACGACCTCAGTGGCGTAGCGGGCGAGGGTTTGCCTGCGGAACAGGAGGTAGCGGGTTCAATTCCCAATGCGGGACAAATGTACAAACATTTGCCCCGCATTGGGAATCGATATGCAGATATATATTACGGGTCTGGGTTTTTCCCATAATTATAGAAAAAAATTATATAAATTTAGTAAACCCGTTTTTCATACCCATAAATAACACAAACTGGCCGCAACACTGCGTGTGTGAGGGTGTGTGTGTGTGTTTATTTTTTATTTTCACATAGATATTCAACTATGTGAAAATAAATTCTCGAAAATAATTCTCTGTATAATTTCTCTGAGGATTGCCGCGAACTGCCTGATCATAGATAAATGTTACCTGACAGTAGGTGATAGACCGATAAACAGTTGGCAACCCAGCTCTCCCAATCACATGGATCACTGGGCATCGCCGACTCACACCCAATTTCCACGTCGGCACTAAATCGAAATCGGCTTACCTAGCACCTAGTACCAGACCAGAGCTAGTTAATTTACCTGATATCGAGGATTTGGGTTTTCACGTGGCAACACCTGGCACATTGAAATGTGTACACCTTGATTCTGTATTTAGATATTTCTCAACAACAACATAAGTCTTTATTCACAAAGAAAATTATCCTATTTAAAATTGAAACAATTGAGCTAACTGCTGACTGTTGCAAACAGTCTACAGGTAGCTCAACTGATCCATATCAACACCAGTCGGAAGCGTCCCCAAGACGCTGGCTGCATTGCCACGCTGTATGGCAATGCTGATGCGCTGCGCCAGATACTCACCAGCTCACGCGTCTCTTCGACCAGACGCTCAGATAATTTTTTGAAAACGTCTCGACTCCAAGGGGAGCAAATGTGTAGGCTCTGTCGAGATCTGCATAATTGCGCCTCTTGAGATCTTCGGCCAAATCTGCCGCCGCACCCGCCCTCACGGATGTCCTCTGAAGGTGGGAAGGCGTTGCAGGATTGAACATATTTAATGATTTTATCGGGTATTTATCGCGTACCTTTTTTTATAATTTCCCCTACGTTGTTATAATAACAAAAGGTACGCGATAAATAAGAACCCGATAAAATCATTAATTATCATCAATCTATAGTAGTCCACTGCTGCACATAGGCCTCCGCCAGCGCCCATAGCGCCCTCTCTTCAGCTTGCCGCATCCAGCCTCTGCCTGCAGCCTTTCGTAGATCGTCATCCCTCCTAGCTGGAGGGCGTCCTACACTACGTTTGCCTACTCCCGGTCTCCACTCAAGAACACGTTTAGCCATCAGTTGCCGGTTCTTCGTTAGCTTTCAAAGCGTTTATATTCACAGCTAATGTGTTTCAATATAAATTAACTCGCAGGCAACAGTTTCTCTCAATGTTGGCATAATTTGAACAACTCTAGGTAGAGTAGAGTAGATGTTGTGCCACTCAACTCTACCAGTAGTGGTTATTGTTCTTACTTTTCTAGAGTTTATTTAAATTTTGAGTAAAACTGTTGCCTGTGATAGATTTATAAAAAGCTTTACTACACTTTACCAGACTCACAGATATCAGAAACCTTTAAGGCATTGCCGATTTGAGACTTATCAAGGGATAATTTGTGTAATTTGCAACCATTCAGCGGTCATACCACCGAGGTCGACCTAGATTGTCCAATCATGTCTATTGTGTTGTTGAAGTAGACTTAGAAGTTTGGATTTACTGGTACTTAAAATAATGTCTGTCTTGTGTATCAAAGCACGCAACACTCCCATTAGAGGGGTAAATGTGGGTTCTATCTGTAGGTGAAACCTTAGGATATTAAGTCCGGTGATATGTGATAGCTGTGAAATTTGAACTGTAATAATGCGGCTAGGGTAAGGTAAGTGTAATTTTGATATTATACTAGGAGAATAGTCCCTTAATAGTCCCTTATGAGTCTTCAACAGAACGACTGGGAAACTACGTCGAGTCTTCTCGTCATGCATACCGCAATGCTTGAAAACGAGAGTTTTCAATCAGTGCGTCCTGCCCGTCATTACCTACGGAGCGGAGACGTGGACATTCACGGTAGGGCTGGTCCACCAGTACAAAGTCTCAGCGAGCTATGGAAAGAGCTATGCTCGGAGTCTCTCTGAATGATAGAATTCGTAACGAATACATCCGACAGAGAACCAAAGTCATCGACATAGCACAAAGAATTAGCAAGCTGAATTGGCAGTGGGCCGGCCATATCTCGCGAAGAACCGACAACCGCTGGGGTAAACGTGTTCTTGAGTGGAGACCACGACTCGGCAAACGTAGTGTAGGACGCCCTCCAGCCAGGTGGGATGACGATCTGCGAAAGACTGCAGGCAGATGCTGGATGCGGCAAGCTGAAGACAGGGCGCTATGGCGCTCATTAGGGGAGGCCTATGTCCAGCAGTGGACTAATATAGGCTGATGATGATGAGTTCTCTTAAAGTTAAAGAGACTGTGAACGGAGCCAGTGATAAAAATCCAAGTTGTATAAACATATCAAAACATGTAGAAGCCTGATTTCTACTTGCAATAAAAGCAAAAGAATACCGTTTGACTGAAATCACTGAATTTACCAGTAAGTAGTGATTCTCTTAGCACCAATCCTAAACTAAACTAGTGTAAAAGAGTTGCTGTTTCTTGACACTCGAAAAAAAGGAATAACAACAAATTTTAAGTTAGAATGTATAGGTGCTATCAGAATGCAATGAACCTACCATTGTAGAGAAATGTGTACTATTTAGCATGATCAAAAATAAATAAGTAAGTAGTAAGTAAGTACTAAAGTGCCAAACATTTCAATATGATAATGCTTAGAAAAAAATACCAACTACGTCAAAAGCGTGAAATTATTGATCTCTGAAAGCCTTGAAGCGAAGAGCAGTATTCTAATGTACACAACTCGTTCTAAAGGCATCGTCACGAGCACATTGTTAGCAACTTGGAAGATGGATAGACAACAAACGGTGCTTACATAAACCTACTTTAGTTATTACCATTTCGAAATCTTGCTTTGTACTCGTATATATCGTTACCCGTTATCTGAAGTGCTGGGTATAATTTGATGTTATAAACAAAAACTAAAAACTCGCTTCAAGTTCCATAAATTTGGGTACTCTTTTTTAAAGTTTTACGGCACCAATTTGTAATCCTTCGGGATACCCCGCTCGATCTTTCTCTATACATAACCAAAATAATCATTAAAATCGATTGATGTTGTAATCGATGAACATTCATAAAAAACAAGCACACACAGATAGAACCTTCTTTAATCAAAGTCGAAAAAAATGCACAAAAAACACAGAATTTGTGAGTTTCTAAGTTCCCCCAATAAAGTGAATTCTATCTATTTGAACGAAGTCAAGGGAGAACGGCAGCGAACATGATCCATTCTTGTAATTTAATAAATTATGTTTCGATCGTTCCAAAGCTTTAAATTAAACCAATGAATCAATAAACCTTCTAACATTAGCTCTACATGTTTGCTTAATTCCATTTCGATTCGATGCGTAGCCAACGTTCCTCGAACTGAAATGTATTGTGGGTATCGATTTTATAATCCATTGGGCAAGCCAGTAACAAGTTTATTTGCATCAATACGTTCACCGCTATCACCAATTTGATGTACAACGATTAAGGGTTAACTTTAACCTGTAGACTCGAAGACCTGCGTACGCCCTGAATGTTTGTTTTCTGGATATTTATTTCATCCGCCATTTTCTCTTTCATACTCATGAGTCAGTGAGTCGGATGAGTGTTTTTAGCGCAATGAGTTAAAAGATTTGTTGAGTAATGTTTTATAAGCTGATGAAATAAAAGCATTATTTACTCTATCACCAATCCGCCTACTATGTCGTTGAGTCCTTTATTTGTTGACTAAGGTAAAGTAAATAACAGTGACAAATTATTATCTGAAGACTGAGTTGATAAATTATGTAAGTAACTGTTTTTAGAGCGGTTAAGCTGTTGGTCCTGCACTTGACCCATCCCCGGTAATCCCCGTCCCATCGGATTATGAGAGTGGGGGAATGGAGAGTGCACCTGTGTCTTTTCAAATAGATGATTGTTATTTGTTTTGCACAATATGCTCTGAAAATGGCTATCTCCGTAAGACGTTAGGAATAACTCTGAAATTCGGCAAGACATACTATTATTTTTTGGAGGAAAATCTTTTACTTGATGAAGGTTTTCATAGCTAAATAGTTTAAACATCACTGACTTCAAAAGCAAAAACGTAAACGCAATTTTATGGCCCAGATTCGGAGCTGTAAATGTAAACAATTCTTAATCATACAATTTAATCAAAACCACTTAGAATTACACGTGTGTAGTAGTTTTCATACAGAAATAGGGTTTACAGTTGCATGCAGGGTTTACAGTCGGATGCATCTATGTATAAAAGCCGAAATATAAATTTGATGGAAAAGAAAATTAACAAACATTTTGAAATCGAGGGAAATCAGCAATGATTAATTCTCCACTTAAAACACCTAAAGTGTTGGCCTGGCCAACCAGATGGAACTTCAATTTCACAAAGTTATATTCACAAATTTAACGAAAAATTGTCTTCACCTCGATTTCATTTGGAAATATCCTTGAAATTCTGACGTTAATTTTATCAAGCAACTCGATAGAACAGCTCTACACATGCGATTGTTGGCTGACTACTCACTCGGAACTGTCGCAACGTTTGGATATTTTCAGAATTACTAGCATTTTATAGGTAAACAACTTAATTACATAAATTTATGTCAAGGCTGCACAAATCTGCATATTTTATCAGTAGTAAACTAGTATAACTGGGACACCGACTTGGTCGATTGAGTATTAACTCATATTTCACGTGGAAATTTATCTTCAGCTGTCACCCGTGACGTAAAATGTTTACGAATGGATTTTCAAAAGGTCAGAGGCAACGGACGAGAATGGATTGACACATTGAAATTAACCACAGGCAATCCCGCGTATTGATCATCATCTGGAACATATTCTTCAACATATTCTTCATCTGTTGACAGTTTTTTCATCGCTGTCAAAAAGAAAATGTAGAATTTGAAACGCCCAAAGACTTGAGTCCCATGAAATACAGGCAGAAACGCCCAAGGACTTGAGTCCCATGAAATACAGGCAGCATAAAACAAAAGTGTGACCACTCATGTGGCCATGTTCAGACGATACCCCCGGATACCCATTATCATTTTATGATATTCCTTTCATCGTAAAAATAATGAAAATCTAAATTCCGGAAAGCAATTTTCCTCTCGCAGTAGACATCAATCACCCTGTACTGTACACTCACGAACAAAGAACAATTCACTCTATGGTAAACTGGGGTAATGGTGGTGCTTAACACAATGTCAGTAGGAAGGTACCTACCTACTACCTAAAGACAATTTATCACAGGCATCACCCTCGGGAGCTTGGATAGATATTAAAATTCTCTCTGGATTTTTTTAATGAACGTGACTGTTCATCTAAACCTGGATCAATTTTTCATACCTTACGTTTTCATCTATTATTTTTTCGTTCATCTTTTCTTTACTATTTGTCCACTCGTGCCAAATGGTACAACATTTTCAACCGAGCAGAAACGGAGGAGGTTCTCAACTCGACGCGTATATTTTTTTTTAATGTATGACCACGCATTACTTTTTACAGAGTAGTCCGATTTCGATAATTCATTTTTATTGGATAGGGTATACCCCTAAGTCGGTCCCATTTAAATTACACTAATATTATAAATGCGAAAGTTTGGATGGATGGATGGATAGATGGATGGATGTTTGTTACCTCTACACGCCAACACTACTGAACGGATCGGGCTGAAATTTTGCATACAGTTAAGTCTAACTCTGAAATCGCTACATTGCGTACGATACTTTGCGATACGTATGCTACTTTTTATCCCATAAATCAGTTCCCATGGGATACAAATAACCTCAAAACGTTTCCATAGAAACATCGCGTGCGAAGCCGCGGGCAGAAGCTAGTTTGGAATAAAAAATTCAGCCCTAAGGGTAGGAAAACTGGGGATGATTGATTGTTCACTCACTGATTGTAATGTATGACCACGCATAACTTCTTACAGAGTAGTCCGATTTTGATAATTATTTTTTTATTGGATAGGATAACTATAGTTATATGTGTGTATATATATATATATATATGTATAAATATATGTATATATGTATAGTTATTGTCCCCAAAGTTAGTCCCATGTAAATTTGAAATCGGTTCATAGTTTTTTAAAACACCAAATTATCAGTATCAGTAACCGAACGACTAAATATATAAAACAATCCTCTGAAGCAACTAACATCGAAACTTTTTTCTGTACTACAGTTTCACATGAAGCATTTCATGTTGTTTAATTTTCTTTGTTCGATCTTTATTTATGACGGTAAAGATGTAACAAATCATTCGCAACCCGTTTGATTTGTTATTGTAAACGAAAATAAACTGATTGTGAGTTTATTTCATCATGTTAAAGTAGGTAGGCGTGCTAATCCAAGAATAATATGATTCATGATGTTTAACTCCAGCAGAACAGCATGTTCAAATAATGCTTGAAATTATGAGTGTTAAAAGAAACAAATTTCTAATTTGTTCTCTAACTAGTAATTATAATTGAAAGAATTGAGCCGGAGACTGCAGACTGTTGCAAACAATTTACAGGTAGCTCAGCTGATCCATATCAATACCAGTCGGAAGCGTCCCCAAGACGCTGGCTGCCCCGCTGTATGGCAATGCTGATGCGCTGCGCCAGATACTCACCAGCTCTCGGGTCACGCGTCGCTTCGTCCAGACGCTCAGCTCTCGCTTTAAGAGTGTTAAAGGAAAAGGGAAAACTTGAAAATTTACTCTCTTTTGTTTTCTTTTGTTGTCATAAGTCAAAGCGGTCAAAGTCAAAATGAGGGATGTTTATGTAAGAGGTATCATACTCCAACTAAACACCGGGTTTTTTTAAGTGTAGTCCTTTTTGGACTTCGTCTTTCCTATTTTCACAACCCACTCCAATGGATTTGAAACCGGCACTATGAGGTAGGTAGCCATTTGAATATGAAGCAAACATACGTTACCTCTTCAATAAAAATCCAGTGATCGTAAAATACTTAAGTTGAAAATGATGTCTCTATATTTCAAACCGCAGAAGTTGAGCGTTGGGATTATAAAATACGAACTAGGCAGAAGTTGGCATTCCGTTTTATCAATCTAATGAAACTTTGTCTGTTTGTTGGCTTCGGAGCAAACTTCAAGGTTTTGAGATAAAAGCAAGTAGCATTTTGTGTTTAAATTTAAAATGGGACTAATTATGGGAAATAATTACCAGGTACTTACATAGTGAATCTAAGAAACCGCTCAATAGGATAAATCTTCTTAAAGCGTTTTTGGGCAAACAGAAATTGGCAGTAAATAAATTAAATTCGTTTATTTCTGGTTATAAAATTTAGGATCAATTGCGTTTAAAAATAGTTAAGCAAATTGGCGTTTACCGTCTACTGCTGAAAATAACTGCGTTGTGTTGTAACTATGTTTTGATTGTTATGTTTGTTTTTTTCACTCCGGAACCGTGGTCCCACTGCGATGTCCCACTGGTGGGACAAAACTTTTTCGTGGTCCCACCAAACACACACTTGACCGTTTAACATATCGCTCTGGGTGCAATTATATATATACACACCCTTTCAGTCGAGGTCAAGTGTGTGTTTGGTGGGACCACGAAAAAATTTTGTCCCTCCGGTGGGACATCGCAGTGGGACCACGGTTCCGTCACAGTTTTTTTGACGTTACACCTAACTAACTTCTAATAGGAACCCATTATCCTCACCATCAGCCCATTACAATCCACAGCTGGACATAGGCCTCCCCTAATGAGCGCCCTAGCGCCCTGTCTTCAGCTGGCCGCATCCAGCATCTGCCTGCAGTCTTTCAGAATTGCATGTCATTCTGGCCGGGGGGCGTCCTAAACTACATTTGCCGAGTCGCGGTCTTCACTCAAGAACTGTTTACTTACCCCATCGGTTCATCGCGAGATAAGGCCGACCCACTAGCACTTCAACTTTAAAATTTTTTAGAATACTAAATATAGGATAATAATCCTATCCTATAACGTCATAAAGTGTGTTCGTTGCTTTATTTTTCACCTATCGGCAAAAAACACACTCTCCAATCAAGAACGGTTATAAATATTCAGCAGCTTTTGTTATACGATTTTTTTATATCAAAACATCGACGAGACGGTTTCACTACGAGGTAAACCGGAGGCGATTGCTAGTGATAATTAAAATAGTATGTAACAGACAGATGTTTTCATTTTACAGGCATGTTTACGGATGTGTCGGAGTTTGTGTAAACAACATACGACTTAATATGTTTCGTCTGTTTCAAAGGAACTCTTGAAGAGACTGCCCTACATTACACACACAAAATAATTATCAAATAAATTCACAGTTATAGTCAGGTTGATTTAATATTGGCAGTAGTAGTTAACAGTTTTTTGACCTGCCTGCGAGAAGTCTCTTGGGATTCTTTCCTTGTCCAGGCTTTACTTTCTAGTTAGTTGGGTTGAATCTATTTGAGATAGGTGAGAAAAGTAGATACAGCTTGCTAAATTCTTGGGCAGACAACCATCATAGCAATCCCTATTGTATGCAAAAACAAAATGGTGCCCGCGCGGCACACCCGTTTGTAAATATATCTACATACCTTTGATTCGTTGGAATCGCCGTTATAATTTAGGAAGTCATAATTCTGCCTCATTTCTGTTGTTGCATTATAAGTTGAAAACTTTCAGTGTCGCTTTTCTTTATAATTACAAATACAATACAATACAATACAAATATTTATTAAGTAAACTTAAATTAATTTACACGGGTTTGGAACCCTCTTTTAAGTATAGAGATACCTGTGTTAGAGGCTTCGCAAAAACGTTTGATAAATTTAAAGTTCTGTGAAGCTCTGTAAAGCTTGAAATTGTACAACTTATGAATCGTTATTAACTATAATAATTCATGCATTTAACTAGCACGTAAATATTAGTCAACATTTTTGCACATCTGACCCCAAGGTAAGCAGAGCTTGTGTTATGGATACCAAATGACTATTATGTAGGTATAACTGCATTATATGTACTTAAACACTTACACCTGGATTCGTGACGATAAGAGAAAATGACGACATGGGAAGATGAAGTGGGTATAAAATGTATAGAAATAATAATAAATGATGCTAGACAACCCACACATCATCTAGCATGGGGCATGATTTAGCCCCAAGCTAAGCAGAGCTTGTGCTATGGGTTAAACTGACCATGATGATGACTGTTAAACTGGCCACTAACATTTACAACAGGCAGTAAGTTAAGCAAAAACAGTTATTCATTAGAGAGATCAGCCAGCTATCGAGGTGAATAGAAAAAAGTGATGTCTTATTGCTAAAAGGTTAGGTACCCTACCTACCACGCTAAAGAAGGTGCGGGTTTCAGCTAGTAATAAATAAATTATTAATGCTCGACAACCACACATCATCTAGCATGGGGCATCATCTTGCCCCATGCTAAGCAGAGCTTGTGTTAGGGATGACGATACACTTAATACAATACATTAAATAGATAGTTTTTTTATTATACTTAGAAAATACCCAGAACAAATATTTGTATTCGTACAACCATTTGTCCCGAGGCAGGAATCGAACCCACAACCTGCTGCGTCGCAGGCGGCTGCCATCGTCGGCCTCGCACATCGGGCATCGTCGAAATGGTTTCGAATGATGAAATAGGAGTAAAGCAGGTAATAAAGTATATTTAACGTTTATACTTCTTTTCACGCTCCAAATTGCATAAATATTTCAGCAACAAAGCCCGCTAAAAATAATTTTACACCCGAACCCTACCTTGTCCGATGACGGACGAACGGACAGCCCGCTAACATCGTGTACGTAATCCCGTGATCCCGTCGACGGGAGCGCTACCGGATTTATTTGACGCATTGATTACCTGCTGCCGAGGAAATTCCTGTAGTCTCTCAACAGCTCGCATAATTTTATTGATACGACTTACGTACAAATTATACTAGATTTCAAAAATGTCTGCTTTTTGACAGCCCAACATACCTTTTCGAGACGAACTGCCGAAAGAAAGCACGCCTTTTGTAACCATACCTAGTTGGCAGGCAGAAAATGCCATCGGCATTATGCCCTTCACCTTATTTTACCTAACCTTTGGCCCACATTTGTGTACTTTTTAACTGTGTGTGAGTGTTAAATATAAATAATAAAGAATTAATTAGAATCCGCTATGTAAGAGTAACCTCGCACACAATCGTCAGAATTCATTTGTTTTAATTTCTTTCCTTTAACTCCCACGGCGCATTTGGCGCCGCATCTAGGCCCTAACTACGAGACAACACCAACCAACGAATCAGGAGAGGTTATCCATAACACACAGTGCCAAAAATTATTGTTCTACGACAATAATTGACGAGGTTATGACCAAATTACTAGCGAAGTTCACCGAGTGACCGCCGCGGGTGCGTGTGACGTCACTGGGTCGGTCGCCGCCCTTTAACCGTAGGCAGATATCAGTTTTTAGTGATTTACTCCGAAACTATAAGTTTGGGAAAAAAATTACAGAACCAAATAGTGAGTCTATTAATTCGCTAGTAATTTAGTCATAACTTCGTACGTAATAAAACTTTTTAAACTTTCGCGATTTGTTAACATAGTTAATGATTATATCGGGTATTTATCGCGTACCTTTTGTTTTATTTCCCCTACGTTTCTACCGCGTTACAGCGATCGTGGTCACGGGGCGACTGAACGTACGTTTTGGATAATTTAAAAAGATATATCATTCTAATGTCATAAAGAATAACGTGGATACTAGTTCTATTGAAATTGCTATAACGTTACGAATCCTCACTATATCAAAATAGTGGTCCAGAATCGGAGCCTGTCTGCCTGTTATCTAGTTTATCGGGATCGAGGATTAATTACGCAACAAACTCATGAATACCTTAATCAAATCGGAATTAGGATCGGATTCCGGTGCCGGTAGGTATTGGGTAGGTATATACAATCGACTTGAACCAACTCAACACGTGGATGATTAAGCACTGACATGGCTTGAGTTCTAGAGGCCTACTCGGAAAAGGAAAATCGAAGTTTTCGTTGTCCTGCAAAACCAACTCCTATGTCGCTTGCATGCGCTTGCGAAGAAGATTAGTTCAAGAATACGGGCCCTGTATATAGGGTGCCTATCAGCCGTGTTGACAACTTTGATTTGCTACTAGTGGCGAATAAATTTTTGTAAGAAGTATCTAGGAAGTTTGATAACTTAAGAAAGGTGGTGTTAGATTTTTAGTCGAAAATACAATATAGTATTACAGGAATACAACATTTACTACATTTGAAAACTTAAACAAAACTTACTTAAAGTACCTTTAAAATAAAAGACCATTTCTTTTCTTGTTCTTAGATTTTCCTTTCACGCAACGCAATATCAATAAAACAGACGACAAAATATCCAATTTTGTTTTGATAAAGGTAGAATTTATTATAAAACAGCGGTTCGTGACAACATAGAAATAACCGAACTATTTTCAGATACCGTGATATCGGAGCCTACTCCACAAAACCATTTGCGATACGTAAAACGATAATCAGAACGAGTGACACGCGCAGTAGCCTGGAGGAAAAGGGAATCTCACCAAACTGTCACTAAAGAAAAAATTGAAATTGTCGTAGGATTTCAAAGTTGGTTTGATTTCATGATTAATGTGCGCCACTGAAATTTTCTGTCAGTATCCAGCACTTTCATTAATATGAGAAAGCCTTGCGTATTCAAGAGTTACCTTAATATCTACCTACCTAAGATTTAGTTTTACGAGTACATCTTGGTGTTACATATAAGAGTTTTGCGTTGCGACATCGATTGATACGTGTACGTGTGTACACGTCACAGAAATTATCGCTATGCTATCGTTTACTGTTTTTCGGAGTAGATCTGAGAGTTTAATGAGCTGGAAACCGTGGAAATATTATTAGCTACAGAGGAAACTGCTTTTCAACAAAAAATACGTCGTGCGTAAATTGTAGTTATTCCTGTGTTAGTCACGGGATTATTCAAATGAAATATTTTCCAGTTTTTTCTACATATTTGCTGAAAACAGAGAAGTAACAAGAAAATACGAGTTTGGTTAATTCGTAATTTTATATAGACAGAGTTCTAAGATTCAAAAGTTCTTAACTTGGTCAAAAGAGAGCAAGGATCTTATTTAACTACCTATAGCCAAACTTGATGTAGAATATTTGTAAATAAACCGCCCATACTTAACCTAAAATTCATTCTATTGCCGCGTCTTTTTTACGCCATTTACGTTATCTTACGTCTTTTCGATTTGAGATCCTTCCTTACTTACAAGCAAGTGAGTTTTAGTTATTTGTGTCGTAGAAATCAATGTGTGTAAGTAGAAATCACCTATCATAGATTCAAACATTATCTTACGTTGCAGCTCAAAAATCACTTAGGATAAAGATCCTTTGCATATTGCGAAGCATCTCGTCCAAAATCACAAAATAATCTATCGTTCGTATAAATGAGATACGAAAATCCCCGCCAGTAGCTACGGAAAATATTACGAGGGGAATCAATTCCCAGCAGAAATACCGACGAATAAATCATTTTTTGACTAGTGTTGCCTGTAATATCGATGAAATGAGATTTTACACGAATCTTGCTGTTTTTGTCTTATTTTCAGTGATACACTTGTGGGTGCAAGGGGCAATTGAATTTACCTGATTAAATTTACTATGTGTAGGGTCAAAAAAAATTTTTCTTAATGAAAACTACATCATTTAGTTTTTTCTTCGTTTCTTATTAACAAAACGGTGTATTTTATTTAAAGTAGTCTCATTGAAAGCTAGATAGGCTTTTTAGCAGATTTTTTAAATTTCCCTACTATAAATGCATTGTTAGTGTTATATGCCATCCCAAACTTGGCGATCTCTCCGATACGTGCCGCCCCTTCTCGCCCCAACAGAAAAAAAATCGTTTGCGGCTTGGTTTGTTCACTGAGTATTCATCTGTGGCAGCAGGTGAATGACCTCCTTCAGTATGGTGCACTAATTTGACAAACACCCTGTATATACAACACACACTCTAGAAAAGTTACCTCAAAAAGAAGAAAAAGAAATAAAATAAATGTATGTAGATCGTATAACGACTAAAAAACTCCTTGTATGCGTAGCAAATAAAAGAGCTGGATGAATAAACTGACAGAATACTTTAGATTAGACCTTTTATAAGTTTTGTATAAAAAAAACTCAGTAAAAATAAATACCGCATTTTCACGGCAACACTATTGTTAAACTTTTCGTGGACTTGGCCCTAAATGCTGACAAAGGCGCACCTTTTTACCCTATAAAGGTTCAACCTTCTTAAACGTTTAAGGTATTTCGATTTCTGTGAGTTTTCCTATTGGAAATAGAAAAACTTAAACTCGAGGCAAATCCCACCTTCTGAGAAATACAGGGAAAAACCTTTTCTGATTGTTGGCAACTTTATTTTGGTATCATACATTGCGGTCTTGTGGGTAACACTTCCGCGAATAAAAATACAGCGGAAGTAGTTTTTCTCCTCGGGTATCAGATTAAAACGAAATTGGATTGTGAGATTACTATTTTACCGTGTTTTCATGTATCCATTACCAGTGAAAATATCATCAGCCATTTTTAGTTTATACAGGGTGCCACGGAAAGGGCTAAAGGGGGTGCGATTCTGTGAATAGGAATCGGTGTGTGTATCTGAAGATGCAAAAAGATACTTATCTATCTCTCTATCTATGAAGGAAAAATATTTTTATTGTTCGCACAAAAAATACGAAATTCAATCATTGGGACATCGCCCCCCCCCCCCCATGTCCAGAATCACCCCCTTTGGCTCAGTACACCGTTCCCGTGGCACCCTGTATAAAAATCTAGATACATTTTTATGATTTTCGAACTTTCCAAACCATAAATTATACCTTTATGAGCGCTGAAGTTAATTGAAAAAAAGTCGTTTAAATATTAATAAGTCTGTTGACGCTGAGCTCTGAAAGTATCGTTAAATTTTATGGGATTTCAGATAAGCAATGAAAATGTCTTCTTATACATTAAAAAATGGAAAAACTCATTCAGCAAATAAAAGTTTACCATAAGGCGTATACCCGACCCAAATCAACGCCACCGCCTATTTTATCTTTATTTTTATGTTAAACGAAGGAATTTTCAAAAATCAAACTTGCAGTTTGTGATTCCTATCATAAGCTTATTTTTAATGCTTATCTTTAGGCTTATTTTTAGGCAGAGATGCGAAGCTACTATTTTTGTTCACCATTATGGCGAAAACGAGCAACTTCGCATCTCTGCCTACACTATACAAAATAAAACTTTTACAGATTCTTTAAAAATCACTAACTGCAAGATAGATTTTTGAAGATTCCTTCGCTGAACATAATAATAAGATAAAATATGTAGGTGGTGGCGCTAATTTGGGCCGGTTATGCGCTTTAAATTATATTTATGTACAAGACGTCTATACAGGGTCAGTTTAGATTGTGCAGACCAACGCAACGTTTTAAAGTGGTTCAAGTGACGAAAATACAAAATTTATTTAGCATGTACAAGTAGAAAGTATACAGTGGTTCAAGTAATAAACATAATAGTAGATATAGTTAAACAATGGACCTATAAACTACCTACTTTACGATACGACAAGCTCCATTGTTTTCTTACCACCACTAATTACTCGTTAAAACTATTAATTGGTTGTTAATTTTACCTTGTATCGGCTTTGAGTTATATCAATCTGCGTTTCTGATGCCTTTCTGGGTGTCGTAAGAGCGACTGACGGATATCCACCGGGGGCGGGCAGCAGCGCCCCCTGCAGACCAATTCTACCACAGAACTGCGATCCCCAACTTACGGGCAATACCCCCATGAGATAAAAGCCAACAAGGCGCTTATCAGGGGAATTCCTGCGTCCAGCAGTGGACCAATACAGGCTGTTGGGCTTGAGCTTGAATCTGCCTTTAAAAGGCAGAAGCAGTCATATACCTAATAATTAGTTTCACGAAACATTGTTCGTTATTCTGAAATGGACGAGTTTCAGAAACTGAAACGATGAGTGGGCAACTCCGGTGATTTTTAAAAGTAATTAACCAAAAAACTGATGAATATTTTTTCTGTGACTTGCCTGAAGCGAAAGAGAGTAGAGAAACTGAGTAGAGCGGAGTACACGTTACATAAATGAAAATAATGTCATATTGCACTGTTCAAACATGGTACCTACAGCAGAAAAACTGTTTGAAATTGGAATGGGACATAGAAGAAAATAAAGAATTTACAATATCCAGAATTTGAGTCAGGAACTGGGACCTACTCTTGCTATACCTTCGTTCCTATCGGTTCTAGAATGAAATATATTTTATACTACACCTGCTCGGAAAGTTGCCTATTCCTTTTCCATTTATAGAATAGAAAGTATGTATTTGCAGGCCTATAAAAAGCCGGGAGGAAAAACTCTATGGAATTTCATTTCTCACGTGTTTTAGCGGGAGGAAAAAGTGTATGGAAATCCATTTCTAATAGCGTATCAGCATTGCCATACAGCGTGGCAATGCAGCCAGCGTCTTGGGGACGCTTCCGACTGGTGTTGATATGGATCAGTTGAGCTATCTGTAGACTGTTTGCAACAGTCGGCAGTTAGCTCAATTGTTTCAATTGTAAATACTAGTATAATTTTCTTTGTGAATAAATGTCGCTTTAGTACATTAAGTATTAAGTAAATTAATTGTTGAAAAAAGTTAGTGTTCGCGACGTCTACTGTTCGTAGAACGACTAGTAGGTATTATAATTGCGAAAGTTTGGATGGATGGATGTATAGATGGTTGGATGGTTGTTACCTCTTCACGCCAAAACTACTGAACGGATCGGGCTGAAATTTTGTATACAGATAATTATAATCCTGGAATCAAACATAGGCTTTTTTTATTTCATAAATCAGTTCCCATGGGATATAAATCACCTTTAACGTTTCTATAGAAACAACGTGTGCGAAGCCGCGGGCAGAAGCTAGTCAGTTATAATATAATCCTATATAATGAGAACTTCTGTGGGGTTCATACTTTACCCCCCCCCCCCCCCCCATTTCCGAAGATTGCATAGCGACCCATCTGAAATGTACCTAGGTACCTACCTATGTAGCGTTTGTGGATATGGATCTATTATTTTACAGGAAAAATATACTTTGAGAAGTTTGTAAAACTAACACCTTTAAAATTTTTTAGTGATGGGAAAGGGGGTCAAGGGGGGCGGGGGGCGAGGGGGGTCACAGCAGCAGTTCCCCCGTAGTCGCATTGCGGTTCGCTTCACTCGCCGCAATGCTCCCCCCGGGTTCTGGGAGAGGGGGTTCCGGGGAGGGCACACGGGGGTCACAGCACAAGTAATTAGTAGTACACAATATAGTAATTCAATGATGTTCTAGCAGTTCTACGAACAGTAGACCTCGCAAGCACTAACTTTTTTTTCAACATATTAGTAACTTATATTATATTACGTACTAAAGTTATATAAAACGGGATATTTAGGTACTTAGGTATATGTACCTACCATGTTTTTAGGCGGTGACTCCTTGCAAATCGCCATGCCAGTGTGAAAGCATCTTATCACGGAGCAAAAGTGCCCTCTTATCAGAATAAGCGCCAGCATAGGTAGGCGCCAGCCTTCCTTTAATGGCGCTAAACTTGTCATAAGTATTATAGGTACCTAATATCTATGTAATTAATAATTATCGGTGCCTCTTACTTTTGGACGCGTTGTAAGAAAAATCCTATGGGTAGGTAGGTACCTACCTAAATATTGGTTTACGCTAGTGTGGTGTGCATTGGGCAACTTACCAACCTTAGGTGGTAGGTAAGTAGGTAAGGGTAATTGTTTAGTAGGTTTAATTATATATCTAGCTCAAAACTAATGAAATGATTTCCTTAGGTTACCTACCTTTGAAATAATGCCCACCGTGCAAGAATAGGCGTCTGTTTCTCCTGAACGGATTCAATCTTGTTTGTGGGTAGGGTAGGTGAGGTAGGTAAGGTGCACTTGGAAAGGTAGGTAGGTATTACAGATCACTTCACTTGCGATACGATTGTTGTCGGAATTTTTGAACGAAATGTTGCACAAACACATCAACCATTAGCAATTGTCCATACAAAGTACCTAAGTTACGTTCCTCAGCAAAGCTCGAAATTCTGTACCTAGTATCAAGAGATGGCGTTGATCCATCAGCCCAAAATTTTTGTTATTATTTAACCGACGACGACGGTGTATGCGGTCGCGCTATTTCATATAATTCTCGAAGTGTTACAAAGATGTTCTAATAGGTGGCGCTGTACTGTAAATGCTCTCTTGCATGTTACTGCATTTTGCGAAGCTATTCTGCTCGTCATGCCGAAAATCCTCATCAGATCTTTACCAAATTTTTATAAGAACAGTATAAAGTTATTACCTTTCAATTAAAAGTACAATCATCAAAATCAGATCTCTTAAAGCGGAGATATTCCAAATCCGCCTTTTTGCCGTATTGTGGAAGAAGTACGCCTTTAATCAAAAAATCCCGACGACAATAAAATTCTATAAAATCATAGAATCTGTACACAAAGTTTCATACCGATCGGTTGTAAAATACGACCTGTAGAGGAGCACGGACATACTGACAAAAACGCCATTTTGACCAGACCTGAAACGAAGACTTTCGTTCATTTCATTCACGACGTCAATAAGGGTGATAAACCCAACCAACTGAAAGCTATGTTGTTGATGTTGAGTTGTACAAATTTTTCGTATTGGTTTTAAATTCGCATCTTGCATGCGAGTCTGATGTCACAATTTTTTTCTTCTATTCTATTAAGTTTATTTTGGTCGGGTCACCCTGTATAACAATTTATTACTCCGTCGAGTTGAGCTTTAACCGAAAAACCGAATCCTTTTCCATTTAAATAAAATATTTCAAATTGTACAATTGACTTCAAACAGAATTTAATTGGAAACGAGAAATGTAAAATGGTTAAGCGTTCATTTCATTTATTTAAAATGTTGTTTTATAATGTTTTACTTTTCTTGGTTGGATTGGGTGGGTGTCATTGGGCTTGGGCTAGCACGTTTCCTTGTTCCGAGGGTTTTTCTCAGTTTCGCTAGATTCTTATCGACGTAGAATTAGATTTTGTCTACTTTTGCCTTTAGGAAACAAACGACGCGAGATAATCTGGATAAAGAGGTCCTACAGTTCAACTATTGTTCAAGGAACATAATTTTTTCAAGATTTTCTTCTGTTTGTATGACAACCAAAAACTTGTCATACAAACAGTTGGAATTCATAAATATATATTTGTTTCTGAATGAGTCAACTTACTTTTCTAAAATGCTTGTTCGACAATAGTAATTGCTCTCGACTTTGCTGCTTACCTTTTCTCGTTTTTGTGATTTCACCTTTTTATTTTCTCCTTGTTCTCTGTTCTCACAAATTCGGCACGCGAGACAAAAAAAAAGATTAGAAAACTGCGCTCAGTTTTAAGAAGCTTTTTCTCTGTATTATGATGACAAAAATGAGTTCAAGCGATTTTCTTTTTCATAATTTCATTTGTCGCATTTTTATATTTACAGCCCAAAAAATGAAACTATTTTCAAAGTAACTCTACCTAACCTTTGCAATTATAATAGTGAAAATATTTTGCACAGTTTTCCAACAAAACCATAAAGTTGTGTTTCTCTACCCTAATAATAACTAAAAACTACTTAATGGACCTATCTAAAAAATCAAATATCTGCCTGCGCGATGTTATTTTGACGTTACTAAGAAATAAGGGAGCGTGAATAAAGTTTTAAACACGTTCTTTCTGCCGTTATCTGTGAAAGTAAAGCTCGCGGGCGAAGGCAATGCCTGAAAATTTAATAAAGCTACAGACTCTCAAATATTAAGCGAGTACACTCGGATACAGCAGCATCTTAAATCGATATCAACGCCTTACTTAGGGACATCAATTCATGGTTAGACATTAATAATTTAAAATTATATGTAAACAGCCTCAATATAATATACAATTTCGGATGGTTCAAAGACGGGAACATAATTTAAACATTCGACATAATAATGATATTGTTGAAGAATCAAGGAGCATGAAATTCTTAGGAGTTATTATAGATCAACATTTTTGAATAGAAAAGATTGACTTCGTATGTAGAAAAATAAATAAATTCGTGTATGCACTCAGGACCATCCGCAAAGTTACATCCATAAATACGGCAGTGATGATTTATCATATACAGAGTGACTTTCTTCAAGGCCAATGAGGGGAAGGTTGAAACCATGAGAGTTATCGAAAAGTCATGTTAGGAGTTACGAGTTCAATTTTGAAAAATAATAAGTTCTACATTTTAAGCAAGTTGTTAATCCGGGTCAAGAACTACGTCTATTCAAAATTTCAGTCTGATCTGTTTAGTAGTTTTGGCGTAAAGATGCAACAAACATCCAAACATCTAACTTTCGTATTTCGTCGACTGTACCTGCTATGAGATAAAACGGTAATGTTCCAAATTATCCCGTAACAAACAGAATGGATTATGCAAATCGGTTAATTTCTGGAGATGAGCTTATTTCGCTTGGTCAGCGGCGCGGCTGCGGCTTGCCGTCTGATGGGGTACGAAGATAGTACGAAAATCTAGTTGAGCTTGATTTGAAAAATGATTAGAAGTTTATAAAATAAGCGGAATTGGAGATGAAGATTAGAGTGCAATGGGCTCATCCTCTTGCATGATAAACTTCTTTAACATTTTTTTTATTTCTTTTTTTGGTTCAACGAGCTGCGTCGTACTACGGATAATAATAACAATAATAATGCTGGACAGCACGATCTAGCCCCAAAGTAAGCTACTCAAAGCTTATTTGGATACTTATTTGATTGAAAAATGAATTGTATTGCATTCATGAAATTATCGAATACTTTTTCTATTTACTGAACTTAAGGGTCCGGCGGAGGATGAATTTCCCATACAAACGTAGTACCAAAATGATATTTTGTAATATGAGAATATTTTCACCATGGTTTACTATTATTTGTATTAGAATAGTATTTATTTAGTTTCCTGCCACAAGCTTTTTTCAAAATGCTTATCTAGAAAAATACTGAGAAAATATTCATTTTTTGATGTAAAAATGCTATTCGGTTTAATTTCATTTGAAAAAGGTATTTAAAAAAAATTGGGTCAGGAACCTAGATAAATACTATTTTAATAAAAATAATAGCAGACCATGGAGAAAATATGCTCAAATTACAAATCATTTTGGTATTACGTTTGTATGGGAAATTCATCCTACGCCGGACCCTTAAGCGTTAAAACGTTATAAAGTAAGGTTAAATTAAATCCTATACATCTATGGTTGATTTAAATTAATTATACAAAAAATGAGCGAGCGATGGTCTAGGCAAAAATATTGCTAGCATTTTGAAAAACATTGTCCTGAGAAATAAAGCGACCATGCAAAGCCTAACCGACATGGACACATCAAACAAAAGAGGACGTTGCAACATGTCGCAACGTCGATCACCGCGACATGCCGTCATTCCCCATACTTTTTATTGGCATGTGTCGCCTCCCCACGTTTTGCCTCAGCTCTTAATATTCAGCGAACAGAACCAATACAATTCTGGAAACGTGTGGGGCTAGTAAGGGCTGACACGAGGAGTAAAAAATTCATGAGCGGCGTTATGCCCAACGCTAGGTAATGAACTTCGATATTTTCGGACAAATCTCGTTCGGGTAATGCTCTATATGTGTGGATACCGCGACTTAGCTAGCAAACGTAGTTTTGATCGTTCTGTGGCCAGGTGTGATGATGTGTGGATACCGCGACTTAGCTAGCAAACGTAGTTTTGATCGTTCTGTGGCCAGGTGTGATGACGAAAGTCTACAGGGATGCAGTCGATGACATTGATGATCATGACGGGTATTTGACCGTCCATCCAACCTTTTAAAGTTAAATTATTCATCATTTGAAGTATTATTGAGCACAGATTCGGTCATCTATCGTTCCCACCTGTGATAGTTGATGTCGTTGTCCAGAATCGGGGCTCTGTGCTGCGATTGGTTTGGCGAACGTCAAATATACTCACTTTGAGCGGGTTTACGCGAGGATTTCCTGTATTTTTTAAATTTCTTTCTAGATAAATCTGACAGTTCCTGAAAACTGGGATACAGGATTTGAAAATTTGGTAAATAGCAGTTCATGCCAATATTGTTTTCTAGCTATTGATTAGTTAAAATTGTTAGTTTGGCACAGGACTAGTAATAATCTATCCACGTATGTAAGTACGTAATTATAATGATCTTTCTTGTATTAGAATAGATTTTTACAGTACTCTGCATCAGTGCTTGAAAAATACATACACCAGTGACATAAAATCGAAATAACAACAAACATGGAAAATAATAACGACCATCAATCATTAAATAAGCCGAAATAAAATCCTGGTACACAAAAATGATGGACGATACTCGGATCGGTAATTGGAAGCGAAATTCGCAGTAACGCTAAAAAATATACATCAGAAACAAGTATACAATCAATTACAAAAAGATTAAAAATATTCTAGTTCTGACAGTAATGGGTACTTCAGGTGAAAATGTATTTTAACATTAGGTATTATTGTCAACTGAAATGTGGAGTTAAACTTTTCACTGAAACTTCAACTTTAATCAAACACGTATAAACATAGATGTTTGAACAACACTTTATAAGCTACTGTTGTTACCGGATAATCAACAAAAACCCCAACAGTTGACACCTTTACACTAGTTTGTGACACCCAGTTGTCACAGATTTCTTTTATATACACCAAATTTGTATTTTACTTTTACGATTCCTTAAAAATCCATAACGATATTAACGGATAATCCGAAATATTTACATGTCCTTAAACTTATCTGAAACCGGTTTAATAGTATTCCTATTCAGATTCGAAAATTCATATCCATAAATCCATAATCTATCCTGCTGGAGACAAAAAGAAGCCCTTCAAAGGAATAATAAACCGACACACTAGTTGGTATTACAAACTGCTCCTCAACTGTAGCTCGCTAGAGAAACTTCTAAATGGATTCAGATTTGATTGACTTAATTTGAATTAATTCTACGGCTGTTTTTGATTGAACTAAGTTGTTTTCGTTCAGAACTTTAAATTGGTATGAGCTGTAATTATCAAGAGATTCGGGTTTATTCATAATGGCTCTATGGAGTTCTGTAGGCCAAGCACGGGGTTTGTGAATTGAGAAAAATTACGTCACATCGTCATCCAATGCGTAATATGTCTGAAACTCATTCCTTCAACTTCAATAATTTACGCAATGTATGACAATGCGATGTCATTCTACTCTATTCTACCCAAGACAACTATTCCCGTGCTAGGCCTACTGTAAGCATTTGGAGCTTTCCAGGAGAATAATACGAATAATCATGTATTCTGAAATGTCTCGCGATAATTTGATTTTGTTTTACAACGAAACTGTAACCGATTTCGAATTCCTTTTTAGGTGCGCTGTTTTATTAAGTTTTGTGGCACAAATAGTAATCCCTTGGGAATAAAATTGATATGGGTGGTCCCTGGTACCATATACATTTTAACATCTGATCCCGTAACACGGGTCATACTCCACAATTCCACAATTGCCGAAGAAAACAATCCTCTTCCTTTTTCCGAGTCCGTTAATAAAACTACACAACAAAATTCTATTTATGCAATGTCTATTACCAAAAAACTATCTGAGCGTCTGGTCGAAGCGACGCGTGACCCGAGAGCTGGTGAATATCTGGCACAGCGTATCAGCATTGCCATACAGCGTGGCAATGCAGCCAGCGTCTTGGGGACGCTTCCGACTGGTGTTGATATGGATCAGCTGAGCTATCTGTAGACTGTTTGCAACAGTCGGCAGTTAGCTCAATTGTTGCAATTGTGAATACTAGTATTATTAAATCACATGCGTTTTGAAAATACTTTCAAAGATTTAGTTCTGCCATACGAACAAAGCAAATCAAGATGTTCGTCTTTGCCAGTGACGGTCGGACAACAATTCATTGTCAGACAAAATAACAAAAAGTACTACACACTACAAACACAAAAGTACAAACTTTGATTTGCGTGTCGAATGTACCATGAACAACATGCGTCTTTGTTAAAAATACAAAAACTCAAGGCCGGATATGCTTGTTGTTTTTTCCGAATAGAGAAACAATAATTTAGTTAAAATGATCTTCAAATATCCATTTAATAACAATTTCTACCTATACCTAACTCTTTCAAGATCAAACATTCGCTGCCTATGTAGGTAGGTACTTTCTGGATGCCCGCAACTTACATACATGATGTCCTTGCCGAATTTCGGCCACGGCGGTCATTCTCAACGGCGACTAGCCATGTGCGTAGGACATAGTGCACAAGTGTGCAAACGCAAACGCACTCTCTAATCCCTCACTCTCATAATCCGATGGGTCGGCGGACCCACACGACCAGGGAGAGGTCTGGCGTAGCACCTACGGCTTAACTTACATACTGTATTCATGGATGATCTCATGACAGCTTACATCATCAAAATAAGTTAACCAACATAATTTGCAAAATATGTTTATGTATGTAGATTTATGTAAATTATATTTTCCGTCTAGGCCGCTGTTTTTACCAGAATGAAATATAAACACGACAAAAAGAAAGAAGATGAAAAATTCAGGAGCGTTTATTAGGTAGGTACCTCAGTTTTTTGTAGTAATTGAATTTTACAATCTAAATTGGATATAAGAATAAAGTATGAACCAGATTTATTGCTTTAGAAATAATAATTCTTTAGTTTTAAATGCTTAAACTAACTTGTAGGTCTCAATATCTCGTGGTTTGTTTATTAATTGAACTTTTCATATTGTTGACAAGCTGTTTACCCGCAACTTCGTTAGCGTGGTAGGTAGGGTACCTACCTTACTAAAGGACATATCAGTGTGTAAGAGTCCAGTTCATGCCAGCTTGTTCAATTTGCAAATATAGAAACAATTAACACTCTCTGAAATAGCTTGTAACACTCGAAGGATATACTGAACAGTAAATAGGTTCAAAGCGTCATCGGAAGAACAAAACCTTCGGAAAGACAATCATGCGTGGCAAAACACAATATTTGAATTTGAATCTGAGGTATTCAAGAAGAGGAATCCGTTCAGAAAGTGTCAGTTGGTTTTGTGTTTTTGTAAGGCTTTACAGAAGTTTTGATTTTGTGCGTTCTGGCAGGCTGCTGGGTCGACCTGGCATGGTGGGCTCCAGAATGGATCAGATTGTTGCGTTGGTTGTCCTTCGGAGCAGCGAGGGTTTTGAGGGAAGGATTGAAACATTCTATCAACCAGGAGAGTGAGAATTTAAATATTTGTCGCTAGACAGGTTACGCAAGCCCGCACTATTAAATTCTAACGTTTCTCTGCGTTGTAGACGGATGGACATTCCAGAACTGGCTAATTTTACAAAGCAGATATGACAACCATGACATTTACACATTAACACAAATTCACTCACTATTTTGACAAAAATAGACAATATTGTAATTTATCAAACCTTTCTTAAAATCCCAAATAGGAGGGGAAACCCTAAAAAAAGTAGCCATGTCGCATTGTTTAAGTTAGCTACATTCTAAAGCTACATTCTAAATGTATGCCAAATTTCATTTTGATCTGTTCAGTAGTTTTGGAGATCCAAGGTACCAAAAATTTCACATTTCACAAACTTTCGCATTTATAATATTAGTAGTATGTAGGTACTCTGTTTACCTATCGTTGACAATAAAGCACTTTAAACATCACCTCTGTCAACCCTAGCTAACGTGACAGCCCTAACACATTAATCACTAACCTAACCGAAAATCGACTTCAAAGTTTAAACTCACAAACATAAAGTTCAAATTCAGTTAGCGCAGTAAAATACCTTAATTCAGCGGTTCTACGTAGGTAAATGTATAAATTTAAAATTTCATCGTACCTTCCCAAATATGCGGTTATTTTGGGAGAGAGCAGGTGTGATACCCGCTTTCAGGTACCAACCTACCTGGTCTGGTATGTAAATTATGCGTTGTTCACACGGAATATTCTACATAACGGAGTTGCCTACTTTATTTGTCGCACATGTGGGCAAATTGTGCTCTGAAACACAGAAGCACGTCTTGGGCCTCTGGCTACACGAATTGCGAGACCGTTTCTACATGGTTTATATGTCCTTCTAGTCTTCCCACTACGGTGATTGAACAAGAATTCCACTTAGCTGATTTTCGGTTTTTTTTACCTTTAGACCGTCTTTTAAATTCTGACATACATTTTCCTACAAAATGATGGTTATGCCTACTAACCCTAGGTTCTATTCACTATCCGTGAAATATCTGGGATTCTATCTATAAGAGCTGTGCGTCGCAATCGAAGCGTACGCAGCATACGCGGCGGCGTCGGTTTTTTCAATATGCCGATTGGGTGCGTCCGCTGCTTTCGGATTTTGCATCAGCAATATTATGTATGTATGTATACGCGCTCGAGTTTTCCGATGAGGCTGGAGTTCACAAAAACATAATCGGACAATTAGCAGCTTCGTTGGTTAACTTTGATATAAAATATGATAACTTGTGTCAAAATCGTCCGTCAAAATTTAACTGCTCGATTATCTAATTATGTGATTCTCGTAGAACCCTGAGTGTGATTTTTCCTTCAAAAGAGCTTAAGGAAGGTAGACAGGAAAAAAATGCATTTTATAAATAATGATTCTTAGAAAACCTACAATTAACGTTTGAAACAGTGCAATTTTTTTCCTATGAAAAGTTTTAAAAACGTTTTTTTCGTATACAAGATTCCAAACGCGACTTCTAAAATCAACGGCACATGAAATAACGTCAGTTTTCAGGAAAACCGCACGTGTACAAGAGGCTTATCGCTAGGAATACACGCCTACGAACTTTGGGCGGCAGTCGGCAATGTGTGGGTGTACTACACACGGAATCTCTGATTTTCTCGGATGAGTTCATCCCAAGTTCCTATGGCATGTAATGATATTTTTGGTCCTGTCTGTGAAAGAAAATCCCCATTAATTTGTGATTGTCTTCCACCCACGAGTCTAAAAATATCATAAGGTATTTCAAGATGCGTTTACATTTACTTACGTCGTCAAGCAAAGAAACTACGTGGGTTTGAATAAAATTGAGTTGTCACAAAAATAGAACATGACCCGGAATGGGAAAAAATATAATTTACATTTCTGAGTAAACGTTCAAATCTAAAGTTACGTCATTCGCGATTCCGGTCAGAAACTGGTTTTTGAAAAACTTAACGATTTACGAACTAGCTGCTAAAAACTCCTTGGCCGATCCTCAATGCATACAAAAACATACCCACGCGTGGGCAATCCATCAATAGCCAGTTAAACAATTAGGTAATTTGAAAGATAATACTTTAGTACACACCTAACAAGATAAGAATAAGAATAAGATTATTTTATTTCCAAAAATTTACAAGATAGCCTTAGGTAACTATGTGCTGTTAATATAGATGAGGTTATTATCTACCTTTCCATCTAATTTTGAAATATAATTTACAAAATATAATTGCCCAAGAGCGATCTCTCCCAGTCAACATTGAATGGATAAGATCGTTGGATAATTAATGGTGCAGGTAACAAATCCAACATATAACACGTCAGCCTTCGTGCTTGTAAGCTCAGCTTATCTCGTGTAAACTCATCCTTATCTTGTGTAAACTCATCCTTACTCGTGGAACGCTCGGGTGTTTCCGGTTACGATTTAATCACATTTTCGGAGGCTTCCCACAATGGCTGCCAGCGCTATTGTGAATTGTTCATCGCATTGCTTCTTTTCCAAAACCTTAAAATGGCTGAAAGGTAAAAAGTTATGATAAAAAATTGGTTATTAAGGTTTTTAAACTAACACCACATTTACAAAGCATCAAATAAACAGGCAAGTCACGCTATTATTGTAAAGACGAAAAATGTTTGCTACTCCATCACACCAATAGGTACCTACTAAGTATTAAGGGACCTAATACAGGTCTAACTGCCATTTCGTCGAAGTTCATGCTATTCAGGACCTAATTAATAACTTCATGGGCGAAACCAAGAGCAGAAGCTAGAAAAAATATTACGCCAAACATAGCGCTTTTCTTTAGGCAGTAGTAGGGGAGCAACAGATAAGAACCATCTAAGAATAGCTAGCTGTGGATAAATCATTTCTTTTATCACCTCGAGTCAAACAAACCCACCTGATGCAAAGTGATACTCATCGCTATAACTGAGCATTGTCTCGCTGGTCACGTACTGGAGACGTGCCCCACGTGCGATGCTCCATGCCCCCTCCGATGGTCCTCTCGCATTGATCGCGTTCTGTCGGTCTACTTTGGACATAAGTGGGGCAAAGCAACGTTTAATTTCACCAGCATATAGGGCAAACAGGCATTCAAAGCCAAGTGCTATCTCACCAAAGGTCCTATGACTACGTTACAACTATCTTTGTATCTCGCTAACATTGAGACATAATGGGGGGTGTTCGGTGGATAGCCAGCGGGACATGATTTTTGTTAGAATAGAATAGAATAGAATTATTTATTCAGGTAAAAAACAACATTACATTTCGGTTAGAAGTGCCTTAAAGCCTATATTAGGTTTAGGCCTAGGTAGGCCTATACTAGACACAGAGTTCTCACCTGGTTAGTTTTTCGCTTAGTAACTATAAGGAAGTATAGTTGTCCCTTGCCGGCATTGCTGACAGTCTGGTGTGATACTTCATTAGTTTATTGAAGGAAATCTCGATAGCGTCAAGGAAAAAAATTATTAAAACTTCCCGAATTCCGCTCTTTGCTTGCGCCAAAGAAAATGACCGCCAAACAAAATACTATACTGTGTAGATAGTAAGTTTATCTTTATTAGCAAAGAAAAGTTCAAATAATAGAAACAATTTAGAACTAGTATTCTGCCTAGGCTAGCTTTGTTATTTTTATCGGCAGACCTAACCTGACGATAAGAAAAATATAGTTGAAGTAACAAAACTTTTGGGATAAGCTTTCTCACAAAAACCTCACCAGCTGGGCGCTACTAAATGTTCGAGCCTTATTCACAAATTATTCAGAAAATGCCCTAAATAAACAAGCAGGGATGCTTTATTATTTATGAAAACCTATTAGTACAGGAAGAATATTTTTTCATGGAAAAATATCGTGCGAAAATCTGCTCAGACTTTATTATTATTACTAACCCGTTCTTGCCTAGAGTCTAGACCAAACCGTACCGCAATATCTAACTCTAGTCCATGTCCATTCCAAGAAAATACCTAAAAATATAAGAGAAAATTTCCACCACGGTCTTCACGCCGCCAAGGATAGAAATCCAGCTGGCGCGAGATTGTCCGAGACAAGATCGTTACACGGGGGAATCGCGTCCCTCAGACATGAGGATATACGACGCAAGAGTGTTAAGAGAAAATATTTTAAGAAGGAGGTCGCCAAAACTTTAGTTTGTAAGTTTATTATGTAGTTTGGATGTTATCTTCTGAAATAAATACTATGCTGGTCAGATTTATATATTTTTTTATAAACTTTTGAAACTCTTTTCAATCCCTTCTCGCTCAAATAAAACAGGATACCTTATTTCGTGATATGTAATGATTTAAGTGAAAACTCAATATGGGGCAAAAGAGGGCTTACAGGTACGCCTTCATTGGATCTATTTCCCTTAGCTGCAGAGCGCTAATATAATTTAACTGGCTACAGCAACCATAATCTGGACTTTAACACAAAATGAAAGCACTAAACTTGTAATAAGCACCACTTGGCACAAGTTTCTGAATTCCGTGCTTGGTTCACGCTGATAGCGATACTGCAGCTATTAGGTAGACATGTTTTATCGAGTAGAGTAATGGAACGTAACGGGCTCACTTGAAATGCATGGTTAATTATGTTGATTTTGGTCTGATGGTCACACCGATTTTCAATCTGAATGAAGCCAGTTGATCTGTGAGATTTGACTGATGGACTAAATTATCGTACCTGATTTAATTAAGTAACGAAATATGTCAGTAATTGATATTTTTTTTAACGCTTGAAGTGAGATGAAACCCGTTTTTTTAAGAAAAAAGCTTTGCATATTCGTAATTTATTTAAAACACGTTTTTTTAAGATATCTGATCAACGTTTTTAATTGCGTTATTCTGAATTTTAGTAAAAAAGAAATATCTTTGATATTTTTTTCAAAATGATCTCAAAAGATAAGTCCATAGCCCTCCTAATGGCTGACGCAAAAGAAGGTCAATGTTTTTTATTGCGTTATTCTGAATTTTATTTAAAAAATATGTCTTTGATATTTTTTAAACTGATCTCAAAAGATAAGTCCATACTCCTAACGGCTGACGCAAAAGAAGGTTATTAAGATTATCAAGACACTTTTGCTTAAACAAATAGTCATCTTATTAACCGAAGGCTCAGAAGTAATTACCGAGCTGTCCAGGGTCGCCTGGGAGTTGAAGGGTCAATCGCAGTGTACACGTGCAGGACTGGATTTAGTAAGTAGTAAAAATACAAATGGATGAACACGATTAGGTACTTTCAGATGAAAGTACCTAATCGTGTCCATCCCTTTGTATTTTCGATCATATTATCGAACCGATGCTAGTACTGATTCTAACTTTGTGATGCTTTGAAAACCCTATCTCAGACAGATCCAGCCTGCTGTGGCGACCAGTACAAATTTGCAAGTGACGTAAATTTTACTGGCCGTTTACGCAGGCCGCGCGTCTCTCTGGAAGTGGCTAATGCTTGTCGCACACCTGAAACACCGCTGCAGCACATCACAAATTGTGCATTAAAATTTGGGCTTTAACCATCGATCAAGTATTCGGCCTCCCCCGTAGATACCTAGAACCTTACAAGAATGACACTCAAAAGTGTCCACGTCTTGTTTTGACGCAGACAGTTTGCGCAGAGCCTGTCAAGTTTTTTGCATGCGGAACAAGAGATTAGTGGAGTCGAATTTATTTTATTTTGTAAGTAGGTAGGAAGGTACCTAAAAATAATTTATACACTGTTTATTTTTATAAGGATAAAAATTAAATACTAAGTTGATTAAATCTAATACTTTTGGTAGTCTTTCTTTTATTAGAACGCAAATAAAATTGAGGGCGGGTCAGCTACTTATTTTATAAACCTCAACCAGTTATTTTAAATGTCTTTTCATGAAATTTTTTTTATCACTTACAACTTACCACAAATAAATAAATAAAAAATTAGAAACAATAGCCGCTCTATTCATCAACTTAGAACAAAATAAATATTTTTACACAGGCAAACCCAACAACAATATTTAATGCTGATTTCTCAAGTATATAAGGCTCAATTGGCTCATATCACAATACACAGGTAAAAATTACATTAAAACTTACTGAAAATAAGAAATTCCATCCTTTTTCTATTGCATGGTCGGTCGATTATTGCATTTTTTATACGAGCACTTGACCATGCTTTCGGTCCGAGAGCTAAAATGACACTAGTTGAAAAGGTATCCCAAAATGCCAAATGGGATACCTTTTGATACTGACGTTTTCAGGGCGCGCATTGTGCATCTAAGGGGGGCCGGCCGGAATTTTTTTATCGATGGCTTTAACTCATAACATTTGGCATCACTTTACAGACAGCTCGCGGAGCACTCGTTTGAAGCTTGTGAGAAGCTAAAGAGTTTAGTTAGGCCCATATTTGAATTCACGTTTTTGTGATTTGTGGTAGCGGTATTGGATTAATGAGCGCAGAGCTTTAGTCGAATCAAGGTGTAATCCAAATATGTATTTATGAATAAAAAATTACATACAGATAAATAGCCCGGACGATATACACAACATCATCGATAAGTTGCAGCTTAAAGTTAGTAATCCCCCAGGGCAATGTTTGTCAGAAAACCTACAAAAAAACCGACGTTTTGGACGTGCGTCAGGTGACACTATCGGGAATTAGCTTGATTGAGTAGTACCGCGGCTCCCCAATTTGTCTTCATTGTGACCACAGCAAAAAGCCTATACGAGTCATGAGTCAATCATTGGGTCCCCCAAATTGACTTCTATTGATTTCTAATTATTAGACGGATGATCCTATGAAGATGCACTTCCTTAGGGATTGGTTCAAAGGCAGTTCGGAAAAATACAATGAGCCGAAAAATAAAATAAAGCAGTAGAATAGCCGAAAGGATGTGATTCAATATCTGATGACAAAAAGTTCTGTGAAGATATTAAACTTTGGAAATTCACATAATACGAGTAGCTTGAAAGTGAAAAATAGTCAAATTCGCCTTGAACCAGACTATAAGCGATATAATATGACGATTATTAATACTGATAGATGTAAATCAAATTTAGTTGACTGAGTAAATCTGCGACCGAACGCTAATATTAAGTACCGAGTTTGTGGCATAAACACCCCATAATGTCAATATTGAACGCCCCCGTCCTAGAGTACACCCCAGCACGCCCCGTACGGTGCCGATGCTAATTAAGATTCTACCAAAGCAAAAGCCAATAAGCAAAGTTCAACTGTACACGGAATTGGTCGCGATTGGAAACTCTCAAACCAGGACAAAACAACATTTTGGGGTAATGTTGTGTTTGCAGAAAGTAATTAAAATTCTTATTGAGGCCATCTGAAAATTCAAGTTGATTACCTTATAAAGTCTATGGAACTAATTTGCTTATTAAAAAAAAAAAATTCACACATTTCACCATAGGGCAGTAATTAAAATGCTGTTTCTATGCCTGAAATAAAATCCTACATATATTCTTAGCCCCTATAGTACTATACAAGACAGATGAAAATGGCTAAAATTACCAAATCTTAAGATTTGTGCATATTTTAACCCGTTTTACTTCAACTTGAATATTTATAATGAATATGCTTTGTTTATCTATCCGTTTCCGAATCCCACAAGTGCCGTAAACAACACTTTGTTTACTTTGTTTCACAGTTGCAGATGGTTTGTGTCTGTCATTGAGGTGTTTCCACTTGTTTCCCGAGTAGGTTATTGCTAACGTTGTTTCTGTCGGACGATTAACAGAGATGGTACCAAGAACAGAGGGGCGAGTCTATTTGACGTAAGTAACGAGGCGTGATCGTGACGTTTCCTTTTTCCATACAATTTGGTACAGCGCCTCTATCGTGCAACAGGGAACTACGCAAATCCCATATAAAAAGGAAACGTCGCGAACACCTCTTATTACCTCCGTCAAATAGACTTAGCCCTATGTTGTAAGATGTTTTATTGATGTGCCAGTTGAAATAATCTACCAAAGTTAATGATTATATCGGGTATTTATCGCGTAGCTTTTGTTTTATTTCCCCTACGTTTCTACCGCGTTACACGGCGACTGGGTCGCCCCGTGACCACGCACGATCGCTGTAACGCGGTAGAAACTAAAACAAAAGGTACGCGATAAATATCCGATATAATCATGAACTATGTTAACATATCGCGTAAGTTTTATAATCTATCAACTTTATTTTTGTATATGACAGTGGTTCACTTGCCATGATACATCTGGATGCACAAAAATATATTGGCAATTTAGAAAATGAAGTCCTCCTAGCCGAATTTCGGCCACGGTGGCCAGGCTCAACGAAGACTAGTCATGTGCGCAGGACATAGTGCACAAGTGTTTGCGCAAACACAGGTGCACCCTCTACTCCCTGACTCTCATAATCTGATGGGACGGTAGACCATGATAATTTTAAAACAATCGTTGTTATTAACAAAAATAATACCAATATTATTTTCCATTAGCTATCTGTTTTGTTTTGGGTCTCCTGAAATTTCAGCAGATTTCGTTATTGTTGCATGTTTTACTGTCGAGGAATTATTGAAGTCCCTTGCGAGTAAGTTTCATCTTTCATAACTATAGACGAAATAACGATACATCCTCTTTCTTTCAAATATCCTCATGTCTTTTGGTGCAGATATTTAACTTGTTTATCCATCCATACTTAATATTATAAATTCGAAAGGAACTCTGTCTATCTATCTGTTGCCTTTTCAGCGGAATGAGATCTGAAATTTGGCAGGTAAATGGGTTCCCGGGGACATAAGCTATTTGGAAAGCGTTGCGAAGCCACGGGCAGCGGCTTGTAGAATATAAATAATAATTTTCTGCTGTAACCTGTACTATATAATATTTTGAAGAAACTTTGAGCACCTGCTCAAGAAGGTTACAGGTGAAAGAAAGGACGCTATGTCAATCGTATGTGACTATAGATCCAAATCTTCAGGGTCGGGAATATATGTATTTCAGTGATAAATGTGCCCATAACTCATAGAGCCAATTGGAACTGTCCTCCAGGGAGATAGATGACAGAATCTATTACGTTCTCGTAGCTTCTAGTTTGACCAATTGGAATGCGTTATTTTTTACTTAGTGTCATCGTTTCAATAGGTACCTATTTATGATCCTATAAGTAAAAATGTTCTGAATACCCTACAAATAGTAAATCTCTTTATTCGATTTTTCTTTCAATCTGGTACAGGTGCACGAAATGTATTATTATTTTAAGTTTCAAGTTAATAACTGGGGTAGTTACTGAGATATTAAAGAGGGAAAATAGGACAGACAAAGCAAGACCATAAGGGTTTCGAGATCAATTTCGAAACCCTTATGGTCTTGCTAAAATGCATTAAGTAAGTACCTACACACTTTGTAATGTAAATATAAAAACTCCTAAAGAAATTATTGTTTCCTACAAGGAATGTTTCGGCGTCCAACGTGGGTTTTATTGAGGTCATTAACATTAGTTACAAATAGATAAAATGTTTTCGATTTCCTAATTATATAAATACAACAGTAACATGAAACAGCGCCGAGTATACTAACATAATCTAATCCGCAACAAATTTCCTGAAGGTTACAAACCCAACTTTTAGATAAGTCGGGAATGTTCTCCATAGAAAAGCAAACTATGAAAGCGTCCGAAGCATATTAAACTGTAATCCCTCTCAGTAGGGATTAGTTTGTAATGGCATTACCCGGATCGATATTGCGACTAGCATAATTGAGAAAGTTTATGAAGTCACTAATTGATTAATGTGCTCCGCGACTTTGTTCGCGACATTCGTACGTAACGCAGGCACTCGTACAAGCAGCTAATGAACTGTAAACCAATAAGTACTAAGTTGACTTTTGAATGGCATGTCGTTAGAGACGTAGGATACTCCTCCAATATCGAAGAATTGCTACAAAATCTAGATACCGGTTTTGTCAAGCTTATTTTACAAAATTAAAAGATTTTTCAGAGTTTAAGACTTATACTCGTGTACAGAGTTAAATAACAGCATAATAATCGTGAATACGGCTGCACTAAATTTCAGCAAACATAGCTAAGAACACAAACAAAAAAAGAGCTACGATGGCACACACAGATTCACAGATAAGTACGTACACACATGTTAAACTTACCTACCTACAGTATATCATCCGCTCGCTCAAACTCAAAATGTAAAAAAAATTAGTACCTATGTACCTACTTACATAGAATCTCTTTTTATCGCTGTTTAATAACAGGTAAAACGAGAACATCCCAAGTTAAATTTCAAAACGGTCCACGAGGAGTAATTTGTTAGCACACGTTAAAGTAATTTCGTTATCATTTTACCTTCATCATGCTCAAATTAAACCTTGGGACCGTGAATTTGTAGTCTAGGTACCTACTAAGATTTTTTTATCACATCACACAACATTTTCAAATCTAGCGGTTGAGATCACAATTCTTGAAAGTGCTTCCGTGATACGCTGCTATAAATAAACTAAAGTCAAAGAAAATTAACTCTTCGAACGTGGGTTAGCCCGGAAAAGTCGAGCTTTATCGAGAAATCTTTAATCGAATTATACGAAGAAAACTTTAAAGAAACAGAACCAAACAAAGCTTTGCAGCTTCGATAAAGGTATCGATTCTTTATGCCTAGTTAGTCGATGAAGTGAGATCGAGTTTATTCGATTATTCTCTAATCGAATCAACGCGATTCTACTAACAAAGGCTGCTTGTTTTCGACGCAAGTAGAGTTTGCAGCTCGCTTTAGAAAAGTTCTTAGACGTCTTTAATACTTGACTTGACCGATTTATTCAATTACCTAGCTTAGCTCGGACTTATCGATTTTTCTGATCTCGTTTAGGCAATGATTGGATTATCATAAGCTATCGTTAGCCTAACGAACCTACTAGCCTACTACTATCGAGAGCCTAGCAATATTATTATATAACTTGCTATTTTAGTGCGATTTTCAGAAGATTTTTAGGCAGACCTTACCCCTCTTAGAAATAAATTTATTTCACTGAGACCAAAAATCTCTGGCTCTGATAATAAATCTAAATCACTTAAAAGATTTATGTGTAATGAATGTAAGTAGTAGTCAAAAGTAGAAGTCACAGAGTTACATATTTTCAATCACATTCACAAGTTCTACCATGTTGTCAGAAAGTGTGTCAAGTGTGTCAACATTCGAATAGCATGTTTCTCATTCGTAGTCGATGATCGTGTAGGCAGAAGGCAACCTGGCTGCAAGTAGTTAAGGTACGTCCACGTTAGCATCGATCGAGTTGCCGTATTCATGCTATGCATGAGCTTCTACTAAATGAACTCGATTGGACATTTAAAGCAGCAGAGGCTCTGTACTCTGTAATCCGTTCTAAATACCATTACCAATACCATTTGTTATTTTACCGTGAGCCTTGTTGATGCTGATGTTCGTTTGATTTGATAGGTTGTCATGTCATGTCTCACAATGTAGTGTACCTATGTATGCAGACCGTAACAGAGCCATCACACAACATCGACATCATCATCGATAAACTGTTCAAGTGTTCACGTATTTGAAAGTTGATGAAGTCAGTAGATTTCTAGAAAATCTTTGAGCTTAAAACAGCAACTTGTTACATAAACGGTGAGTTTTATTTGTATGACCTACAGGTACTCAGTGATGACATTTTCTCTGATAAAACAGACATTTTTGTCAGAGTAAAAGTTAAAATACCTGTCTTTTCTGGAAAACAGGACAAGACCACTAGTAAATTCACTTTCTACAACACATAGTAGGCAAAAACCTAATGGGGTGTGAAACTCACGCTTTGTTACGGGGGTGGGTACCTTACCTTTTGTTATAAGTTGGGAGTTATCACGACCTTAGCCTCATTGGATCTCCAGCACGTCAAGATGTTGCCATTAGGGTTCATAGATTATTATCGTTAGTGTTTCGTTTGTGCCGAAATTGCGAACTTTTACCTAGAGTTTACCTCTATCCTCGTTTTTACTTTTTGGGGCTAGAGTGTCTCCCTCTCCGACTCCTTCACATAGAAGGAAAGTAGGGAGAAAGTTGGTAGAATTTTTATAGAATTGTTTTCCTAGTAAAAGTAAGTTGAGGGTTTGCCAGATTATTTTCTATTTGGCAAGTTGTACGTTAGGTTAGTCTAATCATATAAAAACCTTTTCCAAGTACAGAATTCCTTCTACGTAAACGTAATTGTGTTTTCTTTTTACCAGAAAATTGTTAAGTCGTAAGTAATTGAAAAGACCGTAACGGTAAAACATTAATAAGATCCCCTAGGGATCAACTTCGGCCGTAACTTCAACTTGAACAACTTAAGTCCCTGGGAAGATGTAAAGCGATGCTCCAGTCTAATTATAGCACTTTTTTAATTGTTCTGAAAGGATGTCCCTAAGTCTGAAACTTTCTTGCAAAGAATGAGCTTTGTTTTACATTGAACGCAAGTTATACCGAAAGTGGTCTGGTGAATAAAGTCTGCAGGTAGTGGTCGCTCATACCACTCATTGGCAGTATTACCACTAAATTACATAAATAGCTTTTAAACCAAGCGATTTCACGAAAATGGACAGTCTCATAAACATTACAGGCGTTATTTTGCACCAGTAGAGCTATTTCATCTGATCGAAAAGTACGGTACCTAATATTTTATTTCCATTTCCTTACCTCGGATCAGTTGGTATAAATCCTTAGATAGACGCTACCTATACCTACCTATAACAGGACTTTGCTTTTGGCTTATCTGTGATAACTGTTTTTATACTATAACTATTTGAAGTTTTAATTTACATTATTTTAATGTTTGACATGTACTATTTATAATTAAATCTAATTTCTCTGACAAAGAAACCTAGGCATGACCCTGCCACTGGGGTTTTAGAATTTTTAAAAAATTATCTGAGCGTCTGGTCGAAGCGACGCGTGACCCGAGAGCTGGTGAGTATCTGGCGCAGCGCATCAGCATTGCCATACAGCGGGGCAAGGGCAATGCAGCCAGCGCGACGAAGCCAGCGTCTCGGGGACGCTTCCGACTGGTATTGATATGGGTCAGTTGAGCTACCTGTAGATTGTTTGTAACAGTCTGCAGTTAGAACAATTGTTTCAATTGTAAATACATTTATTCACAAAGAAAATTGTACTAGACTATTGTACTATTGTAAATACTAGTTCTAATTTGTTTCTATTATTTGATTGTAATTTTCTTTGTGAATATAATTTAGTAGGTATATCAGTATCAGTTATCTAGTACCCATAACACAATGCTCTGCTTAGCTTGGGGCTAGATAATGCTGTGTGAATTGTCCAGCATTATTTATTTATTATTAATTCATATCATCAGGCTCTGTCATTGAAATAAACTCGAAGAACTTCATAGCTCACCATGACTTCTCCAACTCCCCATCAAATTGATAACAGCCATTACGTTGACGAGAATGTTTATTTGATAGCGCTGTTTACGGTTTCCATAGGAAGTACTCCGTGCTAAGTGCTGCTTCGTTCCGATAAATGATAATGCCTATTGTTTCTTGGTTGATGTGCACTTTGCTTTTTATTATTGCGCTTTGTCAATTTTTTATGGTTCTTTTGGCAGTGGCTAGGAAGATGAGATAAACACATTTTGAAGGGTATTCACAAGGCCAGTAATTGAGGTGGCACACCAGACATACACTTGTTCTACGATTGTAGAGCCAAATTTGAAACGCGACATAGACCGTACCTCAAAAGGAACAACAAAAAAAAACGTCCATGGATTTTCATGAATCATGGCACCCGAGTGTTATTACTCGGGATAAAATTATCTATGACAAAAAAAAACTAAACGAAAATCGGTTCATCCGTTTGGAAGCTACGATGCCACAGATAGGTACACAGATACACAGACAGACACGTTAAACTTATAGCACCCCCCTCTCTTTTTGCGTCGGGGGTTAAAAGATAACCCTTTTTGGATCACTTTGTTGTGCCTCCGTCTGTCTGTCCGTCTGTCAACCCCTTTTCTCAGGAACGCGTGGAGGTATCGAGTTGAAATTAACATTAAATATTCAAGTCCGTAACTTCTTGAAGCCGTGATATAAATAAATCTCCTAAGTCAACGCAATCAAAAGTTACAGCCGCTTATGTACGAATATTTTGAAATTTCAAGTTCTTACGATTATACGGAACCCTTACTCGCACTTGACGTTTTATTTTGTAGACTTTCTATGCTATTTTAAAGGTGTCGGCGACAGCGTCCTCCTAGCTAGTTGATCGGAGTGAGAAAAGCGAACGAAGATCTCGGCGGCGGCAGCTTGGGTGATTACTGCAGAACACTGTCCAACCGTTGATAATCCGATTTGCGTGTAATGTGTTATATTAAACATGTCCGATCTTATGGGATGCTGAATACAGACCCTGATGCCATAACTATGTAATAAACAGATCTATACTGTGTCAGTGCAAGCAAAAACTTTATGTAAACAAAGTTGAACCAAAGAGGTCAATCAGTGAATACTTTATGCAATATTTAATACTAGCTTCTGCCCGCGGCTTCGCACGCGTTGTTTCTATGGAAACGTTTTGAGGTTATTTCTATCCCATGGGAATTGAATTATGGGATAAAAAGTGCCTATGTTTGATTCCCGGATTAGAGTTACCTGTATGCAAAATTTCAGCCCGATCGGTTTAGTAGTTTTGGCGTGAAGAGGTAACAAACATCCATCCATCCGTACATCCATCCATCCAAACTTTCGCATTTATAATATTAGTGTGTTCGTACCATACCAACGTGGAATTCACTATTTAAGGAAAATATTTTTTTGGGATTCAGGAAATTTCAACACCATCCTACTAATATTAAAAAGCCGAAAATTTGTGAAATGTGATTTTTTGTTAACTAGGATCTCCAAAACTGATCAAAATGAATTTTGGCGTGAATTTAGGACATATCTTAATTTAGATAATAGGCTGCTAAATATACCGAAAAAACGCGTGCGAAGCCGCGGGCAGAAGCTAGTGCAGAAGCTAGTACCTACTACTATACGACTATACCACTTCCTACTAATATTATAAAGCTGAAAGTGAAATGTCAATTTTTGGTACCTAAGATCTCAAAAACTACTGAACAGACCAAGATGAAATCAAACGTACATTTAGAACATAGCCTAACTTAGATAATAGGCTACTTACTAAACCGAAAATACGCGTGCGAAGCTGCGGGCAGGAGCTAGTATAGAAATATAGCCTTCGCTCGAGTTATTCATCTAGGCGCTATGTTTACTGTAGGTACACTACTGTACACTTAATGAAACTTTTATATTTTGTGGTATGTGACTACTATAATTTGTACTTAATATGTAAGTGTACCCACCACATATCGCTCTCAGAGAGTAGTTTAGCATTAGGCGCGGCGGCGTGCCCGTAGTGCAACGTTGCGCAGTTGTCACCGGACCCACAGATGCAAGTGTAGGAAACCTGACGACAGCCTCCGACGCGGTAGCAATAGTCTAGGAATATTGACTCGCATTGGTACTCCATGCGCCCTGGTTTTGTGTATAGCATCACCTGAAAGCAGAAATTAATAATAGTTTTACCATAAAAACTTATTTATTAAGAAAGTAAGCGGGTGAACTACGAACCTAGTTGTTGGAAGAACACCAGTAGGTATAGTGGGATAAAAAGTAGCCTATGTTTAATTCCAGGCCTAGAACTACCTGTCTGCAAAGTTTCATCCGTCTATTAGTTTTGGCGTGAAGAGGTAACAAACATCCATCGATCAATACACCTACACATCCAAACTTCGCATTTATAATATTAGTGTGACTAGCTTTTGCCCGAGGCTTCGCACGCGCTTTCCAAGTAACCTATGTCCCACGGGATACCGTTTACCTCCATGCCAAATTTCATGAAGATCCCTTTAGGCTTTGAAAAAGTAACTGACAGAAACTTTCGCCGCGCTTTTATAATATACTAGACGATCGCTTCGCGGTTTCACCCTTGTAGTTAGCTAGCTGAGATAAAATATAGCCTATGTCACTCCCTGAAAAGTAAGCTTCCTAACGGTGAAAGAATTTTTCAAATCGGTCCAATAGTTTCAGAGCCTATTCAATACAAACAAACAATCAAGCCTTTTCTCTTTATAATATTAGTATACTTCTCCCCGCGGCTTCGCACGCGTATTTTCGGTATAATAAGTAGCCTATTAACTAAGTTGGGCTTTTCTTTAAGCGTACGCCAAATTTCATCTTGACCTGTTTAGTAGTTTTGGAGATCATAGGTAACAATCATTTAACAAACTTTTGCCTTGTAATATTAAGTAGGAAGTAGGATAGTAGGAAGTATGGATCTTCGGATTCCAAATTGCCTAAATACTCCGTTAGCGACGCTGCTGCCACCCGAAAGGTTGTCGGAACCACCAGGAAACAAACTCTATTTAACTACTTGACACTAGATGGCGTTGCTTGTTTACGCGAATCTTGCATAATGTCACTTGTTGCAAAATGAGGTCAGTAGGTCACAATAAATTATGTTTTATGCAATCAAGTAAGTTTTACCTGTTTGTGCGCTTCAGAAGACACTTTGCAAACATATCTCATAACCTCTACCTCCTCGGGTGTTTTTATCACGCGCCTGAAACAAAAAAACTTAATAGGCAACCATAACTTAACTATCACTCTCTTGTTACTCGTTAAATAAAGAGACTCGGCGCTATGATAAGTGTATCTACAAATAAAACTTGTGAAATGTGCTGGTAACTTAGTGGGGCCAAATCCGTCGAGGGTATACGCTTTTGAGATAGGTTCCAGAGGGCGGTAAAATCAATCAATTAAATGAAGTGGATCTCATAAGAAAGGTATAGGTTACTTACATTTAAAAATTGTTTGTTTTTTTTCTAGCGTGTTCTTATAGTTTTTTTAATATATACTAACCATCTAACATGAGCTCTCACTGGGCAAAGATCGCATGACATCGTAGTTCGTCGTCAAATCGTCACCAAAGCGAACTCGCTTCGGCTGCTTTTTGCTCTGAAATACAAAATCTTCCTATACCTACCTAATAAATTCAATAACCAAAATAATTACAGAATATTCTTTGATATTTATGCGCCAATACGTACCCACCAAAATATTTTTTATCTTGCTAATTTCTGACGCAGCCTTAACTTTTCTTCGATAATCGTAAGTTTTCCAAATCTGTATTTTCTTAGTTTCTTCAAAATTGATGTCATGACAGTAATAACTAAGCAGCCTGTCACTATCTATTCTAAGGCCTACTTGTGCCGTTCGAGTTAAATAAATAACTCGAGGCTTACTAACTCGGTGTGAATGTTTTGAATTTTCAGCTCACAGTTTATATTGCACCCAGAGTCAACTAACCCGAGGTTAATGTCATGTTCATTCATTCTTTTTACATCCGGCCAAACATAGTAGGACTAATGCTGAATGGTTGAAGTGTACTGCTCTCTCTCTCACTCTACAGTAATTTGAATATTTAACACAAGGTCAACTTCTTACTCTTGGTGGTACAAGACGTAATTCGAATTTAACTCCAAAGTAGTATTTAGCTCCGTGTTAACCTAGCCTGGCGCAAGTGGGCCTTAATGTGTCAAGAACGATGAGTACCTAATGGCGATCATCAGATTTACAGAATTAAAAAAAGAATGGCGGTTGGATTCGGGTGATGTTATTAAAAGAATAATTCGTTGGTAAGATTTGAAAACCCTCACATTTTGCTTACCCTCGTGGAATGAATTAGCTTTTACGTAGTTTTCTCGAAACGGTGTAGACAAGACTACTAATCTGGAAAATCTTGCAGATATTAAAGCTGCTTGCTGTTCTCAAATTGTTATCTTTGCATAAGCGCGCCGCAAAAATAAATTGTGTATTCCAAGAACCAGCTCCTTCATATAATGAAATAATTTTATTGAAATACCTTGTTTATGCAACATCATAATAATTATATTCAGGATTGCATGGGCAAATAAATATTAGTCCATGCAGGGTTGTTTATAAGATATGATAAGACGCCTTTTGAATAAAAGTTTTTGATTGTTTTTAAGCAAGTGTTCTTCAAATAGAAAACTAATTTAATTGATAGATGACACTAGTCCCATGGGAGTTGGGGAGGCCCATTGTGTGGGACGCTACATGCGTCGACACACTTGCGCCTTCCCATCTTCCGAGGACATCCGTGAGGGCGGGTGCGGCGGCAGATTTGGCCGAAGATCTCAAGAGGAGCAAATATGCAGGTCTCGACAGAGCCTACACATTTGCTCCCCTTGGAGTCGAGACCCTAGGTCCGTGGGGTACCGAGGCTCTTCGGGTTTTCAAAAAACTATCTGAGCGTCTGGTCGAAGCGACGCGTGACCCGAGAGCTGGTGAATATCTGGCACAGCGTATCAGCATTGCCATACAGCGTGGCAATGCAGCCAGCGTCTTGGGGACGCTTCCGACTGGTGTTGATATGGATCAGTTGAGCTATCTGTAGACTGTTTGCAACAGTCGGCAGTTAGCTCAATTGTTTCAATTGTAAATACTAGTATAATTTTCTTTGTGAATAAATTCTATATTGGTCTAATGAAAAAAAAAAAAGATTATGTTTGACATTTGGAATGTAATTATTTGTAAAAACCCATAAAATTATTATAAAATAATAATTTTATGGGTTTTATTGATAGAAGTTTTTATTTATAGTCAATGTTAACCGACAAAGCTGCTGTCCGAGTGCTACTGACTACTAGAAAATGTACCCAATCGTTCAAATAATTAGACGATCTCTGTGGTGCAGCGGGCGAAGGTCCGCCTGCGACGCAGGTTGCGGGTTCAATTCCCGCTTGTTCAGGGTGTTCTGGATGTTTTCTATTTATAATAAAAAATATCTATCTATGTAGTGTATTGTATTATGTCTATCAGTAATCTAGTAATCTGTAAATAGTCCGAGTTAAAAATGCTCGCCCAGTAACACAGTCACCGTAGCCGAAATCGGTTGGGATACATCATCATCATCATCATCAGTAATCTAGTACCCATAACACAAGCTCTGCTTAGCTTGAGGCTAGATAATGCTGTGTGAATTGTTCAGCATTATTTATATTTTTTTAAATAATTTCCACTTAATAATAAAGAAATTAAAACAAAACAACAAATCTAAACCATCTGTTGGGGAACTCGGGTCTTAATCGATGACAGCTCTTGATCAGCCGACTCTCAACCTCCAACAAGGCATTTGACTCCACAATACTTCTTAGATGGTCTAACATCTAGGCATTGATGAGATTCGACTGGAATACCTACCGTACCCGCATGCTCGATTGAGCCATGTAATTTGCCTTGCAAATTGAAACTTCCGCTGCAGACTGCCCCTTAAACCAACATTGACCAACACAATTACACTATGGGTTCTCCAAACAGGAGTAATTTCAAGATAGCCACAACGTCACGAACAGATGTAGGTGGCTCTAGGGACAGGAGGGGTCAGGGGGAAAGGGGGGTAAGACAAGGGTTTCATTAATTTACGGAAACAAATAAATTTAGGGTAAACAGATAGCTGTAGTCTCTATTGTTTTATTGTTTGGTCGCTTTGTGCTTGGTTCGTAAATAGCGTGGGTACCATGAACTACCCTGTCAATCTATCAAGGCGCTCTTCTCAAGGAAACGGTTTTAAAAGATCACTCTAACACGTAGTACGTTATTTTATGGATATTCTGTACTTTGATTTAGTAGAGATCTTTTGTCGTTCAGATTTTATAGCCGACTCCAAAAAGGAGGGGTCTCTATTCGGCTGTATTTCTTTTTAGAAACTTACAAGCTTTTCCTAGATAAGTAAACGTAACATAATCTCGTAGGTTCTTCGAGGGATTTTCTAAGAAGATATGACATTTAAATTGGTTAATAAATAAATAGTAGGTACTTCTGTATTCCTAGATCCTAACCAAATTTCAATTATTGCCTAATCTGTTAAGCTTTTAACTCTTGAAAAGCTAATAAACAGATTACAGACAGACGGTTACTTTCACATCACACTCACACTAACATTATAAACGCAAAAGTTTGGATGTTTAGATGTCTTCACGCCACAACTACTGAAATGGACGGGATGAAATTTTCCTGAGGCATATTATAGAATTGACTAACATATTATAGGCTACTTTTTTATTCACAAAGAAAATTACAATGAAATTAAAGAAATAAATTACTAGACGTAGTATTTACAATTGAAAAAAATTGAGCTAACTGCAGACAATCTACAGGTAGCTCAACTGATCCATACATTATAATATAAGTATAGGCTACTTTTATCGCGAAAGATCGCGTGTGAAACCGGGCAGAAGCTAGTATTCAATATTAGTATAGATACTCAAGTTGGAGCCTCGCTAATGTCAGTAAAGGCGAATAAATCCGAAGGTTTCGGAACCACTCCTAATTTGCTGGTATTTAGCAGTGGCTGTCACACGGCACCTGTGATTTACCGCCTCCGATACAAACATCCTGTTCTCGGAACAATAAATAAAACTTGCTCGAGCAATTACCGCCTTTCCTGAATCCCACACACACCTACGAGACACGCCCAAAACTCTTTGTCACTGGTTGCTATTACAATTCCTACCAGAAAAGTAATACCTAGAGACTTCTCTTTTTATTCTTTCAATGACTATTGCTTGAAGCTATAATGCAATACCTACTACATAACTACCTAGTATAGTATACCTAGTGTACCCAAAGATTGTATACCATAGGATCTTTGTAGTATACCCTTGTACCTCTCAAACTCTACTCACTAATTTCATTTACTTTTACCACAGATAATATTTTACGAAAATGTCAACCGTATTAACCAAGTAAGAGAAACTCTAGTCTTTCACCTTTCCACTTCAAACTCGCATTTTACTTCGTACTTTGAGATTTTTCTTTTCTTTTTATTCCTTACTAAAGTTTAACTCTATTCAGAACATTTCTTCCAGAACTTCCTTCGCGCGCGATTATATCGCTCGATAAAAGCACATGAGCTCTTTTTCTCCCCTCTTTGGACTCGCCGCGTAACACCCGCCCATAGAAAGTATCCCTTAGCAGTGTTACCAGCACATTACCTACAGCCGTAGGTGGGAGCTCCATTACCCGTTCTCCTAATTAAACGTTATTATGCCCTTAATGGCATCTTCACACTCAACTACAAACTAGGGCCGCCGCCGTAACGTTCAAGGTTGGATAATAAACTAGTGAGTGCCCTTAGGTTTGGTTAATGGGCAGCTGGTGATAAAAACACTCGTTTGACATTGTTTTACAGTTTACCTATTACAATATCTGAGCTGTAAATCTATTTTGTGGTCAAAAAGGTTTAAAGATTTCTTACTACTAGGGGCTAGATGATTAAGTGTGGAGTATCCAGCGTTGACTTCCTCTGCTTCGAAATAATTTAAAAAATATTGCTCGCACAAGGATACATTTCATTATTATTAGACACACACATAGGTACTAAGAAAATTATACTAGTATTTACAATTGAAACAATTGAGCTAACTGCTGACTGTTGCAAACAGTCTACAGATAGCTCAACCGATCTATATTATTAGTACTATTAAACGGGTTTTTATCTCGTTTCATTACCTATTTTTCCCGGTGACCTTTCTACAGGTTTCCACACCGTAGTGGTCACGGTATGAGTACCTACTGAAGCCAACGCCACTGGATCGATTTCCATCAATTTACTAACGTTTGTTTATTTCAACAAGATTAGATTTTACGACAATAAAGCAACTGTCATTGAGTGTAAATGATAAATCGTTTACTTATCTTCTTCTTACCAAATTAAGTTCACAAGATCAAAAATAGATGGCGTTTGACATTAATTGCCGCTCAAATCAGCAGAAAGGGGATCAAACGATCTGGGGCCCAATTCTGCTAACCGATCGCTTTACTATGACAATAGTATCGTCACAGAATCGTCAAGTATAATCCGTAGATGAAAGGAACTCTATTCTACTCTGAGTGTGGTTCTATTCTCATTCTTTTATTCTAAACTAGCTTCTGCCCGCGGCTTCGCACGCGTTGTTTGTATGGAAACGTTTTGAGGTTATTTCTATCCCATGGGAACTGATTTATGGGGTAAAAAGTCGCTTATGTTTGATTCCACGGTTAGATTTACCTGTATAAAAAATTTCAGCCTGATCCGTTCAGTAGTTTTGGCGTGAAGAGGTAACAAACATCCATCCATCCAAACTTTCGCATTAGTGTGAAGTATCAAGATTGTTTTAACCTATGACGCGCGTCCCTTCCATCTGTACTCTTTTACCTCGTAAGTAGAATGACAAAATGTGTCATTCTGGAATATCTGGGATACCATTGTCATAGTGAAGCGATTGGTTTAGCAGATTAGTGCCCCTGGCGTTTGATCCCCACAACCAACATTAATGATTTATATCAGTCCGTCTGTCGCGAGCCCTAAGAGCCGAATTGAAGCCAGCAATCAATTTCCAGTCCCGTCACAAAATTCAAATAAAGTGCGAAATGTTGTCGTTAACGCGATCTCAAATTTTCCCGAATTGGAGTCCCGAAACGACGTCATTCACTTAAAAAGTTTCAATCTGTACGGGAATCGAATACGAAATTTGAAGTTGGATGTTATTAAAGTCCAATACTGACTAGACAAGGCAATGAAAGGAAAACGCAGAAGTTCTATGAAATTACCTTGTTGTGATCATTCCACAATAGTTCCGTCTGAGCAGATGTTCATTCATCGCGAGAAACAAAAGGATACCAAGATTCTTTTCTATTAACAGCGCTGAATAGTTTTTATCTAAGACAAAGGCAAAAGCAGTGCTCAGAATACGAAAATGAAATGAAAAGCATTGCCATTCAACGTACAATGCTGCTACCAGTATTCTGGGCAGTCTGCCTTCAGGTGACGGCTTATAATGTAAGGAAATTGAAGTAAGTGTAAAGACTAATTTGTTGTAATGAGGATCCGTAACGTTGGTCTCTCAAAACTGAGTCTATTTGGTTCTGTAATTTTTTTCGTAAACTTATAGTTTCGGAGTAAATCACTAAAAACGGATATCTGCCTACAGTTAACGGGCGGCGACCGAGCGAGTGACGTCACACGCACCCGCGGTGGTCACTCAGTGAACTTCGCTAGTAATTTGATCATAACTTCGTCAATTTTTGTCGTAAAACAAAAATTTTTGCAGTGTATATTATGGATTTCTTAACTCTATAGATCTGCATTCTCAACTAAAAACGTTACGGATCCTCATTGAGTCTCTGATGTGAAATAAATAAATCTAGTAGTACCCGTAAAACATAAACGTGTCAGGAATAAAAATATATAAATAAAAATTTATAATAGGGATACTCTGTAAGCCCCCTGTACCCGCAAAACTACATTTGTACTTAATAATGTAAATGTACATTATTAATTAGATCTTTTCAAGATCGTAACGTAAGAAGACTTAGAAAATAAAGTCAAGTCTATCAAGACCGTAAGTCTGATATAATTTGACTAAGTAGCGATGAAGGAGACGGGCTGGATTAAGATAAATAAGTATATTGAAAAGGCAACAGGGGGTGAATACCGATGAGCAAAGGAAGCAGAGTCAACTGGAAGTTTCGCGGCATAATCTCCGGCTTATTGAGTTTAGAAACAAAGTTAATTTACTGTTGGATATGTTAAATTAAAGAGATAAGCAAAATACTTGGAACAATAACGTAATATGAACATTATATACGAAGATATATACACTTCTTTTAAAATTGAAAGCGAGGAATGTAACATTCGGGTAAAACCCTTAGGGGGTTATTAATTGAAGTCGTATGTAATTCTTTTTAAATAAATAAAAACAAAAATAATCGTTGTATTGAATTTTGACTTAGACGGGCGACGTCATTACTTCAGAAACATTTGTTTTGAAAAACAGAGGCGAAATAAAGCATGAGACGAGATAAGAAGACTGACGAAATGCAGAAAGGGAAGTCATAGGAAAGTGGCGTGATAGAGAGGAGAAATAGCGAAAGTGACAAGTGATCAACGCAACCATTTAATTACCTCTAATTGCCTACTCATTTATTATTTGGTTATGGTTTATCTCAAAGAGGTATTATAGCTACTAAAGGTTTATCTACAGACAAAGGTTAATCTACAAACGATTATAATTTCCCACATGTTACAATGTAATTTCCGATACCAAAGTCAAATGGTAGCAAATTTTTATCTGATACAGAATCTAATCTGACCATTTTCTTTTCAGGTACCTACCGAGATAAGATAAAGTACAAACACGCGTACAAGGACGATACCAAAATGAATATTACATTATGATAATAACTTCAAACACGAAGATGAGATAACAAGATCTTCCAATCGCGTTACATTGTGAACTGAAAATACAGGCTGAAATAACATTTGTGCTGGAAATAATTATGGAAATTCCCACGAGTGATGGTGATGCTGATAAGCAAGTGTGTGAAAGAAAATTGTGAAGAAGAAAAACATGGAGTATTTATTGAAGTGAAAATATAGTTCAGATAGTTTAAGTGAAATTCTAGTGAAAATATTAAGTGAACTTGGTATCTCTTTGACTATAGAGATATCAGTGCTAAAATCCACAAAATGAACTGAAAATTGAGGTGACACGCGAGTGCTGAGTGTACAGGAGTGGTGCCATAGCATGCCCTTGTGATACCCAACCATGGGTTGTAAGCTAGGCAAGCTAGCTGCCTCAGAGCGGAGGGCACCTAACCCCCCCGCGCTGTCAGATGGCCCTCCCCCCGCTACGGACCCTAGGCTACCCCTCACGGCGAAGCAGAAATACTCTATGCTCGCGTCATGGAAGGGAATATCGAGAGCCATGGAGAAGACTGGAATCTGTATGTTTGTCAAGTGAGTAATATTTGAATTTCGAATTAGGTTAGGTCGTCAAACATGATGCTTTGTGTTGTACAATGCATCATTGGAGACAAATGCGTTCCTTTGTTGTGTGTAGCCTGATAAGAATGAGATGTCAAAATACGTAGTGGATTTTAACTTTGCATTTATATGTAGTTTCACCTTTATGAAATGGGATCATATACATGTCGCCGCCGGATCGTATAATCAGCCCGTTTGTAGAATGGCTAGGTATTCTACAAACGGGTTTAAAAGGGTTTACAAAACGAACGCAGATTTTTAGGAACACCTAGTTAATTTCATTCAACGAGATTGCTTTATTTATTATTTTATTTAATGGTGCCATTTTGTACACCATCTAGCCATTCTACAAACGGGCTGATCCTACAATCCGGCGGCCAGATACATTATAATGCGATTTGTAGACGTGATTTTAGAAACAAAGTAATTTAAGAAGTCTATTTACGGAATTTCTAACATGAGTTCTCACAGATACCTAGATAGATGGATACCATTTACACAAATATACCCAGAATAGCAACGCAAACTGGAATAGTTTGCGAGGGCAAAATAAACAATCAATTGTAGTTATTCCTAAACATACTAATTAATAACTTTGGTTATTCTGAAGAGTGTAGCTATTATTCTCCCAGTCAGCCGGAATAACCAAATAGATAGAAACAAAACAATGTCTGGTCAATCCAATTTCTCTGTTTGTTCAGTTCAGCGGGTACCTACTAAAGTATTCTATTTCTGTTTGTATCCTATTCCTAGGACATTATCGTTACGCACCCAGGGCAGTCGCAGGCGTACGATATTCTATAAAACATAGAACCTTATTTACTCTGAGCAGAGAACAAGAACATTCAATAAGTACAGAATTATTTTGTGATTATACAGGATTATTGGTTATTCGCTGACACCTCGTGACGTGAACCGCGAGTTCGGCCAGTCCCCATGAACTCGTTTGGGAAGATGAGGTGAGGATGAGGTCATTATTCTTAAATTTGGTATTGGTAGTCGGTAGAGTTATTGAATGGAGGGGGGCTCCATTCAATAACTCTTCTTTAAACATTATTTATCTATACTATACTCGTATATTAAAATAAAGAGGAAAGATTTGTATTTTTGAATTTTTGTATGTAACAAATTTGTTTTTGTAATTTGACGACCTCTGTGGCGCGGTGGGCGAAGGTCCGCCTGCGACGCAGGAGGTTGCGGGTTCGATTCCCGCCTCGGGACAAATATTTGTACGATCTGCAGATATTTGTTCAGGGTGTTCTGGTCGTTTTCTATGTATAATAAAAAATATCTATCTATGTACTCGTATATTATTATGTATATCAGTTATCTAGTACCCATAACACAAGCACTGCTTACCTTGGGGCTAGATAATGCTGTGTGAATTGTCCAGCATTATTTATTTATTTATTTAAATAAACTCAGAAACTCCTGGGCCGATTTCAAAAATTCTTTCATCGTTAGAATGCTTTGTTATCCCTGAGTAGCATAGATTATATTTATTACTTGAAAAAATTAGGGATCCTTACTAAAATTTCAATAATGTAACCCAAGGTGTAAAAAAATTAGCCATAAATTGTCTATCATCGCATGCGCTGCGGAAACTATTGATGATAGAACAAAAAAATATGAGACAATATTATAGAACATATCAATATCTACATAAAATCTCACAATGCCATCTGTGCTACTATTGTAGTTATGTCACTATAACTACTTTTTCATGTATAAAAAGTTGTAAAAATGCCGACCAAAATCTGACCATGTTATCCATACCTTTTTATTAATCCTTATCCAAATGAATCATTTTTATTTAAAGCTGTTTGAATACCTGTAGAATACTTTTTGAATTATTCAAATCGGACATTTCATTCAAAAGATATTACGAATTTAAAAATGTCAGTCCACACAAAATACTATTAGAAAAATAAACGCCACCGCGTCGCCGCCGCCGCCGCCGCGCCGTTCAGCGCAGCGGGCAAGGGCAGGTAGCAACACACGCGGGCAACTATAGAACGGCAGACCGACACGACCGGTGAGAGGTCAAGTGCAGAACCAACTTCAAGTGCTTTCCGAGGCACGGGGGCGTGCCTCGGAAAGCACAATAAGACGTCTAACATCGTCAACTTCCTAAGTCCGGGCTGCTACTGTGAATATTTATTGCTAGAAAAGACCCAATGATACAAATCTTGTCCCGACCCGGGATTCGAACTCATTATCAGCGGTTGAAAACGCGACCGCTAGACCCGTTGGTTAGTCGTATAAATGTATAAAATGTCCTGAATAAAGATATTTTTAATCTACGTTTATCCCAAAATATTTAAAAATAGATGTCCACCCGTGCAAAGCCGGGACGGGCCGCAAGTTTTTAAATAAACTTAAAAACGGCTCTGCCCTGAAGTAACATCGGGTGTGGGAGTGGAAAATCGGTCTTTGGATTTCGGACAATCGCATTTTTACTAGAGGTGATTTACAAAAAAAAAATAGCTATATATGGCGTCTTCACTAACGTGTTCGTGATGATGGACAGAACTTGCTCTTCACGCAGTGTCAGTGAGTTACAAATAACCCTGTATAAATTCTTAGAACATTCAGAATATCTTATAGGAATACTAATTATAAGTACGCTTCGAAATTGTGTTCACCGAGTTGGAGTTCAAATGTCGTCGTGTCGACAATGAATACAATAATTTATAGACCCGATAGCTAAAATAAGTCAACTTATGGCTAAAATATGGCCGATAAAATAATGTATACTATGCCAAGTTCCAATACACATCCCAGACAGCCTCATACGTTAGGCTACGTGCACACTGAACGGATACCAGCGTTACAGGTAGTCGTCGACTGTTCGCGGCATGCGATTGCGATTACGGTTGATCAACTAATACGGTGGGCGCCGCCGCACCGCTTTTAGCGACCAGAGCGGTTGGTCGGCCGGTAAAAACTATTTTCTCGTGCATATTTTTGATTGCGACCAACCGGACGGCTGACTGCGTTCCGGCTAATCGCAAAGTGAGGAGGGTACCTTAGGTACTGAGAAAATAACATCAAAAGAGAAAATAATCTAGGCTGAAAGGACCTAATTAATTGGACTCTTACATGGGTCCACTAACTAATGAAAAAGCTTTTCAAAATACAAGAGAAATGTAAACTTCAATGAAAAACTTATTCAAAAGACATTTAAACAGAAACTCATATCTACAAAGACCTATAGTAATGCCATAGTGGTCTGATGTCAAACTTTAGAAGACCTAGAGACTCTAGTATGGAAGCCATCATACAAGAAGTTGACTCTAGTATGTGTATGACAATACCAAAACGGAACAAAAATTCAAGAACGTGACGGTTTCTAACGCTTTGGCACTTGTCAAATAGTCATTATTGAGATACTATTAGATCGCCGCCGTCCTACTGCGTAAAGTAGATAAAGTAACAACTACAAAATACCTAGGAATAATGATTGATCAACGACTTTCCTGGCATGATCACATCGAACTTTTGATGAAAAGGCTTCGTAAACTAATCTGGATTTTCAAAATATTACGTCACGTCGCAACAAAAAAACTAATAAACCAAATCTATACATCATTGGCCCAATCAATTCAAAATTACTGTATACCAATCTGGGGAGGAGCTACTAAAACAAAGTTCTTAGAACTTGAAAGAACACAGAGGTCTCTATTAAAAGTCATGTATTTCAAGCCCTTCCGATACTCTACGAATGTGCTCTACCGCGATGCCGGTCTACTATCAGTCAGGAAACTCTACATCATAAGCGCCGTTTTGAGGCTACATAGATCACTTGAGTATGACCCCAAAAAGCTTAATAAGCGAAGAAGTGAACAAGTAGCTCCTAAAATTTCTACTCGGTCCCAGTTTGCGTCGCGACAGTATGTCAAGCAATCTGCCTTCCTCTACAACGCAATAAACAAAACCTTAAAAATCTACCCTATGAATAATTATGAATGCAAAAAATCCCTAAATAAATGGCTTTTAACTTTAAACTACGAGGAAACTGAAAAGCTCTTGGAATATGTTTCGTAATATATAAACAAACTCAACACGCTAGATCCTCACACTTGCACACAACACACACATGCACACAACACAAATACACCTACAGACGTGCACAGAACACTAACACACACATACACTGACACACACAACCACAGGCACACACCATACAATCACATGCTAGCAAACTATTGTAAAGCATTATTCTCTGTTTAATATTAATCTCTATCTTTCAAAAACGCACCTTCCAATATAACTGTATATTACGGAAGAGCGGAACCCTCTAACACAGGTATCTCTATACTTAAAAGAGGGTTCCAAACCCATGCTATGTAAATTAATTTAAGTTTACTTAATAAATATTTGTATTTGTATTTGTATTTGTAAAGTAGTTGATGTTTTTTGTGAGTGGACCGTACTTCTTTGCTAGGCTGGAACAGGAAGGATAGCCGAATGAAAGAGTCGAGACAATTGTACGGACCGTTGCAAGGACTGTGTAATGTGTTTGCGGCGCGGGTGTTCGTTATTCCTCTCTGTATCTGGTCGGGACGCTGCTGCAAGGCGTTTAATGTATGGAAGGAAATTCAAAATTCGAACAAAGTGTACGTTCACAAAGCAGTCCGTTTTACATACCCGTTTTATCGTATACGTTTCCTTTCGGTAACAATAACACATGCCGGTTTAAATTAACATAAAAACAGATCGAATATTAAAAAAACTCGGATTCTAACCTACCTGCATTGTGTTATGCAGGGGATTACTTAATTCTGACGTATACATAGTTGTATGAGGAAGTTCACACACTTTACTGGATCTGGAATGCTGTCATGTGTGTGAACTCGCTCATATAAATCCATCATCGCTGAATAAAAACGTATACAATATAAAACTTATGAACAAAAAAATTAAACCTAAAATTAAATAAAAAGGTTTATTTTTCGCTATAAAGTTTTTTCAGCAGTTTCATTTTTTTGTTAATAATGTTTTATTTTATATTTTTTTGCGGCTCTAATCTACTTATATACATGCTTAGTTTTTGATTACTTTTAAAATAGCTACCTGCCTTACTTTAGCTATTAACTGTTATGTACATAATCCTAGTTTAATAAATTACAAAAATATATAATTTATGGTTAAAGAATTTTATTTAAGTACGTAGGTACTTATAAAATATAAAATTCTTATTTTGTCACCCTATTTTGTAGGGTAAATTTTTTTTTCCACATTTATATGGTACCAACTTCAGGATATACCCTATCCAATAAAAAATATATTTTCAAAATCGGACTACTCTGTAAAAAGTTAAGCGTGGTCATACATAAAAAAATATATACGCTTCGACTTGAGCTTGAGAACCTCCTCCGTTTTTCGTCGGTTGAAAACGGGCCTGTAAAACGGACTGCTGTGTGAACATACCCTAAGAGTACGAAACTCATACTAAGAGTACTGTTCCCATCTAATCAGAAGCGAGCCATTATCTCTGATCTAGTGCAGACAGTGTATCTTGTCTACGGCTAGATAATCCCTGTGTCCTTAGACGCAAAGCTACAAGTCAGATAGTTACGTTGATAAATTGCTTTACCGCGTACCCGGCTGCTGGCGCGATGTGCCATCATTACGAGATAGCACTGGTTGTCTATCATGCAAACTGGATGCTTTGTTTGAGTGTGCAAATATGAATACAAAAAAGTTTTCGTGAGCTCGTTAGACTATAACTTGTACCTCGCTTACACGTACACATAATAATTAGTCAAATTAAAATTAACTTAATTAACATTTGGGGACGCTTCCAACTGGTATTGATATGGATCAGTTGAGCTACCTGTAGATTGTTTGCAACAGTTAGCAGTTTTCTCAATTGTTTCAATTGTAAATACTAGTTCTAATTTATTTCTATTATTTGATTGTAATTATCTTCGTGAATAAAGATGTTACTTGCATAAATCATTTTTTTTTGCACATGGAAAATGCCCAGTACACCCGGAATAAATAGGGAGGAGTTATCTGAGCATTATTCTAGAGATAACCAGAATTACTACAGAGATCCCGACGTTATTCTGTACGACAAAAGAGTCGTATCTCACTTCGTAAAATGAAGCTAAAGGGTAAACACACCCGCAGGAGTATGTTGGTTCCACTGAAAGCTTCATAAAATAATGTTATCGCGTGAACAACAGATTTGCATGAGCGTTTTATTAAAACACAACGCAAACGTTTGGTCACGAACTCAAATGAACTCATGGAATATCGTAGGTACTCAAGTTAAATAAACACACGGACTTATTAACATTGTTGACTTTTACGAATATATTTACGAACAGTTGATAACGCGCGCTCGTCGCGACCCTGAAGATCTCCCTCGTTAAGGGATTAAACGTTGGTGTTCTTCCAACACAAATAAGGTTCGTAGCTAACCCGCTACATCCGTAATGAAGTAAATCAACATGTAGCAGACACTACAAAATTCATTTGAAGATGCACTAGTTTCAATGTGATGTTAACTTAAAATTATTTTGGCGTAGAGAAGAGTTTGTCACAGTATTACGTTGCTTTGTAAGATTTGATTCACTTAAGTTAGCTACTAACATGTACCGGTACCGGGGAAATGATAGCTCCAACCCTTATAATTTTAGGTTAGCATGAATACTTAATACGGAAGATAGAAATCACGTATAACAAAAAACATTACGTATTGCAAGTCGACATTATATTAAAGGACTTTAGGTGAACTAGATTTTCGGCCTAACAAAAAGAGCGCCAAGGCCAACAAAAACAAATGTAGAACCGTATAGGAGACCAGAAGAGTAAATAAATAAATTTAGTTCCTCATAATTTATCAAAATCGCTTTAGCCGTTTTATTGCTTGGAAGTAATGAAGAGTGTCCGCCCGAAACACTCGAAAAACATAAGTCAGTCAAAATACGTCATCGTCATCAGCCTATTCACTAGTCCACGGCTGGACATAGGCCTCCCCTAATGAGCGCATTAGCGCCCTGTGTTCAGCTCACCGCATCCCGCATCTACCCTGCATTTACAAAAATGAATAAGTTAGAAATCTACCAGTGTCTTCGTTGCCTTCACTTTTTCTCAAGCCCTATAATGGCCGGTGCATTTATTAAATTTAAAATTGCCAGCAGCTCTCCTATTAAAGTTCTATCTCGAGGGAACTGCAGGGTGCGAGTTAATGCAGCGGATAAAAATTATATAATTGGAAAGCTGTACTACTTGTAATCGAGCTGAGATTACTTTAAAGAATATTTTCACACTAATATTATAAATAAGAATGTTTTGTTCTTTGCATCGATAGATGGATGGATGTTTGTTATCTCATTACGCCAAAACTGCTGAACGGATTGGACTGAAATTTTGAATATAGGTATTTCTAGGCCTCGAATAAAACATACACTACTTTATCGCATAAAACAGTTAGGTATTTTTTAAATTTATTCAAATTCAGTTACCATGGGATAGAAAATAAAATAACCTTTAACGTTTCCATAGAACAACTCGTGATAAATCATCATCATCATCATCAGCTGTTAGTCCACTGCTGGACATAGGCCTCCTCTAATGAGCGCCATAGCGGCCTGTCTTCGTCTTCCTTCTTTCTGCGTGCGAAGCCGCGGGCATAAACTAGTGGTTTATAGAAGCTTGTTTCCTTTGCCTGTGGACTTATCTGGGTTTTGTTTGTAGGGGATTGTAAGTATGTGTATTTAACACTACACCTGAAAATTGTTTTCAGTGAAAATATCCCTATATCGTCGCCGTAGAGCGAAAAGTCACTAACTCGCTATTTGGCCCAAATCGAGTTAGATGTGCCATCAAAATCCCCGATTTTTTCTGCATTTTACAGTCTGACAACCGTATCCCTAGCTATCACGGTTTTCATTTTAGGTTGTGCAAAAAATTCACTAACTCTACATTTGGCTTACAGCATTTTAGTCGAAAACCAACTAAGTAGGCTTAGATACTTTTTTCCTACTTGAAAGAATTGCAAAATATAAACCTAAGTCGGGTTGGTTACTTTCTTTTCTAAAATAATAACTTGTTGCTAGGACCCAGTCTAGTCGAGAAATAACTAAATATACTTGATCAGTTATGTGGTAGCAGGTTTGATACACAACTTGAAAGCGAAAACTAACCAAGTCGACTTAGTGTCTTCTAGATCGCTATTTGCGATAATTGTACTTCATAATTTTAAAGCAAGAAATCATTTAACATGTTAAGTTAGTTTTCGCCCCAAAATTTTGACTACAAAGTTTGGTTTTGAATGATAGCTAAAGTGTTTTGTTGATTTATTAAAGCCAAACTTTCGTACGTCTGTGTTAGGATAGACAATTAAACGTGCAATTTAGTTACTTTTACGCTCTTGATTTTGCTTACTCGGTGGCTAGTGACTTATATAAGGCCCTAGCCACCTGTCCAAAACGTCTTCGCTGGTTCATCAACATCGTTAGTCTACTGCTGGACATAGGCCTTCCCTTAATGAGCGCCATAGCACCGTGTCTTCAGTTTGCCGCGTCCGACATCTGACTGCAGTCTTTGGCAGGCCGTCTCCACCTGGGTGTAGGGCGTCCTACACTATGTTTGCCGAGTCCCGGTCTCCTCTCAAGAACACGGTTGTTGGTTTTTGCGAGATACGGCCGGCACGCTACCACTTTAGCATGCTTATTCTAAGAGCTATGTCGATAACTTTGATTCCCTGTCGGATGTATTCGTTACGAGTCCTATCCCTTAGAACAGCTCCGAGCATTACTCTTTTCATAGCTCGTTGAGCGACTTTGAACTGGTGGATCAGCCCTAAGGTGAGTGTCCACGTCTCAGCTCCGTAGGTCATGACGGGTAAGACGCACTGATTGAAAACATTCGTTTTCAAGCATTGCAGTATGGATGAATCTTTTTTTCTTTATTTATTTTAAAGGAGTTTTGTCAACATGACCATGTCACTCCCGTAAAGAATGGATGACTCGGCGAGGACTCAGCGTAGTTCGCTGTGTGGTGCCGGCTTAGAATTTGCACCACCCCAACTCTTCCGAGGGTGTCGTAAGAGGCGACTAAGGGATATACACCGGGGGCGGGCAGCAGCGCCCCTGCAGAACAATTCTACCACCGAACTGCGATCCCCAACCCGCATGCCCAGAATGGGGATTATGGACATAACCCTCCATGTGATAAAAACCAATAAGGCGCTTATCAGGGGGAGGCCTGCGTCCAGTAGTGGACCACTACAGGCTGTTGTTGCCTTCTCAAGTAGTCCAGCAGTTTAAATAATATAAAGGAATGTTTCCTTTCAGTAAAATTTGAATATTTCGGGTAGCTGCCCTCCGTCCAGGTAATGTTCGTTTGGTCGTCACACTGAAATGTATTTCAGAGGCCAAGAAAAACAAAACCCTTTCATATCTGTTCGTCATCTGAACTGGACCATTCCCCGTTATCTTCATTCATTGTACGAGTACTCTCTACTTTACAGCTACACACAAAGATGTTGCAGAAAAGCTGCTGGTGCCCGATGCCACTATAAGACCGTATTGTGAAAGCTTACTCAGTCATCGGTCTATGTTTGAGAAGCGATTATGCCATGGAAAAGCGATAATCATGATCAAAAATTACGACATTCACAATGTTAAGACTCACTGGACCAGAATGCTATCATTAATCATTTGAATAGGATTTCAATATTTAAAATCTTAACAATACGTCGAAAACATTAATTTACTTATAACTTGTTGTGAATGCGTTTTTTTTTGTATTTTTCAAGGAAGTATGACAACTGCATTTGATTATTTATCATTTTCTTATTGATTACCTGATTCGAGAAATAGAAATTATATAAAATTAAGCAGATAAGAGCGTTAGAAAAATTACTTAAACACTAAATAAACTTATCCAAACACGGGTGAAAAGTCAGTTGGTGACTTTTAACAAATCATTGTCTCACAAAGTTAGTACAAGATTTGAGGGCGAAAAGTAACTAAGTCAGGTTTTTTTTCATTTTCCCTGAAAATATCAGTCATTCATTGACTGTAGTGAATTGACCTTAAGAGCTTTTATATTTCCTAACATATGAGACCATAAAATTAGAAATATCCCATACCGAAAAAAAGTTATGATTTTATTTTGTTTTTCAAAACTTTAAACCTTCATAACTCAAAACACCAAATGACCTACTTAGTGACTTTTCGCTCTACGGCGACGATATGTTTCATGTAGATAGTTCAAGTCTGACAACCTGATATTAATCTTCAAGGTCATATGACCTGATGAAATGAAATCAATTTATTTATTGCACAAAAAAAAGGTGACAAATAACTCAAAATATATAATCATTATTCTAAATTTAACTTTATTTTATATTATAGCAAGTAGCCAGCTGCGCCCCGCGGCTTTGCTCGCGTGGAAATTTATGTTTCCCACTTTCTTCGTTCTTTCTTTTCTATGAACCTCACGGAGCCCGAGACCTTTCCAACGATTGCAAAACTGTGGGAATCGGTTCATGCGTTCTGGAGTTATAGCGTCAATAAGGAAAACCCGACTTATTTTTATATAGTAGAAGATTATGTATATCAGTCATCTAGTACCCATAACACAAGCTCTGCTTAGCTTGGGGCTAGATGATGTTGTGTGGATTGTCCAGCATTATTTATTTATTTATATATATTATTTTGTTGTATTCGGAGAGCAAACAGTTTTACACACTTTAAAAATTAACTTACGTAATAACTTATAACCATTTATGTATCCTCGCATGGAGAAGGTAAAGGACTGGTTGCTTGCGGAGGAGAAATGGAAAAACAGTTCCAGTCCTGTTAACTACATAGGTACAATGAAGTAAACTAAGAGTACTTAACTAACAATTAACAAAACTTATAATATTACCAACAACAATAATAGCTAGGTACTTAGTTATATCTATGAATGCGCTGATTGAATTGGTTAATTAAAATAAATAAATAAATATAAATAATGCTGTTCACACACAGCGTTTTCTAGCCCCCAGCTAAGGAGTGCTTGTGTTATGGGTACTAAATTATAACTGACTAGCTGTACCCGCGACTTCGTTCGCGATTGCCATACCTGCCGACTAATTAAGTTCACATTTAACCACAGTTTCCCTCAAAATATGAAACGCCGCCGTGCAAAAAAACTTCGATGCGCAGAATTGGACCTATTACAGTTTTAATAAAAGCATCTATATTTGGATCCTTGTTAAATCTATACTAATATTATAAAGAGGAAAGGTTTGATTTTTTGTTTGTTTGTTTGTTTGTATGAATTGAATAGGCTCCGAAACTACTGGACCGATTTGAAAAATTCTTTCACCGTTAGGAAGCTTACTTTTCAGGGAGTGACATAGGCTATATTTTATCCCGGAATTCCCACGGGAACGGGAACTACGCGGGTGAAACCGCGAGGCGATCGTCTAGTGGTGTATAAATCGAGTAGGGTCTACGGGAGATAGCATGTTGTCATCTTCAATCGCATTCTATAACCACACGTCTTTTAGCTACGACTCGGTCAGCGTCTGTGTCAAGAAGTGTCATATTCGTTTCACTTCTTACTCATGGTTCCGTTCAGCTGGGGCCCTGTTCTGCTAAACTAATCGCTTCACTATGATAGGGGTATCGTCACAGAATGACACGTTTTGGTATTCTACCTTAGATGAAAGAAATTATGATGAATGCAGATGGAGAGACGCGCGACAGGTTTGAAACCATTAATTTATCTCGCACGTATTATCTGGAGTTTTATTAATCTAGAAATTCTACGTCATAATTCTGCGACGATTCCATTGTCATAGTGAAGCAATTGTATTGTAGAATTGGGCTCTTGATCCATTTGCCTTAATTTTTTTTCGATAGTAGGTAGGTACAGTTGATTGAGTATCAAAGTAAAAAAAAATGTTCTGTGGTCCAGTTAGTTTAATTAGAGCACTTACTTCAACCAAACTTCGGTGGTACAGTTAACTGGACCAGCTAAACCACCAAATATCATGTTCATGAAGATTGCATGGACCATTTGTACATTTTACTTTGCCTGAAATAGGCATTGACGTACCCATTAGTTAGGTTCTACCTAACTAATGGGTGGCGTCTTCAAAAAATAAATAGATAGGAACTAACCTACCCTTTATCTACTGATTTTCTCTTCAATCTACAGATTATTTCATCAATCTACCTATTTTCTACTCGATTTTCAACTGATTTAGTCAAATTCGATATTGCAACACTGTTTCTAACAAAAAAACTTGAGAGGTGTCTAGGGACACCCGGATGGAACGAAGTTCCTTTCGATTAATCGCGCGTCCTCGCGTCATCTTCAGTGAGGCCGCAAATTTTACTTTCATCCTCTCTCCCGGGGGAACCTTAGTATGAACATGGGATACATTTTAAAATGTATCCCATGTCCTTCCTTGTAGTATGAATGAACTCAAATCGTACCATTTCAGTCCAACTCATTCATCAGTTTCGGCGTGATGCGAGGTGAAAGAGTTTGACTTTAATCCCTTCTCCCATTGGAACCTTACTGAATTCCAGGATAAAATATATCTCTCCTCGTAGTATGAACTTCTATCGTCTCGACTTCCATTCGAATTCATTCAGTCGTTACGTCGTGATGAGCGGTTAAAGAATTTTACTTTCATCCTCTCTCCCAAGGGAACCTTACCGAATTCCGGGATAAAATGTATCCCATGTCTTCCTTGTAGTATGAACTCAAATCATACCAAGTTTCAGTCCAACTCATTCAGCAGTTCCGTCGTGATGAGCGGTTAAAGAATTTTACTTTCATCCTCTCTCCCAGGAGAACCTGACTGAATTCCGGGATAAAAAGTATCCTATGTCCTTCCTCGTAGTATGACCTAAAATCATGCCGAGTTTCATGTCAATACCTTCAGTAGTTTCGGCGTGATGCGCGTTTAAGAAACAGACAGACAGACAGACAGACAGACAGACATGAATGAAAAAAATTACAGTTTTGGCTTCAGTATCGATAATAGAGTGCCCTCCAAAAAAAAAATTTCAAATATCTTCAATGTACAGAATTGGACCTGTTACAGTTTTATTATAAGTATAGATAGATATACTTATTACAATACACTACATAGATAGATTTTTTTTATTATACATAGGAAAATCCAGAACACCAGGAACAAATGTCTGCAGTTCGTAGAAACATTTGTCCTGAGGCGGGAATCGTACCCGCAACCTCCTGCGTTGCAGGCGGACCTTCGCCCGCCGCGCCACAGAGGTTAGCTTTAGATATTTACGCTAGGCTTGTGAAGCCTGTATTATAACATCTCCTCAACCTCAACCTCAACAGCCTATGTTGGTCCACTGCTGGACGCAGGCCCCTGATAGCGCCTTATTGGCTTTTATCTCATGGGGGTAGTGCCCATAATCCCCACGCCGGGCATGCGGGTCGGGGATCGCAGTTCGGTGGTAGAATTGTTCTGCAGGGGGCGCTGCTGCCCGCTCCCGGTGGATATCCCTTAGTCTTAGTCTGACAACACCCGCGGGAAGAATTGGGGTGGTGTAAATTCTAAACCGGCACCACACTGCCGATAATCCTTTCTATAGTATATTAGACGATCGCCTCGCGGTTTCACCCGCGTAGTTCCCGTTCCCGTGGGAATTCCGCGTTAACATATGCCTATGTCACTCCCTGAAAAGTAAGCTTCCTAACGGTGAAAAAATTTTTCAAAGTGTTGTGAAATAATTTTTCAAAGTTCAGTAGTTTCGGAGCTATTCAATACAATCAAACAAACAAACAATCAAATCTTTCCTCTTTATAATTTTAGTAGTATAGATAGACATCTATATGCCATGGAAAGGATAATCCCTGTCCCAATTTGTAACAACTTAACTAGATACAACCTCGTCAGAATTTTCCGATATAAGAACTTTTCAAATCCCATAATAAGGTAACTTTTCATCAGTATCACTTTTTCCATTAAAACAGAGAAGTAGTAAAGTCTCGGCATATTGCGTCTTGACGAGTTCCAAAACTCGAGAGTTGGTAATGATTGGAAATCGCTCCGAGAGGTGGAAATCTAATTTTCGTCTTTCTTTTCGTGAAATGGAAATTTTCTTTGAATTTTCCGTTTTGTTTAAATGAAATTCCGGGTTTGTTTATGAGTTCCAGTAAATTCTGCGAAACTGTAGAGTAGCATGGTTGTTATTACTAGTAGTAGGTTCATGATTAGCTTTTCTCCGAATTGCTTTTTTCTTGAGGATATTAAGAAACTTTTTTTAGTGTTTGCATTGGCCTTTATTCACAAATAAAATTATACTAGTATTTACAATTGAATTAATTGAGCTAACGATTAAGCAGCTTAAATGACTGACTTTGACGACCTCTGTGGCGCAGCGTGCGAAGGTCCGCCTGCGACGGACGAGGTTGCGGGTTCGATACGAGGTTGTTATACGTTAAGACCGTGTTATAATGGGTGGTTTTGGCCCGAGTGAAACACTTAACTTTTCACTTCACATAAAACAATCATAACGTACACGTACATACCTTCAGTAAAATACCTACTGCACACATTTTTCATTACACTACTTCACGAATTTGTTGTAGGTACCTAAGACTTTAAATTATGTATATCACGTGATTTCGACCGCAACAGAATCATAAATAATTATTTCGTTGTCCTGCTGTACCATTTGCTTATTATTATCTTAATTTTCGCTTGATGACATCCTCTATTAAATAAGCCACGTTCACTTTCAGTTCAGTTTGTAGTAAACCAAAATTCCAGAGATTTCGCGCTAATACTAATATAAATACAAGACAAAATTTAAAAATTTATAAACCCGGCGACGTTTATTGGCTGAACAGATTTTCATGAAACATGGCTAAGAAGACTTGGGATAAAGTTATCTATGACACAAAAAAATTTAACTTTTAATTTATTAATAAATAATATTATGGATAAGAGTAACATGTTAGGAAAAAAATGAATTGTGTGTAACATAAGAATTTAAGTACTTTAAAAACGTTTATAAATTCAAAACAACATTAGTCTATAAATAATGAAAAGTTTCCAAAGAATTGTACAGACCATATGTTTTATTTTAAAGATGCATCACACAGCAACCAAAGTAGAAGTTATTTGCTCAAAATGTTACTTTTATATCCACAGCGCAAAGAAATTGGGTCAAGTACGTAAGCCCCTCGGGACGGCAAAGAAATTGTAGCGGCTCACACGAAACGATGAAAAACTCAGTCTAAATTATGGAGAGTGTTTTATCAATTTAAAATATTGGTAATGAGATGGGGTGCTTTGTTTATTGTGTACAGAAGAGCTTCTGTTCTAAAAATATTTTCAATAAGTCGTCTCTAAAAAATATGGGAAAACTGAAGTATCCACTTTGTAACGCTCTTGTTACGTTTTTACTCGCTAATTGTAACATTTTTAGGATATTTTTTTTTATCTCAAGGCGTATCTTTCAAGCCCTGTTACAGAATAACTATATAGGGTGCCCCGTAACATGTTTACTAAACGAAAGGGGGTTATTCTGGACCCGAGGCGTCAACTTTTGTTGTACGATTTTTTGAATCTCGATTTTGTTTCTTCCTATTTGTGTTTACACGTATTCTTATATATAAATAATGCTATACAATTCAAACAGCATGCAGGCTAAGAAATTTTTGTTATAGGTATTAGATAACTCAATATTATTTTTATTGTTTTTAAATATCAAAGTATATTTGGATAGAGTGGAGAAAAATAGAAATGAACTTATACTACGGTACATGGATTAAAAAAGGTATAAGTAGGTACCTTCTACTCTTGAAAGTGTGAAATCAGCATAGATTGAACGCCGATAAAAATTTTCATTTCATAATTATTTTAAGAATACTCACGGCTAAACACTAACAAAAATGAAGTCTATGTAATTAAATAAGAACGGCCAATTAAAAGTTTTCACAAATAGTAGGTATGTATAAAAGGGTATTGAAGAGAGGTGGACAAAAAATGTAGGTATGTATAGTGTGAGGTTCAGGAATAGAGAATTCAACTTTGCGTAAGTTTGAAACGTAATTCCAATACCTTTGGGTATAGATACCAACTATCACTACCGCAAGTTACGCATACCCTTACTCTATAAACCACAAACACACCTACCTTCCAGAGACAAACGTTAAACTTTGAATAAGGGATGAGGGCGGGAGTTAACTGCGAGCGACATTTTAATCCGTTCACCCTTGTGTCCTCCCTCATATGTCAAGTACTTACGGAGTTTGTTACTCTAGATTTTAAAGCGGAAAGTAAAATTGTTTGGTATTAGTTTGAGATGAGCTGGGTTCTTTGTTCTATGTGAAGTTGATTTTTCTTATTTATTTTATTTAATTCGGATTGCCATCAGCTTATCTAATTACAATAGAATTTAAAATAGACAGAAAGCTAGGCATTCGCAGATAAAATCATATTAAACTTCCTAAGTATAAACACTAAAATTTTTGACGTCGACAAATAATATTAAAACAAATAAAAATTAAGAGTATAAGGGGGAAAACTGGAACTTGAAAAAAATTATTCCAGTTTTCCCCCTTGAAAAATGTTTGTCAATGGGGAAAACAGGACTCCAAAAAAATGAATTCCAGTTTTCCCCCATAAGGGGGATTTGTCAAGGGGGAAAACTGGAATAACCCTAAGTTATATATAGTATAATTGTACAAAACAGAGCTCATTTTCAGAGTGGCCCATTTTGTGTGACACCAGGAGCCGAGACGAGAGGTATTGCTCAAAATAAATGATTTTATAAGAGATTTTAGCCAATTATTTTAGTCAATTAGACCACAATCTCACCTGATGGTAGTGGCGATGGGGCCGACGGTGTTTCACGGAGGTCTAGAAGACACATATTCACTCTCGTGTTGAAGAGACCCAGGTTGCAGTTAACTGAGAGGGCAGCGAGCTCTGCCTTAGCGGTGCGAATGATAAAGGTACAGGAGAACCGCTTAGTACTAGTGGAAGAAATATTTAGGTTTAGGTGTCAAAATAAGGGTGGTAATGCGCCATACGTCTGCTTTTCCTGGAGTGGAAGAATGATGGTATCGTCTTGAATTGTTACTAAATTTGGTTTTATCCTAATGTTTAACCCTCGACGCAAAAAGAGGGGGGTGTTATGTGTCTGTCAGTGTATCTGTGTATCTGTCTGTGGTATCGTAGCTCCCAAACGGATGAACGTTTCGTTTTCGTTTAGTTTTTTTTGTGTCATAGATATTTTTATCTCGAGTGTTCTTAGCCATTTTCATGAAAATCTGTTCAGCCAATAAAAGTCGGTGTTTTAAATTTTTTTACTTTTTCTTGTATACAATGGATTTCCGCAACGTAACGCTTGAATCTATTATTTACGTGGAATCAAGTCATGAAGTAATATACCGCAAGACACCCTTGTACCAAGGGTACCTTCCCCTTTACATCTTGTAAAAGCAGACAAAGCCGAGGGTAAATAAAGTCCTCAATAAAACTTACACTATGATTCTACTAGGCATATCGTCATAGCATAGGAAGCCTCAACAACATAAAGATAAAGCTCCAAGTTCTATCTGTACTATAAGAACAACAGAACAGGGTACAAACCGTCAAACAGTCTACATATCTACTTTGTTGTTGTTCCAGCCTTGTGGCTACAGAGCCCACTGTAGACCGTACCCTACATACGGGACCTTCAATAACTCGCCCGAGCTTCACAATAGCCGTGTCATCTGTTAGACGAGTTTCAACGGACACACGGTCACGTGCCACGTCACGTAGGGCTACCATGCTTTTGAGTTTATCCGCTCACGTTCTGTGGGGAATTATGGAACGGGCTAGCACATTAATGAATGGATGGGTGATGCTGATGTTCGCAACAACCCTGATTTGTACTCATTACAAAATAATAAAAATTAAACATATGAAGAAGAAAAACAATTAGGCTTCGGTTACCGTTGAAAGTGATTCTTCTGATGCAACCTTTACAAGCCTTTATTAGCTGTGTGGGCACTACACAGCTTAGAATTTACACCACCCCAATTCTTCCTGCGGGTGTCATAAGAGGCGACTAAGGGATATCAAACAGGAGCGGGCAGTAGCGCCGCCTGCAGAACAATTCTACTACAGAATTGCGATCCCCAACCCGCATGCCCAGGGTGGGGATTAGGGGCATTACCTCCCATGAGATAAAATACAATAAGGCGCTTATCCGAAGGAGACCTGCGTCCAGCAGTGGACTAGTGGCTTAAGATTAAGGTGAACCTTTACAAACCTACTTATACAAAAAACCAAACTCAACGTAGAATGTTTTGTCACATTTTGACCTACAACGTTTTGTCAAGGAATCAAACATAAAATCGTTTTTTTAACTCTCAATAAGTTTAGGGACTTTGAGTCATTAATTTGACTACGTCAGTTACGTATTTAATTAGCAAATTGATCGAACCAATAAAAAAAGAAACAAATAAAATTTTTGAATCTGTTTTTAATCAAGTTGGATATGATCTGTATCAAAATCTGTGTCATTTCATCTCAAAATTTTGAAATTTTTAGGGATATCAGAAAACCCACCAAACTGCCTGGATTTCCTACTCACCAGTGTATGAATCTGAACGAATAGATGCACCGTGCGCTGGTGAAATTACAATGAACGTGGACTGGCTTTGTTTGAATGTGGTGTACTGTACGGTGGTCTCGAAATGTTTATCCATTCTGGGGAGATACAGCGAATGTGGATCTGATGTCTCAAATTGGATTTTCAGAATCATTATCAATCGTTTTGAAGAAAATTTATTAAATTATGTGACACAAAGAAAATTACAAGTAATAAATCAAATTACAAGTAATAGACAATCAAGTAATAGAAATAAATTAGAACCAGTATTTATAATTGAAACAATTGAGCTAACTGCAGACTGTTGCAAGCAATCTACAGGTAGCCCAACTGTGTGCGTTGTTAACTTTTGTTTTATAGGGGTAACCGTGTTGTTTCTGTTATTTGTTCAGTTTTTAAATTCATAAATAAAAATAATGACCGTTTTTTTTTCATCTCGTTGTGGCCCATAAAAAACACACAGTTACAAACTTTTAATAGGTACAGAGTTAATAAACACTCCGAAAATTGATTGTTTACAAGGGTTGTTAAATTTTCATACATAAATGTGTTTGTTGGTAAAAAATATCTTAGATTCTAAAACCAAGCATGCTTATTTCTAAACGGTCGGTCACTGTACCATACTACTCAGTTTCTCAGTTTGAGTCACCTTCAGTTTTCGTTTGTTGTACGTGCTTCAAATTACTTCCAATCATTCCCGTAGCACAATTCGTAGCACTCTGCTACGACGTAGCAATGCTTTTTGGCATACTGCGATCCGAAGAGTACAAGACGTCAGTGCACTTGTAACATAATGAAGGAACTATTTTATTAATGACTAGGGAGTCGCTAAATTAATGCAATTCATTGGTTTAACTTATTTTTTTTGTGTTTTGTCCTTCGATCAGGTATTCCGCGGGGGACCGGCGAAAACTTAATCGATGGTTTTGTCTCTGTAAATTGATTTTCTGACAAGGCACACAGTATACAGTATAGTACACACTATAGGTTGATACCTACAGTTGATAATCTTGTTTTGCAATTGTATTTGTCTATTTATTGTTAGTTTATTTGAATAGCCTATGGTTTAATATGTTTTAAACTGTAAATTTGACGTTAGCAAGTGTTCCAATGTGTGTTCATATGGTTTTTAACGAACGGCACTGAACTGCCTTACTTATTGGCTGTTACTAAGTGTGCAATAGTTTCCTTTCTATGGATAAAATTGCATTCAAACTCTAGTCCACTATCCTGTACTAAACACACAACTTTTTTCTAGTACTACCGTCTATTGTGTTCTTACATGTCCAGTCTATCCCAAGGTTCATTACGGATGTAATCGGGTTAGCTACGAACCTTATTTGTGTTGGAAGAACACCAACATTCCAAGGTTATCTGGAAAAGATCGCTCATAGCAATACGCAATAGCAATACCTTTGTACTTCGTCTACGTTAACATTTATTTCTGTATTGTTTTCTGTCTTTGTGTCGTACAATAAAGGATTACCTACCCATCTAATATAATAAATAAAAAAAATGGATATTTTAAGTTACATCTTCACGCCACAACTGAACGGATCGAGCCAAAACTTTACTTTGCTATTATATAGTTCTAGACCTGGATAAACATAGTGCATTTCATGCATGCGAAGCTGCGGCAAAAAGCTAGTTACGACTTATAATGGATTGTTGAGTTCCCATCCGTCGCTGATTAGCCATGAGCGACCCACTTCCTCCGATTAGACGATAATGAGCCGCGAGCGAGCGACTCTGAAGTTTCCAACGTTTGTAGATCGATCACTCGAGCACAGGTCTCGGGAGTTTTCGCCAATCTGTTTTGCGATTCCTGGAGGGAGTAGTACCTTTCTACGTGACTCGAGATCTTTAGTCGGATGAGTGAATTTTAACGTTGTTTAAATCGATTTGCGAGTAAGGGGTATCTACGAGTTATCTTCGCCTTTTGAGAGAAAACAAGCTTCGCGCAGGTGTTTTGTTACTCGGAACTTTTGCATCAAGGTGAGACTCAGGTTAAGGCTAGATCGATTAACTAGGATCGATTTATTAGGTATATCTTTGATTCTAAAATGGATTATAGAATGGGATTTTATTCGGGCTATTCGATACTTTCAATGAAATTGATACAACTTGCCAAACAGAATTGGGATGACCCAAGTGTTTTCATTTTGGAAGGACAGGACCATAATTCCAGCCCGTTTCCACTCTCTGTTTATATTCTTTATAGGCTTCCTATTTAATTCGTGTTCGTTCCGGTCCCTCAATGAATAGAATCGGAATAGGTACAGAAATTAGCCATTAGCAAAACCAATAGTCATCTTGACCAGACGAACAAATCGCCCGGAAGGAACCGAACAAACGTAGAGAATAGATAAGTCATTGCTATGAACGGGCCTAAATCAATAAAAGGCATTGAATCGTAAGCTATGCCTTCACGGTCCACCTGACGGAATTTTGCTGGAGCAAATGCCAAATAAATAGCGCCTGTGACTTTTTGTTCAGTTTCATTTCGACTTACTCGGATATTTTTAGTAGGAGCTTAAGTGCTCCTTTCAGGTAGTATTTTATCCATTTTTATCACGTTTTATTCAAAGTTATTGAATTGTAACGAAATGTATTATCCAGCCTTCAAATTATTGTTATTGATTTTTTGTAAAACTTTTAAATCCATCATGATTATTATCACTAATGTCATTTAGGTAGGTACTACAACGGGATATATACCATGATTTGAGTTTTGAGCTTTCCAATGTATCGGCACAGTTTCATGCGCCATGATCACATAATAACTGAAGGCCCGGCGAGTGAGTTTTTAGTGGCAAAACTAAAATCATGGTAAATATCCCGTTGTAAATGACTTTAGTGTTAGTTTTTGTAGTAAGTAAATATAGACAATCAATCACATTGTTGTTCTGGAACCCACAAAAAAGGCTACCTATTTGAAAGTTAGGTACTTCACTTCGTCCCGCCATGCTGGAGGTGCCCAGCTGTAGGACCAACCTACTTAAGTTTGCCAACATGTCACTCGCTATCTATTTACTCAATATTCTGTCTGAAAACAGCGTAGATATGTTTTACCAAAACATGCCGAAAGCCATGGAAATGGCACAGATAGTTATTGAGACAAAATGTTTAGATTAATATTTAGTAGATACTAGCTGCGCCCCGCAGCTTCGCACGCCTTCTTTGCTATAAACCTCACGAAGCCCGAGACCTTTCCAACGAATGCAAAACCGTGGAAATAGGTTCGTGCGTTCTGGAGTTATAGCGTCAGAAAGGAAAACCGGACTTATTTTTATATAGTAGAAGATTAGTATTTTTATTAGTATGTGTATTGGTTGTGTATACCTACCTAGATATAACATCGCCTTAGGGCTTAATAAAAAACCTGTAATGATGTTATTCTGTCAATAAATAAATATATAGTACGAAAACAAATCTGATCAATCAGGACACAAAAAAATAAACAGCTTTTATAAGCCAGATACCTAAGTAACAACAAAGCTAAGTATTCCAGTCTTTATTTATATCACGGTAGGTATTACTTTCCTCCCTACAACCCAGTAGTGCCTTTGTAAACAAATAATCGCGCTCTGAATAGAAGCGATTGAAGGCACTCAGTCGCATATTGCTTAGATTAGGTACAGTCGGCGGGAGAAGTTAGTTTGCCCTAGAGAGATAATAATTACATACAGAGAACTTTTGATGAGTTTCCTTCGAAAGGAGTTATGTAGAGCAAGAGATTAGTGGGTAGAGTAGGTCGCCGCTAGATCGTAGAACCAGCCCGTTTGCAGATTGGCTAGGTCGTTTACGAAACGGCGTCACACAGTTAAATGCCTAAGCCATGAATAGGTACTTTCAATAGCAAAATAGTTTCTTACTTTCCTGTGACTTTGAATAAATTATTAAAGGTACAAGGTAGATAAATAGATCATGCGAAAAGAACCAAGATTTGATACCAGCGAGAGAGAAGTTACTGTTAGTTGCCTTAAAATTAAATGACCCTAAAATAAAACTTGGAAGGAACAACGACGGGTTACTATCAAAAGAAATAATATAGATTCAAGTACCTAAGTACTTATTTTGCAATCCTAATACAATGTGAGAGGTCTAAAAAATGTCGGTTATAGGCTTAGTATTTAATAAGAGCCTTGTAGAGCGCCATGCATCCTGAGAGATAGCTAAGCCAAGATAGATCGATATCCCCTGAAAACTCTTTATACGAGATCTAATTAGAAAAGTCCTCAAAAGACGTGAAACCGGATCAAGCCGAGTGTACAGACGATCCACCTGAATCGGCTCCTTGTAACCGGATCTACTCAGTTTCACAAAGCTATTTGATTAAAGTACGAAAGAGATATACACACACGTACCTACCAACTACGTACATCACATACACTGCTTTTTACGACCCTTATGTAAGTCTAATTTCACGAGTTTCCGGAATGGTTGCTATCATATTTTTGGCAGGCATTTTATTATGTTTATGAGCCGTGTAGTAAGTTTGTAGGTTGCTACAGGTTTGTAATGTGAGTTGATACGTTTTGGGATTAAAGCTGGGAGGGGTTGAACACACGTATAGGTTCAGCTTTACGAGTCTTTATGTGAGCCAAATTTCACAAGTTTCAAGAAAAATTGCTATCATATTTTTAAAGGCGTTTTATATTACCATTTGTCTGTTTCGTCGGAAAATAAATAGAAAGTTGAACTAATAGGATTAATGTTGTCTAGAAAGTTCAACCTTTACAAAAAAATATCAAAGTTGAAATATTGGGAATTTTTTGGTTCAATTAATTCAACTGGTTGAACTTATAGTTGAACTAATCGGAACAGGTGAAACTAGAGGGTTGTTCTATAATGAATGGTGAAATCAATAAATAATAGGTTATCGGATCAGTGCTTTCTTGTTGAAATAACAAAATAATCCTCCTATTTATATAATCCTCGGTAAACTCTATAATAGCGTATTATCGACGATAAAAACCTTTTTACGGGCAAAACTGTTCTGTCTTATTTCGTCGTTTTTAACAAAGACGTGGGTTGTCTCAAGAGTCCAGGTGTATTGTACAAAGAAGCAGACCCTACTTAGGTGCTTAACCCACATACATGGTTGGAGAAGTCGGCATGTATCTACGAGTATTTACTATTTTACATTTTATGAGTTACGAGTACGTAGTAAGAAGGCATAGAAAACAAGCCCTACCTACTCTGGGGTTGAGTGAAGATGTGTGGTGAAACGTCAATTTTATATCTAACATCGTCATCTAAAAGATTACTTTATGCCTTACTAGCTTCTGCCTGCGGCTTCGCGCGCGTTGTTTCTATGGAAACGTTTTGAGGTTATTTCTATCCCATGGGAACTGATTTATGGAGACATTAGCATTTGATTGCAATTTTTTTGTCAATAAATGTTCTCTTACCGAATAACATAAAATTGTCTTTCACTTGGACGACATGAACTGAAAAATTAAAAAAAAAAAAAAACAGATCTGAAAAAGAGAAATGGGATTTCCAACCGTGGAGCCAGTGTTACCTGCATATAGGTCGAGAGCTCTTATACACAGATAATGTAGCAGTACTAAGCGGTACGGACAGCAAATTGACTCGCCCACCTCGGTAGGGACCGCAAAACACTCGGCGAGAAACTTATTACCCACTTGCTTTACTTAGCTTGTTAGTGGGTATTAAGTATTCCTTTTGTGAAGGTAGTTACTCTATAGGTGGTAAGAGATACATTTTAAGCTCAGAAGATAAGGTTTATTTTTCGGGATGAGCTCACTTACCGAAACCTTCATGTATATTATGTACTAGCTCATGTCCGCTGCTTCGCACGGATTTTTTCGCATACATGCAGAGCATGTTATTCTAGACACACAACTTGATCATGCAAAAATTCAGCCCGGTCCATGCGGTAGTTCTGGTGTTGTCTTCGCACCAACATCGAACTTTCGCCTTTATAATTATTGAAGTAGGATTGCAATTTGCAACCACAGAACTATCTTCTGGTATTAAATTGCTCATCCCACTCTTCATTGAGTTTCGTCTAAATGCCATTTTAGCGCGTAAATGCTGTCATGCCGCGCAAAAGTTTAAGGGGGTACCTACCCTCAAATTGCTTATTTTCAACTCCGTCGGACCTCCATATCTTCCAAACTACTGAATATTTAACTTTGAAATTTATATATGGTAAAGTTCAGGACTTATTCTATCGATCATATGTTTTGAAAACACGATTCCATAAAATTTTCTCGATAGAAAAAATCGCAAAGTTACCTCTAATTTTTTACTAAAACCCTAATTTCTCAATAAATACAGATGATACGATCTTGAGATTAAGCATAGTAATTGAGCTAAGTATAAAGAACATTTTATATGTTGCCTTTTTTTCAATTAACTATTCTAATGTTTGTGGGGAGCAAATAACTACTAAAAACTTGATTTTTGGGCTTACGCCGCTTTGGTCTGTCCCGCTCCTGTGAACACGAAATCCTATGCCTATCCTCTTCACACAATAACGAGGTAGGGTACCGCCTTAAGGAAGTAGGAAAGTTTAAATTAAACTTCCAGAGAGAGAGAGAGAGAGAGAGAGAGAGTTTTCCACGAAAACTTGTCACTTATTCGTCACTTTTTTTGTGTCTGTGAATTTTACACACTACAAGTTTCAGTTTTTATTGTTTGACTGATGATTACGTATTTAATTTTCATTTCATAATTGTTAATTTATTTTGTATTATTGTGAAGGCAAATAATTGATATATATGTGTCTATGTTTACAATTTTTCCTGAATAAGTACTCCATGTAGTCTTGTATTTTGCATTACAGACAGACTTTTATCGTCCGTTAAGTTTAACCATAAATTACCAGCTGTGATGAAAGTCGTTGGAGTTAAGAATATCCATTGGTACTTTTTCGCTCCAGATCTTATTACGCAACCCTAATAAAAGATTTTATGACTGCCATTAAAAAAGATGGCTGAGCCATTTTGAACCTTGCTGCAATTACATTAAGCTTTATCTTCATCACCTTTAAAAGGTTTCGTTGTAAGAGGCTCTCGTACATAAGGCCTTAGTTTTAGGTGATTATTTTTTGCACATTCTCTAAAGTGTTTTCATGTATTTTCAATGGCGAAAGATTAGGATTGTCTTGGTTATTTTTAGTAAGGTAAATAAAATAAACTTCCTCGGAAATTTTTGCCAGAGATAAGTAGGTTCTGACTGCAAATACATAGATATGTATATAGAAATCTACTTTCGAGTTTTCTGCACATTGCAGTTCTCTAATAGATTTTTTATTATTGTTGCGTTTATCAATTTAGCTTTGATTAAATTCCCATGGTTCAAAATTCCAATTCCATTCCATTTCCTTTAAAGATTCCAAGACGTGAGAAACGAGAATGCAGGTGTAGTCCTCAATCAATCTGCCAATCAAGTAGAATAATGTACTAACTAACGATGCATATACTTAGTTGCCATCCTCCACTGATCTCCCGAATCCCTCAAGTACCTAGAACTAAGACTTGTAAGTAAAGTACGAACACAAGTTCCATCCACTTTGAACAGAACTCATTACAAGATGGAACAAGACGTCCCAGCTTCGTACAAAACTTCCCGTAAAATAAGGAGTATTCGGTAAAATACTGCGAAGGAAAGCAGTTACTGCCAAAAGCTTTGTAATTACGAGTTAAATTAGGTCACTGGTATATTTTATAATAAACTAGCTGCGCCCCGCGGCTTCGCCCCCGTGGAAATTTATGTTTCCAACTTTCTTAATTTTTTCATTCATAAGAACCTTCTCCTGACAATAACAAACACAACAAAGAAAGAATTAGCGAAATCGGTCCAGGCGTTGTTGAGTTATGCGCTTACCAACACATTTTGCGATTCATTTTTATATTATAGATAGTGAAAGTAGGTAGAAAAAGGTTATGAGCTCAAAATATTACTAACTAGACGATCGCCTCGCGGTTTCACCCGCGTAGTTCCCGTTCCCGTGGGAATTCCGGGATAAAATATAGCCTATGTCACTCCCTGAAAAGTAAGCTTCCTAACGGTGAAAGAATTTTTCAAATCGGTCCAGTAGTTTCGGAGCCTATTCAATTCATACAAACAAACAAACAAACAAAAAATCAAACCTTTCCTCTTTATAATATTAAGTATAGATTATTCTACATTAAACTTTTCCTATAACTCGAAAACTACGCCTCTCAGGAGTCTCAGGTCGCTTTGGAAGTTTGGCCATTTTCCTAGAATCATTTTCACATTGACTGTACGCTCTAAAAGTTGACTCATAATTTCGGCAATTGTGCTTAATTCCCTTACCCTTGATTGAAATCTGAAAAAATTGGCTATAGATCACGCGAGTCTCATTGAAGCATCAACCCCGTCCTCACCTACAGAAAAGCTGAAGCGAAACTGTCAATCACAAAAAATCCTGCAACGGTACCTCAAAGAGATGTGCTGGTTAGTGTCTGGTCTATGCACATATTGTGCGTTAAATCCCCCAGCTTAACCATGCGTGATGTTAGGGCGCACTCCAGTTCCCCCACTTAGAATTAGAATTAGAAATTTATCGTACTACGAGCTATTTCGTACAAACAAATTAATGACCCTTTAGAACTCACGATCCTTCAATAAATTAACCAATCATCCTTTCCTTCCAGATTATTCGAAGAGAACCAAGACCTTCTCAACATGTTCGAGAAGTTCCGCCAATGCCGGACGAAGGAGGAGCAGATCAACTCCATGGAGTTGGCGGAACACGCCAACAACGTGATGAATACCTTGGACGAGGGGATCAAGGGGCTAGACGACCTGGACAACTTCTTCGAGTATATCCACCAGGTTGGAGCCAGTCATAGGAGGATACCGGGTTTTAAAGTCGAGTATTTTTGGGTAAGGATTTTGTTTTGATAGTTTTATTTACACATAGAGTGCTGATGATGACACACTTATGAGATATGCAAAGAGTCTGTAGTGCTGGGGCCTGTAATTAATGCATTCACAGCATTGCAAGTGTGCGCCCGCGCCGCTGCACAACTACGGATGAATTCAAGTTGTTCAACGATTAAAGGTTGTCGTGTCGCAGATCAGAGGCGCCAGCACAGAAATGTGGATTCAAACAGCTTCAACTCGTAACATTTAGACGCAAATGCATGTAAATGTTACAAGTTAAAGCCCATATTGACGGCATCAGAAGACAGACAGCTCGTGGGCTACTCGTGTGAAGCTTGTGGGAACCCATTTTGTCAGTTTAAAATGTATCTAAAAATAACGAGTTTAAGCCCATAATTTGAATGCACGTTTTTGTGCTGCGTGGCCAACGCCATCCAACGCTAGCGGCGCGCCGCTAGCGTTGGATTAATGTGGGTAGAGCTTTAACCGCTACATAAATATAAACAAAAGACAGTTAAAAGCTCTCAGGATATTAGAGGCGCATGCAACGGTGAGCAATGTGTGACAAAGAATATATTAAATAATCCGTGGTATGGCAAGATATGTATAAATTAGGAAATATAATAATGTTGCGTTGATAACTCGCCACTTTCGCTATTTTGTCTCTCTTTCTAACATGTCACTTTCCTATTGACGTCACATTCTGCATCTAGTCTAGTCATCTCGTCTCATGCCTATTTCGTCTCTTTCTCTACTCGTTCGACGAAAATGTATCAAGTACAGGAAGGCAAAGAAATCTCTTAATGCATGCATATTTTTATCTGTAGTTACCTTTAAACAGGTACATATGGTACAAGAAAACTAACAAAGAGGTTAAGTATCTAGGTCCCTTATCTACTTAAACACCAGGGTAGCATAAATGTGAAGAAAGTAGGTAAATTCCATTTTTTCAGTCAGTTTTAAAGTTTCAGTCTGTACTTATCTTCAAAGAACTTCTGTTCTCCTGGTACTTATTTATTCTCCTTTTGAGTGTGCACGAGTCGTTTTCTAGATGATTATTAGGTAGTTACTATGTAATCCTAATTATTTTCGATGTGGTATAGTATTATTTACTAAAAACCCGGCTGGTAAAGGACATAATTTATTTAAAAACTTGAGAGGTGTCAAGGGACACCCGGATGGAACGAAGTTCCTTTCGTTCGATTAATCGCGCGTCCTCGCGTCATCTTCAGTGAGGCCGCAGAAAACTGATATATCCCGCTCACTCCAATGACACGTTGCGCGAGCGAGCGGAACACATGATTGTTCGAATCGAAGCGCACCTCGGCTCAACTCGGCTGCGGTCGTCGCTTCGGTTCTCCTCGGTTCTCTTCGTCAAAATATGTCGTTACAACTACTATCCTATCCTACTATCCTATCCAACTATCCTATCCTACTATCCTATCCTACTATCCTATCCTACTATCCTTTCCTACTATCCTATCCAACTATATTATCCTACTATCCTATCAAACTATCCTATTCTACTATCCTATCCTACTATCCTATCCTACTATCCTATCCAACTATCCTATCCTACTATCCTATCCTACTATCCTAACACACGATTGTTCGAATCGAAGCCCACCTCGGCTCAACTCGGCTGCGGTCGTCGCTTCGGTTCTCCTCGGTTGTCTTCGTCAAAATGTGTCGGCTCAACTCGGCTGGTGACAGTTCTACACTTTGACACTGACTTAATATTGTGTTTACTTTCCAACAAATGTTAGGATATATTTGTTCTGTGGCAATATATTTGTTCTGTGGCAAAAAGTGTCGCTCCAATTTTCGTTAAAAAAAAATCCGTCTAGCCCCCTTTCACAACGCGCGATAAGGAACTTCGTTCCAATAGAAAAACTGAGTTATTGTTGAGTTGTACGTAGGTATTCCTGAGTCCTCACCAAAGCGTTGTATTGTTATCGTTTACATTTGTTTCGGTTCGTTTTATAGTCTTTAATTATATTTTTCCTTTGTCAGAAAATAATTTATGTTTCTTGAACAAATTTCTTAATTATTTCTACCTCTAAAAAACAATACTTCTTGGAGCTTTATGTTAGTACCTACCGTTCGCACCATGGCATAATCTGTTCTACCATGCTGAGTGGAGTCCAATTTTGTCAGTTTTCCTGTTAATTTAAAGTTTATTTTTATATGTATCCTTTTTCTTTGTGTTCTGACACGATAAATATGTTTTGAATGAATAAATTTAATTTAAAAATTAAAATTCGGTCGAGTTGCATAAGTAACTCAATATTGACTGTTGTAGATATTATGTGCTTTGTAATTCTAAATTCTAATGCTAAATTAAAGAGATAAAAATAATTCTCTCACGTAATGCTATCAGATCGAGTTGAAAATGTACTAGGCGAGTAGAAGTTTATTGGAGATAAAAAACTCACGTAGGTTAAGGACGAAAATCAATTATTGTTGTTTTAAATGAAGCAAGGAACGTGGAGGATAACCCTACCAGTTTAAGTCAGGAATATAGGAGCTAGGACATCACCTAGTTACTCTGGTAATATAAATATATGCTCTGGAGGTTTTCCATGTCTATTAAAAATATCTATCTATTTAGTGTATTGTATTAAGTATATCAGTTATCTAGTACCCATAACACAAGCTCTCCAACATTATTTATTATTATTATTCATATATAAATATAAATATGGAAAATTACTTCTCCTACCTCCAATGAACTTAATTATGCTTGCCTAGAACTTTTTCAAACATGGTATCTAAAATTTTGTATTAACAATGTTGTTACTGGAACGAGGAGGGAAAGAGACGAAATAAAGCATCAGACGAGTTAGGGAAACTGACAAGATGCAGAAAGTGACGTCATAGGAAAGTGACGCGATAAAGTGCGAGGCGAAATAGCAAAAGTGACGAGTGATCAACGCAAGCAATTTTATTGAGGATGATTACATAAATATTTGTTGTGTATTAAATTGTGGCATTTCTAAAACCACTTCACTCTTTCATAGGGTGTAGCTTTCCAATCCATTTGAACTGTTTAAATAATTGAAAGAGCAAAACATCTTGAACCAGGGAAAAGCGAAGATCACGGCAAATAATAAATGTCTGTAGGACGTTTCTCGCAAATAAAAATCGATCATAACTCGATTTGCCACTTGATACATTCAATTCCCGGGAATATTGACAGTTGGCAGTGGGAAATACTTTGCCAAGAATAATACTTACGTTTCATTTGATACCTCTGTCGCCGCCGCTGTAGAATAGGCCCGTTTGTAGAATGGCTAGACCGATTACAAAACGTATTCATAATTAATTTCATTCGGCGCGATGGCTAAATCGGCATGGGCATTAATTTTTATTTTATTTTACATTAAATAAAGAATATACATAGGATTTAATCCATAACACTCTTTAAGCAAGTGGGGGTTTGACCCAAATGTTATATTCCCCCTCAACTAATGGCCGGGCATCGTGCCTCTTGAAATCGTTTCGGAGTAGGTATCATACCTGGGGCAGATTCTGCAGTTGGGCAAAAACAATTTTGAGAAGGAGGCCAACAGCTGCTAGACAGAAGCTGCAGCAGCGTTTGGAAAACTTCGTCGAGTCTTCTCGTCATCATACCGCTATGCTTGTAAACTAAAGTTTCAAGCAAGGTGGACACTCACTGGTGGTGGTTTACCTGTTCAATGAGGCACAACCAGTTAAGAAAAGAGTCCAGTCGTTTCGGAGCCTATTCAATACAAACAAACAAACAAACAATCAAAATCTTTCCTCTTTATAATATTAGTATAGATACTGTGTTTGTTTTTTTAATGAATAAATTGTATTTAAAAAAACTATAAAAAATAAGATTTCAAACCCGAAACAACGTTGATTGCCCTTTTTATATAATAGATAAAAAACACCTACAAGTAAAAAATCAAATCATGGTGTATAATTTTTCTTCATCACTTGACCTTTTCTTCCCTTCTAACCTTTCAGTCCAGAGATTGCTTCCGTTTATGGAGGTCATCCAGCTAAATTGATATTCAAAACAGATCTTGTTATTCATCCATCCCTTCGGAATTACTACCTACTTCAACTGACCCTTTTAAGAACGGATCTACGACGTATCGATCGGGTATGGTTGAACCGCGATACAACCTATGGAAAATCGTAAATAGTAATAACAATAATAATGCTGGTAAATTCACAAAGCATCATCTAGCCCCAAGCTAAGCAGAGCTTGTGTTATGATTATGAGTACTAAATGACTGATATACTTACAATATGTACATTACATAGATACTTACCTAGATATTTTGATCATACATAGAAAATACCCAGAACACATTTTGCAGATCGTACAAACATTTTTGTCCAAAGGAGGGAATCGAACCCGCAACTACACCCGCACTACTAAGGTCTACGTAGGAAGACCTATGAATGGAACAACTTAACCTAGCAGCTGTTTAAGCTCAATTTGAGCTTAGTACCTATAAAAATAATTCATTTGTGGCCAATTTTTGCATTGAAGTCAATGCATGTTTAGGGTTCCGTACATCAAAAGGATAAAAGGAACCCTTTTAGGATCACTATTTAGGGTTCCGTACCTCGAAAGGAAAAAAGGAACCCTTATAGGGTCACTTTGTTGTCTGTCTTTCTGTCTGTCTGTCTGTCAACCCCTTTTCTCAGGAATGCGTCTCTACGCATGATGCTAATTCCAACTCGATACCTCTGTATCGAGTTGAAATTAGCATCAAATACTCAAGTCCGTAACTTCTTGGAGACTCGATATAAATAAAACTTCTAACTCAACAAAATCAAAAGTTACAGCCGTTTATGTACGAATATAACCTACAAAACCTAAAGTGTACTTCCCGTGGGCCTAGAATTTTAATTAGGCAAGAAGTTAGGTCTTATAGCAAAAATAATGGGGAAAATCCGAGAAAGAGAACGTGTAACCGAGACCCAGGTTCGACCCAAGAAGAAAATTTATTGCGTGGGTGTCTTAAATTTCAATCAAGCTAGCCTACCCAAACTTTGAATTAGTTAAAGTCTGTAAACTGTAAAAAAGTTTCTAAGTATATAAAGGAATACTTTATTGGTCTATTACGAGATATTTTTGACGTTATCGTTAACAAGTACAATAATAAGAATAAGAGTAATTTGGCGTGTTCTAGTGGCGACATCTAGTTAAAATTCGAGTCTAATTTAGTGTATATCTATCCTTTCTAATAAAAAAAGAATTATCGAAATCGGACTACTCTGTAAAAAGTTATGCGTGGTCATACATAAAAAAATATACGCGTCGACATGAGAACCTCCTCCGTTTTACGTCGGTTGAAAATAACCAAGTTCATAAATTCCTTTGTATAATCGCGGAAAAATTACAAAAAATTATAAACTAGAACTCTTCCAAACTTCCCAAATTAAGAACTTTGCAGCACCTTAATTAATTCTACTTAGTTCCCATCTCGGGCAAAAACAGAAATTAATTTTGAAGTCAACAACTCCTGTATACCATACCTTCTCGACACACTTAAACTTTGAATAAATCTTTGTGTAGAGCTAAACAGGATTCAATTTGTATTGAAACTCATTGAATTTATTGGTCAAGAATTTGCTTTACGAAATTGAAGACCATGTGAAACATGAATACGTGATTCCCATACGGCCCAAAGTTGTCTGATTTCGCAGAAGCAATTTAGCCTTTGACCGGAAATAGCTTCCTACTGGCACATGACGTGGGAGCTTCCGGCCCTTCATTACTTTCTTTTCATATTTGTGTTGTATAATGTGAAATTTGGATTTATGGGGCTAATGAATGTTAAGGTGATGAAATATTCAAACATCGAACTTATGAGTCAATACTCATGTTTGCATTGTTATCCATGGTAGCTACTGCTCCATTTATTGACAACTGTTTTATTTATTTGTTTATGTTACTAATAACATAAATTTTCCAGTGAGGTATTTCTTAGAAAAGCAAGCAAATTAGATCAATTGATATAATTCATGAGTGATTGGGAGAAACTTTCTGATAGAGCACGAACGCCTGATGAAAATCTTTACAGTCTGACTGTCTTTTTTTTTATTTGTTGACGCGAAGGTCTGCCTGCGACGCAGGAGGTTGCGGGTTCGATTGCCGCCTCGGGAAAAATATTTGTACGATCTGCAGATATTTGTTCCGGGTGATCTGAATTCTTTATAAGTATATAGAGTAAAAAATATCCATGTTAAGTACAGAATTAAATACCTATACCAGTCATCTGGTACCCCTAACACAAGCTCTGCTTAGCTTGGGGCAAGATTATGCTGTGTGAACCATTCGACGTTTTATGTTAAATTCGAAGGTCTCACACAAACCCCTAAAAGTCAGACGTTAACAAACACCTAAAAAGCAATAATTTTGCTAGACCAACATTAACGTTTTACGATATCATAACTATAAAAAAAATATTGCAACGTTTCTATTTTTACTTTCAGAAAATCGAGGCACCTTTCCTCGCTGCCGTCGAGGCCACTCTGGGAGATCGATACACGCCCAACGTTGAGAACATCTACAAAATAACCATAAAGTTTATCCTAGAAACGCTTGTCGATGGTTACGAAAAAGCTGGCAACAAAAAGTCCTGAAAAAAAATCTAAGCGTAATCAAATATGGAACGCCTCAAGCTTTTCGAGCACGGAGTTTTGAAACTTCGTGGAGCGACCTACATAAAATCAAACTCGGATTCCTTTTCTAATTCAAACGTGTCAATTCTTCTCAATGACGTTTCTCAAGTGAAGTGAAGTTATAGATTTATTTACCCTTAGAGAATTAGGCGGTGTTTAAATAATGCAAAATAGTCCTTTATGTTCCTCTTGTTCGTATTAAAAGTATTGATGTGTTGAACATGTATTTAGAAGTAATTTTAAGCAGGGAACATGAATTGATTAAATGTATGTGCTTTCAAAAGAGTCCCATTTAGAGAAAATATTAGATTAGTAGAATCGTGTGTATTTTATTATCCTTGTACATTACCTACCTAAAACCTAAACGTTTTGTCAAGCGACTTGTTGTAACCAAGTGTAAAATATATTGTACGTACTAACTTATTCAATTAAATTTATGTACTTAATATAATTTTGGCTGGTCCAGTATTTAGCTAATAATTTAAATTAGGTTTAAATTCTAGAGCTAAATTATTTATTGTTTCTATGAATTATAGATTTACATTGCTACATACACGTGTTGTAAATTAAATTGCATAGATTATTTTTAATTTAATTATCAATAAGTACTTTCTTCATTACAAAAAAAAATAATTGAAATTCACGAAAACATTTTCACACTTCACTCTCTAGATGCCTCTAATATCTAAACTTAAATTAAGATCAAAACAGTTTTACCAATTAAGTAAGTAGTAGGTATTGTAATTAATTCTACTGCATATTTTAATTATTTGGTGTGTTGTAGAATCTCTGCTATTTTAGAAATATTTACAAAACATATTTTTGGAAATCCTAGTAAACAAGTCATAATTAAACATTTTGTACTCTTGAAGTTTGTATAATCCAATATTCGTAAGAAATGAACCTACTTCTCACTATATGGTCTTTATTGCCAATTTTACTGCATTATATAAATTATATAATTTATAGAAACTATTGTCTATTGTTTCTGGTAAGTCGAAGTTTTTTATCCAAATCACACTTAAAAAATTGAGCTCTGTGTTACATTGTCGGCTACATGGTCACTTTCCATCAGATGAGATTGTGGTCAAACGAAGGAATAATGATTATAAAAATAACATAATCAGTTATTCAAAAGCTACATATAAAACACACTTTAAAGGTAGATTTCTTCTATTTTTTATTTAAAGGTAGTTTTCTTTCTTTCCTACATACATTATTTTGTAGGTGTTGTATATAATTTAAATCAATTAAAAGTAATGTGCCCGAAAACCCTTTTAAAACTTTTACAAAAAAAAGTTTTAGAAGGGTTGATTTCGGATTACAGTCTAAGATTATAACTTCTATCCGTTGTAAACCTGAAATATTTATACGAAGAAAGGACTATTATTGAAGCCTGTTTTGAATAAAACTTGAGTCAATTGTTCTATTTCAAAAACAATTATTTTAGCAATATAGAAATGAATAAGCTGTAAGATACGCACCACAATGGTTTTGTTCGAAAAGTTTACGAGACTCCGAAAATTATTAGACAGAGAAATAATTAATTTACAAATAAATAAATCACTGTTCCTTATTCTTTAATAATTATTTAGTAAACCACTAACGAAAGATACACTGGAAATTACTAAAAACTAAATATATTCGACAAATAGCAAGAACCGGCTATGAAGAATTCAAACAAACATACGATATTTTTGCGTTTATATAAAAATTCGTATACATAAAAAACTCTAAGTATATTATTAGCTATTCACAGGTATACACTGGAAATTACTAAAAACTAAATATATTCGACAAATAGCAAGAACCGGCTATGAAGAATTCAAACAAACATACGATATTTTTGCGTTTATATAAAAATTCGTATACATAAAAAACTCTAAGTATATTATTAGCTATTTACAGGTATTTCTCCCATTTTTGTATCTTTGGGTTTTCGATTCAGATCTGAAATTTTTAAACATTTTAGCATTTGACCTAGATTTTCCCTATACTTACCTACTTTATCCATCCATATCTTTGATATCAGAAATATTTTTGCTCTAATTTTATTAGTATTCCTTGTTAACTAAGGTGTTACCTAAGTAGTTGTTGTATTTTTTTCTAAGTGTAAGTACCTTTTTTTTTCAAAAATAGGTTCTTTATTAATCATAATTGTAATTTGTAATAGAATTACACTTTTTAATCACTAAAATGTCAAATAATGACTAATCAAACGCTTTCATTGAATAAATAAGTTAGATCTATCACTCATTATAACTGTTACTAATTTATAAATAGATTATTTTATAGTACTATAATTATGAGATGAATGTGTTGTACGTAATGTTAAGATCGGTGTATTTAAGTGTTATTTTGGTTTTAAATAAATAATCACAGGAATGTCTTCAAAATTCGATATTTATTTTACAAAATAACTTACCTAATGATTTTAAAACTTTTATAACTTATGGCAAAGTTAGATAGGTAGTTGAAAAACATATTCAGTAAAATGCAAACTTTCGTGATATTCTAAGTTTGAAATGATTGTGGAAAACATTACCCACGTCATATTTAAAAGATTAAAATCAATAATGCTAGTCTTTACCCCAACGAGATAAAGTTGCAAATGGCTCCGTAAATGCCACCAGCGGTGTCAGTGATGGTTATGGTGGCCATAAAATCGTACAAGGAGAAACATTATCATACAATAACCTCGCGCGTCATAGACTTGGTGACGGACCTGCTCGATAGTGATGGGACATGCTTTTCTTAAAATATTTTTTATACTCAGGGTAAGTATTATAGATGTAACTATACAACTAAAGGTAAGTATAAAAATACCCGTGACCCAGCTCAGACATGTGCAAGACCGGGGGAATTGACATGTACACAGATGCCTATGCCCAGCTGTGGGTTGATAAGACTAATGATGATTATGATGCTTCCAGTTGATCACAGGCAAATTCTACCTACCGAAATATAAATCTAATATGGAAGAAGTTCGAAGTTAAATTTTAGTAAGGATTCAATTGTAAAAAAAATTACATAACATCATCTAGTAAGAGTTAGCCGGCCGATGATACCTATGCCATATAAGTTGTGTGTCTTTTTGTTCAGTGATAATAGAAACATTCCGTCATTGTTTCTTTGTTTTAAACTACAAGAGAATAGCTATCTAAAAGTCCAAAAATCTAACTTTACAGCATGCATTATGGTTTTGCATGGTAAGTATTATGAAATCATTTAAAATTGTCAAATACAGGTAGGTTCATTTTGGTTACGGGTTCGATTATCGCATCGGGTCAAATATTTGTACGATCTGCAGATAATTTGTTCAGGGTGTTCTGGATGTCTTCTATGTATAATAAAAGATATATATTATTATCTATGTAGTGTATTGTATTAAGAATATCAGTTATCTAGTGCCCATAACACAAGCTCTGCTTAGCTTGGGCCTAGATAATGCTGTGTGAAATTTCCAGCATTATTTATTTTTTCAGTAGTGTTAGTTTTTATTTTATTAGACTCTTACATTCTAATTTTGTTACATCAATCAAACTCTATCTTAGATTATAATTTGATATGGCATCAAAAACAAGACCTCTATCTACATATATGTATATTTATTTTGTACTGGGCGTCAGTGCTTTGAACTTCGCAAAGCAATTTGATATCGCGACACACGTCCCGTTCTCTCAAAGTAACCAAGCAGCAATCATCTTCAAATTGAATTCCACGGGTCAGCAACCGAGTCGCACTCTAGAATATAATACAAAACTTCTATAAAACATTATTCTTGAAAATATAAGATAAACTTTGCCGTCGTTTGCCCAATATTGTTCAACAATTTGAATATTTTTAGCTCAAGGCTTTGTTAGCAGTTTTTGCGGATGATTTATGAGACGTCAATATTGATTCTCGCGGGATTTATATTAATAATATCGAAGAAGATACGGTATTTAAATACTTAGTATAATCCACACATACACTTATCGTAATAAAATGTGCTATTGTTTACATTTTCCTCATATTTTTATAACAAAGAGTGGAAAATTTAAAATAAGAGACTCGGTTATGATAATCACATCACTAGTAGGTCGTTCTATACAACTGCAAGATCTTAGTTACCAAAAGTACACCAACCGCGTCACATCAAAATCGGAGTTAATTATAACGGAAAAATACTAGTCACCTTAAAACATTTAAATATTAATAAAACGAGTTGGACTATTATCAATAATTGATTTTTAATTGCAGTAACATGTTTGAGACCAAAATATTAGATCATTGTGCAACAGTGAATCGCGAAGAACGAAAATAGACTGAGAATGGAGCGATCAGAATTTATTGCATTTGATTTTCTTCAGTGCTTTTAGATACTCGCCGAAAGTTCAGTACGTTTGACCGTGACTAGAGCCAAAGAAAATATTCGTGCCCAAAATAACGGAACTATATACAAAAATAGCACTCCATTTTTTTATATAAGTTTGAGGTGGTTTTAATCAAAACAAAAAGTGATAACTGTAAAATCAATAACATAAACGAATAAAAGTGATATTCGCAACTTTTTCGAAAATTTTAAATATTTGATTCTAAATTTAAACTTCACTACGAAATCCTCAGATAAATTTAAAAAGTTAGTATGAACATTCTAAAATTTCGACGTTCAAAAATATTCTCACGTGAATTTTAAATTAGTACAATATTGTAATGTGACACAACACTTCTATGCAAGGTACAAAAAGGTTTGAACATTGATTGCAAACTGATTCTTTGCAAAGAGGTTTGTTACGACTGGCCCCATGGGTTGTCAGTTGGCTAAGTTAGCAGCTTCGGAGGTGGACCATGATGCTATAGACCGGCCGCCGCCACCTTCCGACCCTCGGTCGCCTTTGACCACCAAGCAGCAGTACTGCATCCTTGCATCATGGAAAGGAATCTTCAGGGAGATCGAGAAAACGGGGATTCTGTTGTTTATCAAGTAAGTACATATCTATTTCATCTAAACTAATCCTAAGCAGAAAAAACGAGTAGTTTGAAAAAATATTCAGGAAAATGAAAGAGTATAGGTAGGTAGCCTATTTTACTATAAAAACACGTAGTTTGACGAATTCATTATTAGTATAAGCGGGTTAACTACGAACCTTGTTTGTGTTGGAAGAACACCAACGAAACTTCTTCACGGTGAGTGCGGTTCTAATCGCGCGCATTCCGCGTCCCTGCGTACAGTAGGTAACCAAAATTCCTGCATAGATTACTTATCTATCCACTAATTCTGGCTACCTACATTTTGCATTCATAAATTACTAAGACGGCAAAATATGTCATGCGACAGTATTGGTAGATAAATTATAAAAGCACTCAATAGACAACAATTCTCGGAACCCTTTTTTTGTCTCGTCGAGGAATAAACTGGTCTGGGGGGGACCAAAATTATGTGGGACTCGACGCCCTGAGAAGAACGTAATACCCACTAAAACCTCTCCGGTGTCCCTCTCTCGCCATTTTCGCCGAACCACGGGAACATTTAAACATCCGCGGCAATTCTCGGAACCCTAGAGGATCTTATGGATCTTAATGATATGATAAGGTATGTATAGTTTTGCAAGATCCTTGTCCAGTAGTGGACTGTAATGACTTGGTGATGATGCCTCTACAATAATTGTCCGAGCACGCTCCCAAAATGTCATGCCTAACTGTTTGAAGATCTACTTAGTAGCTCTGTGCTAATTCACTATAAACTACTTAGTACTACCTGTGGTACTACTCTGAAGGAGTTCTATACTTAGCAATAGTAGATATTTTTAGTTACAACCACCATGAAAACGTCATACTAAATGAATCGTACAAGGTATCACAAAATGAATGATAGGTAGTTCTTTAATGATTGACAACATTTTTATTTATTTCGATCAAAGAATAGAAACAAATTAGAACCAATATTTACAATTGAAACAATTGAGCTAACTGCAGACTGTTGCAAACAATTTACAGGTGACTTAACTGATCCTTATCGATACCAGTCGGAAGCGTCCCCAAGATGACGCTGGCTGCATTGCCCCGCTGTATGGCAATATCATAATATAATATACATAATATACAGGCGCTGCGCCAGATAATCACCAGCTCTCGGGTCACGCGTCACTTTGACCAGACGTAAAGATAAATTTTAAAAAATAATTAAATCGGTAGTTACAATGTCGAAAAAAAATTCGGTGCTTATACGTAGAGTCGTATAAGCACCTGGTATAGAGATATCAGGAGAAGGCAAGCCGATATTTGTTATGGGTGTTCTGGGTGTTTTCTATGCATAAAGTAGTATAGTATTCTAATATCTGTGCATAAAGTAAGAGTTTAGGACAAAACAAATACTTCAATTGTTTTTTAACGCATGTGACGAATTTACTTTGAATGTATGGAGTATACAAAAATGTGACGAATTTACGTTGTGGCTAATGTACAACAACCCATAAAAAGTACCTATAAATGTGGTCGAATCCAGAATAGGTCATATCTAGATGAAGTCACATTAAGAAATGGTCACTGACCGCCTGAAGGATCTAAGTAACGTATTGGTTGGCTTAGGGCTACGTGATTGGTCCAGCATTATTTATTTACTAAGATCCATTCAGTCGTAATGAAAGCGTAACTGACTAACAGAGAGATAGAATTACCTTCTGATTTATAATATACTAGCTTCTGCCCGCGGCTTCGCACGCGTATTTTCGGTATAATAAGTAGCCTATTATCAAAGATAAGCTGTGTTCTAAATATACGCCTTTCATCTTGATCTTCCGAAAAATCCGAAATTTCATCTTGATCTGTGCAGTTTTGGAGATCCTAGTAACAAAGATTTCACATGTCACAAAATTTCGACTTTATTAGTAGGAATGAATCAAAAATTTTATAGTTTTTTCTCGTATCGCGCTTGCCTTTGGAAGTACTAAGTACGATTTGTGCACTTGGGACTTGATTACAACAGAGGCTCTAACTCCGTCACGTAGGGCTCACGTAACTAAACTAATAAGGACCTTGGATTGTAGGATAGAGGTCGTAAAGAAGGGGCTGGCCTATAAACGTCCGAGATGAGTTTGGGCACTCAAGGACCCATACTATCTTATATATAAAAATGAAACCCGTTTTCCGTTGTCATGGCATCACGCGTGAACGGCTGGACCGATTTCGCTAATTCTTTCTTTGTTGTGTTTGTTATTGTCAGGAGAAGGTTCTTATGAAAGAAAAAATTAAGAAAGTTGTAAACATAAATTTCCACGGGGGCGAAGCCGCGGGGCGCAGCTAGTACCCTATAAAAGTCTATTAGATGTTTGATGTAAACTCGGGCAGGAGGTAGAAACTCATAACTCCGAAATCTGTAAAACAATGGCGTCTAGTCACAAGAAAATAGTTATTTTTATAGAAGTGTAGATAGATGGATAGATTTGAAGTGAATACTTCACTTCACATCTATCCATCTACACGCATATAATTTAATTGAGACACATGCCCAGTTGTGGGCAAGATCTGACTATGGATGATGTTTGATGTCAGTAGAAATATAACGTACTAGCTGCGCCCCGCGGCTTCGCCCCCGTGGAAATTTATGTTTTCAACTTTCTTAATTTTTTCTTTCATAAGAACCTTCTCCTGACAATAACAAACACAACAAAGAAAGAATTAGCAAAATCGGTCCAGCCGTTCACGCGTGATGCCGTGACCAAGGAAAACGGGTTTCATTTTTATATATAACTAGCTGCGCCCCGCGGCTTCGCCCCCGTGGAAATTTATGTTTCCAACTTTCTTAATTTTTTCTTTCATAAGAACCTTCTCCTGACAATAACAAACACAACAAAGAAAGAATTAGCGAAATCGGTCCAGCCGTTCACGCGTGATGCCGTGACAACGCGAAACGGGTTTCATTTTTATATATAAGACTAGCTGCGCCCCGCGGCTTCGCCCCCGTGGAAATTAATGTTTCCAACTTTCTTAATTTTTTCTTTCATAAAAACCTTCTCCTGACAATAACCAACACAACAAAGAAAGAATTAGCGAAATCGGTCCAGCCGTTCACGCGTGATGCCGTGACAACGCGAAACGGGTTTCATTTTTATATATAAGACTAGCTGCGCCCCGCGGCTTCGCCCCCGTGGAAATTTATGTTTCCAACTTTCTTAATTTTTTCTTTCATAAGAACCTTCTCCTGACAATAACAAACACAACAAAGAAAGAATCAGCGAAATCGGTCCAGCCGTTCACGCGTGATGCCGTGACAACGCGAAACGGGTTTCATTTTTATATATAAGACGTATAACATAATATCTTACTTACATCGTGCATGATAGCGCGAGGGGCTTACACGCTTTGTGGTGCAAGCGGTCAATCGACACTTTTCTGTGTGTACATCGACGTTATTATGCCTATCAACACAGAAATAACCAGGTATTATTCTTCGAGTCCAGTCTAAGCGGGCCGAGGCGAGGGCCCGATCAAATAATGATGCAAGTCTCAAGCATTTTGTAAAACTTAGTTTGAAAACCAAAAACGTATGTATTTGTTATTATAGTTCGTAAGCCCTCACACTCTGGGTAATTTCTAAGAAGTCAAAGGACGTCGCTGACAACGGGAAGGAAATTTTATGACTTCCCGTTGTCCCCACAGTGGGGACAGCATCAATGGGGACAACGGGAACACATTCGTAAAAAGATTATCGACTCATACGTCACTTGACCTCGTGGTGTAGTTGTTTAGCACATTCCCGTACTGAGGGAAGGATGCGGGTTCAAGTCCCGTCGAAGTCGAAAATGTTTGCTATGTTATTTAGTTTCTCAAAAACGTATTGTGGCGTGGCGGTCACGGTGCAAGAATCGAACACTCCAACTCACCCCATATCGTCAGAGTCGAAAGGAACCTATCAGACGAAGGCCGCATCTTCCTTCTGTGTAGTTTAACACCCCCACTGCGATCTGAACAATCCGCCTGCCAAGTGTGGAAATTATGCCTCAAACCCCCCTTTTTGAAAGAAAGAAAGAAAGACATTTCTTTATAACAACAAAGATGAGAAACAGAAACAGGCTTATGGGATAGGTAAATATATAAAGTTGTTATAAAAGGGCCCTAACAGCATAATGCTGGCTAAGCTCCCGTGAGAGGCCTAGGCAGCGCTGTTCTTCCGTTAGGACCCGTACAGATGACGTCACGAACGGACCTACACCTACTCTACGTATAGAGTACAATATAAAAACTAAATAGTACAAAATGAACTATGCCAGTATGGGGGGTGTACTCTCAGCAGTGGATTTGTAAGTTCGGACGTGGACCATAACAAAGTATCAACAGAGAATTCTAAGTAGGTATTGACGTATAATATAAAAAATACTAGCCACTGCCTTAAAATACCAATGATTTAAAACTTTAAAAGCAGCAAGCGAGCAAATTTAGATAGAAAGTCTAACTATCAAACTAGTGACGCCATCTGTGATATTCCGAAGAAACCAAGGTACTTCCGAAGATTAGATAAACAAATAATGAATAAATCGATCATCGCTCAGTTGTTTTAAAAACGCTCAGTTTAGATGAACCCATTAGTGTACATCCGGGAACAAACAACCTTCAGATAGAGAATGAAGGGCACTTTCCTTGTTTGAGTTTATTTATTTACTAGCCGCCCGTCCTGGCTTCGCACGGTTGGACATTTATTTTTTAAACAATATTATAGCCTATGTTACTCAGGGATAGTGTAGCATTCTAGTTTTCCCCCTTAAGGCGGTACCCTACTTCGTTATTGTGTGAAGAGGATAGGCATAGGATTTCGCGTTCACAGGAGCGGGACAGAGCAAAGCGGCGTAAGCCCAAAAATCAAGTTTTTAGTAGTTATTTGCTCCCCACAAACATTAGAATAGTTAATTGAAAAAAAGGCAACATATAAAATGTTCTTTATACTTAGCTCAATTACTATGCTTAATCTCAAGATCGTATCATCTGTATTTATTGAGAAATTAGGGTTTTAGTAAAAAATTAGAGGTAACTTTGCGATTTTTTTCTATCGAGAAAATTTTATGGAATCGTGTTTTCGAAACATATGATCGATAGAATAAGTCCTGAACTTTACCATGTATAAATTTCAAAGTTAAATATTCAGTAGTTTGGAAGATGTGGAGGTCCGACGGAGTTGAAAATAAGCAATTTGAGGGTAGGTACCCCCTTAAGGCTAATCTTCAATTGGGAAAACTGGAATTCATTTTTTTTACTTCCAGAGTTCCCCCTCAAGGGGGATTTCAAGGGGGAAAACTGGAATAACTTTAAATTCTAATGGTGAAATAATGTTTGAAATTTTTCCTCTTTATAAATTTAGTGTAGATTATTATGGTTTACCAACCACATATCAATCACTTAAAACAAACTTAAAATTAGGTCCTATGTTCTGATCCGCTTACACAACTATGCAATAAGAAAAATCTCAAAAAAGGAGGATAATTGAGTTGCCTGCGAGATGATAACTAAGCTATGGTTCCATCGATCAAAAATTTCCGGCCGGCCCCCCTTAGATGCACAATGCGCGCCCTGAAAACGTCAGTATCAAAAGGTATCCCATTTGGCATTTTGGGATACCTTTTCAACTAGTGTCATTTTAGCTCTCGGACCGAAAGCATGGTCAAGTGCTCGTATAAAAAATGCAATAATCGACCGACCAAGCAACAGAAAGAGGATGGAATTTCCTATTTTCAGTAAGTTTAAATGTAATTTTTACCTGTGTATTGTGATATGAGCCAATTGAGCCTTATATACTTGAGAAATCAGCATTAAATATTGTTGTTGGGTTTGCGTATGTAAAAATATTTATTTTGTTCTAAGTTGATGAATAGAGCGGCTATTGTTTCTAATTTTTTTTTATTTATTTGTGGTAAGTTGTAAGTGACAATTTTTTTTCATGAAAAGACATTTAAAATAACTGGTTGAGGTTTATAAAATAACTAGCTGACCCGCCCTCAATTTTATTTGCGTGGACTCTCTAATAAAAGAAAGACTACCAAAAGTATTAGATTTAATCAACTTGGTATTTAATTGTTAGTTACCCTCGAGATCCTGTGCGTTGGGAAAAATGGAGGTCCATTTTAGCACAACAGCGATGTGAACCATATTTTAAACCTGGCCGTGAAAGCCTCATTTGTTCCAAGCATTTTAAAGAATGTGATGGCTACAACACCAAAACTTAATTTTTTAATTTTAAAAACCTTTAATATATGTATATGAGAGTACCTAGGTATTAAACATTTGGAAACGTCATATTTTCAGAACTTAGGAATTACTGTAGGTAGTACTAGTAATATAAAACGGGTATTTATTGCGTTTATTTACCTATTGTTTTCGACGTTATAAATTAAATAGTCATCATCATCATCATCATCATCAGCCTATATTAGTCCACTGCTGGACATAGGCCTCCCCTAATGAGCGCCATAGCGCCCTGTCTTCAGCTTGCCGCATCCAGCATCTGCCTGCAGTCTTTCGCAGATCGTCATGCCACCTGGCCGGAGGGCGTCCTACACTACGTTTGCCGAGTCGTGGTCTCCACTCAAGAACTCGTTTACCCCAGCGGTTGTCGGTTCTTCGCGAGATATGGCCGGCCCACTGCCACTTCAGCTTGCTAATTCTTTGAGCTATGTCGATAACTTTGGTTCTCTGTCGGATGTATTCGTTACGAATTCTATCCTTCAAAGAGACTCCGAGCATAGCTCTTTCCATAGCTCGCTGAGCGACTTTGAACTGGTGGACCAGCCCTACCGTGAGTGTCCACGTCTCAGCTCCGTAGGTCATGACGGGTAGGACGCACTGATTGAAAACTTTCGTTTTCAAGCATTGCGGTATGGATGACGAGAAGACTCGACGTAGTTTCCCAAACGCTGCCCAGCCTAGCTGGATCCTCCTCTTGGCCTCCTTCTCAAAATTATTTTTACCTAATTGCAGAATTTGCCCAAGGTAAGTATACTCGGAAACAATTTCGAGAGGGTGGCCATGTACGACGACCGGTCCTGGATCAATGAGGCCATTGATCATGACTTTGGTTTTATCCAAATTCATGCCAAGACCGATGCGTCGCGAGGCTGAGGCTAGGCCGTCCAGCATCTGGTTTAGCTCCTCTAGCGACTCCGCCATTACGACTATGTCATCAGCGAATCGTAGGTGTGAAATGTAGCCGCCGTTTATGTTAATGCCCTTACCTTTCCAGTCCAGCGTCTTAAACATATCTTCCAACGCGCTTGTGAACAGTTTCGGGGATATAACATCCCCCTGTCTCACTCCTCTGCGCAGTTGGATGGGTTTAGACTGCTGGCCCTGTACTTGGACACTCATGGTGGCGGCCTCGTAGAGACATCTCAGCACCTCGATATAACGATAGTCTACTTGGCATCGCTGTAAGGATTCTAGAACTGCCCAGGTTTCGACGGAGTCAAAGGCTTTTTCATAGTCCACAAAGGCCAGACACAGGGGCTGATTATACTCTTCGGACTTCTGTATAATCTGCCTCACTGTGTGTATGTGGTCTATGGTGCCAAATCCTCCGCGGAACCCGGCCTGTTCCGGTGGCTGGAACTCGTCGAGTCTCCTGGCGAGACGATTCGTGACCACTCGTGAGAACAGCTTATAGACGTGGCTCAAGAGTGTGATGGGTCTGTAGTTTTCAAGGAGGGTTTTATCTCCCTTCTTAAAAAAGAGCACCACCAAACTCCCGCTCCACGCCTTTGGAGTTCTCCCACTGTGAAGGACGGTGTTGAAGAGGTTCTGAAGCTCCTGTATTACAGGGGCACCTCCGGCTTTCAGAAGCTCCGAAGTTATTCCGTCCTCACCGGGGGCTTTTCCATTTTTAAGCTGCCTCAGAGCTAACACGATCTCGTCTTGACTGATGTCTGGCAGTTCGTCGGTATAGTGGCGTGTCAGGGTGGCTCTAGAATCATGGTCGTCTCGTCGGGAATGGGAGGCATGTGCAGCGTATAAACGGCCATAGAAATCCTCTATCTCGGCGGAGATCTCCGGCTTCGACAATACGGTCCTCCCGTCGTGCGTTTTGAGCTTCGTCAGGTGGCTCCTGCCAAGCTGCTGAGTGAATACTTTGGACCCTCGGTTTCGCTCTATCGCCTCTTCGATGAGGCGTGTGTTGGAGCTCCGAAGGTCGCGTCGTACCATCTTCGCAATTCGCTTGTTCAGGTCTGACCTCTCTGACGAAGTCGCTTGGGGGGTTTCCCGTCTTTTTGTCATCAGCCCGAGAGTCTCATCCGAGAGTTTAGATTTCTTGCCTGTGCGCTGCTGTTTACAGAACTTGATGCCTTCATCCCTCAGCGTTTCGACCAGATTGTGTAGGGTCTCGTCAGCGTCATCAGTGGGATTTAAGGCAACAAATCTATTCCCGAGAAGCTGCTGAAACTTCTCGGTACCCGCCATGATTTGGATTGGGTTAGGTCGGAGCGTGGACTTCATCAGACGGTTTCTTTCAAGCTTCAAGTTGATATTCAGAGAGCCTCGGAGCAGTCGGTGATCAGATCCGGTATTGAACCTGTTGATCACTGAGACATCTCTGAATATGTGCTTGCTATCCGTCATGATGAAGTCGATCTCATTTTTAGTCACAGTGTCGGGGCTTTGCCATGTCCACTTCCTTTGAGGTTGTTTCTTAAAGAAGGAGTTCATTAAGAACAGCCCCTCTTTCTCAAGGAAGTTGACAAGCATTTGCCCCCTGTGATTCCTAACTCCATAACCATGCGGGCCTATCCGGGATTCGTTGCCAGTCTGGGTTCCCACCTTGCCGTTGAAGTCCCCCATAACAACGTTGAAGTGTGCCTTAGTGGTGTTGTGTAAGGCTTTGGATATGTCTTCGTACATGTCCTCCACTTCATCATCCGAGTGTGCCGAGGTCGGTGCGTAAACCTGAATCACCTTCATGCTGTACCGCTTGGACAACCGAAGGATCAGGTACGCTACCCTGGTCGACACACTGGAGATTTCTTGGACGTTGTTAGAGAGGGCCTTATTGACGAGGAAACCTACGCCACCCTGGGATGTTTTATCACCCTCGCGAAAGTAGAGAAGATGGCCCGAGTCTAGGGTTACGGTGTCCTCCCCCTCTCTACGGACTTCGCATAACCCCAGAACATGCCATTTAATGTTCTCTAACTCCACTTCCAACTGTGCTAGATGGTGGTCAAGCCTCAGAGTGCGTCCGTTAAACGTTGCCAGGGTCGGTTTGCGTAATGAATGGTAGCCTGGGGTAGCCCGGTGATTCCTAGCACCCCCTGCCCCGCCGTTACCATGGCCGCTACCTTGGCCAGGAATAGCGAGGCGGCCGGGAACTGGGGGCCATTTTTTGGCGTGTATAATCATTGGGGGGTAATGCCCATAATCCCCACGCTGGGCATGCGGGTTGGGGATCGCAGTTCGGTGAAGTTGTTCTGCAGGGGGCGCTGCTGCCCGCCCCCCGGTGCGTGTGTCCCTTAGTCGCCTCTTACGACACCCACGGGAGGAATTGGGGTGGCGCAATTCTATGCCGGCACCACACGGCTTTTAATTAAATAGTATATTATAATAATTAAATAATTTTAATTAAATAGTATAATAATTAAATAGTAGGTAATAATAAATAATGTGTTCATATGGCGTAAGTTTAAAAGTATTTTGTAAGATCCTAGTTGACTTGAAATAACGTTTTTTTGGCCCATAGAAAAACTCTTACGAAGCCGCAGGCAGACACTAGTTCTTTTAAATTTAAATTACCTGCCTGACATTGTATTTTAGGTTTATTTCACTAGCTTTTGTTAACTTATTTATATTATTGTATGTCCGAAATGACCCTTTTGTTTGTTGACTGTTGCGTCGCTAATTTATAGTTGTATCAATAAATGATTCGTTATCTTTACCTGAATTCTGTTGATCTTATAATCCTTATAAAAATAAACAGTGTATAAATTATTTTTAGGTACCTTCCTACCTACTTACAAAATAAAATAAAATAAATTCGACTCCACTAATCTCTTGTTCCGCATGCAAAAAACTTGACAGGCTCTGCGCAAACTGTCTGCGTCAAAACAAAACGTGGACACTTTTGAGTGTCATTCTTGTAAGGTTGTAGGTATCTACGGGGGAGGCCGCATACTTGATCGATGTATGATTCCCATCAACTTGATTTTAAAAATGTCACGGAAATAAATTATTAACTGACTTCGAAAAAAGGAGGAGTTTCGTCTGTGCTCGCATGTTTTCTTCCCTCGGTCCACTAAAATTCATTTGATGGATTGAAGCAAAGATCAGTTGATGGATCTCTTTGGACCACTTTGTTCCATATGGCCTTGAATTATAACATAGGCACCACATATTTAGTTTTTTTTGTTTTTCATTTACCCATGTATATTTAAACATTACATTTACAAGTGTGCCTTGTGCTCCTACGGCGAATAAATGAGTATGAGTATTCCTTTATCTATGATTTTTTTTCAAAGTAGATTCATAAGAAATCAAAATCAAAATCAAAAACTCTTTATTTCCATAAATACAATAAATGTACACTTAGAAAAGGTCAAAATAAAAAACTAAACACTGACACGGAAATAAAGTGATATTTTTTGATTTCTGTCGCTTCGGTATGTAGACTAAAGTAAAGAAGCGACGAAGAAACCTTTAGCCTGTTAGTTGTTATTTTTCGAGTTGGAGCAAAACCCGTCCCAAGCTTTTTTGTCCTCTAGATAATCTGATATTTTATAGTAAGCCTTTTTGCACAGCAAGGTTTTGACAATTTGTTTGAATTTATTTACTGATAATTTTTGCAACTCACTAGGAGTTTTGTTGTAGAAGCGTATACATTGCCCTTTAAAAGATACATTTATTTTGTGTAGCCTAGTTGTGGGCACAGCGAGTTTATGTTTATTTCTGGTATTAAAAATATGTTTATCGCTATTTTTAGGGAACCGATTTATATTTTTATGAGTGTACAATAAGTTTTCATAGATATATTGACATGGTACTGTCATTATGTTTATTTCTTTGAATTTATCACGTAGAGATTCTCTAGGACCCATGTTATAGATAGCCCGAACAGCCAAAATCAAAATCAAAATCAAAATCAAAAACTCTTTATTTCCATAAATACAATAAATGTACACTTAGAAAAGGTCAAAATATAAAACTAAACACTGACACGGAAATAAAGTGATATTTTTTGATTTCTGTCGCTTCGGTATGTAGACTAAAGTAAAGAAGCGACGAAGAAACCTTTAGCCTGTTAGTTGTTATTTTTCGAGTTGGAGCAAAACCCGTCCCAAGCTTTTTTATCCTCTAGATAATCTGATATTTTATAGTAAGCCTTTTTGCACAGCAAGGTTTTGACAATTTGTTTGAATTTATTTATTGATATTTTTTGCAACTCACTTGGAGTTTTGTTGTAGAAGCGTATACATTGCCCTTTAAAAGATGCATTTATCTTGTGTAGCCTAGTTGTGGGCACAGCGAGTTTATTCTTATTTCTAGTATTTATATTATGTATGTCGCTATTTTTAGGGAATTGATTGATATTTCTATGAGTGTACAACAAGTTTTCATAAATGTATTGACATGGTACTGTCATTATGTTTATTTCTTTGAATTTATCACGCAGGGATTCTCTGGGACCCATATTATAGATTGCACGAACAGCTCTCTTCTGCAGCACAAATACGGTGTTAATATCTGCAGCGTTCCCCCACAGCAGAATGCCATAAGACATAACACTATGGAAGTAGCTGAAATAGACTAATCTAGAAGTATCAACGTCTGTAAGATAACGGATTTTTTTGACTGCATACGCTGCAGAGCTAAGTCTCTTTGCTAGCTTATCTATGTGTGGGCCCCATTGAAGTTTACTATCTAAGGTTATTCCTAAGAATACTGTACTGTTTACAATTTCTAATGTTTCTCCTTTTACGTTTACATCAGCCTTAACTTGTTTTACGTTAGGTAGAGTAAATTTTATACATTTTGTTTTGGTTTCGTTAAGCAAAAGATTATTGACACTAAACCAATGTACTACTTTTGAGATTGCATTATTCACATCGTCGAAATTTATGTTTTGTCGTTTCATTTTAAAAATTAATGAAGTATCATCAGCAAACAACACAATCTCGTGATTATTCTTAACAAGATGTGGTAGGTCGTTAATATAAACTAAAAATAGGAAAGGACCGAGGATAGAGCCCTGCGGTACACCCATTGTAACTACAGACCCCGAAGACCGTTTCCCATTAATGTCAACTCTTTGTATCCTATCACTCAAGTAAGATGTAAGAAGATCCAAAGAGGTGTCTCTTATTCCATAGTGATGTAGTTTCCTGATTAATGTTTCATGGTGTACGCAATCGAATGCTTTTGACAAGTCGCAAAAAACACCTAAAGCATCTTGCGACTTCTCCCAAGCATCAAAAATATGCGATACTAACTCTACACCGGCATCAGTAGTTGACCTGCCCCGAGTAAACCCGAATTGCTTACCATGTAGCAGGTCATTGCCATTAAAATGCCTAAGCAATTGATGTAAAATAAGTTTTTCAAAAACTTTGCTGAAAGTTGGCAGTACTGATATTGGTCTAAAGTTAGTGGGGTCAGACCTACTACCCGATTTAAAAAGTGGGATTACTTTACTACATTTCATTAGATCAGGAAATACGCCACAATCAATAGATTCATTGAATATAAAAGCTAGATCTGGCGCAATCGTATCAATTAAAGGTTTAATAATTTTAACGGAAATGCCCCAGAGATCTGCAGTTTTCTTTATATTTAAAAGTTTGAAGGCTTTTTTAATATCTTTTTCATCGACATAGTTGAAATTAAGTTTATTTTCGCATTTAGGTACATTTTCTATGAGTAATGACTCAGCGATTAATTGAGAAGAGTTTAGACACTTCGTAGTAGAGATTGGAATGTCAGTAAAAAAGTTTTCAAAAGCTTGGGCTACTTCAATGTCATTTTTGATTGTGCAATCATTTATCTTTAAATTGTAATCATTAACGTAGGTACTGACCTTTCCAGTCTCACTATTTATTATTTTCCACGTTGATTTTATGACATTTTCACTATTTCTAATTTTGGAGCTTATATAATTTGATTTTGCTATTTGACAAACTTTTCTGAACATTTTTGAGTAATTTTTTACTTTTGCTTTGAACTCCTGGCTAAAATTGTATTGTTTTTCACTATATAGTTCATACAAAGTTTGTCTACTCTTATGTATACCTACTGTTGCCCACTCACTAAAGCTAAGTTTTTCTGAGACCATAATCGATTTGGATGTGAATATTGAATTGAACGCATTGGTGAATTTATAAAAAAAACTACAATACGACTCATTTGGGTTGTTATGTGAGTAATTAGGTGATGGCTTAGAATCCCAATCCAATTTCAACCGTTCAAATCGACTTGTGGTCACAGGTATGTATTTTATTTTCTTTTTACAATTATTATTTTTCACTTGTATGTCTAATTGAATTAGTTGACCTAAGTGGTCTGATTTTAAATTGCTTATTATTTTTTTACTAATAAATTTATCATTTTGGCAAACAAATATATTATCTATACATTTTGCTGAAGTTTCAGTAATTCTAGTAGGTTCCATAAATAATGGCCTTAGATTATAAGAGTTAAATAAATTAGTTAGTCTACTACTGAGGGAGTAAAGTTCTAAAAGATCAATATTAAAGTCTCCACATACCAAGAGATTTTTATTAGATTTTGATATTTTAAATAAGATATCATCCATAATTTTTTCAAATATTTCAAAGGAGGCTGATGGTGGGCTGTATACGCTTACTACAATACTTTGCTCCAGCTCTACACATGCTACTTCGATGTGGCTTTCAACGGATAAGCATATTATGTCCTTGCGTTCTTTGAACTTTATGAGTTTATTTAGTAATATTAAAGAGCCTCCACTAATAGCATGTGATCTGCAAAAAGAACTACCAACCTGGTGGTTACTGAAGTTAAACATGAGCTCATAGCTTTTCAGCCAGTGTTCTGTTAAGCAGATGATGTCAATATCAAATGAGTTCATGTACAATTCTAATTCTAATAATTTATTTCTCAATCCTTGAATATTTTGGTGTACCAGGTTAGTATACTTTGCCTTGATTTTACAATCTTGCTTTATTTGTTTTTTCTTGTGATTAATAATAATAGACTGTTTAGGGCTAGAGACTTCCTCTATTGTCGTTATTTCTAATTTAACACTTGGGCAGTCGCGCCCTGTTTTGATACGCTAAGAGTCGCTACCGTGTCCACCGGACCCAGTTTAATATTGCCGGATTTTTCTAAAACTGCTGAATTTAATGTTATTGTGTATTTTCTAACAGTAATTATATACTAAAATAAAATTACAAACGGTAATAAACATTTGTATCTATTACTTTTATTCATAAACAAACGCTATTTAAAAACATACTAAAATTCAACTTACTTTAATGAGACATTTTAACTTTTATCTTATATCTTATTAAATAAAGATAATATCATTAAGTTTCTTTATTTTTCTAATACTACTCTAATGTACTTATTCAAAATCACAAAAAAAGATTTATCATTATTTCGTAAAATAAACTAAAAAACTTCTCTAAAAATCCACTACCTAAAAATAACTTCTTTTGGAACTTAACTATAAATCGGCACTATTTTGCCACTTTGCAAGTCAAATATTATTATTGCAGTTCACACATATTGCTTTAGTGTGTTCTCCACAAATTGGGATATTGCATTTAACGCAAGAAAGTTTAGTTTTTCTGTATTTTTTCCAATTGCTAAGACCACAAGGCACTTTTTGTCCATTAACTGGCGGGCTCATTTATTTTTAAGAAAAGTCTTCTATTTCTGAGCAGTCTTCATTCTCTGTTTCTTCGTTCAAGCATTTTTCAATATCCCATAAGCTATTAGTTGCCATTTTCTATAATAAAAGCAATTTTAAATGATTAATTAGGGTTATAATGTTATAGAAAATCACTTACGTATTTAGTCGCTACCGGGTCCAAAGAACCCATACGCACCTTTTTCGTCCTTAGCACTCAAGCGCAGCGCGTCAACTGACTGCGAGGACCGTTATTCGCTGTCTCACTCTAACGTCGGAAGGTACTAAGAGCGGCAAAGTCGCAATCCTTAAGATACAGTAGTTACCATGCAAAATATGGACGACTGGGTCTGATAGACCCATTAGCGACTGCTTAAGTGTTAAATGACTTGGAATAACTTCCAAGGTCTTGTTTTTTAAATGATTGCAATGCTCAAAAGAAGCATTTTTTCTAGCCAAGTTTTTGGCTGTTGTTTTAAAATAATAGGATAGCGAAATTGCTATCTGTCTTTTATAAAAATTGGGTAGGTAGTAATTACCTTGAGTCAAATAGTATTTTTTACCAACAATACTGTTAGTATCAATCACATGTACATTGTTGTTGCATGAAATAGTGTGCAACGTCATATTAAGCTTATATCTAAGGTTATTCTCTGATTGTGGCAAGCTGTCGCTGTAGGGGAATGTGAACATCACAATTTCTTTTACATTTAATGTGCACAGTTTGTCCAAATACCTAATCAAGTCAGATTTGTTCACATTACCCCTATTACCAAGGCATATGATTAAGTTTGAATTACTTTGAAAAGTTTCATTGTCAATTTTTTGCATAATATTATGCAGGTTGGAATTTGGAAAACAATTATTTATAAAAGGATGTTCCATACTCATATTTAAGAACTGGCCCATATTTATTCCAATTTCATCGCAGTACATTATTGTTTTTATACCTGAGCATGAAGTGCTGAGATCCGGAAGGGATGCGATTGACACAGTACTGTCCGGACCTGAGTGGTCACAGACTGGGCCAGGATCACAGCTGCCGCAGCCCTCCAGAATCCTGCCCTCCAGACTCTGCTGGCTACTGAGAAGTGCATCCATGGCCAGATTGAGTTCCCTTGTCTGTTGTGTAGTTTGTTCATAAAGGCTGATGTAGTGCCCTAGGGAGTGCTCGGCCTGGCCAAGTTTACATCTCAGCTCTTGCAATTCAGCCTCATATTGCAGCTGATTATGGTTTAGCTGTAATGTACAGAGCTCTAATTCTTCAACAAGTTTTCTATTACATTTAAGCCGAGATACCTCATCTTTTTGATTTTCTAATAAATTTTGAGTATTTTTTATAAACTTACTTATTTTAAAAATTTTTCATCATTTTTTATTTTTTAGCCCTAGCCATTCATTTATTTTTTAGCCCTCTTCTGCAGCACAAATACGGTGTTAATATCTGCAGCGTTCCCCCACAGCAGTATACCATAAGACATAATACTATGGAAGTAGCTGAAATAAACAAGTCTAGATGTATCCACGTCTGTAAGATGACGGATTTTTTTGACTGCATACGCTGCAGAACTGAGTCTCTTCGATAGCTTATCTATGTGTGGGCCCCATTGAAGTTTATTATCTAAGGTGATTCCTAAGAATACGGCACTTTCTACTATTTCTAAAGTTTCTCCTTTAACGTTTACATCAGCCTTCACTTGTTTAACATTAGGTAGAATAAATCTAATACATTTTGTTTTGGTTTCGTTTAGCAAAAGATTATTGACACTAAACCAATGAACTACTTTTGAGATTGCATTATTCACATCGTCGAAATTTGTGTTTTGTCGCATCATTTTAAAAATTAATGAAGTATCATCAGCAAACAATACAATCTCGTGATTATTCTTGACAAGATGAGGCAGGTCGTTAATATAAACTAAGAATAGGAAAGGACCGAGGATAGAACCCTGCGGTACACCCATTGTAACTACAGACCCCGAAGACCGTTTCCCATTAATGTCAACTCTTTGTATCCTATCACTCAAATAAGATGTAAGAAGATCCAAAGAGGTGTTTCTTATTCCATAGTGATGTAGTTTCCTGATTAATGTTTCATGGTGTACGCAATCGAACGCTTTTGACAAGTCGCAAAAAACGCCTAAAGCGTCTTGCGACTTCTCCCAAGCATCAAAAATATGCGATACTAACTCTACACCGGCATCAGTAGTTGACCTGCCCCGAGTAAACCCGAATTGCTTACCATGTAGCAGGTCATTGCCATTAAAATGCCTAAGCAATTGATGTAAAATAAGTTTTTCAAAAACTTTGCTGAAAGTTGGCAGTACTGATATTGGTCTAAAGTTAGTGGGGTCAGACCTACTACCCGATTTAAATAGTGGGATTACTTTACTACATTTCATTAGATCAGGAAATACGCCACAATCAATAGATTCATTGAATATAAAAGCTAGATCTGGTGCAATCGTATCAATTAAAGGTTTAATAATTTTAACGGAAATGCCCCAGAGATCTGCAGTTTTCTTTATATTTAAAAGTTTGAAGGCTTTTTTAATATCTTTTTCATCGACATAGTTGAAATTAAGTTTATTTTCGCATTTAGGTACATTTTCTATGAGTAATGACTCAGCGATTAATTGAGAAGAGTTTAGACACTTCGTAGTAGAGATTGGAATGTCAGTAAAAAAGTTTTCAAAAGCTTGGGCTACTTCAATGTCATTTTTGATTGTGCAATCATTTATCTTTAAATTGTAATCATTAACGTAGGTACTGACCTTTCCAGTCTCACTATTTATTATTTTCCACGTTGATTTTATGACATTTTCACTATTTCTAATTTTGGAGCTTAAATAATTTGATTTTGCGATTTGACAAACTTTTCTAAACATTTTTGAGTAATTTTTTACTTTTTTTTTGAACTCCTGGCTAAAATTGTATTGTTTTTCACTATATAGTTCATACAAAGTTTCTCTACTCTTATGTATACCTACTGTTGCCCACTCACTAAAGCTAAGTTTCTCTGAGACCATAATCGATTTGGATGTGAATATTGAATTGAACGCATTGGTGAATTTATAAAAAAAACTACAATACGACTCATTTGGGTTGTTATGTGAGTAATTAGGTGATGGCTTAGAATCCCAATCCAATTTCAACCGTTCAAATCGACTGGTGGTCACAGGTATGTAAGTTAATCTCTTTTTACAATTATTGTTTTTTACTTGAATTTCTAGTTTTATTAGTTGACCTAAGTGGTCTGATTTTAAATTACTTATTATTTTCTTAGTAACAATTTTTTCACTTTGGCAAACAAATACATTATCTATACATTTTGCTGAGGTTTCAGTTATTCTAGTAGGTTCCATAAATAATGGCCTTAGATTATAAGAATTAAATAAATTAGTCAATCTAGTACTGAGGGAATAAACTACTAAAAGGTCAACATTAAAATCTCCACATACCATTATAGTTTTATTTGATTTTGATAATTTAAATAAAATGTCCTCCATGACATTTTCAAAAATTTCAAAAGAAGCTGATGGTGGGCTGTATACGCTTACTACAATAATTTGCTCCAACTCTACACATGCTACTTCAATGTGGCTTTCAACGGATAAGCATATTATGTCCTTACGGTCTTTGAATTTCATTAATTTGTTTATTAATATTAATGAGCCTCCACGAATAGCATGTGATCTGCAAAAAGAGCTACCAACCTGGTGGTTACTGAAATTGAACATGAGCTCATAGCTTTTCAGCCAGTGTTCTGTTAAGCAGATGATATCAATATGAAAAGCGTTCATGTACAATTCCAACTCTAGTAATTTACTTTTTAATCCTTGAATATTTTGATGCACCAAGTTAGTGAACTTTGCATTTATTTTACAGGTTTGGTTTCTTTGACTTTTTATGTAACCAATATTATTTGACTGTTTATGGCTAGAGACTTCCTCTATTGTCGTTAAATCTAATTTAAATGGCTTGGAAGAAGTTCCAAGGTCTTGGTTGTAAATTTATTACAATGCTCAAAAGAAGCATCTTGTTTAGCCAAATTTTTGGCTGTAATAGTAAAGTAATAGGATAGCGACACAGCTATTTGTTTTTTGTAATAATTTGAAAGGTAGTAATTACCTTTTTTAGTCAAGCAATATTTTTTACTAACAGTATTGTTAGTGTCAATCACATGTATATTATTATTGCATGAAATAGTATGCAATGTCATATTTAGCTTATATCTAATGTTATTTTCTATATTTGGCAAGCTGTTGCTGTAGGGGAATGTGAACATTACAATTTTATTTAATTTTAAGGAACATAATTTGTCCATATATTTAATTAAGTCCAATTTGTTCACATTACCCCTATTTCCAAGTAAAATTATCAAGTTTGAGTTAATGTCAAATCTTTCATTATCAATTCTGTGCATAATATCATGAAGATTGCAGTTAGGTAAGCAATTATTTATAGAGTGCTCCATACTCATGTTTAAAAACTGGCCCATATTTTTTCCAATTTCATCGCAGTACATTATGGTTTTATTACCTGAGCATGAAGTGCTGAGGTCCAGGTGGGATGCGGCTGAGACAGTACTGTCCGGACTTAAGTTGTGACCGACCAAATTAGGTCCACAGCACCCGCAGCCCTCCAGAATCCTGCCCTCCAGACTCGCCTGGCTACCGAGGAGCGCATCCATGGCCAGGTGGAGTTCCCTTGTCTGTTCAGTAGTTCTCTCATAAAGGCTGATGTAGTGCCCTAGGGAGTGCTCGGCCTGGCCAAGTTTACACCTCAGCTCTTGCAATTCTGCCTCATATTGCAGCTGATTTTGATTTAGCTTTATTGTACATAGCTCTAGTTCATCAACAAGTTTTCTATTACATTTGATTTCAGATACTTTATGTTTTTGATTTTCTAATAAATTTTGCGTTTTTTTTATGAACTTACTTATTTTAAATTTTTTTTTAAACTTATTTTTGCTTAGCTTGTGTTGGTTTTTGCTGCTAGCTTCCACATTACACACTGAGTCATCTTTTGTTAAGTCAATATTATGCAATGTGTGTATGCTGCAGCCGGCAACAGAAACATGGCCCAATGGTGAGTTAGCCGATACTAGCTCATCGAATAGTGTTTGTGTTTTCGCGGTGGCAGAGTTCTGGGCCGCTTCTTCTAGCTGGGTGATGTGGTGGTGTGCATCACACAATTCCTTTTGCAGGATTGAAGTTCTGTGCAGGGCCGTTTCAAACTCAATGCCACATCGTTCATCGAAGGTATTTATTATAGTCTGAAGCCTATCCCGTTCCTCAATAATAGAATTGTTCTCGCAAAATAACGTGGTCATCTCATTTTTTAATTTTTTGTTATTATCTAGCGCTTCTAAGAGAATGTTTTCATTATCATCTCGTTCTAATTCTAATTGTGCAATCTGTCTCTTTGCTGACTTGAGCTCTAATAAAGCCTGGTTTAATTTGATTTCTGCCTGACGCAACAAGGCGCTTCTTGTATTCATTTTGAATGGTTGAATCGTTTTTTACCGTAACGAGCTCAAGACAGAAAATACAATGTCAATAGGTTATGTGTCTGAAAATGCTGTAAGTACTTACGTGTCAGTAAAAGATGTTAGCTATGTTGGAAATAGTATTCCTACGTATAAGAAATGCACTCACGTAAACTCGAGCTTCCTCAGAACACACAAACAAGCCAAATTTCTCAGGAATCCTAACCGAAAAAGAACCGGTATCCCGAGGGCCAAACACATTAATCATACAACTTTTATACGGTTATAACTATTTGTACACTTATTTTATCTTATAAATATACGATGAAATCGAAATAGGGACTAGAATACTACGTAAAAATAATTATTTTGTTAAAAATAATTATTTTGTGAAGATCTAACGAGTGTCTGAAATTCCATTATAAAATTGACGGGATACCACAAAGAGAATGTATATTAAAAGCTGAATGCTTATATTTATGTTAAGAATTAAAATTTCTGTTTTGTTTTCTAGACTAAATTTATTGGAATAACTATACTGGGTAGATGTTGCCAAGGATTTATGATTCATTCAGGGAGGTTGGAAGTGTTGATAAAACAAGATTGCATAGATCACCCAGCCAATTTCATAATAGCTCTTACAAGTCGACTTTCCAAAAAATCAATGGATAAAGGAATAAAGGCCCTTTATTCATTTGTGGATAGAGAAAATTACACTAGTATTTACAATTTAAACAACTGAGCTAACTGCAGACTGTTGCAAACAATCTACAGGTACTCAACTGATCCATATCAATACCAGTCCAAAGCGTCCCAAAGACGCTGGCTGCATTGCCACTCTGTATGAATAAAGTGGAAATAAAAGTTTAAAAAGATCTATTAATGGATCTTTACACTGGATTTAAGTGGACCGAGGGGTTTTTGTATGTTTGTCGATTTCTCCTTCAAACTATGAACCAATTTGAAACTTTTTTCGCTATTTTAAAGAGAATAATCCCGAGGTGGTGCTATGAAAATGTTATCCCGAGGGATTTGTATTTGTGTTGCAAAACTGTTAATAGGGCAAATAGCCTTTATTCACAAAGAACATTATACTACTCGTAGTATTTACAATTGAAACAATAGAGCTAACTGCAGACTGTTGCAAAACTTAAAAACAGTATGCAATTAAGGAATTCGAAGTCGATTTTTAGTTTTTCAAAACAATCAAATTATTGCCCACATCTTTCAAAATATAATAAACTTTTGCCTTTTGGTTTGCCTGGTTGGTTGATTTCAATAAAATCCCTTAGATATACAGGATTATATTAGTTTATTTTAAAATTAACAAGAGTACAGACGTACAGAAGCAAGAGACAGGACAAAGACAAGAAAAAGGAAGGACGTGTTCAATACCCGTCGAAGTCGAAATTTTTTGTGATATTATTTGATTTCTAAGAAAAAGGAAGTGCAAATGTCAAAATACTAATACTAATGGTCTCAAAGCTGAGCCGTGGACACTGACAGACGGACATGGCGAAATTACATGGGTTCCATGTTCACTTCGGAACCCTAAAAACGTTCTTTGTTAATTATAATTATAAGTACTTATTGTGCATGCTAATACCTTCTACAGAAGCACAAAATTTCACTTTATTACAAGACCCAGAATAATTAACACATTAATATTATAAATGTGAAAGTTTGGATGGATGGATGGATAGATGGATAGATGGATAGATGGATAGATGGATAGATGGATAGATGGATAGATGGATAGATGGATAGATGGATAGATGGATAGATGGATAGATGGATAGATGGATAGATGGATAGATGGATAGATGGATAGATGAATAGATGGATAGATGGATAGATGGATAGATGGATAGATGGATAGATGGATAGATGGATGGATGGATAGATGGATAGATAGATGGATAGATAGATGGATGGATGGATGTTTGTTACCTCTTCACGCCAAAACCACTGAACAGATTAGGCTGAAATTTTGCATGCAGGTAAGTCTAACCCTGGAATCAAACATAGACGACATTTTGTCCCATAAATCAATTCCCATGGGATAGAAAAAACCTCAAAAGGTTTCCATAGAAACAACGCGTGCGGCAGAAGCCAGTAATTTATATTTCCTTGTGATATTTCGTTGGAAGTCCCACTCGAAAAAAAACTGTAATACCGAACTCTACTCAACTCATACTCGGAAATTTAATAAAAGCATCTACGTATTGGTAGTTTGAGGAATACTTGCCGGCGACAGGTAAATGGATATTTCCGGATGAGTACCTCCACCTCCACTCCAGATATGCCCCGAAAATGTCTATTCCGTCTGACGACAATTCGACATAGGTACACACGTGTAGCTTAGCTACGTCCTCACTCGAGTGTATACGGTGCGAACACGGGGCCCTATTCTGGTAAACAAATCGCTTTACTATGACAATGGAGATGAGATGGACCGATCGGATAAAATCTGCCGTAGGTGTCCCCATGAATGTTCCAGAATGACCACCAACAGGGAGAGATGGCGATATATCGTGAGGCGAGCAATATCAGCCCATACAACAAAAGACTCGTCATGACGACCACGACCGTTCTGCCGAGAACGCTACGAAGCAGAAGAAGTTGACAATGGAGTCGTCACAGATTGAGACATTTTGGCATTCAACCTTTGATGAAAGGAACTATGGATGAAAGGGCAAAATGTCACGTGTCAAGGTTCAAACCATTATATTGTTGAACGAATCTCTCTGTACAAATACCACCGCACGCACTATCTATTCTAAAGTCTCTTTAATTTGAGGATTCTACGTGACGATACCATTGTCATAGTAAAGCGATTGGTTAGCAGAATCGGCCTCCTTAAATACCTACGGGGGCTATTCATAGAGCAGCAAACCAAGTGGAATGTTCGGGGGTTCCAATCTGCATCGAGTGGTCATCTTACCAATGTCTTACCAAATGTCCAAAATCTTACCATCTTACCAAAATAAACTTTAGTCAGAAATTCGAGCTTTTGTAGCTCACCATGATCACCGACTTCTAGAAAAAGGAGGAGGTTCTCAATTCGTCTGAATGTTTTTGCTATGCAATAATCATAGACTGTTTCTTTTTAAACAAAGTGAAATAACAATATCGGCACTAACGAGAGATTCGGTATTTTCGAGCTGTCAGAGTACGCGTCTATGAAATATTGCATTCTTTCATTCAGTCAAAGAAAATAATTCCGTGGACGGAGTATAGGTACTAAATAATTAAGAGTGATATTCTGACCACCGAACTGCGATCCCCAACCCGCATGCCCAACGTGGGGATTATGGGCATTACCCCCATCAGATAAAAGCCAACAAGGGGCTTATCAGAGGGAGGCCAGTGAACCAATACAGGCTGTTGAGGTTGAAGTTGAGGATATTCTGAAGCCTCAACAACGGGGTGGGGTGCGGCCTGCGGGGAAGGTCCTGCCAGTGGCCCTTGGTTCGATTTATTAGTAGTTCGTCCAAAACACGATTCGTCCAATTACATTTTAAACGCGTTTTGTTCAAAAATATTTTTTTTTTATATACTTTTGGTCGAGGGTACAACTCATCCGAATCTAAAACCAAGAGATTTTAGATTTGGACGAGATGTACCCCAACTCAAAAGTGAAGTGGACATCTCGTCCGCGGATCAGTTGGATTCGGTCCAGATGTACCCTAACCCGTCTTCTCCCCCGTGTCGAGACTGGGCAGTGAATGCGTTCACTGACTTCGAAAATAGGAGGTTTTTTTTCGGATGTAAGTGTACCGTTTTAAAATTATGTCGTCGATTTCTCTGTATGTTTTTTCTCATTTGTAGAAAATGATCTCGAGCTGATCCCATGAGGTCTCATATAAATGTTATTCCCAAGGCATAGTACTTAACCCACAAAATTAAAATAAAAGGTGTAAAAGTAAATCTGAAGTCGATTTTTAATTTTCTGAAAACAATCAAATCATTCTTTTTTTTTGTACACTTTTTTTTTGTGTCGAAATAAATGTTTATTCTATTACATTCTAATTCTAATTCCTCGAGTAACAGACCTTTTAGGGCCTTTAGGGACTCTCAGAAACAAAATTCCAAGTATTAGCTATTTATTCTGAAAACAAACCGAAGCTCAGTCCATTAACCTGAAACTCCTGGAAAGAACAATCGAATTCTGTCGTTCAAATAACTGGGCCGCTCTAATGTTCGCGGCCGTTCTGAGATCCCTTTTGTTTGTTTCATCTAATTATTTTTGCGGGAAGTCCTTGTGGGATACCTTTATCCTCAAAGGTAAAATGAGAGGAACGGACCGACCTGTGTTACGAGTCGTAGCGTTATGTACCATTCGCATCGAGTATGATTCGTTACGCCGCCGTGTGCATAAGAGGGCTTTTACATCTCGGCGCAACTTTTTTTTTTTATTTAACGCACCGAGCGGGCGGCGAGCTACTCAAGCTTAACTTTCTATTGTCTCGCGATTGAACTGACACAGGTCTGGCCTCGATAAGCGCTCACGCGGTACTGAGGGTAAATTGCCGGCATTCGCCGGCGCATTGAAATATATAACACTTTTAACTAATTCATAAAAAAATAGTAGTGATTTAAAACATGAAATTAATATTGTAGTTTAAGCAAATGTTGAAGATAATTTTGGTTTAATTATTGTGTCAAAATGATGTAGAACTTCGGAGATATTGGGGTTTGTTTCGAAGCGTTTTCGATCGATAATTGAATTCACTTCAGTTTTATCTTTCTTTAAGTAAAGGCCTATAACGAAAATGTTATTATGGAAGTATAGGATATTTGTTATCTAAAAATTTTTATTGTTTATATATAATAGAATCTACAATTTTTTTCTCCAAAAACAGGTCTCCGAGAGTTTTTGCCTGAACATCGGTAGAATGATTATTATAAAACAAACAAATAAGCTATCTAAAATGTATTCTATTATTACTGTAGAAGAGAAAAGGAACTATTATTAACAAGTAATTGTTATTTCAAGCAACGAATGAAAACTATAATATAATTTGAACCAGCTAACTGTGGGATTTCGCGTTTTTTTGTAATAGCCCCTTGATCTTGATCTCGTTTCTCGTGCCTTCTTTCCCCGCACTGACTGCACGAACGCTCGCTGTGTAACACGCTATGTTACGCCCCGTAACGCCGGTCAGTACCCTACCCACCTTTAGGAGACGAGCGTGCCGTATTGTTGCCGACTTTACCGACTCTACTAGTATAAATACAAATAATTAGATCATTTGTAACGGTTAAGGGTTACGCACTACCGGAACTGAAATTACCGGACAACGGTATTCCGAAATAACAGTTACCTAAATGGAAGATAGTAACTTGTATTATGGTTTTAGAGTAAATAAAATGATATAACGTGAAATAAACAAATAACTTGCAGTCGGTTATACTCCAGCTATAATGTATTTATTGTACTTAAACAAAACTTTTTTGTATGAAAACCTAACAAAAACTGATAAATTACTATAACAGAAAACAACAAGGTACCAACTAAAAACAAAACGAATGCAAGTACCTACGAGTTCGATAATGGACCTAAGACCTTATTCGTAGCCTTACGCCCGAATACTCAAACGCAACTCACATTTGAGCGTCTCAAGTCAAGTTTTCAATGAAAATATTTCAAATATTTGTCAGTTGAGACCTGCTTAAATCTGAGTTACGTTTGAGTATTCGGTGGTTAGACGAATAAAATGATGGATGAAAGCTGTCATAACCTGATTCTACTACCGAGACACATTGAGCTCTGCTCATTAATCCAATACCGCTACCACACAGCACAAAAATGTGCATTAAATGGGCTTTCGATACATTCTACAGTGACAAAAGGGCTTCCCACAAGCTTCAAACGAGTGGTCCACGAGCTGTCTTCTGATGTCGTCAATATAAAATTCATATAAATGTTCCGAGTTAAAGTCCATATTTGAATGCACATTTTTGTGCTGAGCACCGCTGCAGCAGCAGCAGTGCTTTTCAGGTGTGCGAGGTTTTCCTTTAACCAGAAAAGGGAGAAACCGCAATTAGCCTTTAGAACAGGTAGATCAAAAGCAAAACGCACCAATTTCACGATAAAGGCAAGTTCTCTGTGACCGGAGTTACTAGGTCTTCAAAGTTAACGCATGTTATGGGTACGGCAGTGTACAATAAACTTCCAGACTCCGTCAGAGCTAGGGTTACCAGATCCGAAAATAAGTTTTCCTGGAAAAATCCCTGACTTAGCAATAAATTTCCTGGCATATCGGCAACAAAAGAGTCACTCAGATTTTTTTCATTCTATACAATAAAATGATCCTCACAAAGGACTGAGTCGATTGGAATAAAAAAATTTGTTTACCAACTTGATTCATTTTAAGGCGCTACTCACGCTTGACCAAAATAATTTTAATGCCAAAGTTACTTTTCTCCAAAAAGGAGCTGATGTTTCAAAAGGTGCAGTTTGCACCTGTATCTCCTCTGGTTATGGGTGCCCCCGTACTGTCCCAGTTAAAAAATACCATGCGCACTGAAACCTTAAAATCAGTTTGTGAATACATTGATGTAAATTACCAAAAGTTGCTTTATCACGGTAAGACTAGGTGGCTGAGCCTTTTTCCGGCCATAGAAAGATTTTTGAAAATGTTTCTGCCTCTAAAAGAATACTTTTTGACAACTCCGCAAGTGCCAACAACACTTAAAGCTTTTTTCGAAGACGAACTCGCAGAATGTTATTTATTTTTTGTGCATTCGCTTACGTCGGTCTTCCAGTCACAAATCACAAAAATAGAAAGGGAAAGTAACTCCGTCATGGATATTCTAGAAATATTAAATTCGTCCTCTGAAATTTTGAAAGCAAGAGCAGGGGCTACGTTTCGTGCGAGGTGCGAGTGGAGGAAGTGCGAGAATTGCTGTCGAGTTGTACCGAAGACGCCAAAGAAACATTTATGAAAGATGTGAAAAATTCCTACATGACTTGCCTTGAATACTTAGACAAATGGTTGCAGCCGCTAGATGAATTCAAAGTCTCTGACTGGATGATACTGAAAGGTGCTCATGTTGATTACGAGAAAGTTGTTTCTTCTTTGCAGTTTTTGAATGGATACGGAGTATGTTTAAATGACTTTAGGCTTTTTGATGAAATTACTGCATTAAAATATTTTTTATGGCAGCAAAGCAATGACTTTTTGAAATGATGCCCGTTAAACAATGGGAAATTATTTTTAAATCCGTCAGCTGTGAGAGACTAGAAGAATTGAAAAAATTTGCTGTTTTGTGTTTGCAATGAGGATCCGTAACGTTTTTAGTTGAGAATGCAGATTTATAGAGCTAAGAAATCCATAACATACAGTGCAAAAATTATTGTTCTACGACAAAAATTGACGAAGTTATGACCAAAGCGAAGTTCACTGAGTGACCGCCGTGGTTTCGTGTGACGTCACTTGCTACATCGAATGGTTTTTTTTTTTATTCGATGGGTCTCACAAAACTTCTTAATTCCTGACAATTTCCAATATTTCCTGTTTCCCTGATAGACAGCTGAAATTCCGGACATGTCAGGAAAATTCCTGTCATCTGGTAACCCTAGTCAGAGCTGATGGCTGGCAGTCTACGTTGCTTCAAAATCAAGTTGAAACGTTGGCTTGTCGAGCAAAATTTATATTCAGTGAACGAACTACTTGAACAGTAAATTCATAATTGATTGTTTTATACATTTATGATTTTTAACTTTATAAAATTTTCTCATTTAATTTACTTTATTTAATTTGTGTATATAACGTAATTTTGAATATTAACTTACAATGTGTAAGTATTTCAAGTAGTTTTAAGAAAATCTGACATGTAAATTGATTTTACCAATAAATTGTATTTCTATAATTAGGGAAGTAGTTGATGACGTCATAGGCCCAACTGTGAACAATCGTGCCGACACATGCTATTGTCAGCCCGATATGCGTACGGATGTGCCGGGGATTTAGGTATTGTTCCTATTTGTACCAAGTACGTGCCTGGGGTTAGCTTATTTGGATGTCTGACTGTCTGTGTCTGTATACATAGACAACAGCTAAATTTGGTAAGCGTTGACAATTGCAAAGAGGCGTGTAAGGCTTCAAGAACGGGGGTAAATTTCAACTTTAGAGATACCAAATTGTAAGGTTTTTGGCCCATTATTTTAGAGAGCTGTTTTAGCATGTTATGTCGGTGCTGGATCGGCTCATTCATCATTTTATTTCGCGCGCTCTATCGGCATTTTATAAGTACCCCCTCCATATGACATAATCGAGTGAATATATGCATAATAAATAATAAATAAAATAAAGATATATCTTTAAGAGATTTGGGTGAAGTAATAGGTCTAAGTTGTTTAAGTGCGTAAATTCCTCTTATCATTTTTTTACACTTTATGCTGTTTCCAAGATGGCAATGGATAGCTTAGCGAGCGTAATTTTTTCAGTTGTGAGCTACTTCCATTCTGTAGTTTTGGCGAGCTGAAATTTTGTACACATAAAGTTCTGGACTTGACATAACATTATAGGCTAATTTTTATTCCGAAAAAACATGTGCATGTGCTTGGTCCCATCGTTGCACAGATTGTGAAAAATAAATTACCCTATTTCCCCCTACCTAGGTAGGTTACCATTTCTAATAGGTACCTTATACGTAAGGATTCAATCGTTTCAGAAGTAGTATACAAGCAACGGTGTAGTGCCGGCTTAGAATTGACACCACTCCAATTCTTCCCGCGGGTGTCGTAAGAGGCGACTAAGGGAAATCCATCGGGGGCGGGCAGCAGCGCCCCCTGCAGAACAATTCTACCACCGAACTGCGATTCCCAACCCGCGTTATAGGCATTACCCCCATGAGATAAAAACCAATAAGGCGTTTATCAGGGGAGGCCTGCGTCCAGCAGTGGACCAATACAGGCTGTTGAGGTTAGGTGATACAAGCAACAATATTGCATTGAAAACAGCTGGCACACTCCACACGAGTTCACGCGACATTATTTATTTATTGTAATAAGTTCAAAAAGCAGTGTATAATCAAATTTATACACTTTTTATTAGAGTTACAGTAGTGAACCAGATTGTAGACCTAGATGTAAACGTAACAAGATTAGAAAAGGGTTGCAAACATAGCCAAACAATTTACCTAAAAATTACTGTTATTTTTAAACAAATACATATTATTTAAAATAAAAAATACGGTTATAACGTTATATACTATTACATATTATATATGTTGATGAAGCAATTATTGTAAGATGCTCGATGTTCGATACAGGGACGGTGGGTCTACTACGAACCTTCTTATCTATGTAAATGTCAAATGTATGTCAAATGGTTGTTTACAACGGCAATACTAAGTTGGGTTGGTTTTATATGACCCGGTTGTTTTGAGTTAGGTAGGGTTTAAATAATTCTTCGATTCTTCTTCTCTTTGGGAGGCCTGTGTAGTGTGAATGTTTTATGTTGCTGTTGCATTTTAAAGTGAAAATGCTATAAGTATATCGCGCAATTATTGATATCCATGCCGTCCTCCTCAGATCATATTTGATCAATTATGTTATGATACAAGCGGGTGTGAGAGAGTCAGATATTTTCAATCACAATTTTAATCTATGCAGCTTTGCTTAGCTGTTGTGATTGGTTGATTATAACTTTTTATTTCTTTATTCAACACCAACTGTTTAACACTTAAAAATACACTACACTTAAAAATCGAGCTTAAAATATCAAGATGCGCTAAATGCTGAAAGCCGTAGACGACTTGAGTTGAATACCGTCTACTTTACATCAAATCGTCTTGCTTTTCTCCCAGTAAAATGTTTATATTTTTAAATGCCATGGTTGAATATGGTTCTTATCCTGTTTCGCATTGGTACTTGATACTAAAGAGCTCATTCTCTTTCATAGTACCCACCCCCTCAGATGGTAGTAGGGGAGGCACGGGTGTTCACGTTACCCCCACCTCCCCACCCATACGCTTAATGCGATTGCAGGGAATGCTCGTGTTGATGTATGTTGATGAAGCGATTATTCAGATTAACAGACATAGTTGAGATTTACTCATTGAAGAATTTAAAAGTTTTTTAAACATATACCTAGATTGTTCCACAGAACAGAACAGAACAGTCTGCAGATAACTCCAATGTTTCAATTGTAAATCCTAGTTCTAATTTGTTTCTATTCAAATATACAAAACTCATCTATAAAAATGCGCGCTATACAAAGAGCTCATATGACTTTACTATTTATAAGTATCCAAGTACTGCTAAAATTTTTGTATAATTTTATTAGTTTATGATTTATTAAGTGTTAGTTTTTATAAATAGAAATTTTATCAAAAAACTTTTAAAGGCGTCCTTAGCCTGTTGAGTTATTATTAATTTGGTATTGTACTTAGTTAGGTTCTAAACAGTGTTTATAATCTACGCATGTAAAACTTTTATGTTAAATAAAGAACTTTGTAAAACAAAAACAAAAACAAATTTGTTTCTATTATTTGATCAGGAAAATAATCCTTCATTCACAAAGAAAATTATACTTGTAGGTATTTACAGGTAGCTCAACTGATCCATATCAATACCAGTCGGTAGCGTCCCCAATACGCTGGCTGCATTGCCACGCTGTATGGCAATGCTGATGCGCTGTGCCAGATACTCACCAGCTCTCGGGTCACGCGTCGCTTCAAAACTATTTGATATAAAATTATTTGATTGTAATTTACTTTGTCAATAATGTATCCTATATAAGTTAAAGTGTGAAGGTTAAGAATATTTTTTCCTAACCTTCACACCAGTGTGACAGACAGTGTGGTGGTTAGTCGGTCGCCAAACTTCATTGACATAAACACGATTCACTTTTCCATACTTACATTTATTTTCCAAAGTATGGCTTATCGCTTCGCTTCATCCAAGCGACAACCTACGCTAGACGCGTGCAATGTGGTCTCGTACATTTTCAAACGTTTGTTTTCTTAACATAAAAAATAATGCTGGACAATTCATACACTATTACTATCCAAGCATCTACAATATCATTCTTGCAGTGCGGTCGTGGCCTCACCCTTTTTACGTTCTTATTCAAAATCTAGTTCAAAAGTAAGTTCTAAGCTCACGAGATCGGAGTTCTGTGCGGTAACGCAGCTGTTGCTAGACGGGCGGTTGCAAGACGGGCGGTTATAGGTACGATAAGATTGTTTAGTTGAGTTCCAGACCGCCATGGAAACACACCATAAACGATATGTTGCGTTACACTTAATTCACAGAAGAATAAAAAAAACCTAAAAGGTTCTTTTCCGGATTATTGGCGTCGGATTTCTGTAACCCCCGCTGCCCGCCACGGTCGTCGCCAACCGATCGCAGAGGGCGCGGGCACAACCCGCCGAGGCAGGTTGTGCTGCAGGTGACTGCGACCCGCGCGATTCTACAAGCTACCCGCCACGGTGCAGTACCCGCAAACAATCGTACACGCCGCGGGCGTAAAACGCGTCGTGAAATGTGTTTTAATTTTTACATGTACTACAGAAGCTGTGGGCCCGCAACCGTGGCGGATGAAAACCGCTTCGTGTGTTCTTAGCCTAAGCTAGGGAGAAGAGAGCGTTTAATACCTAGATATTTTTTCCTGACTCAGATCTTTAGTACATGACCTCATTTCAAAGCATGTTTTTAAACTTATCAAGACCGTAGCTGTTGTAGGTATCGGTAGGAGATAAAAGGATAGGAAAAGAACATTACTTTTCTTGAAAACAATTTTTAGGTTTTTGTTCGGCTGTAAGAATAAATTAAGTCTGTTTGATACCTATCATAGGGTTTCTTAAGAATGGATATTATAAAACTTGAAACTAAACTGAATCATAAATAGACTAACAAAAAACCTATTTTATTAGAAATCATGAAAGCAATTCGTGTTTTTAACCCCCGACGCAAAAAGAGAGGGGTGTTATAAATTTAACGTGTCTGTCTGTGTAACTGTGTATCTGTCTGTGGTATCGTAGCTCCCAAACGGATGAACCGATTTTCGTTTAGTTTTTTTTGTGTTAGAGATAATTTTATCCCGAGTGTTCTTAGCCATATTAATGAAAATCTGTTCAGCCAATAAACGTTTGATAAATGATTAATGGTGGTGTTAGTTGGTGAGTGAGGTACATGATTTACATCACACTCTGTTTTTAACAGTGTTTCGCGAGATTTTTTTAAAAGCTTTATTACCTATCTTTTGCCTTGCCTTAGTAGAGATAGAGATTAAACGAGTTGGATTCAATACCGTACTCATAAAACTCACGTGAGTTTACCGAATCGTTGGTATTATGTTCCTAGACAGCCTTTCATACTACTTAGATCCTAAAACCATGTGAATTACTTTCCAGATTATTCGAAGATAACGAAGACCTGCTGCATCTGTTTGACGACTTCCTGGAGCTGCACAAGTCTGCTGCCCTCGCACATTCTGAAGAGCTGGCTGAACATGCCAATAAGGTACCACCTACAATAAGGTTACAACCGTTATGTTAGGTAGGTAGGTAAGGTTAACAATAAGGTTACACCCCCGCGCCTGATCTCTCTCCGGCCGTGTTGGTCTGCCGTCCTATCAGATTAAGAAAGTAAAGTAATAGAGAGTGCACCTGTGTTTGCGCAGACACTTGTCCACTATAATTTACGTCCTGCCCTGCGGACATCTCCGTTGAAACTGGTCGCTGTAACTGAAATTCGGCTAGGAGGACATCAATCCATCCGGATTGATTCCGGTACGTATAATGTACATTCATCTGAACTACTTATAACATTCGACTGAGTACCGTAACTGTGCTGGAGTTCTGTAACGCCATATATTGTTATAAATAAATAAATATGTATAAAAATGTGTACTGTTAAAATACAATTCTGTCGAATATTTTAAAAGCTTTTCTCCGTTTCGTGATTTATGGCGTGGGTAGGAGACCAACCACAGTGGGCGTTGCCGGAAATAGCTTCCATGGCATGAATAATATACCCTCAGAACAGGGAAATAGCAAGGAACCTACTTAAAAAGGTTACGACTCGTTTTTTAAGAAATTGGGCAACATTTCCCCCACCGGGATACAGTTTATTTCCGGAAACTGAAATTGATATTAAAATCAAAAGTGTCAATTGGGACATTGTATCCCAATATATTTTGTCCGAATCGACGGCAAGTCAAATTAATCAAAATCACTAAAAGCACTTTAATAACGAACGGGATATCAATCATTTGTGGTAACTTGAGTTTATGTGCCGAAATAAATTACATGTAGGAAATTACATAAATCATGGATTCCAAGTGATTTTCGTGTTTATAGCCGTGGTTGTATTCAAGAGATATCTCATTTAAGACAGGTCAGGTTGTCCCAACTTGGCCACACTTCTCTCTACTACTTACTTTCATTAGGTTAACAAGGTACATGCCTTCTACCGCGCGCAAAGTCAGGTCAGTGAATTTATTTATTTATTGAGTAGGTACCAACAGAGGATACACTTAAAACACAAAAAAGAGCACCTAAAGCAGCACCAATTGTGACCCCCCATAGGTACAGCTAACACATAAAAATATATTGAGTTGACAAAGCAAAACATAAACTAATAAAGGACCTTAAAAATAAACGAATCACAGGAAAAAAAGGGAATACCTACCTAATAATATTAATAGTTTTTGAGGAAACAAAATTTTATAAGGGGATGAATGGGATATATATACCTACATATTACATTATACATTCTTTCATTGTCCATGAAACATATGCCGGTTTTCATCTCCTATCCTGCTTTTTGGACGGCCATTTGTTGCATGCTAGGGTATACTAGGATACCATTTGTTGATGATAGTACTGATAATTTCAGGTGATGCATACCCTGGACGAAGGTATCAAGATGTTGGGAGACGTGGACACGTTCCTGACATACATCCGACACGTGGGGGCCACGCATCATCAGGTGGACGGGTTCAAGTCTGAGTACTTCTGGGTAAGTCCACAGTCCACTGTTGGGTTAATTGAACGACGGCCTATCTGGCGCAGTAGCCGATCGATGAGTCCGCCTGAGGCGCAGAAAGTAACGGGTTCTATTTCAATGACTCTTCGTACTTACATTACAACTGCACCGTAATATTGGTAATATTATGATGGTAACTTCTTTCGCATTTAACTCGTCACACAAAACACAATTCTAATTAGGCGTCGGTGCTATGTCCTATGGTGCCATGGCGCTTCTTAGGGGAGGCCTATGTCCAGTGGACTAATAGAGGAGTGATGATGATGATGATGACGCGCGCTATACACCTATATGGATATGATAGATAGATAGATAGAAAACACTTTATTATACCACACAAATACAGGAAACAATACAGAGAAAAGCTTAGAAAAAAAAAGGAAGTATAAAGGGCGGCCTTATCGCTGAAAGTGATCTCTTCCAGGCAACCTTGGGATGGACTGGAAATTAAAGAACAAAAAAGACGGTGGCACTGAATAAATATATAGATACCTATTTAAAGAAAACGAAACAAATACTTACACTACATACCTACAAAGATTAATAATAAACTTACATAAACATAAAATAAGGTTGTCTAACTCTTTACAAGGATATATAATGCTATTGAAGCAGTTTTTTGAAAGTAGGAAGTGATTTTGCACGTCTGATGTCCAGAGGGAGATCATTCCATAGACGGGTAGCTTGTACAGTGAAAGATTTGTCATAGAAAGAGGTGGTATGAGCAGGGACTTTTAAGATGAGGGTTTCAGAGGAACGCAAAGAGAGCGAGTGAGAGTTTGAGAGGAATTCGAAGCGCTCCTTGAGATAGGAAGGGCTCGGAGGATAGAACAAGATACTGTACAAGAGGATATGTTTTGTATATTTGTATATTTAATAAAGCAAAACCACGAAATTGTAGAGGTGTTTTCAATCAACGTGTCACAACCAAATGTGTTCGTCCGTATGGAATTAATTGATTGAACGAATGAATATAAAAAAATTATAGCACCCCGCCGTTCAGTAAATAAACAGTGAACGGTTTGCCTTGGACATGGTTTGCTAAGTTTGGTGACTGAACCATGGTAAATAATGATTGGTTCGGAATACCTTATGACTCCGGGACTATTTCGAAAGCGAGTGTGTTGCTAGGTTACGAAAGCCGTCGTGTCCCTCAGTTTTGTCTCTGGATTGGTTTTCGGAACTTGGCCACAGATGTGGCTTTGCGTGATGCCCCACACTTGTCTCTTAGATAGAGCGATTTTTATGGTATTGATTTGACCGACACACATGCAGTTTTGCTAAAATTGCACCGTAATGCCGATAACATCCTTTTACATTCGCAGTTGTTGTGCAACGTGTCCATACGGCGTTTATTTCTATAAACACTATGAGCCATGATAATTTTGAATTACAATACCGCTGTAGGTATTGTAATTCCTGTTCCTCGAACACCGATTAGCTGACCAATGATTTGACAAGTGTTTGGATATAGAAAATAGCTGAAAAGTGGCGGCCGTCTACTCGACTTGGCAGGGCCGTGGAGGGCCACGGCATGGCAAGGGTGACGAGTTGGATAGACTTTTTTTCTGGGCAATAGACCTTCGTTTGACCGCAATCTCACCTGATGGAAAGCGAAGATGTGGCCGACGGTGTATCACGGTGTGATCAGGTATCTAGAAGATACCTGATCGCATATTCAGCGTTTAAGAAATGTTATGATGACTTTATTATCAATGGTTTGACAAACCGGTCTTCAAATTTTTGTTCGAAAAAACTAATCAATATCATAATCAAACCTCAAGTTTGTATAAACTCGAGGTTTGTAACCCTCAACTATTATTATTAATTATTTTTTAAAAATTTCTGTATTGACGTAAATGTTTTAATATAAAAACTTTCTGTTCAATTATGGCGAATGTAACTTAGGAAGAGCGGAACGTCCTAGTACAAGTATTTATACTTAAAAGGAGGTTTCAAAATAATTTATAGAATTAATCTACTTTGTGAACGAAATAAAAAACATTTGTATTTGTATTTGTATAAATACTTAAGCCTTTATTTTCAAAGAAAATTATACCTACTACTATTTACAATTGAAACAAATGAGCTAACTGCAGACTGTTGCAAACAGTCTACAGGTAGCTAAACTGATCCATATCAATACCAGTCGGAAGCGTCCCCAATTGTAAAACCTTGAGGTTTGATCATAGATTACCTAGTTTACTCTGTTTTCGAGAAACGGTGAGAAACGGCGGCCGTTAACTTAAGGGAGCTTCAACCGAAGATACCTACTGAGATTTTTTAAAAGGCTATGGAATCCATAATCTGCATACTCCCTTGGACATTCCCTCTGATGTCACACTTTAAATTGATGCACTCAGGATGCCTTTGTGATGCAACTCTTGGAAATAAATTGCATTGGAGAGCTTTCATATTTATGGGAAATTGAGTTAACAGCAAAATAAAAGTACCTCCTGCCTGCTTGAACTATAAAATTCTTTAGGTTGAAACTTATTTTGTTTATCAATGAACTTCTAAATGCTGTTATTGTTACTAAATGTAAACAAAACAAGATCCGCACCGAGGGTTTCGAACGTTTGTCAATTATACAAATATGTACTAAAAGTACCGGTAAGAGTTATCGCTATATAATGAATACCTAAAAATAGTAGGTACCAAACTACATTTTAGATGGATCGCTCTGCATAGGTACTGCGGAGATTAGGTAAATTTTTTGACTTTTTTACATACTAACATTATTCTTTACTCGGAGAACCTCCTTGATTTTGTACACGGAATAACGATTTCTTTGAACAAAACCGAGTAATGTAGGAAGAATATTTTCATTCTCCTACAAAACTGAAAATGTAATCAGTTATGTGCAAAGAACAAATATTTCTTAATACATTACCCGGTTCTGTGCGAGGAATATTTTTCCTTGTACATTGCTGGTAATGTAACTCGGTAATGTACGAGTAACAAAGGAAAAATGAAGCGTTCACTTGAGTGAACATTCATTCGAGTGACCCGTCGAGACAAAATTAATGGTGAACGACATGCGTAATCCAAAGGTCTACGCTTCGTAGACGTTTCGTAGCGCGTAGCCCTCACACAGCGCACTACGACACGTCTACGAAGCGTAGACCTTTGGATTACAACATGACTTTCACCATTGATTTTTATGTTCTATTCTAACATAGATTGGGTAGGGCTCGCTAATTTTTTTTAGTTTTTTTAGTAAGTACGACATTTTTGCATAAAATGCGCACTTTCAACAGAAATGACAATTCGTAGAGAGACAAACAGAACTTTTTTGTGAAGCCAGCCACAAATTTTATTCACTGCTCAAAAAAAAATACTATAGTCAGCCTTACTATTTCGATAATTATATATATGATAAATTTCGTTTCTATTTCGATATTATTTTCTTATTATTGTTATTGTTTTGTCGGGGGTTAACCCCCGACGCAAAAAGAGAGGGGTTTTATAAGTTTAAGGCGAATAGTAGGGTGGATAGTGGCGCCACTACATAATATTTAATTTTATAATTACGTTAAACAAAGGAACTATCAAAAAATCGGACCGCGCGTAGACGATATCTATCATAAGCTTTTTTTAAATGTATCTTTAATAGTTAATAACCTCCGTGCGATTCATCAGCGTCGTCATTACCTAGTGATCCGCTATGTCCATGTATACGAGTTTGGAGTTGCCCTCTTTCCTTCCAGAGCCCTGAGTATGGCAGCACTGTCAGGCAATGCGTACACATCGTTCCTTAATTCCTCTCTTCTGCACGGCTGTAGCAGCCTGGGTTCATCTTCATCAACCTATATTAGTCCACTGCTGGACATAGGCCTCCTCTAATGAGCGCCATAGCGCCCTGGGTTATTGCTACGCATTGATATTGTAATATGGAGCTGTGTATTCCTAGCGTTGTTGATATGCTAATGTTGAGAACCATTGAGTGAACCCCAGCACCCGTACCTACCTTTATCGGTTTTGGAGCCATCTCTACAGATTCTGAATTCGTGGGTTCCTGATTCATCTTTTCATCATCGGGTTGGAGTACATCATCATCATCATCATTTTCACAACTTAACTCATCAAAGTCTGTTTCTATTCCAGAAAATCGAGAAGCCGTTTTTACAAGCAGCTAAGTCGACACTGGGCGATCGATATACACCGAACATCGAGAATATCTACAAGTTGACCATAAAATTCATACTGGAAAACCTGGTAAAAGGATACGAAGACGCTGGGAAGGCTAATGGGGGAACCTGACCCCTACTGCAACTGCTTACCACAAGAGATGCGAGAGAGATGCTATGTAAAAGGTTTTACTCGTTGAGAAGTTCAAATGAGTTCAAATCTTTCATATTCATATCCTTCTTGAATCCTCTACTTTTTGTTTCTGCCAAGAAACAAAATGACGATCGGACAATCTTGGTGGGTCAAAATATTTATTCGTGGTTCAACATTAAGTAAACGCTCGTGGATTTACCTACCACGGTTAGCAGCCTCTTATTTCTTGTGGAAAAGCAGCAATATAAACCTTGAAATTATTTTAGTTAAAATTTAGCTAAGGTTCATTAACTTTAAAATGATTTCAAATCACGATACAGAGAGCACGCCATATTTGTTATAGCTTTTCCGAGTTCACTATAGTTTATTTTTATTTACCCGACTGCCGATCAGAATAAAGATTATTTTTATTTTTCTGATTGGAATATCATTTTAGTGTAAATGTCTGGTCTTTAACACAAACAGTATGCTTCATAGAAATTATTTATTGAAATACTAACCTACTAGAAACATTATATATTAAGTAGGTACCTACTACCTACCTACGTAAGTAGGTACGTTCTTAAGTAGTAATTATGCATACGGCAACCTTTATATTGCTAGACTCTCAGAATAATTATGTGGGTACTATACCAACCTCATTGAATAGTTTATCTACTGACTAGGACTAAAAAAATATCTCCGACGCATCTCACTATTGAGCATATAGTCTAACACCTGAAGGAAAGCTAATTAAAACTTAAACAAAAATATTTGCCAGACATTAGGCTGCATCCTCACCACTAACTGGCTTAGCTCCTAGATCACGATTCAGCAAATACTTATAAACAATCCCCGCCAAAACAGCCCCAACCAACGGAGCGATCCCATAGATCCAAAGCCTCGACGCATCTAAAGCAGTACTATGTGCCTTCTCCACGCAAACAGCCACTATAGCAGGCGACAGCATCCTTATTGGGTTCAAACCAACAGAGTAGAAAGTACACGAAGCTTCGCAGCAGGTGATACTCATGCCGACAGCTAGAGACGTAGAACCCAGTCCTCTACTTCCCCTGGCGAGGTCTTGCACGCTGATGAAGACGGACACCACGAGGAAAGCGAGGAGGACCTCGAGGCAGAAGATGGCGCCATGCGAGTGCTGGGCTATGTAGCCGAAGCGTGATTTGGAATCGTCGTCCAGCATTGCGTAGGCGGCTGCGGTTCCTGGGAGGAGCAATTTATGATGAAGTTGGAGGATTTCGGTCTTAGAACTCTTCAGGGAAATCTACAGGTCTAGCAGTAAGTTTTTTTTACACATTTGTATCTACTGTGGCTAGATAAGGAATAGACATAATACTGATAAGTGGATAAATGGATAGAAGTATCTACTTATACTAAGGTAGGTTAGCTTAGCAGATAGGTACCTACCTGCTGAATAAATCACACTGACTGAAACCTTTAACTGGAGGTAATGGTAGGTAGTACCTAAGCTACGGAACGAAGGCTAATAGGACCTTCATGCCTAAGCTGGGTAAGTTGCTCAGGCTGAGTTTAAAAAATAACCAACTGGTGGATGGCCTTGCAATTTTTAAGTACGTGGTAGGTACCTTCCTGGAGGAAGACTTTGTGGCGAATTTATTAAAAATTCACGCTTACCCAAACAACCTCCTAAAAGCTGCGCGGCATAATAGCAAAGCGCGCGCAACACCTTGATCTGACCACAGACCATCGCCCCCACGGTCACAGCTGGGTTAATATGACCTCCAGACACATTGCCCATGATCTGAACTATGGAAGCCACCAGCAGACCGTTAGCAAGCCCCACTGAAATCACACTGTACATCTTCTCCTGATTGACCAAAAGGACTATAGCAAGGTAGAGGAATGTTCCGAGAGTTTCTGCGAACATCTGCTGCAGAAGCGGCTTGTAGTTTCTCACTTCTTCGATGCCAAGATGACGGCGAGGTTCGTTCATTACGTTCTCCATTTTAGCTGCAGCGTGTAGCGTCGCTTTGTATGGCGTTGGTAGTTCCGAAATCTAGTTGGCTTGGCTTGGTGTCATGGTTTATGGATTTTGAAGTAGTGCTTCGTTTAGTCTTATAAGTAATTTTACAATCGGTAGGTAGGTATGTAATGTACTTACCTACTTTACAAGGTAGGTAAGTACACTTAAGTTATTGTGCTTTGTAGGTACCTACATAAGCACCTTTATTAACGACGACCCTTCGAACATCGAAGTACCTACCTACCTAACTACAAGAATACAATAATTTTCTGTAGACTAAGAAATCAAATAATATCGCAAAAATTTTCGACTTCAACGGGACTTGAACCCGCGTCCTCCCCTATTATTTCTGTAGACTGTTTGCAACAGTCAGCAGTTAGCTCAATTGTTTCAATTGTAAATACTAGTATAATTTTCTTTGTGAATAAAGTTATTTTATCTAAAAAAAAAAAGAATTTACTATTATTATTATTTTAATAGGTAATATGTCACACGTCCATTCGTTCATAATTATACAACATTAGGTACAATTATTATCTAAATAGGTAGGTAGGTACTTTACTTAGTACCTACTCTTACTACTTTATGCACAATCTTTAAGAAGGTATTAGTTTCACGGTAAACTTACACGACTCATTCGTAAAAAATCCAGTCCAGATACCTATTACCTACATAATCAAGTCTTCGGCCAATGTACCTACCTAAGTACTACGTACATTTAAATGTGTGGTCGAAGCATTTTAAGGTTAGGGTACATCTGGTCCGAATCTCAAACTGATCCACGGACGAGATGTCCACTTGACTTTTGAGTAGGGGTACCTACCTACATCTCGTCCGAATCTAAAATCTCTTGGTTTTAGATTCGTTCGGATCAGCTGTACCCTCAACCAAAAGTGAAGGGGACATCTCGTCCGAATCTCTTTTTTTTTTTTTTTTCAAGGGTTCTGTATCGAAATCTTTTAAATACACATCCAGCACAAATGCTGCCAGATTTCTAATGGTAAATTGTAGTACCTACTCGTCGAGATCTACATTTCGGAAGACAGCAGTCCTCAAATCATTAATCTCGGGAACTGTCCATCCTAGAGCACTAGTTTCTATAGGTAAATTATAGTAGGTACTCGTCGAGATCTACATTTCAGATGACAGCTGTCAAACTTCAAACCATTCAACCACCATAATATCTCTGGAACTGTCCATCCTAGAGCACTAGTGTCTGAGGGTAAATTATTACAGTATTCGTCGAGATCTACATTTTTGATGACAGCTGTCAAACTTCAAATCATCATACATTTTTGATAACAGCTGTCAAACTTCAAATCATCATATCTCGGGAACTGTCCATCCCAGAGCACTAGTTTCTATAGGTAAATTATAGTACTCGTCGAGATCTACATTTCGGATGACAGCTGTCAAACTTAAAACCATGATATCTCCGGAACTGTCCATCCTTTTATCAGGTAAATATTGCCAAAACCTGTTTTGTGAAGACTGGTGCCTGAAGTAGCTTCAAAGAACCTGTGTTACATATGGATAAAATGTTTTTTCATTGATCTTTGTTCAAGGCTAATTATTTTCATAAGTTACCTATGTTTGGTCGGCAAGTGTGTGGATCGGTGGGCTCGTTGGCCATGTATAGGAGGAAGAAGGGACGCCAGTCGGGCGGGCCGCGGATGTTTTAAATGTTCCCGTGGTTCGGCGAAAATGGCGAGAGGGACACCGGAGAGGTTCTAGTGGGTATTACGTCCTTCTCAGTCTCAGGGCGTCGAGTCCCACATAATTCTGGTCCCAACCCCGACCAGTTTATTCGTTAAATGAAGAAGACCCACGTGACCGTTGTTTCTCGGAGTACCTACCATAATATTATCTTGTATTATATATAATATTTATAATATACACTACACAATACATCTGTGAGAGCTAGGTCTCTTGGCACGTTCTTGGGCTAGCTTAATTCTGTCAGACTCATCCATAGATATAGATATAGATGCTACCTCCTCAACCTCAACAGCCTGTAGTGGTCCACTACTGGACGCAGGCCTCCCCCTGATAAGCGCCTAATTGGCTTTTATCACATGGGGGGTAGTGCCCATAATCCCCACGCTGGGCATGCGGGTTGGGGATCGCAGTTCGGTGGTAGAATTGTTCTGCAGGGGCGCTGCTGCCCGCCCCCGGTGGAAATCCCTTAGTCGCCTCTTACGACACCCGCGGAGTAATACTACCTAGTTTTACCTATGACTAGATTCACTAGATAATGAAATTAATGAATGAACGTAACCGATTGCTCTCTGGCGCGCCACGACACACCCCGACACAGCAATGTGAACCTAGCTTTATTCTAAGGACACATTTCATAAATGATTTTGGTCAACTTCTTGTCTGACGGCTTTTTTTGGTAAATTAGGTAGAAGGTTTTTATAGAACTCAAAGTCATTCAAATTTTGTGTCATTCTTTCTTGACACAATTCATGACGTCTGTCGGTCTTAGAGCGTGTCAATCTGTCAACTTGTCAAGCTCAAGTCAAATTCGATCAATGACGTGCGTGCGTGAATGCATGACGTCAATTCGTTTCAAGTTCGAAATAATCGAATCGAATCAAAACTTAAGGTTTTCTTCGTTAGGAATTGTTGAAACTGATAAAAATGTACAACAAATAATACCAATAGTACGCAATTACTAGTATAATGGAAGAAAACAGTGACTGCGAGGATAACAAAATTCCGATATGGCAGGAGCCGAGATGCGACCCTTTGGGGGCTCCCAAGGAAGCTTGCGAGGAGAACGCCAGCGAGCCAGTGCCAGGAGACCGTCTCCACGCCCTGGAGGAAGAGCAGGAGATGCTCTCGTCCTCAGTATTCTCTCTCACCTCCCACCTGGCCCAAGTCGAGTTCAGACTGCGGCAGATACTGAAAGCTCCGCAGGAAGAAAAAGACGGTATGCTGAAGGAATTGGAGGAGTTCACGTCTCGCGGTGTCCCGGACTCGCGCGCCGCGCCGCAGGGCAGCTCCGGGGAAGGCGCCTGCAGCGAGTGCCAGCACCTCGAGCGGAAGATCAGGAAACAACGCGCTCGCCAGGCGCACTTCATCGACCGACTCAAAACTCAGCTCGAAGAACTAGAAAGATTCTCCGCGAACCCTACTGCTTCCGACAGTACACACAAATCACTGATAGAGCATTTACGGACGGAAATAGATCAGAGTCTCGAAGAAGGTTGCCATCAGCCCTTGACCGCTGAAGAGTTGAGGCATCAGATCAACTGTGCAGTCCGGCAATATGCAGACAGGCAGCTGTCCAAAGGTGAGATCATCAGCAAGCTCCAAGCTCACATTGAGGACATGCAGAAGTTCATAAAGCTAATGAAACATGAAGACTTGAATAATGTAAATAGAGAGCCGATAAATGTTGGGAAATCTGAAAAGTTTGAGAAAACCTTCAGCAAAAGTAAAGTAAATGATGATCTGCGAGCTGAAACAATCAATCTCATGAGAAAAGCATCAACTCTGATACAAATATTTACCGTCTCCCAGTTTGGATGCTCTCCAAATACTAACCGAAACAGATATGAAAGGAAATCATCCACTATAGTTACTCATTGGGGAAATCTGCGTGCTAAGTTAGAGATGTCCATAGATGCAGTACTGCATATTGTTTCAAGGGATCGGTCATCTCAAGGAGTCATAGATAACTATGACAGTGAATCTGAAGAAGGAGGTACCATAGTGGACAGTGCTTCGCTAACCACAGCAGTGAGAAGACATTTAGCTGTCAACTTACGGGACTTGCTTCAGCATGGCCTGATTTTTCCAAAGTCTGAGGAGAGATCCGTAGTCCCTATGATGGGCTGCTTTCCCATGAGAAGATATTTACAACCAAGTGCTGAACACATATGGGAGATCATCGTGCATTATTACGATATGAATGATGGGGATGGGTTCAATTCCACTCCAGCCAGGAAACTCAGCCAAAGTTTTAACTTGGACATAGTTGGGGGTACAGCTATAACTAACAAGCAAAGTTTGCTGAGTGCTATAGGGAGCATACGAGCATCCCACACCCCGTACAAAAGAAATTGTGATGCACAATTCAAAGCTTTTGTTTGTGCAGCTCTGAATGCACACAAGCTGGTGTCATGGCTGAATATAATGCTGCAATTTCCATGCTTGGTTAAATTTCACTATTCTTCGACTAGCTATGTTGTAAATACTGGTTTTCAAGACGCTTTACAGAGCTTGGATCGACTTACTCCATACAACTTCGAACTTCCCGTTGACTTGGCTGTTAAGCAGTTCCAAAATATCAAAGATGTGTTTATGTAATTGTAATTTAAGAGTACACTTTTATACATAATCAAATAGGTTATGAAGCCTTCCACTTTAGCATAGTGCTTATATGTGATTAGTAGTACCTAAGTAATCACTGATTGCGTGATTACTTATGAACTTATGAATTCTAGTCATGAATCTTTAAAATTATCACCGTGGAGAAAAGTTTAATACAAAAGCTCTCTATTGTTATTTTATGACCTACACAAAACATTCCATATTTTAAGAGTTATAATAAATTGTCATATAACTATGATCCAAACCAAAGAACTACCAAATCTGTTAACTATGTATTTGTGCAAATAATTATGTATAGCTAATATACTGTAGATGAAGCATTGAATTAAACTTATTATTATTTTACCACCACCTCCACTCTACAAACTCTACCACATAAGTACAGCTGAGGAACCATTACCTGGTTACAAACCTGCGCTAGGTTACCAGAGCAATCAGAATCCTTTATTTCTTTATGTATAAAAAATACAATAGTGTGAAGAATTTATTTCGGATGTAAGAGGGTTAAGTAGGAACTTTACTTGGGTTGGAAGAACACCAACGTTTCATCCCTTAGTGAGGGTCATTTTCAGGGTGAGTGCGGTACTAGACGCTCGTGTCGTTAATTAAACGTTGGTGTTCTTCCAACCCAAATAAGGTTCTTATTTAACCCACTTACATCTGTAATGTATTTCTTTATGCTTTCAAAATGCATACACAAACATTAAGAATCGTGGGTACAATTTCATGGTTGGATAGCACAGATTCCGCGGGCGGGACTCGACGCTAGGGAAGCTACAAAGAATTAAAAAGCTGAAGTGACAGTGGGCCGACCATATTTCGCGATGAACCGATAACCGCCGAGGTAAAAGTGTTCTTGAGTGGAGACCGCGACTCGGCAAACGTAGTGTAGGACGCTCTCCTGCCAGGTAGGATGACGATTTGTGAAATATTGCAGGCGGATGCGGCAAACTGAAGACAGGGCGCTCATGAGGGGTTGTCCAGCCGTGGACTAATATAGTCTAATGATGACAACACCACGGCAATTGACACGAAGGCAATTTCCCTGAACGTAATTTTTGACCTGCTCATGGAAGCCCCATGCTGGCAATAAGCTGGCCGGTTCCCGCCAAAATGACGAGTGAGCGAGCACACAACACTCGCCATTTTATTGGAAACCGACCCTGCCTGTCTTTACGTTTCTTTTTGTAATTTACTGTTAACGTACTTAGTAGGTAGGTACCTAGGTACCTAACTTACCCTTCCTATGTATAGACAGGAGCTTTGATCAGCTAATGAGATAATATGGCGATCCCTTAGCCAATTCTAAGGGTCCACCTACAACCGATTGTAGATATAGATAACTATTTTATGGATAGGTACTATATTAACAAACAATTTTAGAGACGAAGGCCTACTAAATAATGTTTCAGAACATTGACTAAGGAATAGCGTACCTACGTATTCAGAATCTTGAAATTCCAATGTGGTGTCCCTCAGTCGTAACGCACGAAACAGCAGAACCATATTCTCCTACATCAGTTTAGACACTTTCCGAAAGAGCGATTTGCGTTATTGCCCGGTTTCAAAACGTATTTTGTTCGAATTGTTCCCGGCACTAAGAGTCCGCGTGAGTCGATTCCCGCAACGTCGACCGCTGTAGCGACGAACGCACCTGATACCCTTCTCGCAGACTTCGCTTCATGTTCTGAGTTGGCACCTTAAGGGTCCGGCGGAGGATGAATTTCCCATACAAACGTAGTACTAAAATAATTTGTAATTTAAGAACATTTTCACCATGGACTGCTACTATTTGTATTAAAATAGTATTTATCTAGGTTTCCGACACAATTTTTTTTTCAAAATACATTTCTGAAATGAAATTAAACCGAATCGCATTTTTACATCAAATAATGAATGTTATCATAGTATTTTTCTAGATAAGTATTTTGAAAAAAAATTGTGTCAGGAACCTAGATAAATACTATTTTAATACAAATAGTAGCAGTCCATGGTGAAAATGTTTTTAAATTACAAATCATTTTGGTACTACGTTTGTATGGGAAATTCATCCTCCGCCGGACCCTTAACTACCTCTCAAAATGTCCTATGTATACACCACTTGCCTACTTATCTAAAATTAGTTAAGGTTAAAATTGCTAAGATTTAATAAACAAACAACATGGTAGTTTCCGACATTCGTTTACTTTGCTTAAAAATATATAACAGACCAAAATAAACATCCATAAAAACATTGACATTTTAAAATTTGTACACAAAAATGACAAACATTTATACAAACAATCAGAAAATGTAGGTAATAAGGTAAATGCGATAGATCTCTACAATACTGATTAAATCGTGACTCAAACATGATCTGTTTAAAGTTATTTGGTTTTTTATATTGTGTACCTGTGTAATGAGTGTTCGTAAACGCCACTATTTGGCAAGCACTAATTCCGGTTTAAATTCAAACAATAAAAATTCATTCAACTTTTACTGAAAAAACATTATGTACCTATTTACTTACAAAATTCAATGAGGATGAATAAACCAATGTGTGCCTGCCAGTTAATGCAGATTTTTTAGCACTACTTGAAAACCAAATAAGAGATGAAATTAAAAAGCATTGAAATACGCTTTCAAGAGCACGTTCCAATTTCACATTCAATCTATAAAATTCATAACTTAGAATCCAATGTGTTGGTTAATGTGGTGCGATACTATGTTACTCTTATCACAAAGTCATATCTTATTTTTTACAGTATAATGATAACGCCGGTTTATATTGTACAACGTTCAATTACACGGACAGTTGAAATCTGACTCCAACATTATCTAATACAATAGAAAATATTTCAAAAGGCGTTTGAAGATTTTTGCCATAGTATCGTCACCGTTTCGTTTTTTTTTTTCAAAATCACCGCGCACAAAGTATAGTTGGAGCAGACACTAAAACTAATAAAAAATGTCCTAAAACTCCAGGTTTCCGAGATATTAACACATGAAGAAAAAATATTGTTATTTTCATCAGTGAATATCTCAGAAACGTGGCGCTTTTAGACATTATTTTACAAAAAAAATTGAGTGTCCTCTATCCGATATAACATTGATAGTGAGCGGCGATTTTGGAAAAAAAAAAATTAGGTCCTTCAGACAATAATCTTCAAACCCCAATTTGGTGTCGCGAAAACGAAACAGGACTTAAATGTTGTCCCTTTCATAACGATCGAAATTAAAGGGGTAGTTATAATTTTTAGGCGCTATGCAGACAGAGCAACTATTGCGGCGCCAGGGAACAACTAGCTCTTCTTAAACTAGGCACAGTTTAAGAAGAAACAGCTAGTTAAGGCTCAGTTTATACAATTAATAGTAGTAAAAAGTTGAAAGTTTCTTGAACCAAAGTTGCTCTGTCTGCATAGCGCCTTTTCTGTTAAATTAGTTTAATTTTGCCGACATCTATATAGACACCATTTCCTTCTTCTAAGATTGTACGTGACGTCTGTTATTGCTGACCAAGACACATAGCGTTTCTAAGCCTTATAAGTATGTGTGTTATTGTCAAAATTCAACTGTCCGTGCACGCTAAAATCCATCAGTAGCCGGTCTTTACTTGGGTCCCAGCATCTGCTCGGGCCGCACCCACTCTTCGAACTGTTGCTCTGTGAGGAAGCCCAGTTTGATGGCAGCTGCCTTCAGTGTCGAGCCTTCCTTGTGCGCGGTCTTCGCGATTTGGGCGCACTGAAAAAGAATTAAATGTATTCATTATGTTGGGTTACTTGTTTCCATGATCCAAGGTCATTAAAGTGTAAATATTTCTTAAAAGAGTTTTCTGATTGTAACATAACCCTGTCAAACTCGGATTCGGAAGAAGTTAAAAATCTACTGAAATTGTAAAACATAAAGTTCAGCTCCGATCAGACTGATCGGAGCTGACCTTAATGTTCTTATTTATTTATAATAGTTTAGTAGATGTAAGTTTAATCAGTTTAGTTTTTTTAATTGCTTATAAGTAATTGTTATTCTTTTTGTTAATTAGTAATTGCGATATAATCGCAGTGTGCTTTAGCTCTCTAAATAAAGTTTTTTTTAATAACGCCATATAAGTTTTCTTCCAAGTCTTTTAGGTCATTAAAAGACTTGGAAGAAAACTTATGTGGCGCCCACGCAATCAAAACAGAGATCACTGGTTTCGCTATTTTATGTCTAGTTTTTACATTCATATATTATATCAAATATCAAAGTGCTTTATTTCCATTAGACCTTACAGGACTCTTGGACACGTCACAAACTTCAAATCACTTTCGATTTTTTGTTTACTTCAATCTTTTTAAGGTAAAACAAAGAAGCGAACAAGAAACCTTTACCTTGTTAGGGTGTTAGTTTTCCAGCCGGAGAAAAATTCATCCCAAGCTATTTTATCCTTAATCTGATATTTTGTAGTAAGCCTGTTTACAGAGGATATGTTTGACAATTTGTTTGTTCAATTTAATGATGATTTTTTGTAACTCACAGTACTTTTATCCAATAAATAAGTTCACAAGGGATAGATATGACCTTTAAACGTTTCTATAGAAACGACGCGTAGGAAGCTGCGGGCAGAAACTAGTTTATATTATTAGTGTAATTGATAACTGATAGGTTACCTTATCGTAACCGATGTAAGGATTGAGAGCGGTGACCAGCATGAGCGACTCGCGCATAATCTTGCTGATGTTTTCTTCGTTCGCCTTAATGCCGATAGCGCAGTTCTTGTTGAACGCTTGGCAGCCATCGCCTGGAATAGGGGAAGTATGTTTTCTATTAAAAACCTTTTAATAACAAGCTTTTATTATCTCAGCACATGCTGAGCCAACACTTATGTCGACACAGGGTCACGGGGGCAAAGCTCGTCCACACGCCCACTATTTGGTTTCACTTTAGCTTTGCGTGTCGAAAGAAATAAATGTTATTCTATACAATACATACTAATATCATAACTCGGTGTGGTTTAGAATTTGCACCACCCCAACTTTTCCCGCGGGTGTCGTAAGAAGCGGCTAAGGGATATCCGCCGGGGGCGGGCAGCAGCGCCCCCTGCAGAACTTTTCTACCACCAAACTGCGATCCCCAACCCGCATGCCCAGCGTGGGGATTATGGGCTTAACCCCCATGAAATAAAAGCCAATAAGGCGCTTATCGGCATTTTAACTGCTAACGCTCGAGTCGTATTGCCAATAGGTAACTACACTTACCCCACCGTGATCGCAGCCCTGGACTTCACAAGACGTTAAAGAGTTTACTAAAAATTGCGAAGAATATTCGCTAGATGGGTCTTAGACCAAATTCGCAGTTTTTAGTAAGCTATTTAGCTTTTCTATTAGATTTCTTTTCTATCAAAGTAGAATTCTCCAGTAAATATCTCACTTTAACACCCTTTCCCTGGTGCGATTCGCTACCTTATTTGTATGAAAAAAGTCAATAATTCCCCATTCATTGTATTCATTTTGAATAGCTGAGATAAGAATGCAATACTTACCAATAAGTCTAATAGATCTGAGTACATTAGCGACCATCATGGTCTTGAACACGTTCAGCTCGAAGTGCCCATTGGACCCTCCCACGGTGACCGCCACGTGGTTGCCCATCACTTGCGCGGCGATCATCGTCAACGCCTCGCATTGAGTTGGGTTCACTTTACCTGGTGACAATGGCTAGATAAGGATTGATGTTTGTTGGTGAGCACATTATTTGAGAACTATACATTTTTGGGTCATCAATAAACAATAAATAATGTATTTATGTCCGAATATTTTGCAATTTATGGATCACATGCACACAAAACCTATAGGGTACTTCTCGTAGACCTAGAATTATTGCGAAGAAGCAAGGTCTTATAGCACAAGTAAAGGAAAAAATTCGAAAACCGTATACTTATTTGTAGATTATACACAAAAAAAAAAAAATATTCTCGCCATGGACCAAAACCTACTTCCCGTTGACCTAGAATCATGCATGATATTTGGCAAGACACAAGGTCTTAAAATTATACGGAACCCTTAGTGCGCGAGTCCTACTCGTACCTGACGTTGTATTTATGCTAAAGTGACTGGACTATTCGGCCATCATCATCGCGGCCGGCCACCAACCCATTACTAATCTCAGTGTACTATTAATGTTAGTTTAGTTAACTTACCCGGCATGATAGAAGAGCCAGGTTCATTCTCCGGCAGCATGATCTCCCCCAGCCCGCAGCGCGGGCCCGACGCCAGCATGCGGATGTCGTTGGCGATCTTCATGAGCGACACCGCCACCGTGTTCAGGGCCCCCGACACTTCCACCATCGAGTCGTGCGCGGCTAGGGCTTCGAATTTGTTTGGGGCGGTTTCGAATGGTATACCTGAACAGATACATTGAAATTGAAATTGTGGCCAAACGGTCTATTTACGATAAAAAAACATTTTGGTGCACGACTTTGTTGTACCTGTTACCTCGAAAAAACCAACGAAGTGTCAACCTCGCCGTTTTGGGACCATTCCTCTTCGTCCTACTATAAAAAAAATAAAAAATACTACCACAGGTAGATAGATAGGACGAAGAGAAACTGATCTCCCTCGTGGTCATACTAATAATAATAAGCCTTTATTCGGACAAGACACACTTTGTGATTCATATAATATATCTCTTTTCTTCCATTTCTGTGTGTCCGTTTGCCAGGTGGCAAAGGCCTCCTCCAATCTTCTCCATTCTGGCCTTTCTTACTCCATGTTGTTCCTGCAACTTGTTTGATATCATCATCTCACCTTCTCTGTGGTCTGCCTCTCTTTCTTTTCCCATCCCTTGGGTACCATTGTGTGGTTATTTTACTCCATTTGTCTTTTCCTCTGATCATGTGGCCTGTCCATTTCTGTGGTCCTACTAGTAGGACAAAATAGTAGGACCACGAGAAAACGGCGGTCAACCTCAACAAATCAAATGCAATCCTACATTTACAACTGTTAGTGCCTTAGGGGGGGGGGGGGGGGGGTTATTCTATGTTGTTGTTACTGCAGTAAGTACCGACTGCAGTAGGTAAGTACCGGTGAGAGTAGCGATCTCCGCAGCACACTTCTCAGCGAATCCGATGCGCGTGTTGAGGCCAGTGCCGACTGCGGTGCCGCCCAGCGCCAAGTAGTGCAGGCGAGGCAGCGTGGTTACGACGCGCTCTATGCCGTACGTCAGTTGCACGCTGTACGCACTGAACTCTTGGCCGAGCGTTAGGGGAGTTGCATCCATCAAGTGAGTCCTGTAAAAGACGGTAATGAAAGATTTGGTTAGTTTGCGTTATATGGTACAGAAACATAGTTGTGATAGCGTTTAATAATTCTTCTCCTAGCCGAATTTCAACCACAGCGGCCAGTCTCATTGGAGACTAGCCAGATGCGCAGGACATATTATAGTGCACAAGTGTGTGTGCAAGCACAGGTGCACTCTCTAATCCCTCTCATAATCCGATGGGACGACAGATCCCACCCCCGCATTTCAGTTAAGACAGGCCACTTTTTATTCCATTTTAATAACCGGTTGGAGTAAAAGTGTTTTTTTCTTAACTAGTTGTAAGAAAAATAGTTGTGAAAGTGGACCAAAGTGGCATTACACGCGTTTTTTTGTAATACAAAGTAAGACAGTTACTGTGGTAAACTATAATTTGTATACTACTTTCAATGCTTTGTCATGGAATAATCATTTCATCGAGCTATGTTGGCTCGATCAAAATCCAAACTTTCGTAAATCCCCATATTTTTCAAGTCGACAGATTCGCATCCCTATCTATCAAAAGTAACTGTGTCTGAAACTTTTATTCACAAAGAAAATTACACTAGTATTTATAATTGAAACAACTCTCAACTGATCCATATCAATACCAGTCGGAAGCGTCCCTAAGACGCTGGCTGCACTGCCACGCTGTATGGCAATGCTGATGCGCTGTGCCACTGTATTTAGTAAATACTTCATTCTGTCATTCAGTCTTCATTAACTCGCCTGTCAACAATTAGGAAACTTCATAGTCGCGCATGTACCAAACAGCAAATAAGAGAGTGGACGGGGTATACCTGCCAATCTTGATAATTTTGCTGAAGGCCTTGGCCTTAGCATCCAAAGTGTTCCGCAACGCCACCAGGCCCGGGATGAGCCGGTCGCGCAGCTCCATGGCCACCGCGATGTGCATGGCAGTGGGATACGTGTCGTTCGAGCTCTAAGGATAACAAACAACATTATTGCAAAAATTATCAGTAAATAAATAGAGAATTAATAGTATATTAAAGTCCACAGGTGATCGGAATGCTGGCTTCTATTTAGGTCAACGAATTAGCATTGCCATTCAACGTGGCAATGCTGCCAGCATTCTGGGCACTCTGCCTTCTGGTGACAGATTAGATTTTTAAGAAATAGATATGAGTGTCTAAACTAGTTGTAATTATTTTATTCTGTTAATGTAATTTCTGTGCGAAATACATAATTTATTTTTGAGTGAATACTTACAATAAGTATCTATTTAATTATGCTAAGAGTGTAATCGTTTGCTACCCCGAATAAATAAAAAGTAAATAAATTCTTCTCGGCTTACAGATTATCTAGAGAATAAAAAAGCTTGGGACGAATTTTGCTCCAACTGGAAAGATAATAACTAACAGCCTAAAGATTTCTTCGTATCTACCTTACTTACCTTTGTATACATACCGAAGCGACAGAAGTCAAAAATGTCACCATTTCCGTGTGTGTTTAATTTTATAATTTGACCTTTTGCGAGTGTAAGTACATTATTAAAATAAATAATTAATATAAAATAAGTACAGTATTTATGAAAATAAAGAGTTTTGATTCTCATTTTTTTTATTTATTTCACTCTCGCACTCTCCAGAGAAGCGCATAGTTTTACTCAACATGTTGTATTATTTTAGAGACATACTCAGGCGTCTAAATGACTTCATTTTTGGAATCAGGATATTTAGTAGAATAAATTAATATTAATTTTGTTGTTTGATTTGCTACTTGCTTCTGCCCGCGCATTACACACGTTTCTCCGTGATAAAAGTAAGACAGATTGAGTTACTGTGGTAAACTATAATTTTATACTTTTTTAATTTTTTGACGACCTCTGTGGCGCAGCGGGCGAAGGTCCGCCTGCGACGCAGGAGGTTGCGGGTTCGATTCCCGCCTCGGGACAAATGTTTGTGCGATCTGCAGATATTTGTTCAGGGGTTCTGGATGTTTTTCTATGTACAATAAAAAATATCTATCTATGTAGTGTATTGTATTATGTATATCAGTTATCTAGTACATATAACACAAGCTCTGCTTAGCTTGGGGCTAGATAATGCTGTGTGAATTGTCCAGCATCATTTATTTATTTATTTATTTAAGTATACGATTTTCAATATATTTTCATGGAAAACTCATCTAGAATAATGTTCGTTACATACTATGTCGGCTCGATAAAAATCTAAGCTTACGTAGTGCCCTTATTACCTGTTAAAGTTACTGTGTCAATAAAATGAAATACTTTAGTCTATCTTCCTAGATCTCGCGTAAATACTGATTTTATTAGTAAGGGCTTACATGCCAAACGTAATCAAAAAATGTAAGCCATGTTATTTCTTTCTATTTATTTAGAAAATATAAGGGCACTAAATAATTAAAATTTCGGAAACAAACGAAAAAATCTTAAAAATAGTCTAGAGGTTATTCAGTGTTAAGAAAGCCGCCAAGCTATCGCACTTGGGTTTCACCTACCCCCAGTTACCATGTGGCGCTCGGTCTGCGCAACAGCCTGTATATTCTCTGCTCAGGGCTCGGGTAACTCGACGCTACGAGCGAGAGCCTTATCGTAACGTATCATAATCATAAAACACCCAGACTTTATAATCCGGAAGGTTACTTACTGTCCTAATCTCACACCTGCCGCACTATGAACGATATCTATACTAATATTATAAAGAGGAAAGATTTGATTGTTTGTATTGCATAGGCTCCAAAACTACTGGACCAATTTGAAAAATTATTTTACCATTAGAAGCCCACATTATTCCTGATGAACATAGGCTACTTTTTACCGCGGGAAAATGCTTCATTCCTACGGGAAAACGGGTCCTATTACCCGTTTTCCCGTAGGAATGAAGCAACTGGTAGTAAGAATGCAGCTAGTCCATTGATAAAGAGACGGTATGCACTAACCTGCGACTTGTTGACGTGGTCGTTCGGATGTACCGGGTCTTTGCTGCCCAGTTTACCACCCAACAGCTGGATGGCGCGGTTTGAGATCACCTGCAAGTGAATAAGTAGATTGTAAAAAGAGCAAATAAATCATCGATAGCTTGTACGCATGTAATGGCATGCAGTGATGACAAGAGTAGGAATAACGGGCAAGGTGCTAAGGGTGAGTTGTCACTGGTCGAGCTCACAGATAACTGCAAATTATGTGAACAATCCGAAAAAAAACTAACATTCACATGGTTGTACTCGATTTAATAAATGATTGTACTAGCTTCTGCCCGCGGTTTCGCACGCGTATTTTCGGTATAACAAGTAGCCTATTGTTTAAGTTAGGCTACGTTCTAAGTATATGCCAAATTTCATCTTGATCTGTTCAGTAGTTTTGGAGATCCTAGGTAACAAAAATTACACATTTTCGCATTTATAATATTAACTAGCTGCTGCCCGCGGCTATGCACGCGTTGTTTCTATGGAAACGTTATTTCTATCCCATGGGAACTGATTTATGGGATAAAAAGTCGCCTATGTTTGATTCCAGGGTTAGACTTCCAAAGAGCCCAAATTACTGAATGAAGAAGACCAAATTTCAGCCTGATCCGTTCAGTAGTTTTGGCGTGAAGAGGTAAACATCCATCCATCCATCGATCCATCCAACTTTCGCATTTATAATATTAGTGTGATAAGATTGGGGGATATATTATTGTTATATAACAATTTAATATTTACTAGCTGCTGCACGCGGCTTCGCACGCGCTTTTTAAGTATGTCCGTCCCCGGGACACCATTTACCTATTCCGTACCATTTACCCGTACCCGTCTACAGACAGACATGCCTTACCTCATTAGCGATCATATTGGTCCCTCGCAGTACAACTTGCCTGAGATCACGTCTTCACTCGTCTCCATAACAGCCTGACACTATAGACAACCTACAGACAGACATGCCTTACCTCATTAGTGTTCATATTGCTCTGAGTGCCGGAGCCAGTTTGCCAGATGACGAGCGGGAAGTGTCCCTCGCGGTACAACTTGCCTGAGATCGCGTCTTCACTCGCCCCCATAACAATCTGATATGATAGAAAACGTACAGACAGACATGCCTTACCTCATTAGTGTTCATATTGCTCTGAGTGCCGGAGCCAGTTTGCCAGATGACGAGCGGGAAGTGTCCCTCGCGGTACAACTTGCCTGAGATCACATCATCACTGGCCTCCATTATAGCGTCAGCTGGAACAGAAGATAGAAAGTGAACTTGTATTTTGTGAAAAGAAATTACTTGTTAAATGTATCTGTCACCAGCCCACGACTGCATGTACGGCCTATACTGGTCCACTGCTGGACGCAGGGCCTCCCCCTGATAAGCGCGTATTGAATTATATGCCCATAATCTCCAGGCCAATCAATAAAAACTAACCTCAAACATGGAAAAACTCCCCCAAGCCGGCTGGTCACCGTGGGGGGATTCAGACCAAAACCCTCATCAGATAAAAAACTGCAAAAAGATGGATAAAAACCTACTTTATGTAGCAACATACAATGTCAGAACATTATCATCGTTCTCACGCTTGATAGAACTACATGAAGCCCTGAAAAATGTGAATTACGACGTTATTGGGCTCTCAGAAATAAGACGACTTGGTAACTCAATTGAAGAACATGAAGACTTCATTTTCTACTACATAGGACAAACTCCAGGCCTGTACGGAGTGGGTTTCCTTGTGAACAAATGCCATAAGAAAAACATTGTATTATTCAAAGGTCTTTCGGAGCGAGTGGCAATTCTTCAGCTTGACATCAACGGCACAGAAATTAGTCTCTTACAATGCTATGCCCCAACGGACTCTGCTAGCGATCATGAGATTAAGCTTTTTTATTCCACTATCAATAAGGCTTTAAAAATTACAACTAAAAATGTTATAGTAATGGTTATAATAATAGCGATTTCAATGCCAAGATTGGACAGCCAAAACCTGAAGAAAACCCATGAATGAAAATGCACGGATTTGGCTGCAGGAACACTAGAGGCGAGAAACTAATTGAATTTGCATTTGAAAACAACTTACCAATCATGAACACCTTTTTCAAAAAGAAAATTAGCCATAGATGGACTTGGAGGTCACCCAATGGTATTATAAAAAATGAACTGGATTATATACTAACTAATATGCATAAAAACATCCAAAACATACAAGTAATGAACTTAAGCTATCCTTCTGATCATAGATTAGTAAGAGCCACTATTAACTTGCAGTTTTCAAAGAAGAGCCGATGTACCTACAGTAGCAACAAGAGCACTCTAAAAAATGAAAAAGAAATACTAATATACAAAGAATCAGTTCATGGCTACTTAGAAAACCTAAATGAAGATAAAAATTATTGCACAGTACAAAATCTATATGATAAAATTGTGTCTGCCATTAGCAGCAGCCTCCAAAATGCACAGGGATCTTCAGAAGAAAAAACAAATGTTGAAGTTATTTCAGCCCGCACTAGAAAACTGATGACAAGGCGACATGAGCTACAAAAAATAAAACCTAAATCAAGAAGTATGAAGAATGAATTAAAAGCTCTTTACAAGCTCGTAAGCAAGTATATCCGCACAGATTATAAAATTCACCGTTCAAATACTTTTGTAAAACATATCATGCAAACAGGCAGCATTAGAAGGGCCACCAAAGAACTGCGATCACACAAAACCTGGATCGAAGGCCTCAAAACTTCAAACAAGATAACATGCAATAGAAATTATATTCTACAAGCTGCAACAGGCTTCTATAGCACCCTATACAACACATCAAATCAAAAAATAACTCTAGTATGGGAAACACCTTCGACAATAAAGAAAATTGAAGAATCAGAGGTAACTGAAATAATTGCAACTTTAAAGTCAGATAAAAGTCCAGGTCCCGACAAAATAACCAACGAAGCCCTAAAATTAGCATGTCCATACCTTATCTGCCCCTTAACGCGGCTCTACAACCAAGTCCTGCAAACTGCAACTACCCCTAAACAATGGACAGAATCTGACATAATATTACTCTACAAAAAAGGAGATCCAAACAGTATAAGTAATTACAGGCCAATAAGTCTTCTACCAACACTATACAAAGTATTCTCATCAATTGTAGAAAAGAGAATCAGAAGTACCATTGAAAAGCATCAACCCATAGAGCAGGCTGGTTTCAGAAGAGGTTTTTCCACAGTGGACCATATCCACTCCGTTGAGATGCTCATAGAGAAGTACCAAGAGTTTCAGAGACCGCTCTACCTGGTATTTATTGACTACCAAAAAGCCTTTGATACTTTACTTCACAGCGCTATTTGGGAATCCCTGCACTCACAAAGTATTGAAATTGAAAATATAAAAATATTACACATTTATGACAACAGTACCAGTAGAATAAAACTGGATAAAACTGGACCTCCCATAAGTATCAAAAGAGGAGTCCGGCAAGGAGACCCTATATCTCCAACAATTTTCATCTCCGTACTAGAATCAGTGATTGGAAAACTAAAATGGGAAAGAGTTGGCTTGAAAATAAATAACGATTTTATAAGCCATCTAAGATTTGCCGACGACATTGTCCTGCTGTCAGAAAATACCACAGAGCTACAATCAATGATAAATACCCTTAACACAGCGAGCAAAGAAGTGGGTCTAGAAATTAACCGAAACAAAACAAATGTTATGACCAATAGTACCAGAAATCCTATCCATCTTGAACATCAAACATTAGAATATGTGGATTCCTACACTTATCTAGGCAAACAAATATCATTTCAAAAACAGAACAATGAACATGAAATAGAAAGAAGAGTTGCAAACTCTTGGAAAAAATTCTGGTCCCTTAAGGAAGTACTGAAAAGTGATATGCCCATGAAAATTAAACAGAGAATCATGGATTCCTGTATTCTTCCTTCACTAACATATGCCAGCCAAACTTGGAAGTTTACTTATAGAATGAAGATCAAAATTCGATCGTGCCAAAGAAGTATGGAGAAAAGTATCTTGAAAATAAGAAAAATCCATAAGATAAACCACAAAATCATTAGATCACGAACAAAGGTCACCGATGCTCTACAATACTCACAAAGACTGAAGTGGCGCTGGGCAGGGCACATAGCTCGAATGACAGACAATCGATGGACTCACCGTCTAACAACCTGGCCAGGACCAACAGGCAACAGAAACAGAGGTAGACCAAATGCTCGGTGGTCAGATGACATAATTCAAGTGGCTGGCAAAAACTGGATGAACACAGCTAACGATAGAGACACCTGGAAATCTCTTGAGGAGGCCTTCACCTTCGACCAGAGGGGTTCTTGAGAAAAGGATACCCACCTAAGTGCTAAAACTTATAAATAATAATTTAGAAACCTTAGAATAAACATAGGTCAGTGTTTTCAAGTTTCTTATGTAACTAATAATTCAAGAAATAAAAGGCTTTTTATTTTTATTTTATTTATTTATAATCCCCAAGCTGGGCATGCGGACGGCCGCGGGAAGAGTTCTGGGTGGTGCAAATTCTAAGCCGGCACCATATGGGCCGCGATTTCGTCCGCGTAGAATTAGATTTTGCGAATTTGCATGATTATAGACGGACTAGTTTCTGTTCGCGGCTTCGCACGCCTTGTGTCTGGCATAAAAGTAGCTTAAAGATACGCTATTTAAAGTCAACATGGATCTAATTAAATCATAAGTTTTCTATGGAAACTGTACACCTATAGAAAGCAATAAATGATTGAGTATTAAAAAAATTCTAGATTATTTCTATCCATGGGAACTGATTATAGGATAAAAAGTACCGCCCAATGCCATCTTTGGTCACGTCACGAGCAATCACAATCAATAAAACAAAATCTTTAGGGAGTGAACACACTTACCAATTTTCCTGTCCAGTCCAAATTCTATGTTCACTTTGGCGGCAGCCTTTTTCAAAATCCCCATGGCAACGATAACAGGATACTGAAATAATTAATGAGTAGATGTTACAAAGAAAGCTATAAAATAAATCCCAATGCCGTAGTAAGTATGCATAGATCAAGATGTTTTTGAAAAAATGTGTTATGCCAGTAGGAATCAAACCCTTCTGTGCCCTAGGCAGACTCGTCCTCTGCGCCATAGAGGTCGTTGAAATGTACTACATGACTACCATGCCATAGTACGATATGTAGTTGGCATTAGTGTCAAAAGGATACCTTTTCAATATCAGCATTCACAGGGCAAGGTGATGCATGATTCTCAACTTCTTTTGCACATTATGTAGTTATACTCTTAATTTTTATTTATTGTCTTTTAAAAAAATATATTACTTTATTATGTAAGTACAAAATTGTTGACGACAAAAAAATATGTGTTCACACTTAGGTAGTTTATTATGGTTCTATTGGCGAATGATTTTTATTAGATTTCTGTGTCTATTTTAAATTCTATTATAATTAGTTAAGTTGGTGGCAATTCGAATTAAATAAATAAATTGACAGCTGCATGCAGCGCTACAAATGATGGCATCATTTTTATTTCGATCGTTATAACGGGGACGGCATTTTTTTTAGTTTCGTCAAATTAGTTTAGTTTTTGCGACCTCTGAATTGACACTAATATAATTTGATTTAATAATTTATTTATTTACTAATATCCATAGAGATTATAATATAATATAATATGGGTTTCTCTTTAGAACAAATGCATTTGTTACTTCTTTATAGGTTACTAGACGATCGCCTCGCGGTTTCACCCGCGTAGTTCCCGTTCCCGTGGGAATTCCGGGATAAAATATAGCCTATGTCACTCCCTGAAAAGTAAGCTTCCTAACCACAGAAATCTTAATAACAAGGCACTAGAAATGCTGAGTACAATCCGATCTATCGGGAATGCGTGTCGCCGGCTCGCCCCCTCTACTACCTTACCACTACATACACAGACAATAACTACGGAATTACGGCTACGCCCATCCAAAAATGCAGTGCAAACCAAATTAAGCCTTATGCGTAGTTGCATACGTTCGCTTACTCACACATTAGTGACAAGTTTGCATTTGTTGTCGTTATGACGTCATTTTAATGTAATCTACCCTAGTGCTGGGCACGAAATATCAGGTCACGTACCTATCGTACTGTTATTCTATGACTAGGGCATTGTACTAATAAAATAAAAATATAGTTTGTACTTCAATATTCATTTATTATTAACTAGCGACCCGCCCCGGCTTCGCACGGGTGCAATGCTTATACTAAATATACCTACTGCAGAATTGGTACTCCGGCCGATACCGCAATCGCTATGTCCCTGTCATTTTAAATCTGTAATATCTTCGAAAATATTCATTCAAATTACATGCTGTAAAGGGCAATATTAATCTATATTAAATGCACAATGTATCTAAGTTACTTAATTGGATAAGGATTAATGCTGTACTGCTTAAAATCGCCTCGTAAATAAGCCATTATTTCTCGTAAAAAGTAATGGATAAAAAATGGTTATTGTGGGTTATCCCTAAGAGATAGACATTTACTATCGTAGACTTTTTTGTAGATCTTTTTAAGTTGTAAAATACTGTAGTACATTATTCTGATCTATCTCGTAGGGTTCAGCCAGCGTTTGCAATGTAAGGCATCCGGTAGCACTCTCAAAAAGGGGGGTCTTGGGAGGAACGGGGGGGTAAATTTTTTTTTGGAATCGAAATCATATGACTCCCTCTATACAACCCCCTAAAAATTTTTCATCAGTGTGACTCTGCTTGGCGCCCCCCCCCCCGGGAGGCGGTGGTTCCGGGGGGCAAATCTCAAAAAGTCGGAATTTTTCCTAGGTCCCCCGGACACCCCCTACATGGTTCTGCAAAAAAAACATACCTCCCCCTCCACCATCAAGGAGAACAATTATGTCAGTCAGTCAGTCAGTGGTAATCGAGCTTTATAAATAGTTAGTTATTATGATAATAAATCATAAATAAACAATTTTAATATAACATCGTATTCCTAAAATACAAATCACAACCAAGGTAATATTAAGGATAATATTACCGTGTCACAACACTAGCTCGCGACCGAGTTCTGCGGCCGTACCACGATAGGAAATCGAGCGCGCAACGTTATCGTTCACTGTGCAGTACATTGCTTTTTGTAATGAGGTACCTGCCCGATGTTGACAAAAATAAGAGGCAATGTATAGTTAAACGTGATAATAAGAACGGTCGACTGTGACGTTCGTATTACTTTTAAAGATTCTATAATTTTAAGGAAAAACGGCATTATTTAGAAAAAACAATACTTACCGATGAAAAGTTATTCCTTTATTAATATAATTACAACTTGTGGAAGAATTTCCGCAATGGGAAATGCTGCAACACACCATTTTTACACACGCACGTTTCGAGAGCAACTGAACAGCAACGAACGCACTGGTGGCGTGAGAGTCACCTGAGCGGCGACAAGGTCACGCGCGCTTACGATTTCTAGTGCCTTGTTATTCAGATTTCTGTGTTCCTAACGGTGAAAGAATTTTTCAAATCGGTCCAGTAGTTTCGGAGCCTATTCAATTCATACAAACAAACAAACAAACAAAAAATCAAACCTTTCCTCTTTATAATATTAGTATAGATCTATATACATTGGCTAGGTCAAGATCTTTTATCAGCAATGGCAATGTTAAGGCGAGGATTCCCGAGATGCGATGATTGCGAGTAAGTGAGCAAGACGGTGCGCAGGCAGCCGAGCACGATTTTGTAGGTATTTAGGTGTTTTGAAAAATATTTGTATTGCATATAAAAATATTTTCTTGTGATGCACTGCGTAATAACGTTTGCAATGTTTTGGAATACATTTTGTGCCATTTTATTCATTTTTCTATTCATACTGATCATTCAAAGTTTCATTTAGAGGTAACTTTGTAAATTTTTTCTATCGGGTGAAATATCACCAATCGTGTTTTTGTCTAGTGATGCACTAGAAAATATCCTCAACTATAATATGTATGAATTTCAAAACTATAGGCCTTATAGTTATTGAGGTACGGACAGTTAAAAATCCCGAATTCCGGGAATCCTCGCCTTAATACAAAATTGCAATGTACAGTAGCGGTCATAATTGGAGACATACCTACCTTAAAGATTATACTCGCTTGAAGGTAACTACGATTTAAAATAGTAAATTTAATATAATTCCAAATTTCCACCCAACATTTTAACTGTTTACTACATGGTATGCATAAGCAATATATTATAAAATACTTATGAAAAACGGTTTAAATATTTATAATTTATAATGGTGTTAAAATAAATTATGTTATTTATTTTGGCTGTTTTATTTCATAATGAAATAGATAATATAATTATTAAGCCTCAAAAATAGGGTTAATATTAGTGTAAACTACTTTGTGGATTTGAACCCAAATAATAATAAATTTGAAAAAGGTCGTAAGCACCACGAATGGTAGCAAGACAATGTTTTAAGAATCTAGGTCACCACTTCTGACCGCCACTGTACCTACCACCTATTTACCTAGATAGTTGTACAGCACAGAACAGATAGTTTACAGGTCACCTGCTTGATAAAAGTTGTTGTTGACAACCAGCCAACCTACTAAAAGATAATACCTACCTATAGGTGGGTTCTATGCAGTCGAGCGAAGTAAATTAGACTAGGTACTTAGATTATCTGTTTGTAGAGTACATTTTATAATAACACGCTTGTTTATTTCTAATCCGTGATTTTCTATGGTTTATTTGAGTCGTGAGTGGTAAATCAGTGCCCAGGTAAGTCACTTTTGCACATATGTACTTATAAAATATAGTAAAATTTATGTAGTGGATTTATGTACATGTAAAATTGGTATCAAGTGAGCAAACACGGCTTGGTAAGGTACGTACGTTTATCTTTGATAGAGCAATGTAAATAACTAACTATCTAGTTCTTGCAATGATTATTATTTTCCAGAGTGTAAAATATCAGTTTGTGAGAAGTATGATAAAATGTCGTTAGGGCGTATTAACCAAAAGGTCCAAATTCTATTAAACATTTGCACGACTAATAAGTCAAATATAGTGAAACCTATCCTATTCTAAAACCATTATTGTTAACCTATATTTAATCTTCTAATAGTGAATGTGAATCAAAATTATTTCAACAGGTATCTAGAGGCTTTATTTCTGAGTGCACGCTACGTTTTTTCAAGGTAGCACGTTGTCGAGACCGCGGGCAAAAGTTAGTTTATAATATCTATTCAAATTTACAACATGACACTTGACACTTACAGTATTTACAATTTACATTGTCCGTCACATTCGTCACTAACAATAGGACTTACTTTTTCATTAACATTAAACAAGAAACGGCAAAACATAAGGTAGTTTATTTGCCATTTAATTGCGAATTTGTATTGTCATTTTTTCCTTTGTATCTAATGTACTCGGAATATAGACATAGGTACTATCTAGTTACTAGATGTAAAACAACCTACTCGTGTACCTACTAGATTCTAGTAGGTACACGAGTAGGTTGTTTTACACCCAGAAAGAAAATGTAATGTTTTCAGGGGCCCTATTCAGCAGTCACAGAAAACGACACATTTTGGTAGGTATTTTATCTTAGATACAAGAAACCACAGAAAGAAAAGTATCAAAGTTAAAACCATTGTATCAGCCTCTCCGTGTCAGTCTCAAATAGCATCGCACGCACTATACAGCTAGAGTTTCTTTCACCTATTCCGGAAGGATTCTACGTGATGATTTTGCGACGATACCATTATCACATTTAGCGGAATTGGGCCCCTCTGGGTTCATGTTCACATTCGCATAGTCGGCGCGAGTTTTGTTATCGAATGAACTTCATAAAACGAACTGATTGCTGGATATCACGCTATGTATGTACCGGTTCTAAGTGAAACCCATTACGAAGTAGAGAAATGTTTGAGTAGCGGTTATGTACAACTTGTCAGTCTTTTAGGAACCACTTTGAACAAGTTACAGTCAACGCCCTGAGTCACAACTCGGACAAACCTGGTGTTTGAGAGATTACAAATTTTGAGACTCGCCCCGTTCAGCTATTTTTAGACTTTACTGTTCACATTTCTAGGAACTTTACATCCACCAATGATGGATTATGCAATGTTTACATTTTTATTCGTTTGTGTCTGTACCTTTGATATCACTACGACCATGCTACGCTCATCGTGATCGCCACGAAGTATAGTGCTCAGATAACGAGTTCTTGAAATCATGGTGAATTTAACACACAAAAAACATCCCCATGTGCACAAATGCGTCCACTGCTGCACGAGCCTCACCCAAACCAGGGAGTTTTGCTATAATCATCGGATTTGTGATCAGTGATCACAGTGAAGATGTTAAAATTAAAAATACACAAAAAAAAGCTGCGGTCTTTTCTCCGACAGGTTCCTTTAGTCGGTTCTTACGACATCCAGTGAGTTGGAGGTGTCGCTCCGCCCCGACCAATACACTACTCAAACATAGAGGCATACTACCTCTATATCTATCTATCTCTATCTTCTTACCGGCATTCGTTCCTCGATCCCACCAATAGGGAAGTTCATGATGGACCGAACTGTCTGCGCTCCGTAATACTTGTCATCTGGCACATCCAGCTCACCCATCGTGTCCTTTTCTTTCCTCTGGAAGGGAATAACAGATGTATTAGAAAGTAGCAAGGTTTAGAGTATCTTTTTAGATGTGTACTACGATGCAGAGTCAGACCCTACTAATGATGCTGATCCCTTATACTCGAACGCTAATTTTTATGCAGTTCTCACTACCATAGCATTATGAGACAGACCTGCCTATTTGGTGGCTTTGTCACTTAGGTACCTACTGCAGCTAAGCTGCGTAGCATATCTAAGATGGAAAAACCCGTATTATTATTTTTTCATAGGATATTAGGTATTATAATTTGATAGGCCCAAAATCAAGATATCTTGAAAGAAGCACCTATAATAATATCAAAGTAAATTATAATCAAATCATGGCAAATTAGAACTAGTATTTACAATTGAAACACTAGTATTTAAATTGTGTTCTTAAAGGATATTTCCTTCGGCTGAAGTATAAGGATTAAAATAATCTAAATGTATCTTATCTAGAAATTATAAAGCTTATTTAAATCGATACGATGTTTTTCAACAAAACTTGTTTGAAAAGATGATGTAAAACAAAACAACGAATGTGTGTACGAGCGAATGAATTTCTTATCAGTAAGGTCATGGTTCTTGCTCTAACGTACATTCGTACAATATTCTGATTAAGCTATATTTTAATGCCTATGAAATGACCATCGTCCTATTAGTTATAGATATAATAAAGATAAAACCATGATGCTGATGCAGACTTCACAGGGCAAGGCACACAAGGAGATGGGCAGGGGAATTATGATAATAGGTAGTATTTAATTTTGCAATAAAACGACCAGGCAACAAATAAAATCTTGCAAAAATAGAATTCTGTGCGGGACAATCAAAACTAACACAAAATAATGAAGGTGACACTTTTTTACACACTTACCATCTTTTCCGACTTAGAACACGTAGGACACGCCATAATTAACGAATTGACCAACAAAAACTCTTAAAACACGGCAAATTAAGAAAAATGCGACACTAGTGAAAACTTTTTGCTAAACCTCCTTGGAAATTCTAAAGAGGAACCGACTGGCGACACCGACGATAAACTTTTTTAGCTTTCAATGAAGCTACGGTACTTCTGCTTATTCAGCCACAACAAAAAGAGAGTAAAAAATTGCTGTAGCTATTTTAACCAGGCAGAACGAGCCACGTCTGGCAAGAAATTGAAAGGCGAGAGAAAACCGGTCGCGTCCCCTCCACGATTATTTGATAGGGCCCGCAAAATATGTTTTTTTATGATTCTGCTATCGGAACCAGCCACTCGCGTCTAACGACGCGTAGATACTGATTTGAATGAATTACTTTTCAGTACAGTCAGAGGCAAAAGCTTAAACATACCTACAGATCTTACGTAGAGTATGTAGAGTACCTATATTATTATAATACCAGCCACGAGTAGGAATTGATTCGTAACTCTGACGTATTTGAATAGTGAAAGGAAAAGTTAGACGTAACAACTCTCCGATTCTTCGTACCTATTAACAACATACTACGAAGAATACCTGACAATGATAGTCTGCCTAACCTAAAGAAAGACTGATGAATGAAGAAAAATTCCAACAGACGTCAGAATCCTGGAATAATGGCTGATTAGGACATAGATAAGTCTTATATTAGGTCAAAAGGAACCTGAAACTCTGTAAAATAATAATGACATAGATAAGTCTTATATTAGGTCAAAAGGAACCTGAAACTCTGTAAAATAATAATTCATCATTTAAAAGCATAGCTTACAGACAAGAAACTCCATATCGGTATGTAGATTAGCATAAGCACCCACCCACCTTACTTAATAATTAGATAAGTACACAAAAAATGGCGTCCAGGTGTCACAACACAAGCCAAGACTGACTCCAATCGTAAGTTCCAAATATAAATTAAATAGGTAATTAGTTGAAATCAAGCAACGAATCGTGGTGCAGAAATACAACTGATATACCTAGCATTGGGCCAACCAACTCTATGAATTAAGCAAAGACCATTTGAAGTTGAAGAGAATCAGTGGGAATCAGTAGCAGTGGGCCGGCCATATCTCGCGAAGAACCGACCACCGCTGGGTTAAAATTGTTCTTGAGTGCACACCGCGACTTGGCAAACGTAGAGTAGGACGCCCTCCAGCAAGGTGGGATGACGACCTGCGAAAGACTGCAGGCAGATGCTGGTTGCAGCCAGATGAAGACAGGGCGCTATGTCACTCATTAGGGGAGAATGTAGGATGATGATGATTTGAAGTTGAGTAGAATGTTTGTCTACGACTGTACTACCAGTTCACAAGTCGCCATATACATAACTTACCTACGATTTTATTATATGTTGTGCGTTATCAATTCACAGCTTATTTGATTTCAACTACTTATACTTGACGCTAATATTCATACCGCTGTGAGAATTCCACTATTCAAACAATTTGTAAGTTTTTTGCAATGGATGTACTTAGGTAGGTTTATCAATTTGCTAAGCGAACTTGTAGTGGCTTATAATCATCTTAGTGCTGCAGCAGGGAAGGCCGTTTGGCACCTTGACGCAGTATGGTGCGGGTTCGAATCCAGTCGCGTAACAAATGTTTGTACGATCTGCAGATATTTCTTTAGCACCTATACTAATAAAAAACACATTATACATCTTTTACTGTAGGAAAGATTAACACACGTTCTGTTTACTGAGTGAGACTAGATGATGCTGTGTGGATTGTTCAGTATTATTTAGTTTAGTATTTTTTTGCAATATTGGGGCGATGTGACTTTGTCACACAAATTTGTCACAAATTTATTACTACCAGTCTATGCTTGTCTCCACAATCATGCACAAATGGTCACCACAACAACCTGTCTCCCGCTTGGGGACTCCAGCATCAGCCTAATCTTAATGAAATGAGATAGTTCGCTCATTTGGTATTGTGTGTTTTTTCAAAAAAGTTCGTGCAATATGATTTCACAATATAAGGTTACGTTTTCAACTAACAAACAGGTTTATTGGCAAAAACACAATTTTTAAAACACACTCATAGTGCGCGTGTGTCGACGTTTGGCATTTAATTTTTAAGACTTCAAAAATTCACGAATTTCACGAACAATTCGGCTGTATGTATTTTGTAACGCACGCATTCAAAGACAATGCCGCAGATTTTGGTGTCAGGGCGTATCTAACGGTGGGTGATTCCAGCGAAGATGACACCCCAGGTCAAATAAATAAATTGCATAATTCGTAGCTGAATCTGTGATCACAGCAAAGGCAATGAATTGATTCAACAGGTATCAACCAATTTTTTTAAATATTTTTACTATTTTTGACATTTTTATAATATTACTAGCTGCGCCCCGCGGCTACGCCCGCGTGGAAATTTAAAATTATCACTTAGGGGTATGAAAAATAGATGTTGGCCGATTCTCAGACCTACTGAATATGCATATAAAATTTGGTAAAAATCAGTAAAGCCGTTTCGGAGGAGTACGGGAACGAACATTGTGACACGAGAATTTTATATATAAGATTACAATTCAAGGCGTTTAGAACAGTGACTAGTTATTACTTGAGAATAATTTTGTTGAGAAGTTAAAAAAGATCAACGAAATGCTTATCTGGTGTCCCACCCGTCACAGCAAAACATACTCTTTTTTATCCTGACCGTAAAATATATAATCTTTTGGCTTTCGGGTTTCCAGAAGTAACAATTATGCTATGGATAACGGTTTTGGCTATTATATGAGACATTGAGCAAATAAATACTTAAAGAAATATTGAGATTGGAAACATTGTCCCACCCGTCACAACGGCTTGTGGAACCAAAAATAGCCTCAATGAATTTGTGATTTACACCATTTACGTGGTTTGTTTATCACATTAAAATATAGTTTTAGTAATAACATAATGATTTACGGGAATTTATCGCGTTTATTTTCATTTTTCCCGACGTTTCAAAAGATTTACACTCGGACATGGTCACGGAAGGACTATGCCAGCTGAAACGTCGGGAAAATAGCAAAATAAACCGGAGAAATAACCTTTAATAGTAATATTTCGATGTGGATTGACCAAGGAAGATTTTTTGCTAAAAATTAAAAAAAAATTAAAACTGTTTATTTTTTCGTTTTTATTCGTTTTGTTAGAGTTTTTCCTTTACATGTATAATTAATATGCTTGACTTGACAGTTGTGTGTGTTTTATTCGCGGAATTTAAGCCGTAGACTTGTAATAATCGCACACAAACGTTACTCGTCCCACCCGTCACAAAACGTTGTCCCACCCGTCACAAACTGTATGAGGCATTATTTTGGTAATTTGCTAATAAAATAATTGTTATTTAATGTAAAATGAGACCTTAACATTCTATTTACAACCTATGGCAAAGCTGCTTAACAAAATGTTGATGGTTTGTCTTGATTTGGGAAGCAAAGCCATCCACTCAGATAGGTGGGTGTCATGGGTGTCCCACCCGTCACACTTAAAAAATGTCAATTTGCTGGGTCAACTGTGTTATTTAGGACTGTATTTTTATGTTTTCAAATAAAACTATTATCTGGTTTCATAATGTCATTATTTTGAAACTGATAGCGTTGTTCGTTTTAGAGAAATTAGGTACTTGAAGTTTGAGCAAAAAGGATTAGAATGTCCCACCCGTCACAATCGAATGACCCCGGTTTAAATCTTAGATCATCATCAGTTCGTAGACGTCCACAACAGAACATAGGCCTCCCCCAGACGACGCCCCTATTAGCAGTCTGAAGCTGCCTCCGTCAATCGCCTCCCTGTTTTACGTTTCATCATCATCATCATCATCATCAGCCTACATTAGTCCACTACTGGACATAGGCGTCCCCTAATTTCCTGTTTTACGTTTATTTAGGTCTAAATTGTAAACCAAAATCCAAACGTACCATTTTACCGGTCTTTCCGCCATCTGGATCTAAGCACGTTGTACAAGCCATTATTTATGTGGTAACTAATAAATTTTGAATTAAATTCACAGAAATTTGGAAAAAATATTACGTCAATAGACGTTCGCAAAGAAAATTATTAAGCTAGTCAACGTGACGTACGTAAGTCAGAACATTTTTAATGAACTTGTCTATGTTAAGTTTCTTAGTCTTCATATGAAACCTCTATTGAACTTTGAGAGATCAAAGTCTCTATTCAAAAAATAAAAGATTCAATCGGTGAGTCTAGACTTAATTTTTAACCCCGACGCAAAAAGAGAGGGGTGTTATAAGTTTGACGTGTCTGTTTGTGTATCTGTCTGTAGTATCGTAGCTCCCAAACGGATGAATCGATTTTCGTTTAGTTTTTTTGTGTCATAGATAATTTAATCCCAAGTGTTCTTAGCCATGTTTCATGAAAATCTGTTCAGCCAATAAACGTCGGCGGGTTTTAAAAATTTTCAATTTTGTCATGTTTCTCCATGGTTGAAAAAAATTATCTATAAAAAAACCAAATTTACAAAAAACTATGTTAAAAATCGTAGAACAAAAGCTGATCCCCTCAAGGTTCAGAATTACTCCCTTTCACCTTAGTGCGCATGTTTCGTAGCACCCTGTATAACATCACATTCCACTAATGACTAGTGTAGTAGGTAAAAAACTAAGTAGACCTTGAAACTCTGCAGGTTTCTGTATTGGTAGTAGTAACAGGGGAAGTGATTATGATTGTGGTCAAATGAAGGTTCATCGACAAAAAAAAATATGGTCTGGATTAGATCAATGTGGATAATGGTCATGACTATGATGGTTCAAAGAATTAGTTCAATCATATTCTGAACCCTTTGTTTGAGGGAAGCATGTTCAGCAGTGAACCTTTGTGAAAGTTTAATAAACATAGTGTCCTGATTTTAATCGCACTGTTTTGTTTGAGATATCTTGATAGGTTGATGTCTTGGTTAAAGAATTGAGAAGGTTGGTAAGAGAAGCAAAGCGAGGCCTAGGCCCAACAGTGGTATACCAGGAATGCTTCAACTTCAACTTTTTGGTGGGCAGGTCTGTCTGGTATAAACAAGAATTGACTCTTAATGGCTCTAACTCAGGCTCTAACAATAATTTTGTCAGATACTTATGTTTTGTCACAATTCTTAAGACACTGGCAAAGTTGTGTAAAATCATGAAAATCATGGACAAACAAAACCTACTACCGTTATCGAAGCAGCAATCCTAGGAACCTAAGGAGTTTAGGTTACTTCTTTTATTGAAGTAGACATTTACAACCTGTTATTACTAACTGTAGTTTCTACCAGCAGCTTTGGTTAAGATTGTCCTGGGTAAAATATATGTTCTAACTAGGGTTTCTGCTCGAGAATTCTCAACTCGAGAATTCTCGAGAAATCATTCCGTGCTCTAGGACACTAAAAATAACATGTGACGAGTCTACAGTATCGCTTCGCTGTCACCGAAAGACATTTTAACCAGTACAAGTTACTCGGCCAATCTCGACCTACTGTCACACTACATAGTAGCCCACTTAACCAAAATTGTCTTGTCAGTGCGTCTTTGGTTCTCGAGGACAAACCTTCATTAAAAAAATTAATAGCGCTTGATTTTGTTTTGTAAAAATTACAGTGACTGATCCATCAATATTTATTTTCATAAATAAATAAAAATTTTGTCTCATTAAGGCCGTTATTTTTTCATTCAATCTAGTTAATATGATACAATTGTTCTATTCATTGCGCCATTTTAAAAAGTGCTCAGTTTTTTGTGTAACTAAACTTGGTCAGAAAGAGAGTGGATAAAAGCAGCCTGCAGAGAAAAAGCATGGATCCGAACCCATCCAAAACACAGCAGTATAATGTGGTATAATTATATTTTATTTTTGTTTATTTTTACTGTGTGAACCAAAATGCTAGAATGAAAAGTGAAAAATTATAAAAAAACTACACAAAGATGTTCCTTCGTTAAATCTGCCTGAATTTGTAAGTAGAGTTTGAAATGTCATAATACAATTCTCATAATTATCGGATTCATGGTTTAGTTTTAGTTAACTTATTATGCTCTAATAAAAAAATTGTATTAGAAGGAAATTCTGATTTGTTTAATCGAAAGACTGTGCTGTTATTAACATAATAGCTTATAAATAAAAAAGGATTTTTTTTATTAAGTTGGTAGCAAAATGTTTGTTTTGCTTAAAAAGTTCTTTATAGTTATTTAAATATGCACTAGTAATTTTGTTGATTTATTTTAACCCTATTTTTGCTTTATTTATAGTTTGTGTGAACTAGTAGGGAAGGGGGACCCAATAATTATAAAAAAGTAAAGTTCTGTAAAAAGTAAAGGAGTTGGAAACTCTTTACTTTTTATATTATATAGACCAGCCAAGTAAAGTTTGTTTTATTTATTGTTTGTTACTGATTTGTTTTTAATAAGTGCAATTTATGGTAGGTAACCATCGATCAAAAATTCCCGGCCGGCCCCCCTTAGATGCACAATGCGCGCCCTGAAAACGTCAGTATCAAAAGGTATCCCATTTGGCATTTTGGGATACCTTTTCAACTAGTGTCATTTTAGCTCTCGGACCGAAAGCATGGTCAAGTGCTCGTATAAAAAATGCAATAATCGACCGACCAAGCAACAGAAAAAGGATGGAATTTCTTATTTTCAGTAAGTATTTTTACCTGTGTATTGTGATATGAGCCAATTGAGCCTTATATACTTGAGAAATCAGCATTAAATATTGTTGTTGGGTTTGCCTATGTAAAAATATTTATTTTGTTCTAAGTTGATGCATGGAGCGGCTATTGTTTCTAATTTTTTTTATATTTATTTGTGGTAAGTTGTAAGGTGATATTTTTTTTTTCATGAAAAGACATTTAAAATAACTGGTTGAGTTTTATAAAATAACTAGCTGACCCGCCCTCAATTTTACTTCGCGTCGCTAATTTATAGTTGTATCAATAAATGATTCGTTATCTTTACCAGAATTCTGTTGATTTTATAATCCTTATAAACAGTGATCGGAATTAGGCGGGCTAAAATACCTAAAGTTCGAAAAATAACAGAGACCAAATGGAGACGCCTTAGGACTAAATATTTTTTCGTCCCAATTTTTGGTCCGTTTATTTTTTCGTCCCAGAAGTAACAAACATCCATTCAAACTTGTTTATTGAATAGGTACTTACACTGCAAACCAGTGACAAACAAAAGATAGCAAAATCTAGAAATAGACAACAAGCTTCTGCTGTTCTGGGAAAAGAAAACAATGAGGTGAATCAGTTTTTTACCTGAGCTAATAACAATTAGAAATGGAAGTTATTAAATATTGGGTTGGATGCATCGATCAAGTATGCGGCCTCCCCCGTAGATACCTAGAACCTTACAAGAATGACACTCAAAAGTGTCCACGTTTTGTTTTGACGCAGACAGTTTGCGCAGAGCCTGTCAAGTTTTTTGCATGCGGAACAAGAGATTAGTGGAGTCGAATTTATTTTATTTTATTTTGTAAGTAGGTAGGAAGGTACCTAAAAATAATTTATACACTGTTTATTTTTATGAGGATAAAAATTAAATACTAAGTTGATTAAATCTAATGCTTTTGGTAGTGTTTCTTTTATTAGAGAGTCCACGCAAAAAAATTGAGGGCGGGTCAGCTAGTTATTTTATAAACCTCAACCAGTTAGGGGAGAAGGAGGCAGCTTTGAACAGGGGCACCTTAGAACAAACGAGTTTACGAGGTTAGTTCTAGGCCAATTGTGGCGAAAATTGTATTTATAACACGGCAGTACCGACCTCCATGTCTGTCATTAGTGGCGCACATGTGCGCGCGCGAAAAATTGAATTGAATAATAGGCCATGTCTGTTTTCGGCACCCCGAAGTAAACATTACGGAAAAAAGCTGTAAGGGTGTTGATGAAAGATTTGAAGACATTGGTAAGCAGAACTTGATTTATTGTATGGATAAATTCATTTTAAATATATTTGTGCTCTAGTTCACCAGCATTGAGTGGTTTTACCACAAATATATAAAAAAAAATTAGAAACAATAGCTGCTCCATTCATCAACTTAGAACAAAATAAACATTTTTACATAGGCAAACCCAACAACAATATTTAATGCTGATTTCTCAAGTATATAAGGCTCAATTGGCTCATATCACAATACACAGGTAAAAATTACATTTAAACTTACTGAAAATAAGAAATTCCATCTTTTTTCTGTTGCTTGGTCGGTCGATTATTGCATTTTTATACGAGCACTTGACCATGCTTTCGGTCCGAGAGCTAAAATGACACTAGTTGAAAAGGTATCCCAAAATGCCAAATGGGATACCTTTTGATACTGACGTTTTCAGGGCGCGCATTGTGAATCTAAGGGGGGCCGGCCGGAAATTTTTGATCGATGGTTGGATGGTTAAAAATGATTTGAATTGGTTCGTTATATTATTAAAACATAAATCTATACTCTATACTAATATACTAATAAAGAGGAAAGATTTATATTTTTGTATTTTTGTTACGAATAAACTCAAAAACTACTGGACCGATTTCAAAAATTCTATCACCATTAGAATGCTACATTATTCCTGAGTAACATAGGCTATTATTTATTTCTTGAAAAAAATAGGGATCACTACTTAAACTTCAATAATGTAACCCAAGGTGTAAAAAAATTAGCCATAAATTGTCTATCATCGCATGCGCTGCGGAAACTATTGATGATAGAACAAAAAAATGTTCTACAATATTAAAGACTATATAAATATCTACAAAAAACTCAGCTATACCATATGTCCAACTATTGTAGTTATGTCAGTATAACTATATTTTTACTTTTTAAAAGTTGATAGAAATACCGACCAACGTCTGACCATGTTATCCATACCTCTGTATTAATCCTTATCCAAATAAATCATTTCATAATTAGGACTGTTTCATTACCAGTAGATTACTTTTTGAATTATTCAAATCGGACATTCCATTCAAAAGATATTACGAATTTAAAACTGTCAATCTAAACAAAATACTTACTATTAGAAAAATAAATGACGCCACACCCGGGCAACGCAGCGAGGGAGGCAGGTAAAAAAAAATATTAATAATTAATGTCCTCCTAGCCGACTTTCAACCCCGGCAGCCAATCTCATCGGAGACTATCCAGATGCGCAGGACATATTATAGTGCACAAGTGTGTGTGCTGGTGTGTGGTGCCGGTTTAGAATTTCCACAACCCCAAATCTTCCCGCGGGTGTCGTAAGAGGCGACTAAGGGATATCCACCGGGGGCGGGCACGACCGGGGAGAGGTCAAACGCAGGACCAACGACTTAATGTGCTTTCTGAGGCACGCTCCGTGCCTCGGAAAGCACGTTAAGCCATCTAACACCGCCAATTTCCTTACTCCGGGCTGCTACAGTGAATATTTCTTGCTAGAAAATACCCAATAACACAAATCTTGGGCCGACCCGGGATTTGAACCCGGGACCACATTATCAGCGGTTGAACATGCGACCGCTATACCAACGGGGCAGTCGGATAAAAGTATAAAATATCCTGCCACAGAAATATTAGAAACCTACGTTTATCCCAATTTTTTTTTAAATTAATGTCCGCCCGTGCGAAGCCGGGTCGGGCCGCTAGTATATATACATGCTAACTGCGACAATTGTTCCATTTTCGTCCCAATTGGGTTCAATAAAATTATTGTAGTAAGGAAGTCTCCATTTTTTGCCTCTGTTCTTTGAACTTTAGGTATTTTAGCCCACCTAATTCCGATCACTGCTTATAAAAATAAACAGTGTATAAATTATTTTTAGGTACCTTCCTACCTACTTACAAAATAAAATAAAATAAATTCGACTCCACTAATCTCTTGTTCCGCATGCAAAAAACTTGACAGGCTCTGCGCAAACTGTCTGCGTCAAAACAAAACGTGGACACTTTTGAGTGTCATTCTTGTAAGGTTCTAGGTATCTACGGGGAGGCCGCAAAGCCGCATACTTGATCGATGTAGGTAACTAAAATTTTTTGGGATATTATTTGATTTCTTAGAAATAAGAAATAAGCCAGAGTGCGAGGCTTACGCACTATAATGACAAAAGAGAAACCTTAGATTTTGAGCAATGCGACACCCTTCGTCAAACGAACTAAACATAACTTTAGTCTTTGAACAGGATTGGATAAACTTCAATGTTTCCCCTGTATATTCCCCTGAATTGATATTATCTATCAGTCTTATTTGTAATAAAGCAAAAAATTTAAAATAACATTGTGTTTTACTACCAAATTCAAAATTTCTTGAGGTACTCGAGACATCCTGGTCGGGAATTCTTATGCCTCGAGAAATAAAAGAGGTCGAGAAACCAGAAATACTAGTTCTAACCTTCTCCAGGATCATAATCTCCAAGCCTTAAGATCCATTCACTTGTTTAGGCATGAGAAGGTAAATATAGATTACAGACATCAAGTTAATGAGACAAGGCCCTCCTTAGAATGGATATTGAAAAGTAATTGATTTGCATCATCAATCTAAAATCCCTTGTCCTGGCTATTTTAAATCAATGATTTTCCTAAATTAAATTTGTTACGACTGTTGTAACAATTTCTACAATCTAACTATGATAGAACAAGTTTAAGTTCTGCTGCCATTACATAAATATTTTTTTTCTGGATATATATGCCTTGAAAATCTGTTCTATTTTTAACATAAATTTTATAAAACTTTTATAATTGTACTAACATTAATTGTGCCAGTTGAAGTTACGCAAGGGCCAGCCTCAAGGAAGGTTATCTGAACAGGCTGGATCTGGGAGAATAAGGGGAGTTTTTTTCCCAGCAGTAGGATACAAAAGGCTGAAAGTAATAATGAAAAATAATTAATAAGATTCAGGGGATTATTTGATGTTATCTCTCGCATACATTATTGTGCTTTAAATTTTGATGACTCTGAAATTCCAGGCTTGGAGGAATCATGGCCATCCTATTCGATATTATTGTAACATCTAAAAATAAAAATACAGTACAGACATAAATAATAGAAAACCTACTTTAGCTGCAAAAGGTGTGTTCTAAGGACACGCAGTATTCACACCCCACCAGCCAAAACCCTCAGATATACTGGTCCTACTAAAATATGAAATATTCTGCCGGCAAATCCACTAGTGTCGCGCACAAAGCAACCAAATAAGTATCTACATAATTCGAAGGGGCCACAATTTATGAATTAAAAACTGCTTTACAGTAACACCACAGGCCGGAGAATATAAAACCGAGGAATTTCTACGGGTAGGACGTCCACAAAAGGTCCACAACAAAGTTATGTAGTTGATTATGCAACTTACCGCCTTGACATTTGTGGTAGAAAAGTTGCGCTTGTCTGCAATGTGGACCACGCTGCGATAGTTCTTGGTTGAGTTTGCGAAGACAGAAGATAGTTTGAACATGGTTGGAGCCATGATTTATTTACAAAACCTTCGTTATTTTGGCTTTTATTGTAAAGTTGGACAAATTTTGTCCGAACCAAAACACACCGTCAGCCGCGCCGCGCAGACAAAAATATATTGTTGTCCTTTTCGTTCACTCAGCTGATCGATGTCAGTCAATGTCAACTGTCATCGGCCATGCGTAGTGCCAGTTACGTGTGGACGGAAGAAATCACCTTTTGCAGTGTTATTCCACGGAATTAAAGTAAGGGGAAATGGTAAGTGGGCGTGGCACTCGTGCCACAAGTACACGTTGTTATGCTTACTGTGTTATTCAGACTCTCCATTTCTCTATTCACTAATGTCCTGAACACGCATAATTATTGTACTTGAACTGCATATCGAATGTATAAAGTTTTATTAATTGCTACCTTATAGAATAGTCAAACTTCTGACTATCACGCACGGGTACCTACTCACCACGACACGAGCCATGAGACTATTGCAGGGCGCGAGGGCGCCCGCCATAGCCAATTTATTAGGCATATTTATCTGTTATAGTTAGCACTTATGTAGGTACTTTCCAAATGTTACTTTAGGCCTTAATGTAATTTTTGTTGTAAAATAAAAAAAATTGAACAGATCCTATCTTTTGTATATAGAATAGGTACCTTATAGCTTACCTACATAATATAATAATTCAATGGTCATGCAATGAATAAAATCGTTGATCGTTTGGAAGCGGGCGTCATGCGTATAGATGCAAAGCTGGCATACCAGGGCTTCCAGCGATTGGTGTTCACCCGCTGTAAACGCTAGACATCTAAAACCTTAAACCTTAACACTGGGGTTTCTAGGCTAGGTACTTTGGATAAGTTATAATTATAAGCATCAAAACATTATCATCCAATCTATCATTCAAAAACATAATAATAATCATAGATTTATATCTATGATAATAATGTATTGTGAAAGGTAAATATTATTTGTAGATTTAGAAACTTAAAGGTACGAAGCTAAGTCTACATCATCGGTTCATTTTGATTTAACATACCTTTAGGGGCCATTCATTTATTACGTAAGACGATTTAGGGGGGGAGGGGGGTCGACCATGTCTTATTTTTTCTTACAAGGGGGTGTTAGGTCGATAGTTCTTAGGTCAGATCACAAAAATGCGCAAAGTAAAAATTATATTTTACTATAAAAACTTTCGTAGTTTGACGAATTCATTATGAATGTAAGCGGGTTAACTACGAACCTATTTTGTGTTGGAAGAACACCAACGTTTCATCCCTTAACGAGGGACTTCATCAGGGTGAGTGCGGTTCGCGTCGCGCCTGTACCGCGTCCTTCCGCGCACTACGGGCTAGGGCACGCAGAGCACGGGTCGTAGGCGCCGGGGGTGGTGGGGGGCACGCTGCTTGTCGATGCTGTTGAGTAGGAGAGCCAGCTTCTCGCGGAGATATCACTGTAGTTATACTTTGTGTACATACGGAACGAACAGTATCTACATCCGGCTCTATACTGCTATCCGACTTCCCAAGGAGACACGGCTTCCAAGCGGGTGGTAAGTTCCAACCTCTATCTCTATTGAAGTTGTGTCGTCGTTCAATCTCTATCGCCTCGCGTATCTTCCGGGGAACAAAGAATTTTTCCCTAGACAAGACACGGGCTTTGTCGAAACGAACGTAATGCGATGGTCCTTCCTCAATAAAGTGTTCTACCACCGCCGAGCTATTGGTGTCAACATTCTTTACGGCGCGTATGTGTTCAGAGAGCCTGGTGGATATGTTCCTCTTCGTTTCACCAATATAACATTTGCCGCAGTCACATGGGATCATATACACACCTGGGACGTCCAGCGGCTGCCTATCCTTGGGAGAGCGAAGTAAGTGCCGTAGTTGTGTATGAGGCCTAAAGATCGTCTTAATGCTATATTTTCTTTGCAGTAAGTAACCAATCTTATCAGTAAGCCCCTTTACAAAAGGTAGGTATGTGACAGCTCTCTCGGCGGAATGGGGCCGCTTTCTTTCGGATATATTGGCAATGCGGCAGCTCTGTCTCCATCCATAACCATTCCGCTCTAGTACCTCTTTGACGTGCTGTAGTTCACTGTCTATATATTGTGGGTCGCACAGCCTTAGAGCTCTATTTATAAGGGTGCGAGGCACTGAAGCAAGGTGTGACGGATGATGGTGCGAGTCAGCCTTTAGGTACCTGTCTGTATGCGTTGGTTTGCGGTAGACCGTATGTATCAATCGCCCTGAGTGTAATCTCTGAACCAACACATCCAGAAAAGGCAGAGCTCCGTTTTTCTCATACTCCACCGTGAATGCTATCTTTGGATGGATCCCATTGAGGTGTGCTAACAGTGTGTTGACATGGTCTTTGTGTATGATGGCAAACACGTCGTCCACATAGCGCCACCAATGTCTCGGCCTCATGGGTGCATTTTCCAATGCCATGCCTTCAAAATTCTCCATGTAGATGTTAGCTACAACTGGTGCTATCGGTGACCCCATGGCTACACCGTCCTTCTGTAGGTAATAATTACCTCGCCATAAGAAGTATCCACTTGTTAAAGTGTGTTCTATCACCTTCATGTATTCAATAGGTATTCCTGCCGTATTCAATAAGTTTTGAATAATTTGTAATGTTTCTGCTATTGGTGTTCTTCCAACACAAAATAGGTTCGTAGTTAACCCGCTTACATTCATAATGAAGTAAAAATTATACTTTGAAAAAGCGCGGGCAACCGCGCGATTGCCGAGGTTCGCTCGGATGCGTTTAAGTAAACGATTTCCATTTCCATTACAACGGACCCGCGCCATTTCTACAAATTGTTACATTGAAAAATAAACAATAAAACAAACCAAACGAGTATTCATTCTTTCCTTAAGATTCTTCTAATAAATATTAAACAGGGGGGAGGGGTCGGCCTATTCTTAATTTTTCTTATAATAGGGGGGGGGGGGGGTTAAAACTAGCGAAAATTGTCTAAATGAATGGCCCCTTATCGGTTGCATCGACTTTTAAAAATATTATGCTTTTCCAGAACAAACAAACCATACCTACATACCTAAATAATTCGAATTCAATCAAAATTAAAACGTCAGGAATAAAATGTGCGAGTCGGACTCGTGCACTAAGGGTTCCGTATAATTGTAAGATATTTGGCAAAAACCTGGGTCTATTTGGTTCCGTCATTTATTTTCCTAAGCTTATAGTTTCGGAGTTAATAACATAAAATTGATATCTTCCTACGATTAACGGGCGGCGACCGAGCGAGTGATGTCACACGCACCCGCGGCGGTCACTCAGTGAACTTCGCTAGTAATTTGGTTATAACTTAATCAATATTTGTCATAGAAAAAAAATCTGTGTGTTTTGGATTTTTTTGTTCTATAAATCTGCATTCTCAACTAAAAACGTTACGGATCCTCATTCGATACCTCCACAAGTTCCTGAGAAAAGGAGTTTGACAGACGAACAGATGGACTCAAAGTGATCTTATATAAGGGTTCCTTTTGGGGTACGGAACCCTAAAAACGAAAAAAAAATCGGCCAAATTAGTAGGTTGGTAAAAGGAATTTTATTTTCATTATTAATAATTTGTCGCCACGGCCAAATTTATTTGATTGAAAAAGTTGAATTACATAAAAATATCAAAATTCTATAGGGCAACAAATAATCACCCAGTATACGTAAAACTCAACTCATTCCAGAATAATTATCAAAAATAATCAAAATCTGCCTATCTTCGTTCGGCAGTCGGGATAAAACAGTTTTTACTGGCAGCAAATGGTGTGTCTAGGTGTTTACTCTCTGCTTACATCTATAGTCATGCCATGACATGCCATTCGGCAAAACTCATGTCACAGCGCAATGCGCGCGCATGCATGCTGAGCAACCACCTCCGAAGCAAGCAAACCGCAAAGCAACATTTTTTCAATTGTGCTTAAAAGTCGCAAGTATTGTATATGTATTTTAACTACGTAATAAAAATAATCTCAGTTATACGAATAAATTCGTAGTCTCAGACCTCAGATTATATATAGGTCTCAGACAATCTACAGAGCGGCTAGAAAAGTCAAAATCATCAAAATGTTAACATAGTTTTTTTTTACATTTAGATGAACGCGTCAAACTTTTATGAACGCATCCTTTTTCGACCTCGGTGCTGCACTCTAGCGGCAACTTTTCGTATCTTTCTCCGATTCGGGCGCATTCGGAAATGTTCGAGCCAGTCACGCCTAGACCCGTTCGAAAAGCGAAACCAAATTCATTCCACGGCGATGTACGAAGACTGATGCTCTTGTCGTGGACTTTGTGAAAACGTGCTATTTTATTCTTACCTACGGGCTTTGATATTAGTGAAAAATTTTATACGTTCAATTTTGTGATAAAAACCGTCGCTTGTGGTGTTTAGTGTAGTTGTTGCAAAATAAGTGATAATTTACAAGTGTGTGGTGCAATTAGTGTCCGTTCTCTTTTCTGGATTCCAAAGGATTGTTTTTCAGTGAGATTATCTGAAACTAGGTAAGTTTCGTTCTATTTTACGCAACAAATTGTTTATAAAGTCGTCGCGCTTTGAGGAATGGCTTCCGTTTATCGACTGGCGTGCGCCGCTGTATCTAACGTAATGGCTGACTTTCTTTTCTCTATAAGGATTCTGTTGAGATAACGCATTTGATAAACTGTAATTGTTGTAATGAGCGGGCAACAGTGGTTCTCTGATGTAGTTTTGTGTCGAGCGTGGGTGTGCTTTCGCGTGGGCGGCGCAGGGAATGTAATCAAAGCAAATGGTTGGCGAGCGACGGGACCGGTCGTTCTATGAAATCCATTCATGACTGCAACAGTCTACCTAATCTTGTAATCTTTCAAGATAAAACACGCTCATATGACGTCATGAATGATCTCATGTGAATCATGCTGCTTGCTAAACATTTATTTACATAACGTTTGAATAAACCCCTAAAATTGACTACCAACTTATTTAATTTTGTTCCAATTATTTATTATTGAATCTCTGAGAGAGAGACCTACCTTACTTTCAAAGGTAATCTCTAAAAATCATAAGATGAATATGCTCGGGCATGCCTGCTGAAATCTTATTCTGGTACTCCTACCTATTACAAATTTTATGGGCATTCCATAACTCCAGGACATTGTCACTTAACAACCTCTGCAAATAAATAAATAATCTGTCTCATACTCATAGAGAAATTATAGACCTTCATTAATGGATCTGCTAGAATAGACAAACGAAAAAAATATCAACACAACTACAAGAACAGCTTGGTTTAGGTACTAACCATCAATCTAGACATGATCACTAAAGAATTGGCCATGAATGCTAATCAGGTTCATTCGTAGTACCTACCTACTTATTTTGTTTAACAATTCACAGTCACCACTTGACTTGATAACATAATGAGCATTATGCATTTGAAGGTTATGAAATTGAGCGATTTCATTGTAAAAACATAAAGTTATGAGTTTCCTTATGATCAGAGATCAAGCCTGAAATAAATAACCAATGTTATTTGAAGGATTAAAACAAAATCTTTATTTTAACCTATCTAAAATGTGTTATATTAAGTCAATCCAGTGATGAAATCTTGGTTTAGCTTGTTAGTTGAAATATACATACCTAATTAAGTACAATAATATTATTTGACAAGATCAAATATCACTGAGCAGTGTGATGGTAGGTTAGTTGAAAGACATTTTATGAGGAAACCAGTAAGGAAATTTAAGCATTATGTATGTATATTAGATACAATATTGAAGTGTTGGTTAGGGTAGCAAGTTAATTAAAGTTGTGAAAGAAATTAGGTATTCAGTTTCGTTTTTACGTGGATAGGTGTAATCATTCATCATTCTACTAACCTGCTCCAACCTACGAAGGGTCAGCACAACATGGTTTTCTATCATACCACTATCAGACTCCTTTCATACTCAAGTCCATTTTTCACACGATCCACCCATCTTTTCTTTGGCCTGCCTCTCTATATGTACTGTATGTAGGTACATTGATTAATATTTCCACTGTCAGTCTAGAATTGACTATGAATTAATCCTACCTGTTTCTGTCGGTATAGGTACAAGGAATAACCATTTTTGTTATTTTCTTAATAAAAACACATTTTTTAAATCATATGTATTATTATGAACCTTTATAAAATAAACACATGGCCATCCTAATTGTGTAAACAAGAAAATACTTCATTAATAAACCAACTAGAAAACACCAAACAGATTTTTGTAGAAGAATGACATTTCAGAAACTTCATCTTGTCTGTTGTGTTGGCTAGGAGTTATTTACAAATTAAGTTGGAAACAATTATCAGCCACCACCAAATATGCATCAAACAAATGAGAGAAAATTTGTGCCCATTTAAGCTCTCAACTCTTTGTTCATTGTCTACAAAACTCTTTTTAGAATAATAGTTACTCTCTCTGAAACTGTCAAATGTATATGCCGGAGACTGTCTCATAATGCCTTGTGTCAAACCAGGGAGTTATAAACTCGTGTTGCTGTTAACCAAATTTCTTCTTATTGAGAAATTAGAGTTTGGCATGTTCAAATCCAACAATTCTATCAAGGCCAGGTCAATAACCGCACAGTACTGCATTAGCCAGACCATGACACACTTTGTATGACCTAGGTAGCTTTGTAGTTGTTGCAAAGCATAAGTTAATCAACACTTTCCAGCCATTTGCATGTTATGTAAAAATGCATATTTGATTAGTAAGCTAGGTTTTTGAGGTCTTGATGTGGTTAAAGACTGTTATTTCTCAAAGAACAAAATATACATTCACCTGCAGAGAAATGTGTTTTTCTTAGTACCTAATGTACTTTTGAATCTGATTTATTATGGTTGATGTTTACAGTGCAGTTGTTATATTGTTAGGGTATTCTAGGGGAACATTCACCAATACATTATTTCTTGAGTTTTGTTTTTCTAATCAGGTAGGTACAGCTAGCGGGTTCTTTAAGATTTTTTTAGAAAATACAGGGTTGGCCTTTGATAAGAAACTTGAGAAAGCTAGAAATATGAGAACTTGTTGGATTAGAAATGTGGTTCACAATAGGTAGCATACACTCGGGGTAATCTGCTTTTGGGCCCTAATAACTAAACTAATTCTTAAGACATGTGTTTTTCATAAAGATAATCTCACAATAACAATTTACTTAATGACTATTTTAACACAAGTTTTCATCCATACGAATATAAAAAAATCAAAAGTAATGTTGTCTGTCTGTTACCTTTTCACGTCTAAATGGCTGGACGGATCGCAATGAAATTTGGCAGAAAACTTGACAATATCCCGGGGATAGACGTAAGCTACTTTCATCCCGTAAAAGCGCGAGCGAAGCCGCGGGCAGAAGCTATTCAGATATAATCGTGTGATTGTTCATTCAAACTGTTTGCGCCGCTCATTGGCTGTATTTAGATTACCTACCCAATAACAAAACCTGATTTAGGCTATAGATGTTTTATCCGGGTTCTGCGTGAGCGAAGCTGCGAGCAGAAGTTAGTAGGTACTATAAACAACTAACACTTTTAAATTATGCTGCTACTTAATTGTCCGATTATCTTTTAAAGAACACCACCCTAAGGTACTATGTACCTATATATACTAATACCTAAGTTGATTAGGTACTTATGTATGTAGTTGTACGTGATGATAACACGCCTCAATATTCATCAAGTAGGTAGGTATCCTGGTATCCAGGATACCTAGTCCAGATTATGCATTGATTCCTTCCGAAATACTTTGAAAAATTAATGAATGAATTACTTAATAAATATTTTATTGTACACAATAAACAATACAAAAAATTAAATATCTTAGGTACTTATATCGAAATTTAAAAAAAAAGTACATAAGCGGCCTTATTGCTTAAAAGGCAATTTCTTCCAGGAAACCTCATTGCTAATGAGGGGGACAACAAGGGATATACCTAAGAAAACCTAAAAAGATTACCTGTGTGGATTGTCCAGAATTATTTACATATTATTATAGGTACTAAAAATGTAATTGGTGAATTGCTAAATAGGTAGGTACCTTAATCAAAAGACTCTGAATTAGGTATGCTCCACATTAGTTTCAGGTAGGTAGTTCCGCCATAATGTTAGTTTAAACAGCTTTAATCCTAAAATGACGTAGTTTTTGGATGCGTGCCATAGCCAGTAGGTACCTATTGCTGTTGCGCCAATGTTATGATAATACGGTACACTTTATTACTGTAGTAAGGTGTTAATAGGACCATGTATTTTCCATTCTGATAGGTTTGTTGGCCGAATACGTAAACAGATTCTTTCGCTAGCTGATAGTAGTTTAATAATACAGCAAAAGGCCATTGCCCTCCGATACATAAGTAAATGTTTCAATAAAACCGAGAAAATATAAACTTTTATTTGTTGTTTTTCATGTATCAGAATTGGAATGAACAAATTCACAACGTTTACTGGAGTACCTAGGTACTGGGACTAAGTAAATAAAGTTTTTTAAGAACATAGAAATTTAACATCTCCCAACGTTTTTCTCACGTTACGTAATGACGTGCATAAAAGTAGGTTCTTTAGCTAGACACTATCTTGATCCAAGTGTTTTGTGGTTAATTTCTCCATCTGAGAGATGTTTTCCATTGCTAGCTGTAACTGATTTGTTTCTAAAGGTGGAAACTGACGTTATTTAAAAACAAGAACAAAATTAAAAAAATTTAAAACCCCTCCACAGATTTTCATGAAACATGGCTAAGAACAGTCGGGATAAAATTATCTATGACACAAAAAAAACTAAACGAAAATCGGTTCATCCGTTTGGGAGCTACGATACCACAGACAGATACACAGATACACAGACAGACACGTTAAACTTATAACACCCCTCTCTTGGGTCGGGGGGTAAAAAATAGTTTTATCTGGTTTCTGCTAATAAACTAGCAGTTGTGTAGTTTTGCGCATATTGTAAGCCATTTAATTTTGCTATGAACTCACGCCAAAACAAACAACGAATTTCTTGTCGTTTTGGACTCTATTGATAAGGTAAGAGATTTTTTTCCAATATCAACATTTAGTCGCAGTCAAAACGATTCGAAGTTTAAGAAATCAAATACTTAATATCCCAAAAACTTTCGACTTCGATGGGACTTGAACCCGCATCCTTCCCTCAGTACGGAAATGTACTAACCAACTACACAACGAGCTCAAGTGACGTAGGAGTCGAAAATCTGTGGGACTTCCTACGCAATCTAGCGCCGTTAGCTCCACCTTCAGGGGAAACATTACCCTGAGTGTCAGGGCGCACTATAATAACAAAAATCTTAGGATTCAAAGTTTCTTTTAGCATAGATTCACAGCAAATAGATTACAATGTGCGCAGAACTTCTTATCCGCTATCTACTTAAATTACTTGTCGAACCTAATAGTAAAATCCCTATTTTTTATTTCACCCGTGACGTGACCTGCTTACTGATAATTTGGATGACTTAACAGCGATCGGTCTTCTTGCAACTCTACTAGCAACTCTACTTGCAAGACATACTTAATATGAAAGAAACGCTATTTCCTAAGCATTGATATCTAGGCTATTTGTTTGTGATATATTATAGCAGCGATGCTTTATTTTGCGGAGCATACCAGCCTTGACCTCGCCTTGAGTGCATAATTTAGGATCACAAAACTTTCGGTCCCTGCAGAATTGACGCTTGGTTTGGTATCACAGAAATGAACGTAGCTTAGTTTAGATTTCAGGTTCCCTAAAGGTGGGTCTATTTAACTACGCATATCCCATAGGTACTACAAGATGTCACGATCACGTCTCGTTACTGACGTCAAATAGACTCGCCCCTCAGGACTTTGTTGTATTCACGTGACCTTGTAAAATTGGACAATCGTAAAAGTTTCGTTTTATGCATTCCGAACCTCCCTGCGGCACAAAAGCACATAAAAATAGTGTTTTATATTGTACCGCGTTTACCGGGTTTTCCGCAGTGCAAAGGTTACTTAAATGTTTTATGTACACAAACACAACCTTCTGGCCTAGCCCAGCCAGTGCTGTCATAAATGAGTGAATATACGTTTCGTTTAGGTATATTAGGAAAACCTAAAAGCAAAACTTATGCGTCAACCGATTATTGAGAATTTTCATTGTTTTTGTTGGCTATTCGCGGTAAAGCCACCTATCGTTATAACAATGGCACCGACATTAAAAATAATTTGGATTTAATTTGGTTTAATTCGCTGGGTTCCCGCAATTCAGTGACGATTTAACGAGCCAGACTAATTGCTGTGAGTCATTGACCCACTTGCTGTGTCCCTTGTTCAGTGAAATCTAACCAACTCGTATCATTGTTCCAGATCTTTCCAAGCACTAACTGGTGGACGCACTATGATAGTGCACCTTACATGCTTATGATCCTAGCATAGTACACCCCATGCCTGAGAACTACTCCAAAATGACGCTTTTGTAAGTACCAATAACTTATCATTGTCACTCGATGTTTTAAGTTACCTAGTTGTTTATGTTCATTTTATTTATCGTTACGCTACCACGTTCACTCCCTCGTTGCGAACAGCATGCCAATTATGTTTAGTTATCCCTATTTATAACGATGCTGAGGCTTTCGTCGGCGTGTGACTATAATCATTGCACTGACCACGTCGGATCGCCGTGACCGCGTTATCTTGGCACCAACCTATTTTTGTATAATTCCTTATGCGTATGCCCATGGATTTTTACTTACCGTACCGTAAAAAAACTGCCGTATTCCTTTAGCGAGCACTCTCATGACGACTGATGCATTGTACTTTACAATGAGTTGATTGCCCGAACATACGCTGTCAAAGCTATCTTAAAGAGTGCTACACAATGCACTAAAAATAGGTTGGTACCGATATCGTTATCTGTGAAGAGGGTCACCGCGTGTCCTCGCTTCAGCTCGCGAATTCGCTTCTATCGCACCGGACCTCTCCGAGCCGAAGCGTGTTCTCGTGCGGATTCAAATTATTTGATTCGTAACAATCGCGCTAGGTCTCGCGTCAGTAGGCGGACAGGAGCTCTGACAGTAGAGTAGTAGAGGCGAGCGGCGCCGGCCGGGCGGTGCGGTGCGATGGGAACAGAGCGGGCGGTGCCGGGCGCGGGCAGTGCGCCTGACTCGGTGTCTCGCGTTCCAGATGCATGGGGCGGGCGGGCTGCGGCGCACAAGGACGGCAGAACGCGCGGTAGGCTGCCGGCCACATGCCCCGGCGCCATGTGGCGCGTACTGCTGGCCCTCGGGGCCGCGTGCGCCGCCGCGCACGCCAACCAGGACGTGGTGCGGACCTTCAACGATCCCGTGAATGCGCCTTCCTCGCTCTTCGACCACCTCGTCGTCGACCGCAACACGGGCCGAGTCTACGTTGGAGCCGTCAACAAACTCTACCAACTCTCTCCCGACTTGGAAGTCGCCCAATCGATCTCTACGGGGCCGGTGAATGACTCCGCCCAGTGCACTTTTGACTGCCCCCCGAACTACATCAAAAAGCCCACGGACAATGTGAACAAAGCGCTCGTTATAGACTACGCGACGAGTCGTTTGATCACATGCGGTTCGGTTCTCCAAGGATTGTGCTCGGTGCGGAATTTGAACAATATATCTCACGATGTGCGCGAGGTGCGTGAGCCGGTCGTGGCGAACAACGCGACGTCGTCGACGGTGGCATTCATCGCGCCAGGACCTCCCAATCCGCCAATGACCCAGGTCATGTACGTGGGAGTAACTTTCACTGGCAACTCTCCCTACAGATCCGAAGTACCTGCTGTGAGCAGTCGCTCGCTTGAAGACGATCGACTCTTTATGATAGCCAGAACGGCTGTAACGACTGGGACGCGAATGTTTGTCAATTCCTTATCGAGAGAGCGGTACCCTATTAACTATGTCTACGGGTTCAGCTCCGAAGGCTTTAGCTATTTTTTAACGACGCAGCTACGAGGCGTTGGTTCGGACACGTACTACAGCAAATTAGTACGCGTTTGCCACGATGATGAGAACTACTACTCGTATACAGAGATACCGATGTCGTGCACGGGAGAAGGCGGCGGAAACTATGGCTATAATCTTGTACAAGCAGCGTTTGTTGGAAAAGCAGGTTCAGTATTGGCCGGAGAACTTGGAATTACTGCTCAACACGATGTTCTTTTCGCTGCATTCAGCCAAAGTGAATCGATAAACACCAACAAGCCTTCGAATCTATCAGCCCTGTGTGTTTACTCGTTGAAAGCGATCCGACGAAAGTTTATGCAAAACATCAAAACGTGCTTCAGTGGCAACGGATCTCGGGGTCTCGATTTCATATCACCTTCCCACGCCTGCATCGGTACGAAATTGCAATCGATAAGTGAAGATTTCTGCGGACTAGATGTGAATACGCCTCTCGGTGGAGAGCAGCCAGTGGAGGCAGTACCAGTAGCAGTATTCTCAAAGAGACTGACGGCGGTGGCGGCGACCGCCACTGGCGATTACACGGTGGTTTTCGCGGGCACTGCCGAAGGCCACCTCAAGAAGATCGTTGTCGAGAGCGCGACCTCCGCCTTCGAGTATGGAGACATTGCCGTCGACGAAGGCTCCCCTGTGAACAAGGACCTGTTCTTTGATACTCAATTAATGCATTTATATGTGATGACTGTACGTAAAGTGTCTAAAGTTAAAGTTCAAGAGTGTAGCGTGTACAAATCATGTTTAACGTGTCTCGGAGCCAAAGACCCGTATTGTGGATGGTGTTCTCTAGAAAACAAGTGCAGCTTACGTTCAGACTGTCAAGACGCAGCTAAAGATCCCCTATACTGGATCTCGTATCGTAGTGGACGCTGCACCACTATTACCCAAGTGACACCAAATCAGTTGCAGCGAACAACTGCAAGGACTCTAGATTTACTTATTGAAAACTTGCCTACTCTTAATGGACAATTCTTATGTGCATTTACAGCTTTAGATCGTACTCTTATAACTAATGCCACTCGGAAGCCATACGGTGTAAATTGTACAACTCCGCGCACCGACACTCTACCGTCGATCCCCACCGGTCAACATCACTTCACAGCTAAATTGTCGGTGCGCACCACTCAGGGACCTGATTTTGTAGCTACCAATTTTACATTTTTTGATTGTAACACGTACAGCTCGTGCACTCAGTGCGTCAGTTCGTCGTTTCCGTGCGATTGGTGCGTCGACGGCCATCGCTGCACTCACGATACCGCCGAAAACTGCAGGAACGATATTCTCGTGACCGGTGTCAGTAGGATCGGCCCCAGCTATCGCTCAGGCCCTGGCTTCTGCCCCACTATCAATTCCACGTCCGACGGCACAAATGAAATTTTAGTTCCATCCGGTGTAAAGAAAGCCATAAAAGTCAAAGTCCATATAATAGGGCAATTTATCGTTCAGACGAGGTTTGTTTGTCAATTCAACATAGAGGGACGCGTGACTCATGTAAACGCCCAACTTCTCGCTGATACCATTTATTGTGAAGCCGTTGAATTTACGTACACATCGCGTGCGCCTAATATAACAGCCTCCTTCGCTGTTATATGGGGTGGTTCTAAGCCTCTGGATAATCCGGATAATACTCACATACTCATTTACCGCTGTAACGACATGGCTGACAATTGTGGAATGTGTCTGGCGCTGCCTGAGAAATTCGGCTGCGGTTGGTGCCAAGGCTCTGATAAATGCGAAGTTCAAGAGCAATGCGGAGCTCCCAGCGTTTGGTTAAATCGTACCCAGACTTGTCCCAATCCTGAAATTCATACCTTTAGACCGCAGTTAGGCCCATGGGACGGTGGCACCAACATAACGATTGAGGGAATTAATTTAGGTCGAAATATATCGGATATTTATAACGGCGTTACCATTGCGGGTATCAAATGTCAGCCTATCATAGAGTTGTATGTAAAAACCAAACAGATAGTTTGCACCGTAGACGGACCGGGTGAGGAGGTGCCTCGGGATGGCCCTGTAGTCGTTCGCGTGGCTGATTATCGCGGAGAATCGACGCACCATTACGCTTTCGTCAACCCTAAGATCAATTCTATTCATCCGAAGTACGGACCGCAATCCGGAGGCACTAAATTGCGTATCACGGGTGAATATCTAAACGCGGGAAGTAACATTCAAGCTTTTATCGACGATTTACCTTGCGCCATTCTGTCAGTTTCTCACGAGGAGGCCGTGTGTAGAACCAGTCACTCTTATCAGATAAATCAAATGGGAAAGCTACGTATGCGCTTCGATAACGGTATGCGATATTTAGATCGGGAAAAGTTTGAATACATTGAGGATCCTGTTGTTGTATCGGTAGAATCCGGTCCCCCGCTGACGAATCAAAGAAAACAACCCAAAGGTATACCCTCCGGCGGCATAAACATCACAGTCGTAGGGCGGAATTTCCATTCCATTCAATTCCCTCAAGTATACGTGTACCACGATAATCGGCCTTACATCGCGCCTTGCCACAGGGTTGATTTTCAAACACATCTCATTTGTGAATCTCCCGGTATTGAAAGCGCCGGCCTCAATCTTGATCCTGATAGGCCCTTAGAGTTAGAGTACGGTTTCAACATGGACGACGTACAAAGCGTACAAAATCTGACTACTAAAACCGGCGACGCTTTCTTGCTTTATCCAGATCCTGTTTATGAGAAGTTTGATGAGGAAGTAAAGTATTATAAGTCTGAATATTTAACTATTAATGGTCAAAACTTAGATAGGGCGTGTACCGAGAGCGATGTGGAAGTTCATATTGGCGAGAGTTTGTGTAATGTAACGTCGTTGTCGCGTCATCAGTTGACGTGCAAACCACCTTCCCGCGATGAGCTTCCAGACGGCGTAGATACACCCGATGTTGTTGTTAGAGTAGGTCGTGTACTCACTTTTAAAATTGGTAGGTTATCGTATTCATCACAAGCTGGTCTCCAAGCCGCTATAGGCAAACCGGCAGTAGTCGGCATAAGCATAAGTATAGGTTGCCTGATATTAATCTTTTTAGGTTTTCTCATTATGTATAGGAGAAAGTCAACCGAAAATATTAGAGTATTAAAAAATATGCAAGAGCAAATGGATATTTTAGAATTAAGAGTAGCTGCCGAATGTAAAGAGGCATTTGCTGAATTGCAAACGGAAATGACAGACCTGACAGGCGAAGTAACGGGCGGTATTCCGTTCTTAGATTACCGCACGTATGCGATGAAGATTTTGTTCCCTAATATTGAAGATCATGCCGTCCTGCAATGGGAACGCCCAGAGCTTAGTAGAAGAGAAAAGGGTTTGAAAATGTTCGGGCAGCTAATTATGAATAAAACATTCCTCCTATTATTTATTCGTACTTTAGAAAGTAATAGATATTTTTCAATGCGTGACCGTGTAAACGTGGCATCTCTTATTATGGTTACTCTGCAGAGTAAGATGGAATATTGCACTGATGTTCTCAAGACTTTATTGGCCGAGTTGATAGAGAAGTGCATGGAGGGAAAGAATCATCCCAAACTTTTGCTCAGGCGTACGGAAAGTGTTGCCGAAAAAATGTTAAGCGCGTGGTTCACTTTCTTGCTGTATAAGTTCCTTCGGGAATGCGCAGGAGAACCGCTTTATCTCCTGTTTAGGTCCATGAAAGGTCAAGTTGACAAGGGACCTGTTGATGCAATAACTTCCGAGGCAAGATACTCCCTTAGCGAGGAGAAGCTGATTAGGCAATCTATAGATTTTAAACCGATACTAGTAAATGTTTCGATTTCGCAGCAAACATTCTTCGTTAGTGGGTTAGAGGCTACTACCGATAATGTCCAAGTTAAAGTTCTTGATTGCGATACAATAAGTCAGGTGAAAGATAAATGTTTAGATGCTATTTATCGCGCTACTCCCTATTCTCAACGACCCAATCGTGATGAACTCGACTTGGAATGGCGCACCGGTGCCTGCGGTCGCATGATCCTCTATGATGAAGACAGCACTAGCAAGTGCGAAAGCGAATGGCGCAAATTAAACACTCTGAATCATTATCGCGTACCGGACGGGGCTTGCCTCAATCTCGTTGCCAAACAAAGCTCTGTTTACAATCTCTCTAACATGGAGAAAAACGACAAATCCCACACGTATGAAACGCTCAATCGTTGCAAATATGCTTCTGCTAGCCCACCAGCAAGCCCTCTCAAATACGACCACGGTGGTACAATTAAATTCTGGCATTTAGTAAGGCACCACGACGATGACGCACGCAAAGAGGGAGATCGCGGCAATAAAATGGTTTCGGAAATATATCTTACGCGTCTTCTCGCTACTAAAGGCACTCTGCAAAAGTTTGTCGATGATTTATTCGAGACTATTTTCAGCACAGCGCATCGCGGTTCGGCGCTGCCGCTCGCTATAAAGTACATGTTCGATTTCCTGGACGATCAGGCGCTGCAGCACGCCATCTCCGACCCCGAAGTGGTTCACACTTGGAAAAGCAATTCCCTTCCGCTTCGCTTCTGGGTGAATCTGATAAAGAACCCCAACTTCGTTTTCGACGTTCACAAGTCCAATACGGTCGACTCTTGCTTATCGGTTATCGCGCAGACTTTCATGGACTCGTGTTCCACGTCCGATCACGTGCTCGGTAAAGACTCGCCCTCGTCTAAGCTTCTTTACGCGAAAGACATACCGGTTTACAAAGAGTGGGTGGAGCGTTACTATGCGGATATAAAGTTGATGCCCGCTATCTCGGATCAGGATATGAACGCCATGCTGGCGGAGGAGTCGCGTCTCCATACGAAGGAGTTCAATACCAACTGCGCACTGAACGAGCTGTACGCGTACGCGGATAAATACAACGAGCAGCTAACGGTGACGCTCGAGGAGGACGAGTTCTCGCAGAAGCAGCGACTCGCGTACCGCCTCGAGCAGGTGCACAGCCTCATGGCACACGACTACAACGTGTGAGCGCGCTCCGGCCCAGCGCCAGCGGCGTGCGACCAGTGCTGTGCGCCTGCGCCACCACCTACCCACCGCGTCCTGTAAATAAAGCTCTCGCACATATCTACGCTGGCAAAACCTTGTACATATTAGATAGTGTACAGACTATTGTAATTGTAATTTTTGTATAATTTCCGCGGTCCGATGTTTTTTAATTTTATATTATGAAATTATATGAACTTTGTATTATTGATTTTTTTACACGACGAGCTCGGCCGACCGAGGTCGGGCAACCAGTAAGCATTAATATTGAAAAATTGTGTATGTCTATGTGTGCTCGCGTCGTACGAGTTAATTGTTACGTCGATTGGTGTAAAATGTGTGTCTCAAGTCGCATATGTGAGCCCGGCGGCGAGCGACGAGTTCGCTCGCCGGCGGGCGATTTTTAAATTTATACTCGCATCTACTTAACGAAATAACCGACAGTGAATCCATGATCATAAATAAATATCGTCGAATGTAAAACTGTGTTTGTATTGTAATGGGATACGGTGGTTTGAGGCAGCGGCATTGTCCGCGCACGACGAAAGCCCCCGCGTCTCGGCAGCTGTCGGCAGGGAGAACGCGGTACGGATCCATGCTCGTCTCGCTAGCTCGCGGAACCCTCGTCGGTCACGAGGCCGTCCAACAAGCAAGCACGTCACATTTCATATCACCAATCATGTGTATGTCGTCGCCAAGAGTCCGGCCCTCGAGGGTTGCCTTGCGAAGCGCGTCTGCGCCGAGACGGTCATGGATGAAACCACGCGGCCCTGCTTTCAGCTGGTACGCGAGGACCGTCGCGCGAACCGCGTTCGCAGTCGTCAACAATATATACTGCATCCCCGCTTACGTCGTGTGGATGATGGTGCTGCGTATCATCAGACCCCTGTATCCCACCCTCTATTGGCGGGTCGAAGGACTCATGTACCACTGGCTGCTCGCGATGGTCTCCATGTGGTCCTGGACGGCTGGATATGAAAGTGAGTACATTTTCACACTAATACGATGTGGCGCGTCTTCAAACTCTACATTACCAAGTAAAAGTAACAATGTTACTCCTTAATCATAATTAAATTAATTTTCATTTACGTAGCTAGTAATAGTAATGAATAGCATAATAGCATCTGTGTGATAATATTTAGATTACGTTTAAGATAGCCCAAAAGTGTGAATAGGTTAATTCTAAACAAACTTTTACCATTGTTCTTTGTTCTTGGTTGCATTGCATGAGTTTGATTGAAATCTTAGGTGGCGTGCCACATCGACTTGCTTAGAAAAGAAAGACTTTATATAAATTGGAATCATTATTAGGAACTAATATAGTCATACATACTGCCTTTGAACTTTACTCAGCAAATAATCGAGACCACCTAAGTGGAAATCATAGTTTCCAAATTAGGCTTGCCGGATTTTAAAATGTGTGAATCTAAAAAAGTCAAATGGCATCGGATCAAATGTGGAAGACACTTGATACTTGGAAATCCTGCTCTGTGGAATGCAACTATACGAAACGGTAAGTCTTTGAAACTTGTTTACTTATTAGAATGTTAAAAGTGTCTAGTTTATTAAGTAATTAATTCATATGAAATGTCATCTTGGCTGGCTCTACCACTATCATCGCTCTTAGCAGACATCTGTATGCACAGCAAGCAATAAATTCGCAAGTGACTTGAAATTGGTAGACTTTTAAGCTTCAGATTAATTTCAATATAAAAATGTATAGGATCTAGTAATTTTCTTAAATAATTTTATTAGCCAATGAGGTGCTTATCGGAGGTAGGCCTGCATTCCGAAGTGGACCAGCTTAGACTGTAAAAGTGTAAATGTCTGATGTAGACCTGATAAGCGATCGATATCTTCTTCGGTGGTGTAAGTTTATAAACTTCGATTCACTTGACGATAGGATTTATCAATCTTTTGAATTATAAACGGAACAAGAAATAATATAGGATGAAAATATTCTCGGCAAGTTATTTCGCCGAACACGAACGTTCGCCAGATGAGTCATCGAGTTGAACATTCAAATACCTCGTAATATTGACTATAACCACAGGATGTCATACTGTATTTCTTTGTAACGCAACACCGCTTACGTGCCCATTCGTGCGCACTAATCTCCCAGTAAAAGTAGGCTCGTCAAGCTAGACTCGTTTAGACACCGACAACTGACGACAACAACGAATTACTTTCATCTCTTAGCCAGTATCCTAATTGCGTAACCGAAATTAGATTTCCAACGTGTGGGTACTGGGTAAGTAATTGATTTTCGAATTCTAACAATGGGTGGTTTGGTTTCGAAACGGTTTCGCCGTGAGCGGCTTTGCCTGTAGAGACCGGTCCGTCAGTGGCGCGAGCTGTGTGCCTGTATTGACCTTATGCGGCTGCGTAGTTTATGTGCGGCCGCCTGAGGACGGTCGATGACCGCCCCCCCCTCCTCCCCCTACGCCCCGCGCGCTAGGAATGCCGGCCTCAACCCCCACTCGTCATGTCATGTTGCATTTCGATTGGCAAATTTGCATGCCTCCGTTTCGATCGAATTTTGAAATAATTCGACGGGCACGTGGTGAAAGCCTGTGAAAGTATCAAAGTACCATTGTTGGATTATTTTTCGTATTGCCGTCGCGGTGGGTAGATTTGGATCATGTGGTCGCTCCACTTTTCGCGATGATTGATGGCTCGGTAACGGATATAGCGTTCAACGCATCTTCGAGTACGTGTATGGATGGTAATCGTGATGATTTGACTGTTGAATTATGTTCGACATCAATTTTATTTTAGATAGCTAATCAATCACAATCTTTGTGGGTCGAGACGAACGAACTTTATCTTGAATTTGGATCTGAAACGTTGTGGTGTGATCGTAACATACGTCTTCTTAGTTTCTAACTATCTGGGGGAATATAATCCGTGTATAGATGATAGAGTAGGTAGACGATTACCTAGCTAACCTAAATGGAATATTAAAACCTTTTTAGTATTACATGAACCTAGAAGATATTATAATATTAATAACGAAGCCGGCATCAGATCATGACTATAAATAGATAAAATCTTCAAATTTTATGCAAATATCTGTGTGTCATTTGCACATTTTAAATCTCTTAAATTATAAAAGATCTTAGAATGGAATCACTTATAAAATATTAATGATTGATGGCGCGGCCACCTTTGATTACGAGAGTAGACCCGCAAATATTGATTTAGTCAAAACCACTTTACAATTCAAAAGGTAAGTAGAACCCAAGGATTCGGTCTTAAATGCATACCTGTTGAACTAATGTAGGTATTTAGTAACTTAGATTAGTTAAGTCAATATTGACGTATGCTAACCACTTCATAAATGATCTAATAGCATTTATTAAAGTACTTATTACAGGACATTTACGAATCATGACCAATGTCTCGTTAAAAAATTATGTAAGGCCAGGTATTCCTGCAGCAGTAGGCGTAAGCGCCAGCGCGCGACTGATCGCGCTGCCAAGCCGCCGCGCCGCGCTCGTGCATTTTGTAGGTGTTTGAACATAGTGACTAAGAAAATCATTTTATCTAGTCAAACTCTGCGAATATGTTTAGAAATATTAAGTGTCTTTAGTTAGTACAGAAAAATATGTAAAATATCAGTAATTCGGTCATAATATTGAAAAATAATTAGCAAAAAGGGTAACTTGGGATTTTTTTCTATCGAGCAAAGTCCATTAGATCTTGTAACTGACTGAATGCGACTTTGACTAGACTAGATCCTTAAGTAACATTATAAACTATATTGATATATTGAATTTTACACACTTTTTTCTATGTCTCAGATGATTTTAAAAATCACGAAAGCGCGGCCTCTGTTGGAATACTGGCCTTAAGAGTTAATAAACATGATACTTTCGAATGTTTTACCTACAGACACCATATTGCAAAGAAGGAAAACATGTTGCACCACTTGCACGTCTAGAAATATACTATTCTACGAATATACTTACCTACTTATTACTTACTAATTCATAAATCTGCCAAAAAGCGAGCTAAACGTAGTGTCCTCTTCACAATGTCTTCATTAGTACCAATGTTGCAGGTTGTGGAGTAATCAAAATTCGAATCACACTCGAGCCCTATAGATAAAATTAACATTGAAAGGGACTAGTGAGGCAAATTATATTCAAGCGATGTCCACAATTATTAAGTACCTATCGCGTCGTCGTATGATTCAAGTTAAAAATTCTTATGAGTCGAAGGATGTACCTTCGATTGTCCAGAATTGTCGTCTTCCGGCGCATAACGCAACGGCCACTGTTTATCCATAGCCCCATTGCACTCTAGGGCCACCTCTGGTGTGAGTTTTGATGGATGTTTTAAACTGACTTCGAAAAAAATATCCATCAATTTCGCCGTCAATATTATGGACCGATTTTGAACACGCTTTCGCTATTGTTTAGAGAATGACCCCGAGGTGGTCCCAAAAATTTTATTCCCGAGGGCTTAAGTAGTATGTCTCCCGCGCCATTTCAAAACAGTGTAAAATTAAGGGTTTAGATGTTGGTTTTCAGTTATTTCAAAATAAATAATCATTATCAAATTGTTAATTTTATTGACACCTCTGTGGCGCAGCGGGCGAAGGTCTGCCTACGACGCAGGAGGTTGCGGGTTCGTTTCCCGCCTCGGGACAAATGTTTGTACGATCTGCAGACATTTGTCCAGGGCGTTCTGGATGTTTTCTATCTATAATAAAAAATATCTTATCTATGTAGTGTATTGTATTAAGTATATCAGTTATGTAGTACCCATAACACAAGCTCTGCTTATCTTGGGGCTAGATAACGCTGTGTGAATTGTCCAGCATTATTTATTTATTGGGAATAAATTTAACACGCTTCTGTGCTTCTTCAGAACAAGGTGCCTGACCTGTTTGATTTTTTAGAAAAACTTAGCTGGTTAAAAATATAGGATTTAATCTTACCTCTGTCTGTATCCGTGTCTACCATAGACAAAGGAATACCTACAAAAAAATATTGGTTCTTACAATTTTTCAGCAACAATAACAAATAAAAAAATCACTCTGTTGATTTCATTACAAGTTTCCTCCTTCAGTTTTTCATAATAACTTGTTATTTACTTGAAGTTCTACAAAAATTACGCGAACGGACACTTATTGAGGTCGTGTCACCAGATGTTTGCGAGTTTGGTTTTAATTAACGTTACGCACCATCTGCAAGTCAGGTTTATTTTTCTGGAAAATATCGTGTAAAATTTCAAAGCCAGGCACGCGATCAAATTTCTGCTAAATCTTGTTTATTCTACTAACGTAGGTCCTACTGTCGTACACTGTTCTATGTTCCATGCACTGCCGGCGGCGGGTGGCTTCCTCAGCTATTCCAGGAATAAATCTGGTTTGCAAAGACTAGAAATGAGTAAGGAAGAGTCTAGTCTTGTTTAGTGTAACCTAGGCCTTTCAGCGTCTTCGCCCATTTTTAGACACGACTCTTTTTGTCCTAGGTCCGACCCTAGATATCCTACTGATTATAATAAACGTTTATTTCAGAAAAATAATTCCATATGACAAAGAAAATAAATACACAAACAGTGATGGAGTGGAACATAAACAGATTTGTAGGTAGTACCTACCTACATAGTCCTACTTTTGGTTCCCACTGTGGTGCACAGACAACCAGTGTCGAAGGAAACAATTATCTGGGCGGGCATTCAGTGATCATCCTAAGAATACTATTCCTTGAAGCCCTTAACCGTGCCCAAAAGGACACAATTCGGGCTCGGAGTATGGCCATGATGATTGAAAATATTGTAAACATAACCATTCACATAGATTTAGAACTCGTCAATCGTCATTGACACGGTCTTTTCATGACTCATGCATCCTGCTGATTGTATGAATATCTATCATGGATAGGTGTTCTGACTGTTTACAGCGTACAGTTTAATGAGTCAACTTTGCGGCGGGGCATTATTTTCTTTTATTTACGGACACGGACACAACGGGTTTAGTATCCTTCAGGCTTGACAAAGCTGGGTCGGATCGTTAATGGACCGTTATCTAATTATCGGTAAAGATGTGACGGTCATGGAATGCAAAGCGACACGTACCTACTGAAAACGCATTTAATATTTTTCCCAATATTATTTTCCGAGGCGTCGCGTCGTGCCTAGTGCAGTAGGCACTAGGCACGACGCGACGCCGAGCACAACTTGCTATATGAATTATTGAGTTCATAGCTGCGATCATCTCGATGGCCTTCGCGGCTTCATACACAGCAAAGCGGCATGTTCTATTTATCTTGAACCATTACATTTACAATTGAAATACTTTCGGGGGATTCTGTTTCCGTTTAGAAACGTTGATAATATCGCAGTGCGTACGTGTCCTCGTTCTAAAACAGTAATCATAGCAAGGACGGTCGGCTCTCTACTCTACCCTGCTTGTGACTGCTGTTTGCAAGCGACTCTGTCAAATATCTCGGGCATATTGCTCGTTATCTTGGACGCGTGACTAAAGTTGCTCGGTTCTCCATGGCAATGTACAGTTTAATGTTGGTAAGTTGCGTTCCCATGTTGGAGGTGAAATCGTGAGCTGACTGGCGTCTCACGTACCAGTACAAATACACTTGTAACAAAGAACTGGTTGTGCTGCGGTTTTATTATGCCTTTAACGAGACGACCAGTGAGATATTTATCCACTTTGAGACAAAACGTTCAACTCGATGCCGACGAATATGAACCGACGCGACGTATGCAATGAACACCAGTGAAACTGAAACAATGAGAACAACGGAGCGTAACCGTGTTGCGAGTTACGAAAGCATTACGTAAGCCCGGGTGTCCATTTAAACTTCCCTATTATATCCAAACTGGCAAGAGAAATTCAGGTACCTATGATAGGTAGGATACAGACTCCGACATCAGACATGCACATGCGTATGCGAACATTCGTTTACCACAAAAGCACTAGAGCAGAGCGAGATCTTGCAATAAAACCACATTGCCAATGTATTTGTGGTTGTAGCTTGTCCGACTTTCCCGCCAATCGGACGCCGAGGCTGTAAGTGTGAGTCGGGCATGTTCGCTCATGTCCATTGTTTGCAACCGGCTTGTGGCGTCAATGTGTGCTATGGTATGTCGGATCATATTTTTTGAGTGTACACAGTGCGCGACAAATGCTCCGAAAATATCATTGATTCCACGCTCAATCTCAGGACAGGACACGTGTTCAGACTGCTGGATGGATATGTGCATGTGTTGTGGTGCATGCGATTATTGACGTGACGCAAAATTGAAATTCTAATGAAACCGCAGCTTAATGCCTAAATTTTAAAATGCTCTGCGGCTGAAGTGATCATTAACGCCAACCGCCTGCCAGTTACTTTATACCTAGGTAATGTTTGCATAACGAATCAAATCAATGTTCCGGTTTTATTAAATAACTGGATTTCTTGCGAACAGTCTGGTCAGCCTGTTTGCTATTGGCATAATATTTCAGATTTTTATGGAAGAGCAAACTTGCCGAACACAGTACTTCGTAAGTTCATCTAAGTTCCTGAAATATGTTTTTATCGTATCGTTATCGTTCAAAATCCTTTGTAGTGTCAACTCAAATGTCTTGACATCCATTATCCCCCATCATCAGTCTAAAAATACATCCATTATTACTCACCTCCATTAATTAACTGATTCTCCTCACGAATTATTCTGACTGAATCATTGCAACAGCTATTTATTGCGAAACCAAAACAACGCTTTCCTGCGCTGTCAGTGATTTGTGCTTCGCTGCTCAGCCCTTGACATCGACTGATGATATATTAGTGAAGTGAACGTAGGGCCTTTGGAAATTTAGTCTTTCAGAAGAGCATTGTAATGGAGGAAATTTAAATACCTAAGTGGATGGTTGCCTAACCTTTGTCACCGGCACGAGTAGAAATCGAGGGCATCTTTGTGCCGGTCTGCCTACGTATAGACACGAAATGACTATGATGGATAACAAACATATCTCTAGTGTTTTTATGAGGCACTTAGTAGCCAGGTAAGTGTCTCGTGTAGGTGGTTAGAAAACAGAATATTCTGGAAGTAAGCAAACATTCCATACTATAAGATGATAACCATTTTGCGTTCAGCTCTGCAGCTACCATTCGAGCATTAAAAATACGTGAACACAACACGTGTCCGTGTTGTGTATCGACCAATATGTTCTGTACACACATTTCCGACATGAATTCGAAACTATTTGTTATTTGCTCGGCAATGCCTCTGGAAACTGGGCGATGAAAGGCTTGTTACGTAACTAATATAAGAAGAGTTAGGACTACCTACACATAGTGAAGCAGCATTCCTAAATAGGTGGGCGACTGGGCGATCATCCCGTTGAACGCAGGATGGCGATTCGTGTCGTGGGTTCAATTTCCTCATTAAAGCATGGGATGGGACCACGAGAGCCGGCAAAAACTGATTAAGGAATGGTATGTCTGACGTATACAACTCTAGGCTTAGTATTTTCGTAAGTACCTGATCATGAGAAGAATGCAAAAAGGCAGCGTGTGGCTTTCTTGTCGTTAGCTAAGTTTAAGGTTTCAAATCTTCCTCCTTTTAAGAAAATACATTTTACCCACCTGAATCGGAGCGCTCCAAGAATATATCTGGGAAATATCTCATCATAATCTTAATATCTGATGTGTACCTGGAAATTCATCATATTTTGGTTCCTCTTTAAATTAATACCCTCAACTGGGCTACTGAATAAAATAATACTCCCTATCCTAATTCCGATCCAAATCCTTTTACGAATTACCAGAAATCCAAGTTCTTCAAATAAACATTTACATTTCATCGCAACGATTCAGCATGCAGTCCATACGTTAAATATAATTAATTAGTGACTGTATGTTTGTTGTTCGAGCCAGAACAGAGTCTGGTGCATGTCTCCAACATTGTGATAACTGGGTTGAAAATAGCCCATATTTCAACACGTGTTTCGCTTTCAGATTAGGTTCCTACTACCAACCAGTAGCTAAACAGTTACGAAAGGGCGGATATCGTTAATGATAACTACGAGAACAGCTTCTGCTAACCTTGCATTTGTTGCTGTCTTCTTTCATTATGCAATGCTTTCTGAAGGAATGACGTCTTCTGTGGCGCATCTGGCGAACGTCCGCCTGCGATGCAGGAGGTTGCGGGTTCGATTCCTGCCTTGGGACAAATGTTTATACTATCTGCAGGCATTTGTTCAGGGTGTTTTAGGTGTTTTCTACGCATAGTGAATATCCATCTATGTAAGGTATTAAAATAAGTTTATCAGTTATCTAGTACCCATAACATAAGCTTTGCTTAGCTTGGGGCTAGATGATGCTGTGTGAATTGTCCAGCATTATTTCTTTCTTTCTGGCAACGAACCAGTTTGAACCAGTCTTAAACCACATTCTTTATCAAAATGAAAGTTGCAATTCTTGCACCCCTTTAATCACGAATTTCTCCGTGAACTTGCCGAGCCTGGTGGCCTTTAGAATATCGCAGTGTTCAGTACCTACCTAAACTTAACAAAAAATTCATTCACGACGCAAGTGTGAGAGACAGAACCGGTTGCTCGGAACTCGATCCTTGAAACTTTTTATGTTATGTGACGACGACGACGAGGCACGATGCCAGACGGTGATGATGGATGTCTCCAAAGGCGGACCTTGAAAGGGATCGTTGTTTAGTTTCTGGATGGTTTTAATTACTTAGTGAACTGTGGTATCTTTGTAGGATGTACGAGTAAGTATGTGCTTTTTAAACTTGGGGCTGGATTATGTTGATACATCGGTGCCATCGATCTTTGATATTCTAGTTGATAAATGTATGAAAGTTCGAAAAACCAGCAACCTTACTCGGTAAGGCTTTGCACCTTCTTTTTTTTCAAATAAATGAAATGTAAAATAAATAAAAAGAAATTTGTTCATCAAAACACACATAATGTTTATATTATAAATGCATAAATCTTATAAGTACTATGGTGATAGTAATAGTAATGGTAATAGTATTGTTCTAGAAAATGTTTTACCTGTTGGTTAACCTGGAATTCATGCGTTTATGTAAACCTTTGTAATTTTCATTTCTTTCTGCCCCTTCTCCCTTAAAAAGTAGTTCATTTTCATTTAAAATTTTAGCCCAGGTAAGTATTACCTGCTCGTAGCTTGGTAAAACGTTCACTCAAAGGCGTGCTTGCATTGAATAGAATATTGAATTTGTGCGCACCGAAGCGCGGTCAATTGCTAACATACCCCAGTCGGGCTTACAGCTCGTTCGGCTTTCACCATAAACATGCTTATCCCGATTGTTTACATTACCAGAGATATTATCCAGACGGAAGCCGGTTCATGACCTGTATGTACTCTTGCATTCAACAATACTGTATGGGTACCCTACCTGGGGGCATTGTACGATCTAGCCGCACAAAGCGTTGGTTCCTGAAGCCTATTTACGTTCAATAGCTCTGAAATATTGGGTGAGTGCTTGTTTTCTCTCGTTTGGAAGTCGTGATTTGCTTTTTTGATGACGGAATTTTATTTATTTGTGCAGATTAGCACTTGCCCTGTCAGGTTCTGGTGGCATTGAACTTTGGCTATGTACTTGATCTGTCGGGAATTGCTATATCAATATCCCAGCCATCTCATTAAGACCCATACTAATAACTTCGTATCTACTGAATTAATTGGACTTTGCACTGTAAACTCATCCTAAGTTTCTTGAAATTAATGATTAATTACTTTTAAAACAAGCTCGCCACTAGCCTCTTATATCGTATCGTGTTTAATCAATCGTAAAAAACTAGATAGATACACGTAATTAAAAGTCTGGTTAACAACTCTAAAGCAGCCAACGACCTACCCCTCAGAAGAGATAAAAAGAAGGCTTTGACCTACGTTAATGGCGGTTGTTAATCAGTTTTATCTAGGGTCCGACTATCCAAGGTTTATTTGTACGATAAAACACGTTACGATTGGAGACTTAAGTTTTGTTGATACAGAAAAGTTTATTGAAAGGTCAGGTTTACTTACACTGTAACAGTTTGTTGCATTGTAAGACATGATTGAGCTCAAAAGGGGGAAATCTCATTAGTTTTACTACGTATAGGTAAGTAGGAATAAATACTCTGAAGAATGATCGACTGCCTGGAAATTGGCAAACCTTTTGGGCAGTACCTAAATTACATACTGAGATGAATTATTATTAAGTAGGTACCTCTAAAGTCTGTAGTCTGAGTCCTTGTCAATCCTAAGTCAATAATTTTATAGTTTGGGAAACCGTGATTGATTGCACGGTACTTAAATTGGAAGTTAGGAGGTAAGTATTGTAATTTATTGCCAATAGTCCTAAAATAACCGAATTGCTGGCGCCGTCCAATTAACTTCCATTGCTATTGAGCAACCAGATAATTGAAACAAATTAGTCGGACCTCCACAAAACTATTAGCCGTAAACATTATTTATTTACTACCAAGGCCCTGAGGTAAATCAAAATGTATTACTCAATTTAACAAAAGTAATCGAAAGAGAAAACTACCGCTACCGGCATAATTCAAATTATAAAACGCCACCGGTCAAGTTTACTATAGGTATCTTATGGAAGAAATAAGAATAATCTTACCTACCGACCGTCTCAGCAACGACACGGAATCTTTAGAGTACAAACCGGTAAACCGAGCAATTTTGAAGCTTAAAACAAATTTGTGACAGCCTAAACTCTTTAAAACAATAAGCCTAAAAGAAGCGTGCGCGCAAAACTATACTCGCCGTTCCAAACTCTACTTGAAAACCGTATATTCACGATCCTAAGTCAGTGGATTAAAGCTTATTTCACATTGAAAGGTTATTAAAAGTAAATTCCCTGGCTTATGCAATGTAGGCAAATATGTAGACAGAAAACCGGACAGGCATCCTGACAGGATGCCCTGGACGTTGTATTTCTGGAATTGCAGTTTAGTTGTCAGTTTCTTAGAACTACGATGTGACATGACAATAGAAGCCTTTTTGAAAAATGTTACGGTTTTTCTGTTGTAACTTTAAAGAATTTCTAAAGGCACTTGAGTAATGTCAGTCAAAGATGAAAAATGACATATATATTTTGTACCAGTTGTACCTTGCGTCCAATTAAGGGGGTACCTACCCTCAAATTGCTTATTTTCAACTCCGTCGGACCTCCATATCTTCCAAACTACTGAATATTTAACTTTGAAATTTATATATGGTAAAGTTCAGGACTTATTCTATCGATCATATTATGTTTCGAAAACACGATTCCATAAAATTTTTCGATAGAAAAAAATCGCAAAGTTACCTCTAATTTTTTACTAAAACCCTAATTTCTCAACAAATACAGATGATACGATCTTGAGATTAAGCATAGTAATTGAGCTAAGTATAAAGAACATTTTATATGTTGCCTTTTTTTCAATTAACTATTCTAATGTTTGTCGGGAGCAAATAACTACTAAAAACTTGATTTTTGGGCTTACACCGCTTTGCTCTGTCCCGCTCCTGTGAACGCGAAATCCTATGCCTATCCTCTTCACACAATAACGAGGTAGGGTACCGCCTTAATGTCCAGTATTAAGACATATTTACCTACTGATGTGTCAGTATTATATATGCAAGCAATATTATTATTTTCTATTCTATCCTAATTCTTACAGCTATCCAAAGACTCAAGACCGTTTGCTAATGCAATCTGTGGTTCTCTCTCAGCATAAGTAATCAAATCATAACTTAACCCACCCAGCCAATGAATGTGACATTTTATAAAAGCCCATCCAACGGTAGTGCTGGTTTTAATAAGAGGCACTCACAGTTTTCTTGCATTCTGTTGATTCTGGTTTCACTGTTGACTTGACACTTTTGAGTATTTGATCAGCAAATACGTTAACAGTTAACAATATTAAGATATTTATCCCCCAATGTACTCGTACTTCCAATCATTAGAACGAGGTTTGAGTTTCATTACATGGCTTAGAGAGCATTATTTGGTCCTATCCTTTGCCCAATTTAAGTTCAAATTAGAGACGTCATGCTGTGTCGAAAACGCATTATGAAATTAAAGTAATATAATCTAATGACATCCATTCACATCTACCCACACAAACCTCTATAGATATCCAAAGGCCGTCCTACACGTCCCTTTGTCTAAATTCCATAGACAAAAGTTATAACCTTTCTCCGATCACCAACCAGTCTCAACTCCCACGCACCAATAGTTTTTATAACAGGTATCGACTTATGAGAGCTAAAAAAATTATGAACCCACTCCCTTGGTTGGAATCTTGGAATGTTACCCGTGTTGACTTTTTGAACTGTAGAGGTATTAGGTACAACAACTTTGCCCGGGAATGTCTGTTAATGTTTATTTTTGTTGAATTTTTTTTTATCAACTGTGATGTTTATAATCAAATGACAGCTATTGTATCCACATTTATATTCATATTTACCTCCACATAATATATAACGTTATATTCAGTGAGTCAGAGAGACATGAAAACGGCCTGGTTAATGTAAGAGCAATATTTTCCAAAAGAGTTATATTGATAGAAATTGCACAAATATTTGTGCTACTTTTTACTAGACTGTTTATCACCAAGTCGTGTAAATGATAAGATATAGATAGATAAAGTCGGCACCCAGATAGTTACTAGGCACATACCTACATAGGGTAGGCATTTAAAAATTTGAATTGAAAGCCTTCAATGATAATAAAATGTGGAAATGCAATCTTGAATAGATTGCATTTCGTAGGAATGTTTGGTAGGAAATGCCCCTGATAATGAACTTTTGACTAATTTGTTAGACAAAATATTTTGTGCTTGATTCTTTCATGTTAATATTACGGAACACTCATTGAAACTTATAAAATTTGCACAAATTCAAAGTAAGAACCTCTTGATGCTTAACCAGTTTTGTGATCGATGCAGTTAGACAAGCATTTCCATTAACTTGTCCTAGGTGGTCTATTATTGGCAGGTCGACCGTTTTCCATACTGGGCTATCGTCCAGGAGGTTTCTTATTGCCGCAAAAGGAAAACGGACTAACTTATTTGAATGCTCCGTATTGTTTGTGCAGTTTGAATTTTGGCTTCTGCCATGGGTGGGACTGCCAAAGTAAAGTCGTGAATTTGCTTGTACTTTTAGGACTTGGTAAAAGTTGGGCTTTATTAGCATTGACCAGAGATCCTTGTATATTGGTTAAAATTCAGCTATATGTCTGTATGGATGGAATATCCAATTTGATAGGATAAGAGCTAAGATTCTATTTCCTTGGCATTCAGGATGTTGGATTAATGCCATAAATAAGAGCTGTATTAGGGTGTCTTTGTGTAGGTTAGGAAAGTACATGTAATTTTAAATTCATATTAATTTAAGTCTGAGATTATCAATAGGAGTGCCTTGCCCTGCCTTATCAAAACTATGAAAAAAATAATTCAATTCAATTTTATTCAGATAACAACGTTTTTATCAAAGTTGACACGATTTTTTGCGTGTCTGATACCACGGGTATACGCACGGGTGTTAATATCATCAAAATGTTGTTTGGTTAGGAGATCAAAGTGATTTCAATCAGATGTTTAAACATTTGCTTGGGCTCTGTATATTTAAAAAATACTTGGTTTCTTTTCGTATCAAAGACGAGATTTTCTATTTGCAACTTGAGTAAATTCTTAAAAATATTCCATAGGCACAGCAACCTTTTTGTGTTGTTACTAGGTAGGTTTAGGTACTACCAACGTGAAATCATCTATCCTGTTATTTAAAATCGAATCGCAAGAATAGGGATTGAAATAATTATTTTGATAGATAGAGCATGGAACCCTGTCACGTTGACTTGTTTTTTTTTTAAATTGGAAAAGTACCTCGTTATTCACAAACAAAAGTACAATCAAATAATATAAATAAATTAGAACTGGTATTTACAATTAAAACAATTGAGCTAACTTGCTGTTGCAAACAATCTACAGGTAGCTCAACTGATCCATACAAATATAAGTCGGAAGCTTCCTCAAGACTCATTTGCGAAACAAACTAAAATTCATGTTAACAAGGTAGCCAAGTAACTATCACCCATCACTAAGTAAGATTCTGAACTTTTATTCTAATTCATCCTATTCAAATTCCCGTCACGTCAAATGGACTCTGACTAAACTGCAATAAAATCTCAGATCTCTCATTAGAGCCAGCCCTAGCACAGATGCTTGTCTCGTCACGGGAGACGGAGGATGTGGCATGAATGTGTAAACACCTCAAAAAAACGTCATTAAGACGCCGTGAAAGGGGTTCGGTATGGGGCTGTGTTTGTTGATCCAATATGGGATTTATAAATGGAAGCGCAGACAAAGGGTAACCGATTATGTGAAAACGCTGAGCTTTGACTTGCGATTGTTCGTGCGTTTTCCATTAAACCTGTCCGTCTGGTGCGAAGGGGTAACTTCCATATATACGAGAAATGTTTTAAAATATAATACCGTTGTAAACTCTTGCTCTTGCGTAAATAAAAATCATAAAAAATGGCCGCCTTAGCTCTTGAGTTCGCTTCATCCTGTCACAAAGCCTAAGTCCTCTGTACCGCAAACCGTAAATTTCACGGGTCCTAATCGCGTTGCATCCCTACCCTTAAGCACATTACAATAAGGGCGAGATGATGAAAAGACCGGTCGAAAGCCACGGCTATTTTAAAAGAGCTTTACGTAAATTCTTGGCCCATTATGGAGATTTCGAGTGTGGGTTTAAGGAACTGTCGGGATAAGCGAGCTCAGAGAGAATAAATCTACAGGCTTGGGGACAATTATAAAATTGCTCTCGTTGCGTACCTATTCAGGGAATTTTCTGAAAAACTTGAGACTTACGTTTGATCCAAATTGAGGCATGCATTATTATGGTACTTATCCAATTTATGAATCTGAATTCCTTATTATGACGAAGACAAGAATGTATACGTAGGTAGTTAGTTATTTTTGGCTTAATGCAGCATGATTTAAGAGGCCAGCGGAAGGCGACTTGTCCATACAAACGTAATACCAAAATTATTTCTAATTCAAGCATATTTCCACTATATTATTGTATTATTTGTATTCAAATAGTATTTATCTAGGTTCCTGGATAGTTTTTTTTTTCAAAATACTTACCGAAAATTAAATAAAAGCCAATCGCATTTTGCAATTTTTAAGACAAAATTGGCCAGTTTTCTTCCTATTTGTTTCGTAATAAAAACAACAATATCTTATGTGTTATTTGTTTGGGAACATAGGTAATATTGTCTAGTTACAGAATAACAACACTTTGTGAAGAATACAAGAAGTTTTCAGTCATCATTTTTGGTATTACAGAACACAGCGAAATTCATACCAAATTTTAAACGGCAATCATGCTATCGCGCACGCACGGGGCGGGGTGCAGGGCCGGGGGACGGGACACTTCGGTTGTGTGATCGCTCGTCGCTCGGACAGACACACTAATGCAACGTGTATTTACACGGGGCGCCCCGCCACCGCTCGGGGACTTTCGGAGGTCGTCGTCGTAGGGGTAGGAGAACATAGATAGGTTCTTATAGTATGGTAGGAGAGGCTAGGTATTATTATTTAGTAAGTATACTAGGGTAGGTGCACCCGTTCGCCGACCAGCCCCTCTTGTCGGCCATTGCGGTGTAGGCACTTATTAAATTTATTTTATTAGAAGTGTCGATTACAATTTCCAAACGAAATCAAATTCAACGCCTATTCAAATAGTTACACTCTTATCTAGTAACCTTGTCAAGCGCGTAAACACACCCTGTAATTTAAAAAAAAAAGTTAAATTTTGCAGTTGCGACGGAACTGTCAGCTTGTCGGATTTTTAACAAAAAAAATAGTGGCGCGTGTTTCAGTGGAAGACAAGTATGTCAAGTTTTATCGATGTACCCATTGTCATGTGTTGTTTTTCCACTATGGGAATACTTATTTTACGTATTAAGATACGTATATTTATGTTTTTGTATTGAATTACTTAAAAATTGGGGTGGCCGGATAATGGAACTTGAAACTCACATAAGATTTACATGTCGGCCGGGGGGGCCGAAAGAGAGTACGAATGGACCCAGAATACTGTGGTCTTATTCTGTTACTTATCAGGATGTTATTAGAGTATATTTGCATCGTGTTGACTAATGTCGACCGAAGGAATCTAAATTTCCTTTTTCGGCCCCCATTTTACTGTTATTCATACGAAATTTTGCCATCGGTTTATGTGCGGCCGAAAATGGCATCATGCTTAGAATTGTGGTTTCGTTTTCAGCCAGATCTAATTTGTTCGTATAAATGAGATGGCCGGACGTTAAAACTAGTTTTCCTTTTCGGCCAATTCGCATTAGATAAGATATATTTTAATTTTTATTAGTAAAAATTGGACACTTTTGTACCTAATGGAGAAGAATAAATTAACTTCGAAAAAAAATTATATTGAGAACCTGGCTAAGAAGTGAGATTGGTTTTTAATTTTTGAAGAAGGTGTTATCGTATCGTCCTTAAATAATAGAACCACTAAGCTCCCGAAGCATGCCTTTGTAGTTTTCCAGCAATGAGGGACGGAATTTAAGGGGATCTGTACCTCTGTACCTGTGTACACTGTACAACGAGGGTTCCTCCTGCCTTCAGAAGTTCTGAAGTATTTCAGTCCTCACTGGTGGCTTTATTGTTATAATAAGCCGTCTTAACAGTAAATCGATTTTGTCGTGAGTGATAAAAATAATAATAAATAATGCTGGCCAATCCATCCATACAACATCATTTAACCGCAAGGTAAGCAGAGCTTGTATCATGGACAGGTACTGGTAACTGACCGTAAGTTGGTATAGTGGCGTTTCAGGGTGGCTCTAGAATCACGATCGTCACGTTGAGTTAAGGACAAGGAGCATTGGCAGCATATAAACGGTCATAGAAGTCTTTTGTCTCAGCATTGATCTCGGTTCTCCCATCATGCGTTTTAAGATTCGTCAGGTTCCTAACCAAGCTGCTGAGTGAATACTTTGGACCCTCGGTTTCGCTCTATTGCCTTTTTTGAAGCGTGTGTTGGCTCCGAAGGCGTCGTACCATCTTCGCATTCCGCTTTTTAAGGTCTGACCTCTGACGAAGTTGCTTGGGTGGTTTCTCGTCTTTTTGTCACTGGCCCAAGAGTCTCTTCCGAGTGCCAGTGCACTGCTTTTGGCAGCTATTAATACCTTCGTTTCTCAGCGTTTTGAACAGATTGTGTAGGGTCTTGTGAGTTTGTCAGCGTCTTCGGTCTTTCAAGGCAAAAACCTATCTTGAAACAGCTTCTGGAAATTCTCGGTGCCCACCATTATTTGGATTCGATAAGGTCAACGTTTGGACATCATCGTACGGTTTTGTTCAAGCTTCAGGTTGATGTTTAAAGCATCGAATCAGTCGGTGACCAGATCTGGTACTGAACCTGTTGATAACTAAGACATCTCTGAATTCATGCCGAATAAAATTGAGACATCAAGTCTGCTTCGACCATAGGCTCCGATAAAATTTATGAAAGCCTCGGCATCCCACGGATTCAGGGTTACGAGTCATGACTCCAAAGGAAGCAAATTCGGCATCCCACGTATTCAGGGTCACGAGTCATGACTCCAAAGGAAGCAAATTCTGACAATTTCTGTCAATACCTGCATATTGTGGCCTGAGACGGTTACGAACGCTTTGTGAGACATACGCAGCGGCCCATGGACTCAGGTATAATGTAAAAAAGAGTGAATTTTTTCTATTCAAAGCAGGTACGAAGAGCTACTCTGTACCTCCGGTTTCGCTTTACGGTACTCCTCTCAGTTGGGTAAAAAATTTAAATACCTGGGTCACTGAGGATATATCAGACAATGTGGATGTTGAAAGGAAGCGTAGGGCGTTGTCGGTGAGGTGTAATATGGTAGCTGGCAGATTCGTACGTTGCACAACGCCAGTTAAAAAACACTCTAAGGCGTCTTGTACTTCTTTCTACACGTGCAGCCTGTAGACCAGATATACATAAAAAGCCTACAATGCCTTACGCGTCCAATACAATAACGGCTTCAGGAGTTGGGGCTGGAGTAGGGGCTGCTGCGGTACTGTAGCGCATCAGGAATGTTCGCAGACGCGCACGTTGATGGGTTCCACGCAATCATGCGCAAGCGGGTCTCGTCCGTGGTAGGCCGCATGCGCTGCAGCTCCAATAGCCTGCCGGTCGCCGTGGCGCAGGACCTCCGCTCCAGTATCATGGGCGACTAGATGATGATGCTGAAACCGGTATCATCGCTGGTGGCTCAATGATCTATCTAGGCCGTCGGCGACAGTGCTAGGCTTCCTTTATTTTATTTGATTGTGTGTTGTCGCAAGTAGCGACCCGCACCCATTGTGTGTGACGTTCCGTGCGTGATAATGTCGTTAAGGCTGGCATGGTGAGATATCCGACCGGCGGCCCTATTACACAATAATTCGTGTTGACCAAGCTGTTCAACAGCAGTACCGCATTGGCATTGATGAGACGCGCAACATCTTGCACCCAACCGAAGACATATTGCGATAAGGAATGTTGCAGGATCTAATAATATGCCAGTACTATATGAAGAAAGCTCTTGCAATGAATACGCCAGCAAAATGTCTCTGACGGAAGACCAGCGTTGGTTGCTAGCTTGCTAGCAACTAACCCATGCTGAGGCAGAAGCCATTTTGTGCCTTCGGGCTTACATTTATAACTATTTTTATTTTGTTTTAAAACCGTAGAAAGGTTGTAAGTCAGATTGCACAAATAAATGTATTTTATTCTTATTTTATTCTTAATATCCTGACTCCTATTTGGACTGGCCAGCGACGGGCACGATCTGTAGAAATCGATCGCATTTGTAACAGATGATTCCATGCGATCTGCAGAGCTGAAGCACGTTTGTAAAATCAAATAAAGTTAATAATGTTAGACAAAATTCATGTTTGAGTATGATGAGATATTGAGATCATGTTGATTCTACAATAATAATATCTCTGTGACAACTCTTCTGATCAAAAAACATGAAAACTATGTCATTATTTTAGAATTTTGTTCCATGAAAACCTTTAAAATTAGCGGCCGAAATTGGGTTCAGGTCCGGTCGAATACTAAATTTTGTGGCCGAAAACTGAAGTTTTACTCATTTTCGACTAATTCTTTTGTTGTAAAATAACTATAAGGTTTTACTATAAAACTCTTCTAGTATATAATACTCAAATATCTAGACTACCGATTAATACCCTTTTGAACTAGGCTGACAAGTTGGCAATATTTTTTCTGGGACCTTAAAGTTGGAACTTCGCTAATCGGTCGATAACTAGTGCAACGACCCTATTTTCTAAATCAGTGTGTCTGACAAGTTACGGTGCTGTGCGTGCGTAGGTATTTGTTTGTTCACTATTCTATAGACCTGTGCCACTGACTTGGATTGAGATTTGCCGATTTGTTGTTTGGAAACAATAACCTACCTCCTTAGGTACATTACTTACATAGGTACCTAGAGGTACCTACCTACTACGACTTTGGCGTGCTTTGGCTTTGTTTACGGACTTTGATTTTTTTCACTTACGGTTTGGTTAATGATATTATGGACTCGGAACGTTGGGATGTAGGTAGGTATCTCACAGTAAGTAGGTAGGTACTTACTTACCTACCTACCTAAATTATTTTATTATTAGCTAGTTGTTTTCTTATTTTAAAGTAAATACCTACATACCTACCTAATACTTACCTACCTAGGTAGGTAGGTACCTAACATGTTGTTTAGATATATGTACCTATCATAAGATAGGTAGGTACCTACAATGTATGTGAAGTAAGGAAGTACTAGGTAGGTAGGTATCCAGGCGCGATCGCAGCCCAAGACTTTGGGGGGGGGGGGGGTCACACTTGGTGCGGGCCGTAGCACCAAATGTACTTGTAGGCGGTTGCAGACCCCACTGAAAACCACTTAACTTTATCGGCGAGCGGAGCGAGCCGCGGAAAATTTATACTCAACTCCCAACAATAGTAGGTATAAGTTATAGCGAGCGAAGCGAGCCTCGAAATTTTTGAGATGTTTTCTGAAGTTTGGGCAAAAGTAAGCAAGAGTAGGTCTACTTGCTTACTCTCGCCCGCATCATTTATTTTGTTGTTGATAGGTATCTATAAAAAATAAATTATAGCGATCGTAGCAAGCCCTGAAAATCTTAGAGACTTGCGGTAGTAGATATAAAGCTATGAATATAAATAGGGGCGAGCGGAGCAAGGGCATCAACAAAAAATTGAAAATACAAAAAAGATATGGAAAAAATGTAGCGGCGAGCGGAGCGAGCCGCCGAAATTTTTGTTACTTTTTCGGGTAACTACCCGAGCAAAATGATGTTAAACACACTGGACCAAATACAGAGAAGGACAAAATACAGAGAAGGACAAAATACTATCGGCGAGCGGAGCGAGCCGCAAAATGCAGTGTTTTGCATATTGGCCGCAAAAATGACATCCCTTCCCCCAACTCCCAACCCAACAATAGGAAGTATAAGTAATGGCGAGCGAAACGAGCCTCAAAAATGTTGGAGATTTTTTCTGATGTTTGGGGAAAAGTAAGCCAGAGCCTATGACAAAATAAAGTGAGCGAAACCTGCCCCGAAAATTTTAAAAAGTTTGCGGTGGTAGATATAAAGCTATGAATATAAATCGGAGCAAAGGAGATTAACAAAAAATTAGAAATACAAAAAAGACATCGAAAAAGATGTAGCGGCGAGCGGAGCGAGCCGAATTTTTTTTCCCTTTTTCGGGTTGTCACAAACTGGTTCAGAAAATAAATAACAGCGAGTGGAGCGAGCTCTGAATGAGCTGCAGCCTTTTTTGAAATTGGTGAGGTAGCGTCCATGCAAGACCCTTATGCTAGAAGCATGAAGCTAAATTATGAGCTGCTTGCTTCTGCCCGCGGCTTCGCACGCTTCTTTCTATGGAAACGTTCAAAGGTAATTTCTATCCCATGGGAACTGATTTATGGGATAAATAGTAGCCTATGTTTGATTCCAGGCTTAGAGCTACACCAATGCAAAATTTTAGCTCAATCTGTTCAGTAGTTTTGGTGTGAAGACGTAACAAACATCCATCTATCCATACAAACTTTCGCATTTATAATATTAGTGTGAAGAACAATTTTAAAGTTTCACGAATAACAACCAAATATGCGAACAACAGACCAGACACCATATAGAATCAACGAAATTTTTTATGATCTGGCTGTGCGTGTGAGTTGTTTGGTATTAGATATTTTGCAGTTGCAAACTAGCCTGAAACGGAGAAGGAGTCCTGAACTAGAGCAAACCAGAAGCTTATCAAAACAGCAGAATGTTATCAGAGGCAAGCAGAGCGTGCTGCGATAATTTTTGGTTTTTGTTAGATTTTGGGCAACTTTTTAGAAAATTTGGCAAAGTGACCTAAAGCGGGCCGGATTTTGAGCTTTGGATCATAGTCAGAAGGAACAAACGTTATCAGCGACCAGACCAAAACGCGAAAATTTTGTTGTCTACTAATTTTTTGTACTGGTTGACAAAGTGACCTCGCAGATTATTTGTTATATTTTGTGCTTTTTATTGTGGTGGTTGGATTGATACAAACTGACTATAGCGGACCAGCCAGACCAATAAAATTGGGAACGTTGCCTCTGTGCTAATCAAAATACAGAGCACAAACAACAGTAATATCGGCGAGCGGAGCGAGCCGCGATTTTTTTTATTGCTGCAGTTGGTAACCATAATCAATGTAACGGAAGTAAACAGGAAAAAATTAGACGTTTTTTACGTGTAAGTATTCTTAGGTAAGTATACAAAACGTACCTACAACTAAATTATAAATATTCGAAATATAAAAAATCGTTATTCACAAGTTGAATCTCTCGGTTTCCAGAATTATCCCTTTTCGGTTTAATAAACCCTTTCCGTGGCATCCTGTGTATATTTTATCACACTCATATTTTGAGTTTGGATGTAGGTAGATGTTTTTAAAGTTTGGATATAGATGTTTAGAAGTTTTCGCGTAAAGAAGTACCTAATCAACACATACCAATCCATCAATCCATACCTACTTGTTTTATAAGTATCTTTCACACTACCTAGGTATATTTTTGACTAGCTAGGTAGGTACCATAACAAATTTCGTAGTGTTTAGCCGATATGGTTACCCCACAAGGCTTTACCAAAATCGTAAATTGATTTGTTTTTTTGATAAGTAAATAAATGTGTCAAGTCAAAATCAAATGCTTTTTAAAATAAATGAAAGTGTCAATCAATCAATGAACAAAAAAGTGTTTACGTTTATATCCTTGCCTTTTATTTTCTTGTCAGAAAATCACTATACCTACTCGTGTATTTAATCCTAAATTTAGGTATATCCTAGGTATTGCAGAAGCAGAACCGTATGACGAACCTACCTACACTCCATCCAAATTCGGTTAGTTTACAAAAATGTCACACCGATTTTTGCTGGAGTATACGTAGGTGCTTACATACTACCTAAGTACGTATTTCCTGATCGATCAGTTTAGTTAGGTTCTAGGTACCAATGATATTACCTATATTTGGGTTCTACATAGGTACCTACCTAGGTACCTAGGTAAGTATTTCTTGAGAAATACGTAGGTAGGCCTTGTAGAGAAACTTGAAGAAAAAAACGCGCTATCAAACTAAACATTCAAGTAGATTTTTTTAAAATACACTTGCACTTCCCAAAATGTAAGTACCAAGGTACCTATGTAGGTATGAAACGCAAATAGTATGCCTAAAGAAATAGGTAGGCAAATTTAGTACCTAGTCTAGTATCTAACCTACCTGCCGCTTTCGATAGCAGAGGCAAGGTAATATTATTACCGTGGCAGAGGTGTATACCTACTCACGCACACGCACAAGCACGGCACTATGGATGGTTGTGTTCACGTATGTAGTACACCTACCGCGTCCCGCGCGCGCCTGCATCAACTAAACAGAGATAGCGATATTCGGGGCGATTTTTGCACGCGCCTCGAATTGAAGTTGCGATCGAGGTCCGCCGGACTCTTAAGGCTACCGTTTATCGCCATAAAAAAACCCAATTAAGACATTTCTGACAGTAGACAACAGAAATAAATACATCTAAGCATGCCAACAGCTACCATACCATACATCATCATACGAATAGTTGCCCAACTATTTTCCACCTGTCATTAACCTGGACCTTACAGTGTGAGGTGCTAGTCGCTGGCCCACATTTGAACGCGAGTGGTCTGCTCTTATATTCATAGAAGTTGCATAGACATACATATCCTGTTCGTCCGTCGTCGTCGTAACTACATAGTAAATTAGTTGACAGTCAGTCATTAGACTGACTGCACTGCCTTGATAAAAGACTTGACTAGATTGTTGTTTTTTTGTATCTAAAGTAAAAAAACAACAAGTATCTAATTTGGGGTTTCTGTGATTTACGAAAGATTTTTTCATACATCGTCGAGCGACCAACCCTAGAAAAACCCTCTAACTTTTTAGCCTCTCCTTGTATTATCAATTTAATTCAAATTCATAAATACGATGGACTTTGCCAGCAGTGGGACAAATAGGTTAAAAAAAATTACTATACCTACATCTCTACCTACTTAGGTATAAAAGTTCAGGCATGATGCATGACTGACTCCATTTGGGACACAAATACGTTTCTAACATTGAAATCTATTCTGTTAAGTTTTTGTTACACTTTATAAATTTAAAAGCAAAAACTACACCGGTGGCGAATGCGTCACGTTCTTAGGAAAACAGGCACGTATACGAGGTACCTGTATGATATTGCTGAATCGTAATGAACTAGCCGGGCTTCTAAACCTGTGACCTTGCTTAATAGCCTCATAATGTTTGTTATCTACCTAGTAGCGCTGAATTATTGCTAGAACGACCGTTGTATCTTGACCTGCGTCCTCCACGGTGGTGATGCAGAAGTCTGATTTAATGGTTGGTTGGTGAGTGCTAGGTAAACTGGAGGTAAAATGATAATAATCTTTGGTTGGTCGGAGCACGGTGGTATGATATAAACTTTAACGTGTACATAGCCCACGACGCACTTGCTGATCTCCAACGGGAACAGGCAACGGCGGCGGCGCGACTCTGCGGGTCGCACCTCTAAGGCTGGGCAGTGCATGCGTTAAAAACCATCATGACACTCGCAAGGGACTTTGGTGATTCCGTACTAATTATGGCGCATGCAATTGTTACGAAATAAATAGGAAGACTAAAAACTCCACAAATCATGGTAAATATCCCGTTATCATGATTTCAGTAGTAGTGTTATCAAGCAAAAAGGCTCAGCAGGTTAACGAATTTACATTGGATTGTTCAGTCTGATTAGATCGTCACTCGACCAAATATATTCTTGTAACAAACCGGTCATAGGCGGTTTTTGTGTATGAAGTTGTAGGTCTAGGTAGTCCTGGTGACTAATGGTGATTTGATTACCTACCATGTTTGTTTAAAGTTGATGCTTTACTGCTTGTTTGAACTTTACCCTTTCAAAGAACTTCTATCTGATATTGATTTTGTTTAAGTTATGTCTCATTTTCTGTCGTTTCTTCACACAAAAAAATTTTGATGAGGTAAGGTAAGTCTTGCCGGTTATGTAAAAAGTTTTTCACTTCACAACACTCCTGCCCAGCGTTGGTTCTGATATGAACACTACCAACATTTTTGCTCATACAGGGACTGTTTGACCGGGACCATTAAAAAGTCTTCAAGTTCTGGATTTCATTTATTAAATTCTAGTTTTCCACCGAAGGGGTGAGTTTCAGGGGGGAAAATTGGAATAAACCTTTTACTTCTTGTTCATATTGGGTCTATGTTGTACTTGATGTTTCAAATGAATCCTTTCTATTCTTCAACGTATCTATCTACTCAGCCCGGAGCAATCACTGCTGGGTATAGGCCTCCTCTCTTTTACGCCATTTTGTCCGGTTCTGTGCCACCCTAGTCCACTTCTTCCCGGCTATCCTAACGATGTCGTCTGACCATCGGGCTGGTGGTCTGCCTCTTTGTCTTTGAGCGTCTCTGGCTGTAATCCAACTTGCGTATCTTCATCTTCTACAATGTATGTTTAGGTATATTCCAATTATCCTCATTGTATTCCAACAATGGTCCGTGATAGACAGACGTTGGTAGGTTATCACCGGCGATACCAGCATCCGGTGCGAGCGATGACCCCCCGCTATCTCCCGATTTACTAGGCTACTTGCGAACGCGGCTACGCTGATACTCCTGTGGTTTATTGTTTTGTTGTTACTTATATTGTTATTGGTGTACCGAGGGAACTGAGTTCACCTATCTACTCAGCCTGTGAGCCTAAATACCCACTGCTTAGTTCCCACCTTTCTTTTATTTCCCCTTCACTATTTTTTTACTTTTCTCTACTGCACCATTTTGTCCGGTCCTGCGCCATATTGAAGCATTCCACATCATCATTATTATTCCAGCCGGACGGCCATATCTGATCCGTAGCGGCCTGCATCAAGCTGTTTCTTACGAACTTCACCAAGGCATCATCACCAACACTCTACATATTGAATAATAATATATCAATGGCCGGTATGGTGGTGACTACAGCTTTCCATTCTGATATACGAGCCTGTACAAGCTATAAAATAAATGCTCAAGGCCTTCTACGTAGTACCATACCATACCAACCATTTGAATTGTCCTAATCGTAGATATCCGGGTCCTAATGGTTTGTATATACATACGTATGTTCTTGAGATAGAGGCCAAATCTGGTACCTAATCAGTATATAAAAATAAACATAATAGTCATTACTATTATGATAAATCTGAGGTCAGTTATCATCGAGAGACATCTGGACTCCAATATTTGGCTATTAACCTCCATTTATAGACGACACAAAGCTAGAGGGCGATAACTCTTTGACCACAGAACAGAGATAAGATAAGGAATTTATTGCAACACATTCGCCAACTTTTGGCATTGAGTATTCTAACAGCTTTGAGCCTTATGCCGTTAATATAGTGTCTGGATTTGATTACTTGAATGAAGCGCTGACAATATTTTTGTTCACGTGCTCTTTAAACTTTATAATCTTGTGAGTAAAGGTGAAACTTGAATGCTAGTGCTTCCATCGTGATGTAACCAGTCGGCTAGATGACTCAGCACGCTTGATCAGAAATTACGATTAATACGATGATAAAAATAATACCTCCAAAACATCCACCGTGTAAATTGTGGTGTTAAAATAAAATAACCTTTATTTCTTACACGATAGGGTCGTTAAAGCTATGGTGGATTTATTTTATTGCGGGCGTGTGGCGTGTACTGAACATACTTTCGACTTTATGGTTCAATTTTCTTGTTCTCCACTTCGTTATGTGTTTGGTATGCCCGCGGATGGTGGAAAGTTGGATGTTTTAAAAGTTTAAATTATACGGGAGTTGCCTCTCAAGTCCTGACACGACGTTCATTGCTAACTTCTTGAGTTATTGAGGAAGTTCAACTATGCAATGTTCCGAAGTACAACATACCTATATCAAAATTCAGAAAACAAATCATCTTTGTCCATTCCAGTTTCGCGTTCTTCTTTAATTTCATACCCTACCAGTATTCTTTATTCACGACCTCCACGATGATCAGCGATAACTTGGTCTCCTTTTCTTGTCAAGGAATTAAAATTTTGGTTCTTGTATCTTTTTCTACAGCCCCATATAATTGCCATCACATTTATTACTTACTGCGAGCCATACTCCGCCTCCGAGGTGGTCTGAAGAATAGCATTCGAAACGAATATGTCCGAGTGTCCGACAGAGAATCAAACGCGACATAGCTCAAATAATTAGCAAGCTGAAGTGGCAGTGGATCGGCCAAATCTCGCGAAGAACCGACAACCGCTGGGGTAAACGTGTTCTTGAATGAAATTCGCGAAAATCAGCAAACTGAGTGTGCCTCCGGCCAGATGATATGACGACCTTCGAAAGACTGCTGACAGATGCTGGATGCTATGCAGATATGGAGCTAATTTGGGGCGATTATGTCCAGCTGTGGACTGGTAGGTAGGTATGTGATTAAGACTGCGAATTCCATGTCTCATTCGATGCTCTCGTTTCATCCCTTTTTGCTATTTTTAAATGTCGAACGTTAGGGACATTTCGACATGAAATAAAACGTTAAGTGCGAGTCGGACTCTCGCGTTAAGAGTTCCGTTTGATTGTAAGACCCTGTTTTTTGCCCAATATCATAATTCTAGGTCAACGGGAAGTAGGTGCCCTGTATATTTTGGTTCCGAGAGAGAATCGGGAATATACGATTTTCGGATTTTTCCCTTTATTTGTGCTATAAGACCTTGCTTCCTACTAAATTTTATAATTCTAGGTCAACGCAGAGTACCCTAAGTGTAGGTTTTGGTCTATAGCAAGAATCAAAAGTATTTATTTTGGTGATTTACCTACAAATTTACGGTTATAGAATTTTTCCCTTCACTTGTGCTATAAGACCTTGCTGCTCACCAAATGATTCTTGATTCTTGGTCTACGGGAAGTACCCTATAGGCTTTGGGTGCATGTGATTCCCTTGGAAATTTCAAAATTTTTAGACATAAACGGCTGTCACTGTTGATTGACTCATAAGTTTTATTTATATCGCGGCTCCAAGAGGTTACGGACTTGAGTAGGTATTTGAGTAGGTATTCCACGCGTTCCTGAGAAAAGGGGTAGACGGACAGACAGACAGACAGACAGACAGACAGACGGACAACAAAGTAATCCTATGAGCGTTCCTTTTTTCCTTTTGAGGTACGGAACCCTAAAAAATAATCCAATATTCAAGTTCCACACATCAATGCTTTGAAGTATTTTATTTATTAGGACATAGACGAAACGGCTGTGAATTTCGATCTGAACAAAAGCCAGCTCGTATTGGGCCTGGGCGGTTCTTTGTTGAACATTCATAGATATTCGATTTCACGCACCAATCTACACGCCGTCGCCGCCGTAGACTGCGGAATTGGTTGATGCGAGAACTGTTAGAGGATTTAGTCGGTGTCGGTAACTATAGGAGAGGTATCAAAAGGTATTTGGTTTTTACCTGACTACTAATATAGGTCAAACTTAATAAACCCTTTGAACAATCTTGACGCAGTTTCCTGGTTAGTAAAAGGTCCTGTCCAAGTGCAACAATTGTATTCTAGTAAGATGAAACTTAACACTTCCATTGCCCCCGAAGCACAAGGTAGCCCAGCGTGTCACTGCGCGGCGGCGGCGGCGGCGGCGGAGGCAGGGCGGCGCGACGCGTCGCGCCCTTCAAGGAACTACAAATGAACATGACGTGACACATAGTGAGCCATGAAAGTGGTTAATGTAAAGCGACGTAGTGCCTTTTCACACGTCCCGGTTTCAGGATGCCCGGTGCCGGGTATTCGTAGGTGAAGTGTATGGGCATGTACGAGTACATCGCATCGATGTATAGGGAAGTAAAATTTGGGACATGGGCACTAGCTTCTCGAAAGTGGCACGCTCAAATTAGGTTCAATTATGTCCACCCTCTACCTACATACTTACATTATAAAACTTATTAACATTTCTAACTCATTGACGCCCAACGTAATTTAATTTATTACTGTTTAGAAGGTACAAACGGCTCCATTTAAATTTCCAAAGGCAAATTATATGAAGGAAGTGAACCGATAGCAAACAGAGCTAATATGGATGGATGGATACCTGCCCAAATACGGATGATTACAGGCCAATACACAGCCTCGAACTCAGTACCTACCTTACTCAAACCTGTAAACGATATAACTTAGTACCTTACTTACTCAAACCTGTAAACAATGGAACGATGGATGATTACAGGCTAAAAGGCACTGAAAGTGCTCTGATACCGCTTCAAAAACTCTTCCGCTGCCTATAAATAAATCAATACCTATAAGTACTATAAAACCGTTCTGTAGATATTAGATATCTCATTCATTGGATTTGCATACTTTTCACATTTCCTTGTCGGGTGCGTCTCTGGCAAAATTCGATTTATTGTTATTATATCTACTGCTTATCGATGAATTTATGTGCTTCGGGTTTTAGTTATTACGTTTTCGTTCTATATTTCTTTAGTAGGTAAAACCGACTTGCTGAGTTTTAAGAGGAAATGAGTTATGGGGAGACAGACAGGCTCCAATAAATAATTTTATAGAGCTTATCTGTGGCACAGATATTATAATACTATACTAGTATCTGTGGGTACCTTACCTACCTAAGTAGTTTTATTTGGAAACCAAGAAGTTTATTCACAAAGAAAATTATACTAGTATTTACAATTGAAACAATTGAGCTAACTGCCGACTGTTGCAAACAGTCTACAGATAGCTCAACTGATCCATATCAACACCAGTCGGAAGCGTCCCCAAGACGCTGGCTGCATTGCCACGCTGTATGGCAATGCTGATACGCTGTGCCAGATATTCACCAGCTCTCGGGTCACGCGTCGCTTCGACCAGACGTTCAGATAGACCAAGAAGTTAATTTTCATTACAAAACTATGACGACATCAAGAATAGAACCTGTGTCGTGTACAACTGTACACAGATATACACTTTATATAGGTATGTACGTCATAACATAACATAAATAAATCTTTTTGTGAGAATATTTTACGGTCGTTATAAAACCCTATTCCGTGATTAGTTGGTATTTGAAACTTAAATAAGTACTTACCTACCAATCATTGTTTAGTTAAATTCAACAATTATTAATCCCGAAATTCACAGCTCATAACGTGTGATACGTTATGAGCTGTGGATTTCGAAAGCACTAAATATACGTTACTATGTCACTGGTGCAAAACCCATAAAACATAGGTACTAGAAACTGGATCTATGGAAGTGGCGCCCTCTATTCCTACCAAATGATTTACAAGCGCTATGCAAAATACTGCATCCGTTCCTAACTTGCTATCTAGTTAGTTCTGCAGTAACTATTGTGGCTGTGGCACTTCCAGTCGAGAGGAAATTATTACTCCATTCATTGACCTAGATACACTCCGTACTAGATAGACCGAGAGCAAGGATGGAGATGAGAATACCTTATCTAGTACCAAGACTACTCGGTGTTTATAAAACAGAGTAAGAGAGAGTGCACCTGTGTTTGCGAACACACCTGTGCACTATAATAAGTCCTGCACATATGGCTCGTCTCTGTTGTGACTGGCCGCCGAGGCTGAAAATTCAGCTAGAAAGACATCAATAAAATTATAGTTAAAAAAACCGACTCCGAATCCCGGGACAAATACTACTCCCTCGGGAACAAAAATTTAATGGAACCACCTCGGGATCAATCGCAAAAGAATCATCCAAATCGGTCCGCAATGATGGAGTGATCGACGAACTTACATAGAAAATTAAAACTTACATACAGCCGAACATAGGTAGAGTCCGCGCAAATCTTTATGAGCTCTGTGAAGTGGCTTCAAGGGCTGCGCACCGAACCGTACATAAGGCGTTGAGGGGAAAGAACGGTGTGAGAAGGGATCTGTCTGTCAAACCAGGGTTGCCAGCAAGGATTTTGGCGCATTTTTATTTTGTCTATCACTATCACATTAACATATGGCACATTATGGAGTGTTCCCTGATATGGCTTGTTTCTCATAAACATTAAATATGCCTCGCGGTCGGTTAAACGTACTGCGTCGTCAAACACGAAAAATGGTGTTCGCCGTCATGATTTTTTTTCATTAAATTCAGTATTTCACATAGTAACTATGTGTCCGTCAAGGTAGCGTACACATAATCGATATCACGTTTGTTGATATGCCAATAAACTCTGCATAAACAGTGTAGAATTAGTGCAAAAGTAAAATAAATACTGCCTCTTTGGTTTAAGAAATAATGACCATTCTTAGTGGGTACGCTAGCTTGACGTCAAGGCAGCGTACCCATTAAAAAACTAAATAATTCCTATAGAAAACGAGCTTTTCTTATTATAAATGCTATATGTAAAAATACTGCGAGAAATACTGCTTCTGCCTGTGGTCATACTTTATGCAATTTCGTAGTGCAACAATATAAAAAGTTGATGTGAAGTGCTAGGAACAAATGCATTTTGGTACAGTCGCACACAACAAATAATAAACACCAATGCAGAATCCGGATAATACGCATTTCATAATTCTCAAATCCGGATATTAATTCGAATGAAATGTCAAATTTAAAAAACATCTTTTAAATAGCTCTTGTTTGCGGTTTCGCACGCAATTTCTTAAGTGTCAGTAGTTGGTATAGCGTGTACCAGTTTAGACACTCTGCATTACAGTGTATCTGGCTAGGCACCTTGTCCTTAGCTGGCCTCCTCCAGCAGCGGCAGATGCCAACAGTCTTTAACAGATCGTTACCTGGCAACAAAGTTTGTTGCACTAATATTTCTTTCAGTAATGTATTTGGTAGATGTAGATGCATATATCCGTATAAATAAAAATGCCAATTTTTCTGAATAATTCGGATTTCGAATAATCCGGATTGCAATCTCTATATAAACCCAAACGAAAATAGATCACAGAAACAGAGAACATAAAAAACAAACCGGTATGCGCATCGTGCGTGAGGGACAACGCGATGTAAAACCACACGTGCGTGAGTGAGCTGGATTCGGCCGAATAGTCGCGATATCTTTTTCTAGTAGGTAGGTACCTATTTTATCTTAGAATTGAATGCCTTTGTTACGGTAGGTAAGTATATTATATAGTTAATATTACCGTGCTTAAGTTATTGGTAGATCGTACATGCTATTGTTATACATACCTACCTATGTAAGTATAATCATGTCTGTTCTGTACCTTACCTACTGCTGTGTAGGTATAATAGAGGCTAGACATATACCTACCTAGGACCTATACTTACCTACGTAAGTAGGTATTATAAGTCATTATGATTTTAATTATCTACTCTTTAATTAATCTTAACACGTAAGTACCTACTTTTTATTTGCCTAACTATGCTACGATAATTCTGATAACTGTAATAATACTCATAGTAGATAACTGTAATAATACTCATAATATTATTGTTTAAGGCAAAAATAATAGAGCTCGTAAATAAGTTTTAATTAGAAGTATAATTTTTCTTCGTGTTTTTTCCTTGCTTTTTTCTTCGTGTTATTCCGGTTACTCCAGTTTTGCTGCACGGCTACGTACATAGGTACCTATATATCGTATTGTATTTATGCTTAATGCCTGCGTAGGCATTAAGCATAAATACGACGGGGGTAGCCCCGTGCCACACCATACACCGCGTCTCCCGCGCACATACCTGTTCAGGTAGTCGTTCAATGAGTTTTCAGTGGGTTCAAAAGGTTCACACGCTACTTCGTGGCTAACTGCCTTCTTCAAGTGAATAGCCTAGTTGAAAGTAGTTGAAGACTAGTTGAATAGCCAGATACACTGTAATGCCGAGTGTCTAAACTGGTACACGCTATACCAGTTGGTATAGCGTGTACCAGTCAGTAGTCAGTAGTTACTGACACTTAAGAAATTGCGTGCGAAACCGCAAACAAGAGATAGTTAAAAGATGTTATTTAAATTTAACATTTCATTCGAATTAATATCCGGATTTATGAATGATGAAATGCGTATTATCCGGATTTTGCATTGGTGTTTATTATTTGTTGTGTGCGACTGTACCAAAATGCATTTGTTCCTAGCACTTCACATCAACTTTTTATATTGTTGCACTACGAAATTGCATAAAGTATGACCACAGGCAGAAGCAGTATTTCTCGCAGTATTTTTACATATAGCATTTATAATAAGAAAAGCTCGTTTTCTATAGGAATTATTTAGTTTTTTAATGGGTACGCTGCCTTGACGTCAAGCTAGCGTACCCACTAAGAATGGTCATTATTTCTTAAACCAAAGAGGCAGTATTTATTTTACTTTTGCACTAATTCTACACTGTTTATGCAGAGTTTATTGGCATATCAACAAACGTGATATCGATTATGTGTACGCTACCTTGACGGACACAGTAACTATGCGTTGTTTTACTCCAAACTACAAGAGCACATATTTAACGTTGTGTGACATAACCACTTTCAAGTTCTATTTTTCGCAAGGGTGCGAAGCCGGGGTGGGTCGCTAGTTGGTAAATATCACTTTTCTATTTGATTGTACTTGCGCTCTTTTTCTTCGATGCCTAAGTTTACAGAGCTCATAAAGATTTGCGCGGACTCTACCTTCTCTTTTTTTACAAAAACGCTCTGAATCTTGGTAAACTTATACTACAGTTCAGTTGATTTTTTTGCCTTTGGAAATGTGAATACCTTTGTAATGGAAATTATGATTTAAGTCGATGAGTTTGTAATAATGTATACACATTGTATAATGTACGTATAAACATTGTATTTTATGTATGCCAAAAACATTAACATAACTAAAACATTAGCGTAATTAATGCGTAAAACTGAAGTTTATGAGTTTCGTACCGATGGTTCACTAATTAGTGGAGATATTAGCAAATATTTGCATGTACATAATCAATTAGCTAATTAGAGACTAATTTATTAGGTACCGATTGTGAAAACTGTAAACAAATGTTACTGTCACCTTTGACCTATAAGTCAGCTAGGTAATTAATGATTGTGTGTTTCTGTTTTGATTTAGCTGTCAGTTACTAAGCCAGTCTACCAGTCAATTAGACTAGTAGGTGGTAGTAATTATTACTACTTTTAGGCCTACAGATAGACAGTAGATTGAATTGTAAAATTCATACGGAAACACTTTGTAACCGACTCTACCAGTACTCGTATGCTCTTTACAAACTTAGTCAAATAGCTAACTCCCCAGCCTTACCTGCGGCGTATTACGCACACGCTGCAGCATTATTGAGGTATCGAGTTATATATTCTGGGGCAACTCAACAAATAAAACACACGTATTCAAAGCACAAAAGCGATGTGTTAGAGCAATGTTCGGTTTGAGGCAGACCGACACGTGTAAGGGTGTTTTCAAACAGTGGAAAATTCTAACTCTACGGTCTCTACGGTGTTTCTGTTTTGATTTAGCTGTCAGTTACTAATCTAGTCTACCAGTCTATTACCAATCCTAATTCTATAAAGGCAAAAGGTTGTGCCTTTGTGAAGATGTTTGGCCGAAGACAACGCCAAAACTACTAAATGGATCGGCTTGAAATTTTGTTATGTGGACCTGGAATAACACATAACTTTATAGATATACACTTTATTTGAAAAAATGCTTCCGTAGCCACGGGCAGAAGCTAGTGTAAGCATAAACCAGTACATTGTACATGGTGATAAGAAAAATCTCGACTAGTATTTAATTTACACTACTTACACAATCAAATAATATAAATAAATTAGAACTAGTATTTACAATTGAAACAATTGAGCTAACTGCAGACTGTTGCAAACAATCTACAGGTAGGTAGCTCAACTGATCCGTCCCCAAGACGCTGGCTGCATACAACTACGTAAATTAAATACTAGTCTGTGTTACTGTCACATATTCACACACGGGAATATTTTTTTAATGGACCATCTCGGAATCCTTCTCTATACAATAGCAAATAATCGACCAACATACACAAAAAATCGTACGTACAGCCTATCATAGAACCTACTCCTTTTTTAGGAGTATGTTAAATATTGCAACGAAACTAAACCGCATATTGCTAAGTAAGGTATTTTCAGCTGTCGGCAACGTGCTAATTCTACTATCTGAATGCATGGTCGGATGACAAATTGGCGTGGGAAGTGGGCTATGGATATGTGGACATCTGCAGTCCGTACATTTGCTATGTTAATGTTACTTTTACTGGAATCCAGTGTTTGTTATGATAATGGCGCTATTTCGATAACAGTGGCGACGGGGCTTGCTTGGGTCAGTGTTACAGTCCTACACTATAACTGTACAAAACATAACAGATAATACTTGCATGATAAGTACTATATTGTAAAGTAAAGTAAAATGATATTAATTTTGTAAGAACATAAAGACAAAAAAGAAACATCACACTAATATTATAAATGCGAAAGTTTTTATGTATAGATGTTTGGATATACCTCTTCACGCCAAAACAACTGAAAGAATCGGGCTAAAATTTTGCAGACCGGTAGTTTTAGGCCTGCAATAAAACATACGCTTTTTATACCATAAATCAGTTCCCATGGGGTAGAAATAACTACCTATACATAAAACGTTTTCATAGAAACAACGTGCAAAATTGACAAAATCGTTCTCTACTCAGGATGTGCTAGATGCAATGGTATGGTAGAACATGGTGCTATGGTAGAGCAGATCATACCATTGCGCTGTTCTTCGGTGGAGACCCTGGTTATTGTATCTACACCAAAATTTGGCGATTGTGGTATACTGAGAAAATAGTACACTTATATTTACGTTTTTCAGAATTTGCGTTGGTATTTTAATTGTAGGTATGAGTAATCTTCACTCACTCGCGTCACTCGCGGTGACACTGTCTGTAGTTTCTCTACATTTTTTCGTACCTTACTATCTAACAAGATTTTACCTTGTACGTAGTTTCATGCTACTTTATAGACAACTAGTTTCTGCCCGCGGCTTCGCTCGCGTTTTTTTTGTGAAGTTTAAATATTATTTATATCCCATGGGAACTGATTTATGGAATAAAACGTAGCTTCTCTTTTATTCGAGGCCTGGAACTACGTGTATGCAAAATTTCAGCTCGACTCGTTCAATAGTATTGTCGTGAAGAGGTAACAAACATCCACCCAAACTTGCATTTCTAATATTAGTGTGATGTGAAGTGTGACTAGTAGATGTATGAGTGTAGGTTTCATACCGCTCTACAACTTTGACTAACCTAGTTAAACCGAGTTCAGTGAACTGTCCATTATTCTGCAGACACTTAATAACATTTTCGTGTTGAAAATTACACAGGTGTGTCGGAAAAACCGCCGATAAAGTCCAATACGGTGTCATTCTGACGGTTATCTGTATAAAAGTATCGGAATTTATTGCCAGATATGTATCTATCCTTTATCGTTACATCGGTGAGACATAATAGCTTTGTAGGCCCAATTTAGTCGTCTGTATGAAAGGTTGTTATGTTTTTATTTTCACCCAGTTTAATTGGTTAGACAAAGAAAACAGCTGTTGAATTTTTTAATTTTCAAAAGTGGATCGATCTCCTATTGTTTTTCGTATACTCGAAGCCCCGGATTGTGACGTCAGCGTGGATACTTGTATGAAAAAACAATGGACAATCGCTCCAGCTTTTAGAAAATTACCTATGATTGAAACGTTAATGATCTAGCCAGTGGAACATAAATAAGGTAAAGATATGAAAGGCCACCTCCTGACCCAGCTTTGACCTATGAAAAGTTATTGTTTGGAAATATTCTTTAGGGACGGAAGTAAAAAATAACGTAATGGCCTCGCCTAATGTTATGAAAACTATCATAGCGACTTATTTTCATAAGTTTGATCGATGTCATTATAGATGACAATAGGACAAAGTCCGGATAGTCGCCTTAGAGGTGACGGGTGATACACGTGCCCAAAAAACTCCTGAAAAGCGTAATCAAGTACTGATTGATTAAAGCTTATTCTTTTAGGCTACATAGTGAGCCTATCAGAACTTGCTAGCAATTTTCAGATTTGTGGTTTTTGGCAGTGGGGCATGAATTCCTCCTGGGGCATCAATCCGGAGTTTAACCTACCAGAAGTGATTAACTATATTTTAAAAATGTGATCAACCACTTACGAAAATTTTCAAAACTTATCTACTCGCCTACAAATATTTCAGATAAGTAGGTATTAGTAAAGAAAGCATAAATTCTCGCTTCCATCCGCTACAAACTACAAACCACATTTCCTAGCTCAATTAAAAACAAACAGCAATGCTGCTCCACAGGGCTGGCACCTGCTCGATCTATTTAGGGCTGCAACGGTCCTCGCTAATAGGGCTTTGGTCTTGAGCCTTTTTGCTTTTTAATAGGCCTCATCCTGAGTTGTAAAAGATGTTTTATTTGTCTAGACGAGGTTGTTCAGAGCGAGTCGATAGATTTATCGGATTTATTGGATAATGCTGGATTCCTATATTCTGTTAGTTATTTGTTTTACTTAGCGGTTAAGGTAAGGTTAGGTGAGTTGATTCGTTTTTTGGGTTTCGAGATCGGTTTCGATACTCTTATGGTGTCGCTTTGTCTGTCCTTCTTTCCCTCTTTAATATCTCTGCAACTACCGCAGCTGTTAACAAGAAATTTAATATAATAATACATTGCGTGCGCTTGTACCGATTTAAAGAAAAATAAATGAAAATTTTCAGTAGTTAGGTACAAATTGTGATATCAGTTTGTAAATTACAAACAGTTTTTAAAATTTCTTTAGGTTTCATACTTTTTGGAACAAAAAAGTCGAAAAATTTACCATTACCCTTTAATCTCCGAAGTTTGCAGAGCGATCCATCTGAAATGTAGATTTATTTGTAGTACTAGCTGCGCCCCGCGGCTTCGCTCGCGTGGAAATTTATGTTTCCCACTTTCTTAATTTTTTCTTTGCTATAAACCTCACGGAGCCCGAGACCTTTTCAACGAATGCAAAACCGTGGAAATCGGTTCGTGCGTTCTGGAGTTATGGCGTCAGGAAGGAAAACCCGACTTATTTTTATATAGTAGATAATTGACAAACATTTGAAAACCTCGGCGCGCGAGTTACCTACACTCGCACTTGACGAATCTTTGTTTTTAGATAAATGATTCTCACACATCATCTCTTTTATGTTCTTTCTTACGTTCATGAAGGTTGTTTTGTGATTTTTTGGCGCTACATAAGGATGTAAGCATGGCAGCATAATTTGAGAGTAAGCACATGGACTCTCAAATTATGCTGCCAAACAAGAAATAACATTTCTTGTTTGGCATTCATTTCCATTCATTTGGTTTTCATTTCCAGCCTAGTCAGTGCAGATAACCTAAAGATAATAAAGGTAAAGCCAAGCTTGTAAATATTGGAGTCACATGTACGTTTGACCTAACTTGCCAGCTCTTTATCAAAGGGTTTTTCACGCGTCGTAGACTACGCTGGACCGTTTTAACAGTCGCTAGACATGTCGCAGTCCTCTCTCTGCCCCATAAACTCTGACATCAGGGTCCACTAAATCAAACTCCCTAAAAAAAGAGCAAACATATTATATACAGCATTTTGAGGCATATTCGTGAAAGTGTGCCGTACAACGCTTTTGTATGCTCGTGTAATTCGACCACGCTCCGTTGGGCGCGACCTTTACGTAGCTAACATAAACATATTTTGCTTTAAATGTTGAAATGCGTGAATTACTTATTTCAATTTTTAACTGGTTCACGGCTTTTCCTCGAATTTTCGTTGTCGGTGATTTTACAACTCAGCCAGTATAACGAATTGATTATGTACAATAATTTTAGCCTGTATGTAATTGATTACTGACTGCGCCATGTTCCCACTTACCCATAGCTATGTGGGGTCGGCACAATGCTCCATTCCACTCTGTTAATCAATTAATGGATTAGTTTCCACTTTTTTCCACTTTGATCCACCGATGGAATAGTTTCGACATCAATTTCCACTCGGTCTGATCCACCGATGGATTAGATTCGACATCAATTTCCACTCTGTCTGATCCACCGATGATGGATTAGATTTGACTTCAAGTTCCACTCTGATCCACTGATGGATTAGATTCGACATCAAGTTCCACTCTGTCTGATCCACCGATGTATTAGATTCGACATCAAGTTCCACTCTGATCCACCGAAAAAACCTTATTATGGTTTTCTTCTTCCATACAGCTCTAACAGCCGTCACCTCAACCTTCACTCCCTTCTTACTCATGTCATCTTTCCCCTTTTCATTCCATCAAGTTTCTCCTCGGCTCTACACTTATCCGCGGTCACAAGAAGAGTTATATCAATGTGGATAAGTGTAGAGCCGAGGAAAAGTGACATGACATTCAAAAATGCCCATTCCCTTGATGATATTCAAAAATGTTGAGTAATAAATTCTTACGCTATTTTCAAACTTTGGTTGTATGTATGGTATTTAGACAGGTTGGGTGTGAAATTGCTTAGGTATTATGATGGTGATGGCGCGAATGAAAAAATGCATGGCACGTTTCTATGTAACTTAATACCTGATAAAAAAAATGACTATTAGATAGGTAAGCTGCATTCCGAATCGAAATGTCGTAGATAGATTAGATACCTACGTAAATACTTCCTATTTAAATAAATTGCGTAAGCAGCGGGAGCTACATTAAATGTGGGTTAAAGTAAGCCGTGGTAGGTTTGTAATGATAAGGTTACAAGTAGATGTTAATCATGGACGTAAAAAAAATTAAATAAGGTCAAAAAATACTTATAGACTAACCAGACTCGATGTGTAATAAATATTAATTAATAAATAATGCTGGACAATCCACACAACATCATCTACCCCCATCATCTAGCATGTGTTATGGGTACTAGATGACTGATATACATAAAACAATACATTACATGAATAGATTTTTTTTTATTATACATAGGTACTTACCACTATACATAGAAAACACCCAGAACACCCGGAACAAATATATGCAGATCGTACTAACATTTGTCCCGAGGCAGGAATCGAACCCGCGACCTCCTGCGTCGCAAGCGGACCTTCGCCCACCGCGCCACTTCGGTCGTTAAGATAACTTGAAATATGGATACATAAAGTCTCTGATAAAGTTAGAGGAACAAGAGTATCTATAAACAAATGCTAAGGTCACAAGCCCTCTTAAGGTGTGTTGTTATTTCGACCCACAGTTTCTCACCAAGATTTTAAAATTGTTATTTCGATCCAAAATATATTGTTAATTCAACCAAGGATAAAATTAAATCATATTTTTTTGGCATTTTTACCCAAAAGGTATCTATTGTTGTTAGAAGCCATACGGTTGTCCCCACATAACTAGGATAGAGACTACCGAGTGATAATCCTGAAAAAGTGCGGGAAATTTTAAAAATATGAATATGGAAATCCCAAAATTTAAACGCTTAGTGACCTGTGGGTTTGGAAACAAAGATACCTTTAGATACATATAGAATCACATAAGACAGAAATTCTGCTAGCTCTTAGAAGCTGCCAGTAAAAATGTGTCCTGTACTGGCAAATTATAGGGGTTACTAAGAAGTAGGTACAACTGGTAGTATAAATTTATACTAGAGATACAAAGGTGTGTCATATTCATTATGAATGTAAGCGGGTTAACTACGAACCTATTTTGTGTTGGAAGAACACCAACGTGTGTCATATTATGTACTACCAGCTGAACTTTCGTTTTATTAGAATTAAATCTACATATTCGAGAGAATTTATTTGTATTTTTTGTAGTAGTAGGTAGTAATACTATAATACAAAGGTGTGTCATTTGTACTACCAGTTGTACTTCTTAGAAGAACTACTAACACGGAGGCAATTAGACCTCCTTTCGTTTAACTCCATTTCATTCTGTTGCAGTCAGTTAAAAAGTGTATGAAAAGCCCACCGGGGTCAGTACCCTCGGGTTCTTCTCAAATCGTGGTACCGTCTCTAATGTCCCCGGTTTATATTAAACCGCCCATTAAGCCTAACCATCGCTAACGATCGCACTAATTGCTCTCCTACTTTCATGTATTGAATGTTGTGCGTCTTCGCTTGCTACCTACATATCATCTAGACAAACTCGATTGCTTTACTTACCTACGTAAGTACTCGTAAAGTCTGAACCTATACTGAATTCGTAAAGTAGAATTTATAAATTTTCAATTATGAAGGTGTTTCCATAACATTGAACACATTAGTCGTCATACATCTATTTTTGTATGTACCAATATTCCCAAGTTTCTTGGTTATTTTCTGTCTTGTCTGTTTTATGGCCTTGAATCATAATTTAGGCACCACTTATTGTAACCAATGTATATTTAAACTGACATCTCCAAGTGTGCCTTGTGCTCCTACGGCGAATAAATGAGTATGAGTATACATTTATTTATTTTTTATCGAATAGAGAACCCAAAAAAGATTTTATTTTTTCAAATACTCACTTTACCAGACGAACCAATACTTTTTAACTTTATTTAATGTAGAACTATTTTTTTTCAAAATCGAGCACTTAACTCCTAACATGACCTTTCGATAACCTTGAGAGGTTTCAGAATTACACTCAGAGGCCCTGAAAAAAAAAAAAACTCACCCTGTACCTATACTATACGTTCTTACTGTACTTACAGAAAACGAGGCTCATCTTCGTCAGCTTCACCCTGTAGTTCTACACCCAGGTCACAATCTATACCAGTCAAATCGTTCTTGGGCTAAACACATAGCATTGTTGGCAATAACATATTGTTGCCGTTCCATCAGATTATGAGAGTGCACCTGTGTTGGCATGCACACTTGTGCACTATAGTATATCCTGGCTTGTCTTCGTTGGGACTGGCCGCCGCCGTGGCCGAAAATTCGGCTAGGAAGGCATCATTGGCAAACTTGGCGGCAGTAAGTTGATTCAGATGTATTGGTGTATCTCATACTATTTACGCCGCTCTGTTTCAATTTATTTTGTTTTTTATTCTTAATCAAAAAGCTAACAATGAGCAGAAAAATAATCTGAGTGATACAGCAGAGCCCCGAGTCCGGTTGACGATAATCTCCAGACGTGATCGTGTCTTTTCATTTTTGTATGGGATTTGCGTATTTCCCCGTCCGCACGATAGAGGTGCTACACCAAATCCTATAGAAAATCGAAATGTCTCGATACTTTCGTCAACCGGACTCGCCCCTTGGGTCTAAGTAAAAACACGATAACACCAAAAACCTATAGAAATTATTTTCTCTTACAATTAACTGCGTAAGGCAAACCACTTTACAGCGATCAGTCGCGTTAGACTTAAATGTGAATTGTACCTATGTTCCGATAATTTTCAAATCCGTATCATCCAATTTCACAAAGTCCGGTATCCCTAATCAACCAAAACTGACGCACAAACCACGCATTCGTGGCTCATCAATTTTACTGCGAATTCCTCAAATAATCAATTGTTCACAGTGAATTCAATAATCCGATACAGTCCAGTTTATATCGTTATAAATTATTTCCAAATAAAAACGTCGTAAATTATTACGCTTTAACGACGAGGTTTACTGCGTTACCGTTAAAAAAGACGTTCAGAAATTCCGAGACTGATTTTGGGGCTGTTATATCGTTTGATCTTTTACCTATTGTGCAGCTTAAAGTGCCTTTTGCTTAAGTAAGAAATAACTTCTCCAAAGCTTAATATGCTCTGAAAATAATGATAAGTATTAATATATATTAATATTGTTTCGAAACTGATATGTGAGATTAGTGTAGGTTGTGTAATATGTATATATGAAATATGCAACTAAGTAATTGTTATTCGAGAGTGACTTTTAGTCCTTTGATAATATTATATGTAACCAGCTGCGCCCCGCGGCTACGCCCGCATGGAAATTTAAAATTATCACTTAGGGGTATGAAAAATAGATGTTGGCCGATTCTCAGACCTACTCAAAATGCTCACAAAATTTCATGAGAATCGGTCAAGCCGTTTCGGAGGAGTATCGCAACGAAAACTGTGACACGAGAATTTTATATATTAGATTAAAATACTAGGTACCTACTATTATCTAACTTTACGAAGCCTGTACCTAAGTACTATTATCTAACTTTACGAAGCTCCGACCAGAGCCGCGATCAGGGTGTTGTAAGAAAGATGACACGAGGCGAGGACGCCGGCATTGCCGACAGTGTCTCCGTGCGGCTCGGATCTTGTATGGCAAACCATTGATGAGGCCAGTGCGGATTGTCCCATGCCGGGCTGTGAACGCGCACCATAACGTTTCGACTGCTAACGCAGCCGTAATACACTGGCATTACGGCTCAAGCGTTAGCAGTTGAAGTAACTACACTTGTTGCTGTGGCGCAGCGGGCGAAGGTCTGCCTGCGACGCAGGAGGTTGCGGGTTCGATTCCCGCCTCGGGACAAATGTTTGTACGATCTGCAGACATTTGTCCAGGGCGTTCTGGATGTTTTCTATGTATAATAAAAAATATATGTCTATGTAGTGTATTGTATTAAGTATATCAGTTATCTAGTACCCATAACACAAGCTCTGCTTAGCTTGGGCCTAGATAATGCTGTTTGAATTGTCCAGCATTATTTATTTATTCATTTATTTACCACACCATGATCGCGGCCCTGGTACCATACCACACAAACCAGACTAAGTAATTGTCATGTCATGTCTTACCTACCTATTCAACTCGACAATTATGTCACGTTCACATCTCATCCTTGTCCCTAACGCCATCTTGATGATTACCCGCCATATTGGCTAATCATCAAAATGGCGTCCAATAATACGGTTTCTAATTGGTTCTCCGTAAACGTTTCGGTAATCGGGCTGGTGATCAATTCTAATTAAACATTGTGATGGTATCTATTCTCTGTTGTCAGAAACTCGTGAATGGACAATTTCTTGGAACTTTCGTAAACAATACAATTTGCTTCACTTTTACGGAGTGCGACGTGATTTGATAATTTCGTAAGTATCTGGAAAACGCTTTTTAGCTCTAGGTACGAGTATAGGTAGATGGTAGAATATTCTTAAGTTTTAAACTCTATAATACCTACTTATGTTCGTGTTTTGTTCATTTTAATTAAGTGGACGCAAAATATCGGTAAACTTTATACTTTGCGAGCTCGCTAAGAGTGGCATACCGATTCAAATGTCATAAAACCTAACTTCATTTAAAATTCTAAGTTATTTAACAGATAAAAACATCCCATTGAAAATCGTAGTTGCATAAGTCTAAGTTTATTCTTAGTCTTATAGCAAATTTATTTTTACGTTTGTTCGATTCCTATCATCATCGGCCTAGAGAGGGAGGCCTATGTAGGCCTCCCCTAATCAGCGTTGTTGCGCCCTGTCTTCAGCTACCATTATGGTCACTTAATCATCTATGGAAGTTTAATGTCCACTTTGATGTCCACTCCTCGTGTGAAACCGCAGCCTAATACAAAACTACCCGCGTTAAAATACTTTGGTTCATAAAATATTGACGCATAATTGCGCTTTCGAGTACCTCGGGCGATAATTACCGAGTTATTTATAAACAAGTTCCACAGAACAACGCAGACGGTCACAGTTCGTGTCGATAAAGAGTGCCGATTATTCCGGAATGGTCATTTATGGTAGGTACTTGCTTGTACGTACTTGTGCCTTGTTTATTCATTATATTTATCAACCTTGCCTACTCATCTACTCACCCAACAGACATCTGACATACAGACATCACTACAAGACGGGTTTAGCTTCCAAGTCCGTGTTTAGGTGACGGGAACGTAAAAGTTCTCGAAAATAAAATAAAAAACTTTTATTCAACGAAAAAGTGGCTAAAATTAGTCCTAATAGTTCCAGACTGGAAATAATCGTTATCATCTTTTTCTGAGCCGAAAGACTTCCACTACTGGACATACACATTACTAGTATTTACCTGGCTCTTCTACTATACTTACCTGAAAATTCGCTCCACCAACCTAATACAGAACTCAATTTACACGCCACCAAAAACATGAATCATAAAGCTAAGTACACACAGACCCACATTTAAAAGTCAAAGCAACATCATAATTTTGACTTCACGTCAATTATCTTAAAAGGCGGTTTAAACAATGACATATTGACCTTCGAAAGGCCGAATTATGCATGCTCGGTTCTGACATTACGTCACAAGTGATGTGTCAGAATGGGCGGTCCATTCATGTCGGATGTGTTGAGCGACTTTGCGATAAAAAGGAAGAGTAAAAAAACCTTTTCACCTCTTCCTTATTTTAGTGTATATAAGTATATAATACGTATATAAGTATATTTCTCTTAATGACGTCGTCGTCGTCGACGTACGTCATTCGTAAAACTTTTATTTTCCCTGAAAATTAAATACTTTTTTCTGTATTTCGCTTATATGGAAAGTTTATTTATAACTTCTTTAGGTATCTACTCTATTTATAGTTTGAGTTGGTAAGTACTATTCCTATTTATCTTTCTTTTAGAAAGGCTAAATTAAAACTTATCTTCTATGGTAGAGTCGCTCTAATTAGTCTAAATCTGTCGCCCTAAAAATTTAACAATTAGTCAGAATTTGACTGTTTTCTGAGAATCCATCATCGTTTAATTTTGTTGTGTAGCGTCATTTAGTTTGGCGTCATCTGTTTTACGAATTCGCAATGCCTTTTATTCTGCTTTCAAAAACTCTAGGTATTATCGTGGCTCCACACCTCCGTGTAACGATATCGTCACGGGATAAAAAAATTAATTACCTTGTTTACTTATTCACTGCTCTTATGGTTATAAAGATAACGATACAATTATTTCTCCTACATGTTCGGTTTGATACCAACCTAACCTAAACCTTGACTTCAACCAACCATTATTTTTCTCCTTAATCTCTAAAAACTCCATTCTCAACAAAAACCGTCCGTCATCACCTGCCAAGGCAGCATAGCCCCTGATCATCAATTCCGAGTTACTGAAGACCCTCGCTGCTCAGTCCAAGGCCATTGTGGCCGGTGTAATACTCCCTTTATCCCCAGCGGGTTCCATTGTCCCCATATTAATTAAACCTTTACTCTCCTCCGCACGACTTGCAACCTTAACGTTATGACTATAAAGTTTGAACACTAAGGCCAGGTCTCGAGTCTTCGTAGATAACTCGTTTCGTAATTCGACCCTCTGTGTCACCGGCGAAGACGCGGTTTGGTGTTGACAGCTTACTTCGTACACATGTAGTTTCGTCTTTGTCTTGGCAATATGGACTTGCTCGTGGAATTTGAGATAAGTGGACGACCGGGGAAATACCTATAACTAATCAAATGACTGGAAATTCCGGTAATAGGATCTAAAGCCCTGAAGATTTAGCTTAGACATAGCTTGGTAGTTTGTTTTCCGGATTGTCTGTAGTCTATAACAGACCATCAAATAAACAAATTAAAAAGTAAGTCAAATAACGCTAGGTAGATAAATTGTAGAGCTTGTTTGCTTACTTACAGTATAGAATAGACGAAACGTTCATTGCAAATTCAAGTTCCATTTTCAAGCTTCCCGTTCTCGGGATTGTTGGTAACTCTATATCAATGAGGAACTATGTTTGTATGGTCCCGGGTAGCGTGCAATGTCTTTTAACTAGTTTTAGAGTTTGTAAGGGTCTTGGTTTCTTTGTGGTTCAATTTTGACTGGGATTGGTCATTACAGAGCAGAGCTCAGCTCAGTGTCGTGAAACAAGAGGTTACAATGTTGGGGCAGAAGGTTTTGTAACGATATGAAAATCTCGGTGGAAGAAGGCAGATAGGGTTCCAGCTTTGAGCCATATTGAGAACAGAATTTGAGCAACATTGTCATTATCATCTTCTTGTCTTTATCCCGCTATAGTTGAGGTTGGCTTGGCATATCATGTTTTTTCTTCCACTCTGATAGACTGATATAGTTCGGCCATCTCCACTCCATACGTTCACACTTTTCTGACTTTTGAGCCGTATTGTGCGGTCGCTAAAATTCTTCTGCAATCGTAATGGACGTTATGGCCATGTACTAAAAAAAATGATCTTTACATCAACGAAGGATTTCATTTAGGTGAGTGCCGAAAAACAAACACTAAATGTATGTAATGTTCGTTTGTTGGCAGTTGCATAAACGACTGCAGGAAGGCCTATAGATATACGGGAACGACAAGCAGTAGACACAGACCAGAGTTATTAAGTATTCCCACTTTTGCCTTACTAAAACTCTTGTATGCCTAAATAATTAAGCCTAAAAACATCCGCCCACTAATGTTTAAAAATAGATGAACTTCAAAACTTGAGACTTTAATCAATATGCACTCTGGCGGCGCCGGCGCCGATAAAGAAACGCACACAGAGACAGCCGTGTTGCTATTGGTTACTCACACATGGATCATATCGTATCTGTAAATGAGTAACGACCTTGTCTTATTGGCTAGGCAGTTAATCGATGTTTACGACTTTGATAACTAATATAGTATTTTGTGGAAATTCGGCGTCCAGTTCCAATTTCACCTTGACTGACTGAAGCTCATTAAAACAACGCAAAAAAGACCCACGGTTAACGTAGGTAATTATATTTTTGTTTGCTTGTTGTAGGCCTATGGCAAGCAAATTTTGTGTGACAAATAAGTTAACAAAATTAATCAAAGAAACTTCTAGATAGACAAAACATAGATGCACTAATTAAATAAATATAGCAAAGTATAACAATTTAGCCTGAACTAGGTCATCCTGTATTTCAGGCGTGATAGTTTGGTTGCACAATCAAGCGAAACATAAAACCCTCTGCTCTATCAAAGACTATATTTTTTCGCAGTTCTTATTTATTCCAATACAAAGGCACATATTTCGATATTCTGAAATCTGTGTACCAAAGTAACCTAAAATCATTGTTCAAAATATTTAGTTTGAATTTAGCATCAGAAAATAACTCACCCTGTATAAAAAAATCCTTCATTTTCTTACCTATCTTATTATAATACCTATTGTTATGGTAAGTTTTCAGCTAGACTTCGAAGGTAATTTCAATTTTGTAGAGATGGAGGGATTTGATCCCCTATTCTCGACTTTCTTGAGTCTACGCTAAGACGCTGGGGACAAAATTGAATATATTGAAAACCTTTTTCTATGATAATGCTGCACAAAATAGGGTACCTAAATTACTAGGATTTATCTTACATTGACATATTTTGAAATTGGGTTAGACCCAAAGGTATGTTAGGATAAGGTTTTTCGTGAATAATATTGAAATTTTCTGAAAAGTAATGGCTCATTCAGTGTTTTTATCATCTCTACAAAAATCATAATCGTTTCTCTTTATAAGGTTTATAAAACAATACTTACCTCAAACGAAATGTTATAATATCTAAACAATACGATAATCGTAAAAAATCCGCATTACGCGTCCACCAAACTTCTCTTGGTTTCTCCATAATTATATAAATAAATAAATAAATTAATTAATACCACAATTGTCAGGATAAGTATAACAATTGAACATCATAGAACCAATTTTAGAACTTCTATGATGGGCAGTACCTGCAGTTGACGTAGTGTCAGTGAACTACTAATAATCCTGTATAGGTTACTAGCTTCTGCCCGCGGCTTCGCATGCGTTGGTCCGGGATAGTACTTGATAGGTACATAATATCATGTTAAGGCCAGGTATTCCTGCAGCAGTAGACGTAAACGCCAGCGCGCGACTGATCGCGCCTGCCAAGCCACCGCGCTCGTGCATTTTGTGGGTATTTAAACATAGTGATTAAGAAAATCATTTTATCAAGTCAAACTCTGCGAATATGTTTAGAAATATTTAGTGTGTTTAGTTAGTATTAATACTGTAAAATATCAGTAGTTTTACAAAAATGGGTAACATTAGAATTTTTTCTTTCGAGTGAAGTTCATGAGATCTTGTAACTGAATTCGACTTTGACTAGACTAGATCCATAAGTGATATATGTATATCTTTTTTTTTCAGAATTTTATGCACTGTTTTCTTTGTCTCTGCTATGCTAGAATACCTGGCCTTAATATGTTAATCCAGGTCGATTCCTCAAGTAGCTTTAGTGTGAAGAGGTAATAAACATCTATGATATTAAAGTGATGTGATTTCTACGCCATAACCACCAATGCCATAGATCTTAGCCACAACCTTCGCATCGTCCCATAAATTGTACCACTGATACATAACTCAGGTATAATTTGAAAGCGCTCGAAAGAATCAGAAATGAGACTATAAATTTGGCTCCTTCCTTCGCTATCAGTAATATTTATGGTCTAGATAATGTGGCTAGTTGTAGGTAGCGATGTATTTTATATGTATACGAATTGGTTCAAGTATTATTTATAAGTTGAGATACTTTCCCTACCTATTATAGGTTCTTTATCATGCCTACATGAAAAAAAAAAACACAAATAACCTTGAAAAAAAGACTACGTCATGAAATCACCCCCGAAACCCCTATCGCATTGATAAATGTGTCTGTTGCACATTTTTTATGAAAAAAAGTGTAGTTTTATTGATCAACCTGATGATATCATCATTATCGTCATCATCATCATCATCATCATCATCCATCATCATCAATAGGTTAGTTGACTCTTTTTTAAAGTAGGTCTTAAATTATTAATTATATTGTCCGATTAGAGGGGAAAAAATTACCATATTTTCTTAGGACCTAAAAACCGCAAAACTTTATTTAAAAGTCTACTTTTCGTAAACAGGCGATAGCGCTGTCAGCCATATTTATCTGTGTTGTGACGTCATAAGGATCGAAATCAACAATTGACATTAGCCAACGTTCATCCTTAGGCCTTAGGGCTTAGTAAAAAAACCTGTGATTATGTTATTCTCTCAATAAATAAATAAATAAAAATCCCTGCATCCAGCAGTGAATAGGTGTCTTCTAGCATTCGTAATACATCGTCAACTTCAACCTCAACAGCCTGTATTGGTCCACTACTGGACGCAGGCCTCCCCCTGATTACTTGGTGATCCTGATGAGCCTTATTGGCTTTTATCACATGGGGGGCCCACAATCCTCACGCTGGGCATGCAGGTTGGGGATCACAGTTCGGTGGTAGAATTATTCTGCAGGGGCGCTGCTGCCCGCCCCCGGTGGATATCCCTTAGTTGCCTCTTACGACACCCGCGGGAAGAGTTCGGGGGGTGCAAATTGTAAGCCGGCACCACACAGCGAAGGTACTCGTATATTAATTTCAAAATAAAAGTTCTTCGATACCACTCAGATAACAGGCCAGGAGTTGCATCATATCTGATGCTGTTAAAAATTTTAACCTAACATATAAATGCCTAATTTACCTAGGATTAATATCTAACGTTTGTTATCGAGATTTTGTCGATGTGACTAATTTGAATGCTATGCTGCTATTTGTTACACGGCGTATTATCTCTGTGATTAACTATCCGTTCCAAGAATTATCTGATTCCAACTGACTGTAGTTTATTTGTTAACATGACCGTTATCCCGTGGGAGTCTTCACAAAGAAGCTGTTTTAGCTCTCCAAACTCAAGCAAAAGGTCCACCAAGTTCAGTGGTATAACCATCGACAATAACAGAGTGTATGCGTGTTTTATGGGTTTAGACAATACCAAAACGAAAAACTAGACTTTTTTAGTTTAAGAATTTACAATTATCTTCTAAATTTGTGTCGTGGACGACTCGGCTATCGTGTCGTAAACTATAAAAGGGCTTAATGAGAGCATTGTGTAGGAGTCAGAATAACTTGGCAATAAACATTTGATAACTAAATGGCTGCCGTGCTCGTTGTAAAGTGCTGATAGTTACGACCTGGGACTCGAACCCACGGTGCTTAAAGTCGTGTTTGGTTTTGTAAGGTAAATATGATATAAGTACCTAGCTGATTGTAAAGACTTATGTAGGTGTTTATGAAGAAACTTAATTAATAGTTAGTTATCGATTTGTGTAGTAATCCTACTTATGTACCTATAGTTTAAATTTAAGTTTTTTTTAAATAGGTTTTTTTTGTTGAGTATATCACACACAGCCATTGTGTTTGTATTGAATTGTATTGACGACCTCTGTGGCGCAGCGGGCGAAGGTCTGCCTGCGACGCAGGAGGTTGCGGGTTCGATTCCCGCCTCGGGACAATTGTTTGTACGATCTGCAGACATTTGTTCAGGGCGTTCTGGATGTTTTCTATGTATAATAAAAAATATCTATCTATGTAGTGTATTGTATTAAGTATATCAGTTATCTAGTACCATAACACAAGCTCTGCTTAGCTTGGGGCTAGATAATGCTGTGTGAATTGTCCAGCATTATTTATTTTATTTATTATTTATTATTGAACAAAATCTCTTCTTACATTAAGATTATGAATGCAAAAGTAATTCTGTCTCTGCCTGTCTATTTAATAACCGTAATATTGAAATAGAAATGTATCTAGGAAACTAACGTACGAAGTCGCGGGTAGAAGTTAGCTTCTTATAAAGCAAGTACCACGAACTTGAGGTTTCCCTTGTGGCTTTATCCATATATTGATGCCTTCCTCAAGAAACCTTGGAAGTTACAGAAACCGCATCAAATTCCGTTCAGCGGCTGGCAAGTTCCGGACTGGGAAATAAATGTATTCTAAGTTATGCGTAAATGTGTAAGTTACTAATTTGCTTTGATGCTTCGACGGATCTGTAAATTTGTAAAATGTAAAGGTTATTTAGTTTTAAAATTGCCTAATGCGTTCTTGCGTAATCAAGGTGGTTCTGGCTAGCCGCATGCATTTAGTTTAGAATTTTGGTCACCTGTGGTCGTCGCATTATTTTCTTCACGCGTCATCATGAACTAAACGCATTATGACCTCAATGCAAATGCCCGTATCGCAAATTTCGCAAACAAATTTCTGCATTTTTGCCAAGTGGGTGTCAGATTCATAACACGCGCATGAACGGTCTCGTATTCCGTCTGGCAAAGTCAAACCAATAGCTTAAAATCTGATCAAAAACATTGAATACAAACACAAACTTAATACTCTGACTTCTCGGGTCCTTCACATCCAAATAGTCATTAAATTGACAGGCTTAAAAACTAGCTAGGAAGTCCAAAACCACTATTGAAAAGCAACCTCGGCTCTTTTGAATAGCCCTACTATATCTGGATGACAGGGCACAGCGCCACTCAAAGATTGATTCACGTGAGAAAGCATTGAATATTCATCCGGGGCCGGCCCAGCCCGTTACGTAAACCTGGTTGGGTCAACTACTGTGTCACTGCAGAGAGAAGTTATGTTTTTACTAGTAAAAACAATTATAATTCGCTCGCTGAGCTCTAAAGCTAGCTTAATTGTATCATGACCGCCATTTTGATGAAGAAAAGTCGCCATTTTGGGCAGTTCACTTCCTGTGCAGTTTCCCGCCAGTCCTCCGCTTTCTCTCAAGTCCGTTGCCACCACGTCTTTTCAGCGGAATGAAGGAGAAATCAATACCTTATGTTTGCGGCTGTAAGATTTACATTGATTCGATACGGATCACATTTAAGGCACTCAATACGCCTTATGCCTGTGCCAGGAGACTAGGTTTGTACCCACTGTGTCACGGCAGGCATGATGCTTATGGTTTGAAGATTTAGATTGATTGTGTTGGACCGCAGGTGGAAGGCTCTAAGATAGGCCTGGCCTATTAGCTTGAGTACTGGTGCTTGTTCTAAAGCTGTTCAGGCAGGTAGGAGACAATTATGGAGAATTATAAAAAAGAGATTAGGATAGATGATAAAGAGGAATAGCATCGGCATCGTATCGGCAAAACCTAAAAAAAAGTGATACCTGCGAGAAAATTGGCTGCAAGTTTAAAAGCTGAAACTATAAATTGTATAAAACTGAAGTTTACAGGTTTAAAAGGCCGTGAGAAATCCGAGTGAAATTTCCCTACAGCAACTATCGTACCATCTGCAACCACGTAGACATAGAGCGTAGCTGCTTAATTATTAACTGGACGGTAGGACTTTCCTTTTATTTTGTGACTGAAATAGCCGGCTATTTTAGCCGAAGCTCTGGTGAAAAGAGTTTGACACTTCTATCTAGCTATCATAATATTGAGTTCCTAGAAAATGTATAGTGTATTTTACACTATTTTTTTTTTTTTTTTTTTTTTATTTACTTTTGGTGGCTTTCGTATCACTGCGGCCATGATTGGCCTATTGTGATCGCCACTTTGTGTGTTCAGCCTCGAAGCAGCGGCGTTCACAGTTCGCCGCTAACCCTTGCAGCTGCTAGGAACTGTAGGATTTTCTTCGGGGTGGAGTCTTTTAGCTCGTCTGGACTAAGCAGGTGCTTGCCCAGATGGATGCTACGTTTTTGCATCAGTGCTCCGCACTCTCCTAGAAGATGGAGAGGCGTTTCCTCCGCCTCCTCACAGAACCTGCAGGATTGTGTGTCGCTTAGCCCTAATTTGAACATGTGCTTGTTGAGGCGACAGTGTCCAGTTAGGGCTCTTGTCATGATGCGAAGGTTGCTTCTGCTTAGCGCTAGGATGCGGTTGGTGCACCGCTTATCGAAGGCTTTTATCAATGATTTTGAGTGGCTCATACCCGAGGAAATCCTCCAGAGCTTGGAAGATTCCTCGTAGCAGGAATCCAAGAGAGTTCTGAGAGCCAGGCTTTTCGGTATGCCACAGAACGGCTCCGGGCCCAGCTGAGTCCCCTTGGCCCCGGAGCGCGCGAGTTCGTCGGCACACTCGTTGCCGTTGACTCCCGCGTGCCCCGGTACCCATCTTAGGACGACTCTGTTGTTCGAGCCCAGCGCGTTTAGGCGTGACAGACAGTCCTCGACTAGCTTGGACGTGATAACCTTCGAGTCCAGTGCTAGGAGGGCCGCCTGGCTGTCAGAGTTGATGTAGATAGTTTGATTGGTGTAGCGCTTTCCCAGATTTATATCGGCACATTCTAGAATGGCGAATACCTCTGCTTGGAAGATGGAGGCGTGGTTACCTAGGTTTATGCTTTTGCCAAGCCTGGGTCGCTCTCCATACACTCCACAGCCTACATCCAGTCCCATTTTGGAACCATCCGTGTACCAGTTTAGGCACCCGTCCTTGCAGAGTGGCTCGCTGTTCAGCCAGTCTTCTCTAGAAGGAAGTTCCACTGTGTAGTGTTTTTCGAACACATGTCGTGGGAGCCTGACATCAGTTGTCATGCTCAAGATGGGCGATTCCAGAGTTGAGTCTTGTAGAGATCTCAGTTTCTGGGAGAGCCAGTTCCTTTTGCCCAGTATGCTAGCCCTATACATGCTGGTCTTTGCCTCCTTATGTATGTACATGCTGAGCGGAGGCAGTCCCAGCAATGCATTTGGTGCCAGTCCGGGGGAGGTGGACATGGCTCCCGTGGCCATAAGACAGGCAGTCCTTTGTAGGCTGTTTAGTTTGTTGGTTGCGGTCGACTGGAGGGCCTTGTCGTACCATACCATGGAGGCGTAAGTGATAATCGGCCTCACAATGGCAGTGTACAGCCACAGGGCAATCCTGGGGTTGACGCCCCAGTTGTTGCCCATTAGTCTGCCGCTTGCTCCTAGTGCCATCTTAGCTTTTTGCAAGACGTTGGCTAGGTGTGTATTCCACGTAAGTTTTTGGTCGATGGTAACGCCCAAGTATTTTACTTCTGTAGAAAAGGTTATGATTTTACCGTTAAGTTTAGGCTTCACAAGCTTGTCTAGCCTTCGCTTATTGGTAAAAGGTATAATCACAGTTTTGTCAGCGTTGACTGAGAGTTCACTGTTACTGCACCAGTCGCTGACAGCGTTGAGAGCTCGCTGCATGATGCTGGAAATGGTGGACTGGCAGAATCCTCGCACGACTATCACAAGGTCATCTGCGTAGCCTTGCGCGTCGATATTGAGGTCCGCCAGTCTGCACAGGAGCTGGTCCACTGCTAGGGTCCATAAGACAGGCGATAAGACTCCGCCTTGGGGGCAGCCCCTGGCCGTGGATATCTCAATGGTTGATTGGTGAAGGGCTAGTTTTGCTCCCCTGTTTTTGAGCATATCCTCTACCCATCTGGTGGTGGTCGGGTCGACATTTTTGTTTATCAGCCCGTTCACCAGCAAAGAGGTAGGTGAATTATCAAAAGCCCCTTCAATGTCAAGGAAGGCACAAAGTGCGATTTCCTTGTCCTCCATAGCCTTCTCCACTCTGTCAATGAGGCTACTCAGCGCCGTCTCTGTGGATTTGCCCTTGCGATAGGCGTGTTGGCTATGGTGGATGGGAGACGCGGCTAGCGCCACGTCTCTGATGTGTCTGTCTACCACCTTCTCCATGGTCTTGAGAAGGAAAGAGGAAAGGCTTATATTTTACACTATGCTTTGCTTTAAACTATGTAGGTACTAACCCAATTGAAGTGACCAAGAAGGGGATTACAGGTTTTTTTCAGACCTGTTCTGTATTTTTACCTTTGAGTTTTACTAAAAACTCTATAGGTACTTAACTTGTATAAAACTCTTTCTACAAATTACAAAGCCGTTGTATATTTCATTTATATTGCGATTCCCACTAATTGTAACTGCAATAAACCAGTCTGCACAGATCGGTTATGGCGAGTAATGATAGATCCAGCTCTGTGATACTCGTAGTGCATTAGTATTCAGCAAAGGGCGCTAAAGGTGCGCCCACGTTGAGGTTAGGTTGGTACACGAAGTATTACGAAATGGGTTCATTTCCTCTACTCTAAACTTGCGGCCTAGCTGCTTTTTAACGAAATTCAAAAGAGGAGGAGGTTCTCAATTCGGCTGTATGTTTTTTGTTTGTATGTTACTTGATATCTCGGCCAATGGTTAACCGATGTTGTCCCATACATTTTGATTCTAGAGGAATTTATATGTACGGCATCTAAATCATCTTCACATGATAATTATTTTCACAATCATTGGTAACTTATGGTTTCCATGGCACCGGGCGTAAAAAAGAGGTTATTTTGAAAAACAAATTACAAAATTGACAGATGACGGATTGTACAAAATGAAAACGGACCGATCCGTTTTTTCGTTGACCCTAATATTAAAATTTGACATTTATTTCTTAGAGATCCGAATCCAAAAGTGTCATTTAGTGACATTTGGTGGTAAGGTTGTTCGTTTCCTGCGATCCGTCACCAGAAACTTCTTATTCCGTGTTATAAAGTAGGCATCCTCGTTTCTCCATATGTCATCAAACTGAAATAGACTCGAATTATAACTAGAAGTCGCCAATAGATTTTTTTTTGCGCTATCGACGTGTTCAGAGGGCCTCCTCGGAAAAGGAAAATCGAAGTTTCGTTTTTGTTGTCATGCAAAACCAACTCTTGTGTCGCTTGCATAAGTTTAGCGTTTGCACGAAAACTAATCAGAAACATTGATTTCGCTTCTTAGAGTACGGGCTCTGGCCACAAACGTTTTTCGATTTGCTGTTTTCAAAATCTTAATGACCTATGCAAAACACTTACTGTGTTTACTTTGGGGCTAGTAAGCAATTAATTAATGCTGCGTGAAGTGTGAAGCATATTTTTTATGAATTCCTAGCTTTCGCCTGTGTCTTTGCACGCGTTTTTAGGAATCATAATACTATGTCCTTCCCCGAGATAAAAATTCCTTGACAAATTTCATGAACATCCGCTCAGCCTTTGAATTCGTTAGAGACTAACAACAGTCATACCTACATTCGCATTTGTAATACCTACCCGGATTTTAAATTACATCAATATAGAGTCAGCTTTACACCCCACAGCCCATAAGGGCCTGAGAACCGAGTCGCCTTGACCGGCATGAGATCGAAATTTATTATTGGAACGGATGAGGATTGTAAAACGAGGCGCGATTAGTTGGATCCTTTTACTGGCTGTATTTCCTTACGAATGTTCTAATAAAAGTGGAATTGTAGCACCATGTTAATAATAAATTTATACATACGAGTACAACTGTAAAATTACTTTTTTTTATATTTACCATCATTGGTTTTGAATTTATAGAATACTAGCTGCATTCTTACTACCCGTTGTCCTATTACCCGTTTTCCCATAGGAATTAAGCATTTTCCCGTGGTAAAAAGTAGCCTATGTTCATCAGGAATAATGTGGGCTTCTAATGGTAAAAGAATTTTTCAAATCGGTCCAGTAGTTTCGGAGCCTATTCAATACAAACAATCAAATCTTTCCTCTTTATAATATTAGTATAGATAAATAAATAATGCTGGACAATTCACACAGCATTATCTAGCCCCAAGCTAAGCTGAGCTTGTGTTATGGGTACTAGATAGGTAAATGATATAGGTATTAATACAATACACTACATAGATAGATATTTTTTATTATACGTAGAAAACATCCAGAACGCCCTGGACAAATATCTGCAGATCGTACAAACATCTGTCCCGAGGCGGGAATCGAACCCGCAACCTCCCGCGTCGCAGGCAGACCTTCGCCCGCTGCGCCACAGAGGTCGACAATTTGGTTACAGAAATACAGAAATAATTAAAAAGGCATATGACAGAAACCCCCTCATTTTCAGAACAACACAAAGCATAGTAACTACTTTAAAAATCAACTTCAGCGTTTAAATAGGTTAAAATCACTCAACACTAAGCTTAAACCGAGCTCTATTCAACTCATCACAAAGCTCACATTGCGTCAGCTTTCATAATGAGTTGAAATGAGGCAATGAGTGTAAATCCCGGAGTAAGGACCAAGGTACCTCATTACCATAGGTTCATCTGAAGCATTTAACGTGGGCGAGATATTTACAAAACAACGCACAGACAATGGCGCTTAGAACATAGAATAGGTAATACTCAGAGGCATTGTTCGCTTACCCTCATACGTGAGTAATTTCAACTCTTATGGGGTGTCGAGGGCTGACAAGTTTATGGGGGTGAAAGGTGGAACTTATGAAATTCATGGGATTACCGAAGAAATGGATTTAATCTTGTTTTGTTTTGGCGTAAATAAAATGCGTGAAATGAGGGATAGGATGTTTTGTGAACTATGGGTTATAATTATAAATAATCGTGTGTTCAAATTTGTAAATTCAATCCTTAGTATTAGGTTGTACCTAGATACTTCCCTTGCACATTGTTCGATCATTTATTTATGTTATGTACCAATCAACACAAAAAATGCGAAACATTCTAAAATTTAAAAAAAAACAAGTAAATCTTAAACTGCCTAACTGGAATTTAAACCGTATTCAACTATTATAGTCTTTATCTAAATTTACTTTTAACTCAACTTACGAGGTCTATTAAAATACACTTGCGAGCTTTAAAATGGAATCGCTTTCATCGCGAGATGATCAAAACAATTTTTTTACAATTTATGTACAATGAACTATAGATTGTGGTATATCATTTGAAAGGTAATTTTGTTACCTTTCAAGTGATATCAAGAAGATTTAAAATTAATTAAATTGGCTACCTAAATTTTGGGAATTATTGCAATAGGTCGAAGTTGCATCTATCGGCTTCTATCGGCGCCGGAGCTGGATGAGCTGGATTTCTCCCTCGTATCCGCTGTTTTAGCTCGTCCCACATATGCTAGATTGGGTTCAAGTCAAGAATAAGGGCTGGCCAGTCTAGTGTGGGAATGCCGACATGGAAGACGTCTGTCGGTACTGTCTAGTCACTGCTGCGGTGTGGCAGCGGACATTATCGTGCATTAAATCAAAATTTATCGTCGCCAATAAATCCTGCGTAAGGGAAAACATAACTTAACTCATAGTTCACTGCAAAGAAATTGTAAAAATTAGTCTTGAACAACCCTTGAAGCGATTCCAGTTTAAAGCTCGCAAGTGTATATCATTTGTCTCTATCTGAGTGCTTAGACTTTGATCCATTCATTTCATTACGCCATTTTCCGTGAATTTGACAGAGTTGGATAGTTATGAGTTGTTACATGGTCGTTACAGAAACAACTTCGTCTCAACTTGGAGTTAACTTGAGCTGCTTCTCTGTATGTCGTAATTATTTCTTTTAGCATTGTTACAACTTTGTGTTGCCTTTATCTTATTCGCTAACTATCGAAGTGTTAAGGCTGGCTAGTCGGTCGGAATTTTCATCCGATCTCATAATGTTACTAAGTATTTAATGTTTTAGGTTCCTGGGACTCAATAAGTCCCATGCTCAATGATTACGTGATTATCAACTTGTACGTACTAGTGAATAATTTTCTGGTAAGTAGGCTGTATTTCTGTTGGAAATCTATTCTTCAATGCGATCTTAACTCATTTTCAGTCTATTTCCACAAAATCTCGGTTTATATGCCAGTGCTTTTAGTGCTTATGTGTTGATAACCATGACATATTCAGTCATATCTCATTGCTTGAAAAATGCCACTATATTTACTAATCTTTTTTGAGTTACTCAGAGGGGCGTTGCGAGGTGTCGCATCAAATAATTTATGACATGTGTGGAATGACAGACGAAATGCTTTATATAGTTATTTTTTTACGGCGTTAGATAAACTAACCTGACACTTGCCTGTCGTTTTGAAGTAATTGTAGACAGTTCAACGACGTTTCTCGTATATATTGGTTACGACATTGTCTAGTCGGATGACGTATTAAGAAGCAAAGGACAGAAGAGGCTGGAAAAGCGAAAAAAACCTGTAAAATTATGTCCGGGCTAGAATTATTTTTACATTGTCTCTTACAAATTGTAGGTTTCTTTGGTTGGTCCGACTGCAAGCACCGTGCATTCCATATCTTGTACGGGTGCTACGAAAGTTCAAGTACGGCATCAGCAAGTAACTCGGGAGCTTTATTGTTTTAATGGCTGTCAGATAGGAAGCTCTCGATAAAAGTGTTCGTTCGATACAAGTGTCAACAGGCTCTTATGTCATGTATTGCTACTAACTTTTATGTGGTCCATTGACAGAGGAGAGAAGTTTAACTGGAATCGGAAAGCAATTATGAATACCTACAACACAACCATATGTAAAATGCATATTGTTTACATGGGCGATATATTCTATGCCATTCTATATACATACGTTGGGGGCAATGTTCCTATGATGCTATTTATGATCATTTAGAATAGTTTATTATATCTCTTGGTATTAATTTAGACAAAGGTTCAGGTCAAAAGAAGTATATAGGTAGTATCAAATATGAACGCCATTGGGGCGCTACAAAATAGCTATATTGAAAATGATAAATGGATTTATTGCTGTGTAACTAAGTGGTAATGGGTACATTGGTCTTATTTCAATCTATAGTACCTATCTCTAGTGTACCATGGTCAGGTTTACAGTTTTTTTGAGATATAGCTATGTTAATTTACTACTTATAAGTTTTCTAAGCTAATCTTTGAATGAATTCAAAATATTAGCTAAGAAAACTTATATGTTATTATAATTAAGCGTAAATTAGCACTTAACCCTTTTATCATCGTCATTTATGAGTGAGTATGAGCTAACTTCGTCATCATTATCATCGCAGCCCCTACCTCTGACATAGGAGAATTAATAGGCTCTCCTCCCACTCGCAGGCGCATGCGCGGAAAATGGCGGAAAATGCCTGATCAGGCCTTAAAAGAATAGAGGGAACATTCTACCATATATGTATTCTGCCTCCTCTGTCCTGTGCCTTTTACATTCTGGTATGACCAGTGATATTTTAAAAAGCTCGAAATCATTCACATGTTTTTCTTTTTTGTTTCCTCTGTACCTACAATTAAGATTACTTCCGTTGCTTTGACATAATTATCTGTTAATATTAGTTGGAGAAGCCACTGGCTCCTGAAACACAGGTTTTAAACTAGTTCAGGAGCCTATGGACTCATAATGTCTGTTACACTTGCTGTTATGTCAATAAATAACATATTTACTTTACTTTACTTTAAATGTCGACGATCCAACGCGATTTTAAACGATTTTTTTGGGTCGGTAGGTACAATCATCTGATAACACCCGCATTGTACCAGCATAAAATGTTCATTTTTTATGGTTGACCAAGAAAAAACGCATTCCTAAAACAATATAGCCGAGCTCTTTGTGGGAGATATTGAGAAACTGTTGAAAAAACACATGTAGCGATATTTTTAACCGATTACGACAAAGACAGAAGCAAGGGTTATGTTTACTGCATACGTAGTCTGTGAATGTTTTTATTACGTATACCTAAATTACTCATTCGGAGGAACTATTCGTTATTGCCCAGCTGGAATTTACAGTTATTTCTGTATTCAGGTTTTTTAAGCAAATTCCCATTAATTCTTTCGGTTCCTCTCAAATCGACATCTTAGATTCTATCGTTTTGAAATGCAAATTAAATACATATCTAGAAATTGATTCATAGCAATGCCTCGGGGTAACACGGCTTATTTATTCACAGCTAATGGCATTCAGCAAAACTTACAAAGAAATAATTATTTTACTACTTTGTAGACAATAAAATACGATCGATTATTAACGAGTAATTTACTTTACTACTTTTGTAATTTACTACACTCAAAGTTGAATCAAAAGCACCTAAGCATAGAGTTAAAAGTTTATAACGAGTTAATGTGGGAAGCATTTAATGATTTATAGATGTCAATGACTGTTCATTCATTATCGTAAGTCATTGGAACCGGGTATTTGTAGTTCTTGGTTTTATGATTGTGGTTGTGATTTCTAAGTGCATTGTTGCTTTAACTGCTTATTGGTTATGCAAGTACAGTTTTTGTTACGTATGTATACATGCACCTTTGCCTAAGATTGGCAGCGTACCTAACAAATGTGAATAATTATATTATATTTTACTCTAGGCCTCGTGCATAAGCTGAAAGTCGCTCAGCGAGCTATAAAAAGAGTTATGCTCGGAGTTTCTCTACACGATAGAAACCGGAATACGGAAATCCGTAGAAGAACCAAAGTAACCGACATAGCTCTCAGAATTAGCAAGCTGAAGTGGCGATGGGCAGGTCATATAGCTTGCAGAACTGATAACCGTTGGGAGTAAAGGGCCTCGAGAGGTGACCGCGATGCAATGCGAAACGGAGTGTGGGAAGATCTCCCACTCGATGGATCGACGACAGTGTACCGGTCGCAGGGAGTCGATGGATGGAGGCGGCTCAGGACCTCTATTCGTGGCGTTGTTTGGGGGAGGCTTATGTTCAGCAGAGAACGTATACGAGCTGATGATGATGATGATATTTCTTACTTACTCTTGTGACTCAGCGACCCAAAGTGGATCTTCGCCTTCACCATAAAACTTCTCCATGCACGGTTCAGAGTTGTTTGTCGCCGGCTAGTAGTAAAAAAAATTTACTGAAGTTCTTGGGTTTTCATACAAAGGCACAGCGATTGTTGTCTAAACTAACATCGAATCGTCATAAAATGCGTAAAATATTCGAAATTAATTACTTCAACTACAATAATTCACGCAATACATAAAATTTTCTCGGTAAGACTAAAATCGCTATGCTGGACTGATAACTTGATGATAAAAAGCTCTACCGTCTCTAAAACTCACCTTTTTTTTATGTGATATTGTTTTCTTTTTTTTAAAGCTACAAGAATCTGACATTTATTCACAAAGAAAATTATACTAGTATTTACAATTGAAACAATTGAGCTAACTGCCGACTGTTGCAAACAGTCTACAGATAGCTCAACTGATCCATATCAACACCAGTCGGAAGCGTCCCCAAGACGCTGGCTGCATTGTTATTGTTTTCTTATAACAAGTGATGGTTATACCACTCAACATCATGCCTTGCAAAGGGTCATTTGATTGGTCCCTCAAATTAGGTGCTATTCAAACCCTCATAACGGCATTAAATGTACTATAATAGACGTAGGTAATTCAAGGATACATTACGAATGTAAGCCGGTTAAGTACGAACCTTATTTGTGTTGGAAGAACACCAATGTTTACATCCGGAAGGAATTCGTCACACTATTGTTTTATAGAAAATATTCAAGTAGGTACTTATACGTTAGAAAACAATAACACGCTAATGTAGAATAAGAACAAAGAGTTTCCGCTTGATGGTGTAGTTTTATTGCTAACCCCCATAAACCCCACTCCAGCACGTATTTTCAAACAAACAAGAAAATGCATTTCTGCAACCTTTTGGTACTTAATCTCGGCTAGTGCACTAAGTACCTGTTTGTGCCGTGTTTAGTAAATCCCGTGGACGTTTAAATGAATGGCAATGAGGGTCTTAACCTTTCCCGTGGATTTACAATTTGCGGACCTCGGATTAGTGGAAGAATTCTGCTTAAAATGTTGGGGTGTTTTTAGTGTGGGTTGTTTTGGGTTAAATAGTTAAAGTGCACTTAGTAGGCGCCTAAATTGGTGTGCTTGGTTTAGTAATTAGACTATTTATCGATTATTTACGTGCCTACGGCCTCGTGCGCGTTTCTGATAAATAATAATTTGATTCATTTGATAAAAACTAAAAACAAACTTCGAATCCCTTACTTATAAACAGGCTTTTAAGTTTTTCGGGATAAATACCTACTAATCCCTTAGGAATAAAATTATGGAACCACCTCAGGATCATACTCTATACAACTGCAAAATAATCATCCAAATCGGTTCATAAGTATCGAAGAAATCGACGGACATATACTTATAATAAAAAAAACATATATACAGCCATAGAAACAAACATAGAAGTCCACCTTGTTTTCGAAGTCGGTCTAAAAAGTAGCTTAGTTATGTCCTTCCGCGGCTACAATCAATCAATCATCATCATCATCATCAGCCTATGTTAATCCACTGCTGGACATAGGCCTCCTCTAATGAGCGCCCTTAAATCAAATCATTTCATCGAAATTCATTAAGGCGTTTAGTTGTCAAACGAGTTTCACACGATAAAGTAGGTTTGTACTGAGTAAACTATAAAATGTATGCAACATTTTTTATCGATTGCACGTCTTTCATCACAGATTCCGCTTGAGTGATTCACAAGCGTATTTAAAAATATTTAAGAGACGATTCCCACCCTAGATTGGCTTAAAAACAAGCCTTAACACGCAATAAATAAAGTTTAATCACTAAAACACTGTTCTCCCAGCCCGTACATCATTTCACCGACGACTGAACAAGGATAAAGATGGCCACCAAAAAAACCCGGCTCACATCTCCTACAGAAAACACCCCATTAAGTAATTTTTTCTACCTAAATCTAATTTTGAGGGTTGGCAGCCCATATGGTCCACTGGGAATTAAACCCAGACACAGAAAAATAGCAACTATACTTGGTTGAGGAAAGGTTAAAATTGCTTGGGGTGTCATGACGTCATCAACCCTAAGATGGACAGCGGAGCAGCTGCCGGCAAATGCACTATGCGATTTCAACCCCTGAGCGCAATGTTGTATAATAATAATAAATTTCAAAGACAAGGTAATGTTCCATTCGTTAGGGTGAAGGGCAGAATAAGGGTTGTCGCAATTATCAGGAGATTTTTCCGTTTGTTATGCTCAATGCTCTTTCATATGAAAGTATTGAGGTTCCCATGAGATATCGAAGTTTCAATTTCAAATAACTGCAGTAGCAGATTGCCTGGTCTTGTTGCGTTGGAATACGAGTATTGTGTTTGTATCGACTGTACAAAGAAGAACTTGAGTGCTTTGTTCTGCGAAATTGTATTATACGTAAAACGGTCGGAAGAGGAACTATATTTAAGTAAAATTGTTGGAACAGGAACGTAATAGTTTTAGAACTGATTTCTACTACTATGCGTTTGTCTTGGCCTCCGATAAGAAGTCTCCATATTGGTCTGTCTTGTGCACTTGTCTCTGCCCAATACAATGTCTTATACTTCTTTATACAACATAACAGCGACTTTCTGCTGTATCTGACTCGTATACCTAGCTAATTTTTGGTCTTCCTTCTACTTTTCCTTCTATGATGTTACTTATGAAGTTGTCATGTCGTTTATGATGTTTAATAATTCTCCCGCTTCTGTTTTGAATAACATTAATCAAAAACCTTTTCTCCTCAACTCTTTTCAACACCGCATTAGAAACCTACGTCCAGCTAATCCATTTCATCCTCCTCCAACACTACATGTCAAAGGCCTCAATCCTCGTCAAAAAGAACAGTTTTATAAACACGAACATAAAACATAAACTTAACAAGCTAAACTTAACCCGGCGTTTACCCAAACGTATCACAGATTGTGCATTTCAGTCACGTCGCGATTTTGTTATTCAGGGGTATCATCATCGTCAAACTATACTAGTGCTGGACATAGGCCTCCCCTAATGGGTACTATAGCGCCCTTCAGCTTGCCGCATCCAGCACCTGCCTGCAGACTTTCGCAGGTCGTCATCACTCCTGGGCGTCTTACACTACGTTTCAGGGTATACTAGGCACTTTTGAACTACTATAGCAAATCTCAACTCCACCAACTGAATTCAACAATATTATCTACCTAATTACTACAGAGTGTAGACTATCGCTAGTATCCACAGTACAGGGTGTTTTCCTCAAACAAGGCCTTTTAAAGCTCTCATAAAATTCCTTCCGAGAGCAACCATTGTACCTTGAGTGACAGACAACCACAATACGTAATCTATTTGCACAAAGCGGTTCCACTGTACCACGTCTCACAAAAGAGTGTTTACTTAAACCCCTTTTACACCTCCATTGTTAACCGACCAGAACCATCTGACCTCTCAACTTTCTTCGTCTCCCCTCTTGTGTTCGAAGGTTAGTAGAAAGGCGAGGGGTATGAAAGGTCTGCTTTCCCTGGTCCATCGTCAGCCGAATACCAGTAACGCTGAATCGAGTGGCCTTATGTGCAGGAATTTAAAACACGTCGCGTATTTTTGCATTTGTGCAAATTGTAAATAAACTTTTTGAATTTATAATCGAGAGGATAATGGCATGGGGTTTATCTGTGTGCATGATGTATTTTAATTTGCATTATTTTAAATTGTGGTGTGGTTAATTTAAATATTAATCCTATGTGATATGATAACCAAGGCTTAATATGATTTAGGAGTTGTTTGTTTAACTTTCACTGACTTAGGTACGTCACTGTTTGTTTTGGTTCTAGGAACTCTGTGGTTATTAGTATCTTCTTCTGTGGTTATTATTCTTAGTAAGTACCTACCTACAAAAACATTATGCCATATAACTTTTATTGTCGTAACGAATAGCCAGGGTCCTACCTACACGGTGAATGAGCGGTTTGCTCATTTAGTTTGCCTACTTGCAATAAAAAGTAGATACGTAGGCAAGATAAATTAAGATTGAAACAGTTTTTCATTAAAACATCCATGTATTTGATTTTTGAAGCGGTTAGAGACTGGGTCAGGTAAAATTCTGGTAAAATTCTGGGTCCGCTTCTGTATTCAGCGTACCTTTATGACGTGGGTAAATGTTTTGAATCTGCTAATTACCTAATGTTTGCGGACGATACAAAGATATATATGAAGATAACTAATAATTTAGATTGTGAAAACCTTCAGAAGGACATTGATAGATTAGGCCAATATTACGCGGAAAACCGTATTGACGTTAATATTAACAAGTGTTCAACTATATCTTTTACCAGAAAAGTATGCCCTATTGAATTTAGCTACCGAATAAATAACTGTATTTTAAGTAAAGTCAACTCAGTAAGGGACCTTGGCGTCATTATGGACTCAAAATTGATGTTTTCTGAACATATTGAGGCTATAGTCAATAAAGCCTACAAAAATCTAGGGTTTATTTTACGGGTAAGCCGACCGTTCTCCGACGTAGGATGTGTCAAAACGTTATATTACTCCTACGTAAGGAGTGTTTTAGAATATTGTTCAGTTGTATGGAGCCCACATTATACAACCTATGTACAGAGCCTGGAAAGTATTCAAAGCAAGTTTATAAGAAACCTTAACTATGGATGCTATACGAGCTTTGATGACTACCAAGCAGCATGTGCTCACCATCGTTTGACGACTCTCGAAGACAGAAGAGTTATCGCGGATATGTCCTTCCTGCACGGGATATGCAATGGGTATATCGACTCTCAAGAGTTGTGTTCCAAATTATTACGCCTGAATACACCGCGAACTAGGACTAGACATACAGGTTCAAAATTTTTCGCCGTTATATCAACTAAAACGAATTATGCATTTTATTCACCGGTCACCCGGCTTCATAGAAATTTTAATAATATATTTAATTCATTGGATATTTTCTTTAATTGTAAAGTATCATTTAAGCGTGATCTTTTGCAAATACTCTCGGATAAGAGTAGCGTTTTATAGGTGGTTTATATTTTGTTCTAATTTTGTAGTAAGTATATATGTTTTATAAGTTAATATAATTGATTACCATTCCATATATGTGAAGGTACTGTAATGATATTTTTTAGTAGACACCTACTTACTTATTATGGACTTAGTTTAATAGTTAGTAGTTTGTTTTGTGTAATCTTTGTTTTTAGTTAATGTCATATCGAAAGTTTTGGTGACTGTCGTCTTAAGTTTTTAAAATTTTATAAAATTTAAATCCTGTTATTGGCTGTAAGTGATATTCTTAAGTTAAGTTACTTTTATTTAGGAGAGCTGTGGATTTTGTGTAAACAATAAAATAAAATAAATAAAATTCAAATAAATGTTTTGGCCGCCAATTGCATTGCAGTTTTCAAGTACGGTTAAAATGCCTCTCTTCATCTTTTAAAACTGTAATAATGAAATTGGCGCCCTAAAACATTCATTTGAATTTACCTTGCCCATTCTCTAACCTAACCGCATCAAAAATCAAAATCATAAATGCAAGGCTAAAAATTAACGCAATAGGTAATCATCAGCCCACACTCGTCCACTGCTGGACAATTGAACATGCCAGAAGTAAATAAATAAAATAATGCTGGACATATCACACAGCATATCTAGCCCTAAGCCTAAGCTAAGCAGATCTTGTGTTATGGGTACTAGATAACTGATATACTTAATACAATACACAACATGAAATAACCAAGCGAAACACTCGCAGAGCCAGCACTCCTACCCAAGCCGCGTACCAAAAACTACGGAAAAAATATGTTTACGTAGGTGCAATAAAATACCCTCCATTATAAAAAATGTAAACTCATTCAATGCATTTAAAACAAAACTAGCTGAATATGTAGCAGATTATTATTTTTAGATGCTTTGGATGGGCAAGTACCTATTAGACGTACGAAAACGACCTACCACTCAATTTATAATCTACTTTAGAATAACTTTTTTCTCATGTAAGTGACATTGTGTCTTTTTGAGAATAAATTTCTTTAAACCGAACATAGATAGATATTTTTCAGTACACATAGAAAACATCCAGAACACAAATGTCTGCAGATCGTACAAACATTTGTTCCGAGATGGGAACCCGCAACCTCCTGCGTTGCAGGCAGACCTTCGCCCGCTGCGCCACAGAGGTCAGTAAGCCTCTGCCCTTCCTCTGGTAGGTTCCCTCAGTCGACTCTTACGACATCCATGGGCTAAGTGGTAGAGTTAGATTCTTACACCGCGGCTGCTGCCACGGCGGCGCGAACGCAATATTGAATAATAAACAATTACAAATGCTGCAAAGAAAGTAAATGGATCGTGTAAGATGTTACGTGGGAGGGACTGCTCGTACGTTACGAGGGTTTGGTCACGCACGCGCACGTTGGATCACAACAACACATGTCTGGCAAAGGACCAAAGATGCCTTGACTACTTGTATTACCCTTGTAGTGTCTATGGGAACTGGAGCCGTACTAGTAAAAAAATTGAAGTTTCTGATTCGTTTTCTTGCCAACGCTATCTTATGTAAATGACACAAGAGTTGAAACTTTTTAAACTTTCTCGATTTGTTAACATAGTTAATGATTATATCGGGTATTTATCGCGTACCTTTTGTTTTATTTCTAAAAGGAAAAAAAACAAAAGGTACGCGATAAATACCCGATATAATCATTAACGACATAAGAGTTGGTTTTACACTAAAACTACCACAGAAACTTCGATTTTAGTTTTTCGACTAGGACCCCTGTTTTGGCGTGGCTAGATGAACGAAAGGAAAACTAACGGATCACACACAGTCCCACTAATCTAATATTATTTGTGCAAGTTTGGATCAATAGATATTTGAATGTCTGTTACCTCTTTACGCCAAAACTACTGAATAGATTGAGCTGAAATTGCATAGGCGTAGCTCTAACCTCGGATCAAATAAAGTCTACTTTTTGTCCGAAAAGCCAGTTTCCACGCGAAAGAAATAACCTCTAAACGTTTCCGTAGTAACAAGGCCACTCCACACTTCCACAGGAACTAGTAATTTCATAGATACGTGCTATGTCCAGTCCAGAGAGTAGGAATCTTCATTATCTTCACACAGGTCACTATTTCCCCGCAAGTGCTTCAAAGCAATAGCTGTCACTACCAAAACCATCCAACAAATTAATTTGTGCCGAGAGTTCTGTACACCGGCTGAGAGGGCGTTCTGTTATGGATTCAGAGTTACTGCAAGCTTTTATCCGGGACAATGCATACAGATTTCATGTTTTTATTCAGTACAGTACAGAGTAAAACATATTTCATTTCTTGACACTCAATCTAAGAGGGCTTTCTCTTTTGTATTCTGTGTTCGTACGGGCATCCAGAACAATTCCTACAAGTTGAACGGGTACTTGCCTTTTCTGAAAATATCTGACTAAGGTACAGGGTAGAATGATAATGATTAATTTTGGCAGATAGACCTGTACAGTACAGTGGCTTAACTGAAAGGACGTTATGTATTCTGTGTTACTGCAAGCTGGCGGCAGGGACTTCATACAGATTTGATGGGTTTTGGTAGTGAGAGTACGATGAAGTTGGTAAAACTGGTTGAACACTAACAACGTCTCTATGTAACCTCTGAAAAATATTTTTAAGGGACTACAACGACGCGACGCTTCGCGTAGTCCCCTGAAAAGATTTTTCGGTCACAAAAGTGTACGTTTCTAAGCTAAGCCCTGCTTATCTTGGGGCTAAATGATGCTGTCCGGATTGTCCAGTATTAATTATTTATTTATAGTGTTTATGATAGTAGGACAGGAGGTAAGTATTTTGAAAGGTAGGTAGTTAGATTTACATTCTCCTTTCAATAAAAGGAAACAATTACAAAAACAGTCAATAAAGGAATTCAATTTTAACGTTTCAGCTAGAGATAATGAAGCGACGACGATTCATTATCATAAACACTCCAGAAATAAATAAATAATACCTACTGGACAATCCACACAGCATTATCTAGCCCCGAGCTTAGCAGAGCTTACCTTAGAAATGTTCACGTTTTATGACAAATGCCACACAATGAATATTTGAAGTTGAATTCTAAACCAACGCAACTAATACCTATCATTTCTGTCCATTCTTCGAAAAAGTCGTCGTCAACCGTGTACGTTTTAGCCCCATCGGATCGATACAAAAGAAAGTCCCTTCTGTTAATACCACCGATACTATGCCCCAAGCCGAGGGGTGGTGAGTCCCACACGAGGACCCCACGCGACGGCTACAAGTGATTTGTGGCGCATTAAAAAAAGTAAGGTCGGGGCGAGTGCTTTGTTCGATGACGAAAACTTTTCTCACGTGATTTTGAATAAGGTGATGATTTGATGTTTTGCAGAGGTTTAAGGACGATCGTACAGTCAAGGTTATGCGTGTGAAAATAAGTTTGTTGAATGATTTCTGGTGAAGGTCGCGGGACATCTTTAAATACGGAAAGCGGTCATTGCGGCGATCTTTGGAGGAATCCTATTTCCAGCTGTGAACGCATTTTGGCAGTGATGATGTTGAATGTTTTTCTGGTTGACTAGTTAGAGTAGGTAAGTACAAATACGGGGGATGATTGCGTAGGTATAAGATGAGCAATAGAGCGCCTCGAACTCCTTTCATCGCCATCCTCTTACGTCTCTGTCGGAGACTCTGTCTGAGTCTGACCCACTACTTCACAGAACCCGTCTAAACCCAGAATTTAAAACTGTTCTATTTTGCTGATAATTTGAGGGTAGTTGTCACTCAACCACATAGCGCGCGAGTGAAGACAGAGACGTTCTTTAGGTAACTGTGAACTTCTGCTGTGTGGTGCCGGCTTAGAATTTGCTCCACCCCGGCGACTGATAATCCATCGGATGATCCATCCATGGGATATCCATCGGGGGGGGGGCGGGCAGCAGTACGTCCTGCAGAACAATTCTACCACTGAACTGCGATCCCAACCCGCATGCCCAGCGTAGGGATTATGGGCCTACCCCCCATGGGATAAAAGCCAATAAAGCATTTAGTAGGGGAAGGCCTGCAGTGAACCATTATAGGGCGTTGTGGTTTATTATGTAAATTCTTCTACAGTGCCCTTGAGTGTTGTGTGTGATGTGACCCCCTAACAGCCAACCATCCAGGAGATGTCGGTAATGTCACCTGCAATAGCTAGTACCTGGTAGGTGATGTTTTGCTTCCTCAAAGTCCGCAGAATAGTTCTCCCTCTCTTCACCATTCTTTTATATTTGCTTGTTATTTTCTCCCAAAAACAAAAACTGAAAAAGAAACTGCCAAATTATCTCAAAGATTTTTTGACCTCGCACAAAAACAATAACAATTCCTAAACAAACTATTTCGATTCGACAATCTACAGCCAACTTTTATATGAAGTTAGGTACTTAATTAGCAATCCAAAAGACGACTAAACTTTCTTAACAAAACAACCAGAGTCTGTATGTCTAAAGACTAAGTAAGACGGCTTAGTGTCAACTAAAACATCAACTAAATTAGTACGTGCTCATCCCGTGTTATCCTGTGCACGAATTCGGCAGCCTGCATTCGTGACGTCACTGGCAAACAGGGTAAAGCTGGATTTGTTGGATGCATTTACATTGTTTTGTAACTTTGTAGTATTTGAACAATATGACAGTTAGATGAGAATCTAGGAAGTGCTTCGTCGTGCCAAATTCATTAAATTCAGTAACCTTAGGCATTTATTGTTTTCTTCAGAGTTAACTCTGAGAAACTAAATATGATGACAATGTGTGAATAGTCCAGCATTTAAAAAAACCGTATATGTACCTACTGAAACCCTTTTAGACGAATTTAGCTTGAGATGACTTTAGCGCTCCTATAATTTAAGCAGTGCTTCAACGATGGGCAAAATGTAAAAAAAACATTCAAACTACATAAGTCCCTACATCAGTACGCCAAGCACAGGGATTGTTGTCTTAAGGTATAAAAGACATAAATTACATTGTATTGTTTAAGTTGAATAAATTTAAAATATTATACGCATTCGATGACGATGTAACGTAATTTTTCTCTATTTACCCTAGATCACAGTCCCTGTGCTTGGCCTACCTACTGTCGTAAAAGAGAAGTTGTGTATCAAATTCAATTTACGTTCAAATACACTGTAGCGAGTGAGATGCACTAACTATGTACGAGTATATAATAACTTTACTTATGTATGAGTCAAACACATCTGAATCTATCAGTTATCAACAAACATGACTCATTATTTTATCAGTAGACGTTAGGCGACAAGACGATCTGACCTAAATAGCGGTACTTATTAAATTCAGTTGCTCGTTATGTCACTGATCTTTCTAAGGTCAGAATATTAGTTCAATGCCATGAAATGAACATGTTCCTTAACCTGATCAATGATTATTGTTTTTAGTTATTATTAGTTATTCACAGGCAACTCAAGGGTATATCTTAGTACTTGCTGGTGCATCACACTATCACACTAATATTATAAACGCGAAAGTTTGGATGGATGAATGAATGTTTCTTATCTCTTCACGCCAAAACTACTGAACGGATGAGGTAATTCGTATCCTGGAATCAAACATAGGCTTTTACTTTTTATTCCATAAATCATTTCCCATGCGATAGAAATTACCTGTAAACGTTTCCATAGAAGCAACGCGGGCATAAACTAGTTTTTAATATTTGTACAGTCTATTAGTAAGGGTTATAAATAAAAATAAAAATTATATATTTGCAAATATCGAAAATTATCAGCACCGAGCATGTTTTACCTACGGTAGGAAGGCATGCACATAGGGTAGTAAGTACCAACAAAATAAAAAAAACTAAATTTATGGGACACATAGAGCGACTCGAAACATCGATTATATAATAATTTTTGTATGTCCATAGGAAACGCTACTAAATATTGACATAATAAGATTTTGAAATCAATTAAAGTCAATATCGGTTATGGAGCCTTTAAAAGCTCTAAAAGCTTTAATTTAGATATCATACACATAAGTAGGTAGTAACCATGTTTTAAGCAAAATAATTTAGATCTTTTCGTCTCATAATTGCCTGTAGATTTATAGTTTCTCTGCGTTGCCTGTCAATCACGCCACAATTTTATCATTGTTGATGATGTCTACAGCATCATCAACTTTATACCCGTTAGTATTCCCTACCTACTCGGGTATACCCATTCAACCGTAACGTTACGATACTCACAGTGATTCTGCATTTCTTCCAAAAGGCTTCATCTTGCAACCTTTCCAGCTTGATTACCGTTCAAGATTATTTATGCAATTTTTTCGTAGTGTTTGCTGGCTGGGACCTTCCATGATTTGTTTTCTTTTTCAATGATTAATGTTTAACAGTAAGTAGGTACTTTTATCTGTAGGTAATTAAAACCGTTATTTTAACAGGTATTTTATTTTGTATTATTCTTGGATTGGTCATCCTCTTCCTACGTAGCACCAGGCGAAGAGAATATATAAAAAAAAAGTGAAAATATAAAAAAAAATGCAAATATCTTGCGTTAGATAAAGCAAAGTCGGAAGAGAAAACGCAAAAACTCGTGTAGTAAAGTTTTTCTCGTTGGAATAACTATTATATAGGCTAGAGAGTGTGTGGGTTCCTACGTTTTTGTTACACCTACCTCATTATCACACTAATATTATAAAAGTGAAAGTTTGGATGTATAGATGGATGGATGGATGTATGTATGTTTGTTACCTCTTCACGCCAAAACTACTGAATGGATCGTGCTGAAATTTTGCATACAGGTAATTTTAGGCCTGGAATAAAACATAGGTATATACTTTTTATCCCATATATCAGTTACCAATGGGACTTCCCATGGGATAGAAATAACCGTAAAACGTGTCCATAGGAACGACGTGTGCGAAGCCGCGGGCAGAAACTAGTCACCCATATATCTACTGCTGACCAGCGTCCCCCAAACAAGAGGAAATTGCAATAATCACCATGCTTTGCAGGTGGATTGGTGATAAAACTCAAAGAAATAAGCTGCTTCCTCTGGAAACCTCCAGAAAAAGTCCCTTAATCGACTTTTAAGATATCCACGCCGCCCGGCCGTCCGCGCCATGGCCATTAATTTGCTTAAGGCAATGTTTAGTAAGATGGATAGGCAAAGAAAGTCGATCTATCTATGTACCTTTGTTACATATCGGTGTGCAATCGGCCGCTCAAGTTTAGCTCCGTCAGTGCCTGTCTTTTGGACTAACCCTCTGTAAGCTGTTGGCTGTAGGTCAAACACAGACGTTGGAACTAGAGGTCGCTAGTGCAAAGGCGAGATTGAGACGTCGAGTGATGAGGTTGATGCGCCGGCTTAGCACGTTATCTTACCACCTTAGCACCTGCCTAAGTACGTCATATGAGTTGGTGGGGAGAATGTCCGTGAACGACGTCACTGATATAATATGGCTTTGTTGTCACTGAATCTGTATTCTACAATTAGAATAACATAATACTAGTTAAGATTAAAGGAAGGTACCTATATTATGAAGGTTCCAACCGATATTATTGTAACAGATAGAACGAAAAACGTTTTAACTTTTATAAACCCTCACCTAACTTAAATGATATGTGAGTAATTTGAAAAAAAAAAACAGTGGTAGCTTTAGTGCTGCCGTGATTCAAATCTACCTTGTTACCGTTTGACTAGAATATTGATAACCCTTAATTTCTAAAAATAAAGGCCAATTTGACTTTGCGGGTGTTAAATCTCTTACTGATCAAAAATACTTTAAGCGATTTGGTACTGTAGAAGAACCGGCATGAAAAAGTCGCTACCTAAATTCCATTTCGTATAGTACCTAATCCCATAGCTTATGGCTGCATTCAGTTTTGTCCAGCTTTACCCAGTCTACGGTCAGACAGAACCATAAGTCTCTGCTAGAAATCTACGGTCACAAGTCTTCCTACTGTCCACCGCTCGACTTTGACGGTGCAGATAGGTAGTCGTCACCATCGCGATTGCCTTTGTTTATTCTGAAATAGGTAATAACATACTTTCGGAAGGCATATCCCAAAATTCAATAATTCGATTTTCCGAACCACCTAAGTTTTGTGGATAGTTCTGTGCAGCGTCTCCTCATTGGCGCAATCGTGCCCCTTTTTGGGCTGACCGCCCAGCATTTGTTTTCAGTCTTTCGCAAATCGTCATTCTCTTCGTCACATGAACTTAGGTGTTCTTAATAATTATTTGTGACCGGAATGACTGATATGAGACGACAAAGAAACATAAATTCAATTTTATAAAGAATCAAATTGCACAGAACTATAGGCACCGAGAATCTGCATATCGTCATTTCCCTGGTCACAGCGCTTCCACGTTTGCCGAGTCGAACCATAAGCCCCTGCAATCAGCTCGCACATAGGTCACACGTCTGCCGTCCACCGCTCATCTTTTAAGCTGCAGATCGATTGTCGTCACCATCTCGATTGTCTTTACTTATCCTTTATTAATAACTTTGGAAGGCACCCAAAAATTCTGTAGGTAATTCCATCTCTCAAAGTAAGTTTTTAGATACATATTCCTATGCTAGACCGCTGCTTTGCGGCGGCCTCTCCTAATTAGCGGTATTATATTAAAGGGTACCCAACTAGCACAATAGCGTTAAAACAACCTGTATATCATTATATATATCGGTTCCATTCGAGTATCATAGTGTTAATAATATCTGTACAGTGGAGTTATACAGTGCTCTAACTCCCATATAACCACGAAAGAGGCCCACTATTTTACAGGTAAAGGTTATAGAAAGCCAGTAGAGCTGTTATATAAAGGTGTAACATGTGCAGAACCTGCACAAAAGTGTTGATTCATACTCAGCTACTACTTCAACCTATATTACTGTGCTTGTAGATGGGTTGGTCAACACTAAAGGTTATATAAAAACGTCGGCTAAGAGTTATAACCACTTAAAACTTTATTAGACCTATTAAAAATAGTTGTTTGACACTTTGACGCTAGTTACAATATGTTTATGGTGTCATTTAGCGTACAACTAAATGTCAATCACCGAATGGCCATTATCTAACAGAGAAATAATAAAGTATACCTATTCAAGTTACTTTGTGAAGTGAAAACAATCTGGCGTTGTGATTTTACGGTAAGTGTATACCATGTTTTCCATCTCAATTTTAACGCGCTCTTGATTTAATAAAGATTTCAAATAAAACTTATGAAACATAAAATAGGCACCTCAAATTTGTATCATTTTTTTATTATTGCTTTATGGCTAGTGGCATGTTAAATAAAGTGGCATCAATGAAATTACAAAAGTAACTTATATAATGAAGTATTTTGTTGTCAAATATTGAATAACCCAGTCAATTTATAGGTTATAGTTCACCAAAACAATGGCGAACTTACATTAAAGCTTTAGTCGTCGCATAAGTAAATTATTACTCATTTTGAGTTACAACATCTGTAGCCAAGAATGTTGTGACACCATTGCTTTTACAACGCCTTTATAGTGTATCTACTTATCACAATAAGCATAAATAGAATTAACATTACAGCTTGAACCTACATAAATGAGTTGTTCAAAACTTTTGGTGTCTGTGTATCTTACACTCTTGACAAACTCTATTTTACAACACATGTCTGCACCTTATAACCAATATAATACCTACAGTTATAAAAGACACTTCACTGCAACAACTAAACAACAATAAGTGTTGACGCGAGTCAGCGAGCACTGTTGTATAGGTATAAGTGCTACAAACAGGTTAAAGCTACAACATCTTAACTATACTTGCTGTAATTAACGCTTTTCTAACTCTTAAAGTTTTCTTACGTCGTTCATTAAAGTTCTAGAACCACCATTGGAGCTAAATTTATTTGTTAACTCCTTTATAACGTTTTAGTCAGAACTGAGATAATTATTACTCAATTAAACAGGTAAAAGTTATAATAAAAACTGTATCTGACACCAAAATGTTAGTTGGGTATGGTACCCTTTCTTCAGAGAATATGACGATTTGCGAAAGGCTGTCATCAGATTTCCAGTCTTTCGCAAATTGTCATTCTCCTGGTCACAGGGCTTCCTTCACCATGTTAACAATTAGCTCGACACATAGGTCGTACATCCACCACTAGGGATTGCAATCCGGATATCCGGATATCCGAATTATCCGGATATCCGCTAATTTTCATATCCGGATAATGGGAGCTCCTTTATCCGGATAATACGAATAATAAGGATAGTTGATTTTTCTAATTCACGACACAACACTACACCGCATCCAGCATTTTAGAAATGTTATATTTAACGCATACAATACTTTGTGTTGTTAAAAATATACATGTATTAATTCGTTCGTGTTTCTGAATCTGGAAGCTATAAACAAGCAAGACTTACACTAGCGGTAGCGCGCAAACGCATCACTAGCGTTGACACTGGTTGGTCAGTAATTCGACGACGCCGACACAGACCGATCTCCGCGCACGCAGCACAGCTACCACACACACACTACTATAACATAACTGTATGTGTACATTCGTAAGTTTGCTGTGTTGGTTCTTTGTTAAAATCATTTTAGAGTACCTATTAAAATAGGAAGTTGATTTACGTTCGTTCGTTGTTAAAAAATAATTTCGATGGAAAGAAGTAAACTGTTTTTATTTCATAGATATTTTAGTTTTCCAACCCATTTGATGGATACTCTTATTTTTAATTATATTTATTTATTTAGGGAAAACCAAAGGCTTAAAAATTAACAGAATTACAAATTAATAAGTACCAGAAAGCTTATTGAAGGTTTTCATGGATAGTGGTGGATTATTACAATAAAAAAATACTATGAACATGATGTGACTAGTCAACATGCATCATCTCTAAAAACATAGATTAGGATCTACATTACAAAAAATTTTGACTTCATATTTATCATCATCATTGGCACCAAAAAACTCTCCGCTGAGCCGCCGCCTGTCCGAGCTGACACTTGTGCAGAATAAATCCAGGTCAAATTGCTTACTCAATTTGTTAAAATTACTTAATCCTCGCTCGCCACAAGAAGGAATTTTGTCGGTAGTTAGTGCCAGCATGGGGAACGTAAATAGGGGGGTTAAATCTGATAGGTTTGCAGGGAACGTTAAGCTTAATTTTTTTTAAGCAAATTGGGACAGTTAATATTATTCGACGTGATTTTAAGTATAAAAGATAAGTCGGCGATCTCACGCCGCTTGGAAAGAGGGAGAATGTGAAATTGCGTACATAAATCGAGGTTATTGGCTGAACTGTATGGAATTCTTAAACGGAAACAAAGGTACTTCATAAACTTAATTTGAATGCGCTTGATTCTTTTATTATAAACATCATAACGAGGGTTCCAAATCTGTGATGCATATTCTAAGATGCTTCTAACAAACGTACAGTAAAGAATTTTAAATCTCTATGTTGTTCAGTTTCTATGAAAATTCTATTTTTATTTTATTAGAACTTTAATGTAACGTTTTTTGAATATAAATTAATAAATACTTATACTTTAAAAACCCATTTTCCTTGATAAAATTAAATTTTTATGTATATTTTTTAATTATCCGAATTATCCGAAATATCCGAATAGTAAGGCTCACTACTATCCGAATTATCCGGATACGAAAATTTAACGGATAATGCAACCCCTATCCACCACTCGGCTTTTAAGGTGTCGATCGATAGACGCCATCTCGATTGCTTTGAAGCTAGGCCCGATTGCGATTGATGGATGCCTTTGTGAGTTGTGTGTGTTGCTTTGCTTTGCTGTGGTTGTTAGGGAGATTTCACTGGCTTTCGAAACAAAGCAGTACCTACATAATTTGAAAGGTTTTAACGACGGCCAGTTTGACTCATGAATTGCTTAGAAAAGCGTGCCCGCACGGGCCGAACGCGAATCAAATTAAAGCAACGACTAAGATATATTTTTGTTTATTCAAATTACCTTTTGGAACTAAAAGAAAATTAGTCACACTATAAACTCTCATAGAAAAATATGACTCATAGAATAGTCACTCTCTACACACAAATCCCGTGGCACCTGCAAAAACGTACAAAAGGGAAGTCTATTTCTTGTAATGAACACCGTTATGTAAAACATAGGTTAACTATTCATGCATAATCTTCGAATTAAAACCTGAACTGTTTCGTTCCATAGAATTAAAAATTTCTAAAAATCGATCTATGTAAACATTCCCAGTGTGACGAAAACTGCCTGATTCACATTCACCGTTCGCCTTATCGGTGATCTAATCATCCACACTCATACAAGACAAACATTACTTGTATGTGTGGTATGTAATGTGCACAAACAGCTGGTAAGTAGAGAAGACTTACTTGTTTTCGTAAGAATCGCGGATTTATCGCGGCATAACATAGAGCAATTCATTTTTAATTACATACACGCAACCTTCCAATACTCGATCCCCTTCGATGCCCTCCGCAGGACAAGTTTTGTTTAACGATTTTATTATAATCTCGATTTTCTTATTATTTATACGTAGTCTTTCACTATTTATATTTATTTATTTATTATTCTGCTTAGCTTGGGGCTAGACGATGTTATGTGGATTGTCCAGCATATTTTTAACATCTTTTTTGTACTTAATTGTTTTCTTAACTCATGTTTGACGAATTTTATTATTATTCGCAATTTTCGTATTATTTAAAAGTTGTCTTTAATTTTTTTTTGTTATAGTTTTCCGTATAGCGCCTCGTTTTCTCAAAACTAAGCAAACCTACTGTCGCCACAGTTATCGTGTTGTGAGTATAGTGTGCAGTGAGTCATAGGCAAGGCCCAATGGCCAGACGTTCTGGGAATCCGGTCGTTTGGTACGAGTGGCTGACATGCGGCAACACTCTCTTATTGCTGTTTCACGGTATCTCGGGTACTAGATACTTACATTTGGCAAGGTACTAAGTAATGTAGACTCCATTTCATTGAGACATACATGTACCTAACGTTTACAGTATTTAGGTATTTATTTTATAGTTATGCCACTACTATCCTACTGTACGACAAAGGCCTCCAATGGCTGTTTCCTCTCTAGGTAGTAAATAACCTACAGCACCATACCATACAGAACTTCTAGGGTAAACAGGAAGTCCACCTCTTAGAATATTTCTAAATCAAAAACAAAATCATTCACACCTAATGTTTAAATAACAAGTCACCTAACAATAGTCCCCTACAAGATGTTGTCTAAATCACAACTTAAGCGTCCTAAGATTAAATCACGCCCAGAACTTCTTTATTAAAGGCTGTATAGAGGGGTGCAAGGGTGCAGTACAAATAACAGCGATTAGGGCGCGCGCGGCGCCTTTGAGCCGAGCGGTGAACGTTCTCACGGTTGCACGCTATGTTAGGGTGTGGCTAGAGTTGCAGCGGGTAGCGGGCGATGTAACTGGTATAGAGGAGTGCAACTGGTGCTAGGGTGCAGTACCAATTACAGCGATTGCTTAGGCTTGCGCTTCGCTCTATTGTTGAGCCGAGCGTTGATTGTTCTTACGGTTGCACGCGACGATCAGGATTGGCTGCAGCGACATAGCAGTTAGCGGGCAATGTAGCTGGTGTAGGGGTGCAGTACGAATAACAGCGATTACTAAAACTTGCGCTGCGCTCCGTTGTTGAGCCAAGAGTTGACTGTTTTACGGTGCACGCAATGATCGGGTTTGACTGGAACGACAGCGGTTAGTGGACGTTTGAGCGGCTTGAAACGAAATTAAAACGAATGTTTGTTACTAGCTTGTAAAAAACAGCTTTTCAAACACGCCCTTTAAAAAGCTGTAGGTTTGAGAAAATTGAGATTAATAGGTACCTACATAAAATTACTTTCAGGCCCATGCATATTTCCAATCATTTATCATGTACACGATTATATGAGCATATTTAGAAACGAAATAAATTCGATGCCATGTTTGTCGATATCTTAAATGTCGCTAAATATGGCATATAATTTATTTTTCAGATTTAATAGCGAGCACTTGTCATAAGCTGTTTATCGCTTTTGCTAGGACCCCACCTGATCGCGGCTTTTTGGTCCTAATAGATGGGCGAGTTTCTTCAACACTCTATTTTCGGCGGTTAAAAGACGGATTCCTTTTTGTTTATTTTGTTGCTTATTGAATTACCATTTCTCTGATTTTTGTTCCTAATGATCAATAAAGCTTTATTTCATTTATCAGCCAGAAATGATTGGTAAATTTAGCTTGATGCAGTTAAATTTATTTTAAAAAACCCGCAATAGTTGCTTTATTAATATTTCTTTTTATTACAACTTTCAAGTTACAAGCAAACACAATAAATTCTACTTTGGCTGTCTATAGCCTATAATATTTCTAATTTATTAAACAGCTTACATTTAAAGCCGTTATAGGGGCCGAAGAATCATAGGGTGGCAGTTTTGGAACTGTCAAATAAAGTACAGTCATCGACAAAATGCGAATGAAAGTATAATCGTAGGTAATGCACATGAGCGTGCGATAATTCATCCATTATCAAACAATGCAGACCATTGTACCCCACCTTCCATGGGGGACACTGGGGGACAAGGAATTACCTCTGGTCAGGGTTGCCAGTGGGGAAAAGAAATACTTTGATGTACAAAGTTTAAGGTGAGGGTGAGATGGTAAGGGTCGGGAAATGAATTGGCGATATCGAACTGTTTCTTTATTTTCTTGTTATTTTTGAAATTTAATGAAGTGGAAAATTGTTTCCACATCTCAAACAAAATGAATCATAACTAGCGATTAAAATTATAAGTCACCCTAATATATTTAATACCCTAATATAATTCAAGCTAAAATTTCTAATCGGTAAAGCTTAAAATTTAGCATAGAACGTATATTTGGTTAGTGCCGTATGGATTTGAAAAAACGCGTACAAAGCTGCTGACAGTAGCAAATTCACTTAAAACTGTCGATTTTTTGAAGCAGTACCTAACAATTTGTAACCAAGTTTAATGCATGGCTTTGTACCATAAATATTATTGTAGAAAGTAATGTAGCGCTAATTTGCAGATGGCAACCCTGTAATACTCTGCTTGGCACGTGATACGGTAATTATTTTTAATATCGTGCTTAGATATTATGGTTATAGGTTTTCTGATTAAGAACAAGTCGTTGAGCTTCTAAAAAAATCTTAATTACTTAATGGTTCCCTTGATAATAGATTTCTGATGCATGATCTTATCAGTAAACATAATTAATTACCTGTATAAAAGCCAGCATTCCGATCACCTGTGTGCTAGCATTCTGGGCACTCTGCCTTCTGGTGACGGCTTAGAATTTTAAGAAATAGATATACTTACTTGTATATACTAGTTGTTATTGTTTTCTTCTGTTAATGTAATGTTCTATTACCTGTGAAATATTACGCCTATGAAACAGCTTTTGGAAGTGGTTAGTGAAAATCAATTTTAAAGCTACCAGTATCGGGTATCTGGACATTTTAAGCAAAAATCACATGCGCGAAGGACGTTTAAGCGAAGAGGCTGCCGAGCAGCGAACTATTCAAATTCTCATTTCCCTGCTTGAAGAAAGTCTTACTATTCATTATTAATATCATTTATTGTCATTTTATACATACAGGTATTGTTCTTAGGTGTAGGTAGGTGGTCTTAGTGTGTACACAATGCATGAAAACCCTGCCAGAGCGATACAATTATTTTGGGTTCGATCTTTTCCGCTTGTCACCGCGACTAGTCCGTAACACCAACACAAAGGTTTTTGGCTGAAAAACAGCGCTGAGCGGCGATCGCTCAGCACATGCTGAGCCAAAGCCTATTTCGGCACAGGGTCATAGGGGCAAAGCTGGATTTGACGGTCAAAATTCGTTTTTAATTTAGCTCCTTATTCTTTGTTTGGTTTTGTATGTTTTATATTATGTGTGTCGAAATAATTGCTTTTCTATTCTATTCTATTCTCTATTCCGTAAATAAATAAATACTGTTAGAGATTTTCTCGCATTATCTAGCTCCAAATTGTGACTGTATCACGCTATTTTCGGCTGGTTTTTCATTACCAATAAAAAACAAAAGAAATTGAACCAATGAGTAGCGAAAATAGATGAGTGATACATTCACGAAAACGTCTGACCTGCTGAACCCATTAGCGAGGTACCAACGCTGAAACTCCAAGAACTAGAGCGTCAAACCCATCATAAAAGTATCAAGCGACTAATATGACTTTAACACTAATGCCTGGGACGTGCCGCGAAGGCGAGATGATCTTAAATCTTAGCTCAAGTCATTTTGTGTGAAATGACGGTTCTTCTGTTAAAAACCCCGACTCGTGTCACTTTCTTCGCTTGATGAGAGGTCGAAGGCCCTCAAAATTTCCTCAAAAGTTCAGATCGATCAAGAAGACCAGATGAGTATTTTGATATGAAATATTATCAAAATCGCTTGAGCCTTTTTTATGTTTAGAGGTTATCAGCGTCCGCCAATTGAAAAACATAATCCACGCTTTGCAGGTAAAAACCTCTTAGTTTATTTTTAATCCGTACTTAATATTATAAATTCGAAAGTAACTATGCCTGTCTGTCTGTTACCTCTTCACGCCTTAACGGCTGAACGGATCTTAGTGAAATTTGACAAGAAGGTAAATGGTATCCCGGGGACGGACATAGGCTACTTAAGAAGCGCGTGCGAAGCCGCGGGCAGCAGGTAGTTCATTAGATAGATAGATAATACTTTATTCATCACCATAAGAAAAACAAATTTTATATAGAAACACAGAGAACAGCAATAGAACTGGCGGCCTTATCGCTTAAAGTGCTTTCTTCCAGGCAACCAAAACGATGGGAAAAAAAAATTAAGGATGGCGGTGCTTTTTAACGTAAATCCTATTAATACTAATAGGTACACATAATACCTACTGAACGAATACACCGAAAGTTTTCAATCAGTGCGTCCTACCCGTCATGACCTACGGAGCTTAGACGTGGACACTCACGGTAGGGCTGGTCCACCAGGTCAAAGTCGCTCAGCGAGCTATGGAAGAGCTATGCTCGGAGTCTCTCTGAAGGATAGAATTCGTAACGAATACATCCGACAGAGAACCAAAGTTATCGACATAGCCCAAAGAATTAACAAGCTGAAGTGGCAGTGGGCCGGCCATATCTCGCGAAGAACCGACAACCGCTGGGGTAAACGAGCTCTTGAGTGAAGACCACGACTCGGCAAACGTAGTGTAGGACGATCTGCGAAAGACTGCAGGCAGATGCTGGATGCGGCAAGCTGATGACAGGGCGCTATGGCGCTCATTAAGGGAGGCCTATGTCCAGCAGTGGACTAATATAGGCTGATGATGATGATGAAGATGAGTAATATATTTGAGACACTACATTATTTAGCATGTCTAATGCTAAATAATGTAGTGTGACGTGACGTTTAAAAAGTAATTAAAGACTTCCCTTTTAAAAGCGTGATGTGATGTGGACTCATTATGAATGTGTGCGGGTTAAGTACTCGTAGTTTGTCTCGGAAGAACACCACAGGAACGTAATTATTTAGAAAATAAAAAACCGAATGCGTAGAATTTGGTTTGGGTACTAGTATAGTATTATAATATCTGTTGTTTGTGTTTGGCTTCTCCAATTCTACCGTTTGCTGCCAAAACTAAGATCAACAAAACTAAGTTCAGTTTGATTGAGTTCAAATTCGTAATACCTATGGTGTGAAATGAATGACAGCTCTTGAGGTCGGTTTACAAGTTGAACCGGAACAACTTTAGGTCGGTAAAATGCGCTGAACTCGTTTAAAGCGCGAAACTGAGTTTATCTTGTATTGAACGCGTTCAATTGCAACTTTGCCTACTAAGTTACTATATTAAAGTAAAGTTAAGTAAAGTAAAAGTTTATTTCAAGTAAAATGGCACTGTTAATGGCATTGATTAAGGGTTACAATGTGATGGGTAAGTTATGAAAGTTTTCATATTTATAAATGATTCTCGGGTCGAGTGACTTCCCTCCGTACTAGTTAATACTGTGTTACGACAGGAAGTCTTGCTCTCCCGCTGATGGTAGGCGTTATGATATTATGTAGTGTAAGCTTAACAACATAGTGCGACTTAATTATTTAAGCACATAAGTGTAAAACAAAAATAAAGATTAAAAAGAACATTTAGGTGTATAAAACACCCCAGAACGATCCTTAAATTTAAAAGATAGATTCAATGGATGCTGTGTTAGTTTCTGTGGGTGTACTCGTGTTCTCAATCCAATGTAAATTCGAAATATACAAGTATAGTAGAGGGAAATATTTCATGAAACCTACGCGATGATTTCAAAACTTCGAGGAAATACCATTTTCGAGGTTCGATGAAATGTGTTCGATTTTTAAAAAATCTCTGATCAGTAATGAAATCTGACCGCGAAGCTGTCTGTCCTTTCCAAACATCCCAGTTTTTTCGAACTTGACCGCAATTTTTTACACAACGGTAAATCTTAAAATGCCTCGCTATGTCACGATAATCGTGTGCCCTGCGTAAAGTCCATTCATCTGATACCTCTCCAAAATTATACCTTCGACAAATCCACCTTTCATCTACCATCCTCGTCCAACTCAAACGATTCACCATACTCCCATCCTTCTCCGATACAATAGCTACGAATTGTTCGTTTCTCCTCTCACGCGCACTCAAAATTCTCTACACCAATTTTGAGCTTATTCGTTTACGCAATTAAGTTTATATTGCACTGGCGTAGATCGTAGAGATTCCAGCTTTATTTACGTCGGTCGTGACTGCATTTCTACAGCACGGTACGCCTTGATATTTCTCTGTTTGGCTTTTGAGTTGTTGAAAGGAGATAGATGGGATCTGCTTGCTCTACAATATTCGTCTCTATATTAATATCTTATTGGGTTTTATTTTGTTTGTGGGGTGGATCGTGGGTATACCCTGCAGTGACGGCCGGACGAGTGCTATTGTAAAGCACCGCGGGGGTTCGATTCCCTGTTTGCGTCTGAGCTCCGTTAGGAGAGACCCGGTTCAAAGTTGAGCTTGGGTTGTTGTCAATCGAGTTTTGCGGTAAATGGTGGCTGGAGCAGACATTTTGGCTTCAAAGGTTTGGTTTTGATAGGTTATTATGCGTAATGGTTGATCTCGTACCTAATTTGGAATCGGTTTAGATTGCTGCTGTGTTTATAGTTTATCCTTTGTTGTTATAGTTTCGTCAAAGATATTCTAATTGCGAATGTTCGACGACGGCTATGGCGTAGTGTATGGGTTCCATATCCATCGCCAAATAAAAACGCAAGATATTTAAAGTCACAAATATAAAAATACCAATTGAGAAACGAAATAATTATTATTACTTTTAGCTTGTGGCGCGAAAAATTTGGTGCGAAACAACGCTACACCAACAAATCTACCGTTCGGGAAAGAAATTAAACAAAAATCAAAAGCTTGAAATGAATTTCTCGTAACTCATTATTGAATTTAAATCTGAAAAGTTTAATAAAGCTTTTGAATGGAGACCCAATTACATACGTAATGGAAGTATCATGCACAGGTGGTCTTCTCATTACGACAGAGCAGGTAAGGTGTACGAGAACTGCGGCTGTTTTCGAAATATAAAATGATATTTCGAAAACACACATACAAATACGAAGTACTTATAATGTACCTACATGAAATATCTGAGAAAAAGCAAATATATAAACCAAATACATAATGCTGAGGGAAATAAACATTGATATTGATAAATAAATAAATAAATAAATGACAAAAAAGATTAAATAAATGAATGCTGGATTCACATAGTATTATGAAGTCCTGAAGTTAGCAAAACTTGTATCATCAAAATATCTCTCTGAATTTATCATTTATGTGTTAAAGTTACCATTCTTATAGGTAGACAAAACAATGAAAACTTGAAATTATAATTTTAGTTTGAGCGAAATGGTATTAACTATATTCTATTTTAGGGCACCTTGTAAACCGCTTTTGGAGGATTAAATTATGGCAAGCCTACATACACACGATAGCATCATATCATACAGATTCTGCAGCCAGCCAGTGTAAGAAGAACTCAGAACCTTTACCTGAAAGATCTAGATTTTCTGGTGTGCTCCTTAGATCAAATATTCTAGATTTTACTACCCGATTTCATTGAGCTTTCACAATGCTCATTTGCTTAGGTCATATTTCTCGGGGATTCTATAAAAAAGTAGTACCTATGTATAATTTTAAAAGACGAATGGATTTGGAAGGCATTTCTTTTCCTTGTGAAATTTTTGATATTCAAATGATGCTCTGGTCACCAAAATCAGTGCCTTATTGGTTTTATTTGATTTTTTATTCAAATAACAATAAAAAAAAAATGATTTTGGAATAGAAATTTTCCAAAGATCTAGATGCATTCCAAATAATCACCCCTGAAATGTTACTTAACAGTTAAACATTAAAAACAAAAGTGGACCAAGTAACGACCTCAATAAAAAAAATCCCAACCGTGTCGCCCTACTAGCGATTGGGGAACGGGAGGTCCGATTTAGGTCTTGGCCTCCGACACAATAGATCGCCACTGGCTTCTGTCCTGTGCCGTCTCCGTCCAGTCCGGTGCGAAGTCTTGAAATGCGCGAAGGTCCTTCTCCACTTCGTCCATCCACCTGTATCCGGTCGCCCGACTGGTCTTCAGCCGAGTGTTGGTCCAAGGAAAGCCCGTTCTGCAGCTATCGAGCTGCAAAATCTCCTCCATTGGCTAGGGTGACGGTTGTTCAGAATCCTGTGACAGGCTTAAAGCAGTTGTTTGTTGGAGGATGTTTTTTGTAACTCCTTAACCAGTGGCCCGATTTGCTTGATGTATACTAAAATATAAAACCATTGAACAGATGTTTCAGGACTTTTGAAAATATTCCTTATACTTCCTTCCTTTCGGTTATTAAAGTTTGAGATTCGTAGTTTGGCTCCGTATCGAAACACCTGTAACTTTTTAATGTAGGACGCTAATTTTTCATAAAAATCTCTAAAAAAGGGGGTCAAAGTGCCCAATGTTTCATGGGACTTCGATTGGTTCGAAACTTTGTACAAATGCTCAATATACCAAAGTAATACAAAATAATGAAATATGTATTTCAGGAATTTTCAAAATGACTCTTAAAATGGGCTAAATGAGGGTGTTAGATTGTCAGATTCTTAGTGTGGCATTCGTACCGCCAGTTTGTAAGGTACAATTTGCTTCCAACTCAAAGTGAAATATAAACAAGGAAATTACAGGAAACGGGTTTCAGGATATTTCAAAACAACCCTTACCTTGAACGGGTTTTGTTATATGGAAAACGGGTTTTAGGATTTTCCCACTCTTACAACAGGGTTTCAGCTGATTTCAGAAGTGTTTTTACCCTAAAGTCCACGCAAATGAAATCGCGAGCACCAGTAAATAAATAATCCCATTGCACTGACCTGTTATATCCATTCCCATTACCTGTTAGTCGCATTGCATTCCATATTCGTATTCCGTGCAAGGGCTCTACACTGACTGGTCGTACGTACAAGGCGTCTCGCTGCAATTTCGTGAGGGCTATAGGTTAATAGTGTATGCGATGACCTTTGTCCATGCTCTATTGTGTACAGTTACTGCAATATTCTGAAGGCCACACTTGTTAGGCTTTGGATAAAATTATTCATTCTATATCTGAATTTTGGTAAAGGTGGGTATTGACTGGTTTCACGGGGCGTACGACGTATTACACGGCGAGCGTGCGTGCGGTCAGTACGGATATACTCGTAGAAGGCGCTCGCAACGAGCAACGAGACGGATTTTAGCACGCAGGCGTAACGGCCCTTTCCCCCAGCAACATCCCGTTTTTTTCAGGTAAGTACGGTTTTTTGCAGGATCCCGTTTAGTAGTGTAAGTGTTTCAATACTAGCAGTCACACGAGTATCCTGTTAACAGCATCCTGCAAAAAACCGATCCGATCGAATTTGACATCTGGTTATTCGACTACAAACGGGATCCAGTTGTCCAGTAAAAACAGGATCCAGTTTAAATACACGTATAGTTTAATGGAAGTGTTCCCACTTCCTGCATACCGTTTTTTGCTGGATGGGGTGCGGGTACTAATCTAATAACCGCTCGTTGCTCTATGGCAAGAAACAAGATGCAAACTACTGTGTGATCAGATCACACTTATGATTAAAAACCGTTCCTGCAGAACAGGACGATCGCGAGGAAGGGCCGTAACATAACGTATCATACTTGCTGCGAATGGTACATAACGCCCCGCAAGACCAGTGAGTACCGGGCTTAACAGTGTCAGGATCTTTAATATTATGCCAGTGGGAAAGATAAAATGAACGCCAATTTTCTCGGTCATTTTCTTTCAAGCTATTTGTGACTATAGGTACAGACATATTTGACTTTTGGGTTTAATATTTTATAGGTATTCACGGGTAGGCCTTTTTATGAAATCTTAAGTTTCAATGAGCAAATCGTTAGAAGAAGTAATCACACTATCATCACACTAATCACAATAATAGGTATTATAAATGCGGAAAAATTGAATTGAAAAATTGGGATGGATGTATGGATGGATGGATGTTTGTTGCCTCTTCACGCCAAAACTATTGAACGGGTCGGGCTGAAATTTTGCGTACAGGTAATTCTAACAGCTACAGCTTCCACGCCTCGGTAAAAATCTGTTTTTTAACTGACTGTACAATGCAGCTATTATTTATAGTGTCCGAATTGACAGTAACTAAAATATTAAAATCAAAAGTGTCAATTGTGTCCCAATATTTTTTGTCCGAATCGACAGCAAGTCGAATCAAACATAGGCCTTTTTATCCCATAAATCAGTTTCCATGGGATAGAAATCATCTATAAACGTTTCCATAGAAACAACGGTAAGTACAACCGGCCAAAAATGTTATTCAATTCATATCATTACAATTTATTATTATTCATTACAAGCATGTCTCAGAATATGATGAGTTTCGTAGTAAATTTGAATGTCTGCCCCTATGTCTTGTCCTCCAGACTTGAGCGGGTCGTCTGGTCAAGTCAGCCATTACTCACTTTACGTTATTTATTGGGACATTAAACTGCTATTAACGATATTGAACTTCATCTCAGTACAGTAGTAGTACATACTAGGATCTCTTGAGTCCTATGATATAGGACGAAGGACCGAAGAAGACCCTATCTCGAACATATTATGTTCGGGATAAGGTCTTACGAATTGTAAATGTACTTACTTACATTGCTAGGCATAATTCAATATAATACAATACAATTCTTTATGTATAATGCCAAGTTACAAGTCACAAAGGAATGAAGTGAGCAATATAGTTTATAATATTGACCTTATGATAGCATCTAATATAATCATAATAATATAATACAGTTTACAGAATTTTGATATAATTTCATTCAATTAACCTTCAATGTTGTATATTTTTAGTTTTATATTTATTTTTTTTTGGACCTCAGCCCGACTAAACTAATACAAAACATTAAAAACAATACTTAGGGTTTTTCGACGTGATTAATTATTGTGTAATAAGATTTCATTATCGCGGCCTGTCATAGATCCATATCTGGATGCAGACCTACATATCTTCATTTACGCAGATCACGCAGTTTAAATTCACTTCAGATTCTAGGACGGTCACATTTATCCGACTACACAAAAAGGAGGGTTATGTTTTTAACGGTTCAACTCAAACTTCAAAGGATTGCTTTATTTACGTAAGCCACACAGGACACTGAACTCTTGAAACTTGAATATTTCAAAATTATTCGAAGTCAATATTTCGGCAATGATTGATGATATAAACTGAGTACTTTCAGCTCTGCCAAAACCGATTTCTCATTCGGTTTTCGATCATCACATCAACATGAACTCATTTTCTGAATTACCTGAAACGTAATTCAGATGCAAATTCAACCTCCAAACGCATCGACCTCCAGAACCTCGTCTGGTCAACGAAGCTATTAATCATAATGTTTTACTTTTGACATGTTTATCGGCAGAGTTATTGAGCCTTCATCTTTAATTCTATAGAGTGAGTGGTTAACTTTACCTCAGGGCAATGTCATATTCACAAGTGTGATATACTGCACTGATGATTCTGGCCTCCTAGCCGAATTTCGGCCATGGCGGCCAGTCTCAATGGAGACTGGGCATTATTATAGTGCTTGTTGTTATTCGTTAATTTGTCAAGAATCAGAATTATTAACGTTATGGTTTTATTCATTTAAAACAAAGAAAAAATTAAGACGGCAAAAATTAACATACTGTATTTTGCATTTGCATTACATAATGTATTTGCATTATCAATGCATAATTGCTATTACATGATTGGAACTGAACCAAGTATTTGATGAAATTGAATTTATGGTGAGCACAAAAGGATACTTACAAAGTTGTTCAAAATATAAATTATTTTCCGTTGAGTGGGTCATTTTGTAAACAGATAAACAATGGGTCTAATTGGTCACAGTGCAAATATTCCAAGAAATATTTGTATTGAGTTAATTATTTATATTGTGAGTATTACTCAGACATGCAAACAGTGTGAGCAAATTAAACAAGTAGAAATAATGTGACCTCATGTTATCATTAAATTTCTCCACATAACCATACCTACCTACTATTGTATTCAAATAAGCCTATTGATTATTTTGATGCTTTTCAAAATACATTACTACATAAATAAAATACAAAACCTGGCAGGCGATAGTGGCGAACAAAAAGAAATATATATACCTACTAGCTTCTGCCCGCGGCTTCGCACGCGTTGTTTCTATGGAAACGTTCAAAGGTAATTTCTATCGCATGGGAACTGATTTATGGGATAAAAAGTCGCCTATGTTTGATTCCAGGGTTAGACTTACCTGTATGCAAAATTTCAGCCCGATCCGTTTCGTGGTTCTGGCGTGAAGAGGTAACAAACATTCATCCATCCATCCATCCAAACTTGCGCATTTGTAACTAGAGTAATTAGTAAGTGTAAAATGACTTTAGATAGATAGATAGATAGATAGATAGATAGAAAACACTTTATTATACCACACAAATACAGGAAACAATACAGAGAAAAGCTTAGAAAAAAAGGAAGTATAAAGGGCGGCCTTATCGCTGAAAGCGATCTCTTCCAGGCAACCTTGGGATTTGATGGACTTTGTGGATTTGAATCTAGGACCCAAATAATAGTAAGTTTTAAAAAGGTCATAAGCACCACGAATGGCTGCAAGACGATGTAATTCGAATCTAGGTTACCACTTCTGACCGCCACTGTACTTATTACCTTTAGAAATATCAACCAGGTCATACCCACGTCTGAAAAGTTTCTAAGAAATATTGGAAAGAGAAGTCGATCAAGCGAATTTCATTCGAAAGTACAGAATGGCTGCTTAGTTACGAAAATAAGCCCGGGTAAAGCCTCCAATTAAGGCATAAAGCCCTGTTCCTGACCTTGATAGATTGTATCTGGATTTAAGTAGGTATTATAGGTACAGTCACCGTCAAATTGATATGAGCGTCTAGAGTAGTCAAAATGATCTGAAAAACATAAAAGCAATTTACGACCTCTGTGGCGCGGTGGGCGAAGGTCCGCCTGCGACGCAGGAGGTTGCGGGTTCGATTCCCGCCTCGGGACAAATATTTGTACGATCTGCAGATATTTGTTCAGGGTGTTCTGGTCGTTTTCTATGTATAATAAAAAAATATCTATCTATGTACTCGTATATTATTATGTATATCAGTTATCTAGTACCCATAACACAAGCTCTGCTTATCTTGGGGCTAGATAATGCTGTGTGAATTGTCCAGCATTATTTATTTATATTTTTTATTTTTTTAATATACGCCGTTCCAATCTTACTACTCATTATTTCATATTTCAGGTGACTGCTTCACTACAGTCAGGGTGACTGCTCATTATATAAATGTGAATCCTTATAGTAGTAAGATATATTGAACACCTTGGGTGCTTACAACAATATGATGATACGAACGGCGTATATCAAATTGCTTTTATGTTTTTCAGATCATTTTGACTACTCTAGACGCTCTTATGAATTTGACGCTGACTGTACCTAAAACCCTTAAAAGCCTGTTTTTTTTTGTAATAGCCCTTCGTCTATCCCGCAATACAGCATCAGCAATTTTTATCTTTTAAGTACACGGCTCTGCAATTATGCGTGGTTGAAGTTTGTGTTACTTCTGTTCTAGTGATGTTTTAGTGATAATTTATAACTAAAACAGTCTGGAATATACTAGGTAAATCCTATTCACGTGCTATAATTAGGCATATAAATAAATAAATAAATATTGCTGGACAATTCACACAGCATTATCTAGCCCCAAGTTAAGCAGAGCTTGTGTTATGAGCCTCCTGCGTCGCAGGCAGACCTTCGCCCGCTGCGCCACAGAGGTCGTCAAAATATAAGGTAGGTACCGATGATGATGTCCTCCTAGCCGAATTTCGACCACGGCGGCCAGTCTCATCGGAGACTAGCCAGATGCGCAGGACATATTAGAGTGCACAAGTGTGTGCGCAAACACAGGTGCACTCTCCTCACTCTCATAATCCGATGGGACGACAGACCGACACGACCGGGGCGAGGTCAGGCGCAGGACCAACGGCTTAACGTGCTTTCCGAGGCCCGGGGGTGTAACACCGCCAACTTCCTGACTCCGGGCTGTTGCTGTGAATTTTTCTTGCTAGAAAAACCCCAATTACAACTTGGCCTGACCCGGGATTCGAACCCAGGACTTTATATTCGGCGGTTGAACAAACTGACCGCTAGACTAAGGAGGCAGTCATAGGTCAGGCATAATACCGATAGTGATGTGACGTGATGTTACTTTGTCGTTTTGCCTTTTTAGCCCCCGACGCAAAAAGAGAGGGGTATTATAAGTTTAACGTGTCTATCTGTGTATTTGTCTGTGGTATTGTAGTTACCAAACGGATCAACCGATTTTCTAAGGTTTTTTGTTATTATAGTGCGTAACCCCACACTAAGGGTAATTTCTAAGAAATCAAATAATATCGTAAAAATTTTCCGATTTCAACCGATTTTCGTTTAGTTTTTTTGTGTCATAGATAATTTTTACCCCGAGTGTTCTTAGCCATGTTGCATGAAAATCTATCGGAGGGTTTTTTAATTTTTAATTTTGTTCTTGTTAAATGAGATTTAACCATTAAACAAACTTTTAACATAACTGGAGACTGGTCGGTGAATGCGTTAAATGCATGATTTAAAATAACTCATTTGTTTTTAAAATCTTCAATATTCCTGCCTTTCTTTAATTCACATAATTATTTCCATCCAAAGGTTGCCTGGAAGAGATCTCTTCTAAGCGATAAGACCGCCTATTGTACCTACTTGTGTTTTATGTAATGTCTCGTGTATTGTATTTTTGTTGGCGTACAATAAAGTATTTTGTATTGTATTTTTTTGGATTTTCCAACCCAAATAAATATTGAAAAAATATCACTTAAGTTTTATTTATGTTATCAACTAAATTAACTTAAACTAAACAAACGTTGTACCGCTTAATCCTACCATGTTTGACCTACGTCGACCTGACCTCAAGCTCCAAGAATAACCTGGGGCCAGACTTAATCCTCGACTTTAAGGCTCCTCCTCCCCGAACACTAGCGCCGCCACATATTTTATCTTGTTATTACGAAGAAAGGAAATTCCAAAAATTACGTTGGGCAATTGGTGATACCTATCATAAGCTTTTTTTTAATGCATCTGTAATTTTTTTATTTTGTATACTTTAAGCAGAGTTGCGAAGTTGCTGTTTTTGGCCACCATGGTGGCAAAAAAGAGCAACTTCGCATCTCTGCCTACACAATACAAACTAAAAAAAATTATAGAGGCATTAAAAAAATGCTTATGATAGGTATCACAAATTGCCCAACGTAATTTTTGGAATTTCCTTTCTTCGACGTAATAATAAGATAAAATATGTGGCGGCGCTAGTGTTCGGGGAGGTAGAGCCTAATAAAATATGTGGCGGCGCTAGTGTTCGGGGAGGTAGAGCCTAATAACGTGAAAACAATATAAAACACGTTTCTAATGGATCTAGGACTTATACTAATGACTTCAGGTTTTTTCAGTTCATGTACACGATCTAGCACTTAAGTAATAGGGTGGTTTATTTATTTGATGGACATTTATGCTGGTTTTCACTGAAAGTGGTTTAAAACAATGGTTCTTACGCCTTTTTCAGTGAGCATAAAATTAATGTATGTAACTGCGTCGCAAAATGGATACACAATTACAATATTAATATTTTGCTGCATAGTGATCCACGAGATCATAGAAAAGTAAAAGAACAAGGCGGTAATAATACATTTTAACTTATTTGGGTTAGTTTTAGATATAGTTTAGTTTTAAGTAAGTAGTTTGTTAAAATACGGGACTGAAATAGTCATCAATGACTTAAAGTCCCCTAAATAAACTAGAATAAAAAACCATGTATATTTTTTTAATATAAATCTAAAGATCTCAGTAACCCTATGTTAAATGACCTTCAACTTATACCATCTGGCAAGGTATTGAACTTCAAACTTAAAGGTATTTGACTACAAGGGTTTAAGTATTTTTGACGATCACGGAATCGTGGCCTCACGCATACCATTGTCATGGCTTCAAGGTCTCTGGTTGTCAGGAATTTGGGCACGACATTACATTTCAACATGTCAAGTGGGTATTGATAGAACAAACTGTTCGATATTATACAGTACTTACCTATATATTATACAGGGTGCCATGGAAAGGGTGTTCTAAGCCGAAACTGTGTGCTTCTGGACCCTAACAGGATCAACTTGTAAATATTTTTGTTTGTTTGAATATCGCATGAATGTGTTCTTTTATACGTACTTTTGCATTATTTAACATTACAAATTTTTTTCACAAATGCTTTTTGTTTGTTTTTTCAGGAAAACCAGTGTTTGGTCATGAAATTATTACGAAAAATGATGTAAATCCTTTGAAATTCCAAAACAATAATAATAATGTAGGATACACGTGAATAAATACAAATATGAACAAAAATTTTCTTCAAAAAAGAAAAAAAAATAGGTAGGAACCTATTTACCTATGTATCGAAATTCAAAATTTCATAGAACAAACGTCCCTCGATGTTTAGAATTAGCCCCTTTGGGCTTAGTATACCATTTCATTTTGTGGCACCCTGTATATAGTATGTTCTTCGATTTCTCCGTCAATTATGGACCGATTTTGAATTGTATAGAATATTATTTATTAGGAAATGATCCCGAGTAGGTTCCATATAAAATGTGTTCCCCAGGGATTAAGTACTTATCCCGCAAAACTTAAAATAAAGGGATCAAAGTTGGTCTTCAGTTTTTTCAAGACAATCAAGTTATTATATCGAAATTCAATTTAGTTTTAAAGCAGATAATTTTTCTCTGACCTTTCGAATAACGCCATAATAAAACCTATACTTAGTTTGTGTTTCCCGTTTTCCAAAAGGTCGTAAACCCGTTATATGCCCATTTTGGCGCCAGCAGCATTTTTCAGCGAAACTTTCAGTCACGTTTCGATATAATTTAATAGTTGTTCAGGGCCCATATTCGCTATAACATGCATGACAATAACGTTATTGTGATATAATGCGTTATTGCAAGTAAAATTATAAATAAATATAATGTCCTCCTAGTCGAACTCCGACCACGGCCGCGGCGGTCAGTCTCATCGGAGACTAGCCAGATGCGCAGGACATAATTATAGTGCACAAATGTGTGCGCAAAGACAGGTGCACTCTGTATGCCCTCACTCTCATAATCCGATGGGACGACAGACCGACACGACCGGGGAGAGGTCAGGCGCAGGACCAACGGCTTAACGTGCTTTCCGAGACACGGGGGTGTAAAACCGCCAACTTCCTGACTCCGGGCTGCTACTGTGAATTTTTCTTGCTAGAAAAACCCCAATAATAACTATTGGCCCGACCCGGAATTCGAACCCAGGACCTCATAATCAGCGCTGCAGCGATTGTACAAGCTGACTGCTAGACCAACGAGGCAGCAAATAAATATGAGATATTTTTCACATCGCTTAATCTGGCTATAAGTAAGCAGAGCTTGTGTTACGGATTTGGTACCCGTAACTTACGGGTAATGCCTGATATACATAGTACATACTTACAGTTTTCTCTGATTAGCCTTCTTGAAAGCTCCATCTTCTTAAACTTTCGCGATTTGTTAACATATTGACGATTTATTTATCGTGTATTTCGTGTACCCATAGATATAAGTAAAATTCTGTAGATATAGTACTTACGTTCTCCCAGCGCTAACTCAACAAATGGCCTGTGTTGTGTTACAAATCAACGCAAAGACACGCTATTTCCAATTTTATGCAATATACCTACCTAATGAACAATAAAGATGGAAAGACGTACCTAGACTAAAGTGTGACCGAGACAACAATACGCACGCGAGACACGAACGCCGGCGGCGCCGATTCGACTATGACTGAGGTGGGTGGACCTAATTGGACCTAATTCGAGCGTTCCACTTTCGAGAAGCTAGTACCCAAACCCCCGAAATTTACTTACATAGATGCGTGTACCTTGTGTTTTCATATCCTCTACGTTGCCAGCAGCGCGTTGCAGCTTTCGTGGTCACGGGGCGACTGATGTTCTCGGAATTACAGCCAAAAACTGACAGCAGTGTACGACTACCCTCAATTCGTCTTCAGAATAAACAAATCGCTTATAAGCTCCATCTTCCTCCATTACCTTGATCATTTTTCAAACTTTGACTTTTCGAGACGCAGCATCCCGCGTTCCTAGCATTTACAAGCTGTATGTTGTGTAGAGAATAAGTGCCTTGTGTACGATTCGATATATTTAATAGTTGTTCAGATATAAATCCGTTGTATCGAGTGTTCCCGACACTCGCGCTGTCCGCCGCACTTGGTGGATAATGTATCTTATGGTTATTTGTGTTTGTTTCGGAATTGGATTTGAAATTGTTTAGGTATTAGGGTTGCTTTTGTTTGGCAAGGGTTATCTCTACAGAACAAGGGTTATCTCTGCAGAACAGTTTAGGGTTTAATTTCACGAGGAAACTTATCGCAACGCGTCAATTGAAATTATTGCCGTTGACACGTTCATAGAGTTTTATATAAACTTTCGTAGTTCAGCGAATTTATTATGAATGTAAGCGAGTTAACTACTGACCTTGTTTGTGTTAGAAGAACATCAACGTTTCATCCCTTCACGAGGGACTTCTTCGAGGTGAGAAGAAGAAGAAGCAGAACTTCTTCTAAACTCATAAATATTTTATGGAATGGTAGGTATTAGATATTGTTCTATGAGTCGATGACCTATAAGCTCAGACTAGTGTAGGTAAGGTACAAGAAAAGAATCCAAAATTATATTGTAAGTAAACGAACAGGATATTGTGCCGTCAGCTAAATAACAGAGGAGGTAATAACGCAGTTTTAATAAAGAGATACAAAGGAAAACACCTCTACATGCTCAAAATGGTATCATGGTATAAGATACTGTAGGGTTGGCAAAGGCGCTATACTTTATAGTATTTTCGTCCATTTTTGCTGTCATATTATAAAGCAAAGCTGTCAAACAAACTCGTATGTAAGTAAAGTGGCAAGGGGTAAATTCAAACCCCGGAGGTTAACGTTTGTTCTTCGATTTTTTGGTGATAGATAGATGGTGACACGCATCACCTTCATGGTTCAATGTAAATAAATGGTGAATAAAATGGTAATAATATTCTGCTTTCTAATCAATCAATATCCAGCATTTTTTGAAGTACTTCCTTAGTATACAAGGTTATTGGTAATTCACTGACACTATGTTACCTGCCAGGTTCTGCCCACCATCGTGAACACGTCCATGAAGACGCCAGGTCTCAATTCTTAAAATTGGTGGAAAGGGAATGATTTTAGTATGTACCCCCCTCTCCATTAAAAATCGATCATTATAGGGGTTTTCTTAGAAAATAGACCTAAAAACGGCTCTGCCCTGAATTATCAGAGGGTGTGTGTGTGTTTGGCTGACTCCCAGCCAGGCTAATGCCACTTAAATCATCTTTTGTGGATTTAAAATAAGTCAATGATGATGATGTGGATTTAAATAGGAGAGGGAGATCGATATAAAATAAATAAATAAATAATGTTGGACAATTCACACAGCATTATCTAGCCCCAAGGTAAGCAGAACTTTTGCTAGGTATTTAGTAATTAATTGGCTTTCGGACATTATTTTGTATGGGAAGCGATTTACAAACAAAATAAGAATTAAGACCTGTCGTCTTCATTAATGTGTTCGTGATGATGGGCAGAATCTACAGTTTACGCAGTGTACTGTAGATTCTGCATTACCAAACCAATAACCCTGTTTACGTGGAAACTTGTGCATTAGCCTTCAGTAGCATACGATGCATGTTATCATAAGCAAAGAACTTATTGTTAAATCATAGCTGTAAGTTTTCTTAAAATTCATGAACATGCCTATCCTTTTCACAAAATGGGACTCATTGCGCCCTCCTTAAATACGACGGTAATAGATGAATGTGGTCATAGGTTTGGTGACAATAGAAAACGATAAGATGCGATGTCTTGAGTTATATTGCATCCAAAGAGTGACAACCCTGTCATCGTCAGAGTCGGCGCCAGACATGGCGGCGCCCGCAGCGCTGATATTGGCGGCCCCAACGACAAAGTGCATACAACTGGCGCACCGATAATGATATTTATTTCCGTTTTAAATAGCTGGTGAATGTATCTGTTTTGTGGGAAGAAAGAAAGCTGAAGGGGAAATGTAGAGTTGTTCAATTTTAGACCACGTTAGATGAACTTAGGTGAAATGGACACCGGCGTGGTGAAACAGTGGTTGGTGAGCATATTGTTTATGCTAGGTTTACTGGTCGTTGATTTTTCAGGCGGTATTGGTCCTCCATGTCCATACTTTACTACTCTACTCTACTTCTCACTACTCTACCTCGTGAAACGTATGTTTTTCCGTGTTATTTTGTTTCCTGATTATCACTGCTCTTAGTCAACGAAAAAGGTCCGTGAACATAGGTACCTACGTACGTAGTATATAGGTAAGGTACATAAGTACGTAGTACTTACCTACTTACTTATTCATATCGCGTTTTCAATTAATAGGCCAGAAGTAGAAGATGTTTTAGCCATTTTTGACGTTGACTCTACCTTCCTTCCTATTTGTCGTTCACACTGTAGGTAGGTACCGTACCGATAAATACGTAGTAAGTAAAGTATTTTTGTAAGTAGATACCTACCTAGTACCTATACCTACCTACTTACGTATCTACCAAAGATTTCTAGCTAAGGAAGTAGCTACCTACCTCCTAACTTACTACTTATTATAATATAACGCTGTACAAATATCAGCACCTAAGCAGGCACAAATACCATTGTGTTGATAAACAAGTCGGTAATCCGACTCCTGGCAGATGATAAAGGGTATCAAATAACTAAGGTCCGGACAACATGGCCACATGTTGCACCCGGGCCAAACATGACGAGACTTGTCCAATTCTCTACAGGTGCGAGGGTTTAATAGAAATGTCGGGTCTTTCACTCAATCATGTTAGGACAGGCTTTATCCTGTTCAATCGAATAGTAATGTCTATCATTTCTTTCTATCCTTTACCATGAAAGTAATATTCATAAGAAAATCAGCTCTCCCCTTAGAGTTCGAAAACGGTTCCATTTCCATGTCCTATGAAAGCTAATTATGTAAAGTAGGTACTTACCTATCTACCACAATTTTAATTGCACTACTACATTCTTGAAGGAGAGGTAGTATTTTTTTTTTTTGTTTTGTTTCATATAATTTCTCCCTCCAATCATCCTAATTGTGCGCTAGCTATCAAGACTGCCAAACTCTACAAAATAGAGAATACTACGAGTTTCCACATTTTGTAAAAAACCGATCAAAATCCAGACAAAATGTAGGTTGATAAGGTAGGTACCTAGTTTTTTAGGACCCTCTGTTCCGCTGCTATTCCAAGGCCTCCTTTCTATTTCTCGCCATTTTCTCAATCACGAAACTAAACATAAAAATACCTATTGTATTGCATTGTATTGTATTTCATTTATTTCAGATAATTAAATACTTAATCCATATTACACACACATAAATTTAAATGCGCAGTGCAGTTGGCTATACCCAAGCCTACTAGCTATGGGTACATATTAGACTTAGTTTGACACCTATCGACTATCAGGCTGCGACTCTAGTGCGTAGACAACGTTATCAGAAGGATTTCCTGCCGCGTGCCATGCAAGTGTGACCTCATCTGTTGTCACGTGCTTGTAACGGTGGGAACTGGGTGGGAAGGTACTGACTGATAAATTGATAATACATAATACCATGTTACATAGATACTTAGATATTTTTGACAATTAAAAAAAATTATAAATACAAAATGTATTGTAAGTATGTATGGGCCACCAAACGCTTTAAAAAAAAATTAGAATAACCTATCCGATTTGTACGTACCTTTTTGTAACTTTTTTCAGTATTAATAACTGTTAAAGGTTACCTTACTGAATCTTTTAGTAGTCAGATACTTAAGTACTTCTCGAATCCTGATAAGGAATTTAAAACCAGCATAGATCCAAGCCATATATAAGTCACATACGTTTGCAATATGATAATTAAAATAAATCACTAGCCTCAATAAAACCAGTAAAATAAAATAAAATAAGCGAATATAAAATACGGAATCCATACTAATTACTTGAGCATGCGCCCCACTAAATACTTTATGACTACTCGTAAACTGGATGAATAATGGAGCAATGATAATATACGTGGACTATATTATTGTACTAGCAACCCACCCCGACTTTTCACGGGTAGCAGAGCAGTTTAACATATTATCTTTGTAGCCGATTCCGAAAAAAGACGAGGTTCTATGTTCGGCTGTATGTATGTTTGTTTTTTTTAATGTATATTTGTCGACATCCCTCAACAGGGTATTTTACTCTATTTATGAAAAAAATTCAAAATATATTGTTGAGATAGCTTAGGCAAAAACCAGCTGGAAAACGTTAGTTGAAGTTAAAATAGCAAACTAATCTATAACATACAAAAAAGATCCTTTGTTTACACAGCCAACTAACGTGATGAACACAGAGCAATATGGCGTCCACGCGTCCAGCGTTTCCGTCAAATTACGCGCGAAATTTGAAAATGCAAAATTTAAATGCATTTTATGGCACCTAACGATTAATAAAAAAAAATTGTGAATTTTTAGTGGTTTATTAGCACTATAGAATCTAAATAAGACACTTTTAAAAACTGGGTGTAATACCGTATTATGGATCGATTTAAACATTCTTTTAGATTAGTATAGACTATAGAAAACGATCCGGATGTGGTCCCATGAAATAATATTCCCGTATTTAGTATAATATAGTATTTATCCAGCAAAACTTAAAAACAAAACAAAAAATTAGGTGATGCCTAGTCGATTTTCAGTTTTTTCAAAACAATCAAATTATTAAGAGGAATAATTCCATAAAACATTGTTTCATGTGATTATATGTATTAGTTTACACGGCGCTTTTTGAAATATGACGATGATTAGGTATAATATTTTCTGAATGAGTACCTTACCTACCTATTCAAGACATGCTTTTTCAGAAACCACATTAGATTTGCACTGTATACCTAGTTTGGTGACGAACAGTACCAGTCTTAGAGGAACTGCAGGCAAAGCGCAGCAAATTCTTTTCTAGGGTAGAATCGACAAAAATATCATACCTCCATGAGTAATGCATGGAAGTTGAAGAAATACATTTCAAAAATTTTATCTACATATTCAATAACGATACGACGTAATTTTTATCTCTTCTACCCTAGACAACCATCGCTGTGCTTAGCCGGAGCGTATAAATTAATCCGCTAGTATATTATCAAGCGTGTTGAGAGACACCATGAACGTTCATACACAAGCTAAGATCATTCAAAAGCCTTAAAACTATTACTCTCTGAAAAAGTCCATAAACCGCCAAACGACACAGATGATATAGATAGTGGACAGATTAAACTCGTATTTCTTTACAAGTTTTATATTTACACAGGTTTGAACAAATTAAACTTAGCTGATAAGGCTATCTGGTATCGCGGTAGTGGCGGCGGTGTGGTCGCTTTTAAATTATCTACTTTATTATTTACTTACTTGAAAAACTTGGAAGCAAACGACACCTGGAGCCGGATTCTGCCAACCGATCTTTGATGATGTCCTCCTGGCCGAAATTCGACCACGGCGGCCAGTCTCAACGGAGACTAGCCAGATGCGCAGGACATATTATAGTGCACAAGTTTGTGCGCAAACACAGGTGCACTCTCTATTCCCTCACTCTCATAATACGATGGGACGGCAGACCGACACGACCGGGGAGAGGTCAAGCGCAGGACCAACGACTTTACGTGCTTTCCGAGGCATGGGGGTGCAACACCACCAATTTCCTGACTCTGGGCTGCTACTGTGAATTTTTCTTGACCCGGGATTTGAACCTAGGACCAATCAGCGGTTTAACAAGCTGACCGCGAGACCAACGAGGCAGTCAATCACTTTAATACAATGACAATGGTATCCTCACAAATTTGTCCATCGATGAAAGAAATTAGATAGAGCACGGAGAGATTGATAGAATGGTTTCAACCTTGTCACTTTTGACACACGTTCCTCCATCTGTGGTTTCTTTCATCAAAGGCAAAATGCGAAAATGGATAATCAAATTAATCAATCATCATCGATCCCCAAAGTAAGCAGAGCTTGTGTTGTGGTTACTTGATAGCTGAAATACATATTAGGAGCCCAAGAGACTCGAAGACTCCTTGCACAACTTTTATTTAACTCGCGGGGTTTCGTACTTAGCCATCAAAATCAAAAATGAAAAACTCATTTCCATAAATACAATAAATGTACACTTAGAAAAGGTCAAATTAAAAAACTAAACACTGACACGGAAATAAAGTGACATTTTTGATTTCTGTCGATTCGATATGTAGACTAACTAAAGTAAAGAAGCGACGAAGAAACCTTTAGAACCGCTTTTCTCAAAAAACCAGCCTGTGAAGGAGCCCTGTACCCAGTAGCGGACGACCTAAAAAGTCTGATGATGCTGATATAGAGATACTTATTGTTTTTGCGGTTTATAATTTTGTCTGCGTGCACGGCAATGGTAAACCATTTTTTTGCGCAATAGATCCACCTCAATACAATGTTATTTGGCTATTTCGAACCACCACGCTATTTGTAGTTTTAACATATTTTCTCCATTCCGCGTTTAGCTTACTTTATAATATCTAATGGAAATGTTTTCTTTTCAGGTAAGTACCTAGTTTTTTCTCATCGGATCCCATTGATCTTCGAGGTAAGTGAACTGAAACATCGTCAAAGAATTAGACTACAAAGGAATATCAAACACAATGTGTCTGTCTTTTGGGTTGACAGACATTTTCAGAAATTCTGGTGAATTTTCAACAAACAAGTGACAGAAGGGACTTGTCTATAGCTCATGTTCATTGACCCTTATTATCTGCTGTCTCTACGTGTATATTTAAATTTAGATGAAACGTTCGTTTTCGCGCAGGTCATTCCACTGTGGGGCAAAGGTCTTCTATTATTTGTCTTCTTCTTGCCGCCGGGCCCACTGGCTTTGGTACACACCATTATAAATCAATAAAATTCTCATTCAATGAATCATTTTATAGATTAACTAATTTATGCCCGCGGCTTCGCACGCGTTGTTTCTTTAAACGTTTAAAGGTGATTTCTATCCCATAGGAACTGATTTATGGGATAAATATATAGATAGCCAATGTTTGATTCCAGGATTAGAATTACCTGTAGGTATGCAAAATTTCAGCCCGATCCGTTCAGTAGTCCTGACGTGAAGAGGTAACAAACATCCATCCATCCATACATCCATCCAAACTTTCGCATTTCTTATATTAGTGTGATAAATAAATCATAAAAATAAGAAAGGGCTTTGCGGACGAACATAAAAGAAATATCACAATAAGTCAAAATTGAAGGTGCTATTATGGCCGTGGTTAGTAATTGTAACAAGTGGGAGGAAAATACTATTTAAGTACCTTATCTACTGTGTAACCAAGTAGCGGATAGGCAGGAATTTGCTTTTAAGTTGTGCTAAGCATGTTTTAAACGGAAGATTAATATATCACGTTAACTGTCCAGCTAAGGCCCAAAACCTGAATAGAGTCTTACTTTGAAATAGGTAATACGAAGTTTCGGGTGACGGATCGCACGAAACGAACAACCTCACCACCAAGTTGTTTCGGGCCAACTGACACCTTTCGTCTTGCATAGTGGAAGTTGGGTCATCGAAATAACGGTTCGGCCGTTCGTAGTTTCATGCTATCCGTCAACATCGTATTTGAAAGTAGTCCTGAAGAACCCCGCCGCGTCACAGGCCAAGAATATGTTAAACCATGTGCTCCTCAGTACATAAACATAGAATGTAACGACATCAAGTGTAACATCAAGTGTACCTACGATGGAATAAATACAAATACAAATACAAAAAAATACAAAATACCTCCATCCTGCCGTAGTATTTAGACCGAATTTTCACTCAATGTGTCGTTTGACCGATATGATAGGGTGTTATTTCATTCATTATGCTGGGACTTACATACAGTTTACGTTATTTTGTGTTTAAATGGGATATTTAAAATTATTGCATTTACCACGTTTCCGGTAGAGCCCAAGTCCATTTTTAATTAGCAAGTCTCCGTCCATCGTCCAGCAAACAACAAAACCCGCAGAGTTGCATGACACAACGAGCAGCAATTCCCCTAGTCTCATTCTTTTGCTACGGAATAGCTGAATAGTGAATATCAAGCGAGCTGCGACATATCGCATTCTGAGCGGATACAGTGCTTTACTTGCAAAGTAGGTACCTACAGCAGATGCATTCTGAATAATGCGATACATTGTCTCGCCTTTTGAGATGCATTCTCGGAAAGTGCATGATGGAGGAAAAAGAAGGTTTAAGTGTGAAGTTTACCAGTTTAACGTTTTTTAAAAGCTAGCTCACAACAAACTGTTATACTGAATTTAGTGAACTTCTGTAACCACATAAAATAAATAAATAATGCTGGACAGTCCACACAGCATCATCTAGCCCCAAGCTAAGTAGAGCTTGTGTTATGGGTACTAGATAACTGATATACTTAATACAATACACTACATTGATAGATATTTTTTATTATACATAGAAAAACATCCAGAACCCCTGAACAAATATCTGCAGATCGTACAAACATTTGACGACCTAATTTGACGACCTCTGTGGCGCGGTGGGCGAAGGTCCGCCTGCGACGCAGGAGGTTGCGGGTTCGATTCCCGCCTCGGGACAAATATTTGTACGATCTGCAGATATTTGTTCAGGGTGTTCTGGTCGTTTTCTATGTATAATAAAAAATATCTATCTATGTACTCGTATATTATTATGTATATCAGTTATCTAGTACCCATAACACAAGCTCTGCTTAGCTTGGGGCTAGATAACGCTGTGTGAAATGTCCAGCATTATTTATTATTTATTTATTTATTTATTTGTACCGAGGCGGGAATCGAACCTGCAACCTCCTGCGTCGCAGGCGGACCTTCGCCTGCTGCGCCACAGAGGTGGAGGGAATGATTGCTTTCAAAACTAAAAATTGTTTCGAACTTATGCAATTTCAGAAGAACCGTGTCGTGAAATATTTTTCACCAATATATCTAAGGTTTAGCCCCTTTGGTTACAAAAAATATCTAGGATTTTAGATACGAGTATAGATCTTCATTAAATCTCCCAAAACGCGATTGTTTCCTTATCGCAGTTTGACATATCATCGGGCTTGCTTTATCGTTAGCTTACGTTATTTGCCAAAACCCAACGACTCGGAATAGAGGCTTCTAAATTATACGTAGAGTTATCGGATACACCGACCGATCCAGTACAACACAGCTTATAGAAAGCACCTGGTCTATTTTTTTGATTGAAGATGGTAAAGCGTTTGACCACTATCTCACTTTTGAAAGCAAAGATTCAGACTTATTCACTAGGACAGTTGGAAGACGGACTGTTGAACAAATGAGATGTTGCCGTTTAGGTACTCTCGTGTATGATGTGAAGTGTGACTTTCGGACACTAATAAAACAACTTTTCCAAAGGAAGTCGTGGAGATAAAGATTGGTATTAAAAATGACCGCCTTTCCCATGCTGTCCCGCTTAGATAATGTTTGATCAATTATTTGATCAGTTTTCTATCTCTTAAAACCAGAAAATAAGAATGCTTTCTTCCAATTCCTATTTACTGGTTTGAAAGTTATGTCAAGTTTCGTTGTTATGTAAAGTTTTACTAGAAAGAAAACAGTGCCAATACCTGGATAATTCCAGGTAGGTATGTGAAGTTGATTTTTAGTTTTTGTAAAACATACTAAATTACTGGACGTAATATTTTATTACAAGTAGGTACTTAGTTTAACCACTTTAAAGTCTTGTCCTACCTAAGAGGCGACTAAGGGATATCCACCGGGGGCGGGCAGCAGCGCCCCCTGCAGAACAATTCTAACACCGAACTGTGATCCCCAACCCGCGTGCGCAGCGTGGGGATTATGGGCATTACCCCCATGAGATAAAAGCCACCAAGGCGTTTATCAGGGGGAGGCCTGCGTCCAGCAGTGGACCAATATAGGCTGTTGAGCTTGAGCTGAGGTAGGTCCATAAAACGTTTAAAACAAGCATAAAACAAAAACCGTACCTAACGGAAGGTAAGTGACACAAAAAAGTGGTAGCTAGTAAAAATTAGGTGACTCTGCCTCCATGTCCTAATTGCTTTTTTGGTCACCAAGTTGTGGGTTGAAACTGCAAATATCGTCCAGCAAAGAAGTGTACCAGCTGCTTAGGAGGCTGTATCGGAGGCCCCGCGTCCCAAATGGCCAAGAATTCAACACCCCGTGGGAAATAACGCGCGTTTCTTTTTGTTGGCGACCGTATTGGAGATCCTATCGACTGGCGGTTTGGATGGTGCCTCAAAATAGAAGCAGAGAGCGGGATAAATGTCTTTCATCTCTCTTAAGTATTAAAGTCTCAAGAAGACACATCAAATCCCAACAATGACATTGATAAATTATGTCAAAATTCGTCTCGGAATACTTCCGCCGTAAAAAGTGTTGAGATCCCAGAAGATCCAAGTCAGCCATTTTATTAATAACTACGAATCCTACGATTATGAAGTTGGCAATTATCTGTGTTAGTAGTAAAGATAACTTTCGAGTAACGCTTCGAAATGTTTCGAGATAAGGATTCCCGGGGCTGGTTGTCTACTCGACTTGGCAGGTCCACTACCGTCACTGCGGACCCACCATACCCCTGGCCATACCTCTATGGCGGGACGAAACCATACCACCATAGAGATGTAACCTAAGGACTTCCACGTATCGTGGCTCCTGAATTTTCCTTCTGTGTAGGAGCTCTGTCAATTCTTAATTTACTATAGAAGGAAAAAGAAGAGTTATTATCAATCATCCATGATACCTAAGAGAATATCTATCGAATCAAATGCTTTTAATCAAATCTGTGCAGCACTAGCACTCATCTATGCTTCAGCATTCATTGCCCAGCCACAGATGTGCGATCTGCAAAGTTAATCCTTTTATGCAGTTAAAATAAGCATGGATATTAGATAGAATAGATAGAATATACTTTAATGCACAGATGTTGTACATGGCCGAGCATAATTCATAATTCTTTATTGCACAAAATTGGTACAGGTAGAACATTTACCAGGAAAAATAATAGCAAAGGCGAGCTTAACCCTAAACAGAGTTCTCTTCCAGCAAACCTTACTAGGAGAGAGAGACAAGTGGGTACACGTGCTTAAACAAAGCATAATGCTAAATAGCATTCTCTACCTGCTAACCTTCGGGTAGTGTAGACAACAATTTAATAGGTAGTGCTAGATTACAAAATTTTCAGATTAGATATACAGAATAAATTTACTGAACCGAATTTCCTGAGGCATGGTGATTAAAAATCCTTCCAATACCAAAACAGTTATCTAGTACTGTCTAGTACCTATAACACAAGTTCTACTTACTTTGTTTTTTATACAATGTGTCTGGTTACCGGTGTCGGAGACTTTGGGGGGGTAAAGTACGGTAAATTTTATCGACAAATCACTATCCCTATTTTTTTTTTCTCGCTCCCTGATAAAATGGCAGCCATTTTGTTTTCTTTTGCCTCGAAGTACGGGTGCTTGTATTGTTTAAGCTATAGCTACCCATGCAGAGGTTCCAGGAAGACGATAGAAGACTCATTTGATTGCCAATAATGTAGGCAATAAAGCAATGATAACATTGTTTCATTTTCTATTTTATAATAGAAGAAAAGAGAATTTATAAAAAAAATAAAATTTTTTTTTCAACATTATTTTCAAATTTTTAGCTTTTTCATAAAATTGAAACTGTCAAGCTACATGTTTTTTGTTTTTGAACGATAGTACAGAATGTGTGCTTTAAAATAAGTCATGCATCTTAGCCCTGAATAAGATAGTTTAGAAGTTATGACGATTTGAATCTGACCCTTGAAAGTTTAAATATCCCGCTAATAAGCAACTGGACTCACGGTTTCGAGGAATTTCGTGTCCATAGACAATTCTGTGCTTTGTTGTAGATAAGGACGTGCTGAAACTCAAAAAAAGGCGCGCTGTCAGATTAATTTTTGTTAAGTTTTGTATTTTTCGCTGACGAAAGTTAACAGAAATGGAAGATTTCCATTATTCCAGCCAGGACGTGGCCAACATCCATTTCGTCTATGGATTGTGCAACGGGAACGATAATGCTGCTGTAAGAGAGTATGCGAGAAGATTTCCCAATAAACCAACCCCGAATGCTCGCACATTCATACGACGATACTCGATGGGCAATATTTCTCGCCGGTTACTGTAATAGTTATTTACTTTTCCTCCAAGTACACAGGTAGGTATTATATCTGATAGAGATTCCTAAAGTTATTGCTGCTACCTCAACCTCAACAGCCACTATTGGTCCACTTCTGGACACAGGCCCCTGATAAGTGCCTTATTGGCTTTTATCAAATGGGGGGGTAATGCCCATAAAGCCCACGCTGGGCATGCGGGTTGGGGATCGCAGTTCGGTGGTAGAATTGTTCTGCAGGGGCGCTGCTGCCCGCCCCCGGTGGATATCCCTTAGTCGCCTGTGATGACACCCGCGGGAAGAGTTGGGGCGGTGCTAGCTGATTCTAAGCCGGCACCACACAGCTTCTAACTTGCACCATAACTCGATGATATTGTCGTGTTGTTATTATGACGGAGTGGAGGGCGAAATTATGCAATTTGCGGTTCACATCCTTAATATACCCTCTCGTGAAGCATTTACGAAGCAATCAATATCAACTGAACATTGCAACTTTACTCTACCTTTGCGGTGAGCCTGTTATTATTTATTGAGAGTACAGTTATGTCTTTTGTTATCTTAATTGGTTTAACTTTTGTGAAAGTAAAGCATTGGGCGAACCGTTTGTTTGATGTTTCTTAAAGTGAGATAAAAACTCTGTGGAAAATGAGAACAGGTTAATTTACTTGCTGATATTAATAAACTTTGTTCGTAACGGGATTTGACGACTTCTGTGGCGTAGTGGGTATAAACCCGGGAGGTTGCGGGTTAGATCCCGGCGCGGGACGAAAGACTCCGTAGTCTGCAAATATCTCTTTGTGTGTTTTCGATTTATAATGATTAAACCTTATTCCGCCTTCAAACAATTGCTCACAGTGATGACGACTTTACACGAGGGTCGAGAGGCTCGTCTGCGTCTTGGGCTATGAAAGTGTTAATACCTTCTAAAACCAACAAAACGCCCGTTTTAACAATAGTTAGTGAAATTATGCAAGTTATAAACTTGAGTAACACCGCGCTGTAGTCACAACTTAGTAGCAATAATAAAACCGAGGCCGAGAACCACCAAGTCGAAGCACATTTTACATAATATCGAAAATCCATTACAGAATCCATTACATGTAGGCGGGTTAACTATGAACTTTATTTGTGTTTGAAGATCACCAACGTTTAAAATACTGTAGGTAGGTGAATTATAGTTTAGTGATAGTTTTTATAATAAAATATCGAAAATCGCTTAAGATTTACTTGGAAATGTACAGTTTTAATTGTCTAGTAAATCGTCCACTGTAAAACAGTCATGACATCAAATAAAAGAAAGACTAAGTTAAAATCGATTCATTAGTTTTTCGCCGTTCCAAAAAGGTATGCTCTGTTCCGCCTTTCCTTTTCACAAAATGGCGTGCTTTCACAAAGATAAATTATGGTGGGATGTTTTAAGAGGGCACAATGCTCTTTTATCATTCTACCATTATTTATATATTTCACATGTATGCGGCTAGTGCAACTCCTCTCCTCCCCTCTCCGCTTCGGTGGTCACGAGGCGCATACTCATTGTAAACACGTTGTCACGTCAACAATGTTATCTCGGTTTTAATTGTACTAAAGACTGCTTTTTATGTTTGCTCCGGTTCAACATATCAAATAAGTCTTTATTTTAAACGAGTTAGAGCTGAAAGTTAATTGATACTGATGCATTGTTTTATGGGTTGTAATATTCGACTTTAGGAGCTTGCTTACAAAGTTTTAATTTGAATCGGAATTGGTTTTGCAACGTTGTTGTTTGGATTTGCCTCTGCCTTGTACAAAAAGTACTCGATATCAATCTGAAAAACTTTTATAAATTTATGGAAACCCAGCAGTTTACCTACTGAATACAAATTTTTATAGTCATCATTGTTCAGAGTTTAGAAAAATATGTTATTTCTGCCGCGTCTATTAATGGTGTATTGTCTCTTGATTTTGATCGATTTCGTTGAGAAGCCATCTTTGTACTTTAGGCCTAATTCTTAAAGTCCATCTGCCTTCTGTAACACAATTTGATTAAAACTACCACAGAAGGCAGAGCTGCCTAGAACTATGTTCCATACGTTGTTTAAAAGTAAACATTTTGATATATCATTTTCATGATCTTTCTTCTGCTCGACAACCCTCAAGCCAAACGTGGATCTTGGCCACTTGGACTTCTCCAGGCATCTCGGTAGAGAAGAGATTGTTATCCCTATATTTATTTATTTTCCCATTTATTTATTATTTATATCATTGCCCACGACATTGGTTCTAGCAGACGTACTAGCTGCAGCCCGCACTCCCCTGAGCGGGACGCACCGCAGAGGTTGGGCTGTGAATAGCTCACCTCACCTCGCCTCAACAGCCCTCTGATAAGCGTCTTATTGACCTTTATCTCATGGGGGGTAATGCCCATAATCCCCACGCTGCTGGGCATGCGGGTTGGGGATCGCAGTTAGGTAGTAAAATTGTTCTGCAGGGGGCGCTGCTGCCCGCCCCCGGTGGATATCCCTTAGTCGCCTCTTACGACACTCGCGGGAAGAGTTGGAGTATTGCAAATTCTAAGCCGGCACCACACAGCAACTGTGAATACGTTAAAGTTAAACTATACGTGTGATAGGTTTCTCGTCTAAAGCTTCTTATCCATCAGCCAGACCTTTCCAATTATCGCCGGATGGGCAATGGGAGATGGGCGATGGGCTACTAGGCTCAGATAAATTATATTTAAAATTCGCTTAGGCATTTGATCTGTTATCTGCTAGATTATCCATCTCAAAAAATATTCGGATGATTACTCTACTACAGCGAGTAGGTACATAATCGTCTAGCATCAAGATGGAAAATGTATTACTTTGGTCTTTATTATATCCTGGCAAAATACAAAATTGCAAAATATCGCTTTATAAAAATTTATTTATCCATTTATCCCAAAAATTTACGACTTAGGGCGGGACTGGAAGCGATTTTTACAAGATTTAATATGTAAAAGACCTTAGTACCTCATCAATCGTTCAATCGTTATAATAAAGCTTACTTTATTGGTCTTATTACACTCTTCAAATTAACACGGCAATGGTGGTGGCAGTCGTACGTAGCACTTTCCTGATTCTAACCGGAAGCTGGGCTTCCACCGCGAGCGGAGCGGATCTACTTTTAACTTGCAAGAGTAAACTGCAAACTATATTTCCACTAACAAACAGTCGAGCGGCAAGGAGTGAGCGAGCAGAGAGCGTTGAAATTAATTCCACCCACTCATCTCTCATTTCCCGCTCATTACCTACCCTTTCGCGGTGGAAGCTCGGATCCTGACAACACTGAAACAAAAATGGCGAATAGCACATGAAGACGCATCGCATTGTCACATTACCGGAGAAACCTATAGACGTTCTCAACACCTAGTCTAATTAGAAGCATTCGCCAATATTAATTTAACCTAATTAGACCGATTAGCCTCAGGTGATTCCATAGTTATTGCACCCGTTAACCATAGCCATTTAGTTAACGCAATATGACTACCATTACATTACACTATCTTACGCGTTATCATCACAAAGGAGGTGGAAGTTTTAATTGATTTTAGTTTCTTTACGTAGAAACTAAACGGATCGAGCTGAACATACAAACATGTAGTTTTAGACGTATAACAATAGGAGAAACTTGGGTTCTTTAAAAAAAAATTTAATCTAAGTAAGATATAGGTAGGTACGTAATATCCCTACCTACCCATAACATAAGCTTTGCTTTTTTGGGGCTGGATGATGTTGCGTGGATTGTCCGACTATAATTGTTTATTTTATGAGCACATTATAAACTTACAAACATACTAATAAGTAATAATAATAAAGCCTTATAATTCCAAAACTAATTTACTATAAATTACTTAATGTAACCTATGATTTAAACACGAATTAGATAGGTCCCTTTCGGGTATATAGGCCATACTAATAGAAAGGCTAAATACCGTGGAATACGAACTCTTGTAGCTCGAAGCCGCGGGCAGAAGCCATCATCCTAATAAATTACCCCCTATTCGAACATCGGTGTCGCCGCCACTAATTTCTCCTGAGCTATTACAGCCATAGAGATCCCCGTATTTTTTGCTGCTCAACAAAAGGTTTTTGTGAGTTGCCAGCACATTTTACAATGCCGCTTTTGTTGCAGGCTATTCATTTTTTTTTGGTTTTAGGGATCCGCATGCGATGATAACTAAATCGAATTGATTTGTTATGTCAATTGTGAAATATATGTACCTATTAATAATAGGTAATCTGGAGGAATCCTCTCTAGCTTGTCTATCTAATAGTTTTAAGTCTAATAATCATTTGGAGGAATCCTTTTACCTTATCTATCAAATAAACTCAAGCAACACAACATGTTAAAGCGCCTATCTACCTACTTTATGTACGCTTAAATTAGAATTTTGCACGTAAAATGTGCGGTTCTCTACAATACTAGTCCCATACCTACAACTGTCGGCCTTATTGCTTTACTACAATAGATATCTATCTATCAAGCTCTCAGCCACATTTCCAATTTTTAGGCAGGTCTCCAAAAACTTCAATATTTCTATACGGAACCCGTCCATATGTAACTTATATCGCACCAGGCGATTTTTTTAGACTAGTTTTTTCTCCTCTACCACTTGTCTTCCAAGAGTTGGAACTTGTCTCGACGTGATCTCTTAACGGTTATTCTTTTGTCCTTCTGTGAAATATGTCACACTATGACAATCTTCTAATATGCATAGCATTTATAAGCTTGCACTTTCCAATCACGATATTGTAATAAAATATAAATCCTACTAATAATAAATGCTAAAGTTTGTGTGAATGTTTGTTACTTACCACATCTTCGTAACTACTTAACCGATTTAGATGACATTTGGTATGTAGATCGTTTAGGTTATAGAATGACACATAAAGGGGGTTCAAAAGGGTTATAATATTTCTATGGAAAATTATTATTCCTATTTACTTAAAACTTCGAAAAAAGGTTTCTATAATATCATTATGTAAGTATAATGTTTTTCTGTCTTGTATGTACACATTATCTATCCACACTCGTTTCATAAATTTTCTTTATATCCATAGGTTTGCTGTAAGAAAACTCTTTTAGGGTTAAGCTCGCCTTTGTACATGTCCAGTATTTGTTAACTTTTATGTATGAAGTAACTTGTGTGTGCAATAGAGAATTTAAGAAAACTCGGTATAAATAACCTATAAAGTAATTAATGAGTCACCTAAATTTATTTTTACAATACACGACCCCTAGAGGCTGTGCAATAAATTTCTGAAATTTCCAAGCCTATGTGTTCTAGAACCTAAACTATCTACATACCAAATTTTATCAAAATCGGTTATGCAGTTACGGAAATACGTGGTAACAAACATTCACATAATCATTCGCATTTATAATATTCTAGGATAGAAGGACAATACATTACACAGATAGATATTTTTTATAATACACTAGCGACCCGCCCCGGCTTCGCACGTATTATTATTATACATAGAAACCTTCCTCTTCAATCATCTCTCTATTCTATCATACATACAATCTCTCTATTAAAAAAAACCGCATCAAAATCTATTGCGTAGTTTTAAAGATTTAAGCATACATAGGGACAGAGAAAGCGACTTTGTTTTATACTATGTAGCGATGATAAAGAAGCAGGAATCGAACCTGCAACCTCTCCCGTCGCTGGCGGATCTTCAACCGCTGCGCCACATCGGTCGTCTATAATAGTAATAATAATCTCTAATATCAAGTTTGGAGAGTTCAAACGAGTCTGTTCCTAAACGATAATCAAAAAATTAATTTGGGAGAGAGTTCAATTATTTGATGGAATATTCTGAAACCGTTAAAGGCCACGAGCAAATTATGATAACGAGGTCGACCTTTGCCTTTTTACTCAACGACGGTTGTTTTCTTAGGCACATTTGCGTTTTGATTCAGAAGAAAACTAATTTAGCTGCCAATCACAAACAACTGCTGGGTCTACCTCTTGCTTCCGCCTGCCTCCTCTGCTCTGTGCTTCTTGCATTTGCAACCAAATACGGACCCTTGCGCACTTAGGGTGCGTTTCCACTGATGTGGAGCTGGGCCGGGAAGAGTAGTGAACAGTGGCAAGTGTTTCCATTGAAGCGGAGCCGAGCGGAGTACACAGTGTGTAGGCTGTGGTGGCAGTAGACACACACACCACAGCCTGATCGGCTCCTTTCTTTCCGGCTCGGGGCCGCGTGTTTATATATTATTTGGAAGTCCGCTCTGCTCCACTTACACTGTTTCCACTGATGCGGAGTGGAGATTCCGAACACTGTCATTGGCCAATACACGGTCCGCTCCTCTCCACTCCGCCGAGCTCCGCTTCAGTGGAAACAGGATGCGTTTCCACTGATGCGGTACAGTTTCAGCAAAACATTTCTATTGAATAAGACAAGGTCTTGTTAGAATCAAAAGTCCCTAAAAAAATTTTGTACCTACCTAATGATAATTTATTGAGTGTATTCTGGTTTTTATGTGACATGAATTATTGAAATCTCTTTTTATGGTAACTAACATAGTATATAGTATATAGGTAGTTGTACTAACATTTATGGTGAACAACCGAAATAAATGATTTGAATTTGAATTTAAAAAAGTAGAATAAAAAAAATATCAGGTCGGTTAGTGACCGGCGTTACGGGGCGTAATGACGTCACACAACAAGCGTTCGTGCAGTCAATAAGGGAAACAAGACCAAATTAAAATTTTAAAAAACCCGCCGACGTTTATTGGCTGAACAGATTTTCATGAAACATGGCTAAGAACACTCGGGTTAAAATTATCTATGACACAAAAAAAATAAACGAAAATCTATCGTAGATTTTCGACCACAGAGAGATACACAGATACACAGACAGACACGTCAAACTTATAACACCCCTCTTTTTGCGTCGGGGGTTAATAAAGGCGCTCGCAACGAGCAACAAGACATATTTTTGACGTTTCATATTCGCTGCGAATGGTACTATTAGACCCCGTTTAGTACCGGCTTAATAGACTCAAACCAAATCTAGCATTAAAGACGATAATTTGCACTAATACTAGAGAAACTAGGACATAGGGTCTTGATTTTTCTAGATTATAAGAAACTACATTAGAACCCGAGTTGATTACGTTCTTGACCGTGTTCGCTGGCCGTTGCCCTCTTATCAAAGTGTAAATATACGTAACCCTGATTAGCATTCCTATTGTTGTTCGAGTCAACTCTACTGGGAAAACTACGGACGTCCATGCAGCTTATACGAAAGGCAGTTGCTTTATTGTTATCTAGTTAGATTGACAAATAGAGACTAGTGTACGTAGAGCTTACTACGTAGAGATTACTTTAGTTAAGATAAGCTTTTTCGTATGCAAAGTTTCCTTTGTCGTCGTTGAATTTAGTACCTACATTGTGGATTTCTGTGATTGGTGCATAATTTTTCGGGTAAGGGATTTTTGTTATTAAAACATGGTTTTCGACATTGAAAAAAGAAATGCAAATGTCAAAATTCTTATTAGTTCGATTCGATCTTATTGGTGAGAATGAGAACAGATAGGTTGTTGCTATTAAGTGCACATGTCTGAAAATAAAATCTTGATAGTAAAGGGAAGGTCTTCGTAGAAACTTGTAGATGACGTACCGTACCGATCAACTCCTCTGCAGTTTTCTTTCCTAAAAATTTCTTAAATTTGAACACTAGTGTTAAAAATGTATTTCTACTCAAGCAGTGGAGAACCGTCCCACTCGAAATCATAAACTTACATTAATAGCCTATACTAACTTATCCACAGCTGGGCATAGGCCTTCCCAGATACGCACCTGTATTGGCGCTTATCATTAGAGAGTAATGCCATAATTCCCACAATCGGGCTTGCGGGTTGGGAATCGCATGATTTTGGTGGTTCTGTTATGCAGCGGGCGCTGCTGCCCGCCCCCCGGTTGGCATACCCAAAGTCTTCGTCTCTTCATCACTACGCAGTACACTTCGTTATGCGCTATGCACCACCATGCTGTGCCGGACACAATCGTATGAAAAAAGTATAGAGTGGTTTTTTGTTCCGTCAAATCTGCGTCAGCGGCTTTTAAGCGCCTCTTACGACGTCACCTCTTACGACACCCGTGCGAAGAGATGGTTCAAATTCATACACCACACGGCTTCTTAATCTTAAATCGTAGACTGTCCCAGCCATTTCCCCTGACCTGTGTGATCGGCGTCTACTCGAGCATGTCTTCACGTGTCTCTGTGCAGTGATCGTGCATTTATGATGCAACCTCCACTGCGCAGTTTTCGCCTGATATGCTTCTTTAAATAGAACCCACGGGGCTCTCCGTTCAGGGGTCCAACGTTGCACAAGCAATCTTAGTTACCAAGAATTACTTCTACACACCCTTTAGGGTCACGTTCAAAGTATTTTTTATTGATAGGTATTCATTTCAGTCAACAAGGGACCCTTATTGTGATATTGCATTCGTGCATGTAATCGATCGATATACTACGAGTATGACCTGGTACTTACTAGTAAGTACTTACATAATTTTGTTTCCCTTATGATGATGATTTCTTATAAGAATTAATTCACAGCTTCTTCTATATGATGATGATTTCTTATAAGACTTAATTCACAGCTTCTTTACCTCGAGAGAAGAGGTGTCGATGTCATTGGTAGGTAGGAGAAATTGTTTTTAAGAAGACAGAACTGTTTGTTTTCTGTTTCTCCTATGGTTACAGATTCCCTCATATTCCATATTCATATTCCCACAAAAAAAACACACCGTTATACCGTGTAGGTACCTAGTCAAATTCTAGAATAAATGATCTGTCCTTTTCGTGGTTTGTGCCCGTTCGTCCATTGCAAAATAGAATCCTAAATCATCCTCAGTTTTATCACAATTGAATCGTCTCACACAACACAATGGTTTACATTTCAACCCCTCAAACCTTAAGAGAACTGTTAGCATTTCAGTTACCCTAGTTAGCAGTAAAGTTTCTATAGTTAGCTGTAAAGTTGGTAAAGTTAGCACTTCCTTGCCTGCTGAATATGCAGTTCCAATAACGTTACGGTGCTAGTGGCGTGGTTGACTACATCTTGCTATCAAGAAGTGGGTTGCTGCTATAAAATACAATAAAATAGTTTGTATTACACACCTCAAGACCACAGATCAAGTTGCAAGAGGTGTCGCTAAGTGCGATCTTGTTCAGGAAACCTTTGAATGAACTCGCTTGATCAAAAGTTTATATTTATATTTATTTGCAGGAAAACCAGAGGCTTATGATTATAGACTTTAAAATTGATAAAGAAAGCTTATTGAAGGTATTCACGGTTAGACATCATTGTCGTCTGTCAATCGCCAATTACTTAGGCACTAATTAAAAACCAGGGTTGATCATTCTGCCATGGCCTAGATACAGAACTAAGTAGCCTAGATCTGTACATAGCCAGGTAGTAGACCAAAGCAAAGAATGTCACAAATCAAGTTGACAATATATGCGAGCTTAGTAAATAACTGCTTGAAAAATAACGAGTCTGGTTGTTTTATAATTTTACACCATAGAGATACATACAGTTCTCAATCAATGACTTCAACTGTCATCGTTCTCAATTGGTTGTAGTTGAGTTCTTGTATTTGTATGTCGCCGCCGGATCGTAGAATCAGTCCGTTTGTTAGTGGAATGGCTAGGCTGATTGCAAAACGAACGTTGATTTTTTTTGGGATTCATTGATTCATTCAACGAGATGGCTAAGTGACGTTTTGCCATATTGTTGAACATTGATCGTTCAACATTCGGCCTAGCCTTTCTACAAACGGGATGTTTTTACAGTCCAGCGGCGACATATACACATTCTTTTAACTTTAGAATGGGTCCATGACTTCACATAATGACCCAAAAGTAGGTGAAATACAAAAAATATCACACATGTCCCGTAATTACTAGCTCATTTCCACTCTGATGTGATGGTGACATCCCCGGATATAAGACTTTAGACCATTAAGATAGAGCTTGAAATAGCTTGACCGATGATTGATTGATGCTGCTAGAACTGGTAGACAAATGAAAGGTCTTAATGCGTCGTGATAAGGTTGAATATGTTTGTATTGTAGTGAAATAAATACGGTGGACGGATGCTCTACCGTTGATAATGAAAATGTACTGTAATGCAATTTTTTCGGCTAATGATTTGTGATTATGACGGTGACTTGTGGAATTCAAGTCAAAAGCAATCTCCGTGTCTCTCGGTATGGGTATTTGTTACTGGCACTGACATTTACTCACACAAAAGTTGTACCTACTTACATGTTTTCCAAAGACATATATTTTCGCCTTCGCTTCTTTATTAACTATTCTTTGTCATATTTTTAAGTTAGAATTACCTATTAGTACATACATAGGTAGGTACTTGATATAGGTAATTATTGTAGTTTGGTCACTGAATAATCCAGGGCCTTATTTTTGAGAATGAACGTTTTGTACTGTGTAGCTTTGCGAAAAAACTTAAAACTTTCCTGAACGATGTCATAATCTTTTTGGTTAGATCCAAAGACGTCAAAAAATATATTTTTCTATTATTTCTTTTCGTAATTCTAGAGTAATAAATATAGTACAATATGCATATGAAAACATAAGTACTTACATCCGAATCAAGAACCTCTTCGTTTTTCGTCGACTGAAAATAGACGGGACATATTACATAGGTACTTATATTATTTTGCCTATTGTTTTTATCGAGTTATTTTGCTTGTGATTCTTTATGTTGGTTTCTCTATTGTATTAGGTCATTCCTTACCTACCTGTAAAGAATAGATGTAATGTATTGAGTAGTATAGTTCTATATAGTCTGCAATTAGCTCAATTGTTTAAATTGTAAATACTATTTCTAATTTGTTTCTATGATTTTAGATTGTAATTTTCAAGAATAAAAATAAAAAAAATGTTTTGCAACTACAAATATTAGCACTGCTTCAGCTAACTACACATCACTGACATTCATTTTCACATTCACTCAGACATAATCCCTAGCACGGAGCATGGATGCAAAGGCACGAGGCCTAAGTTTCCCGTTAAAAACAATACAATGCCTTCAAAGAGGCTCATCTAAGCAAACGGGCATGTTTGCTAACAATTTGCATACCCCAGCAATAAGCGACTCAGGCAGTTCGCACCTCGCACTAACTGTGTTACCCTGCCACGCCTGCTTTACATACCCTGCCTGAATTTGGAGGTATTGTGATGCATGCTGTTGGGGTGAAGCCACTTACGTTTCCCGTTAGAAGCTATTATTTTTAAAGCAAAAACACTGTCAAAGTTCACGGGCAATTGAAACTAAAATAATAATTTTGTAAACTTTTTACCATAACTATGTTTCATAGGTACGGTACTTCCTATCTAAGTAGTTGGTTATGTTAGCTGCAGTCAAGAACGCGAAAAAGGAGTCCTAAGACCGAAGTCAAGTCAACACACTCAATAAGGAATTTCTACATTGTTCTGTCGCGTAAAATACGTTGTATCCGTGCATTCATTATATGTAAGCGGGTTAACTACGAACCTAGTCTGTGTTGGAAGAACACTAACGTTTCATTCCTCAACTGGGGACATCATTAGAGTGAGTGCGGTTCTAGACGCCTCGGTGAGGGATGAAACGTTGGAGTTCTTCCAATACAAACTAGATTCGTAGTTAATCCGCTCACTTGATGAATTCGACAAACTACGATAGTTTTATTTCGTACGTTATTAATAATTAATGAAGTTTTTTATAATCAGATTTCTCTAAAACACAGCAGTGGCAGCACCGTACAACCCTAGCACCTAAGCTGTAACTCCTACACGAGAAGTTTCGCGCACACTGTATCAGCTTCGAACAAACTTACAGACAGACGGAATTAACGACGCTGACGTTGCTATGTGGAAAACCCGCCTAGGCCCTGACTCTGGAAGATGATGAAATATTGCAGAAATAATCGCAAAATATCTGTTCAAGTTAAGGCCGTTATAAACAGCGGTCTTCCTGTGTTAAAATAGAGGGCGTCTCTTTCTACACTATGGAAACTGAGCGAGCCTTCAGACCCAGATACACTTGGAATGCTATCAGCATTGCTAGTGTAAAATCTGTCCGTCGATTTATGTGTGTCGATACAAGCCAACAAGAGAAAAATACAATACCTAACGAAATATAATACCTAACAAAATAAAACAGATGATGAATTTCGGCGGCTAGTCTCAACGGGGACTAACCAGTAATAATGTGCGCAAATATTATAGTGCACAAGTGTGTGCGCACACTAAAGTGTACTCTCTACTTTCATAATCCAATGGAAATAGAAAACAACAACTAATACAAAAGGTACTTACTCTGTAAGTACCTATAGGTACTTTTCCCATATTCCATACGTTCAAGATCAGGAGACAATTGATTTTGCTCCAAAATATAGATTTTGGAGCAAAGTCAAGGAGCTTCAAGGGTTATTGCCATTTTATACCTAATCGTATAGACGATTAGGTACAAAATGGCAATAACCCTTGAAGCTCCTTACAATATTACGTACGACACTTCGCGATCGGTTAAAAGAACCTGCTTCACTTATCATTCAGATCACGCGGGCGTCGCCGACACGTTCCACTGACTGCAGACGAATATCGAGCATCCTCTGGGAATAGGTACTTATACCTACCTATACATCTAGGTACGTACCTATCTGTGATACGTACAGGGTGCTGCATCGATCGGTAACCCCCTGACGTCAGGTCAGGTCACCTTATCATTTTTGTTCGTGTGATATCTTGGTCATTAAGTCTTGTTAAGCTTTATCTTTCACTAGTTGCTGCTCGCGGTTTTGCACGCGCTTTTAAAGTAGGCTACGTCCCCGGGATACTGTCTACCTCCTTGTCAAATTTCATTAAGATCCGTTCAGCCGTTTTGGCGTGATAAGGTGAAAAAAAAAACAGACAGACAGTTATTTTAAATTTTAGTCAGTATGTATATTGTACGTCCTTTAGGGTTAAGCTGTAAAAAATATGGACGTTTATCTTATTATCCCCTCTTTGTATAACAGTTTTACACGAAATATTTCATATAATATTTTTTTCTGTATTTTGTAGATACAAAATACAGAAAAAAATAATCAAGTTTATAAATAGTTATGGTGGAGATCCACCATAACTATTTATAAACTTGATCGAATTTAAGATAAGGTTATTTAAACAACTGAAGCCTACGATAAGGCGTTATGCAGACAGAGCAACTATAGTTGAAGAAACTGTCAACGTTTTAATATTTTTCGTATAAATTTTGTATTAATGTAAACTAAATAATATAAAAGAGCTGGTGAGTATCTGGCGCAGCGCATCAGCATTGCCATACAGCGGGGTAATGCAGCCAGCGTCTTGGGGACGATTTGATTTGATTGTAATGTCCTTTGTAAATAACTAGCGACCCGCCCCGGCTTCGCACGGGTGCAATAAAATACTACTATTACTATTACTTAAACATATAAACCTTCCTCTTCAATCACTCTATCTATAAAAAAACTGCATCAAAATCCGTTGCGTAGTTTTAAAAATTTAAGCATACATAGGGACAGAGAAAGCAACTTTGTTTTATACTATGTGGTGAGAAGATATTGTAACTACATAATTATGTTTACATATTATGAAAACAGCTAGCGGCGAGTTGCCTATTGCCGCAACAGTGGCTCTGTCTGCATAGCGCTTTAAGCACAACAATGAAAAGTTCGCACACGAAATCATATTTCACGAATATTTCATTTTACTATACTTAGTCAAGATTATCGACTACATAATATCAAAACCTATTAACGGTAGAACAATTCACTTTCCTCTCTATAAGTCAAGGTCCAAGATAACAGGCTGCACATTCATCATCGTTACAGTACAATAAATGACTAGAAGTATAATTTATCAGAAACTGACCTTTACCTAAGATTAGTTTAGTAGCTGTGGGATGTAACACTTGACCTTTCGATTGTACAAATCGTTATTGGTACTGTCGTAAAGAAATGGGTTGTAAAAATGTTTTGTGAAATTCCGATGGTGTGATGTCGTTTTGTAACGTGGATTTTGTCATTTGTCGATTTCTCGTTCTGTGATGTCGACTGGGAAAAAATCGATCCTGATTTTTTTCCCGAGTTAGTCAATTCAATCAATTTTGTTTTTATTCTTTGATTGTAATAAATACATACGTATATTAAGACCTTCAAAAAATTAATCAAAGACCTACTCTTCATTTCCATAAATACACGAAACACTTTTTTTTATTAGATTTTTTCTAAGTTATCTAGGAAAATGAAGAATTTTAGACTTTTTACTCAAATTTCACACACTTTACCCTCAGTTTTTGTCAAATATTTCTGTTAGGTTTCTGTACATTACGTTATTTTATTTCCATTGTTATTGTAGCAACATGTCATACATTCTCTTATATTAGCAGGATAAACACAAATATCTTTGTCAGCTTTCATTCGCTAAGATACAGCGCTCTACGCCTTTATGGCACCCTTATCAGATTTTCGCGCAATTTCTTATATCTTAGCATACATTATCTCCCATTCACAGCAACAATGCGGGCATTACCATTGTACTTATCCACACATTGTGCTGTACAACACTGAATTTGAATCGAGTAGTCGGAGAGATTGGCTGTAGCAAACACATTTCATTGATAGTTTATTTTTATTTATTTAAGGCAATGCCAACATAACACCTAATTATAAATTCAATAGATAGATTATTAATTTATTGCACCATCACTACAGAATATAAATAAAATAGAACTCAATACTAACATTTATTTATTTATTTATTATTTTTTATTTAAACCTTTATTGCACTGAGGTACAAAGGGTGGGCTTAATGCCGAGGCATTTTCTACCTGCCAACCAAAAACACATGTTTTTACAGTGGGTTGGCGTGCTATAATATATAATTAATATTATAATTTATAACAGCATAATTTAAAATATAATTTACGCAGAAACATACAACAATAAAAATTATAGTAAATTAAAATTATGGTTTGAAATGTTCTGAAATTTGTATCACAATTTTATGTAAGGTATAAAAACCGATTGGATCCTTAATCTTGATCTTTAAAATTTAATTGACCAATTTCCTTAAATGCTCATAAACTGTCTTATGTACCTACTCGATATGTAATTAGTTGAAAAATCTCACTAAAACAAAACGATCATACTTGGAAATTTAATAATATCCCAAAAAAATGTCGACTTCGACGGGACTCGAACCCGCAACCCTCCCTCATTGTATTAAGTATCTTATAAGCCAAGTGCTTATAAAGTACTTCTAAACTTAGTTCTGCTTAGCTTAGCTTATTTATTTATTATCAATTCCGCGCTATTATTATAGCACTAACCATTTTATTTTGATAATTTTAGAAGTAACGACCGAGCCCGCATTTAAATAAACTTGGTATCAAATGAGGTGGCATTATTCACAACACCCTCTCTGTCTACTAACGAAGACATTTGCCTTATCGTATTCCTCTTACGCCATTAACCATAAGCATGCTGCTGTTAGCTACGAGCTATTCTGTGACAATAGTGCGAACAAAGGGGTGAAGCCGGGTGAAACATTATAGGCGACGTAATATTACACACGTAAAATTACGCACGTAACGTACATAGCCTGTTTCCTGGAGGGGTTAAGCTCAAGATCGTCTTTGCGTTATGGGTTGATACTGTAATGGAATCCTTTAGGGTTATTTAAGTTGTGATTAAAATAATAGTTTGAAAATGAGGTTCACGGTTAGATAACTTACATATTATGTAATCGAGAAAATAATCGTTTTGGTGCTTTGGTTATCGATACTGTTGAATACCAACATCTAGTATCAATTTTTCAGAATTTGGCATTATTAAATGTTAAGTTAGCGTACTATTGACACTGGATATATTTTTCATTACCTAAAGGTCGTGACCAAAAAGAATGGTTACGTTGATATGCACATTACTTTTTCGACCTCTAAAAATAGCTGAGCACACAATTTAATAACTCTATCGAGTAGTAGCAAAATTATTATTGAAGCTTTATGCTGCGTTGCATCCAGGTAAATGAGACTAGCTGACGGTAAAAAAGCTAAAGCCAAGCCAACAAATCATCAAGTCCTTCGACCTTGATTTTTTCGCTCTCTCCATTTTGACAGCTAATTCCTGGTAACAAACGAGAGGTGCCCGAGCTGCCTGCATACCAAGCAGGTGAGTTCGACGTAACGACGCTAAATCTAGCGTTATCGCGGGTCTGCCTACCGCTTCGACAACCACACAGTAGCAACGAGGGGCTGGAGACTACCCAGAAGTGGAAGTTCCTAGGGAATTAACGCATTCATTGCCCAGCCGCCGCGACGTCGTCGCCGGGCAAATCATGACGAGTCGTGCATTATTTGACCGAGTGCTTTGTGATACGTTTTATTCACGTTTGTCCGAGAAGCTCGCGCTCAGATTCGTTAGAAGCTGTGGTTGCGGACAAAAATGATAAAATGAGGCGAAAACTAAACATTAATTCTTCTTATCACTTGGAGTTTTTCCTCCTTCATTTTGACCCGTTTAGGTTTGACCCAGTCCTACGCTTTGAGAAATGGCCAAACCCAACAAATAGTTTAGCTTACCAAAACCAGCTCTTAGATCTGAAATAACTTTTCCTTCTGCCTGTCTCCACTCCCTAGCCTCTTTTCCGTGTCGGGACAACAATCCAGCCGGAGTAGTTCCGTGAATAAATCACCGGGCGCTCTGATCCCTTAAATAAGTACGTCCCCGTGTGTGAAATATCGAGAGCCCTAGCCCTCCGTCGGGATTGGACGTCACTGCTATGAATATCTTAAGGTACTCTGCGGTAGTCGACCATTTTGGCGCAGTTGATTATTTGCGCAACGCATGACTTTGGGGTTCGATTTCTTTGTTGTATTATTTCGATATAGTATATCTAGAGCGGGGATCGTTTGTAGATATTGCTGAGTCTACTCTGCAGTAGATACAGTGGAACTCTGGCGCAGTGGGTGACGGTGTGAGACAAAAAAGTTGCGAGTTTGATTTCTGTTTTGTAAAATATAGGCCCTAGCTCCATCTTCAAAGATAAAGCAACCAATGAACGAACGAAGGCAAAGAAATCATCCCTGTAGTTTGTAGTTTACTGCAAAATGAGAACGACTAGGTTAATTAATATATAACTTTAGAAACATCGTCATTTCCAACGAAAATTTAGAAAACTCTTTAAAAGAAAATATGCTCCCACTCCCGCGAATATGCCCTCCAAAATCACACCCTTACACATTGTCGTGACAAACCGTGTAGTCTAGTTCAAGTAACCTATTCGTTTCTCCAGAAAATAAATGACTAAAAACTTAAACGCGAAATGGTTGCTTACAATGTTATACTTACAGCTAGTTCTAACTCTGATTTACGCTCGTTCTTGTTATGAAAACAAGCTGTAATGAAACTTAAGTATAATTCACAAGAGTCACGAATTCAAAAACATTAAAATTATTCCATCAGCAAAACAAACGAGGATTGAAATTAAAGCCACGCTCCCAGATTCATGAACATAATTACATGAACTGCTATTACGAATTTAGTGCAGCGATTATGGCAGTTTTCCTGTAAAAAGTTTCAGGGGAAACTAGTGATAATAAACTTTAAAACAGAGGGATTAAGATTGTTTTTTTACTAGTGGGAAATACTGCTATTAAAATTGTTTGGTTGGCAGAAAGTTGGCGACGACAGACTTTGTACTTTTTTCTAGGATTGCATAAGCGATAATACCTACCTATGTGAAAATCTTGAGAATACTTAACGCCACCAAATGAATCATCATCATCATCGAGCCAGTCCTCTGCTGGACGCAGGCCTCTCTCTCCGAGATCCCGAACCCGCATGCCTAACGTTGGGATTATGTGCATTACCCCCATATGATAAAAACGCCCAATTGTGGATGGGTTTAAAATCAATATTACGGAACTAAGTACAAAAAAACATGGAATGAGGTAGGTACTTCATCATCATTATCATAGGCTGGGATCACCATGGCTGGGAATAGATCTCGTTTAGCTTCTGCTAGCCTCCTCTGTCCTATGTACTCATCCAAAAACATCCTACGTCTTTCAAAATTATATTTGACTAGGCTGCTACTTGTTTTTCGGTCAGCCCATTTTGTCCCACTTTTGGGCAAAGACCTCCCCCATGTTCCAATTCTCTAATACGACTATTCTAAATTGATTATGACCTTTTTAACCTTTTCAGCCTTCCTTTTCTTTACCCCGAAACAGATTCTTCAAATTCCCGTGGAGTTATTTATAACCAAGATAATATCTTCCAAAGCTGTTTCAGAACTGATAATGTTTGATCATGATCAGGCATTAAAGTCAAACCAGCCCCGAGTGGGGTCAGAGTTAGCTGTTTGATTATTAACATATCCATTATTAACCGAGAGAGCAGTGAGTACCGATCGGTTACTTCCGAACATTGATTGAAGTTCATATTCATAATCAGCTTATATTGTGAAGATATGTTTGTTTGAATTTATCAACTTATGGTTGATGAAATGATTTGCTACTGAGGCTTTGCCCCAGAAAGTTTTGGGATTTTCAAGAGTTTTTCTGATACGGAAAATTGTTTCTTAAAGGTTTGGGAGGAAGACGTACTCTCAGAACAGGGAAATACGCTAATCCTATCGGAGTTTTGACAATTCTCAAAAAAAAAATCCCACAGTACGCGATATTTCTTTTGAATACCTACTGTCAAAAATCTGTATGTCAGTTATCTAGTACCCATAACACAAGCTCTGCTTAGTTTGGGGCTAGATGATGCTGTGTGAATTGTCCAGCATTATTTATTTATTCAAGATTATTTCGTTGTTCATAAAGCTCTTAATATAAGCTACGCTCTTCATCATTTACAATCAGTCCATTTGGACTGTGCGTTTTCAAAATGAAAGTACGTTTAGCCAATCCCATCGATATTTCGAAACGCGATTACGCGAGGTATCTAACTATCCTATTAACAAGTCCGTAAATGTGCTTGAGGGAAATGTGCTGCAAGTCAAGTCAGGGTAAATCCCTAGGCAAATTAAATTTAGCCGAGTTTCATATTCTTGAAACTTCATGAATAACTGATTGATATTAGCCTAATGTAGAATATTATATTCAGTAATTTACAGCTTATTTCGTGAAAAAGTTCCACTGAAATTGATTTGCAGCAGCCAGACTTTTATTGCGAGCTATGAATTATCTTTACTGTACAAATACATTTAGGTTTTGTTTGTTCGACTTAATAGGTTGAATAAGTGGAAAAGTTTGTTTGTTTGTTGGGAAGCTTGTTTACGTGAAGTTGCTGATTTTAAAAGTAAAAGTTTTGCAACATTTATTTATTTTGTTGCACAAATACTGCACGTAAACAAAATGGTGAGTAGTACAGTGATACAAGGCTAGACGACCTCTGTGGCGCAGCGGGCCGTCTCGGGACAAATGTTTGCACGATCTGCATACATTTGTCCAGGGCGTTCTGGATGTTTTATATGTATAATAAAAATATCTATCTATGTAGTGTATCGTATTAAGTACGAGTATATCAGTTATCAAGTACCCATAACACAAGCTCTGCTTAGCTTGGGGCTAGATAATGCTGTGTGAATTGTCCAGCATTATTTATTTATTTATTAGTATTATTTTACAAGGCAATCATGAGGGTCATTAATGAGTAATACAGGTAGGTATGTGCGTATTAGCTCCCCATTTTGTTTCTTTTTTCTAGGATTGCTTCGGTAGACGTTTTTTGGTAGAATAGGATTGTTCAATAAAAAGCCAATTGAAAATACACGTCCTAATTTCCGATTATGTTATTTGTGTCACAAAAGACATTGTCTAACAATATAGGAATCATTTTCTTTAGCAGATATTTTTAGGGGTTTCACCACAACTAAATATAAATAGATTAGCCCTGAAACCCTGCCCAAACTTTAAATTTGTATAGATTGGGGCTAGAACCTGCTACTACTATGTTAATTATTTATTAGTCTGTAACTTTTTATTAGCTCCCCATAATATTTGGCTACTCTTGTTTTTGTTTATGGGTATGGATATAAACTACACATCTGTTTTTAATGACTGAGATTTCAACGAACTATGTTATACTAGCTGCGCCCCGCGGCTTCACCCGCGGCTTCGCCCGCGTGGAAATCATACAAATTTCAAAAATTTATTGCACACCCTCTAGGGGTAGTTTGTAAAAATAAAAAATATGTACCTAACTCATTATTTACTTTATAGTTTGTTTATGCTTCATAGTTTTGAGTGAATCAAACCAAGGAACAATAATTTTCTATGGAAACTTTACCACCCTTTTTAACCTCTCAGAGGTAAATTTGTGAAAATTAGATTATCCCCTACCAATTTCATCTAGATTGGTTAAGTAGTAACGGAGATATATACGTGGTAACAAACATTCTTACAAATTTACGCATTTATAATATTAGTAGGATGGACACATAATATTAGTAGGATGGACACATAATATTAGTAGGATGGACACATAATATAAGGAGGATGGACACATAATTGTTTTACCTCTTATGTATCATCAAACCATTCTTGCGCTGCATTAATCCTATCTCTACTTAAACCTAATGATTTGATTTCTACTGACTCCGTTATCGGTAGCAAACGTAGTTACAGTTGTATCTCAGTTTTCATCGCATTCACTTTATTGACGTTCATTTTGTAAACTCAACAATCTTAATTTCCATTATCTTGCCATACAACGAACATTTTAAGAATCAATCTGAAGATAAAGATCTGAAGATAAATATTTGCTTGCAACAAAGATATGTACAAAAATGTAACAACATGCTTGATCGTTTACGGTATGCAAATAATTAGATGCATATTATCTATGCAACATTAAAAACTATCTACAATTTATCATTTAAAAATTCGTGTAGGCTTAAGTAACATTATCAAATTAATACGTAATATTTTAATTTTCTCTTTAAAGGTTTGATCATTCAGCTTTATGTACAGTTTAGGTAATTTGTTATATATTTCAGGAGCAATACTAACTTCACTTTTCTTCATTAATGTTGTTTTAACTGGTTGTGATTGTAATCTTCAGTAAATCCTAAAACATCAGAATTATATGCACAAGCTAACAAACCGCCCTCTTTACGGCAGTCCAAGCGACGTGGAATAAAATGTCCCCTACCTAACGGTATTTTCCATTTCTAGGAGATATAACGTTACATTATTCATAATTTGTTAGCTCATAGTCGAGGAGCTTCCTTTTGGCCGGATTCCAGGAGTGGGGATAGTTTTACGTCACAAGTAGGTAACGTTGCCTGCACTGCACGGGTGGGTATTATTGAAACATTTATTAAATGAAACGGCAGTTGGAAGCACTTTCGAGTTCAAAATATTGTGTCTTGAAATCTGGACTGGACACTTATCCATAATTCCGTGGGTGCGAAAGTTACTCTGTGTACAGATACACACATTATAACATTTTATGGCTAAAATGCTGATGAATAGTGATGAAGATCTCATTAGAAAATAAAAACATACATACATCCAAATTGAGAACCTCCTTTTTTGCTTTAAAAAATTGGCAAGAGAAGATATGTTCGAGAAGTTCGAGTTTGTTAAAAATTGGTATTCCGGCGAAAGATACTTCACTTAGGTACTTTTATTTTTAAGATTCATTTACTTCTAAATTTTTTTTAACCTATTTCGTCGCACTGCTGGTCCCCGCACCCTTCTATTATTTATCTAGTAAAAAAATTCGCGCTGGATCCCCCCTTTCGAGGTTAATACGCAGGGAGCGTATGACCTATTTACCCACAGCGCGATTATAACTCTTCTTCCAATAAAGCATAGCTTATTCCCGGCCACTCGAATTAGGAACTAATAAACAGATTAGGCTTTATTCTAATTAAATTCCGTTTTTCCCATCCCTAGAGATCCAGGTCGGTAGTAAATTATTCATAACATTTGGGTCGCAATTAGTATGCCCCGAATGGACCGGCCAATAATACAGTTTGCCGCGGATATATCATCACATCACTAGTAGAGAGCCGTGACTTTACTTGTATAGTATAAATTATTTTACGACTTCAGTCTAGGAACATTCCACATTATCATGGATAGTAGAATAGACTCGATAGTAGAGCATATTATAAAAGGAATGGAGCAAGGGAACCAGAAACCATGAAAGCTGTTCCAATTTCAATTTTAATTCTAAACATGATTTTTAGATATTCTTTGTTTGCTATGCTAGCGCACGTTTGAGGCACGCAATAAGATTTGGACAAGATCATAAGAAACTAAATAAAATTAACCTTTTGCTTAGTTTCAATGAAGGATTTGGTGAGCCAATTGATATCAAATAATTAGAACCGACAATGAAACTGTAAGAAGTCTGTCCATTCATTCAGACAAAACGTTAAAATTCGATATACATAGATGCTGAAGGTAGACCTACCTGTACCGGACCCGCGCCTACTTTGTATGCGGCGAGAGTCGGCCTCCATTTTGATGATAAGTCGAAGCAAAAGTTAAATCTGCTAGTTTCTGGAGGGATCCTGCAGATATATTTAGGAGATTCGTGAGAGTGAACTATTTCATTCGATCTGTTCATATATTTATTGCATTCGTAAATGTTAGTCGATGGAATAATCTTGGGGAAATATCTTGTTGGTAAATTTTTAAGAAATCTAATAATATTACAACTACGAACCCGCATCCTTCCCTAGGGGAGAAATATAGAAATTATTGAAAAATTTCCCTGAGGGCTTACTCACTATTTTAACAAAAACCTTGGTAAATTTTTAATCTTGCAATGGAACTATTCCCATTTAGAGCACTAATTCTAGGAGCACAACATTGAGATCATCTATTTTTTTCTCATTTAGAGCATCCACGAAGAAGTAGTTATAGTGATGGAGTTTTGATATAACTAGCTATAACTTTTGCAATTACATCTACATAGGTATAAGAGGAACATTGCTTTCTCTATTCTTTAGTCAAAAGTACTTGGTATTGAACGATCGTTTGATATCTCTTTTGATATAACATCGGAAGGAAAAGAGGCCTTATCATTATTATCAAATAAACTAACTATTACTACTAAAACTAAAGTCGATTTGTTTGTTGGTTTTTGTTGGTAAAGGTAACCTAAAAGGTATTTCGGCGAGGTGTCGGTAAAGAAATAACGAAATCACGATAAATAAGTCGGGATATGTTATATTATTTTATTTGATATCCTGTTCGTCCCACCAAAATCCAAAAATGTCGATTGTGGGACAAACAGGATATAGTTTCATCATCATCATCCGCAACCTGACTCCAGCCACTGCTGGGTATAGGGCTCCAAACTTCCAATCTCTTCCAGTCAAAACGTGAAAATTCGATATTTGTACATAGATGCTGTAGGTAGACCTACCTGTAAAATATAATAGTTTCGTTAGCTAAAAATTTGTATCCCATTCGTTCCACTGGGACGAGGCTGCGGTGTAGCGGGCTAGGACGAACGGAATATCACGGTAGTACCTACCCACTAAATAAGTTACACATAAACACCGGTCTCGCAACCCAATTCAATAGCAATCAGTTTCTGTATTCAGTATTTCCGATAGAATCCGCGTTCGATCGGATTCCTAATCAGGCTCGCATAATCAGGCATTCTGTTTACCAGATATTCCGCTAATGCTGGCGGTATGCCGCGGTTACAACCAACGAGACTGGAATACCGGGCATAGCCAGGTGTGGTATATGCCGCCTAAAACTATAAATAATGTTAGATATAATATAATACACTGCACTGTCTAGCCCATGCAGTTTATCAGAGTTTCAGCTTGTAAAGTGAAAGTAACATAAAAAGTGTTTATATTGTGTGTGTCACAGAGCAGTCACAGAATAAGTATGTATACTACTGTATACATACTGTATAAGTACAATATTTTAGATTTTTGATCAAATTTCTAAAATATTGTGTTGATGACTGACTGCTTGGTAAATTAGGTAAGTATCGACAAAATGTTATTTTTCTTTATCAAAACCTATTTACCTAGATATACATTTAAATTCCCACATTCACACATTCACCACCCACATTGGTCCCGCGTTGTATTCGAACCCACAACCTTCTGTGTTTCAAGTGGATCTTCGCCCACTATGTTCATAAAGTTAACAAACATTATCCTGTCCTTTATTTCAGTACCTCTTTCTTCTGCAATTGACAGGTGAAAGTTGCGAGCTCTCGTATAAAAACAGTTCCTGCGCCAATAGAGTAGAAAAGTTTTTCAATGGCTTAAAGCAATCTACTGAAGGTAATTGCTGAATAGGGGAACACCTAACTCATCCTATACAGCCTGATTACACCTTTTAATGTACAGAACCTCCGCTAAACAAGTTACAGGACCCCAAAAAGGGTTTGATTTGACCGTTTTTTGGACCCCAAAAAAGGTATAAAAGGTATACTTAGCGTATTTTCTAGGCGCTTCTCCGTTTTGTCACAGGGGATCCTGAATGGATTCATTAGAACCCTTAATATTACATTAAATTTAACCCTTTAAAAGCAGCACGGCCAATTTGAAGTGCCTCCAAACTCCTAACTTCAATTTACTTTCACAAAATATCAATTTTGAACGTAACTTTGGCAAATATCAATTTGGAGCGTAAAACTTCTTACTCAGAGAGTGGGTGTATCGAGGCTGTACCTCTGATTTAAATTTAACTTCAGTATTACAGAAATCTACCTAACATGGCATAATTTTAGGCGTTGTTGGGATGATTCAAAGGAAATTTTAGTGCACGTTTATCTTTGATCCCTGAATTAAACTAAAAGGAACCTAATTATAGTACCTATCCCTGTCATTCTTTGATGTCTTAAATGCTGTACATTTTGTTTGCACTAAGAAAAATCTATCTTTTTCTTTTGTAAGAACTCAAATAATGTTAGTCATAATCTTTTATTCATATCGAAGTGGCATCCTTATCTATTATATAAAAATAAGTCGGGTTTTCCTTCCTGACGCTATAGCTCCAGAACGCACGAACCGATTTCCACGGTTTTGCATTCGTTGGAAAGGTCTCGGGCTCCGTGAGGTTTATAGCAAAGAAAAAATTAAGAAAGTGAGAAACATAAATTTCCACGCGAGCGAAGCCGCGGGGCGCAGCGAGCGAAGCCGCGGGGCGCAGCTAGTTAATATTATAAAATCGGAAGTAATTCTGTCTGTCTCTGTCTGTTGCCTTTTCACACCCAAACGGCTGAACCGTACCTTATTATATTTGATAGGGAGGTAGACGGTATCCAGTGGACAGACATAGGCTTCTTTTTATCCCGAAAAAGAGCGTGAAAAGCCGCGGGCAGGAGCTAGATCATAATAAAATATTTAACATATCGATTTCGAAATACTAACAAACTTCAAATTCTTCAAGCGCTAAAATTACGAGTATTGGTTTTAGCGATTGAAAAGCTGTTATTTTTGTAACTTTTACAAAAACAGCCATTATTTTTGTGACTACTACAAAAATAACGGCAAACAAACAAAACCCAGGTCCAAAAGTGCAGAACACGTAAAGTGCATTTTCGGGAGCCAATACAACGGGGCACCGCGGCCACGCAATCGAATTTTCACCTCATCCGAAAACTGTTCGAATGGACATAGACCTTGCAACCTCTGGAGTGTATACTGATACTTGATGCAATCTTAAACCTCAATAGTAGATGAGTTCAAACATGTTAAAGGTATGTCATTTGTTTCATAGAATTCAAGCTTCGAAAAACACCAAAAAACTAAAGAAACGTGAAATTTTATGATTTTAATTTACAATACAATACAAAATGCTTTATTATACACCATAAAAATAACAAAAAAAAAATAACATATTTACCTAACTGTTTTACTATTTTGCTCTAGTGGATACTGACTTTGAAATCGACGTCTTTTCAGGCAAACCAACCTAGGCATAGGCGACATATCGATGGATAGTCATACACACTCAGTCGAATAGACCAAGTTATATATTAGGGTTTTTCCCTTTGCAATGTAAGCCCATCGAGATCTCTACCATCTCTGAGCCAGCTGGTCAATTTACCATTTTCTCTGTGACTTTTTCTCTAGCAGTAACCATTCCTTTATTGGCATGGTCATTTCTAAAACAGTGTTTTCTAGTAAGTTGTAAGCTCAATGGCGCACCACTGAAAACTATTCAATGTGACACCGAAAACATTTGGGTCGTTCGTGCCGTGCTTTATACGTGACGTATATTGTGTTATACGGAGAGCGCAGTGTTTGTAAATACGACAGTACAGGTTTTAAGGGTTAAAAGTTTTGGAAATGTAGAGAATTTGAACTTATTTCGTTCTCTATTTACCTTCCGATGAAATGAATTCTGCGTAGTACTCGCGCGACAGCTAGTCAGATCCTGCAGTATGCGAGCAAAAAGAAGGGGAAGTACACCACTGCCGAAAAACTGAAGGCGAGCGTGCGTTAATTTCCACTTCTCGGACTGCGTAATTTTGCAACTAACGCTGTTTTTCGTTTGGTGCCTAAGCTGCTAGTTTTTTTCCATTTCCTACCTTATTTCACTGCTCGTCTATCTTTAACACAAGGGTAGTGACCAGTGCTGTTGCAATACTCAAGGCTCACATTCGAAGAGAGTGTGCACATGTGAAGGAACAATTTCCGTGCCGATTTGATACGAAATCCAGAGTCCCATTGGCTCTGAAACTAAACGCGTTTGAATTTGTAGTGTGTTGTACATTTCAATATCGTTGCATAAATATGCAACGATATTGAAATGTACAACACAGGCAACAAAAACATAGGCTACATAAATATGTAGGCTATGTTTTTGTTGACGGGAAACGACGTCGTTTTTCATGTGTTTTTCATCACTGGAGTGAATCAGCTGAATTCCATAAGATTTCTATATTTTAATACCCGAGAACGTATCTAATTTCTGAGAAGATAATTGTCTTGATATTCACAAAACGAATAAAAACAGTTCTCGTTCGTAGCCTTATTTCGAATCAAAACACAGCCAGCAAAAGCTTATAGAAAACCATATGAAATAAGTATTTTCAGGAAGGACTTTGTAAGTCAACGCTTTCTTGCGAATTTAACTCGAAAGCTGAAAAAGAAGTTCGCAATGGCGTAAGCGAAATTGAAGTCCCTGTAACTTGAATGCGGATACGATTTTCATTTGTGAAAATTTCATACGAGCGGGCTTCGCCGAGCTTATATTTTGTATTGTGGATACGAGGAAAGGGTTTTGGGCCCTTTTACATAAATTTCCGCGATAAATTTTCTATGCAAATTTCTGATTTGGGCTCCTCATTATGGGACTTGTCGTGGAATTTATTTGTGCTTGCCTCGGGCTTACGTACGGTTACATAAAAATCATTTTATATGAATTTTCAGGGTACAAATTATTGCGTGTACAAATCTGCTCTGTATTTTCGCCCTTATTATTACAAAAACTGCGTAAATATATTTCTACATTAACGTGCTTGCATAGACACGTTAAATTCTATATAGCAGTATTAATTTGTATTCAAATATCTCAAGAATTGCCGTAACTTTTGTATGGCGCCGTAAACTCTATAACGTTTCATAAAATGTATAGAAACAACAGTACTTACCTATATTCTTGCAACAACATATTCCTATCTTTGCTAGTAGATTCCAGCAACAATACATTCGCCTGGCTTTTGTGCTGGGTCCCATAAACTGAATTTAAGGCTTGGTCGCTGCGACTCACGGGTATAAAGGTTGTCGCGCATTGATCAACTCGGAAACGGATCATCGCCGTCCCAACTCAAGCCCTTCGAGGCCCGTACCAGTAAAAAAGAATATCGTAGTTTATGATTATTTTTCCTGCAAACGCTTTCGTATGTAGGTGACTTAAGAGGCGGTTTTGCACGAATACTCAATATATTTATTGTTGTAAAGTGGACCAATATAGGCTGTTGAGGTGAGAAGTACACTTCGTGATAAGTGACTATGTGTAAGTGTATAATTAGCATTCATTCATAAGTGTATAATGCGCTGTCTGAAGGTCAGTGGTCGTGATTAGTTCTCTCAAACAAGAAGTTGTTGTTGTTGTGATTAGTTCTCGTAACTCATACGTGTGAAACTGGATAATTTTGATTTTTTTAATCCGTTCTTTGAAGTTCAAGTGGTGTCCTTGGTGATGCCAAGTAGTGAAAAACTGTTTACTCATTCTAATATTGTGTTGTTGAACTTGAATTTTATATTTAGAGATTTTTTATGAATTCCTACGAGTCAGAAAGTACGGTTTTCGTTTTCCAAGTCTCTGCATCCTTACTAAGTTGTCTTGCCTCTTTTGTTTTTAACAATAAGTGGTGTGTTGTTATTAACGTTAGGTATCTATGTGTCTGTCTGAGTCGTCGTAGCTCCACCTTTTTTTCGATTTTATTAATTTTAATTTTACAATACGTCTTCCCTGAGAGTGTTCAACTACCTATGCTTTATGAAAATCAATGTAGCTGTTCTATATCTGTGTAATAAATAAATACAATAAAATTCGTTTATTTCAGCCACATAATTCAAAATTAGGGACCACGAATAGAAATTGAAAGAAAAATACACAAGAAAATTGCGAATAAAAATACGCGTAATTTTTTTAATAGACAATGTAGTACGTCCGCCAGACCCCAGCGCATAATGCTACCGAGCCGTCACCTCATATTAGTTTACAAATTCTTGGCGACGACGGGTTTTTGCTGACCGTTTCCGAGTTGAAATGTGTGTGTCGACCCAAAGCCACAAATAGTGCCAGGAACGGCTGTAGCCGTCAGGCCGCCTGTGGCCGTCACAGGGCCCGTAGACAGACGTATTGTCGACAAGCAACGCCTCCGCGGCGCAATCTGTGATACACATTCGGTGATGCATCAGAGCAGCGGTGGCTTTATTTAGGACTGCAGTAGATGTGGGGAAATATATGGACTGTGGACTAGCTTCGTTTGTTTAGTACAAATTTGCGTTTTTACATCATTTCTTGTCCCTTGTAACATCACTGATATAGGCAGTTTTTGCACTACGCTGAAATGACATGGTACATGGAATGGTCTATATCTAATTTTTTCGTGCAATCTATAATATGGATCCCAGAGAATCCCTGCGTGATAAATTCAAAGAAATAAACATAATGACAGTACCATGTCAATATATTTATGAAAACTTATTGTACACTCATAAAAATATAAATCGGTTCCCTAAAAATAGCGATAAACATAATTTGAATACCAGAAACAAACATAAAATCGCTGTGCCCACAACTAGGCTACACAAAATTAATGTATCTTTTAAAGGGCAATGTATACGCTTCTACAACAAAACTCCTAGTGAGTTGCAAAAATTATCAGTAAATAAATTCAAACAAATTGTCAAAACCTTGATGTGCAAAAAGGCTTACTATAAAATATCAGATTATCTAGAGGATAAAAAACCTTGGGACGGGTTTTGCTCCAACTCGAAAAATAACAACTAACAGGCTAAAGGTTTCTTCGTCGCTTCTTTACTTTAGTCTACATACCGAAGCGACAGAAATAAAAAAATATCACTTTATTTCTGTGTCAGTGTTTAGTTTTATAATTTGACCTTTTCTAAGTGTACATTTTATTGTATTTATGGAAATAAAGAGTTTTTGATTTGATTTGATAAGGTGCCTAGCTTTAGAATTAATAACAAACTCGTGTAGCTTTGATGTTCGAGAACCAGTCGTTTCCTTGCCAAATATTTAGTGTCGCTAAACAAGGTAGAGACCTTGTTTAGCGACAATAAATATTAGGGTTGTGACCCTATTCGGCAGTTGTTGAACCTGATATTTCAAAGTCTCGACAGATGCTCAAAATGTAACGAAGTAAACGCATCTCGTAAACAACCTACGCATAAAGAACAGACGGCGTATTAATAAAATAAAACACCAATTTTTCAACCCCCTGACTTTATTTAAAGCTTCATATAAACGCGTTCTCGTATAAATTTGTCACAGTGACAACCCAAAAACGTTGTTCCGCTGTAAGTCACACCAGACTCTTGTAAATAATAGCCCTTAGAGAATCGAGCGGCCATGACATATGGGGCATTGCCTTATTACGAAAGGGTTACGGGTCATTTTCGATTACACGGTGACAAATTGTATTGGGCATAGTAAGGTAGACTTGTAACACGATAGGAATTCATTAGGCGTAAAGGTCCCCTTGTAATGTTCTGCTGAAATGTCAGTTTGCCAACGCATGATGGAGTGGTCAGGATTATGGTGATTTCGTAGGTTTGGAATAGCAGCTCTGCGAATTCTTTAAATGTTGAGAAGGGAACGTAAATGTTATAACCTCGGGGGGTGATTTTAAACAAGAATATTGATATTTTCATAATGTCGGAACAATTTAAAAAGCTGCGGTAATTTTTTTGATTAGTTCTTTATGAAATAACTTTTGCAGAAAAGGTTGTGAGTTCTACCCGATCACAATAACTGTGCATCTCACGCTAAACGTGTGGGCTAATCAAACGTAATTTTAATCATATGTCCCTCAGATTTTGTTTTATTAGATGTCCATTTTTGGTTACTTTATCTGCAAAATATCATCTTTTCAGCTTTTCCTCGTATAGAATCGCCCAAGCCCTCACAAACACTCACAACTCTTCAGTATAATAACAATCACAATCATTGTTTTTGTCACTTCAATCAAATAACACGGACAAAAACAAATTTCATTTGTATTTCAATAACGTAAAGTGTCCCTACATGTTTTCCCGAAAGCGATCACAAATAAGGGTAGTTCACACTGAGGTAGTGTTCTAGGCGAGTAGACTTGATTGCTACTCATGTTGGAAAGAAAATCACACTAATACTATAAATGCGAAAGTTTGGATGGATGGATCGATAGATGGATGGTTACGTCTTCACGCCAAAACTACTGAACAGATTGAACTGACATTTTGTATCGGTCTAGCTCTAAGCCTGAAATCAAAGATAGGCTACTTTTTATTCCATAAATCAGTTCCCATGGGATAGAAACTGCCTTTGAATGTTTCCATAGAAACAACGCGTGCGAAGCAGCGGGCAGAAGCTAGTTAACCATAATCTTGAAACAAAATACGACAGCATCTCTACATTAAACTAAGTATTTCCGTTCTAGAATGCTATAACCTTTATCCTTATAAAATAATCCAGCTATATATATTATGACTAGCTTCTGTCTGTCCTCGTTTTTCCGGGATAAAAATGTAGCTGTAGCCAACATGTTATTTCAGGCCTAGAAAAACATATATGTAAAATTTCAGCCCAATCTGTTCAGTAGTTGTGGCAGGAAGATCTAACAAACAACTAAACATCCAAACTTAAGCATTTAAAAAAATTGTGTGACGCATGTCTTGCATCGAAATATTTTTATTTTTTTAATCTATGACAATGTATTATGTTTTTATCTTAAGCCGCTTGCTCAAGCACTCTTTCATCTAAACAGAGCAGTACCTTTTTGCAACGAACCATTGTTATTTTCCCACCTGTAATACAAATATTTTGATTGACATCTCCGTCGCTGTCAAATTACTTTTGCGGCGTACTCGATAAGGGCCGTGATTTGCCTTCAGCATTCACACCTTCACCCTGACTTTGGTACACAATTCCAATATATCTAAAACAATAAAATTAAATCTACTCTTAAAACCCGATATTGTAGCAAATTTTCATGATTGCCTTTCAGCTGAAAACAGTTTCCAAAATACACAAATCAGTTACACAAACACAAACCAGTCTTCGTTTGTAATCCAATTTCAATCTCACTCGCTAGGCGATAGTCGGTAGTTGCAATTTGAATGTGACAATTTTAGCAACGTAATGCCAGATTCGGGAACCCGAGCGGAAAGTAATGTTGGGTACTGACCTGTGTTACGTAACGTACCGTTCGCAGCGAGCATGATACGTTACGCCGTGTGATAAAATCCGTCTCGTTGCTCGTTGAGGCCGCCTATTTCCCCCTACTGCCTGCATGAATGTTCGCTGATATTCACGTTAAACTACGCCCCGAACGCCGAACAGTACCCTTTAGAGGTACCAGTTTTATGTCCTACTAATATTATAAACCCGAAAGTTTGTGAAATCTGAATTTTAGTTACCTAGGATCTCCAAAACTACTGAACAGATCAATATGAAATTTGGCTTACGCTTAGAGCAAAGCCTAACTTAGATAATATGATACTTAATATACCGAAAATACGCGAAGCCGCGGGTAGAACCTAGTAGTTTCATAAATCGATAAATATCATACGCTGACAAAATCATTCGTGAGTGATTCTAAATAATCGAGTCGATGGAAGGAGGCGGCTCATCTCTGCTATTTTTGGCGTGGGGTAGGTTTATGTCCAGCAGTGACTGATAGGATGTGTCCACGAATGTTATTAACATTAGAACTGTTATCAAAAGTAAACACCCAGATCAGGGCCCTGGCTATGATGAGATTCTGATTAAATTTCGCGCCACTCGTTTTGTGACTGTATTTCACAGAACTGATCAATTCTCTGTCTGGTATTGATTCAACCAAAGCCTGTTTCATCAATTTGCGTTTGGGTGATAAAAACTCGTATTCTATTTAGATTTACCTAAAATATTGAGGTTATACATATGTCGTGGCCATATCCTAGAATTGATCACTTCATGATGTAACCGACCATTTCAAGAAATGGTAGAATTTCATGAAATGGAAAATACGCGCTGGCCATATCATGATGCAGTCTGGCCAGATCAATGAATAATCAGCGTTTAACGATATGAAAAGCTAAACGCACGGCTACTTCATGATAAGGTCAAACAATATCATAAAATAGTTACATTATCCACCGTTAGAGGCGCTGATGTTGTTTTGTTTTGGACATCTGTGATTTTTGAGTGTTTGTTTGTTTCTGTTCTGTGATGCATCATGTCGGCGGACAATTATTTAGTTAAAAAAGCGAATAATAATGTGCAAATAGAAGACAAAAATGAAGTAAAGAGCTGTTACGATAAAAAACTACAGGAATTTTATAAAAGTCACTCGAAAAACGAGCATAACGTCTAAACTGAAAGCCAACTGCATTAAGCAATTTTTAAATTTATAGTTCCTTCCTAATTCGAATTTTTCATTAAACCTTTTCATCATAATCATCAGCCTATATTAGTCCACTGCTGGACATAGGCCTTCCGTAATGAGCGCCATAGCCTTAAACCTTTTGATGTCATGGAAACCCTACATAAATGATATGGCCAAACGTTGATGGAAATATCATTAAACGTTGATGCTTATACGATATAGTCAGTTTTAGCTGGCCGTGTCATGAAATTCTACCATTTCATGAAATGGTCGGTCACATCATGAAGTGATCAATTCTAGGATATGGCCACGACACATACAATGATCTTGTTATTTTTCTCTGCTTGGTTACATTTTATCAAAATTATATTACAGGCCAACAAAACTTTCCAAATTATGATAAGAGCTATAAGTATGTGTATATTTTCTTATAGTATGGTATTATATCCTTCTGTCTGTATTTCGCAACGTCTTAAATTTCACTATATTCACTACTATATTTAAAATAAATAAATAATGCTAGAGAATCCATACAGCATCATCTAGCCCCAAGCTAAGGAGAGCTTGTGATATGGGTACTAGATGACTGATATACTTAATACAATACATTACATAGATAGATATTTTTTACTAAACTTACATAGAATATACCCAGGAAACACGGAACAAATATTTGCAGATCGTACAAACATTTGTCCCGCGATAATGAGCGAGCGTTGTCGAGAAGATACAAAATATAAGTATATTCATATAGCTGCTTCCTTTTGTATATTTTAACACCTTTACAGCGATTATCAATCCGCCTGCCGAGCCTGGCGATTATGATAAACTCCCCTTTTAGGGGGAACCCCCCTTTTCAGCAGTGGACGGGTTGATGAGGAGGTACTCAAAGCTGCATGTTCCTGCATGTTCCATAACATAAGATCAAATGTCTAGCTGAAAATAAAAGGAAACTCAACGAAATGTTCAATATTTCCATCACCAATCTATTAATATAAAAATCGACCGCTCTGTCTCAAATACAAGTCCAGAGTAAATACTACCCCCTCTGCGCAAGGAAAAATATCCTAAGTATGGCCACAGCGCATGCAGTAGGACAAGCACGTGAACAATTTAATCTAGGTAACGCTGGCCTTTTTACACACAAACTGTCCCTTTATAACACTTCACTCGTATAATGGTGCCAGATTCTTTGTATGTAATTTGTTGTGTTGCCTCTCTATAGGCTTTCTATTTCAACAATTCCAACAAATTCTGTAGACGAATACGAGTAGGTACAGGATTTTGCTACAATTAAAAAAAAAATTTGATCCTTCAGCGATGAAAGAATCAAATATTTTTAGAATTGTAGCAAAATCCTGTCACTATGACGGTAGTAACGTTGCAAACTTGCTACGTACGCTGCTGACGAAAGAAACTCTAGATAGATAGTGCGTGTGTGACAGTGCGTATTTGCGCATTTATCAAAAGGCTGGCTTTTATAGGTTTCGACCTCGACTCGACACTATTGACGTTTCTTTCATTAAAGGCAGAATCCAAAAACTTGTGTTAGTGACAATTTTGCGACGATACCTGGTCATAGTGAAGCGATTAGTTTATCAAAATATTGCTCCTTATCTTCGGTGGTTAAAAATGTAGAGATAGATAGAAAAGAAAAGGAAGATAAATGTAGTTGTCATTCTGTATTTTCCTACCCTGTGTGGCCGGTGGGACGCGCCGGGGGTACTGATTTAGTTTGCCCAGTCCGAGACATTATCGATTGAGCGGCGAGGGGCGGTTTTATTTGTCAATTTTCAATGCTCCATTCAAAGGTACGCTTCCTGGCTTTTAGATTGAAACTGTACAACTCCGCGTGCTATCAGAAAAGGACGGAACCTTGTCAAAGTCAATTAACGTCACGTTTAAGGTACGACCCGTGCGTTGCATGGGATTTACTTCGTAGTTACTATACAGGGAATTCGTCAAACTAGCATAGTCTTTGTAGTGAAACTAGTTTCTGCCCGCGGCTCTGCATGAGTTTTATGTCTTTTCCCAGAATACAATCCATGTCCACGCGAAATCATTGAGATTTGTTCAGCCGTTTCGGCCTGAAAAGGTCACAGACAGACAGACGAGCAAGAATTACTTTCGTATTGTGTCAGTTCGAAAAGATTCCATCCTATTTTGATCGCGCGCGTACTGTACCAGGTGCTGCTTTAGACTGTAAAAGATTAATTGCAGGGTGATTCGGATTTTGTTTATGCTACCAAGTAATTTCTCTCCCACTCTGACTCTGTGAAAAGAGAAAAGACGTCCGTCTGTAATTCCCGTTTTAAATTAAGATTAACGGTCGCTCGTTGAAAAGGTTTCTACTTTACGGAGAAAAGATAAGGCTATTATAGTGAAGATCATTTTTATCTAGGTTGTTCAAGGCCTCAAGGCCCAATAACATCTATTCCGAAATCCTTTTTTAACTCCCGACGCAAAAAGAGAGGGGTGTTGTAAGTTTGACGTGTCTGTCTGTGTGTCTGTTTGTGGTATAGTAGCTCCTAAACGGATGAACCGTTTTCGTTTAGTTTTTTTGTGTCATAGATAATTTTATCCCAAGTGTTCCTAGCCATGATTCATTAAAATTTGTTCAGACAATAAACGTCGACGGGGTTTTAAAATTTTTAATTTTGTCTTGTTAATGTCTTTTTTAACGACCTCAGTGGCGCAGCGGGAGAAGGCCCGCTTACGACGCAGGAGGTCGCGGGTTCCATTCCCGCCTCAGGACAAATGTTTGTACGATCTGCAGATATTTGTTTAGGGTGTTCTGGAGGTTTTCTATGTATAATAAAAAATATCTATCTATGTAGTGTATTGTATTAAGTATATCAATTATCTAGTTCCCATAACACAAGCTCTGCTTAGATTGGGGCGGTGAGAATTGTCCAGCATTATTTATTTATTTACTTTTTTAATGTTTTTAAATTTCTTGGCTAGACTTTTCGATAGTAAGATGAACTGTTAACAGAGAGTAAGATTATGCCAGTGTCTTTAGAAAATTCGTAATACCCATGATCCGGAGAATCGCGGAAAATGGCCGCTGCGTAAACAAGAAAAATCTAACCACCTAGCGCCTGAACAAAAATATTGTATTAATGTTTACTAAAGAGCTTAGCTCTTGTCGGTGTAATTATGCAATTTCCTCCACTTTTCTCTCTTCAATGTCAAATGTCTTTTATTTCTTTACTAGCTTTTGCCCGCGGCTGCGCACGCGTTGTTTCTATGGAAACGTTCAAAGGTGATTTCTATTCCATGGGAACTGATATATGGGATAAAAGGTATATGTTTGATTCCAGGCATAGAGCTAAACCGGTGCAAAATTTCAGCTCAATCTGTTCAGTAGTTTTGGCGTGAAGTCATAACAAACATCCATCCATCCATCCATCTAAACTTTCACATTTATAATATTAGTGTGATGACATGACAGCTACTTTCTACTTAATCTGACTCATACAGCTAATTCTTGGTCTTCCTCTGCCTCCTCTTCCTTCTACTTCTCCTTCTATGATGATACTTATGAAGTTGTTATGTCGTATAAGATGTCCAATCATTCTCCCTCTACTGTTTTGATTGGCGTTTACCTAAAACCTTGTCTCCACAACTCTTTTCAACACCTCCTCATTAGTAAGATTCTCCGTCCAGCTAATTCTTTCCATCCTCCAGCACCACATTTCAAAAGTCTCAATCCTCTCTCTATCCCGCTGTGTCATGGTTCATGTTTCGCATCTATAGAGGGCTATGCTCCAAACATAAGCATTTTAAAACTTTTTCTTAACATTTCAAAAATATTTTAGGTAAGCACATAATTAAATTATCAATATAATTCCAATGCCGAACCAAAGGTTTCTGCTCTACTTTCGTTATAAGTACCGGTAAATAGTGGAACAAACTTCCTGCGTCCGTTTTTCCGGGAGAGTAAAATCTCGGAGTCTTCAAATCCTGAGTGAATAAGTACCGTCTGGGAAAGCGTGTTCCATCTTAGGCCAGATCATCACTTTCTTAAGTGTAATGCTGGACAAATACTTTGCCAGCCTCAATAAAAAAATTAAATAGAACACCTCACAAGGTTTAAAGCAACGTATTGCAAAACACAACAAATACTAAATAGGGCAGCGTCCTCACAATTAGACAATTGTTACAACAGGATGCTTTCATTAGACCACCTACAGACCTGATTATTAGGATGTGAACCGATGTGTAGGTAGCTTAAGAACTGCTTGTTAGTTTTATGAGCGATTTTAGCTGTTTGGCGCCGGTTGGAGTGATAGATGGGACTGTAATGCCTGTTTTGAAATAGGTCTTCTTTTTAATGCGATAATGATGAGAACTACCTTACCTTACCTTTAGTGTACCACGCTCGACACCCAAATGTAATTTACATTAGATATAACTAGCCCTAAGTTCTCATTTTAAGTGATTTTTGTAATTCAGAGAATAAAGTTTTATAGAATCTGTGTTAGAATAGATGGGAGAACTGGCAATCTCTGGTAATAAGGGCCACGATCTACATCAGTAGGCGAAGCACGGGGATTGTTCTCTAGGGTAGAATTGACAATAATGACATTGCATCGTCATACATTGCGCACATTATTGAAGTTGAAGGAATAAAGTTAAACAAATAATTTACGCATTCGATGACAAAGTAACGTAGTTTTTTTCTATTCTACCCTAGACCCCGTGCTTGGCCTACTGGTCTGTTAGTAGAATAGCGCCACGCCTGTTAGCAGAAAGAAGCGTAGGTTTTAAAACGTCAGGATATTAAGTCCAGCCGGGCACCCACACTTCTTGAAAAGATGAGTACACTTATTAAAAGTTCTGGGATGACAAACAGTCGTTAGAGAAGGATTTCCTCATGTTTAAAATATTTGACGAGTCCTTATTAACTTCAAATGATAGCAGTCAATGAATTAGTATAGAGTTGTAAGAATGTACTACAACGCCCGATTCGAGCTTTTTCAGACCGTTTAAATTTAATTCCTTGCTTCGATCTGCATTTTTATACTTATTTTGGACGATCAAATAGGATTTAGCTGGATTAGCTGCCATATTCTATTCTATCTGTTTAATCATGACTAAAACCGCCTAGCTAATAAATCTCAGCTTATCAAATTACACTTGGTAGACAGCACAGCACAGGAAGCGGGACAATGACGGTAATCAAATCACTCGGTCAATACGTTGGCAGGGGTTGCCGCCCTCGGTAATCTGATTAGAGCATACGGGCGGCGGTCGTGACCTCGCTGCATATCTTATGTTGTCTAGATTATCATTTTATTGGTAAACGCTTCAACTTCAACTTCTTTTTTAATGGCGCCTGGTATACGCTAACTGACCAAAACTTAGCGCCTATTTATACTTTTGTGTTTCATGTTATTGTCGTGGGTTTTTTGTTTAATTTTGTGGTGTACGATAAAGAGTTATGTATTTTATTGTATTGTACTTTTATTCAATCAATCAATTACTCTTTGCAAGAATACAAAATGATTATACAACTAGCGACCCGTCCTGGCTTCGCACGGGTGGACATTTATTTATTAAACATATAACATAGCCTACGTTAGTAAGGGACAATAGAGCATTCTAATGGTGAAAGAATTTTTGAAATCGATCCAGTAGTTTTCGAGTTTTTTCGTTACAAACATACCAAAATACAAATCTTTCCTCTATATAATATTAGTGTTAGATGTTCGACTGCCTCGTTGGTCTAGCGGTCAGCTTGTTCAACCGCTGATTCTGAGGTCCTGGGTTCGAATCCCGGGGCGGGTCAATAGTTGTTATTGGGGTTTTTCTAGCCGCTCAGATGGCATGCCACTTGTATTGTTTTGTGGACCAAACCCTGCAAGGTTTTGTTTGTAAAATTGTTTCCATGTAGAGTAGGTCGAACGATACGCCTTCTATATTTTTCTATTGTGAAACTTTTATGTAAAAGCTATTATTAGAATCAGTTCAATCATTTACCTGTTTTGAATCCAAATCGTTAAATAATAGCTTCTCGCATGATGGAAATAGACACCATGTTTATAAAGCACGAAACACATTAAACCCTTTGTTCCTCGCCCTCGCCTACATTCAGGTGCAAACTGAGCTTAAAGCTGAGCGCACACTTAGCCGAATGGGCCGACAAAAACATATTTTGAATACACTTGGGCTCGCGCAATCCAACATCGTGCGGTCCGAAGTGAAACTTAACCCAAAGAAAACTTATGAATTCTCACAAGCGCCTGACTTAGTGCTGACAAGTGTCCGAGGTTTCATATGATTTCATGCAACGAATTCCTTAAATTTTGATATACCTCCTCGGCTTTTTTCACGTTAATATATGTATGCGTCCAGTTTTAGTTAATCGACACTTACAAACCTTGACAGTTGTACAATTTGTGTTACTATCCCAACAAAATTACACTAAAATATCGTTAAAATATTTACGACAACAGTTTCGTGACAATGTCTCCGTGATGCGGCGATTGATATCACTTCCTTCCATTAGTGTAGACTTCCGAGCGATGGGATAGGGCACGAGTTTATATTTATTTTTGCTTGCATGTACATTTATTATTAGTTCTAAGTGAATGGTTAGTTAAAGTATTGTCACTAGCTAGGTACAGGCACCCTGGAAGGGCACCGCAAGAGCATGTTGAAGACTTACATGTTTTACTGAAGTTTAAAGGTCGTTATGGTTCACAAATTTGTCAAGAAACAAAAAGTTAAATAATATCAGACAATGTAATTACAATTTTAAACAGACAAAGGTTCTATTCGCATTATCTTTTCATAACCTCTTCTATTCTTTTCCAGTTATATATAAGTGACTATGACTGCACTGCTATAATATCTGTTTATATGGCGAATATCACGCGCAAGAATAATCATTAAGACTAAATTTGATCTAGCAATCCTAATTCCTGAAAGAAAATAATATACGGCCATGCCTATGTATCTTACTCTAGCTAGACATCATTCATACGTACTTAAATAGGTATTTCTATGGCACTCGGACAAATGGATGTTAGCCTCAACAATAACACACTTCTTGTTTCTCGGTTTTGTGCCGTCACTTGCCCTCAGATGTAAAGCCGGTGTACACACCTCTGTATCGCTAACTTTCATGTTGTCCAGCAGTCTATCGCTTAGCTACTTAGTACAAAGGGTATTTTCGTGTATGTTATTATAAATCGATTAAGTACCGAGTATACTGTTTTTGTTTGAGTAAAGTTTTTTAAATATAGTGATTCTTTCGTTTGTGTTTCGAAAATTGATTTAAAAAGTTTACAGACAAAGCTTTTCCCAATATCACTGAGTAAACAAAATCTAGGTCGTAAATATAACTCACTAATTCTTCTGTTTGAGTAAATGTACTGTCACACACGCTGTGACCGTCAGCTCTTTTCGTAGAGAATGCATTTTGTCTGTGAATTGTGATGCATTATTGCAAAGAGTTTCTTTATAACGCTGCTATAATGCATCAAAATTCTCAGCCCTTTCGTAACCCGCTGCTCGCTGTACAAACCTTCATGGACGTCCTCTGTCCGGTGGTATAAAAGTAACTCAATATTTTAAAAATGGTGGTGCCTTGTGTCACACATCTACTGCTAACAACTATCCGCCTCCCAAACATGAGAGTTATGGCAAAACCGCCCTGTAAGGGTTAGTACGTTCAGCTGTTTACGTACATATGTATGCTGATGAAAAAGTGGTGTTTAAAGATAACCCACGTAGTCACCAAAGAGCGTGTAACTTTATTTGTGAAATGAAACTCTTACTTCTTCAACATCGTCAACTGCCAACCCTATCTTTACACGAGGATTGTGAAATTAACTAGATACACTTTTCGTGTTTCTAACATAGCATTTCCCATTAATTAGACCGACCGCCAGTCCTATAAGTGTCTTCATTTTGTGCCACTAAGCCGCGTGTAAGAAGAGCACTGAGCTTGTTACTTTAACGCGACCTCACCCGACCTTGGAAGGTCACATCTCGACTCATCCCTTAAGTGTGCTTTGGTACCTAAAGGAGCTGTTCTGAAGTGGCAGCTAAGATACGGGTGACTTGTCTTGGAGACTTGAACTTTGATCAGACCTCCTAGCACGAACGACCCGCGGTTTTGTCTGGAGAAAAATGTATAGAGATTTTAGAATCAAATATCAAATATTTTAAGCATTTGGTGATTTTTTTTCAATACGGTGTTGTATATGCTAGCCTCGCAGTTAATGAACATGCTAAGCACAAATTTTACCATAACGCTTTAGCATAGATAAAGTATCAAAACTTCAGACTTACGACCGAATCCAAGTGGTTGTCGGCGCTTGAAGTAATTCGATATCCAAGCTCGTAAACAACATTTTTTTCAAAGTTAGTTTTTATAAAAGCTTCTAAAACCGTTGATTCTTAAAAACACCTATTTTACCCTTTCAACGGCGAGTCGCCGTACCCAAAACCCGAATGCAATCTTTATATATCTCAATGCTGGAGTTTTTCTTTTACATTTACCTATCCGCGGCGACCAGCGCTAAATGGCCTCCCGAGACTGCCTCGAGTTTTACGAGCCGAGACCAAATTGGATGGCGTGCCCGTATGCCCATGGGTCTGCTTCCACTGGCCTGGGTTAGACTGTTGGTTTTTACGGAACAGGATATGCTAGGGATTTCTGCAAATTATAGGATGACATGTCATGTTTCGTTACAGAGGATAAAGTAAAAAGGAATTTTGTGGAGCGCCATCTTTTGGTGGAATTGTTTTGAAATTGTTACGGGTTATTTTGTGCTGGGTCATCGAGGCCCTATTTCTCTTATTGTACCTGTCAGCTGTTTCGGAGTTTGCTTTCGTGAGTGTCAATTTTCGTTATTGGTTCGGAAAGGGAGGTTGCCCATTCCGGGATTTCGTATTGGAGAAACAATAAATATTTTTTTGTGATTGATTCGGTAAATGTTGAGGAGGGTAAATTGGATGGTTTAAAGCCTTTTAGCTAAGGTAAATTTATTTTTGTTTGTGCAGTTCGCTCTAAAATATTTTGAAGCACCATTGATTCACAGTGTCTTCGGGACATCGAAAATGCCGGAAATTTAGCAGTTCGTTGGTTCGATTTCGTACAATTTTCTGTGCCAAAATACCTAGTCTGAAACATCGTTAGCCCATGGACGTTTAAAACAGTGACAATTGTCTAGATTTCAATGTTTTAAACGTAAAGTGAATCTCATTATGGCTCATCACCTGTGAACTGACGTCACGTCGACTTGCGCGTGCACAGGCACGCTCGCACCAGTTCGCTCATTTGCATGCGTCGCCCGCGCGTCGAATTGCAAATGTCTCATTCAATGTTGAGGAGCGAGTTATGAAATCTGAGCGGATGTTTGTTTGAATTTAACTTGAGCCATGTTTGCTACTGAAATGAATTCAACGAAAGATTGTTTTTAAAAGCGATCAATCGCCAGGCTACTTACCGGTCTTACGGTCTACTTCTCTAAATACCGACTATGGCGACTATATAACATCACTACTTTTTAAGGTCCCAGTCTATATCAGAAACTACGATGTCGTAAAATACGCGAAGGTTCGCATCTATTGTGTTGTTTGCGGCCGGCGGATGGTCTGAATGGCGCCAATTATAGAACACTAATCACGCCTTTGCTGCTCCGTCCACGCATTTATTTTCTTTGACTAACGCATTTATTTTCTTTGACTAAAGGAAAGAATGCAATATTTCATAGACTCAGCTTTTTGATAAATAAAACCACCTTTATTCACAAAGAAAATTATACTAGTATTTACAATTGAAACAATTGAGCTAACTGCTGACTGTTGCAAACAGTCTACAGATAGCTCAACTGATCCATATCAACACCAGTCGGAAGCGAGCCCCAAGACGAATAAATAAATAAATATATCATTTTATTCATAAAAATCATTACATAGGTTGGTTAGAAATGCTTTAAAGCCTATGTTAGGTTTGTCTAGGCAATGAGTTCTCATCTATTTTACTTAGGATTTCTTATCACTACTGTTGATTGACATGTAATTTACATGCTTCTAATATCGTTTAGGTATCGGCTCGAAAAATATCGGGACTAACGAGAGCTTCGTTATTTATTAAGCTGATCACACGTTGTGTATGAAAAGTCGTATTTTTTCAATAACGCACTCACTGCCCAGCCTGGGCGGCCGCCGAGACACGCTTTTGATACTGGACAAGTGCGTCATGGTCAATAAAATAAATAAATAAATAAATAATGCTGGACAATTCACACAGCATTATCTAGCCCCAAGGTAAGCAGAGCTTGTGTTATGGGTACTAGATAACTGATATATTTAATACAATACACTAAATAGATAGATATATTTTATTATACATAGAAAACATCCAGAACGCCCTGGACAAATGTCTGCAGATCGTACAAACATTTGTCCCGAGGCGGGAATCGAACCCGCAATCTCCTGCGTCGCAGGTAGACCTTCGCCCGCTGCGCCACAGGGGTCGTCAATGGAAGAGTTAGTTTAGTATAACGCATTCACTGCCCAGCCTCGGCGGTGCGACCCGCAGGAGCGCCGCCGCGACTGTCGCCGCTGTTGCCGCTTCCGCCGCTGTCGATATGAAAGTGTAAAGTCAAAAAACACGTGGACGAATATACTCCGGTAATCAGCTATAGCTAGGTTTAATTAAACACACGAGCTCGTGACTGGTCCACGCATTGTTGCCGTGTGCCGCCGATTCAGAGCAACAGTTTTTGCTTATCATTATCACTGACACAGTTGTCAAAACTGACAGCCGTGTAAATAATTAGTTAGCCAATTGTTAACTAACTCGTTTAAATTAGATTAATGGTTTTATTATTCAGATTGATTTGGTATTTTGATGAGCTTTTCACTATTATATTATAGTGAGGTAAACGACTTTTGACGACCTCGGTGGAGCGGCGGGCGAAGGTCCGCCTGCGACGCAGGAGGTTGCGGGTTCAATTCCCGCCTTGGACAAATGTTTGTACGATCTGCAAATATATGTTCCAGGTGTTCTGGGTATTTTCTATGTATTTTAAAAAATATGTATGTATGTAATGTATTGTATAATGTAGTATATCAGTCATCTAGTACCCATAAGCATAACACAAGCTCTGCTTAGCTTGGGGCTAGATGATGCTGTGTGGATTGCCCAGCATTATTTATTTATTTAAACGTTTGTTAGGCGCATTTCAGGTCATTATGCAGCAGTGGACTAATATAGGCTGATGATGACGATGATGTATAAGTTTTTTTGTAATTGGTGATCCGGAATTTAAGGTCGAAATTCTTTCACTAATAGATTTATCTCAGAGCTAAATTTTATTCAGAAACTATGAGCGAAGCCGGCTATCTTTTCAAATGAAAAAAATTGAATACTTTCGTAAAAGTATCGAATACTTTCAAATAGATAGCTTATACGAAATGGTGGGACGAATAGGAGAGTAATATTATATTTTATTTGATATCCCGTTCGTCCCACTAACACCCATCAAAATCCCATTCGCCCCACCATTGGGAGGCCGCTGATGGAAAGAACTGAATATAACCGACACGACACTTCCTTGGAAAGACCAAATTGTTGTAATGTAGTTTCTCACCTACATCATAAAAATTATTTAAATAACATTTGACCTCTTAACTGCTGTTAGTTATTGCTGCTAGCTAACATTATAATGAGATCATAGGGTCCCATGCAACCTACGTCATACATAATACAATTTACATAAATATAAATGTTGAAGATCGAATTATTTATTGTTCTATGAAATCCTTGTTCTATGAAATCCTATTTCTATCCCATGGGAACTGGGGGGAATATGGGTAGCCTAGTATTATTCCAGTTCTAAATCTATGTAAAATTTCAGCCCGTTCAGTAGTTTTGGCGTGATGAAATAACAAACATCCATCCTAACATTCCTGTTACATCTATGATGTAAATTTATTTCTTTCGTTGGTGCTTCAATCTTTATATATATAATTCTTCTGTGAGTGTGTATGTCACTGAACTTCTCTCAAACGACTGGACCGATTTTGATGAAATTTTTTGTGTGTGTTCAAGGGGATCTGGGAATGGTTTAGATTCACAATTTTGTCCGCTGGACAATGTTTTTTTAATTAATTTTTAATATTCTATAGAATAGCAATCTCCTTTAAACGTTTCCATAGAAACAACGCGTGCGAAGCCGCGGGCATAAACTAGTACTTATATAAAAGATGTTGATACATAGAAAGTTGATGTTGATGTGAATTCCTTTGGAAATCGTACACAGCAGGAAGGCAACATAGTCCTATTAGGACTCCACAGATTCAATAAACGCCACCCCGCGAGCCCGCACTGACCTACGGCGCCCTGCTGTGTCTCAGGGCTTCTCTGTCCACTTGCACAGCGGGGGCTGCCCTTGGCCGTTTTCATCTGAAGTTTTCTCGTAGGTAGTTGAAGCAAGTAAATGTTTTATCTATCTTGTGAAGAGTTTATTTCGTGTTGATTCTTTTTGATCTTCTTTTCTTAAAATGTGTGTATGGATGTGTGCATTTAGTCGTGGCGGTTGCGAAGTCAGAATGACTATCTACAGGCTAAGATGGGATATTCTACTATCCCGTAGTTGGCTTGGCACTTACATACAACATCGACGCCTGAGTGTTTTATTTTAACACTTTGAATAAGAATACAAAAGAATAGAATCTGGCTCCAGTAGCCCCGGATTGCTGATGTGGTGAGTGTATATTGGAAGATATTACAAAATGAAATAAAAATATTAGTTGACTGAAGAACCTCTTGTTGAATCTTACGTAAAACCTACATTTAAAAATTACGTAAATCCATTTCATGCACGTTCTTTGAAATCTTACCCGGGCTCCACAGATTCAATAAAAATCTCTCTCGACCGATGGCGCCCTGCTGTGTCTCAGGACTGTCCACTTGCACAGCGGGGGCTGCCCCCTTGGCCTTTCTCTTTATGAAAATGTCACTTTAAAGGAAGTGTAGTGCTATCTCCTGTCCGTTCAGATTTATACGTAAACATGCGAATCATCATCATCAACAGCCTGCACCAGTGCATAGCTGGACAAAGGCCTCCCCTGATAAGCGCCTTATTACGAATAGCTCTTTTCATAAGGGAGCAATGCCATAATCCTCACGCGTGTTTGAGATCGCAGTTCGGTGGCGGATCTGTTCTACGGAGACGCTGCTGCTCGCCCCCCCGCCCCCAACACTCAGGAATACCTACATGTGGACCGACCAAAAATAGTATGAGTGACACACCTCACCTATTCATATTATCTATTTTCGAAGCTCATTGATCGCAATTTGATAACGAATAAAAAAAAGAGAATTAACCGCATTGTTCAATCTCTGCCCATCATACCAACATGCCAATCATACCAACTTCATCTGTCGTTAAAAATCAAGCGTGGTTTTATTCGATCGCCTACAATGAGTGATACACTCATACACTGACAATGCTTCTGAATTGACGAGTTGTTGTTTTTTGATTTAGTTTTTATGAAAGTATAAAAGAAAAACGTTAATTTAGCACAGAATACTTATCATAGCTACTGACGTTCATCGATAGGTATACCATCATACCTTGATGTTAAGATCGAAGACGATTTCAATTATTTCATTACAGAAATATTTCAAAACTAGGATCGTTCAGGAAAATGAATATATCAAGCTGTTTTATGTAAAAACAACTTTAATATTATGAAACCAAAACGAATGTAATTACGCACGAAACTTTGGACCTGGCAGGTTCCTATTATGAACGCTACGGTAGTGTACTACATGCGCTAAAAAACGCTGCCAAAACTCGTCACTGTACTGTAGTAGAATAAGAATAAGATTCATTTATTTGCAAAAACATGAGTATTAACATAGTGCGAGCATGCAATTATGTTAAAATATAAATGGATGACCTACATGTTTTGCCATTACTGGCGTGCAAATAGGAGAGGGCACGCTGCAGATTTGTCACTAATGTGATATGTCATAAAAAGTATACAATCAATCAAATTACAAAAAAATTATGTGATAAACTTAAAGTTAATTACAAATTCTAATAAGTATAATCAAAATTTGTCAAGAAGAAAATCATTAACCCTATAATAACATTTGTCTATGAGTACATTCTTAAGTACTACATGTGCTAAGCGTCTAGCTCAGCAAATATGTTGGGCCAGTGTGAATTTCAATGTAACCTTTGAAGGTTTTCCCAAACAAATAATTAATTAAGAAATATAAAAATCTGACCCAGCTTTTTTTAAAACCTCATTTATTTTCAAACAATTTAGTCAATTTAGTGCTTCTAATTAAAGAGGCCTCTTTAATGCTTCGGGTTATCCAACCGAAAACATATATTATGTGCAAAAATCATAACTTTCGCGTGGCAAAAACTGGATACTAGAAGAAATTTTGTATAATAAATACATTTGACTAAATAATATTTCTTATGTATACTGATGTAATTTTTTCTAGTGATGCCTTTACACATTTCCTTTTCAAAGGGGTAGTACATTAATCACGTGATATTTTGCCCATGGTGATACTTGGTGAGGTTTAAGACTACCCCTCCCCCTACCCAAAGTTACGTTTATTAAAAAAAATGAAACAGAATATTACCATTAAATACACAGATATCATTTAAATTAATTCGGGAAAATTAAGCATCGTCATTAAAATGTCTGTGTTTGTGTTTAGAACTCGCGGGATCAATGAAAAAATAAATACACGTTATTGCTTACTACATCCCCACGTCATATTTTGTGATTTTTTTCGGTTAATTTCGATTTAGCCTCGCGTGATTAATGAACGGCCCCTAAGTCGAAGTAGAGATACATTTCACGTTATAATTTCAAGAGAGATGAGTTTAAGCGTTGTTTGTTGTAAGGAACCTTATTTCTTCATTTAATATCCGCGGCTTAATAACGAGCTAGGGATGGGAAAAATCCGGATAAAACCAGTTTTTATATTATTTTATATCCAGTTATACTACATACATTACCTATAGAAATGGTCCTAATTTAGTCCGGGTAAAACCACAATCGCTAATTGTGAAGCCAAATGGCAATAGCCATTTTATCATAATTTTTTGCCGCTTATGTGCAATCTTTTGAAATATAATTCAGGTGTTTGTAGGAGAATCCGTGGATTTTATTCAATAATCACCTATTTTTATTGAACTTTTGGGATTTTTGGATAAACTTACAGAATGTAATTGTTTAATACATACTTACGCAATAATTGGACATAGCATCACGGCATTTACCCACATAATTCGCGTTTAGATAAAAGTAAGTGAAAAGAGAAATTTACAAATCAGAAGTTTTCATTATGAATGTAAGCAGGTTAACTACGAATCTAGTATGTGTTGGAAGAACACCAACGTTTCATCCCTTCTTTTCTTGTACTATCATTAGTACAAATTAATAAGTCGTTACGTAAAAAAGCCATTCTTTTGTGCAATAAAACTTCTGTCCATATTCAAAGTTGGTCGATAATAATGATGTCTGAACTCAAACCTAAGTTACATTTTCTGTTACCCACACTATTATCAGAATCCACAAGCTTCCTCCCTAGCCACCTACCGCGTTACAAAATGGAGGCCTCCCTCCAAATCCGGAGGAATATTGCAACCTTCAATTACTTCGGCAAACTCGCCTTTGAGTTTCCTTAATTACCAGTATCCTTTCTCATTTAAATTTCACTCGGGAATTTAACGTGACATAGATATTGCTCTGTTTTAAATTATTTTGCGAAATAGGTTCTCTGAAATGATAAGTCGGTGGCTTTTGCGGATTTTATTGGTAGGCTTTTTGAAATGGTTACATGACCATAACTAGTACAATTATTTAAAATGTCAAAATTAACAGTGAATTTGTATATTCTCTACAAATCATTTTGTCTAAGACTATCCAAAATACCTCTGTAATATTTTTGTTAAGTAATCTATAAATTGAATTCTAAATACTAATATCTAAAAATACCAATCTGATAATAATTTACAAATTGATTGCAATGTTCTTGTTATATCGTTAAAAACTATCACCCATTGTTCCGTTATCCATAGCCATCTTGTATCATAATTGATAGGGTGGTCCTAATAGGGTACAAAGAGTGGCTTATCCATCATGGTACGTATTTAACTCCTGACCTAGAGTCACCTTACAAGTGTTTGTGTCACCATCGATCATAAGTATGAGCTTGGCTGTGTCGTCACTTGCTGATTGGTCATGTTATCGTAGACTCGTGATTGCCCAGGACTTAGTTTCGTGGTCCTCCAATTTTTTTTGAATTACCATAACCACCAATAACCATGGTTACTTTGAATAAAATAAATAAATAATACCGGACAATACACAAAGCATTAACTAGCCGCCCCAAGATAGGCAGAGTACCAGCTCTGCTTATCTTAGGGCTAATTAATAGTTAATAGTCAGTAATATACATTACAACAACACAGGCAAACTCAATCGTGCGAATAACAGCAATTCAAAGTAGGTACCTAATTATATACTTAAGCAATGTTTCATTGTTATTGATACTGGAATTATTCCAAGAAGCGCCTACCTAAGAAAAAAGCTCAATATTTACAGTGGAGGTAATTTCTTAAATCTCGGAACTCCTTACTTTCCACGAATTTCCTTTACCTTGAAAATTTGATGTCGTTATTTATAAGCAAAAAAACTCCTCCTTGAGTGCTTTTGAATTCCAGATACGTTTCGTGCCTTATTGCGTCAGAGTCGGGGCCGTCATTCAGTCTCGAGGGCGCCTAAAACCCTCCAGACGTAGAATTGCATCTAAATCTTGTATTTCAAGCGATATCAGAGTCGTAAACGATCCTGTCTCCTTCAAGTTTGGATTTGATCCTAGCTGTTCTAGACCTATCCACTTTGCATCTGATGTCACTGAAATATGAACCCTGCGCAGTTGGTTTTCGAGTCAATTCCATATATTTGTGTTATTTTGTGCAAGAAGCTTTAAAAAAGTTAATCTTATTTTTCCAGGCAGGCAGATTGTTTCGCTCTATAATTGGTATTAGGATTTAACTTCTTTGTTTGTAGATTATTTGATAGCAGAAGTTTATTGCATTACGAACAAGCACGTGGGCTCTAGAATAAAAAGTCATACCGATTTTTAACTAGATATTATCATTCTTCACAATTTCACCTTTGACGAAAAAATAATTTGAAAATATAATATTTATATAAATAATATAAATATAATAATAGGCCTTTATTCACAAAGAAAATTATACTAGTATTTACAAATTGAAACAGTTGAGCTAACTGCAGACTGTTGCAAACAGTCTACAGGTAGCTCAACAGATCCATATCAATACCTGTCGGAAGCGTCCCCAAGACACTGGCTGCTTTGCCACGCTGTATGGCAATGCTGATGCGCTGTGCCAGATACTCACCAGCTCTCGGATCACGCGTCGCTTCGACCAGACGCTCAGATAATTTTTTTAAAAACCCGAAGAGGTACCCTCGTTACCCCAGGGTTCGAGACCCTAGGTTCTTGACTCCAAGGGAAGCAAATGTGTAGGCTCTGTCGATACCTGCATATTTCTACCTCTTGAGAGCAACTATTATTAAAGTAATGTCCAAAAGACACAAAATTCACCCTAGCTTGGCATATCATGTTTTATATTCCAAGTGATATGCCTCCAGTTTAGTAGTGCTGCAATCTGTACGTAGATAAAGGAATAGGAATCCACTCGCTGTCGCGGATGTGCATGAGGCTTCCGGAGAATAAGTGGCTCGGAACGATCAGGCTTCGCGAACAACTATTGAATAGGTTGTTTTATATGGGATCTTTGAGTGCAGGGAAAGACAGATATTAGTGTTAGGTATAGTTTCTGCTGTAGGGTAAAATGTAAAATCATGTGCAGTGTTTGTCGTGTACCGTTTGTGGCAAAACTAGAGGAAGGGTTATGAAGCTTTTGTTGTTCAAGTACCTACGTTATCAGTTTAAGCTCTTTTTATACACAACTGAGCCGTTGTTTGTGTTTTTAGTTTAATATTTTATATTAATATTTGGTAAAGGTTATAGGATACTACAATTTTTATATAGAAAACAATTATTATATATAAATCAATCGTTTTGGTGATAACCACCAGTCGAAACCTGACATCTAGTTTCGCCAAGCAACCCAAGTGCGAATAACTAAACTGGCTATAAAATCGAGCAATGGAATTACAAACAAAAAAGCTTTTTCAGTAACGCCATCTGTAGCCAGCACCTCAACCTATGCTCATACGTTCTGCAATATTCCGTGTTTGCGGAACGTGACGTTCCGGAGATGGAGGGGAGATTAACAGATGGATCTGCTGTTTTACGGACGAACCTGGAACCTATCGCTTTGCCGTGATTTGTTAGTTTGGGGGGTTTTTTTGGGTTCCGTAGCTAGATTTTCTTGAAAAATACTGAACAATCGACACGGTTTTGGCGGCCGGACCACCTTTCACGTTATTCCGCCCGTCGACGTCATCAACGAACGTGGTATTTAGCTCTTTACTTTCTGATCATGAAATAACTATTTGATACCTAACTATCCATATAAATTTAAACTCAATTTTTGGATTTTTATACAAATTTTTTAGCAGTGCCTTACAGCGTGCATGTACTATAAACCTAAGCTAACATTAAGATCTAAGTTGTATACATGTACATGTGAGCAAAATAAATAATTATAAATCTTCTTTTTCGTTCCACGTGCTAAAAAAAATAACAAATCCATCTATCCATTCAGCCTGTAAGCACCCACTGCTGGGTATAAGACTCTCTATTGCACAATTCTATCCAGTGCTGAAAAAAAACCGGAGTTTACTGTAAAAAGATCAAAATCCTAAAATGTAATAATGTTTCAGAACCCTAGTTAACCGGACATTGGACATGCTCTTGGCGAATTGATTCAATGAAATGGGTATAAACCAAAGATGATAAGTTTTGTTTGCCGAAGGGCTCCTTCGGGATATTATTTATTAATACTGGCTGCCTTCTATCCTGCTAACAGCTATTCTTGGTTACCAATAAGCCACTCTCAAGGTAGTAGCAATTTCTTCAAAACAAAGTAATTTTACTTAGAAACTTATTAAGTCTCAAACTTAATCCACTTACCATATAATCAGTTTTAAAATTGAAGTTTAAATCACTCTTAAACAGATGAACTAATAAAAATCTCAGAACTTCAGACGTTGGATTCAAATTAAAACCCCGCTAACAGCTAAATCGTTTAAATTTTCATTACAATGAAATCTTATGCATTTTTTCCCGACTTAAAATAAATAATGGGATTGTATTAAGATTCAAATTACAGTATATCTACTTAAGCGGTGCCACCCCGAGCCACCCTTAGATAAATATACCACCCTCTATCAGTTTGAGCGAAAAAAAGATACCTCCGTAAAAATTATTAACATTTTCATGAATTCGTAATTGTGTTTGCTCTCTCGGTGATCTAGGAGGAACGCCCGTGTTGCCAGCGTGAAAAATTCACGCAGTGTTGCCCTGCTCGAGATGTATTAATCTAGTATTTATCAGCAATGTAAGTGTTTGCGTGACTTGTGTGGTTGAGGAGACAGAATACGTTTTAGAAATGAATTTTGCATTTCTTTTCCATAAAAATAGAAATATGACAGTTTGAAGAGATACTTCCAGCCGCAGTGCCTTTCTGCTGTCAAGAACTATTGCTTTGGCTTTCAGTTTGAAGAGCAATCTGTGAAATTACAGGTCAGATTATGATTCATTTATTAATTACTACCTACTACAGGCATACGCGGAAAAAAAGCATTTTTATAACCCGGAAGTTTGTTTTGGCACAAATAACGCAATATTTAACCATATGGTTCCACAGACACGGATGCCTCAAGATCGACTTTATTTGGTGAATAGACGAATAACAGGACAGTTCATCTTATGGCAGATTCTTATAGCGTAAGGCTTTGGGCAGTTCCTTCTGGAAAAGCGTGCTCCATCTTAGGCCACATCTTCACTTTTTTAAGTGTGGTAGTAGACAAACGCTTTACTATTTCCATAAAAAAATAAAGCGTGCTATTTATCATTTTTGTTTCAATTGGTATCATAAAAAAACTTACTCCTCAGTAATATTGCAAGACGTAGAAGAAACCTATTCACGGGCAAGTTCTGAAAGACTAGATTGTTTTCAGCGGGTAAACGATCTCAAAGGCGCACGGTTAGGAAACTGGTCGACACTGGCAACATTACCGCGGGCGAAGGAACATAGAGCAACTTCAACTAGCTTTTGCATGCGACTTTATTAGCTTTTTGATCAAGACTAAATTGCAATAGAATACTTGTAACATTTTCAATAATAGCTTTGAGTGGTTCTATTTCACGGTGGCCATTTTGTTTTCTGTACTATAAATAATTACGCACAGTTCAATCAACCGGTTAAAGATTTTACACCGACTTAGATCTCATATCCTTTAGATTTGGAGCTGTATATGCAACTAATCAAAATATTCTTGACGGCATGTACTTGTTACATATGTATGACAGATAGGGATTGGCCCAGCACATCTACATAGACGTAGACATCTTGAGTATAGACTAGAGCATTTACTTGTAACAGAAAATCGAGCATTCGGTGTGCAACCTAAAAATACGAGTGCGGGTGACGGGGGACGGCGGTGGGGTGTGAGGTGCGCGGGCTGAGGGAAAATATACGCAAATGCTCAGCATTTACACAGTGAGTATTTGCAAAAACGTTACATGAAAAACCTCTAAGAAACTGAACATTTGTCTGTATTGTATCCATCCATTAAAACGTTATATTACAATTTCTAGCAAATGCTCTAGTCTATACTCACCTTTAGACAGTGAAATGTAGAAGGGGAGAAGGAAATGCAGGTGGATGGCAAAGGCCTCCCATTAAGTTATCTTTGGCTACCACCGGCTAAGCTAAAATCGCCGTTGCTCCGACTAAAAACCTCCACAAAAACCAAAACCAAACACATTACAAACAAACAAACACCCCCTCTACAATATTAATAAAGCTCTGTACACACAGACTAGATCGTAAAACGAAAGAAAACTCTTCATTAACCGCAAACTCCCCGCAAAAGTGCAGCGGACATTTCGGAGTTAAGTGTTTAGCGAGGGCGCCAGGGCTCTGTGTTTGTTTTTCTGATAAATTATTTCTGGTTCGTAAATTGCAGTAGTGACGGCTTGTGTCTGAAAATTACGAATTTATTGTTACATTACATAATTTTATTTATTTTATGGCACACACATAAACACACGCACACAACATATGTTTGCATTTTCCGTCTTTTTCAAACATCTTATATATAAAAATGAAACCCGTTTCGCGTTGTCACGGCATCACGCGTGAACGGCTGGACCGATTTCGCTAATTCTTTCTTTGTTGTGTTTGTTATTGTCAGGAGAAGGTTCTTATGAAAGAAAAAATTAAGAAAGTTGGAAACATAAATTTCCACGGGGGCGAAGCCGCGGGGCGCAGCTAGTTAAAGATAAAACCGGCGACTAGGTTTCGTTATTTTTGTCATTATTTTATACGATTCTTGTAAAATAATCATAGATATTAAGTAATACTAAGACCCGAGTTCACCAACAGATGGTGAACAACAGAACGTGAAGTCAACTTGATACTAATATATATTCATTAAGATAGCGTAATACTTTCATGTAAAATGCCACATCTAAATCTTAATCCTGCATCATCTGAAACTGGCCCGAGGCGGCGAGGGCGAGTAATTACCAAAGAGCCGCGCAAACGGATACACGGCCTTTATTGCTGGCGAGCATTTATTGCTGAAGAGGTACTGGCGGGGGAAATATTCTAGTCGACGTTGGCTTTTACATCTAAAAAGGATAAAAAGAATAAGGAAGGCACAGTGGGTTGATATTAATGATGCTGAACCCCTCGAAATAATGATGGCATATTTAAACAATTTTTTTTTGCCGAGTCATTGCTGACGTAGCTTTAAAGCAACCGACCTTCCTGTCTTGCTTTCACTATTCGTGATTTAACTAATTATTTAATTCTGTAATAAAATCTAATGTTATAAATATGGCGATCCATTTGCTTTTAATAGATACTTAATGTTTAGGGGAAATATTCCTTAGGGTGAAAAGTAAACAAAAACTAATGAATTGAAAGAAAAGTTAACATTTCAAACGCATGATGTACTTTGTTTCCTTAATGTAATGGCGTTCACAACCCCTCTATGTCACGTGGAAAGCAATAGACCTACGTAAAGTGGGCAACACATTGACCTCTTGATCTTTTCCTACCTCTAACGTTATCCAGTCAGGAATTTTTCATCTGAAGTTAAGTAGTTATTCCCTCGACTGTACTGGAAACTTCAAAGAGGTTCGTTCTTATTTATTTTCATATCTCTAACGAGGTTGCGGCATGTCTTTAATTTATATTTTTATGTTTATCTTTCTACGTTTTACGTTCCTTAGGTATTTATAGGAAGTCAAATGAAAAGATCCTTAAATTAAAATTATTATATCAGCTTTTGCAATAACAGATGCTCAGATTTTAATTATGAAGAAGTGGATACTTGTCATGACCAAGCATCAATGAAGCCTTCATGTATAAGACGACCGATGTGGCGCGACGGGCGAAGGTCCGCCTGCAACGCAGGAGGTTGCGGGTTCGTTTCCGTCTCGGGACAAATGTTTGTACGATCTGCAGATATTTGTTCCGGGCGTTCAGGATGTATTATTATAAATAACTATTTATCTATTCAGTGATCAGTTATCTAGAATCCATGACACAAGCTCTGCGTAGCTTGGGGCTAGAATCAGATGATGCTGTGTGAATTGTCCAGCATTATTATTATTATACACTCATATATTCCTTAATCTCGTTATAAAATACATATTTTAAGATAGAAAATAATATAATAAAAAACTTCTATTGTAAAAAATATATCGGCACGATGAATCACCGGCCGCGAAGCCAGGCTCAAGCGGCCGGTGATTAGGGCTGCAGAGAGAGAGGAACTTATTGGCGATGCGCGCCGAGTCCAGGAGTACAGCCTTTTGAATCTGGTTCTTGATCCAACTTCCTAGCGAGAGTCTCTTGAGATGTTGATCGAGGCTCTTCGCTATTCCGCCATTAACCGAAACGACTATCGACACACGCTGACAACCTCGTTAGCCAAGTCAAGATATTTGCTGATTTTGTCTTTTTCAGCTTTAACGAGGTTAACATTATGTGGTATGGTGACATCAGCGAGCACCGCCCTCCGTTCTAACCGATCTATCAGTACAATATCAGGTTTATTCGCCAGAAAAGTCCTGTCTGTAATGATAGATCGGTCCCAATAGAAATAGAGCGTGGCACGGCCGTTTTCGAGAACTGGCGCCGGTGGGTACTTATTATTATTATTCACTCGGAATTTGCTCGGTTGTGACCGTATTTAAGAAGGAAACACACAAATTGGGTATTTTCTATGTATAATAAAAAAATATCCATCTTTGTAATACATTGTATTAAGTATATCAGTCATCTAGTACCCATAACACAAGCTCTGCTTAGCTTGGGGCTAGATGATGCTGTGCGGATTGTCCAGCATTATTTATTTATTTATTTAAATACACAATGTCTAGAAGTGGCTTGAAATCACCCACTGCCTGGAGAATCCAATAATGTCACGAAAAACTACCGAGTTCACGGGAAATTTTCTAATTATAAATAAGAAGCCTTGTAAGTTAGTAGTTTCACGGGAGATAAAAGTTTCCTATGACGGTACTGGTTGTGTCAACGAATTGTGTTAAGGGGGATAAACGGGGAATAGGGCTTCATTAACTCTTGCCAGCCTCTTCTGCCCTGTGCTTTTTGAAACAAGGTGTGCCAAGCGACTTTTACGTCGTCAACCCAACGTGCTTTCGGGCGTCCACGACTTCTGTTGCTAGATCTTGGACACCACACGGGCATGGCTTTCTTCTTTGTCTTCTGAAAGAGAAAGCATGATTAAAAAAAACTGATCCCTGAGTCGGTTTGACGATGGTATCGAGACGACATCGTCGTTAAGTTTTTCATGTATGGAATTTGCGTAGGTTCCATGTCCGGACTATAGAGGCACTGTACTAAATCCAATAGAAAAATAAGGCGTCACGATGTCGTTTCGGTACTATCGTCAAACCAAACTCAGGCGAAAAATTATGATACAATGACTCGCCATTTGGCTTCGCAATTAGCGACTGTAGTTTAAGCTGGACTAAGTTAGGACCATTTGTTTAGGTAATGTATGTAGTATGAACTGGATATTTAAAAAAATATAAAAAGGTTTCACCTAGATTTTGCCCATCCCTTATTAAATGAAAAAATAAGGTTCCTTACAACAAATAACGCTTAAACTCATCTCTCTTGAATTATAAACGTGAAATGTATCTCTAACTTAGGGAAAATGTGCAGCTAACAAAAAAAACTAGAAAAATACCATCAGCTTACGTTAGAAATATTATTAAAGCATAAGAAGTTTAATTTCTTTAAATATATCTTCGCAATATTTCATTATTCAGGGGGCCTTTTCGGAAAAGGAAGTTCGATAGATCGAAGTTTCGTTTTCGTTGTCGTGTAAAACCAACTCATAAGTCACTTGCATAAGATTAGCGTTTGCATGAAAACAAATCAGAAACTTCGATTTCGTTCTTAGGAGTGCGGGTCCAGGTCTCTGATCCCTTTCCATAAACAGCGAATGTCATGCTTTGCAAACTCCAAGGCTCAAAATATTATCACCTTGTGTACCGACTGGCTGTAGGTGCAAGACACTTGTGTCAATGCAGTTTTAATGCACTTGGAAGGTTGCAGTGGAACCCAACAAAAGTTCTCAGAAGCCCCGTTTATTACGTGTTCCGGAAACGGAACCGCCTCCATATTTCAACATTAAAATACGGGAAATAAACAACCCATGTGGATGTAGTAAGGATTTATTGGGGGTAGGGAAAATGTTATAAAACGAGTTCCATTGGAATACCTCGTTTGCAAAGTAAGAATTTTAAGTTGTTAGAAACATGGCTAGTATTCTTTTGTATTTTTTATTTTATTTTTATTTTATTTTAATATAATATGCAAACATATCAATAAGTTTCTGCGCATTTGTTTAGAATCACAAATCGTCAGTTGCTCATTTTCAAACTTGTTCAAGCTTGAATTAGCTTCGCTAGATTTCATATTTGGCAACCATGTACCTTGGCTGAATATCAACTGTTTGTACAAATTCATCAGTGATTCTTTGGATTCTTCCCTCAACCTGTAAACTGACAAACCCAGTCCATCGCGTGTTCGCCACTGCATAAATAAATAAATATTGGACAATTCACACAGCATCATTTACCCCAACCTATGCAGAGTTATAAGTACTCGATTTCTGATATACCTACCTAATAAATTAAACTACATAAATATTTCTTTTTATTAGACATAGGTACAATACACCCAGAACACCCTGAACAAATACCTCTCCTGCGGCGCAGGCGGATCTTCGCTTGCTGCGCCGCCAAGGTCGCTAAGATAAAACTAAAACTCTTCCTGGTTTGTTGCCATATCCGGCCCTGTGGCCCCTACACTAGCTACGTCCCTGCCTCCAGAGAGTCTCAATCCGATATCCTCAGCCTGTAAACCGACGAACACAGTCCATCATGTGCCCGCCACTACAATAACTCTTTGAAACCTGGCCAAACGTTGTATATTTAATGTTTGGCCCTATATCTCCTTCCCTGGCTACATCCCTGCCCTCAAAGAGTCTCAAGGCGATACCCTCAGCCTGTAAACCGACGAACACAGTCCATCGCATGTCCGCCACTAAAACTATTACAGCTCTGGCTCTTGAGACTATTTGTTCAGGATACAACACTAAAACTGGGAATATTTTATACCTCCTTGAGACTTCGTAATGCACTTTACACTGTTGTAAAGTGTTCAGAACAGTTGTGCCTTGTTTTGTACTTTTGTTGTAAGTTCGTCTTAGTGTTGGCTTTGTGGAAATTATTTAAGACGCGATGGGATAAGAAAATATTATACTCTGCCCCCGTGTTTTATAACAATTTTGGGTCCTTCTTATTTCTTTGTCATCAGCATTTTCATTACGTTTGCAACCACTGTTGACGACTTACTCGTAAGTTGATTTGATAACACTACGCTTCGTATGATGAAAACGTGGTTCATTTTAAGTACTGTCAAATTAGTTTAGTTTAATTTTGGCGACATCTTAATTTACACCATTGATCATCCTGCAATGCAGGAGGTTTCAGGTTCGATTCCCATATTACAAATTTTTATGTCTGTACGAACTTTAGATATTTGTTCCTGGTGTTTTCTATGACATGTAGGTATAATAAAAAAAATCTACCTACCATCTAACAAGCTGCATACTTTGTGGCTAGATGCTGCTGTGTTGATTAATCAGCATCAGTTATTTATAAGGGCCTATGAATCTTAACGAGCTCGTAGGGCACCGCCATCGAGATCGATTAGTAGGTGTTATGACGAAACCATAGAAACGTTATAAGATGAGATGAGCCCCTAAGAGCGCTACAAGAACTGGTCCCGCGCTGCTGCCTGGATCCAGTGGCTTCTCGCAAGCTTCAACATTTTGCCATTTTGCATTACATACTTACTCCGATGGTGCACACGCTAGATATAGGGTGTGAGTAGATATACCTGCCTATGGATGGGCTTTTGTCGTGTTGGCTTGTAGACCATAGGTACATATACTAACACTTTCTTGGCCCATGACACACATATACGTCTTCTGTGTCGTGGTGTGCCCCTTCCGATCACAGCCGCAGACTAGGCATTGAATGCGTTAAGTAGCCTCTCCGTGTATCTGCTTGGGTATTTTTCCCATCCTTGTATTGTCTAATAAACAATTTAATTTTTCATTTCATTTCTATGGCACAGCAACCTTTAAAGTCATGGCCTTCAAAAAAAGCACTTGCCATGGTATGTCTTGTGCAGTTTCCTGCTAGTTCCCCGTTAGATTTTACTAGATTATTTATGTTAAATATTCTCTTCCCCAGTCGAGGAGTCCGGAGACGAGCCAATCGCCTGCCTCGGCCGACGCACGCTCGTGATCGTCAACCACCAGTCCACGGCCGACGTCCCCATGCTGATGGCAGCGTGGAACGCGCGAGAGGACGTGCTGCCGAACCTCATGTGGATCATGGATCGGGTGTTCAAGTTTACCAACTTTGGAGTGGTCAGCTGGCTGCATGCGGACTTCTTTATACAAGCGGTGAGTGGTAGATGTAACTTATTATATTCCTGGATTCTTTAGAATAGGAATTAAACACAATTTTTGTGCCACTAGACGCACCCTTTCTAGAAATTAAAACGATATACGTGCTGTATTTTTATTTGCACGAAACAACGTTGCTTACATTTTTTTTACAAATAAAATCAATATTTACGTGAGATCTAGGTAAATAAAGCAGCGGTGAGCATGCATAATGTTGAAAAGTGAAAATTTTAAACTGAGAGTTCCACGAACGATTGAATTTAAAAATAAAAACCTAAGCGTGTCTATGGTCTTCCAATTCACGAAAAACTTCTCTAGTTTCTGGCTATTCCAAAGATATGCCACATTTTTTAAGACCACATTTAAACATAACAAAATAAGCGTTTTTGCTGCCATTTTGAATACCCTGGAAGTTACCAATTTTTTTCTCCGCTCAATCAGTAACTAAAACCCTAAGTTCTAACGTCACACGCGAGATGACTTTCTGCCAAACCTTTTTTGTCTCATGGATAGGGTGGTCAAGTTTACCAACTGTGGAGGGGTCAACTGGCTGCATGCGGACTTCTTTAAACTAGCGGTGAGTGGTAGATGTAGAATGATCCGCAAGCACAGAAAACTTTTAAGGGAGTGTTACCGATTTTGTCTCTAGGAACGATTTTTAGTAGTAGAGTTACTGCTTATTCTATTCCTGCTTTTATTTTCGCCAGTTGGCAACAACTGATGGCTTTCGTAGTTATTACTTACCTTTCATTATCTGTCCTTGAAATCGGTAAAATGATCCTAAACTGACGTATATTTTTTATGGCCAAACGGCCTCCAAAAAACCCTGAACTCTAAGAACTCTAAACACGATTTCTATTTCAGTCTTGCATAACCAGTGTCGAATTATAGCCAAACGAACACAACCCTAAACAACCCTATCGTTACAAGGCAATCTGATTTGACCTAATTACAGGGCGACCTGTCAAAGCCTTATAAACGGTAATCGCTTCAATACTAAACGGGAAATCGCCTCGTCAAGGCTACTTTGTCTTTTACGGCTTTTATTTTATGTTGGAACGTGTCAGTGTGTCGTATTTTAGGGTTATTTGGTGTAATTGTTCAGGCCAACATGTTTGAGCATTACGACGTCATTAGGTAGGGTGTTTCCTAAACACGAATATAAGCGAAATTTTGGATGGATTGATCAGAGTGGCATTTTTCATAGATTTATACTTAAAAGTAGCAGGGCTAGTTAGGTTATTAGTATGTAGACACCTTGTGAAATGGCTCGGCCAGGAAAGTACTACCACCATGTGTATTCTGCCTTCAAGCAGCAATTCTGTGTTTTATTTCATCTGCTTGTTCCGTCCACAATTCACGCATTCGCTGAACCAGACAACAAAGACGTTTAATACGATTAATTTAAAAGAGTGTCGTTATACATTGCGATTTCAAGCAATTTAGTCATCTGTTAAGTACCTTGTTGGACAATACATTCTTGTAGGTGTTTCCTTCACTCTTAACCCTTAATTAACTTCCTGAGTCCCTGGGACTCACATCAAAATTTCAAACTTCCATAATTGTAACATTTGAGCGGCTAGATTCCCCCCGTCTCAGTACCTTCCTGCAGTGTCGCGGGCTACGCGGAGGCGAGAGGACTTGTGCCGACACTGCGTATTTGGTGAGTTATTGCGTCGAGTGAGTCCCAAGGACTCATACAAGTGAATTGTGCTATATATTTTTTTATTTGTTTCAATTTTCGAATGTTGCTTATTTGTCGTTATTATTGATATAAATTATATTTTTTATATGCTTATAACATATATCTTTTTAGGTTTGCAGAATTAATCCAGAATAAGATAAATTCGGTAGTATGAATGAAGATGGGGCGGATTCCGTTTTGGAATCTTGGTATGCCGACGTTGCCTGTAAGCAGTGCCAAAACCCAATGCACATTTTTTTTTTGTATTGGAACATACATTTTTGTTTTATTATTATTAATTTGTATATCTTTGAGAGTCCAAAAACATAAAAACATATATAGGTTACGAATATTTCATAGTTTTGTAGAGGTTTTAAAATACCTTTGTTTTTTGAGACTGATAAAATTAGTTTCTTTAATTTTTAAGAGGATCTCTGAAGTCTGTCCAGTTTTGATACTGTTTCCTAGTGCCTTAATAAATATTTAATATGAATAATAAAAAAAATTGAAAAAAAATTGTTTTATTTGAGAATATCACGCTTAGAAAATATATGAGTCCCACTGACTCATACAAGTTAATTACGTTAGTAAATTTCACGAAGTTAATCAAGGGTTAAAATTCCATCGGATTTCCTGCGCTCATGGCTAGTCTCCGTTGAGACTTGTCTCAACTATACTCATATTTTAAATGCGAAAGTGTTGGTTGCATCTTTTTACGTCTTAGCGGCAGAAAGAATCTAGAAGCAATTTGGCAATTAAATAGGTTACATTGAGAAGAATTTGTACAATGATATAAAACCACGTCACCGAAGCCGTGGGAAGAAGCTACTGCAAAAAGCCATGCAAATAAATCCGTCTGCAGGTGCAAGTATACAGCACTCACGTCACGGTTACCTCATAGCTGGTAGAAACTTTGCACCTTGTAAAACTGTTGTTACAACTATAAGTTAGGTTATAAGTATGAGATCTCGTCGGTACCGTTACGTGTCTAACTTTATGTGCTGATAAAACTTACGGTTGGCTCTAGCATGACGCAAAATGTCGTATCTTTTATTATACAAAAGATCTTGCCTTCTTTTCTTTTCTTATGGGCCCTACCTTCGTTTGACCGCAATCTCACCTGATGAAAGCGAGGATGTGGCCGACAGTGTATCACGACGGTCTAGTCTAGAAGATACCTATTCACCCTGGGTCTTGAAAAGACCCAGGTTGTAATTGGCCGGAAAAACGGAAGCAGGAAGCGAGCAATGCATTCCTTAGGGGTGCGGATAATGAAAGTTTGGTACTGGTCCAGCACTGGACGCAGGCCTGCCCATGATAAGCGCATTTATTATTAACTAGTTTATGCCCGCGGCTTCGCGCGCGTTGTTTCTATGGAAACGTCAAAAGCTAATTTATATCCCATGGGAACTGATTTATGGGATTAAAAGTCGCCTATGTTTGATTCCAGGGTTAGACTTACCTGTATGCAAAATTTCAGCCTGATCTGTTCAGTAGTTTTGGCGTAACAAACATCCATCCATCCATCCATCTATCCATCCATCCATCCATCCAAACTTTAGCATTTATAATATTAGTGTGATTGGCTTTTATCATATGCGGTAGTGCCCATAATCCACACGCTGGGCAGGGTTTAGTAAAATTGTTCTGCTGGAGGCGCTGCAGCTCGCCCCCGGTCTTCCTCCAGTTCCTCCAGTCTCCAGTCACGCGACCCCGCCGGAAGAGTTGGCGTGGTGCAAAATCTAAGACACACCTGTTTTGAACTAATAATCTCCCGTAAAATGTGTTTTTGATGGATGGTGGGACAAGACAAGACCTTGTGCTGCAGTTGGCCAAATCTAACCTATGCCCACCAGGAGATCGATAAGAGTTGATGATAAAAATAAGTCCAGATTAGTTCAAAATTAGTATTTTGCGAAAAACGCAGCTGGAGATATTAACTTCTGCAAGGTTTTGAGCAAGCACTGTCAAGGACTAACCCAGTTTGCGCCCAAAAGGAGGGTGAAATGGGCTACCTACTGTTGGGAAAAAATCTCGCCCAAATTTTCCCATTCGCCACGATTTCACATCTCAACCGCATCAGTAATTAGTTCTGATATCACCAGCGTGATCGTGATAAAGTCTAATGTTCGTTGCAGTTAGGTAGATGTTATATTTCATGAAACTCTGAAATGTCAGCTATGTGCCTTTTAAACTGGTTGCTTACGGGCTGTTCTGTTTGTTCTATGTGCTCAGTGAATGCCCTGAGATTTCATTACCTAAAAATATAAACAAAGGTCCTAGTTCCCTTACCTAAGTCTGCAACTTCCCATGCTCATTCACCAGATTCATGGTTGCATAGATTTTATTTTAAATCACAAGCGTTATCAATTTATTTTGAACTAGCTTCGACCAGTGACTTTGCCGTGCGTTTATCTGAAAAAAAAGTCTAAGTCTAAAGCTGGTTTTTTTTGCGAGATTTGACAGACGCGTCATTTTGACGAAGTCTACCTACACACCAAAGCTACAGTCCGGGTGAGTACGACATTTCAGTGCATGGATAATGGATATAGTAGGCAGCCGACAGTGTTTTGTCAACATGTCGGCTTCGGCCCTCCGAGTTTGGTGTATAGACTCCATGAAAACAACACTATGACCATGATGTTCCATTCACGAAGGAAATTGAGCTCAATCAATAGATAACTACTACTCCAGGGTGTTTTTATGCCAAGGCCACTGCAGTATCCGTATGGCGGTGGGAAAGTCGCGTGTGCTTGTAATTTACCTGTCATTGTCGCTTTCAAATTGCAAATTATTATAAATTTCTAAGAAACAAATAGGTTCAAGCCATAGCTTTCCCAGCACTCTAGTATTCCACGATTTAGATTCGGTTTTAAATTGATAATGATAAAAGTAGATCTGAATTTGGTCCTAACGTCAAGTATGACGTCAGAAGCCTTGATTTTGAAGATGAATTTTATTTGTTAACACTCTATTTACAATTACTGTATAAAAATTGGTATTCTACTTTAGATGAAAGAAACTACAGATGGAGGGTCGCACACCGAAAGTGTCAAGTTTGAAATCATTCGTGCACTCTATCAATCTCTCCGTGCAATTACCACACGCATATCTAGAATTTTTATAATCTAAGGATTCTATCTGACGAGTTTGCGGCAATACCACCGGCATAGTAAAGAATCGATTGGTTAGTAGAATGGGTTTATTTTCGACATCCTCATATTAACCGTAATGCAAAAGTTCTTTGCTCAGATTAGGCAAATCCCTGCTTTATGAATTCTCTTATTTACACCCTGAATTATGTTAATCCTGAGTGGCATTAAGGTTAAGCGGAGTTTCTTATTTGAATACGTGTAAATGGGATGGTCTTCACTTTGTTCGGTGGTTTTACTGAAATATTCAGGAGTAAAACTGTTCTGGAGTGTTCTCAGAACTCTACTGATTACATCCTACTTCATACTAATATTATAAAGACGAAAGTTTGTGACGTTGTGCCGTAGTGCCGTTGTGAAGATGTTTGGCCGAAGACAACGCCAAAACTACTGAATGGATCGCGCTGAAACTTTGCTGACATAAAGATATAAGCTACTTTTTATTCCAAAAAAAAAAGCGAGCGAAGCCGCGCGCAGAATCTAGTCATGGATAAAGGAGCAAATATGGAGTCCAAAGGCGGATATTAGGGTACTCTAAACTATACTTGGTTTGGGATCCAAGATATTTTATGTAAACAAAGTATGTATGACAACTTAACAAAATTGATAACAAAAACAGAAACAAGAAAGTAACAGAGAGGTGCACTAAAACAAAAAAAACTTCGACAACGCATAATTGCACGCGCACCGCGTGAAAGGTGCAAATTCAGGTTTGAAAATGGATCAGAAATGAATGAAAGCTGACAAAAGCAACATTTTTTGCAAATTTTTGCGATTAGCTCCGCTATTACCAGTTTTGTTGAATATTTTCCACTACTATTTCTTTTGTTTTGTAACTCCTTTGTTTACTAAATAGTAAATTAAGTAGAATTTTAGAACCATAACTAACTAAACTCTGTTGTTCAGGAATGCGTCCTTTAGTCAAGAACAAAAACTCTTAATCGGGGATACGTCATCATTTAACCACCTCCGTCACTAGGTTTTGCCCGCGGCTTAACACGCACAACATTACGTTTTTCTACACACAGTATAGTACTTAAAGAATTCCGCCATGAAAGGATTTTCCAAAACGGTTGCGTGACAAAAACCAGTTAGCCAGCTGTTTGGTTTCTAGGAATGTTTTTTTGTCAACGATTTTAAATTATAAAATACCTTGCATTATTTACCTCCTCTTTTTATAGGCCGTGTGGATGCCGACTTAGAATTTGCACCACCCCAAATCTTCCCGCGGGTGTCGTAAGAGGCGACTAAGGGATATCCACCGGGGGCGGGCAGCAGCGCCCCCTGCAGAACAATTCTACCACCGAACTACGATCCCCAACCCGGATGCCCAGCGTGGGCATTATGGGCACTAGCCTCCATGTTACAAAGTCCAGGCGTTTATCTGGGGGAGGTCCACGTCCAGCAGTGTACCGCTATCTAGGCTGTAGATGATTTACAGTACCCGGCGATAAATATTGCACATCGACCTTTAGAAAGAGACAATCGCCTAATTTCAGTTTCGTATAGCGCTATCTCTGTCGCACACTACCTATGTGATGTTTTGTCGGCCGTTGTTCAAGTTCGATAGAGTGCAAGTTCGAGAGAATACCTACAAACGTTTTTTTTTTTTTATTTTGACAGCACTTAGAATAATCGAAAGCAGCAAGTCATAATTACTTTAACAGCTTAGTATTTTGTGTGATAGAGATAACGCTCTACAAATCTGAAATTAGCCGATTTTCTCTTACCGAAGGTCGGTCTGCAATATTTATCGCCGGGTACTGTACCTCCACAGTAGGTACACAGACAATCACTGCTGAGCATGCCCCCCCCCCCCCCCCAAACGCAATATTAATGCAATAATAAACAAAAAAATATTAATAAATGAAACAAAAGTAAGGATATTACTCATATTCACAAAAGATACCCAAGGTACAAAAGAGGTAAAATGAAAATAATTTGATGTATAGGGCTCCATGACAGACAGCTCGCATTTCACTCGTTTGAAGCTTGAGGAAAGCCATTTTGTCAGTGTAGAAAGTATCTAATGATAACTAGTTGAAGTCCATATTTGAGTGCACGCTGTTGTGCGTGGTATTGGACTGGTATTGGATTAATGAGCGCAGAGCTTAAGCACTTTTACTTTCAAAGTGTTAACTGAAACAGTATGTTCATTATTCCGTACGTAGTTTTTAAGATAGAGATCTAAAACGTTGATATTTCCACCCTGAGTTCTTTGGGAGTCCGTAATCTCGTAGATCCAATCTCTCTGTTTGCACAAGCAGAGTATTATCCATTTGCTTTTAAAAGCCGGTGAAGTGCGAGTTGGAGTATTTGAAAGGGGGTTCCGTAGGTATTTTATCTAATCTAACGTTTTTATTTTTAAAGTGCGTAAGCCCTGATAAAATATTTTGCGATATTATTTGATTTCTTAGAAATTAGAAATTATCCAGAGTGCGAGGCTTACGCACTTTAATAACAAAAACGTTAGATTTAGAGCAACACAACACCTCTCGTCAAACGAACTAAACGTAACTTTAGTCTTTGAACAGGATTGGATAAACTTCAATGTTTCCCCTGTAGGTGGAGCTAACGGCGCTTGAGTCCGTAGAAAGTCGCAAAGATTTTCGACTCCCACGTCACTTGACTTCGTGGTGTAGTTGGTTATCACATTCCCGTACTGAGGGGAGGACGCGGGTTCAAGTCCCGTCGAAGCCGAAAATTTTTGCGATATTATTTGATTTCTTAGATATTTCATCTAATGTTCATCGTATAAAGTCGTTAACACGTTTTGAGCCACCCTGGCTTAACAATGCGATTTGAAGGGACACTCCTCTGTGCTACACGTACTCTGTTTATAAAACGACTTCAACATCGGCACTCTACTTGTTAATTAATTTCCGAAAGTCTGGTCTTTGCTTAAAAAGTGTGTTACAAATGTAAAACACTAATGTAACTTCATCATCATCATCATCAGCCTATATTAGTCCACTGCTGGACATAGGCCTCCCCTAATGAGCGCCATAGCGCCCTGTCTTCAGCTTGCCGCATCCAGCATCTGCCTGCAGTCTTTCGGACTAATGTAACTTACATACATTTAATAGAATCCTGAAGAGAATTAAGGGTAAATGAGACGATCTCAGTGGCGCGGCGGGCGAATGTCCGCCTGCGACGCTGGAGGTTGCGGGTTGTATTTCCGCCTCGGGACAAATGTTTGTACGATTTGCAGATATTTGTTCAGGGAGTTCTGGATGTTTTCTATGTATGATAAAAATATATCCATATATGTAGTGTATTGTATTAAGTATAGCTGTATACCCATAACACAAGCTCTGCTTAGCTTGGGACTAGATAATGAATTGAATTAAATATTGAAGTGAATAGTCCAGCATTATTAGTTTTTTTTAATATATGGAAAAGGATTGGCGCTCGGCCCCTAATCATTGAAATAAGTTACACACTAACCAATATTTGTTGTTCCGCGTACCTACCTAACTCACGGTCATTAAGACCGTACATTAGACATTTACACAGCCTCTGTTAGTGGTTTCCATACATTTATTACAGAACCCTAAAAGGCCAGGCTTATATCATTCCCGTGATCCCCCCACACCGCGATCCCTTCATTTTAAAATCAAGATTAACATTTCTCTTAACTTATTCACGTCGTTCCGCCCCATCGCATAACTGAGCTAATCTTCTTAAAGCCCTCTTTGAAAGTGCCTCCAGTTGTGCTTTGGCTAGATTATGGTTTTTTTTTGCGATACCTACGCAAATTTTTATTTTTTTATACATAAATACATAAATAATGCTGGACAATTCACACAGCATTATCTAGCCCCAAGGTAAGCAGAGCTTGTGTTATGGGTACTAGATAACAGTGATATACACAAAAAAATAAAAATAAAGATAAAGATTTAAATCGTTAGATACGCTCAACACCAAAAACTGTGACACTGTCTTTGAAGCGACGCACGCACACTATGAGTGGTTAAAATGCATCTACGTATTTTAGCTTTTTTTGGTTTAGCTCTCATCGTACAGACACGTGGTGCGACGTAGCCAGCCAATACTTTTAATACACCTCGTTTAAGCTACTTTTGACCTATAAAATCAGTTATTGAATGCATTTTTTGGAAGCTAGGTTTTTAGGTAAGTTAAAAGTGTTCTTGAGTGGAGACCCCGACACGGAAAACGTAGTGTAGGACGCCCTCCGGCCAGGTGGGATGATGACCTGCGAAAGACTAAAGACTACAGGCTGGATGCGGAAAGCTGGAAACGCTATGGCACTCGTTATGGGAGGCCTATGTCCAGCAGTGGAGTCCAACATAACAGGACATAGATGAACAGGTTTTTAGGCAATAGCACTGCGGTAACACTCCCTACTTTACATCACTTGGAAAGTTTCCTTTATAGGAAATTTGTCGCTCAAATTATGGATGTGATTCTGAGTATTATGAATATGCATGTCTTTAATATAGTCTGACAATATGCCTGGAAGAGATCGCTCTCAGCGTAAGGCCGCCCTTTATACATCTTTTTTTTCTAAGCATTTTCTCTGTATTGTTTCCTGTATTTGTGTGGTATAATAAAGTGTTTTCTATATATCTATCTTTATGTTATTTCGGCCGGAGATATGACCGAAGGATCTGTTTTAGGTTGGAGATCGACGTTCCTCGACGAACGACAGAAAAAATTTGTTTATTTTTTAACTTGAACTATGATTTAAAACGGAATCATAGTAACGACACAAACAAATGTCAACACACAATCAATAGCTCATTAAAATACATACAAACACAATGTAATGTATGGAAGGATAGACACGGGAGCAGGTATAAAGTTGCTGTGCAACCATTGCTTTTATAGTGGTGCAACAAAGTTGAAATTTAATTGGATGGGTGGTGCTTTCTGGAGTGGATAGTTTGTGGTACAAGTGCGGGGTTGTAGCGGAAAGAATAGAGATATGACTATTCTGCTAAGGAAATCGCTTCACTATGAGAATGGTATCGTCACATTATGACACGTTTTAGTATTCTACCTTAGGTAAAAGAAACAACAGGAACGCACGTCCGAAGTGTCAAGTTTAAAACCAATTTTTTTATCTCTCCGTACAAATATTCGGATTTTCTTAAATACAAGGTTTCTAGGTGACGATTCTGTGACGATACCAAGCGATTGGCTAGCAGAATTGGGCCCCTGGGACGCTAGGTTGCGGGTTCATTTGACATCTGACATAGAGACAAAAGTTCTGCGAATATTTGTATTGTGTTCGGGCGTTTCTATTTTTATTGCATACTAGCTACTACCCGCGGGTTTGCACGCGTTCTTTCGATACAATAAGTAGCCTATTATCTAAGTTAAGCTTAGCTTTCAACGTACGCTAAATTTCATCTTGATCTGTTCAGTAGTTTTGGAGATCCTAAGTAACAAAAATTCAAATTTCACAAACTTTCGGCTTTATAATATTAGTAGGATATTTACAAAACGTTATTTAGGTATATACCATCCACGCGTTTATTTTATTTGAATGAAAGAATGCAATATTTCATAGACAACCTAATCTGATAAATATCGAAGCTTTCGTTGGACATTAAAAAAAATCGCATTACTATTTTTAAGAAATTCAGTCAAAAAACAGCTCGTGCGCGGATTATAGATAATTATTTATCTGGTACTCATAATAACACAAGCTCTGCTTATCTTAGGGCTAGTGCTGAGATACAAAGTTTCTGACGGTCTTGTACAAACCACGAAAAAAGAGTTTTACAACTTAGTTAAGGCTCAACTTTCGTCCAGTTTTCCATTTGCCTTGTTAAAGACCAGTCTGGAAGTTGCTCATCTAACTCGTTCCGTCACAACTTACCTACTTGAGCGAATCCCGCAAAAAACCAGCAAATTAATGGACAAATAGATTGCTAAACCTTATTCACTCAACCTCAGATTACAAATACGTCATGTATTATACACAAACAAGCCTAATCCTATTCCCAGTATCATCCCGTCTTTCATCCCTCGCACCCACACACGATATTAAAAACAATGTTGTGTTGTGGGGGTTTACGACCCCTGCCCCTTTTATAGACACAACTAATAAACCCCAATCGTTATACTGCCGGTCTTGTACGTTGCTGCTCTAGCCGAGGGCGAGTGTGGGCTCTATGGTTACGCTAATACTACCTATGAGGCTCGAAATTCTGTTTGAATTTATAAGAAGTTGGTTATAGGTTGTCGCACAGAATATGAACTCGTAACGGATCGGCAACGACTCGCCGCCAAGGCATAGAGAGGTAAAACAAAAGAGGTCGCTGATTAAATTAGCTGAGAAAAGTGACTATGGTTAATTTTCAAGTTATTATGTATGCGCCACAGTCATGCTTACTATCTGGAAAAAGATACAGTTGAGGCAATTCGGCGCGGCAATTTATTTTTTTGTATTTTGTATGTTCTACGTTCTACAAGTGCATATTTTGAATTTACCGCGTAACCGGTGACGATCGGCCTTAAAATCGCTGCCTCAGCGTTGTGCGCGGAGAGGCTACAGACGCGTGTCTTCGCTTTGTAAGAAAATGTATGTGATAACGTCCTCTGCAACCAACGAGCGCGCTTCGCACGAATACGAGATTATTGACGTCATTGCTACACGCGTGGCTTGCTCGAATATGGCACCCACGTAGCTCAGCGCTGTCTACGCTGAACATAGACACACATTGTCCATCTTACGAACCCACGCAGCTAAAGTGTGGCCGTATTGCCGCATGGCCGTATTGTTGTTCCACCAGTGCGCACAGCGTGCGCACCGGTGGAACAACGGCTTATTGCTGGACAATCCACATACCTACATAGACATGATTTAACTTTGGATTGTCCAGCATTAAGTTGAGCACAACTAATGAACAACATTAGCGCCAGGCGTCAAAACACAAGAGTCCCACGGGAGTTTTGACTATAATCTCTGAACAGGTCAACCTTCCAGCCAGAAGCGTCTCGTGTTTACCAGTTTATAAACAGACCATATTCAGCAAGTTTTGGCGCAACAAAAATCTTTAGTTTCGCACACTATAGAATAACCCCTTAACGTCATAATGAGGTCGTATTTTCAACACTTCATGGTCTTCCGGCGATGTTTCATCCGTTGAGTAATTGCCGCAGCTCTGGTTATATTGCAGAATAATGTTATTATTATACAGTTTTACTTGCAATGCAATTCAATATTTCTTGCGAGACACCTAACCCTCTGTTTTTTAGCTAATACTTTCGTATTTATTTTCCAAATGCGATTTTATATTTCTTGCAGAACACCTAAGGGACCCTTGATCTTAGCTGATACTAATTTCCTATTTATTTAAAAAATGCAAGTAAGTTACTGAGAGCTTGTTACCTATTTACGATTAAGGATATGTAGTTATGATATAGATTATATCCTGCTCAGAATTAAGGCTTGTTTTATACAGATAATAACTGTTTTATACAGAAAAAAAATCTTTTTCCATGCAGGAATCAAACCAGTATCCTTTTGAGGTAAAATTTCACCCTCTGCGCCGCAGAGGTCGTCTCTAATTGCCTTAGCTTTTGTATGGCAGGGGAATGTTATGACAATGGTGACTTACGACTTGACAAGTTGTTAAATGTTATGTTGTGAAACGGTTATGTGGGTCGCCGTTTATGGCACCGCATTCTGGACAGCATGTTTTATGGTTTAGGGATGAAATTTATTTGTGACACCAAATCAGACACCGAATAAACGGGTGGGAATAGTTTGGAGGTAAGTGAAGCAATCTTTGATAATCAAGTGTTCCGGTTGATGAGCAATTATTTACAGGTCTAAGTTGAAATCGATAGTTCAGGTAACGCTATGTAACATAGAACTTTTTTCCGCATTTAGACTCAAATTAGTAGGTTATGCGTGGATTTTGCTGGTATAGCCAGTCTAATTCTGAAGCCGCAGGCAACAGCAAGTTGTTAAATAAGTTGAAGTAATATTCTCTAATCACGATCGAATTCCTGCTATATCCAGTTCACTAATCGATATATCTATCCCTTTCTCATTATTTACCGCGCACCATGTGAGAGGTCACAGGGATTAGCATAAATGAAATAATGCTCAAGCAACGTAATCGTATCGTATTCACGTAATATCGAATTAATGCCTCTGATCTCTGGATGAGCGCGAAATTGATTTGGAGCCGTTCGGGCAAGGCCCCGACAGCCCGTAAACAACCGCCATTTTGGAGAATTAGGCTGATCGCGCGAGAACAGCTGGGTTCTTACAGGGCATATTCGAATGGTCTTTCATCAGACTTCAATCAAATATACAAAAATACAAATTCAAGATATGTACAAATATGTCACACACACATCTACAGCCTACTGGTCAAGTTGGACGCTGGTTTCCCCCTGATAAGCGCCTTATTGGCTTTTATTACATGGCATGTCATATGATATAAGCCATAATCTCCACGCTGGGCATGTAAGTTGGGGATCGCAGTTTGGTGGTAGAATTGTTCAGGGAATCGCTGCTGCCCGGTGGATGTTTCTTAGTCGCCCTCGGACAGCCTTTGGAAGGTTTAGGGTGGTACAAATTCTAAGCCATACGGTAATGTCACACATTAAAGTAAATCAGAGCATAGCTTTGGGCTAGGGCTGTGTGAATTGTCCAGCATTTAATATTTATTTATGTATTATGTGTGTGACATCCCACTGTGGTGGTTAGAGGTAGAGGTTGCCTATATGAGCCAGCTGTTTTCGATAACCTATGATAATCCTCGTTGAACAAACTATTAACCGTATAATTACGACGGACACCTTTATCTAAGCCCGGTTATTATACAATACCTCAGTTATTTTACAATGCCTCGGTTATTGTGCTCTATTAATAATACATTACTTAAACCTTCCTAACCTAAGTGCTTCCTGGGAAATTGCGGCTTGTCTTCGGTATTTTGAGTCTTGAGTCTTCAACCATGGCTTACGCAGAACGTGCCTTGTTTGAGTTGGAAGGGTGTGGTCTTATAAAATACACGTGGTTTGGTAAGAAGCGCTTAAATGACGTTGGGCCATCTATGATAACGACCAAAACGTTTCGTTGCTAGTCTTATTAACGGATGACCATAAGCACGACCACTACCGACCAAGTATCTAATGTCTAAGCAACACCGAAGTGTGTCTTGGTATCTAATTGATAAACGCCATTTTTTACCGTTCTAAGAACTCTGGGAGAACGTGATTGACAGTATAAACCTTCAAACGTAAAAAAAATATTAAATTCAATAAATTCATCAAAGCTTTATCAAATCAGCAGCAATCAAAACCACTCAATCAGTGGGATGGAGATTAAAAAACTCGATTATAAACGAGGATAAATTATACAGACTCTGTTCCAAGAATTAGAGTTTATGATAATTTGGTTTCAAGAAATTACTGTAATTCTGAGAACCAAGATCAACGAACTTCTTTAAAAGTTCGTAGATTGCTATGCTTTTTGCTACGCCGTAGCACTTCCAATGAGGCTTACCGTAGACGTTCGTAGACCTTCTACGTCGTAGCTGTAGGTTGATGAACTGAATTTCGCTTATTAGACAAAATTGTGCCAAGTTTTGCTTTCTCAATTGAAATTTGTTAAAAACGGCGCGTATCTAGAGCTTTAGCCACAGCCAAAGTGTTTAATTTTTTGTCAAAACAGTGATATTGGTCACTTATTATTAGCCAAGATAGATAGATTTATATATTCAGGTAAAAACAACTCTACATATTCGTTTAGTAGTGCCCTAAAGCCTAAGTCCTACATCCCGTTAAACAAGACTCATAGTTTTATTACAAAGGTTTCGTCGCTTTACCAAAAAGTATAGTTGTAATTTATTTTATTTTATTCTAAACAACAGCAATAGTATTGGCGGCCATGAGATAAGGTGTCAAAACCCGGAAATGAATCCAAACAAAACCGCAGTGGAATTAAATACGGGACTTCAGGGAACTTTTTAGGCCTTGTAAACTATGTGCCTAACTCATATAGCACGTAAAGTATAGGAGTGTTATCGGCCCAGAGTGGGCCCTTACTTCACTGCCACCAGATTTCCCTCTAATTAAAGATTGGATTCTGTAGCACAGTATTGGTAACCTTATGATCAGTAGGTTAGATTTCATTTTTTTTAAATACTGTGGAAGTTTCCGCAACGGTCCTCCTACTACTATACTAATAATAATAATATACTATAAATAAATAAAAAATAAAAATAAAATAGCCTTTTATTCCTTAACCTTAAATAACAATTGATCAGTCGTTCTTAAAAATAATAATTGCTTGTATTATTTTAAAAACGTAGGTATGTCAAATTAATGATTAAACGAACTTACCTGTAAGTGAAGTTCTATCCTAATTACACTAGCGTCCCGTTCCGAATAGATTAGTTACATGTAGTAATCGCGTATGCACCTTCACCACTCACTAAGTTGAGAATTAAAACCTTTTTCTTTTTTATTTTCTTTATCTCTTTCGAGTGTCCTCTATGGTATTCGACTTTGACTTGCCTGTCATTTAGTTTAGAGTAAATTCCGTTCTTTTTTTATTTTATTTTATTAATTCGTTGCTTTATTGAAGTATTCCCTACTCAAATGATGTAAGGGAGTGTATGCTCCGTACACGTTGGGCGGGCGGGACCCACTAATCTATTCGGAACGGGACGCTAGTGTAATTAGGATAGAACTTCACTTACAGGTAAGTTCGTTTAATCATTAATTACACTGCGGTCCCGTTCCTCTAGATTAGTTACATGTAGATTTTGAGAGTTTGTTGGGAATACTATCAATGAAAGATAATATACCTCCTACAAGTAAAAGTAGTAAAAGTATCTATATTTAAAATTTGTAATGTCATTAACTTCAATAATCATTTAACGTAAAAACTAAACCATATTTTAAAATAATTTATGCAGGTATTCTTCGAACCTTAATCAAATATTGAGTGAGCTACATTTGTAACATCATCAATAACAATGGTTCTCTGATAAAAGCGAGCAAATGAAGTTGGCCGGTCGCTCCAGCCAGCTGTTTTGCGGATGGTATCAATGTTGACACCGAGAGAATGTGCGCGAGAGGTAGCAGCGTGCCGCGTACCGTGACCATTAAAACCGCTGGGATCTATACCACACTCACATAGAGTTAACTTCAGCCAACGACTGATTGTGTCCCCACATAATTATGGGGTTTATGTATTGAAATAAACAAATTTTGTGATTTTCATAAGTATTAAGTAATAGTATCTTAAGTATCTTAACACTGTCGTCGCACATCACAGGACACATGGCGGTCCTTTTTTCAATGATGAAAAAAGGTAAGTGATACACTGGTTGCCTACAACCTGGCCCTGAGGTCTTTATCATGTTTGGAATGTTAATGATAATCTGATCTGATAGAACTTCAATATTTTTGACGTTAATTTTAGATAATATTTGAACCCGGTGTGCTGCAGTGAGAGCTAAGCATAGCTGTCTTTTCGAAAAAAAATAATCCAAAGAGATGTCATCGTTTGGGTACCAAAAACTTTAAACGGTCTAAAACAAGGTTAGTATTCCAAGTGGTATGGTATCTTTGGTTGTGGCACTCTGAAACGAAACACGCCCTTAAAAAATATTTTCAGCCGATCATCGCTACTAACTAATGGCTCTAAAATTAATGAAAGAGCCGATCTACATGAGTTTAAGGTATGGTACCTTAAATTGGCAACCCTCATTAAAAAGTTGTGTCAAGAAAGAAATAACATCTGGCACAGATGCATCATAGAAATCAATAGAATTAACCTTACAAAAAAAAATCCAGCATTTACGCAAGCATGTGACATGCTGTTTTATCGAATTCTAACATTATGTCCAGCGACCCGTTTGGCCTACTTCGTTTTGAAAATGCATGCCGGATAACAACCCTGCCTCCCGGGTAATCAACTTGTGCCAGCGAGGTATTACCAAGATACCTACCGCCGTGCCACTAATAGCATTTTCATAATAACCGAAAAGGGGGGAAAGTGTTAAATCTTAACTGTGACTATGGAATCGTGAATTAGTCAATAGCGAAAGCATCAGGATCTCTTTGCCAAGAGACATAAGTTAAGCATTTTTTATTGATTCTAGACGCAAATAAACCAATGTGAGGGTAACCATAGCTAATTGAAATGTATTAAAGACCTCATCGCTTAGCTCCCATTCTATGTCAGGATGATATAAAGCTTTCTACTTTCACACCAGTTCCAAAACTCTCTGGTTATTTGCGGGAGATGTGGGTACTGAATATCCCCTATTCTGTTGATGTATGCCATTGCGGTAGAGTTATCGATCCTCATGAGTATTTGGCCGTCAAAAATATCACGGGCAAATATTTTAAGGGCTATAAATGCGGCAGCAGTTCGAGGCAATTAATATGATATTGCTCCTTCACGAGTGACCACTTACCGCTCGCAGTATCACCACACCGTTACACGTAGCCCCCCCCCCCCGTAGTTGAGGCGTCAGAAAAATTTCGGTGTCATAGACATCCGATGTACCGATCTGTCAATATTTTTAAGCCACCATTTTATGTCAGGCTGAAGTGATTTAGGTAAATTTATGTATCTATTATAATCATCGTGGTCTTTTAAATTGCATCAAAATGCTTTTATTTTTTCATTTCTTTAGTATGTAACCAGCCATATTTATTAGCGACACACAGACACTAGTGTACCTAATAGCTGCGCGAACGCTTGTATTCCACAGCGCTTTAAGTTCGAGAAGCTTTCCAATCGAGTCCTAATATTAAATCTCTTCTCCAAATGCAAACACAATGACCTATTATGTGAGTCTATTATCATTCCTAGGTATTTACAAGACAATGAAGGTATCATTGATTACTGATTAGGAATCCGAGATATATAAACATATGTTTAGTTAAATTTATATTTTTTAAACATTGATGGTAAGTATAACCAAAAAGAAGCCAATCATATAAATAAAGGGTCGATTTATGGTCATAGCGGAACGCAACGATTTTGTTATCGGTTTAGTTACTTTCGTAAAAACGTAAGAAGCTAAAAACCTGAAACTCGTAGGTCTTCAAACACAAAGCGTAGAAATTTCCTTGACTCCCAATGAACCTTTACTAGGAGATAATGGAGATATGCATCCCTGAGATCAAGGGTGGCCATAAAACAATCTTTGTTGTGTTGATAAGTTAGTCAAGAGTGCTGTCCTTAAGTCTCTTCAAGTTTAAAGTGATCCGTTTTTATGAATTTATTTAATTGTTTCAAATCCAAAATGAGACGCACCTTACCGTTACGTTGGGGATAAAAAAATATATAATATAAAAATACATGAGATAAATTGGCCTTGACAAGGTTGACATTTGTATACCGCCCCAACAATACGAAGGCTACTTATGGCTTCAATGAGTTCTCTCACTAACTGTAAGTATATAATTATGATCCAATCGCGGGAAGAGAGTTTTGTACCACTGGCTCAATAAAATCTATTTTAAAGCCCTGTATCCAACATATTAAGAATTAGCAAGCTAAAGTGGCAGTGGGCCGGCCATATCTCGCGAAAAACCGATAAACGCTGGGGTAAACGTGTTCTTGAGTGGAGACCACGACTCGGCAAACGTAGTGTAGGACACCCTCCGGCCAGGTGGGATGACGGTCTGCGAAAAAACTGCAGGCAGATGCTGATGCGGCAAGGCACGGTGCTATGGCGCTCATTAGGGAGGCCTATGTCCAGCAGTGGACCAATATAGGCTGATGATGATCCAAGATAGGATAGTGCGGCCATTCGTAATGAATGAGAGACCAATTATCGTAGAATAAAGATAGGATGTCCTGTGTACTCATCTGTATCCAGTAGCGGCGCTGCGGCGGCGACGCGTGGTACATCGACGAGGGCTTATATGAAGGCTCGTGCTTGGGCGGCGGCGGGGGAGGCGGGGCGCGGGGGTGCGCCGGCCGGCGGACCCACTGCTGGGGGCGCGGCGGGTATGGTGTCGCTTGCCCAGGCACGGTGGCCTGTAAGCTGGAGCAGGCGCTCTGCGGTTTAAAGGTCTTGGACCTTTGGACGGCCTGAACCTAGCTGTGGTATTATTTTTATATCCTGATGAATCGGCTTTCCAATTCGCACCTGACTTATTGACAGCTTTTGCTGCCCTTAAAGTTTCTGTCAGATTGTCGCTGAAACGAAACTCACTGATGTTGGTACTCTTCAGATAATCTTTTATGTCCGATTTCATGGAAAACAATAGGAAGTTCCTCCGTGTATTGGAGTCAGTATGTTGAATGTCGCATGAAATGCGGCTAATATCAAACAGCTTCTGTAACGTCTTGTTATCCTTAGTTTTGTTAAGCTGTGAGTTTATAACTAGACTCAAACTAGCTATAGTCGTCGCCGTTTGTTTTTGTTTAGTCTCAATAAAATTCCCTTATCTATTTTAGCCGTAGACTCCAACCTCGCAGCTCTCCGGGTTTAACTGAAGAACATCAACTTGGACACAGAGTTGGTTTGGTATCTGCCGAGCTACTTCTTTCGAACATCAGAACTCAGACCTTCCAAAACCACATGATTTAACCGGCTAGCCAGTTCCTTCCGGCTCTCTGGTCCGTAATTTTCCTTCGACGATTGTCTCGTCGTTTATGTAAATAAATAAAAAAAATCACCCGGCAATATAGTTAGTTACTCGATAGTAACATATACATACAGGCTAGCTTCACTCTCAATAGAATGTGCCTAGAACCAGTTGCTTACTTAGATAAGTAGCCAAAAACAGTATCTCACTAAATAATGAGCTAGAGGGCGATTGATATCGCTTTTTATTTATAAAGTTAGGTTACAGTCCCCAATGGAAAGAACGCCAACCGTAAAGTCCATGCGGCGAGACAGCCCCAATGACTGCTCAGATTGCATAAAATAGGTATATCTATTCGTAAATACGAAAGAAAAAATTTAAAGGACCTGAGTCAGTATCCTCATCATGACATTTTAATTTTTTCACCATTTCCAAATTTTCTTCTTTATGCGTTCCTTAGACCTTTCCTTGGAACGTTTAGGCATGTCTCACAAGCACTTTTCAATCTTCTTTTGCGTAAAAACACGAAAATACAGTTGAAAAAATGTTGAGTGGTTTGAGCACTAAAATGCGAATGACAGGCAAGTCAAAGTCGAATACCATAGAGGACACTCGAAAGAGATAAAGAAAATAAAAAAGAAAAAGGTTTTAATTCTCAACTTAGTGAGTGGTGAAGGTGCATACGCGATTACTACATGTAACTAATCTAGAGGAACGGGACCGCAGTGTAATATAATATAATTAATGTTAGAGTATAGATTTAATAAATGAATTTGTATAGCTAATTTTAGATTTAAATATTTATATTTCGTCATTAGTTAGGTTAGGACCCCTCTCGGGTAAAGGCCTCCTCCAGTTCAGTCCAGTTTTGCGGTCTTTTGCGACGTCTGTCCAGTTTTGCGTTTTCAGGTACTTCCTAATTTCGTCTGACCATCTTGCTAGGGGTCTGCCAATTCTTCTCTTGCCCTTGAGGTCACTAAGGTAGCCCACCTTTCTTTTGGCATTCTGGCGACGTGTCCGGCCCATCCCCACTTCATTTTTAGAGCATGGTGTAGAGCGTCTATAAATTTTGTTTTTAATCTGGTTTCTAAATGTCGTATCCTGTCTATCAGCTTTATTTTCATTACATTTCGTTCTAATGCTCTTTGACATTTTGTTATTTTGTCTTTTGTCTCTCGCGTGTAGGGCCATGTCTGGCTACCGTAGGTAAGCGTTGGAAGTAGGCAAGAGTCGAATACTCGTTTCTTTAACCTTAAAAGTAGTGTGCCTTTCAAAATTTCTTTCATACATATATAATAATATACTATACTAATATTATAAAGCCCAAATTTTGTGAAATCTGAATTTTTGTAACATAGGAAGTCCAAAACTACTAAACAGATTAACATGAAATTTGGCCTAAATTTAGAACATAGCTTAACTTAGATAATAGGCTACTTATTATACCGAAAATACGCTTGCGAAGCCGCGGGCAGAAGCTTTTATTTTATAATTCTATTTTTGGATAAGTTGAACTATTAGGACTATGTTTTAGGAAGTTAAAAGTACAATCCTTTATATATCTCCTACAACACTAAGTGTAGTACACTTTAGAACCATCTATCTGATGTATGAAGGTGAAGTTTGATCGGTTTTGCGAGACAAGGACGATCTAACGCCGCGCGGGGAAGGCGGATTCGGGGAAAGGCCCGCGCGCAATTTCACTGGTTATTGATAAATTTGTTTTTACTCTAAAATAACATTCTTTCACAATAAAACAAAAACATGATCGTCAAAAGTATTTATCAGGATACATTTAGACGAAATTTCATTAAAATATGTTAAATAATTAGAAAATGTAACTGCTTTTTCCGTAGAAGTATCTTTGTAGAAATGCAGATTTAGAACTTTGTGATTTATTTGTATCGAGGCAAATTTCGACTCCCATAACTTACTAACAAGAATCCTGAACTATAATGCTCATCAAAAAAATATAAATAATTCAATGATCTTTTGCCTTTAAATTGATTTTCCGTACAGTCAAACGTGGGTTTTGGGACTCACTTCACCCTAAGTAAGCTACTTGGCTTCCAGTACTGGTCAACTGGGAAGGGATACCAGTACACCAATAACATAAGCTCTGCTTAGCTTAGGGCTAGATGATGCTGTGTGAATGTCCAGCATTATTATTAAAATTACACTAATTATCTATCATGTCAATAATAAATTGACAATGGCCGCGTTACCACTGCCAATAAGCGATCTTAGAGTGACAAGGTACTAAATCAAACTATATTAAACTGACGTTTCTGTCCTACTTCTTGTCGAAGGCCTCCTTTATCTGCTTCCAATTTTCACGATTTTACGCAGACTTAATCATAATATTTATATTTTGTGAGCCAGCCGATAACAAGGTCAAGGATAAATCTAGGTCTCTTCAAGACAAGAATTTATAATTGTCTGCTAGACCTATGCGATGCGTCACTAACAATCAAGTTACATTGTGGTCAAACGAAGATTAATAATGTGTAACGTCTGTTCTGTACCTACTGATTTCTTCTTTATGTATCCTTATAAGGGCCCAAGGGAGCTTGCCGGAATTAATTTCCTCTCTCAGGTGAAATTGAACATTCTAGGAAGAGTTTTTTGGACATCGCTTTTGAAACGGCCGTTAGCCGTTACATTGAAGGATTTATGTGTTCCGTTAAAGCTTTTAATTTTTGTCATAAACTTTATTTGAAATGTTAATCGTTATTACATTGAGGTTTTTGTTGCGGATTTGGGGTCATTTGAAAGGATTTATTGTATACTTGATGTAATTTATTGAATGCGTAAGAACAATGAATCAGTGGTTTTGTAACAATTATTTTAAACATTTACCATGTATTTATTTGTAATTGTATTTATTTTATTCCTTCTTAGGTACACTTGATGTTACACTTGATGTCGTTACATTCTATATTTATGTACGTCGTTACATTCTATATTTATGTACGGACATTCTATATTTATGTACATCTTTAAACTTTGTTAGTGAAGAATGAAGAGGTTGAAATTTTGTTTATATTTGTCGCAATGTTTTTTTAGTTCTTTCTATATTTATTTGATCAATTATTAAAAAAAAAATTGGTTGTCTGTAAAGTCGGTTTACTGACGATAGTTGAACGTGACAACGTCTCAGAGCGAGGTAACGCCGCATGAGGTAACGCCGCATGACGTCATGTTTTTTCGTGCATGCAGCCGGCTCTATCGAATTATAAGACGTTGTCACGTCAATAAATTCTTTTATCGTTTCAATGGCACTGCCTGAGCCATAGAGTTGGTAAGTTAGTACCTACCAACTCCATGGCCGCGTGTCATAGTGTGTAGGATAGTTCTTGGAACATACTGAAATTAATGGAAAGGAATTTTGGACATATGGAAATAAACCTAGACTACAAGTAGTTACACCATTACGGCACACAATAGCACCTTAATCAACGTAATACCGACTGATTAATATTCCATTCTGCTTCTACTAATAAGGCGGGCTAATAGGATCCCACTGATCATTATTTGATTCAATTACAACTGTATACATAATACCTACCTACTCTATACATACAGTTGTTAATAATACCTGGTCTATGATTAATTAATAGTCTTGTGCGTAATTAATGGTTGTCTTATGGGCCTGTTGTAACCCATCGTGTAGATAAATTACGCCATATTTCAAACCTTAAATTTTTGATTGTTTTGAAATAACTAAAAACTAACTTCGAATTCCTTAATTTTTCACTGGTTTTTAAGTTTTGGGGGACAAATAATTCATCGGCAATAAATATTTATGGGACTGTCTTGGGTTCATTTTCTTTAAAATTAGTGCACAATTGACGGAGAAATCGGTGAACATACAAAACAAACATACAGCCGAATATGTTTTTTTCGAAGCCGGTTAAAAGGAAAGATTCAAGAAGAAGGTTAGAAGGGAAGATGAAGTGTTGCAAGGCCATGATAGCTTAACTTTAACAAACTTTATTATTTCGTAATAAATACGCTGCAAAGTCTTAGTCAACAAGTACGTATAAGTAACAAGTCTGAATGTGCAATAAGCGTGTATGTATATCGCTCAGGAGTTACAAACGATCGCCGCTTGTAAAGCAGAAAGGTGTAGTTTATCCGGGAAAGATACACTGTTAATGTATTGAGTCACCGGGCCTACTCTGAAAACGATTTCATACGGGTTCTTTACGGGCATCGTTTGCAAGTGAGACATTGGACGAAAAATTGTTTCTTACACACTGGTGTGGCTGTTTTGTACAAGAAGCGTGCACCGATTGGTAATTTCTCTTGTTTGCTTTGAAAGCCATTATTCCTTATATTCCTGATTTATTTTTCTACAGTGGGGACTGTGATTGAAATTAAGATGATAGAGAGTTCTCTATATTTATGTATTTAGACTTGGTTGCCACGGAAACGGAGTATTGAGGTGTCAAATTATCTATCATTAGGTGATCATGTGAGACTGTTTTGATACAATTATTTCTCACTAACATAGATACTAAACAGGAAAAACAAATAGACAGATTAAGTTCTGCCATGGGCGGCCCATTTGCTAAAATCTCTTCCAGGCACGATGTCCTTGATTTTGACACAACGCCGCTCCACTCCGCTCTGTTTACCTTGAATTTTCCACCATTTGCTATTTTCCTTGCTAAGTTGTTCAGAATATTGTAGATTTACGTTACGATTTCTGTGTAGCACTGGTACTTGGCCGTACGCCAAGAGGGAGCTAGTGAAATTTTCATCGGGCCCGGTCCTGAAACTTTTATTGTGACCTAGAGCGGGCCCACCAGACCAAGACTATCTCGACTACCATTTCTAGGTAATTGTTTCTAGTGCTCCCAAAAGTGCTGTGCTAGAAACTTATTTTTATGTCATTATTGACTGTCCACCACACCAGGAAAATTTCCAAAAGTGGACTTTTTTAACATACTTACAACTCTTACCTACTTGTGACGATTCGTACGAAACTTCTGCAGTATTGCATGAATATTGCTACCACCCTAAAGGTTTCACCTTTCATAGTCAGTGCGTTCATGCATATTCTTTCATGCCGAGGCACCTGAAAAAGATACCAAGCTGTACGATAAAGGAGCTGAAAGTGGAATACTGTTCACTGTACCCGATCTACACGTTGTTTTCTTGCAGCACCAAAACAAACCGTAAATGGAACACAGTGGTTGTTGAATACGAATAATCGAATAAACCTGCATAATAATTGACGAGCGTTCAATACTTCCCTTTCCGAAACTAGTTTTTCATTGGTGGCTGGAAAAACCATTCAACACAGCGTCATCGAGCAACACTCGAGGAATAGAAACGTACCTACTTGACACCATCGAACCCGTTGCGAGCGGTTGGCAGCGCGCCAACGTCATACGACTGCTGAGTCGCGAATCGGTAGGATCCTTGTATTTGCAAATGTCGGTAAGTTAGCTTGGGTATTAAAGGCTAACGAAACCATTTTGGTTGTTATTAATATTAATTAAGCCTGAAGTGTCGTATGGAAGGGCGAGGATCTGCCTATTTTTGCATTCATGCCCATAAACCATTCTCAATCTGAAAGCTTTGATTCAAATAAATAAATAAATAAAATAAATAATGCTGGACAATCCACTATTATCTAGCCCCAAGCTAAGCAGAGCTTGTGTTATGGGTACTAGATGACTGATGTACATAATATATATATATTGCATAGATAGATATTTTTTATTATACATAGAAACGACCAGAACACCCATAACAAATATTTGTAGATCGTACAACCATTTGTCCCAAGGCGGAAATCGAACCCGCAACCTCCTGCGCCGCAGGCGGACCTTCGCCCGCCGCGCCACCGAGGTCGTCAAAATATCTACACCTAGTTGAGGGATTTCATCATCACAACCGAAAGACGTCAACAGCTGATCCTTTCCCAAAAACAATTAGCGAATATTTTCTATATGTAGTTATTTAAAATTAATATAAGTAAGACCTAAACTAAAGACTTTATTTATTTGGTGTAGGAGTCTAAATCACATCATTATCTCCATTTTCTTTCGATAATCTCAATATATAAAGGACTCATTATGAAAGGTAACAGCTGTTCCGGTTGATCTCAATCAGCACAGTGACCCGCTTGGCGGGCCGCCAGCGGACAGGTAAACTACGAGTTAGAATGCATGCCGATATGGTCGATAAACTGTGGAGTACAGTGCCGGAGAGATGTGTAAAAATAACCTTATGGTGTTGCCTACTGGCCATCACAAATAAAAGCCTCTTATGAGCTTTGAATAAATAAATAGGTAGTGCTGGACATTACACAGCCTTATCGAGCCTCCAACAGATAACTAATATAACTACTTAATCACATCACAACACACTAATATTATAATTGCGAAAGTTCGGGTGGATGGATGGATGTTAGTTACCTCTGCACGCCAAAACTACTGAACGGATCGAGCTGAAATTTATGCATAAATAAATGTAGATCTAGACACATTAGCTGCTTTTTATAGCATGAAACAGTTCCCATGGGACAGAAATAACCTTCAAACGCGTTTTCATAGAAACGGGGCGGTCAGAGACTTCTGAAATAAAAAATATATTGTCTGGTTCGACTGCAATGAAGTTTAGAAGGATCTGTACAAAAAACCAGCATCCACCATTCCGCAGGCCGAAAACAAAAATAAATTACGCATGCCAAGCCAAGCCGCTTACGCAAAAACCGTATACTAAGCCAAATGGACATGCTTTTATGGGATTAAAAACGGAATACACAACGTGTTCAACTATTCCCGTTGCAAGCATCGCAAGCGTTGCAACCGTTGCTATTCTTGCCATGGTTGCAAATTCTACTACGCTTTTAAAAGGTAGGTCTCGATTTGATTCTCCGTGAAACTGTAGGAAAATAATTATTGACTTGTGAAAGGCAAAAATACACTGACAAGTTTAATTCGATCGGAGTGCATTGTCTGAACATATTAAAAAATGCAAAACAAAAGCTGGTTTATTCTGAGAATATCTCTTTTAATAGGAAAATTTCAAAGTTTGACATGCACTTATCCAATCCATTAAATCGATATAAATTATTTAACGATTCCCAACCCAGTTCCCCTGGGGGGACGGATTTGCCTGCACTGTGCCGGTTATATCCAGGTGTCATTATTATAAGAACAAGAACATTTTTATTTAACTTAAAACTTAATTTTAAACAGGTATGTTCTTAAATTAAGAACTTATAAAAACACTATCAGTCTAAGTAGTGTGTAGTTTTTATTGTTTTAATGAAATTTAAAGCTACAAAATGGCAATCAAACTTTAAAATCCATGATGGTTATTAACACAAAAGTCATTTATAAAAAAAATGAGGGTAGATCGATATATCTGCCAATAAAAACTGACTCGCAGTGCCCTCAGTTATTCCATGATCATGGCGCATGAAACTGTTCCGAAATATTGGAAAGCTCAAAACTCAAATCATGGTAAATATCCCGTTGTAAATGACTTTACTACAGAATGGTGTCTGACTCAGCATATGTTGCAATAGCCGTAGGCTTATCACAACGCTTTTCTTCCGTCGGAACCATGCTGCGGGCCTCACGTACGAGACGAGACACAACATTAAAAAACAGGAAATCCATCAATAGATTTTAAATAACTAATAATACCTACGATAAATAGTCTAGTTATTTGCAATCAAAACAGATTCTTATAAAATTTTATAAAATAGGGAGTGGTCAGGTACAGCTTATTATATATCAGTATTAATACATAGTGCTGGTTTTTTTCACAAAGCATGATCAAGCCTAACAATAATAAGAGTTAGCATTACCAGATATTCGGATTGCTATCAGCTTAACTAATTACAATAGAATTTAAAATAGACACAGACAGCTAATAATAGACATTCGCTAATAGAATCATAATAAACTGCATAAGTGTGAACAAAATTTTGTCGTCAAGATGACTGAAAATGCCCGGGCCTTGAACAAATATCTGCATATCATACAAACCTTTGCTTCTTCCGCTGCGAAATGACCTTCTGCGTTTCAATCACAGTTTTGCACACAGATGTCATGATAATTATTTTTGACTAGCAACCCGGATTCGCACGGGTAACAGCGGGCGGCGGGGACTTGGTTATTATGTAGTGATATTCTGTTACTTTATTTATTCAGAGCTTATAAATCTCATTGGCCATGACGTCATTTGGCAGGACACGGCCCATTACGGCGTGAATGCCGCCTGATTCCACATGGACGCAACTGGTGGCGCAGCCTGTGATGTCTATGAGCCAAATTATATAATTATTATCTTGGATTATGTCACCGTTGGACATGCGCTTCCAATGAAGGACAGTGTTAATAATCAACACGATCGTCAGGCGGATTTGATCAGAGTAGCTTTTTATGCCAAATGAGAGTATTCTTTTGAGTTGTGAGTGGGTGAGGAGTAAGCAATGTTGGGGAATCCGTTCTAGATATTTTTGTAAACAAAGGCGTTACTAATCCAAAGGAATATAATAATGGAGGAAGACAATTCACACAGCATTATCTAGCCCCAAGGTAAGCAGAGCTTGTGTTATGGGTACTAGATAACTGATATACATAATACAATACACTACATAGATATTTTTATTATACATAGAAAACATCCAGAACGCCCTGAACAAATGTTTACAGATCGTACAAACGGGAATCGAACCCGCAACCTCCTGCGTCGCAGGCAGACCTTCGCCCGCTGTGCCACAGAGGTCGTCAATATCGGTGGTAACACAGCTTCCATCGGATCCTGCAAATCGCAGAGGATCGAAACAGTTTTTGGTTACATTCGTATCTCATCCGTTTTCAAACTTAAATTGAAAAACCTTTTTCGATACTTGTGAAATTTGCGTTTGCAAGTTTGTGTTTTTGTGTTTAGAAATTACCATGCTATTACATTATTGTTATGTGTTATTGTTAACAGTTTTTTTACTCAAGTTTCCATTCATAATTGTCTTTGTGGACATAAAATATCTTGGATTTTAGAATCGAGTATAGACAGATGGCGATTGACTTTTTTCCTAAAGAAACCCAAATTATAGGCAGCAGGAAAGTACTTTGGCATTTGGTCATTTTCCACTTAATCCCTGTGGAAAACTTGTCTCAACTCGTAGACGCATTAGCCGAGGTCGGAAGTCGGACTGTAAGCTGATCCGATGGTTAATCGCATCGCACGTAATGGACCGCACGATCACCTACGCACGATTACTACCGCTAATGGCGCGTAAAAACATAAACTTTGATTAACTTGTTGCGGACGAGTACGTTTGTAAAATGTGTCTCAATTCTTAACGTTGAATGGGGCCTTATTAGCTATTCGTTGACTGATGCGTCTATTGTTTCTGGACATATAAAGATAATTAAGCTTTATCAATCTATCTCTGTCTCTCAAATGTACCTAATCAACCATGGCACCTATCCCAATCCTATACTAATATTTTAAAAGTCATAATTGATGGGTTATGAACGAAATCAAAGAGTTTATTTGATGAGATCGGATAAAGTTTATTGTAAAAGTTGCACACGGAACGGCCATTACAGAGCAAGAGAGAGAGCCTATCTAGAGCGAGACAAAAACAGATTAGACTAATGTCACTGACATGTGACAGTTCTCAAACTGACTTTGACATTATCTGGTTAATGTTTACCATTCCAACAATAATAGTCTGTCACTTTGTGTGACAAAGCAGCAAGTGGGATCAAGACCTTTAGCAAAGAGATACCTCTTCAACTGCCTATATTGGCCCACTGCTGGACGCAGGCCTCCTTGGTCCCCCTAGACCAGTTTATACGTAAATGAATTTACTCGCCGAATAAAAAAACAAAAAAAGGCCTCCCCCTGATAAGCGCCTTATTGGCTTTAATCTCATGGGGGTAATGCCTATAATTCCCACGCTGGGCATGCGGGTTGGGGATCGCAGTTCGGTAGAATTGTGCTGCAGAGGGCGTTGCTGCCCGCCCCCGGCGTAAATCCCTTAGTCGCGTTTTACGACACCCGCAGGAAGAGTTGGGGTGGTGCAAATTCTAAGCCGGCACCACACGGCAAGGAGATACCTAGATACACTGGAAAAGGACAGCCTACTTTTGAACCAGAAAAAACGTGCCAAACCCCGGGCCAAAGCACTTAGAACAAGTAAAGTTTATCAAAATTAATCTCTTGGCAAACCATAATCGATTTTAGAAACGAACGATCACACTATCCTCTGGTTTAAAAATATCGTTGGTTTGTAAAAAAAAGAACAAAGGTCAGTTTTCAAAAGCTTTCACAAAAAATGCATCTGCCTTAAATCCAGCACTCCAAATAATTCTTAATTGCGCGTTTTCAGTGAAATTAAGAAAAGAGATACTCTAAAATCATTACCGCATAATACCGCGAGACAATGCGATGCGGTTTCGAGGATGCGGTACGAAACTCTTAGGCATGAGGTACACTGAGTTAAACAGTTTGGAGGTTCAGACACGGTAATTGTAAAAAACTTAGTACGTTTTAGAACATGAAAAAAATGGTATAAAAAAGGGACTTCTGTGAAGAATCTGAACTGCTGCTTTTATTATTTCCGCAAATAATTCATGCGATTTCGTTGTAATCGCTCTGCTAAAAGTCCAGAGTTGAGGGTAGTTGTGGGTCGTTGACTGTTTTTGCGTTAACGAAACGAAACCGTTTTCTATAAACGGTCAACCGGTTAAAAAACCGGTTGACGTTTTTAACAGGTTTGTCGAAACGTTAACTGTATTGCAATAGTAGTGTTGACGCGTTAACGTCTGAAACGGTCAACTTGTGGCAAAACCTGTTGAAATTTTAACTGGGTTGTCGAAACGTAAACTGTAGTGCCTTGTCATTCCGGCATTTTGCAAATTGTTTTTACTTTATTTACATTTGAACTACTTAGTATTATTTATTTACAATAAAACACTGTCCTTATTTGCCATAAATATCCTAAATTATCACTAACTTTCACTACCTATACATAATAAAATAATTATTAAACTTGCGCGCAAAAAAAGCGTTGACCTCAACGTGTCACATAAACAAACTAATTAAACGAATGAAAACAATTTCCCTGTTTTTCTTGGTCAGTCAGAAGGCCGGCGCGCGGCGCATGGAGCGCTTAGCCCCCGGAATGAACAAACATACATTCATTTCTTTCACTCTCCAACAATCTTAAGCTGTCGACTACTGCGGCGTCTCGCTCGCTCGCGTACAACGTGTTTTACTTTTACCTAGCGGTTCGAAGCTCGTTCGTTCATTTTCGGATGGTGTTCGTTCGTAAGGTGTTTTCAATCTTCCATGTAACATGTCCGTCAACGAACGAGATAGTATGTCAACGTCATAGTATGTCGTTGAATGAAATAATAAGTTGATTGAATCAACTTGTTTCGCGGAATAGAGAAGACGTTTGATTCGTTTTGTCCGTCAACGAACGAGAATGTGTCAACGTCATGGTATGTCGTTCGTTGAATGAAATAATAAGTTGATTGAATCAACCTGTTTCGCGGAAAAGAGAAAACGGTTGATTCGTTAAATGTAGAAAAGCTGTTTTTTATAACAGTTCGTTGATTCAACGCTCACTACTAGTTGAGGGGAAAACAGTGAATAAATAAGTAATGCTGGACATATCGGATGGCATCATCTAGCCCCAAAGCTACGACTATCATACGTTTTACTCAAAACACACATGTTCATCATCATCCTCAGCACGTATGCGTCCACTGCTGAACATAAGCCCCCACCAAGCGACGCCACGAATAGTGGTACTAAGCAGACTCGATCCATCCACTACCTGATACGGAGAAATAAAATGAAACATTTTACACCTTCACATTCCTGATCAAAAAGTGTTAAATGTTAAAATACATAATAATTTTAAGTATCTATTTTAATGACTGTATTGTCTGTACCGGATTTAAGTCTCTTTCGCTCCTGGATCTCGCCATTACGACGTCGTTTAATCACCTTCGAATGACGCTCACCTAATTTTCACTCGAAAATAATTCATTCTGTCGCAATCCCTAATGGAATATTCACAGGGTTGCCACCTGTAAAATTACAAAGACCGCGAAACGCGAAACCGCATTTTTGTGAGGCATTATCGTGTCACATTGTAAAATTGGTTTTGGAGAAAAATTGCTGGTGTAAACGTTGTTTTCGAGATTTGAAATGAAAAATATATTTGTGTGCTTAGATGTTTTTGACTACGAATAATCATTTATACCTAAAAATCTATTTGACTTCGACGAGACTTTTTTAAAACGTTGTATCTCAGAGAATTTTTAAATCTTGATCGTTGCAACGTTTAAATCCCAAATACGTTTTACGATAGCTAAATAAATTCAATCCAGATTATTATTGGTAAAGTTCGAATAGTTTTGCTTTAATTTAGTAAAATTTTTACTGATAGATGCAGATTGCAAGAATAACTTGTGGTTCGGTAGCCCTACCCACCCGTCGACTTCCAATGCTGTCTGACGGACGAGCGCTTTGCATAATACTTTAATAAGAAAGTTTGCAACCAAAATTTACGTAAGGCAGAATAAAAAAAGTTTAACAGCGTTCCTGTGTTCTCCTGATGGATCGAAAGATCCAGAATCTGAGTTATGATCTGAGAGGAACGTGATTGGGGAAGTTGAATGGTTTGCCTGTGTTAAGAACTTTGATGACTTTACTTTGTGAGGTGTGAAGAGCATTTTGCTTTTGATGTGTCTTTGGAAGGGGAGCCCTTGTTTTTTTTATTTTGTAATTTTTATGTGCTGAATCTCCTCCTCAACCTCAACAGCCTGGATTGGTCCTCAGCTGGACGCAGGCCTCCCCCTGATAAGCGCCTTGTTGGCTTTTATCTCATGGGGGTAATGCCCATAACCCCCACGCTGGGCATGCGGGTTGGGGATCGCAGTTCGGCGGTAGAATTGTTCTGCAGGGGGCGCTGCTGCCCGCCTCCGGTGGATATCCTTGAGTCGCCTCTTACGACACCCGCGGGAAGAGTTGGGGTGGTGCAAATTCTAAGCCGGTACCACACAGCTAAGTGGCTTATGATTGAGTTCATTAGAAATCTGTACATAGTAGGGCACTTATTTTTCAGAATTCGCTAGTATTTGACCAATTGTTTATCCTAATCCATTTGACCATCGTTTGGTCAAATATTTGCAAATACTTTGAAACCCCTGGGTTTCAATAATTTATACTAATATTATTAAAGTGAAACTAATAAGGCATACAGACGTATGCCTGTAACCTTTTCACGCTTAAACGGCTGAACGGATCTTAATGAAATTCGGCAGGGAGATAAACGGGGTATCCCGGGGACGGACTTACATAAGTTACTTGAAAAGCGCGTGCGAAGCCACGGGCAGAAGGTAGTAAGTAATAATTATTTAAATATTAAGTTGTTTACAATAAACAGTAGGTACCATGCAAAAGCAATCCCGGGTGGAAAAAATCCAAACTACAAAACACAAAGTCCTCCGGCCGGATCCTCGGCAAACTTTATAACAGCTCAACCTAAGCAAATAGCCTATCAATCCTGTCCAAATCTCAAATAAATCCCTCAGCAAAGGGTCTGACAGCCGCTGGAGAGGAAAAAACCATCAAGTTACAAAGATTTACCACCAAAGGGCTGAATAATAATGGAATTTCAATCAGTCGCGACGCCCATGGCAGGCTTATTGCGGACTGGCTTTTGCCCCCGACTTTGCACACGTTCGTAACAGCGAAGTAGTAGTTCATGTCAGAAAAACGAGTGCAAAGCTGACCTTATATCCTATCTATGTCTTGTCATATGCCTATGATAAGACATAGAATATAGGTGGATCGATCTATCCGTCCTACGTCCGTCTATCTATCCGTGACAAATGTTGTGAAAATGTTCAGGGCTCTTATTCCACTAACTAAATTAATCGCTCCACTATAACAATCTTTGAATGACACAGTGGCATTTTACCTCTGATGAAAAAAATTACGGATCTCCATCTGTAGTTTCTTTTATCGGACGCGTCTCAAAAGTGGTGAGGCGGAAACCGTTATATCAATCGCTCCGCGCAAATAGCACCGCACGCATTATCTTGAGTTTATTTTCATCTATGGAGGATTTTTTGACGATACCATTGTCATAGAAGCGATTGTTATGCTGAATTCGGCTCCTGACGTTGAGTCATGAGGTTACTACAGAAAAAAGACGGATAGAATTACTTACTACAATATTAACAAAACATGACTAATGCAGGCTGTAGCAGTGTGTGTAAAATTGGATCAGCTGCCCAGTTGAAAGTAACTCTACAATCTGGATTGCTTGCAATAGCCTGCAGTTAGCTCAATTGTTTTTACTGTACGAGAATACTAGTTGTTATTTGTATGTATTATTTGTAATTTTCTTTGATGATTTGAAATTGGTGAGATTTATTATATTCGCTTTTGCCCCGCAGGTTTTCCAGGGATGAAATCTATTTCCTTGATACATATAATCGGTTACCGACACCGACAGATCTGACAGACAGACAGAGTTGCTTTTGGTTTTTTATTAGTAGGGGTGAGAAACCGCTCTGTGTTGCCAGGCGGAAAATGCGCTCGCGAAAATTGGACGCGCACAAAGAGTATCAGAGTATCAAGCGAATCGGGGATTTTATAGTCATGTACAGTTATTTGTACTGAAATTGGAATAACTGGGTCTACTTATAACAAACGAATGGCAAGATTATTTCATCACGAAGCCTTCAGGAACAGTTTTTGCAGAAATAAGAGCCGCGTTCGTAACTAGGTTCGAATTCGTAAATAGCTATCGAAATAATTAAACAAATTTTTAAATAAATCCTGGCTGGCAACCGGGGCGGCGTAAAATGTCGCCAAGATAGAACGAACACTCTTCCACAACCAATCGAAAATTTGTCGATGAAATAAAAATAGAGCACATAAAAAGAACGAAACGAATTACCATTGCGATTCATTCAACGTCGCAATGCTGAGCACTCTGCCTTCTGGTGATGGTTTAGATTTTTAGGAAATTGATACAAGTGTAATTACTTGTTGTAATTTGTCGTTTTGTTTTTTTTAGGTCTTAATTGACATAAAAAGTTTTTTTTTTATTTTACCGTTTCACGACTACCTTCCTATTGCATAATAATTATTAGATGCTCCCTACGTCCGGCCAGGTCAGTCAGGCCAATGCGCTATAATTGCAAGGTGCAAAATTAATTTCGTAGCACTACGAGTAGGTATTTATACTGGGTGGTTATTCTTGAAAATAGTTTTAAATGATCTTTCTTTTTTTAGGAATTCTATAAATATAATTTGATAAGTACTAGTGCCAAATGATCGTAGAAATTAATCAAGACCACGATCATTTGAACCGTTCTTGGTATTAGAATTAATACCAAACCAAACAGAAATAAATACACCAGACCATTTAGACAATACGTATAGAGGAGTCTACAAGGCAGTAAGTACCTGTACAGTAGTAGAATGATTTGAGTCGAATTTCAGAAACTAAATGAAACCGAATTTCTGAGACTTTGTTAACATCGAAATTTAGTTTTTAACGTTCGCCAAATGCTGGAGTATTTGACGAGGTTAGAATTGGGATGAAATTAAAAAAAAAACTTTTTAACAGAATACACCCTGTTCCCGGCCCGACTGAAAAGAAACAGGAATTTTATAATTTTTCCAGTCTTTTTGCATTCCACCCTCTGCTCCCTTCGCCAGCATTGCCTCAACCGTATTTCACCGTACATAACACAATAATAATGAATTCCTGCCCAAAAATCGAACACGGAAAATGTAACAAACATAATGGATCTCCCTTTGAAAAGAATAATTTGTTTCTATGCGTTGTTTTTGTACATTTTCACAGGGGATGAGATAAAAGGCAGGGTAAGTACCTGAATTAATTGATTGATGTTGCGAGGGGTGAACTTATTGGAAAAAGGTCGCATTTACAATTCCACCTTTGTTGGGCCCTACCATGGATATTGTTCACTGGTTTTATCATTCGCCGAACTGTGTTTCGATGGCGTATTTTTCTCTCGGCTATTTTTAACTGAGATACGATTATGATCCTGTTTTGAAATAGGTACTTTTGATTTAAATTGCAGAAGTTTTTTGTGCGTTATCAAATACTAGTTTCTGCCCACGGCTTCGCACACGTAGTTTCTATGTAAAAGTTTAGTTAGGGGCGAACTTGACGGGTTTGCTTGTCAAACTAGGCCTACATCTCAGTACTCACGGGGTCCTTGTAGTAAAAACTCGATTTACACAAAATTCAACAATTTTTCTTTGGTCCTTGAATGTGAAAACACGACTGAGAAAAATATGATAAAAATGAATCATGAAAGTGCACTGTGCCGCTCATAATTTGGTCGAGATCTCAAAAACATTGCGGTCTAAACTGACTTATATTTTGATTCGTACTAATTACTTGCTTCCTTGAACCACTTTCTTCATAAGTTGTGTAGTTTTCTTGTTTATAAGCAAACTTTGCCCTTACGCCGCCGTTCCAAAAACGTATGCTCCATCCCGCTCCTATGAACGCGAAATCCTATGCCTATCCTTTTCACAAAATGGCGCGAATTGCGCCCTCTTATGGTTATTTCCATCCCATGTAAACTAAACTGGTTATGAGATAAAAAGTTTTTTCGAACTTAGACCTAAATGTATGCAAAATTTCAGTTTGATCCGTTCAGTAGTTTTAGCGTGAAGATGTAAAAAACATCCAAACGTCCATCTAAACTTGCGCATCCTATACTACTAATGTTATAAATGCGAAAACTTGTGTGAACGTTTGTTACCAGGTGTCTCCGTAACTACTTAACCGATTTAGATGAAATTTGGTATGTAAATAGTTTAATTTCTAGAATAACACATAGGCTAATCTAATCAAAAATTAACCTCTGAGGAGGTTGTTTTGGTCCAAATTAATACAGCCAATAAACCTCGGAACATTCTGTTTGAATAAAATTAATAATAATAATAAATAATGCTGGACAATTCACTCAGCATTTTCTAGCCCCAAGGTAAGCAGAGCTTGTGTTATGGGTACTAGATAACTGATATACATAATACAATGCACTAAATAGATAGATTTTTTTTACTATACATAATAAACATCCAGAACGCCTACGAAGTCTAATAAACAGAGTAGTGAATAAACAGACAGAACACTGCGAGGCGCTTAAAGATTGCCTTTTCTAATATCAACTCAACATAAAACCATTACCTCCACCTACACAATTGGAATTTATCTTTAGAGATCATCGACCTTCATTCGAATCTCGATCCAAGATACGATCGGAATATCGCTACCCATAGTACGGGGGTAGTCATGGCAGTAAATTCCCAGTAAGGAGATCAATCTCGAAAAGGTCCAATACGAAGTCTCATTTACTGATGGATCGCACCGACTTACTCCGGGAATTTTAAATAGGGGTGGTGCCCAAGATCGGTCTTACGGTGGAACTTAGAGAACTTTTAACTTGAGAGTACCTTTGATCGGGGAGACAAAACTGGCTGGGGTCCAAAACGTCTTGCATTACGTTAGTTTCGATGTGAATGAGTCAAAAGTGGCAAATAATCAGAGAAATTTCCCAAAAAATAAACGTAATGTACTTCGTCTAAAATGTCTTTAAAACCTACGAGTATTCTACACTGATTTTTACTTGACAATATTTTGCTTGTAACTCAGCAATATAGCGATGAAAATTTATCTCAAGTAAAATTATCTTTGAAAATACGTTGTTGGCTTAAGCCACTAATATAGTGTTGAATAAGAAAAAATATAAAGTAATAAATACAAAGCAAAAAAATATAAAGTATTTTATTTTATTACATAAATACTATTTTCTTTCAGAAACTAATCGTACTTGAAATTATTTTATTTTAGCAATAACATCATTTTCTTTCCAAACACCTCATGCCAAAATTACGAAAACACAAAATATAAATCGTTAATCAACTAAATTTTATTCTATTATTCAGTAAATTGATAAAAATAACTGCAATATTAAAATCTGATCGAAAAGTTATTTGAGACGTTCCACCGCATACCATCCCTATCCAAACAAAGTGATTTCGCTCCCAAAGGTCCTTTTGAAATTTAAAATATTCCCAACATTTTCATCTAAGCGACAGACGGAACAGAAAGATTTCTGTAAAGTAAATACACGCGACGTTTTTCCGGAAAATATATTTTTAGTTTGAAAAGTTTACGCGTATAAAGGGAAGGGATCAGTTTTATTAAGTGTTTTTGCTGCGTCTCGTAAAATGGGTTTGCATAGGGAAATTTATTTAACTTAAATTATAGTAAAAATAAATATTAACTTAGTTCCTGTCTGGTTGGGACGGCCGCAGTTTCGAATAAACTTTTCTATTTAAGAATATTTTAATGGTTTGATTCGATGCTCTGCTTACTTTGGGGCTAGATGATGCTATGTGAAATTGTCGAGCATGTAATTATTCCTACCTACTTAAGAAATTCCCACTTCGGTGCTCCTTCTATTGGAAAGCAGGAGATTGAAATCTTTGATAAATATTTTAAAAGACTTACTATCAAATTTAGTTCCATTATCTTAAAAACTAATGCACAGATCTAGCATAGTTTGCAAAACCATAACCATCTAAGCCTATGTAGCGTACTTAGCGATCTATTAAACCCGAAACAAGATTCAGAATAAATACAAATTCAAGATTGGAGACCGCGAAAAACCCAAATTTTTACGATCACCGTTTTCTTTTTTACCAAAGAATTCATTTTCCGAATATAAATTTAAGATTTTCAACGTCATTACTCCTTATCGGCGATTTAAAAAGGTCCGTTCTATTATGCCGGCCGGCCGGAAATCGGATGAATCTAATTCCTTATAACCAGCCTGGGCTTTCCGAGACAGATTTTGTGGAAAATGGACAGTATTTTGCACAGAATAGAGGTTACGGTGACTTGACTTTGGTATATGCGTAGAATTAACATGCAAGGACGCTCTAGGTTTTTAGAATCTAAAGCTGGAGTTACAGTTCAAATAAGATGGTATCAAACGAGTATTTTCGTTTGTTTATATACTTTTCTAGGCGAGTGTCTCTCACGCCTTCGTCAGGGAGATTGACAAAAATATTGAAACAGAAAAAAACACATACACATCTTTTTTAACTGACAATTTCCTCAAATTGATATAATCTCATTTGTTATGATTCTGTGAGTTTTCAAGCATCCTTAGGACTTACCCGAGTGAACTGAAGTGTAGAGTTTTTTAATTTATCAAAGTAATATGAGTTCGCTCGGAAACGCTCATGTGTGGACAAGATAACTCAGTCGTTTGAATCAAAAGGGTTTTAAAAAGTGGAAGAGAAAACTTCTGTTGAAAATCTGTTCTTTCAAACAAAACAAAAGATTTTCCGATGTCCTTTATTTTTGGTTTGATAAAATGAAATTCATTTTGGATTTATCATAAAAAACTGACGTTTGCAATGTTTGTCTGTTGCATTAAGGGGTTCCGTTGTTTAACCAGGAATCACTCGTAGTTTAACTTTTAGATCTACCTTTTATAGCTCAATAATTTCCAGTCCAACTTTCGTGTTAAATAATAAAATATAAAAAAATATGGAATGCTTTTGCTCCGTGAGGTCTAACAGGCTCTTTAGATAAATTGATTAAAATACTACCGTATTACACTTTAGAACAACACAAATTTAGCAACCTCGTCTGATTCTTCGTCGGTTAAAAAAACAATGTCGTTCAAAACAATATTCTTCTATACAAACAATGATTTGAATTTCACGGTGCCTGAATATTTATATTTTGTGTACATTTTCGTTGAAAACCTTATATTTGCTACTAAGGGCTGGAAGGGTGAGGGGGCCGTCACGTAAAGGGGACACCTCTTCGTAAAGGAAGATGTTTGGATTCTAGATCGATACACAATGGTGTACTTCCGTTTTGTTACCTTTTACAGGTTTATAGTTAACTTTATGTTGTCAATGAAAGTAAAGGAAGAAATAAGGGAAATTGTCCTTTATTCTCGGTTCCGTTTTACGAATGGTTTGGACGATGCCTTGAATTTTGAATATACAGAGCTTTTTTACAGTGAAGATATCAAAATCACACTAATATTATAAATGCGAAAGTTTGGATGGAGGATGGATGGATGTTTGTTACCTCTTCACGCTAAAACTACTGAACGGATCGGGCTGAAAATTTGCATACAGGTAATTCTAATCCTGGAATCAAACATAGGCTACTTTTTGTCCCATAAATCAGTTCCCATGGGATAGAAATCACCTTTAAACGTTTCTATAGAAACAACACGTGCGAAGCCGCGGGTATAAACTAGTACACCTATAAATTTGCTTCGAAGGTCTACAACGCTAAGAATTTACGTATAGTTTTCTCACTTCAGCTACCAAATTTATACCAGGTTTCAATGCGGAGACGTATGTAAAATAACCAATATAATAAAGAAAAAAAAACAATTAACGCATTCACTGCCCAGCCTCGGCGGTGGTGCAGCGGCTTTTCGCCGCCGCGGGCCATCGAGGGCCATGAAAGTGTTAGTTCAGTTTAAAGCTTTTATTAATCACAAAAGCATATTACACAATTTTGAATGATTATTTAAACGAATTATAAGAAAATGCAAACAAGTAAAATATTCCTATCCTCCTCTCTCTCTATAGTGAAACATAATTATGTAGATTTTAACCACCTCTGTACACCTATACAAAAAAATAAATGATTGTTAATTGAGTATTGAAGTATAATCCCGAACAATGACACATGTGAAGCTATTTTAATACCAAACTATTGCTTTTGCTCATCGTTCATGAAAAAAATAGTTATTGCTAAATCTTTCTCATAGCATCACTGAGCACAAAGAAAGCATTTTCTTTTTATTTAAGGAATTTATTAATTTTTTGAACTGTTTTAACGTTGCTATACCTACCTATTAGATGAGATTCCATACTTACAGATATCTACAAATACCTAGTAACTTAACCTTTGAAAACCTATTAATAGAAATAGGATTTTTCTTCAACTCTACAAAACATTCAATACAACTACGTGCAGTGAATGCACCTACCTACAACTGATATTTCGTTCAATTTATTTTATTTCTCCCTTAGCATTCGAGAACCTTCTTAAGGTTCTTTTCGAGAAAATATCCCAGTAATGTTGCCAGCAATAATGTTTCTGTATTGGCCAATCGCGATCGATGACAGCTCTGAAGGGTGATTGCGGGGGTATTACGTGATAGGTCGTTCAGTTGCTATTCATGGCTGCCTGCTCGTTGATCTCGGATTGAAAATAATCAAAATAATAATAAATTCCACACAGCATCATCAGACCCCAAGCATAGCAGAGCTTGTGTTATGGGTAATAGATGACTGATATACAAAATACAATACACGAATGGCAACAAAACACTATTGAATGTTTTGTATGTTATATATCCCGTTACTCAGTTTAAATAATGTTGTACTTACTGGCGTGGCGCAGTGACCTGAAGTGGACCTTGGCTTCCGACACCAGATATCGCCAGTTGTCCCTATCTTTTGCAGTTTCAGGCCTTTTCGAAGATATCCATTAACGAGTCTCATCATCATCAACCGTTAAGTACCACACTGCTGGGCGTAGGCGCCTCTCCTTGCTGGATATTTGCCTCGACCTCACGCCAGTCTGTCTATTTATATGTCTCAATTATTGTATTTTATCCCACTACAGATGAAATAGTCACGTAATAAGCACCCACCGCAGAGCTCGACGAAACGTTGCCCTCACCGAAATTAATCTCACAATTCTTCCCCTTTCTGGCATTAAGCATTCATACCTTGCAATTTCGTTATTCTGCACGTAGCCGCTGCTTAAACGGTAGTTTCACCTTTTTAACGGGAGTAGCTGCAGCCCGGGGCTTTGCGTGCTTTTTAAATTGATAAGGATATCTTTTTTCAGACAAAAATATAAAAGTTACAGTTCAAATACAATTCCGTCTTTATCTTTACATCTATTTGTTAGGATGTTCCCTATGCATAATAAAATAAAACAAAACGTCAAGTGCGAGTCGGACTCGCGCACTAAGGGTTCCGTTTAATTGTAAGACCTTGTTTCTGGCCAAATATCATGATTCTCAGGAAGTAGTTACCCTGTATATTTTGGTCCAGGGAGAGAATCAAAAAGTATTATTTTTTGTTAATAAACTACTTTACAATTTTGGTTTTTCCCGTTAATTGTGCTATAAGACCTTGTTTATTGCCAAATTTTATGATTCTAGGTCTACGGGAAGTACTCTAAGTATAGGTTTTGTGTGCATGTGATTCCCTGGGAAATTTCAAAATATTCGGACATAAACGGCTGTAACTTTTAATTGCGTTGACTTATAAATTTTATTTGTATTGAGACTTCAAGAGGTTACGGACTTGAGTATTTGATGTCAATTTCAACTCGATACGTCCACGCGTTCCTGAGAAAAGGGGCCTAACAGACGGACAGACTGACAGACAGACGGACAACAAAGTGATCCTATAAGGGTTCCTTTTGTCCTTTTGAGGTACGGAACCCTAAAAATATCTATCTATGCATGTAATGTATTAAGTATATCAGGTATGAAGTACCCATAACATAAGCTCGGTTTTTTGTTTTTGTTTACTTTGGGGCTAGATGATGCTGTGTCCAGCATTATATTTATTATTTAATTTATTTATGTTATTTTACGCCCTACAAATTTCCTTATACCTAAAATACCTATAAACATAGTGTTTCCTATTGTAGCCCTATTGTAATTTCATACGAAAATTGCTAGCACGATGATAATTTTCAGAACCGATTCCTTAGTTGTGTTATGACGTGGTTTAGTTATCCATCCTAACATCCAAACTTTCGTGTTCGTCGTATTTACAATATAAAATCCCTGTTATGTATTTCACAGATGGAATAAGCGATGCTTACCGTTTCGCACATTGAAGTATCACCTTGGTTTTTATGCATGTTGTATATCAATTTTAATCTGCACGTTAACGTTATTTCAGAATTAGAGCACATGTACACACACGTTTTTTTTTACTTATAAACCTACGGTTAATTTGCCGTGCGTCGGCACGGTTGCCAGTGTTGTATAACTATGGAAGCTGGTTGACACGCAGGTTTTTTCGCCGCAAAATCTATGGTTAATTTGCCGTGCATATAGGCACCGCGCCGTCAACAATCTTCTATAGTGGTTCATACAACACTGACGGCCATGCCTTCGGCGAATTAACCGTAGATTTTCACGGCGGAAAAAACGTGTGTAAACAAAGGTCTTTGAGTTTATTTGAACTATTCTTCTGCTTCAAAACACGTTCAACGATGAAGGCAACTTTGTTATTTGTCAATGATAGTCAATTTATCAGTAAGGGAACACTCTAAACAGCTGAAGGCGATGTTCCTCCCATAACAACCCGAGTAGATTTTAATTAAGGGGATTTAACGTATTTACAAACATTAATTGAAAGGAAGTTTGCAGTGAAATTCTACCTTTGTTTTGGAGCCAATTGTACGTAAAACTTTGGTATTGACTTACTTAGGGAGTATGGATTATATTGCTTTCTATTCAACTAATGGATTGCTTGATTTAAGTTATTTGAATTTTGTAGGTTTCTCTTGTGGTTGTTTTAACTATTATGAAAGGATTCTGGGAAATTTTCTTGAAATCGCAGAAAATGAAATTAGGAGTTGTTACTTACGACACTGTTATTTTATTAAAATAGACGGGAACTTAAAATGTTTGAGAAATCAAATTACCAAATATTATTTGGTTCTGACGAATTTATATTGGAACTAGCTGCCCCGGCGAACTTTGTACTGCTCTCACCTTTTAAACCTTTCTTGGACTTGTAATTTGTAGAAACAAATATTTTAAAACCAAAATTAGCCAAATCGTTCTCGGGTTTATGTGAGACTAAAAAACGTCAATTAATTTTTATTTATAGACTATTCTAAGATTAATCTATCTCTAAAGATTAATCTTTATAGGATTCATGATTTTAATGATTATCGTTGTCCCGAAACCTTAAAGAAAATATTTGTAACCTATCGGTCAGGGGGACTCATCAATTGTATGCAAAAGGTATTTTATTTCTAGATGCTTTCTTACTTTTTATCAAGGAACCAAGTAAGCAAAGTGTTTATAGAAACTGGTTTAAAATAACCCGCACCTAACACATCCCGTTAAAGAGAAAAAAAATATAATTTCCTCTTCAGACCGTCAAGTACTTTGCGAAAAGGCCAAAGCTCCTTACATTCGACTCGTACACCCACCTTATTCATTATTACTGAGAAAGAATGCTTAATGCTCTACAATCATTTATTCCTAGTCAAAACTGGGGTCGCTGAGTTTATCTTGAGAATCCTGGAAATATTATTTTAATTATTTATCTTTATCCTAGTAAGGTTATGATTAGATTATAATAAAATAAAAATAAAAATTGTTTCTAGACTCTACGTTTGGATTTTCACGCGTTTTTTTGTTAGGTCTAAAAATTGGTAGCTAACGCGTGATATATAAACAAGTCCTTATGCTAATTTGGACCAGCTTTGGGGGCCTGGGGCTGTACCAAAAAGACAAATGTAGCAATTATACAAAGATTCCAGAATAAAGTACTCAAGGCAATCGTTAATGCTCCCTGGTATGTAAGAAATGGCGATCTTCATCGGGACCTGAAGATTGAATTCGTCGATAGAATAATACAAAAATACGCAGAGGCTCATGAACAGAGGCTTCATCATCATGTGAACGTCGAGGCTATCCAGCTCCTCGACAACACAGATGTAGTGAGAAGGCTCAAAAGAACGAAACTTTTTGAGCTAGTGTAGTGATAGTTATAGTGAAAGTGCATAAGTGCTAATTTTGAAGAACCCTTAAATAAAAATCCCATAAATAAACACAATAAGAAAATATATATGTTCTTATAAAATTAAGTTAAAACAAAACTACCCATTAGTCAAATCTATGGCTAGATTGTAATGTTAGTAAAGTATACTAGACTATAGTAAAAAAAAAACTAACGCTGTTCTTAGAAGAGTTTACGGGAATCCTTTTCACCGAGCTGTGGGATATTATAGGTCAAACAAAAATATTGCTCGTCTCCGGAATACCATCTATCCCCTTGCTAATTGAACTTACGGTTCTCACATTTGCAGTTATTGTTATGTCGTTACGAATAAATACATCTACTGGCAATGATTTCCATGCCAAGCTTGGTTTTGAGAACTCAAGGTGAACGCTCATGTCGACATTGAGCAAATCAAATCCAAGCGTTTACAATAGTCCTTGAAGTAATGAAAAACAAATAAAACTTTAAACCTGACAAGGCCCTTCTCAATAAGCTACGATTCATCCGACTAGATGTGCCTCTTAATCCACCACTTGTAAGGTAAGCGTGTGTTTGCTCAGAGGGAAGGAAGGGGGCTGAACTCCCACTTTCACCCCCCACGTCTGACTCACGTGATGTTTGATTATGGCGTGACAAAACACGCAGCGCGCCACTTTTGTATTTGTTAAGCCCGTTTTAGGGGTCCGTGGCGTATATGGTGACAGGAAAACGGACAGGTTGATCGCGACCTATAAATCTAAAGTATGTGTATGACGTTACTATGTGTTGCGAGCATAAAAAAAAATTATCAGACTTCGTGCTTTCAGCAGTTTTGTTTATCTGTATATAAATAAAATATGCCTGCTCTTCCATGTTATTTATAAGTATATTATGTTCCACTCCTGGGCAAAGGCTTTCCACATTTCACAATCATATTTTTTCTTCTACCAGCCTCAGTTCAGGACATCGCGCCATCGTGTTCCTTGGCATGCCTCTTCCAGTTTTAGACATATTTATTCGGGAAAAAAGATACCTACGAAACCCACGTCCTCTCACAACTTCTCTCACTTATTCCTTCCTTTTCAAAGGACACAGCTAACGCCCTCTGCAAACATGTACTTTTTGTAGGCCTGGTGTTTTTAATTATAAATGTTTATGTTTGGACAGGATCGTGTTTGATGAGAGGCTGTTTTTGAATGACGAATTTTAATGCGATTTACTTGTACTTTTAATTATTGTTAAACTTGAGTACACAGTGCTAGATAATCTAATCAAATCTGGCTTCTATTCAGGCTTAAGTGATATTTTGCTTTGGAACGAATGTGTGAGGGCAGGATCGAACGGAATGGTGGAATAGAAAGATCTAAACCCAGCAATGGGTGCTCACAGGCGGAAAAGATAGATAGATAATTTAAATTAAATAACTAATGCTGGACAATCCCCACAGCATTATCTAGCCCGAAGCTGAGCAGAGCTTGTGTTATGTCTGATGTACTTAAATGTGCATTATGTACTTACAAAATGACTGGCATTCAAAGATATTTGCAACCATGGATCTAAAAAAATTTATTGATTGACATCTGCGTCTTGGGCCATGATAGTGGTAATGCTCTTTGTTTACCTTCAATTCCTACCATTCAAGTAAATTTTTGTGAATGAGGTAACTCATTTTAAATAATTTACGATTGAATGAATTGAGTTTATATATGATGATGGGGACTGTAGGGATTCGACTCTCGTAAATATCGTAATTTACCGTTGCAAATGAAACACGTTCATTTAAAAACGAATTTGCGCTCATTGATTCAACTGCATTTTCAGAAAATACGCTGTGAAAGCTTATTTCTGTGTTGTGAAACAAAAAAGCAAAGAGAGTGTGTAAAGATTTCTTTCAGTAAATAGTGAGCCAATGTAAACGGAATGAAAGAACCAAATGGAAATGTCGTCAGAATTCTTTCATTAGCAGAGAAAACTCGTTTTCAACTGCTTTTAACGACACGGTTTTAACGAAGTTTTTAGAGATTTTTAACTTTGGTATTACTATTATGGTTGGGAAAAGCCGGGAAATTTTATACTAAGAATTATTGTGGCTGGTTTTCACATTATTTTCTATTTCGGTTGAAATAATACCTACTGTTTTTTATTTGTGGATTTTTACCCTCTGCACCAGATTGCAGTATTTTTACATTATTTAGGTACTTTTATGTATATTAAAATTCATAGGTCTTTTAAACATCTAACACATAGAGCAATTAAATGATCCACCAGATGTTAAGTGGTATAACGATCGCAAATAACTTGGGGCGCAATTCTAACTAATCGTTTCATTATGAAAAATGGTGCCCTCGCAAGTATCATCACATAGAATCCTTAGAAGGAAGAAACAGACGCCAGAAATTCACTCTATGATTCACTGACTTGCGCTTGCAACAAGATGCTCATCACTCCAAAACCGAACAAAACATCAAACATGCAGTCATTTTGGTTGATACGCCCTTTAAGCACTAAACTCCAAGTGCCTATATTGCTTTATCCCTCTTAAGAATAAAGCACATTTTACAAATAACAATCCTTGAGAGGGCAAATCCAATAACCCTTCGAGAGACAAAGTAAACTTACTGCCACTCGGGCCACGATTGCGTCGCGATACAGGGTTGGACATTGTAACAAATGGACGCAATTGGTCAGCTGTCGGCGTGTGTTACGGACAGAGTGTATGTTACGGGGAAAGTGTGGAGATAAGGGGTTTTAGAATACTTCGGTGTGAGAGATTTTACAGAAAATCTGTGACAACAGACGACAGGAGTGAGTTTAAAAAGTTTGCGTTCTTACATGTTTTATTAAAACTAACTTACGTTCTAAAACATGTGCAACAATGTTTTACGAAATGTTAATTTTAGTTTAAACACAATGTAATTGAGCGAAGTAGGTACCTACTTTATCGAACAGTTTTGAAAACCATCTGCTAGGTAAGGTTTCCTAATTATCCCCAAATATTCGAAGAACACTTCATAGGGCCATGTTTCATGACGACAAAGCTTTGAGGATGTTGAGGCTTTCCTTTGAACTAGGAATCATTACCACAACTATTTACCCAGATATTATGCTAATAGACATCTTAAACTTTTAATCAAAATATTTTAACACTCAATCTTATCATTATTACTTCTTTACTGCACTTGTTGCTGGTCTTTGAATTACAGAAAAAGCCATTAGGTTTTTACGATGAACAAAATGGCGGCTGGAAATGCGCGCGAATTGCTCCCTTTACTTTTTGTTCGAATATGAGTCCTGTTCAGTTGAGATAAGATTGATGGTAAGACTTGTGTGGCTTTATGGGATTCCTAGGATAGAGTTTAATGTCCGGGGCTTTGCTACTGTTCTGGAAGCTTCGGTCGTAAACTGAATTTTGCGGTTTTCACTGGTCTGCAGGGAGGAGCTTTTATAACTATAGTGAAACGTCACTTGTCTTTGCGATAGCGAGACGTAGGTAAGTATCTTGTCGCGTACCTAAAGGGGGTGATTTCGTTCGCCCATGTCGCGGGCGGATATTGAAACTTGCCGGTGGAGTAAGTAAGCGTAGTGAATTTTCACATAAGGACTTAGGGTTCACATTTACATAGTTAGTTGTCAGGTAGGTTGAACTGTCTTGTTGGTCTAACGGTTAGCTTGTTCAGCCATTGGAGGTCCTGGGTTCGAATCCTGGGTCGGGCCAATAGTTGTTATTGGGCTTTTTCTAGCAAGGTAAATTCATAGTAGCAGCCCTAAGTCAGGAAGTTGCCGGTGTTACACCCCCGTGCCTTGGAAAGCACGTTAAGCCATTGGTCTTGCGCCCGATCTCTCCCCGGTCGTGTCGATCTGTCGTCCCTTCGGATTATGAGAGTGAGGGAATAGAGAATGCACCTGTGTTTGCGCACACACTTGTGCACTATAACATGTCTTGCGCATCTGGCTAGTCTCCGATGAGACTGGCCGCCGTTGTCGAAATTCGGCTAGGAGGACATTATTATCTCAGGTAGGTAAGTATCATTTATTCGTTGCAAAACCAACCTTAAGTAGATAGGTACTTAAGTAGATATTACATAGCAAAAAAAATTTACTTTGAATTCACGACACGAATAACACCCGTGAGTCAATGTTTGTTTACAGCCATGAGTATTATTGTTTCAAATAAAACCTTTTCCCCACCGCTTTGATATCCAATTTTTCGCGCGGCCACAATAAACAATGCAGATTATAACCGGCCTCACCTCGCGTATAAATCCGGAATCTAAACCACCTGAGCGTTCGACATCCCTGTGATTATGAATGAGGGGTGTAGGTATTCATAAACCCCCACACTCCCTACTCCACCTCCTTTCGAAAACCGACCTTATTTGATAAAACTAGAGTTTGAATCACGTCGGCAGAGGACAGACAGCGATAAACGAATTAGTGTTCGGAAAGCAGACCCTATTCTATGTTGCATAGCATACAAATCGCTAATTCTGCTTACTCTGTCAGACCCTCCAACCATTTTCGTCTCTCTATTTGACAAGCCACGGTTGATTTTCGTTCGGCAGACGAAAGGGGAGTCTATAGGACGGCTTGTCTCCCGGGCGAAACTCATGTGCACTTGCACAAAAGTACCTGCACAAAAGTGGGCAAACTATGTAGCCGAAATAGTCCCATGCAACTATGATTCTATGCGATGTGTTGTGAATTGGGAATGGTGTTACGAACTAATTCGGTTTTATGAGACTGATGTGGGAATTTGGTGGAAATGTGGAATTTTCGAGTTGTGATGTGAAATTAAATTCATTTAAGTATTTGTTTCTTCGGTTCAGTACTTACTGCTTTAATTTGTTAAGTTGTGATAAGTTTAGTGACGGTTTTTAATAAAAGTCAAATCCCACTAAATATTACAAAGGTTTGTGCTGATAGATCGGGCTGAAATTTTGCACATATTAAAATCTGGACCTGGAATAACAATTAGGCTACTTTTTGTTCCAAGAACGCGTGCGAAGCCGCGGGCAGAAGATTTAAGAATGAAATAGAAAAGTTTCACGATTTTGCACCAAGTAGTCAAAACAAATAATTCTTAGAGTAACACTGCCAACAAGCTGAAAATTCCCCGAATTTCCAAGAAACTTTAGGCGAAAATATCCCTATTTAGATTTCTCGTTAATGTTTGTCCCTTGTCACAGCCACCTCGCATCTGTCATAAGTTTTGACAGCTCGGAACTTTGACAATCGCAATACGGCGGCGGTAGGAACAAGCTTTTGGATTTCGATGTTATTTTAGAATGTTTATTTCCTGAGAACAGTAGGAAGTTTGATGTTTATCGTTAAAACCTAGTTTTAATTTAATTACTTACTTTAGAAAAAGATTTCAAAAGATTTTTTCTCATCTGGTAGCTAGATAAAACATAGCTTATTGTAATGTTTGACCTTTAGCACTGAGGGTTAGTGAAGCTTTTTATATTCATTTTGACGTCCTGAGTGCCGCATCGGGCAAAAGTCCGTCTGCGACGCAAGAGGTTCGAATCCTGCCCCGGGAGAAATGTTTGTACGATCGCAGATATTTGTTCTGTCTGTTTGCCTATATTAAAAAAAAAATATCTATGTAGTGTAATGTATTAAATATATCAGTTATCTAGTACACAAGCTCTGCTTACTTTGGGATAAGATGGTGCTGAGTGAATTGTCCAGCATTATTACTATTACTTACATAATAGTATATTCCTTTGAATCGGAAATGTCGTTCCGGAGGTGACTCATTATAACTAAACGTAAGGAAATCATTATCTTCTTTTCATGTGTGACACTGTTGTGTATATTATGTTGACGTCGTAAGTATAATCGGTTATCGAGAAAATGCTGCTTTTCACCTGTCGTCGTTTACGTTGTTTTCAAGAGGTCACTTCAAAACAAAAAACATTGTTAACATTCGTGCAAAACTCATTTCACCCTCACAAACACCCCAAAACATCACTTACAAAATAAAAACCATTACTTAATTTCTAACAAAGAAAACAAGCGATTAAAGTTCTTAGAAACAACAAAAGTTTCGTCCGTTTAGCAGAACCTTGGACGGACAAATTAAAACTTTCTGGAGATTCTAATACAAAGAGAATGAAATCGTGTCATACAACAAATTGGACGAAATGACAATGAGCGTCAATGGGACAAACTCGGAATATATTTCAAAAGGGAAATGTCTACTGTACCTGTATTCTCTTGTACACAAACAAAATATCAAGAAACCCTTGTAAATAAAAATAAATAAATAAAATGTTTATTTATTAAAACAACAAAATTTCGTCTGTTTTTATACAAAAACTTCTGTTATTTCAACGGGGAAGATGATTCTGTGAGAAATGCCCACTATTAATGAGTAACTAACAAATTCACTGACAAACATTATTACGCGACCTGCTACAAATCTATCTCGATCATACCTTCTACCGTAGTTCTTACTTGGTCTTTTGATTTTTGGTCTCATTTTGTCCTACAACTGGTCAAACCCTTCCTTTTAATCGCGATCTCTATCACTTTGAAAGGCGTTGATATTAAGTTGCACCATCATCATCACACCAGCCCACACACGACCACTGCTGGACCCTCCCCATACGCCACAAATAGCGGCTCAGGACCGCAGGACTCTACGCAAATCTGAGTGTACGTTTTATTATTACTAGCCTGTGGGATCTCACTGCAGGGCAAAGGCAGGGAGGCCTTTCCTCTTTCCATCTATCTCTATTGACTGCCAGTTTTGGCTACTCTTTGTGGTAAGCTCGTCCTTCCATCTACGCCTGTGCCTGTGTTCATTTGGAGTCTAATCTGTGATGGCTTTCGCCCAGAACTCCTTCCGCATCCGGCACACGTGTCCTGCCCAAACCCATTTTAATTTGACACACTTGAGACCCACGACCACTATTGAGTTTGGGAGCGCAGTTCCTTATGAGATTCTGACACCAAGGATGCTGCGAGAGCAAGGAGGAATGCAAGGAAAGAAAAAAAAATGCAATGAGGATGCGCTCCATAGCTCTCTAGTATGTAGGTAATGTTCGTATACTTAACATAAACGTAAAACAATGCTACTTTATTCACAAAGAAAATTACAATCAAATAATATAAATAAATTAGAACTAGTAGGTATTTACAATTGAAACAATTGAACTAACTGCAGACTATTGCAAATAATCTACAGGTAGCTCAACTAATCCATATCATATACCAGACGGAAGCGTCCCCAAGACGCTTGCTGCATTGTCCCGCTGTATGGCAATACTGATGTGCTGCCCGAGACACCCACCAGCTATCGGGTCACGCGTCGCTTCGACCAGACGCTCAGATATTTTTTTAAAAACAATATCCTATTCATGGATTAGAAACTCTACAATACGCTTTAGAAGAAATCCCCTTCAGCAAAGTATTTTTCTAAAATTGACTCAATGTTCGAATGGTTCCAGCAATAGGAAGTTGGCCGAGAGTTCCGCGCCGTTGTTCGTCATTACAAGTAATTGAGTTCATTGTGTTCCGTTACTTTGTTTTGCTTTTCTTTGCACTTTTATCCTGAGGGTTGGAGTTGCGAAGTTTCGGATACTTTTGTATTGAAAGTTTTTCTTAACTACCTAGTTTTTGTAATAGGTAGTTCGGATGAGTAGGTTTGTTACGTATGCTTTTCGTTGTGCTACTGGTTGACCAGATAAGCTTTTTTGTAAGCAGATGCTAATAAGTCAAAATAACGTATATAAGATAGGCACCTAGCAGCACATACACGCTAGAAGTGTGCTATACGATACACTGGCCAGCATTTTAATCTTAAGCTGCAGCTACTTTCTGTTTAGGAATATTTTATTTGTCACTGGCATATATTACTTAGACTATCGTTATATCGAGGTGTTGAAATGTCTCTACGAAGCCGCCACCATGTGTGTCCAAGTACAGGGCCAGCAGTCTAAACCCATCCAACTGCGCAGAGGAGTGAGACAGGGGGATGTAATATCCCCGAAACTGTTCACGAGCGCGTTGGAAGATATGTTTAAGACGCTGGACTGGAAAGGTAAGGGCATTAACATAAACGGCGGCTACATCTCACACCTGCGATTCGCTGATGATATAGTTTTAATGGCGGAGTCGCTAGAGGAGCTGAACCGGATGCTGGACGGCCTAGCCTCAGCCTCGCGACGCATCGGTCTTGGCATGAATTTGGATAAAACCAAAGTCATGATCAATGGCCTCATTGATCCGGGACCGGTCGTCGTACATGGCCACCTTCTCGAAATTGTTTCCGAGTATACTTACCTTGGGCAAGTTCTGCAGTTAGGTAAAAATACCTTGGGCAAGTTCTACAGTTAGGTATGCATTAAAAACTTAATTAGGTAGTTAGTTTTATTTTACTTAAAACATGTCATGTTATTTAACGTTTTATTGATTGATTGACAAACAACTTGAAAAACGGATTTTCAAGTACCAAATTCCCAACTAACCACCTATTAAATTCTCTATCAATCAACACTCCCATCAATTTAAACGCAATTTGAATTCCACCCACTTCAGTTTATGCACGCGCGGGTGCGTCAGACAGACACCCTGTATATCGACATGTCGGATTATCCAATTACATTGGTAATGTGACACGCGGACACCCTGTATTGTGATTTAAACGAAATCTGGCAACCGGAAAAATTGCATGCAACCTGGGGTAGAAGATTGGGTTTTTTATTCTCAAGGGTATTGAAACAGAACCGACTATTAATATATTCTCGGGATTGGAATAATGCAAAGGGTGGCTGGAAAGATTTTTCTTCAAAATATTACACTGTTCATAAAAACTGGTTTTACTCACTCATGCTATAATACTTACCCCCCCTATTTAGACTCTTAGTTCAACCCTACTTGAACCTGGGTTTCGGTCTGCTTAATCTAGGGTGGAAAAAAGGTCTCCGCAAAGTCCTCCGATCGATCCAACCCTTTCCAGCCGTAGATTACATTTATTTTATAAAAACGCCAATACCTAGCATCCAATTTGAGCAATTCCATTCATCTCCATTCCAATATTCTACCGCCCAAATATTTACCAATATTTTCAGGGTTCCGGACTGTGAAGGAAAACTGGAACCTTTATGATGTGGTCATCTATCTTGCAAGGGCACACGGATGGAAACAATATTGTAAAGTAAGGTTACTATCAACTGTTGAGATTAACCCTATTCCAAAACTGGAGTTCTTTCTTATTCAGTCGCCTCTGTATACAGAGAAAATTTGATAGTTTACTTTCATTGGCGAATCTTAAGCACTGCTAGAACAACAAAAAATATCACATAGAGTACTGACACGGTTAAGTTACGGCTACGTTACTCTTGCGCCATAAGGGGAATTTTTATTCCTGTAACAATCTTAGCGAAACCGCGGGCAAAAATATACTGGTACTGACGTTAGTCCTGCGCCATAATGGGAACTTTTATTCCTTTAACAATCTTAGCAAAGCCGCGGACAAAAATATACTAGTACGGAACTCTCGACGCTTGACTTGGTCTTTCACTTGACCGTTTTATTTCATTTCTCCCTGCCAATATGGAATGTTTGTATTCCAGCTGCACGTGCGTGGCATTCGGGGTTTTGTACCGCGCTGCACAATGCGTGATAATGAACGGAGGTCGGCAGCGCGCGTGAAGGCGGGGGCGAATGCCATGTCACGAATATTGTTTATTTATTGGTAGATTCTGCCCGCGGCTCCATGCATTTTTTTCCGGAATACAAATTTGATAAGTACCTCATTATTCTACATGAATAAACTAGACAAAATTGGTATTTAAGTACCTAGTCGTCTTGTTGTGAAAAAGTAACAAACATCCATCCATCACTGAAACTTCTTTGGCATCTAGCATGTAAGCGAGGAGCGTGATTCACCCATCTCTGTCTTCGTTTTGGGTTTTATAATGGCACTTATATTTTCAACAGAAATAATAAAAATTTTTTTGAAACTTTAATAAAATGACGAGGTTTCGTCTGTATGTTTTTTATTAATGTTCGTTGATTTCTATGTCAATTGAGGACCGAACCTGATGATTCTTTTGCTAATTGCATGGATTTTTATTCGCTTTTTATTAGCTTCACCTGTATGTTTGTATGTTTGTTTGTAACCGACTTCTTTGGGCGCGATTTTGACCCACTTTAAACGGCCAGATTTCGTTCAAACTTTGTAGATTTATTGAGGACCGATGACAATACACTAATTTGATAAAATTATTCAAAAAAACAAGCTATTATAAATAATCCAAACTAAAAAGTAGAAAATAAATACTAGTTTAAAAAAACTAAAAAACACGCTTTTTATAGAAAACCGAACTAAAAAATAGAAAATAAATTTTAATGAATTTAAATTACGAAAATAGTGTTAAAAATTTCAATGAATATAAGTTAATAATAGTGTGAATAAAAAAAAATTATTTTATTTAAAAAAAAACAGTGTAAATATTTAGCTATTTTAAGTCAGCTTTTAGTTTTAAAACAATGAAATTATTTGAAATAGTAAACACTTCCAATCATCACAAATCATTCAAACAGAATATCGTTTAAGGTGGTATACTACAACCAGAATATTTAATTGACTATCATCGCCCATAGACAGCGAATGCCTATTGGATTTTTTTCAATATATTTTATGTCATTTTGACAAGTCTTAGCACACCGAACCTGTACACCGAAATTTTGTATACTTATAATTTTTAATGTGTTTCACCTTTAAATATCACTTTATTTCCGTGTCAGTGTTTAGTTTTATATTTTGACCTTTTCTAAGTGTACATTTATTGTATTTATGGAAATAAAGAGTTTTTGATTTTGATTTTGATAATAAAGATATTCTATTCTATGAGCTTACAAAGGCACTCTGTTCTAGTGGCCCTTTTGTCTGGGAGTCGGATGGTGCAGTCGCTTTGATTTAACATTAGCGTCGCTTCGACTGGACTCGCACTGATACCGGATCTTGGAGATTAACTCGAGAAATGGAAAGGGGTGATAATAGTTTACCTCGAACACACTCGTTTACCTACAATACATACTATTGTTTATCTATAACTTCATGCCAAATGTGTGGCAACACGCTGTAACTGTCGAGACTAGACAACACTTACAAGGTTTAAAGTGTCGTAGAAATAAGAATAGAATAAGTTTTGATTAATAAAGAAATACGATAGGTACATACCTTTAACTCCCCTTTTATGCAAACTTCCTATTTTAAATCTTGTGGCTTAATTAATTTGTAAATAAGTTAAAAAAAGTGCACTTGTTTTCCTATTTCTTACCCTTTCTCTTTTTATAGGTCTTTCCCAGTTTATATCTTAACTAGACGATCGCCTCGCGGTTTCACCCGCGTAGTGCCCGTTCCTGTGGGAATTCCGGGATAAAATATAGCCTATGTCACTCCCTGAAAAGTAAGCTTCCTAACGGTGAAAGAATTTTTCAAATCAGTCCAGTAGTTTCGGAGCCTACATACAAACAATCAAATCTTTCCTCTTTTTATTATTAGTATAGATTAAAAAAAAAACTTCCAGTTTTCGGTCTCAGTGGTAGTGGGGGCAGATTTTAACATATTATTTTAAAGATTCTCTAAAACCTGTATTATGATGTGCTCAGTCATAGATCTATGCATGCACATGATGCTTTTCTATGGATTAAACGTCACTCAAACATTGATCCATGACTGAGCAAGCTCGCTGAGCAAGTTAGGCTTTGCTAAGAATCTGTTTAATACAGGAACCAAAGTATATTTATCAGTTAAGAATGTAGGTACTGTAAAATCACTCTGGAATTTACTAGAAGTGTTCTATGTAGGTACTCACTCTACTGGAATTTACTAGAAGTTTTTGTTTGTGTCTACATATGTAGGTAGACATTTAGCAGATGATATTCGGTTAAATACAAACCCGGTTCCCCCCATGTGTGCAAATGACACAATTTGGTCTGCGATCGCCCGCAGCGGCCGCTTACGGCTCGGACGTTGTAATAACTATAACGGGCACTTTAGACCCATCAGGGACCAGTCAGGGGCGTTTCCGTGAGGGTTACCGGTTTCTGTTAGTCGACACCATGTTTGTGTTTTTTGACGTTTCATGGTTACCCAAGTTTCAGGGACTTCATAATTTATTTATTGAATTATTTATTTATGGCAAACCAGCACATACAAAAAAATTAAAATTAAGAAACAGAAGGCATGAGGTTTTCACGACTAAGAAGAATAGTAGATACATAAAAAGTTGTAATCATGTTATTTCGATTTTAGCTGCACTCAAGACAAAATCAGGTTAACGTATTTTTTAGGAACAAAGACAGGCTTAGTATACGATGTAAAAGGTACCATAAATTTTAAGCGATGCAGTTTTTTAGACTTGTCAAAATTTTGTCATTTGAATGCTACTCAAATTTAAGTACCCCCGAATACTCAAACGTAACTCAGATCGCACGTGTCGAATCGCGATTTTTTGACTGATTTTTATGAAATGTGTCAAAAAATTGCGAATTGTGGCGTGCTTAAATCTAAATTGCGTTTGAATATTCAGGGTTTAGTTCGTTAGTACCCTACCGTATTCGTTAAGGGGTTAGATAATATATCAAAACTCTTGTAGCTCATTTCTATTTTGAAACTCCTTAAAGCATGCATCGTATACTTTCCCATATAAATCATTTGTCTGTTCTGTGCGCATATTCTTTGTCCCGTTCGTATCTCGCAAAAAATCGTTTGTCCATTCTGTGCCACACTCTTTGCCTTGCTTAATTAAGTCCAGTAAAGGCCTGTCTGGGCGCACGTATCTGTTTACTTGTTTTGCAATAGCTTATGAGACGTCTACTATATCCTTTGATCAAACGGTTCAAAGCTTTGTCCTGGTATACCCTGTAGTGCTTACGTTATCTATATTACTATGGTAATAATAAAATATTCGATGGCTTTTATTTATGGTTTATTTAAAGCTTGATGAAAAATACTATTTCGGTTAGTTCAATTCTGAATATATCCTAGGCCTGAGGTTGTGTTCTTTTTTATTTAAAAATCAACTGTTTTCTTAATACAATGTGTCCGGTCACCAGTGTCGGAGACTTGGGGGGGGGGGGGGGGGGGGGGGGGGTGAAATACGGTAAATTTTATCGACAAATCACACACACACACGGGTGCTTGTACTGATTAAGATATAGCTACCCATGTAGAGGTCTTAGGAAGACGATAGAAGACTCATTTGATAGCCAATAATGTAGACAATAAAGCAATTTTAACATTGTTGCAATTTCTATTTTATAAAAAAAAGAGAATTTATAAAACAAAAAAACTTATGTAATTCGTTATTCCTTTTATTATTTGTGTGTGTGTATGTTTGGGCCAAATAAATGGATTTTCTTTCTTTCTTTCTTTCTTTCTTACCCCACGTACCACCCACTGAGGCGACTATCCCAACTTTACCCAACATCAACAAAAACCCGGTAATAAACTTTTGTTTTTTGTTTCAGGTAAGTTTTTCAAACCACTGAAGCTGAATGGATCGCAACAAGGTAAAGTAAACATCCACAAAGTAAAACTTTGCCGAGAAGAAACGTGAAAGAACATAAAACAAGTTTAATTTTTAGAATAAAGCGACTGGATCTCTTTTTTTCATCTTAAAGTAGTGGCTCATTAGTTTGACCTTTTCAAAGTTAATCAGTGAAATAAAAGTTTTAATTAAAGAAGAACCATCTTTATCAATGAACTCTAGTTAATGGTTCCAGCGCGATTTTACCAAATTGAAAAATTGACACGCTCCAAATTTAAAGATTTCTCACAAAATGTTGTGAAGTACCTATCCTATAGGTACCTACTATAACATAGGTTAGCATTACGAGTAGTAAGTAAGTTCTATCTAATCTATGTCATTGTGCAGGCATAGCACTTTTAGTTTACTCTATTCAGTCAATATACAACCATGAACAAATAAGGTTCTTTCCTTTCACACCCTTCAAAACAACCCTTTAAGTTACAACACTTCATGGCGACCCTGCCGAAAACGTAACCCCCAAAAATTATCAAAATGTGCCGTTCAACGATTGGAAAAGAAGAAGTGTTCATATCCGAAAACGCCGGAGGAAATATGCAAGCAACTCTAGCAGGCATCGGTGGGCACATGGACCGCATGAGCATTGTGATGTTCGTCATGTTGGCGATTGTGGTGATTCTGTTCCTATACTTCGCGGTGCGGATCTACAGAAAATGTCATGGCCGGTGGATGCAGCAGGAGATGGCTATAAGCAGAATGGACCGCTTCCGAGCCTCATTCCGCAGGCGGAACCCGGAGGAGACCAATTAGAAAAAAAAAAGTGAAAGTAGGTATGTGAGTGTTGTGTTGTGTTTGAAATGGTACGTACCCTACCTACCTAACCTACCTACCTAAGAGTGTATTTTTCGAAAACTTTTCCGGTACCTAGGTACCTAGATCATCTGCTACAAAGTGGAAGAAACATTTTTTTTTTTTGAAAATTGGACCTTACTTTTATATACATGGCGTTCGACCTTGACCTGATGAACAGTTTTATAATAAATTAACTTTACGTAAAACGGTGCAAAAGACTCAGTGAACTTGATACCGCGCGATCGAAATCGCTAGCGCAGCACATTCCGTGGACATTGGCGTAAATGGTTAAATTTATTGAAAGTTTTTGCTAGAACATTTTATATTAGTTATGTACCTAAGCTAAGTCTTGTTTATGAAAATATGTATGTATAACGTTTTAGATAAGTACTTTTACTAAAGGCTGCTATACACGTAGTCAGCCATATATAGAAGAAAATGATTATTGGAAAAAGTTATGATTGAAAAATTAATAGAATTTTGTTTTGATTTAGTAAGTATAAGAAAATATTTGATAAAAAAAGGCCAGAGTAGGTATACATGTAAAAGTACTGCGACAAAGTTATCCGAAGCTAGCGCGATTTTTAATAAGTGTGAGGAAATAATTTTAAATTTACAGACGAGCAAGAATGAAGAGTTAGTTTCGTCAGCGACAGAAACTTTTGGAAAAGTCAAACAGACATACGAGGAAATTTGTAGTTTGTGTGTTAGGCAGAAATCGGACAAAATGGAGTTTGATTTAAAAATTGCATGTAGTTTGATTCCAGTAATGGATGGCGCAGAGTCGACTACCAAACGAATGATAGATTCTATCGAGATGTACGCGAACATGATTGATGACCCAGGTAAGACTTTGTTGATTACATTTGTTACAAAAAGTAGGCTCAGTGATAACGCAAAATTGCGCTTATCTGGCAGCTATTTGTCTATTGACACATTAATAAAGGACTTAAAATCAAACCTTTTGCCGAAAAAATCTTTTATGGCTTCACAAACAAAATTACAGGTCATCAAACAAGGATCTATGTCTATTGATGATTATGGGACAGAGATAGAAAAGTTATTCACCGAAATGACTATTTCACAGGCTGGTAATGACCTAAATGCGTACAAAGTACTAAAGCCGATTAATGAAACAACTGCAATAAAACGTTTTTCAGACGGTCTGCGCAATTCCAAGCTGTCTACGATCATAGCGGCCCGCAACTACAGCAGTCTGGCGGATGCTATTCAGGCAGCCAAGGACGAAGAGACGGCGTCATCGACAGGTGCACAGTCATCGCCAGGTAATAATGTCATGTGTGCATCAAGGCAAGGACGAAGTTTCTTTAATAAAAGACAAGGACGTGGTTACCAATACCAAAGGGGTAACAACAATAGGTATGGTCAAAATAGTACCAATAATAGGTATGGTCAGTACGGCAGTAACTATTATCGTGGTCCATCATCACGTGGATCAGGTTGGACTCGCTTTGGCCAAAACAACAACTATAGAGGCAACCATTATCGTAGGCCATCATCAAATTATTATGGCAATGGTATGCAGCGAGGAAGAGGTAGATTTGGCTATGGAAACCATAATAATCGCGGAGGTATTCGTAATGTATACGTAGCGGAAGAACAAGCTGGTAGACCCAGTGACAAACAGAAGGTTGAAGGTGAAGCTTCTGCTAGTGAGTTTTTTCGATCTTAAACATTTCATACTATCATGTAACACCAATGCAAAATTTATAGTATTTTATGTTAATAACATTAAAAACTATTGGCTTATAGATACGGGCGCTACATTGTCAGTGGTTAAAAGAGGAGTACTACCAAATAACGTACAACTATATCAAGACAACACCATAATAAATGGTATAGGAGGACAGAAACGTTCTTTAGGTTCTGTTAATTTAAATCTAAAATTCAAAAAAGAAGTAGCGTTTACACACAACTTTGTGGTTTTTGATACCTTACCAATGAAAGCCGACGGTATTTTAGGTTTAGATTTTCTGAACAAATACTGTGCAAATATAAATTTAACTAAGAATATCTTAACATTAAACAACAACGGATATGACTATGAACTAGAATTCATTGAAAGTAATGAAATAATGAATAATAACTTAACGATTCCAGCAAGATCAGAATCAATACATTATATTTACTTTAATAATACCTGTATGAAAGATGAGATGATTGTATGTGGAAGAGAGTTAGCGAAAGATGTATTTTTAGCAAGTACGATAGCAAAGGTGAAGAACGACAGAATACCAGTCAAAATATTAAATGTCTCGAATAATGTAGTACACTTAAAGTCTTTTGAGCCGTGCATACAACCTTTGAGTGACTACAATATTTGTAATTTTTCCAAATGCGATAAAAATGTGGACAGAGTGAATAAAATTTTGTCAGAAATAAATCTAAGTCATTTACCTATAGATGAAAAGAAATCTATACAATCTATTTGTGCAAAGTATTCAGAGGTTTTCTATGTAAATGGGGATAAACTAACAACCACAAATATATACGAACAATCTATTACTGTAAAACCCAATTCTACACCTGTTTATACTAAACCCTATAGATTGCCACAAGCATCAAAACCAGATATAGCTAAAGAAATTAATAAAATGATTGAAAATGATATAATAGAAGAGTGTAATAGCGAATGGTCAAGTCCAGTTTTACTAGTTCCCAAAAAAAATTTAGACGGAAAGGAAAAGAGATGGAGATTAGTAATTGACTATAGAAAATTAAATGAAACAGTATGTGACGATAAATTCCCATTACCGAACATAACAGAAATTTTAGATTCGTTGTCTGGTGCGATATATTTTAGTCATTTAGATCTTCATCAAGGCTACTACCAAGTGCCTTTGGACAAAGATAGTCGTAAATACACAGCTTTTACCACCAGTACTGGGCAATTTCAAATGAAACGCTTACCAATGGGACTTAAAACTAGCCCGAGCTCATTTAGCCGCATGATGTCAGTTGCAATGTCAGGCTTATCATTTGAAAAATGCTTTGTTTATTGTGACGATCTCATTGTTTTTGGAAGAAATTTAGAAATACATAATCAAAATTTAATAAGTGTTTTAGAAAGATTGAGAAAGGTAAACTTAAAATTAAACCCTGAAAAATGTGAATTCTTAAAAAGAGAAATTTTGTACCTCGGTCATTTAGTCTCTGAAAAAGGAGTATTACCAGATCCTGACAAAACAAGAGTTCTAAAGAATTATGAAACACCTAAAAATTCAGATGAAGTCAAACGCTTCGTAGCATTTTGTAACTATTACCGAAAATTTGTTAATCATTTTGCTGAGATAACGATGCCTTTGAATAAATTGTGTAGGAAAAATGAACCTTTTGTTTGGACTGATGAATGTCAAAGAGCATTTTTAACTTTAAAGAAAAAATTAATTTCATCACCTATTTTACAGTATCCTGATTTTTCAGAAGAAAATGAATTTATTATACAGACTGATGCATCAGGAAACGCTATTGGAGCTGTTTTATGTAACAAAGATCTTAGACCCATAGCTTATGCTAGTAGGCCTTTAAATATAGCAGAAAGAAATTACCCTACAATTCAAAAAGAGCTTCTTGCTATTGTTTGGGGTGTTAAATATTTTAGACCGTATATTTATGGTAGAACTTTTACTATACTTACAGACCATAAACCATTAATTTATCTTTTCGGAATGAAAGATCCTTCGACAAGACTATTGAAATTCAGGTTAACTTTAGAAGAATATGATTTTAAAGTAATTTATATAAAAGGAAAAGACAATGCAGTTGCAGATTTCTTATCAAGAATAGACATCACATCTGATGATCTTAAAAGTATGCAAGAGAAAGTAGTGAATGTGATGACAAGAGCGCAGAAGAAAAGAATGAATGAGTTAAATGACAATGATAACGATAGTGAATCTACGGATCTTAGTAAATCCACAGATAATTGGCCTGATCAACCAAGAATTGTAGATTTATTAAGAAAGCCGAGTGAATCTGTTGAAATGACTTTTGTGGAAGGAAGTAAGATAAAGAAACTAAGAAAAGACAATGTAATAAATCATGAGAGTGAATGTTTTTCATACGCATCGAAAAAGAAAATGTTGTACATAAATCTTGATTTTAAGGCGCATTATACGCGAGTCGAATTTGTGCAAAAATTAAGGTTATTTTGTAATGAGATGAATATAAATGAAGTATGTGTTATAAAAGATTAATTGAATATTAATATAATAAAGAATATTTGTGATGAAATAAAATTACAGAAGGACTGGTCCGGACCACGAGTATGTATATTAAGAGGAATAAAAAGAATAATAGAACAAAACGAAAAGACAATTATAATGAACGATTTTCATTTATTACCATCGAGTGGGCATGCAGGCATTAAAAGAATGGTCAATACAATAAAAAGACGGTACTATTGGCCAGGTATCGATAAAGATGTCACTAACTATGTTAAAAAATGTACTAAATGCCAAAAAATGAAATATGGACGTTACATTAAGGAGCCTATGGAAATAACCACAACGGCTTCCTCAGCATTTCAAAAAATATATTTAGATGTAGTTGGACCTTTAAATAAGGATGTTAATGGAAACTGCTATATTTTGACTATACAATGCGAATTAACCAAATTTGTCCAAGCTATTCCTATGAAAAACAAAGAAACCGTTACTATTGCCGATGCATTTGTGACACATTTTATTTTAAGGTTTGGAGTTCCTGAAACTATTGGCACAGATCGAGGCACAGAGTTTATATCTTCAACTATGGAACAGGTATGTAAAATTTTAAATATTGAAAAACTATCTTCAACAGCTTACCATCACCAATCCATAGGAGCTCTAGAGAACACGCATAAAAACCTAGGAGCATTTTTAAGGATTCAGTGTGAGAACTACACTGACACATGGAGTTATTGGCTTCCATTTTGGTGCTTTAGTTTTAATAACACAGTACATAGTGGAACTAATTACACGCCTTATGAATTAGTTTTCGGAAAACTCTGTCGCATACCTTCTAACATTAGTGAATCAGTAGAACCACTGTATAATATAGATGATTATCCTTTACTATTAAAATATAGATTACAGATAGCAAATGCTGAAGCAAAGAAAAATTTACTAGCTGGTAAATATAAAAGAAAAGAAACCTATGATAAATCAATTAACTCTATTAGATATAATAAAGATGATTTAATTTTGTTAAAAAATGAAACTGGCCGTAAATTGGACGCAATATACAAGGGTCCTTACTTAGTATTAGAAGATTTAGGTTGTAATGTTAAGATAAGTTATAATAATAAGATTGAAGTAGTACATAAGAATAGAACTAGACCTTTTTATCAATAAGTTTGTACTTAAGAAGTTTTGTCTTATTCTAAAAAAAAAATTGTTAATTAATTTTTTTTTTCTTTGCCCTCGGAGGTGAAGTACCTATCCTATAGGTACCTACTATAACATAGGTTAGCATTACGAGTAGTAAGTAAGTTCTATCTAATCTATGTCATTGTGCAGGCATAGCACTTTTAGTTTACTCTATTCAGTCAATATACAACCATGAACAAATAAGGTTCTTTCCTTTCACACCCTTCAAAACAACCCTTTAAGTTACAACACTTCAGTTGCATGGAGGTTTTATGCAAAGAACAAGCGCTAGAAAAAAAGGTTTTGTGGAACACATCATCATCATCAGCCCGTATACGTCCTCTGCAGAACATAAGCTTCCCCGAAACGAACGACGCCGCCCCGAATTCTTGCGGTGTTGAGCCGCCGTGGTTCTGTACTACGACGTAACACATGCGATGGTGTAAATATGATGATGCTCTCTCCCTGGACATCAGACGTGCCAAATCACTCCTTATCTTTAAAAAACTGTTTCATCAGCGTCCTTGCAAATTTAGACAACTTTATTTTTATGTTTATGTAAGTGTATTATATTATCATATTATATCAGATTATCTAGAGGACAAAAATGCTTGGGACGGGTTTTGCTCCAACTCGAAAAATAACAACTAACAGGCTAAAGGTTTCTTCGTCGCTTCTTTACTTTAGTCTACATACCGAAGCGACAGAAATCAAAAAATATCACTTTATTTCCGTGTCAGTGTTTAGTTTTATATTTTGACCTTTTCTAAGTGTACATTTATTGTATTTATGGAAATAAAGAGTTTTTGATTTTGATTTTGATTTTGAGTATCTAGTGTAATGTAAGTACTGTTTTCTTTTTTTTTGCGTGTTACCTTCTATTTTGTTCTTAAATGTCCAGTCGCAGATGCGCTGGGCATATTATAGTGCTAGTGTGTGCACAAACACAGGTGCACTCTCTATTCCCTCGCTCTCATAATCCGATGGGACGGCAGACCGACACGACCGGGGAGAGGTCAAGTGCAAGACCAACGGCTTATTAACGTGTTTTCCGATTCACGGGGGTGTAACACCATCAACTTTCTGGCTCTGGGCTGCTACTGTGAATTTTTCTTGCTAGAAAACCCCCAGTAACAACTATTGGCCCGACCCGGGATTTAAACCCAGGACTTCATAATCAGCGGTTGAACAAGCTGACCGCTAAACGAACGAGGCATCTGTGTGCGTACCATATATACAATTTAAGGGTGTCAAGTTCCGAAGGTTCACTGGCCGCCTGCAAGGGGACACCGCCGTGCACCGTCGTCAGCTGACACCCTGATTGCGTCATCTACACGTCGACGCCGTAATCACAATGTGTTATTATTATTAATTAAGTTTTTTATATTTTATGTATGTTAGTTTTAAGGTATATATTACTATGGACCGTAGAATAAGTTAAATAAGATCTATAACTTTTCTATAGTCTGAAATAAATGAATTATTATTATTATTATTATTATTATTTACACTTATTGAAGGTGTAAATATGATACGCACACAGATGTACTGTTTAAAGCATATTATTTTTCAACCGACGAAAAACGGAGGAGGTTGTCAACTCGACGCGTATATTTTTTTTAATATATGACCACGCATTACTTTTTACAGAGTAGTCCGATTTCGATAATTATTTATTTATTGGATAGGGTATACCTCGATGTATTATCAAACTAAATGAGACTCGAATTTAACTAGATGTCGCCACTGGAAGAATTTGAAGTCAGTTTATCGTTTTTTTAAACACGCCAAATTATTAGGTGTAGATTTAATCGTCAATTAAATTTGTCTTCATGTGCAGACAAATTCAATTGATATTCCGAATAAGTCGGGCGTGCTATCTTTTCATTTTTTTTCTTACCTATAACTCTGCTTATCATTTTACCTAAGCCATATCACGGTCGCTAGAATTCTAAAAGCAAAAGATATAGGAGGCTAGCAAAGGCGATTTATAATATAAGGCCTTATGTTCCTAGCCTAAAATTATTCTGATAATAATGAACACATAGCAGTATTTACATGTTCAATAAATCCTGTAAAGAGACATTAATCAAAACATCACGAATACCAACAACGCAATAAAACAATTACGCGGGCAAAAAATTTTTAGCGCATATTAATCATACTGTTTGGCATTGCTGCGAGTGCGAGCGAGATGGAACATTTCATCCTATAGGGTGGCTACCGAGTGTGAAAGAGACTGTGAATGAATCCAGGGGGCTTAATAAACAACAACGTAATTAAGCCCGAAACTGAGGGTGCTACTCTGAAAATATGAAAGGCGTTTGACACGTTCGTTCTGGAATGCAAGAGTTGTGTTGTGAGAGGTGCTTCACTCTAAATAAGCTTATTTTTTATGGAGTTATTGTTATTCAGACATGTCTCATTTAAATAAGTGAAATCGTGATGTTAGGGTTGTGTTCTGAATGAGTTAAAAGGTTTTGCAAGTGGTTTTAATCTGCGTCAGAAACCTTGGTAACAAAAACAGTACAATTCAAGAAAAAAAGACAAATTAGACCTAGTAGGTATGTAATATAACCAGTATTTAGCCTAAATAAACCCTTGAATGACGACCTCTGTAGCGCAGCAGGCGAAGGTCCCCCTGCGGAGGAGGTTACCGGTTCGATTCCCGCCTCGGGACAAATGTTTGTACCATCTGCAGATGTTTGTTCAGGGTGGTGTCTGGATGTTTACTATGTTCAGTAAAAAAATATCTATCTATGTAGTGTATTGTATTAAGTATATCAGTTATCTAGTACCCATAACACAAGCTCTGCTTAGCTTGGGACTAGATGATGTTGTGTGAATTGTCCTGCATTATTTATTTATTTATTTTCTTGTAGAGTGGAGATAAAATCACCAAATTTGTTTTATTCATCAACCCACAAAGGAATTCAACAAGCGATATATCAAAAGAAACGAATGCATTAAAAGCTTGTATAAAGAAATCAAATAGCTACCTATTAAAGTAAAATCCCAAAAAAAATCGACGGGGAAATATTAAATTTTTCGGATGCTATTTGATATCTTAGAAATTACCCCGAGTGTGGTTTACGCACTATAATAACAAAAACTTTTAGCTTCTTTTATTTGAAAAAACTAATAATTTTTTTTTTATTATAATGACGGAAAATCAGGATTCAACTGCAGAGCTCACAACATTACCACTTTACCTGTTTTACAGTAGACCCCAATATGACAGGTCTATATGTCTCGTACACGCGCGCCAGAATGCCTCATTTGTCACGAGGGGTCAAATCTCGCGCCAGTCGTAGAACCCCACGCCATGTAGGGTTGTCAAGTCATTAATAGTTTTGTTGAGAAAAATAGCCGAACTGGCAAGTGGTAGAGAATCAGATGAAGTTTGTACTTATACTTTACAATCTATTAAGGTTCTATCATGTTGATCAAACTACAGCAAATAAACCGGACCACCGACGAGACGCCGCCCCAGACCATTACAGATCCTCCTCCATAAACAACAGTTTCCTCGATGCAACACTGTGAATAACGTTCTCCAGGGCGACGATATACTCTCTGACGTCGATCACGTCCTTGTAGGCTCATTGCCCAGTAGAGCACATTACCCCACTACTCGACCGTCCAATCCTTATGCTTCAAGTCGTGCTCAACGATGGGCTACCGTTAATGCTGGACCTGTTGCAGCTCTCTTTGGAATCAGATTCCATTCAGAAAGTCTCCTTCTGACGGTATCCGAACTTATGACCACTTGGCGCTCGTCACGCAGACTTTGTTGGTCTTGAACTGCGTTGAGGCGGCAATTTCGCAGATCAGTAAGATGGATATAACGCTCATCTGGTGCTGATGTAGCCCTAGATCTGCCCGTACCTGGACGGCGATCGAATGCGCCTGTCTCTAGGTAGCGTCTCTAAACTCGTTGCACCGAATATCTGCTAATTCGAAGACTTCGAGCTACCTCCCGTTGCGCAATGCCTGCTTGAAGTAGAGCTACAACTTGAGCTACTTTCTCAGGTGCCGTATCCAAGAAAAGAAGAAATACTGAAATACCGCGTTTGAATTGTACCTACACTACACGGAAGTAAACGATAATTAGACTGAGAGACGTCAACAAAAGCAACAAAAGTAGTCTATAAATAAGGTTACAAACACATCAACACAAATCACACCCTTAACCCTTGATTCTCTTGATTAAGAGGAATCTGTCTGCAGGCATTTGTCGTCGTTGTCGCGAGATTACGTCATTTGTATGCAGATAGCAACGAGAGATCGCCGGGAAATTACCCCATCGATTACAACCCTTACATTACCCCCAGACCGAATTTCTGCTAACGGTTTGATGGTAATAGTTACCTTCAGTAGGTGCTGGCCCAGATTAGTGAGGTGAATATATGTTACTGTAGAAGCCCAAACTGCGGTAAATCTTAGGATTTACCGACATAAGTTGGTAAAGGTCCGGATATTTAAAAATGCAACGATTTTTCCTGACCGAAGCGGCGGCCCTCTACACAGAACACAGAAGCTAACTATGTGACAGCAGGTTTCTTAGGTTTGATTTGACAGCTATTAGGTCCATCACGTTAAACATGTCTATTTCAAAATTTACCGTGCTTTTGAGGTGTATCCAAAGATTTACCAAGTGATTGGTGGTAAGCGTTTGGAATGAACGATGATCATAGAGCAGTTGGTGAGTGAAGTTTTACCAACTCATGTTGGTAAATCTTAAGATTTACCGCAGTTCAAGTTCTTACAGTAACATAATACATGTACATACAAGAGTTAATTCACATCAGGTACACGTTAAAACGACTGCACTTATTTTTAACCCCCGACGCAAAATGAGAGGGGTGTTATAAGTTTAACATGTCTGTCTGTGTATTTGTGTATCTCTCTGTGGTATCGTAGCTCCCAAACGGAGGAACCGATTTTAGTTTAGTTTTTTTGTGTCATAGATAATTTTATCCCGAGTGTTCTTAGCCATGTTTCGTGAAATCTATTCAACCAATAAACATGGGCGGGTTTTTATAATTTTTAATTTTGTCTTGTATCCTAATACCTTATCATCATACACTTAATCGAGGGTTTTTGTAGGAAACTCGATCAAGTCGCCTTTTAAATAATTTTGTCCTACTGCAAGAATCACACCTGCATTTTGCGTCTCAGGCAGAATTAGCTCACTGCGCCAAAGCGGTCGTCAAATAGTTAGCATAATATTGATTACTCCCCTCACCTTGAGGTATACTACTCGTTTGGTATTACCCCGGAATTAGGCTATTAAAACTATGGTATAGTAAATGAAAACCAATGAATCGCCGAGGTGCCCCAGGATCTAACCTTACGCGAGCGGAGATTGTAACTGAAATACACTGCTTGATTTTAATCAATATCATCAGTTGATTTTGGTACCTACGTCGTATACAAAATAGAAACATTGAAAAGATCTAAGCTAATAATTTTATGTAACTTAATCTCTTTACTTTGAAATGGAGATTTTTCGGTAAGGAAACATTTAAATTGTGATTGATTTTAACTCACAACCCAAACCTAGTCAATCATATACCGGAGACCAGGCCAGGGGTCTGATTGCACTAAATTGTTGGATGTGAGTTTTCAAATTGAAATACAATAGATGATGGCCAGCCCAGAGTAGATAGACCGTACAGACTTGAAACATGAAGCATGTGATTATTATGAGGTGAAAACGCCTAGAAGCTCCCAAAATCTCGAACCAAAAGACCAATAAATCGCATTTTCAATACGCTTTAAAGTGACAAAGTTGGGGTTGCCAATTTGAATTTATAAATATTTATATGACCACACGTTTCCGACTGGTGGGTTTTTCGTTGATTGCTCGTTCCCCTTTTGATATGTAAATCGTCGGTTTATAGGGAATGATTTGGTGCTGGGCGGAAAAATTGACAGGCGCGGGAGTAGTCAGGGTAGTACTAACCTTTTTGTGGCCTTTGAGCTCGAAACGGTTAGATTTTATGGACAACAATTTTGGACCGGGCCACTTTTTGTAGAAGTATAAATAAATAAATTCCATTGACTGTTGAATGTAATACAGCGCTACTAGAACCCTACGGCCTTCTTAAAGCTTAACACCAGCTGACTGACTTATTATTATTTGAATTGTTCAGCATTATTTGTTTATTATTATTTTTTTTCATCGGACAAGTCCGTTGCAGGTTATGTAAAGTTTGGCCAGAATAAGCAAAATTCAACCGTAGATTCTACGAAACAGCTTTCTGTTTGCTTTATCATCGCGTAACTCGTATATTTTATCTTATGTGCACTATCCGACCTGCTACCAAATTGCGAAAAAAATCATTATATTTTCAACCAAGATTTCTATTTAACTTTCATTCTCAATCTACAAGCTGCGCAATGAGTAAGCGCGCTCATTTCGACACGGTTCCATTCCTCTTAGAATGGCTTAGAGATTTACAGCCTCGTTAATGTAATTGGACGTGTTCCTTCGTACCTACTCTATTTGCGGAGGATGAGCTTTGTAATACTGATTTAGTCATGCTTATGTGGGTCTTACACTGATTAAAGATGTTTTTAGAACGCTTGGGTTACTGGTTGTATCTTATTTTGTTTAGTTGTAAGTAAATAATGCTGGATATTTGACACATCATTATTTAGCCTTAAAGTAAGCAGTATTTTCTATGAATACACATTTTTGGTACACCTGCTTCAGCCCGTAGATTCGCCCTCATTGCATGCTTATAAAAGGCGCTGACATGACTCTAGAATAATGTGGCTACCTAATAGTGAAGTAATTAAAATAATCGAAGCAGAAGATAGATAGAGGGTTAACTTTATTGTTTGACGACCTCTGTGCCGCAGCGGGCGAAGGTCGCCTGCGACGCAAGAGGTTGTGGGTTCGATTCCCGTTGTGGGTTTTAATTTTTTTCGCCAAATGCCCTGTCATTTGGCATTTAGAAAAAAGTGGAAAAGCCTAGGGCTACAAAATGTAGCTAATATATAGGAGACAGACAAGTTCTTTGATAAGTTATTTATCTAAACAGCTTTAGCCGTTTTCATGCTTGCAGGTAATAAAATATGTCCGCCAACTACATAGGAAAACCAAAATTTACGCCTTGCGGATAAAAAGATAGAATTTACCGTCAGACAATGCCATAACTCACCAATTTACAATCCAAGAAAAATAACAACCTTGCTTCGCTCGATCTAAAACCATAACTACCTCCAGACCCAATTTACGCTCAGGTTCTTACTCACAGTAATTACATTATGCTCATATTATAATATAATGTACTGCAGTATTGCTGCTTAAATATTAGTTCGACTAATTGCCTCGGTGTTATTATAATTGCTAATGTTTAATGTGCAGTGCAATAACAGCACTATTAACTCTCACTGGAAGGAATATTGTGTGGTTTGTGAAGATTTATGGTCCTGCTTTTGGTTTGTATTATTTTAGATTTTGTTTGTGCCGATTAGAACCTTAGATAAACCTAGAGGTAACATTTGAAACTTTAAAAATTGTCATAGTTATTAAATCTAAAGTCAAATACAGCGGGATATCGTTACATGTTTTGAGCTTTCTAATATGTCGACACAGTTTCATGCGCCATGATCACGGAATAATGATTGTACAGCTCAAAACTCAAACCATGGTAAAGATCGTGTTGTAAATGACTTTAGGGTAACATTTAGTTGATTAATAATCTAAGTATCTAGCTTTCTTTTGGCCGTGGCGGTTGGTAAGAATAAACTCCTCCAACTCAGCTTTTGGATGAACCGACCTAGGTAATCTACCAGAGTCGGGTTACTCTGGTACCAGAGTAAGCGATTGAGTGTCTGGACACTCAATCGCAACTCAGATTTCAGCTCATCTCAAGTGTCGAATTTCTGCCAGATTTTTATTGAAAACTGTCAAAAAGTTGGTATGTGTGCTGATCATCGATCAAGGTAAAATTCAGGAGATTGGGTACTAGCTTATCGAAAGTAGGAGGTTCAAATTAGGTGCAATTAGGTCCACCCACCTTAGTCGTAGTCGGAGCGGCGCCACCGGCATTCGTGTTTCGCTTACGTATTGTAGTCTCGGTCACACACGCACTTCGGTTTAGGAACGTCTTTCCATCTTTGTTGCATTACTTAGGATATTGGAAAATATCGGAAATAGCGTATCTTTGCGTTTAGTTGTAACACAACACAGGGCATTTGTTGAGTTAGCGCTGGGAGAACGTACCATATCTACCGAGTTTTACTTAGAACTATGGTGTTGATGAAGATTTTTGTTTGTATGTTTTTTTGTCTATTCATACAAGATGACCGGGGTTGCCTTCTCAGTACAAAATAAAGTTTCGAAAAACGTTCATCTCCACTCTCGGTCATATAGCATAGGTTGACGGCTGAGCAAATTTTTATAATACGGGCCTTAGTGTTCGTATATAAAAACACATTGCTCTAATGTTCACGCAGAGCTAGAGATGCATTGAATGCACTAACGAGTATGCGGAGGGCTCTATTCACAACAGCAATTAATGAGCAGCGGAGCTCTTGACATGACTGATAAAAATATATACAGGGTCCTTGGAAAGGGTGTGTTTACTTTAAAGGGGGTGATTCTGAACCCCGAGGGAATCAACTTGTGAATAGTGTTTTTTGAATATCGAATATTTTTTTATATTTTAGCAAAAAAAAATCAAGATTTTTTCTTCCTCTTCGTTTTTTTTACAAGCACTCTTGCGTTATTTAACATTAAAAAATATTTCACAAATGTTTTTTGCTTGTTTTTCCAGCAAAACCAGGGTGTTATCATGAAATTACCTCTAAAAAATATGTAAATCCTTTCAAATTACAAAACAAAAATAATCATGTACGAATACACGTAAAAGAGCTCGAATGTGCAGAAAAAAACGTCATTATTGTTTTTTAAAAAAGGAAAAAGTGTTCGAAATTCTTAAAATCGTAGAACAAACGTTAAACTCCTTGATGTCCAGAATCGCCCCTTGCGGCATAGTACACCCTTTCCGTTGCACCCTGTATAGTTGTAAACATGTAGGTTGTTGTAAGAAAAGCAGGGGAGGTACAGAGTATCTTGTGTGGGAAGGGATTCTAGAGTTCTTGAATGGTGCACTGAGAATAAAAGATTTGCTGTTTTCTTGGAGGGAAAAATTTATTAATTTATTTATTTTTTAGCCATTACAGCATACATAATACAGATTTTAATCGTAATACCATTATTACATGTCATTCGCTTAAGTAGGTAAATATAAAAAATAATATTATAGTTATAATAGAGGCAAACTAAGAAATTCATTTGTATCATATAATACCAATTCAGTGAGCCACTTTCTTAGTTTTTTCTTATAAATAGGTGTGGAAGCTGCATCACGGATCCAGTCGGGCAGCCGATTGTAAACTGAAGGACCCATTATATCACGGTTGTCTGGTAGAGATCGCTCTTGAGCGATAAGACCGCCACTTGTCACTTAGTTTTTAAGCTGTTTTGTTGTATTGTTTCTATCTATAAGTGTGCAATAAAGAATTTTCTATCTATCTATCTATCTATAAACGGACCTCTCTGACAATCACACTTGTTTGGATGGATGGATGTTTGTTACCTCTTCACGCCAAAACAACTGAACAGATCGGGCTGAAATTTTGCATACAGGTAATTCTAATCCTGGAATCAAACATAGGCTACTTTTTATCCCATAAATCAGTTCACATGGGATAGAAATCACCTTCAAACGTTTAACATAGAAACAACGCGTGCGAAGCCGCGGGCATAAACTAGGCTCCCAATAAATTAAAAACGCACAATCATATAATGTATCAGAAGATTACAATCTGAAGAAGCTTCGCGCAATTCAAAATCCACTATCCGCCTTTTGATCAACATCAACGAATTCTCTTTATTAATGTATATACCCCTTTGTTTAAACCGTCACGATACGAGTCTCAATTTTGACAGTTGAGATAAAATCTTGTCAGGGCTGTCACAAAGCGGGAAGTTACAAATTGGCATTCCAGTTTATGCGTTACTTTTAATTTATCAAAGTGGCTGTGCGCGGGCAACACCAAGAATTAAAACACCCCAAAATTCACCCCTATTAAAGGTAGGGGTGTAAAATTCTCGGCGTTGCGTAGGTGTACCTACACTTTGTAATTTGGCTGAATTAAGTCAAATTGTAATTTAGAACAACCCTTGTTGCCATAATTTAAGTTTCCGTGTACTTAGTTTTAATTATTTTAATTTGAGTTCTATGTGGGTTTCGGTTGTCTTTCGTATTTGAAAAGGGTTATGAATTTGTAGAGGACCCTTGTGGCATAGCAGGTGAAACTCCACTTGAGACGCAGAAGGTTGCACGTTCGATTCCCGCCGCGGGACAAATGTTTATTATGAGGTTTTGGAGTGGTTTTTCGACAACTTCGACTATTCGATTCATAAAATGATTTGTAATCATAATGTGGGTGCGCTTTGTTTAAATAACGGTCTTAATTTCAATAATGGTTATACGATTCATAATTATATCACAACAGCGGTATAAAAGTGAAATTCTGTTCCAAAAATATCTTTGTCACTTGTATGGCTACACAGAGGTCAATTACCTGCAAATCAAATCGCGCCAACTCTTTTACTTGCGACTTAATTGAATATATTTACTCACTTAGTCATCACTTTGAACAACTAATTCGCATACTAGTCGAGATAAATTTTATCACGGCTTATCACAAACTTAATTAAGGCCTATCTTTCTGATCTCAAAACACTTTGACCTTTCGACACTAAAAGCTGCTTCGAATGTAGTTATTATTTTGTGATGAGGTCGTACGAAAGAGGGCGAGAAATAAATACACCTTTAATAAGGCCGTGCTCACTTTGGACACTTTTTCGTGCGAATTTGATTCGTGCGGAAACGTACGAATACGCACGAATAATCCCGATCTTCTAAGTTCTATAAGAGACTCACCCCCCCCCCCCCCTCACCTCAACAGCCTGTGTTGGTCCACTGCTGGACGCAGGCCTCCCCCTGATAAGCGCCTTATTGGCTTTTATCTCATGGGGGGTAATGCCCATAATCCCCACGCTGGGCGTGCGGGTTGGGGATCGCAGTTCGGTGATAGAATGTTCTGCAGGGGGCGCTGCTGCCCGCCCCCGGTGGATATCCCTTAGTCGCCTCTTACGACACCCGCGGGAAGAGTTGGGGTGGAGCAAATTCTAAGCCAGCACCACACAGCTGAGTATGAGAGACTGCGCGAGCGATTAATCGTACGTATGTGTGCGTTTAGTTACGACGTCCGTATAGAATATGTATGCGTATAGAATTAAATAAATAAATTGAAATCGAAAATAGAAAATATATCACTGGGATACTGCTTGTTTCACGGAGGAAAACGTATTCAGTGTGCGCACTCAATTAGTACGAATAGTATTCATACGTTTAAGTACGATACAATTTCGCATCCAGAGCGCGGCCTTATTCTAAGGTTGCGTAAACCTCATTTCGAACTGAATTGAAAGTTTTGAATATAATTATGACCCTATTCCCGTTTTATAGGTAAATCATTTTATTCGTGTATGCCTAGAAGACTTCAGGACCTTAGCATGATATTAATAAACTTTTTGAACTGTTTTAAAGACACGTGAAAGACAGCAAAATTCTCGTAGGAGTCGAAGTTGGCAAAGCACAGCAAGAAGATTCTAAAATCGGAATAACTAACCTACCAATATCAAGAATTAGTTACATACCTACCTAGGTATCTTAACACTTATTTTAGTTTAATACAAAGGACTTGAAATTCAATCTCATAACAAAGACATCCATTCCGAGACACATTACGAGAAGAATGCCGCGTAATTGCAAAACGATTCTATTCTCTCCCGATATTAGGGCGTTGATTATGCAAATGATATGAAAATCCGCGGCAATGTAGCCAACTGCGTGGCAACACTGGCAACTTGGCAACCCTGGCTTGCCACACTGTGACGTCATCTTGTTCGCGCATAATCGAGAGTCTTGCCTTGTCGAGCGTGGTGTGTTAAGGGGTCTTCGAATATATTAAAATTATACGGGACAAGACGCCTCGAGGTTTGTTTGTTGCAGGTTTGTTACTTTGGAATCTTCGAAGGTATATCTTTGGGAGTTTCAAAGGGTTGGATCGAACTCTGCTTAAGCTTGACTTAAGTTAAGACTTATTTCTTGCTAGTGACTTTATTCGAATGACGCCTTGAGCTCGATGGAAAGTTTGATATTCTTTTCGTTTTTATTCCTCGTAGTTTAATCGAATAACGCTTTTCTTAAAGAAGTTCTCGAATGATTAATGCTTTACCTATTTTCAAATAACATCGCTGTAGGTAGGTATATACTAATTATTAATTTGGCGTGTTTTAAAAAACTATTAACCGACTTCAAATTCTTCTAGTGGCGACGTCTAGTTAAAATACGAGTCTAATTTAGTTTGATGACACATCGAGGTATACCCTATCCAATTATCAAAATTAGGCTATTTTTAAAAAGTTATGCGTGGTCAAACATTAGTATCAGAGAGTGAACAATCAATCATCTTCTGTTTTCCTACCCTTAGGGTTGTATTTTTTTTTTCAAATATAAATGGGACCGCCTTCGGGTTATACCCTTTCCTATGGATAAAAAAAATATTGAAATCGTACTACTTTGTAAAAAGTTATGCGTGCGCAAAAAATAAATGTATACGTGTCGACTTGAGAACCTCCTCCGTTTTTTCGTCGGTTGAAAAGTAATAAAAATATTCTTCTTCGAAACTTGGCCATCAAAATTAATCAAGAAAATATTAGTACACCAACGCTAACAGATTTTCTTAGTAGTTAATAAGGTTCGCAGAGCTCTTCAGACGTCCTTTGAGTATTCAATCTTCTTATACTTGAAATTTACTTACGGAACGATATGGTGGAGAATTTCTCAGAACAAGCAAAAAGAAACCAGCAAGATTTTGCAAACAAAATAGATTGATCAGCTTATTTCGCCCACGTGTTTTTTGATGTTGGTGTATACCATCATCATTATAAGTTATAAATGACTCGTGTATGCCTGTGACTTCATCCGAGGTTTTCCTATGTAAAAAGTAAAACACTTATTTTATTTCAAAATCAAATTTGTTGCTTTTTAACGATTAAAGGGCCGAATGAATTATAATGAAATTTGGCAAGATTGTATCCTAGGAATGAACAATCGAACATAGCTCCCTCATATTTGGAAAAAAATTACGAGCGAAGCCATAAGCAGAAACTAGTAAATTCATAAATGTATCTTGGAGAAGTTAATTAGGCTTCTTATTTTTAAGGAAAAACTTGATATTTACCTGTGTTACAGGCTACCTGTATATTCCGTACACAGTGACGTCAGTCTCGGAAAATGCGAATATTTTTACAAACTCGCGCATTTGATTGGCCCTTGAATATTATTGCTCGGTCGTTGACATTTTGTAATAACATGGGAGTTTTTTAAAACAACTTTTGGTTTTACTTTTGTGTTTACCTTTGTAAACGATGAAACGACTTTTTCTCTGGATGTTCCATAGTAGTAGATTGTATTCGGACATAGAGGTCTCTGGTTTAAAGACGTTTTAGGTAGCAAGCCCAATTTTTAACAATAAAAATGTTGGTAAATTAGAAAGCCCTATGATAAAATATACTAGTAATATTTTTCTCGCACATTAACGTTGGGCAGACTCAAACTTAGAAACTTTCGTATTTAATAAATAAATAATGCTGAAATATTCACACAACATCATCTAGCCCCGAGCTAAGCCGAGCTGGTGTTATGGGTAGTAGATAACTGATGTACAGTCGGCTGCAAAAATATGTATACACTCCCAAGTTTTCAATTATACAATACAGACATATACATAAAGAGAAGTTTAGTAGAAAATCAATAAATTTATATAACTACCTAAACAGTTATATTTTTGAAAACAATTTATTTTTTTGGATATTGTTGAACGTCTAGCCACGCTTCACTTACTTTAGTGAGATGGAAGAGGAAGAACAAGAAGGAATTATAATTACTTCGTGTATTTTGAATATCAATTCATCCTCGCAGAAAGCCTTTCCACATTCATACGACTTTAAATCTGTTTTTAAGTACTATTTATCACGCGAACTGCTTGTGGGTAATTATTTAGGTGAATCCCCTTCCTCCTCGCGTAGGGAAGAGAGGGGTAAAGTGATGATGTATGTGTGGTTTAGCGGAAGATACAATTTGATTAATTTCATATTCGGGATTTATCTGGTGGGTTATACTCATTGGAGCATTGCATTGTCTTTTATTGTTATCTATTCAATATGCACGTGTACAGTTTCACACAACGATGGATAATCTGTTTTGATAAAACTCCCGATAAAAATATTGCACGTTAAACATAAAACAATAGAACACTAATAAAGTTTTTGATAGCTTGTGAAGTTATCTGGCTTTCCTACTATGATAACTACAGGGATAGAATGAAATAATAATGAATAAATAATTCGTTTAATAAATGGCATAGTCATATCATTTATTGCATTCTATAGATGTACAGCGGGGTTTGTAATCTAGCTTATTAAGTGAATCTGCTGGGCACACAATATGAACAAAGATTGATTAATGTTAAACATACCTCATTATATAAACATGCATACCTCAGAATTACAATTATCCTACAGGAATAAGTAAGTAAATCATGTTTTATATTTTTAGGAAGTTCAATTGCTTCCCGAGTGAAGTCAGAATCAATTAACAGGACGCTTGGCTGATATTGTGTACACAGGCTGGAAATATAGAGCAGGCGATATCCGTGCGGCTTCGAATTTGCACTACTTCTTCCCGTGGGTATCGTAAGAGGCGACTAAGGAATATTCATTGGGGGGCGGACAGCAGCGCCCACTGCAGAAACATATTTCGACCAGACTGCGATCCTCAACCCGCATGCCCAGGCGTGGGGATTATGGGTATTAGCCCCCCATGAGATAAAAGCCAATAAGGCGCTTATCGGGAGGCCTGCGTTACCATTATGGTCCACTGCTAGACACAGGCGGTTGTGAGGTGATATCCCACAGCTCATTGTAGTGTTCCGAGCCCTGAATTCGGTTTTACGATAGTATCGAGACGCCGTCATCTTGACATCTCTTGATTTGATCAAATATGGTACAGCACCTCTAGCGAGCGGACTTGGAACTTCGCAAATCTCATACAAAATTGAGACGTTACGAAGACTTTTCGATACTATCTTAATACCGAACTTAAGGCTCTGTCAGCTAAAGATCATTTGTTGACAAACATCCACGTTTGTTTTCTGACATAATGAAGCTTACACATATTCATTAATTGAGAGTTTTCTAAATTTATTATGAAAGTGAGCGGGTTACGGCAGAGATAGGTATCCTGAGAACGGCCGTACTTTTGTTTTTCGTTTGTTTTTATTTAGTCGTCTGATACTCTTTGCTGAAGCGATTTTGAGACATATATCAAAATTGCTTCAGCCGTTTGAATGCTTCAACCAAAATTCTCTTCTCTTGTGGAATATGGTTCTTAGCTATATTTTGTCGCTCAAAAAAAGTGATAAAGCGGAGACCGGGTTGTTTTTTTATAGTTTTCTATTAATTACTCGTTATGTAGTTGAAGCGCGGGAAGGATCTAGTAAATATCTTTTTTGTTGTAGTTTTCTTACTGTCGATGGTAGATTACTGTGCCCAACGGTGGCACCAACTGATAACTCCGGTACACATTCGTTTGTTAATGGAACGAACTGCGAAACTGATAGGTTTGGGTTTAGTCACAACCATTGTCATAACTATTGGAATTTCTACATCGATGGTTTTTGGGATAGATATTACTTTATTGAAAACCATAACTTAACCCAGCGTCAAGTTTGTTTTGGTGACCTGTTAGCGACTGACATACATAATTTTTTTGTGAACACACAAAAAAATATGGATGGATGGATGTTTGTTACCTCTTCACGCCAAAACTGCTGAACGAATCGGGCTGAAATTTTGCATACAAGTAATTCTAATCCTGGAATCAAATCACCTTTAAACGTTTTCATAGAAACAATGCGTGCGTAGCCGCGGGCATAAACTAGTTATACATATACACACCCTTTCAGTCACAGAGTCATCACAGTCAAACTTTTGACTGTACTTATTTCAAAAATAGTTGGATCGATTAATAGATGAATCCAACAACCCCGGATGAATTAGCTAGTGCTAGCGTAATTTACGCATGTAAGTACTACCAAGCTTTAGCAAAATGATTTCTAACACAAAAGATACCTAAACAAACGTGTAGATTCCAGCATTAAAGCATGCATTTATCTCGGAAACAACGGAGGCCAATAAAATGAGCAAAAACGAGAAAATATGGTAAGAGCAATAACAGGAGATGATGTAATGTTGTTCTTAGATCGTTCAAAACAGTAATCATTTTAATTAGTTCTGTTTAGCAAGAATCAGATTTCCAACAACCTGTAAATGTGATTGTATTAATTATTTGTCTAAATAAAATCTACTAATACTAAGAACAAAAACAATAAATATAACAGTTTTACGATGAGATGTAAAAGTCTTACAATATATACCGACCCAATTGAAAACGAAAGAACTTCTGCTTCAACATACTATTGAATCTTGAAAACCCAGGCCTATAACAATTTCGTCCTAAGCCTTCAAAAATAAGACGCCATAGAAATATTTTCGGAAAATTGGAAGAATATAATAGCTACTTACGTACAAAAACGTAATTGAAAAACTATATTTAGCGAGCCCGCGTAATCCTCTTACGACGTTATTTATCTTAGCTACTTTCTATAAAGGAGAGTTACGAAATTTCATACTTTATTGAAGAAAAAAAAATTCTAGCTGTTGAGCTACCGGTAGACAGTTTAAAACAGTCTGCAGTTAGCTAAATTGTTTCAATTGTAAACACTTGTTCTAATTTTCATCTATTTTTTGGTTATAATTTTCTTTGTTAACAAGAAACAAAATTTAATTAACGCAAAACAAATTGTGCAAAATAACTAAGTAATATATCCTGCCGTGGACTAGCTTAGGCATACAATGATGATGATGAAAAACTTGTGTAGTGGAGAGGATGAAGAGAATTGATATTTGAAAGACAATTTTCTGTATTTTTTTTTGTTTGTCAAACCTCCGAAAGTTCTGTACAGAAACTTAGTGTCACGCAAAGATTGAGATCGTTAGACAGGCCCTTTCCGTAGTGAGACTGCGCCGTGTTTTTGCCAAGCGAAATGAGATAGCTCGCTCATTTGAAATCAGTTTTTCTGTGTTTTTGTAGTGTTTTTTCACAAAAGTTCGTGCAATATAATTGCACAATAAATGGTTATAATAACAGTTAGGTTTATTGGCAAAAACACTATTTTAACTACTCATAGTGTGCGTGAGTCGTCATTTTGTTAACGCACGCACCTTTTTGTAATATTTAACCAATTCAATTGAAAACGATAAACTCAACAACAAACACTAAATCACTCATCCAACCACAGAATACAGGCTCATTCAAATTATAGAATACAAATTCATTCGCTACTAAATACTAATCTAAATACTAGTCTTCGTATCGCTCAGTTTTTATTCACTTAACAGAATCTGATCTCGTAGCAAAAGTGCTACGAAACATGCTACGGAATCTACGATTTAGTAGCTCGCTACGCCATGTGCTACGGATGCCGGATGTTGCATGGAATAATGTACGCCCATATACAATGTATACCAACTAGTATATGCAATGTACTTGATATAGACATGCATATGCGAGTCGCGAGTATATTTTAATTAGCTGCAGCGAGGGGGAATTCTTGACAAATTGCCTTTGTGTTCGCTGGTTTGACGAACTTCGTACAGTAATGAGGATGGGTAGTTATGCTTTATCAGTTCGAGAATATAAATATTTGGTTAATCGCTTGTCTTGAAGTCAGCCGCCGTGTCTTACAGTTCTGTTATGTTATATTAAAACTTGATTAAACAATGTTTTATTTCGTTTTTTTTTCATTTGTGCTGCTTTATAAAAAATATATTACGCTGTTTTTATTTATCGTTCCATATGTTTTTTTAAATACACTCTATTCCAAGTTTTCGTTATCATCATCATCATTGTCTACAAATCGTCAACATCCAATTGTTAACACGGATAATAATCACCGCATAATTTTAAGTAGATGGGTTATTTAATTATTGTATCAGTGTGAAAACTTGAATACGCAGATATATTTTCAAACCATACCTAATCAAACAAACCACTGAATATAATAATCATTGAATCGAAAGCATTCAATATACATGTCACAAATTTATAGCAATATCCCAATAACATTTCAATTCGTATCTAACTGTAAATCTAAATCCGGTGCACTGAACACGAATCAGTAAAACCTATCTACCTGACTTGATAAACATGGGCAAAACAAAGATAGATATCATCTATCACAAACCCTATCCTGCACCAGACAAGGTTGCAAATGCAACTACACCTATCCTCTTTTACGTGTCTCGGACAAATCATACAATATGGCGTATTTTTACCACAAAACATGATGGCGTTTCTTTTCTTAGTACAGGAAGACAGGAGACGAGAGTATAAACTAAATGCTAAATACAAGACATTTATTCACAAAGAAAATTATACTAGTATTTACAATTGAAACAATTGAGCTAACTGCCGACTGTTGCAAACAGTCTACAGATAGCTCAACTGATCCATATCAACACCAGTCGGAAGCGTCCCCAAGACGCTGGCTGCATTGCCACGCTGTATGGCAATGCTGATACGCTGTGCCAGATATTCACCAGCTCTCGGGTCACGCGTCGCTTCGACCAGACGCTCAGATAGTTTTTTGAAAACCCGAAGAGCCTCGGTACCCCACGGACCTAGGGTCTCGACTCCAAGGGGAGCAAATGTGTAGGCTCTGTCGAGACCTGCATATTTGCGCCTCTTGAGATCTTCGGCCAAATCTGCCGCCGCACCCGCCCTCACGGATGTCCTCGGAAGATGGGAAGGCGCAAGTGTGTCGACGCATGTAGCGTCCCACACAATGGGCCTCCCCAACTCCCATGGGACTAGTGTCATACCGTCGGGCCTCTTACCATCGTCACGCAACAGACCATTCGGTTCGAGAATAGCTGGTACGTTAACGGTGACAAAGGCCCGCCGGATGATGTCGTTAAGGCTAGCGTGGCGAGATATCCGACCAGCGGCCCTAGTGCACGATAATCCGTGATGACCAAGCTGTTCGACAGCAGTACCGCACTGGCATTGATGAGGCGCGCAACACCTTGCACCCAACCGGAGACATGTTGCGATACGGAAAGTTACGGGATCCAATAAAGTACCAGTGTTATATGCTAAATGAATTGATTGTTGTAATGAATTGACTAACTTTTTTCTGTATTTAACCTAGCTTGAGTTTTTCTTAATTAATAAATAAATAATACAGAACACGGGCACAGACAGCGGCACCCCTTGCAGAGCAAATCCACCACCGAACTGCAATCCCCAATTCCGCATTCCCAGCATGGGGATTATAGAATTACCCCTTAATAATAATAGTGTGAAATGTGCAAAAAATATGCTTTTAAACGCTATGCAAACTTTATAAGTGACTCATTATTAAGAAAATTATTTTATTTATGTATACTTTTATGTCCGTTCTGTACGTGTTGCTATCAAAGTCTTGTGTGGTTTCACTATTTGCACAGAAGCTATCCGATCAACTGAATAAACTCTGAATCGTATGCCAAAATGTCAAAGTCCAATTTAGCTTGACAGGTTTGTGCCTTTATTCGGCTTGTGAGCATCGCATCAATAGCTCTTAACACGTTAGCCGTAAGGGTCGTAATTCGTTGACTTGATATGTAATTGTAGACTGTATCTAGTCCTGTATTTTCAATTGAAAATGGCCGTTTCACTTTGTTTTAGCCTGTAATTACTATGATAGGTTTTAGGATTGGTGAAATGAGTTTCGGGTTTGTTGAATTAGGGTTTGGATTGGCTTCTAGTTAGGTACCTACTTAAACCGTTATTAATCTGTTTGAGAGTTTCGTACCTCAAAAGGTAAAAGTGAACCCTTATAGGATCATCATCAAGAAAGAACCCTTTGTGATCCGTCTGTCTGTCTGTCAATCCCCTTTCTCAGAAACGCGTGGAAGAATTGAGTTGAAATTAACACCAAATATTCCAGTCCGTAAGGTCTTGCTGTGATATAAATCAAACGTATAAATCAACACAATCAAAAGTAACAGCCGTTTATGCCCGCATAATTAAAAATTTTCAAGGTAATCAACGGTACTTCCCGTTGACCTAGAATCATGATATTTGGCAAGAAGCAGGTCTTATAAGTCAGCAGTCTGTTTGATACCTATCAAAGGGTTTCTTAAGAATGGATAATATAAAACTTGAAAACTGAATCATAAAACTGCAAATAAATTCACGGAACCCTCGGCTCGTCAGTCCTACTCGCACTTAACGTTTTAAGTACATCTCTGTTTTATCAATGACAAAAATGTAATCAGTCTGTAACACATTAGATACAATTTACTCTACAAATATTTTTCCCATCTCGAGATGAGGTCTGCTTTTCCAGTTCGCTTTATCTAGCTAAAGAATGTCTTTGTGAACATTGCAGTCTTTTTCACTATTTTTGACCACGTCTATCCACATATTTTGGGTCTCTCTTCACTTACACTCAATAATATTCAATGCGTATCATCATCTCAGATCGTCCACTGGCTGGAGCCAGTGGACGTCTTTTATCTGAGGTCCACATCTACCTACCCCAAAAATCATCACAATGACTGATCCTGCGCTGCTTATGTACATTCTGGTTTTATTTTCCTGCGAACTTTACCAGATCGAGTAGGTGGTCATCTCATCCACTTAATTTCATCCAATTTGGATGATTTGGTCAATCCAAAATGATTAGTGGTCAACTCATCCAAAACTTTTCACAACAGTTTTTTTACCAGTATTTTCAATTAGTAACATCCGTTATGTTTGTCATTAGTGTTCCGTAAATTAAAACTATGTACATAAATCGTTGTGATTTTGTCAAAATTTTAATCGGATCATTCTACCAATCAGTTTTTTGTTTTTTAAATAAACCGATGAATACTCAATGCGTGCAATCGACATGACGATTACAGAGGGCCCTTTCCCTGAGGGACTCAAATGAACGAGTTCAAAGCCTGTCGACTACATCAAACCTTTATGATTGCCTAAATACATGCGGATGAACGTGTTTTTATGCTTTTGATTACGATTGTACACCCTATTATCCCCATTTCCCTTATGTGTGAAAAACCCTTAATACCAGGTACAGGTGAGGCGAAATGATTTAGCTTTTTATTTCATATCTTGATCAATTTTTTTTATATTTGTTACATGTTTTAAGAAAATTAGAGCGTTTTGAATAACTCAATCAAAAACTGATGATCTAAAGCTTACACGCAAAAATTAATAATGCGACAGTTTACCAGCGAACTTCAAACTACCAGTAGTTTGATACTACAAATAGTTCTTGATAAATAATCTCTTAATATTACTGGTGATAATAATAGCCCTAAATAGAACGGAAATGCAAGGCAAATACAGAGGAAAGAGTAGTGTATCCACCAAAAACCTACGCAACAAACATACCCTCTTTTCTTCGTACAAACTCAGAGGTTGAGTTATTCTCCGTAATTTTTTGTTCGGACCTAAAACCCATAAATAATGCTAAACAGCAAATTAATTAAAACCTAAGACGAAACGAACCCTTTTCAGCAAAAAATCTGCAGATAAACTTCCCAAAGGGCTGCCCAGGAGCCCAAACTCATTAATTCTTGCAAGTATTCACATTTTTCTTTGATAACTTAATAATGTTCCGCACAAATAAAGTAAAAAACTGTTCCTTTTGCTTTTTAAAAAAGTACAACGGTTGAAATTATCTACGTTTAAAACTGTTTATTCTGACAAACTCTACATGTTTGAAGTCAGTTTGAGCTTCGTATTGGTGAAACAAAAACATTATCGAAGGACTAGTTTCTGCCGGTGGCTACGCACACGTTGCTTGTATGGAAACGTTGGAAAGTTATTTCTATCCCTTGGGAACTGATTCATGGCATAAATTTCGACCCAATCTGTTCAGTATTAATTATTTTAATTTAAGTAATGCAAAGTAGAAAGCTACTAAGAAGGGTCTTCTGGCAGGTTCTCTTGGTTGGCTATTGCGACGTCCACGAGCAGTGCTGGAGGTGCAGGGGTCTGTGGCCGTGATTTCCACGGCCTCCTCGTTCGTCAAAAACGTTCCTTACGTGCTATATTACGTGTTGTTAAAAATATGTTAGAACTGTCTACTTATAATCTTCTGTACCTGTGCTTTATATGGACCACAACGGTCTGAAATAAATTGTTATTATTTTTAATTTTATATTTGTATTGTATGGTAGCCTTGCCAACAATTCCTATAAAGATTATACTTGTGATTTCTAGGCACATCGTATTCAAGTTCAGAAAAGAAATATAAATGATGATATATAATAACTATTTCTAGCTACTTTTAATAGAGATAGTAATTAAGAAAATATCACCTACAGACTGGCAAATCATTTTTTATATTATTTACTTAAAAACATTTAATGTTACATTTAAACAAAATGGTTAATACTATTTTGATGTTACATTTTTAGATGAAACGTCAAGTAATAGGAATCAATACAAGTAGAAATTCCTGAAACAAAACAAATCACAGAATATTCTGCCGACTCACCTCCGCAATAATACCAATAAGAGTTTACCGAAACTTATTGAAGATATCGAAACGATATCCTGAACACATCTCCATCTCAATGAGAATGGCCAAGTGGGAGTCGGACAACGAAATTATACAAACACAATTTAGGATAAAGTTTTTTTAACTTACGCGATCGGAACACTTTATTATGAACTAGCTTCTACCCGCGGCTTCGCACGCATTGTTTCTATGGATACTTTTTGAGGTTATTTCTATCCCACGGGAACTGATTTATGGGATAAACAGTCGCATATGTTTGATTCCAGGGTTAGACTTACCTGTATGCAAAATCAGCCTGATCCGTTCAGTAGTTTTGACGTGAAGAGGTAACAAACATCTATCCATCCATCCATCTATCGATCCATCCATCCATCCGTCCAAACTTTCGCATTTATAATATTAGTGTGATGTTAGTGTTGTGTGTCGTCCGAGTGGACATTTCTATTTATGAAGAACAAGTGAGGGTAATTGCAAATAATGCTGCCCCGCTTCGCAGAGGCGGCAACTCCAGTACTCCAGTCATCCCGTGACCACGACAGAGTGTAAACCTGTTTAAAGTCGGGAAAAATAGGTAAATAAACGCGATAAATACCCGGGAATATTTTTAATAAATTTAGATTGTCTGCAAGTATTGTGAGACATTGTGGTAGGTTGTCTTTGTCTGTAATCGCCATAATAAGGCGTAGGTGTTTAGTTTGCTAATGAAATTAGTTATGAGTTAACATTTTTTTATCCAATTTTACTGATTTGTACACTACGCTTTTATTCAGACACTTGATGCGTGTTAGTTAGCTGTAAAATATCTACATAATTTTTATTTAGAAGACTATACACCATTTGGGAAATAAAAGAAGCTCGAAACAAAAAAATTTGCAATAATCTACGTACTAAAATATGCACAAAGAAAGCAGATGAGAAAAAATGGCAATAACTGGAGGAGGTCTATTCTATACCCGCAGAAGGGCCCTTAGCAATTAAGTAATTTTATTTGCTATGGTGATATTTTTTTCTAAATTTCAATATACATATTGTTAAAGGAATAATAAAGGCGTTTTTTAAATTATGTACTTAATAACCTGATAAGTATTTAATACAGCATCCGTGTATAGCAATGTTAAAGTTTATATTGAACCCTATGAGTAACGAACAATATAAATGAACGTTACGACTAGATACGAAAGGCAAAAGGCACCGACGTGCGCCGTGTCCAAATAGACGCAAACGGTATGAAACTATGAGAATGTATCTCTATGAAGGAGCTCGTCTAGTTTATGTGTACTGAACCCTAAAAACAGAAAGGAAACGCCAGGGCCCTTTGCGCATAACTTTCTCTAACGGTTGATTCTCGGGCGTGGGCTGGGATGGCACAGTCTAAGCAATGTGCTATCTTTGGATACTGTCTTTAATAAAATGCTTATTTAAATTAAAAAAAACTTAATAAATACATCCACTATAGTTTCGACAAAAGGAGAATAGGAAATCAGGTTCCTTACACTGTATTTAATTATGTTGGTACCTATTTTGCATAACTTTGATCAACACAGTAATAAAGAAATGGTTTTGAAAAGTAGTTTGACAAAAATTATATACAATACTCAAAATATCTCAAATATTTCGAAACACATTTAGACCAGTGCTTTCTTAAGTTTAATTTTATCTCACTTTAATACTTCAAACTGCAGAAAAGCCAAGTCCCTAAAGAAATAACAACTTGACACCTAAAGCATTTGGCTTTAGGTGTCAAGTTGTTATTTCTTTAGGGTTATCTCGGCACATATTGTAATAGGTTTTCGCTATAGAAACTTTCCCCTATCGCTTCAACGACAATCGCCCCAACGTATGAAATCACTCAACTCATGTACTACCTGTTTTTACGCCGTTACCATCTTTAGCTTGTAATGACCAGCATATAATCAGTCTGCTGCTGGACATAGACCCCCCCCCCCGGCCCCCTAGTAGCTCAATGGTCTTCAGACTTTCGCATCCACCATCTACTGACGAGTTTTTTGTCGAAACTCATTACACTTTTCCATGGGGTGTCTTACTATACGTTTGCTGCATTAACAACAGTGTTCGTACTGCAACTCTGCCGTGCTAAAGATAACCGCCGTAAGCAACATTTTTTTCAATATTGAGTTACTATCATATTCGGAACCGCCGTATCGAGATCTATAAGTTTTACTTTGACAGTTTTTCAAGATAAAGGCTCTAAAGGCTATTTTCAATTTAGATAAGCGCAGTAAGTACTGTATTTTTTTTATAATCCTTATAATTACAGTTGTAAGCGCTCATGCCGCGGTTATGCTCTAAACTTCCCATACTACTTCAAAACATAGCCCATAGAGTGCTTACCATAAGTGCAGTAACGTCTTACAATAACATTTTATTAAGCATTACGTATTAAAACATTACGTATTATAACTGCCATTTTCTGCCCGCGGATCATCGCGATTAACGAAAGCTTCGTCCCTCTTGGTCCAGCAACAGCAGAAAATTTGCCATACGCTGTTGTATGGAATGAAACTATATCCGGCCGTAGCCAAGAAGTTAATTTCTGCCTTCAAGGTGTTTCTTCAACACAAAAGAGACGTGAAACACGTAGTGCTTTGGCTCGACAACTGCTCTGCCCAGAATAAGAACTGGGCACTGCTATGCTTTCTGGTCGATATTATTAACAGTGGAGATATTGCAGCCGAGAGCATAACGCTAAAATTCTTTGAACCAGGGCATACCTTTATGTCAGCAAATAGGTGGAACTATCTTTGCAAAGAAAAGGAAAAGTTTACGATTTTAACGATTTTGAGGACTCGGTCCAGAAGAGCAACATAAGGAAATACATTGTAAAGGTGTTGGAAATAGCAGATTTCATCTCTTACGAAGACATGTCTTCGCAGCACAAGCTACGCAAAAAAAACTATTGAAAACTATTGACTGTGATTTTCTATGATTGAATAACATAACATAACTGTTACATAGTAATTAGATTTTAGGTAATTTTGAATTCCAAATAAACATTTTAGACTGAAAAATATTTTGTTTAACTTATTTTTGCTATTCTAACAAACCCTGATGGAATTAATGATAATAAAGTTAATAAAGGCTTATAATATATTAAGATTTTCTTCGAATGACTCCATCACTAACTTGCAACTAGCGCCGTAAGTAGCGTAAGTAGTTTGAGGTAAAAATGAATTTATATTATGAATTCCTTCTTATAACCGTCGTAGGTGATGTGGTTAGCGCGGTTATGCTTTAAATAACAATATTTTTTAATTTTATTCTTTTTAGCAAAAGCGCAATAAAATGAATTCCATAGCATTAGCGCTCTATGTGTGTTGCTTACAACGCTTATTGCAAGTATTTGTTTTTAAATAAACGTAAGATTCCTCAGCATAACATGTTTTTTGTTATTTTATTGAAGTAATCGTTGTTGTAGGAGTATTCTTATCCAGCCTTTAAAAACTACATCATTTTCTCTATAACACAAATGTATCAATCAAAAAGTGAATTTTGTAGATTTAAACAACAAAAACAAATTGGAAACTTCAGGCGCAATTATCTCCAAACTAGCACGCATGCACTTGTCGCTCTTATCCTTAGCACGGCAGAACTGTATCTCTCTACCCTATGGCATCACGCCGGCAAATATGAGGTGGGCGCGAAATTAGATTTACGATACTACTTCGGGAATTTTCGGAACTCATCGGAACTCCCCGGATCAGTTTCGAGCGCACCGGTCGGGTATTATCATATAAATGCGGGGTTGACGGAAAAATATGGCGGGCTCGTGACGTGATAATACTGTGTAGATAGGAAACTGCCCTTTGAGTGCTTGAAAAGTGTGGAAAACCATAAAACCAGCCAAAAAAATATGCGCTGCGTCACGAGTGTCACGACGCGACGTTGGCTGTCTGTGCGGAGAAGCGATCATTTGATTTTCACACCACAGCGTCATAAAGAGTCGACGCCGCGCTGTGCGTATTACCCGCTCCCCACTTCACCGCTCTTGCCCCTCACCGCGCTGAAACAGACTTCGACGGAACAACTCCACTCTAGGCGTTTTTCATACGATTATGTGTCCGGCACCGCACACCACATATCGCAGCGTACTGCGTGGTGATCAAGAGACAAAGGCTTAAATGTACAGTCAGCTGCAAGAAAAACGTGTGCGCGGCCTTTTGTTTGAAAAGTTCCGAGTAAAATAAAAGTTAAACCCTGGAAGTGTATACATGTCTGAGCAGCTGACTGTACTTGTAAGTTGACTACTCACGCCAGTTAGAATGTTACCGTCCGGTTAACCGGATCCATCCGGGCATCAGAAGGACATCACGCAAGAAATTATTTGGTACCCAAAACATATTTAGGGACCTGAATGATAGCGTAGCTGCCCCAGTTTTTATTCACAAATAATATTTACAAAATGAGGCGAAATAATTTTCCTTTAAACTTTTACAAGAAAGTGCATGTAAGTAAAGCCTCTGCCCCACTACGGCGCACGCTGTGCACAGCCACGCGGCGCATTTTAGCTGCGTGGGTTCGTTTGTTTGACAACATGTCTCTACGTTTTCAGTGCAGCACACACTATAGATGAATATTACTTCACGACTATTACAACTGTAGCGCAGCACGGTTTGACGTCCCAATTCCCACAGTGAAGCTACGCACGCGCGTACCGCGTGCATAGCGTTGACAGTGCTGAGCTGCGTGGGTGCCATATTCGAGCAAGCCACGCGTGTAGCAGTGACGTCTTTAATCTCGTATTCGTGCGTGTTCGTGGGTTGCAGTAAACGTTATCACATACATTTTTTTGTAAAGCGAAGCTAGACACATGTGCGTAGCCTCTGTGTGCGCAGCAATGTGAGAGCGACTTTAAAGTTCCCTTCACTAAAAAAAACTATAGTAGTTTGACGAATTCATTACGGATGTAAGCTTATCTACGAACCTTACTGGTGTTCCTTAAGGGACAAAGCGTTGGTGTTCTTCCAACACAAAAAGATTCGTAGTTAACCGGCTTACAGACATAATGGACCCCTTCACTAAGCTTACAAGCGCGAGCGTAACCTGTTTCACTTCTATTCACCTGAAAGCCAGGTGTGGAAGTGGCGCCACCTATAGTTCGCGCGTACACTCGTTCAAAGTACGTGAGGCACATAATTCGCTGTAAAAAGTTCGCCAGTAACTTCGCTAAGCGCGGGCTGATAAGGAATGAACTTTTATTGTTTGTTGAACCTTTTTGAAGGAAGAACTTGATATTTTTATACAACTATAAGGAAAAGCTTATAATCCTGCTGTGTTTCTATTTCTGTACTCTGATTACGTCTATTTCATTACACATAACAATTATAAAGTAAAATTTCTGTTTATTTCGGATCTCCGGAACAATGGTATCACCTATTCTAAAAATTATTTGTTTATGACTGTGTGTCAAAATCATTATTATCATGGCGACCTCTGTGGCGCGGTGGGCGAAGGTCCGCCTGCGACGCAGGAGGTTGCGGGTTCGATTCCCGCCTCGGAACAAATATTTGTACGATCTGCAGATATTTGTTCAGGGTGTTCTGGTCGTTTTCTATGTATAATAAAAAATCATCTATCTATGTACTCGTATATTATTATGTATATCAGTTATCTAGTACCCATAACACAAGCTCTGCTTACCGTGGGGCTAGATAATGCTGTGTGAATTGTCCAGCATTATTATTATTATTATTTTGGGCAATAGAGCTAACTTCACCGGGACGCTTTTAATTGGCATTGATATGGATAAGTTGAGCTACCTCTAGATTGTTTACAACAGTCTGCATTTATCTCTATTTCAAAAAGACTAGTTCTAATTTTCTGTAATCCTTGATTTTCTTTTTTAATAACGTTTTACTCTTCCTTTCTATTCATCTCGTTGGGAAGCGATGTAGTCAGATAATATTTCCAACCGTTTACGGAACCCACCGATTGTTTCGTCATAATAAAACCGAAGGGAGGATTAAATGTGCGATAGTTTCGGAGAAAATTGCAAGCCGACTAGTCCCTCAGGAGAAACGAGAGGGGGGCTAATAGTATTTATAACGGGGTGGGGGGGATTACTGTACGTGCTCTTACCGTACGGTCTGGTGCGTTTGTTTTAGGTTTAGAATGTGGTGCGGATTTGTTGTTATGAAGTCTGATCAATACCTCTGTATTGTTCTTTCAGCTTACTTCTTATAGCGCCTGACCTCTCCCCAGTCGTGATAGCAAGTGTGAGGGATTAGAGAGAGCACCTGTGTTTGCGCACACTTGTGCACTATACTAAGCTAGTCTCCGTTAAGGCTGGCCGACGTGACCGTGACTAGGAGGAAATCATTTTATTTTTATTTATTTACTTATTTTTGCTTGCATGTACATTCTTTCGAAACCCCTGAAGCAAGGACACTTAGAGAGACTACAAGAAGAAGGGATATAGTAAAAGAATTCACACCTAGGCTTAATATTTCAGAGCACAGTGTTCGGCACCAGGCTTTAAAGCTGTACAATAAATTACCTTCATCTTATAAAAGTATATACAATGCAAACATTTTTAAAAACAAACTCAAAGAATTCTTGTTAAAGAAGTGCTACTACTCAGTAGAGGAATTCTGTGCTGACAAATTTGACCCTGAGAATCTGTGATAGTTAGTAATAATATTACTTTATAATTATTTTTGACATTTTACTTTTGGTTTTAATATTTTATAGTTTTTTTTATTTTTATTTGTATGTAACATTTCCATTTTTTTGACATTTTGTGTATTGTACTTACTTATTTTAATTTCATACTTTACATTCAAAATATATTAATTACTCTAGTCATATAAACTAAAACAATGTGCACCTAATATAAACTAAAACAATGTGCACCTAATATAAACTAAAACAATGTGCACCTAATATAAACTAAAACAATGTGCACCTAATATTAAGAAAAATTCCGACACCATGTAATAATTGTTTGAGAATAAATAAATGAAAATGAAATGAAAATGAAATTCATTCTTAGGTCTAAGTGAATGATTAGTTATAGGCTTATCACTAGCTAGGTACATGCACCCTGGAAGGGCACTGCAAAACTGAGTTCGTACGTACTTTATTTACAACATGTCAAATTGAGTTAAAAATACTTACTTAATTAAATCAATAACATTAATGTCACTCAGAAAATAAGTGTACTAATAGAATTGAGTAAATTGAATCTAGAAGCCAGAATTCTTATACTAAGGGCGGCTTGCGTAAGGATCGTATTTAAATTGAAATTAGTTAAATACGATTACCGACTTAAATACAATTAGCTTAATCCTATTTAGCATTGTCTTGCGCGAGGCTTTCGCAGCGGTCATTTAACTAAGCGCGCTAGTCTATGGATCGTCATGCGTTCCGTTAAAGATTGGTCATCAAGCACGATCAAGCCATGATCCAACTGACATAAAACGGAACAGTTTTTGCGTAGAATGGAACATATGAGACCAGTGTCAAGATAGGAAGTTTCTTTAAGCCTCTACCTCACAGCCGCGATCTTGAAGCGCGTCTTGTGTCACGCGATTTGTTGCGATATTTGTTTGCGTACATTTTGTACTAAGACGCATACAATCTTACACACTTCGGCGATAACAGGCTGCATGAGAACCACCCGGCGCTGGCCTAGATATTATTCTAGATCTAGCACCACTAGACCTGTAGGTACATACAACAAGAGATGAGACAATGTCGTACATATTCTCTCCGACAGCGCTGCCATACTCAGGGCTCTGGAAGGAAATCGCTGTAACTCCAAGCTCGTGTACGAATGTCACTTAGCATTAGAGAGGATATCCATCCACCAAGAATAGGATCATCTTTCAATGGATCAAGGAAATTGCGAATCGCTAGTTAATGAAGCCGTCGATGAATTGGCATGAAGGGGATCAGAAACAATGACAGAAGGTCCATCACCTCTCCTACCTCTGCTATTCTCACTACTCCAGACCTGGACTAGGCTGAGAACTAGAGATGCACAACCTTTTTTTGAACATATTTTACTAGGACGCATGCCATCTTACACACTGCTGCGTCTTGCGTTTTGGGGGCGGCAGCGCGGCGGGGCGGCGCGCGGCGTCTACAAATCTTGCTTACATAAACGCAGCTGTGTGTAAAGAATCGCGCTACAATCGCAACAAATTGCGCGATACAAGACGCGCTTCAAAACGTGGCTGTGGGTAGAGGCTTTATGAAAACAAAAAGTTGATGTTGAAAATATTTTATATTATATACCACAATTACTTTTGTAATAAATTGATGTTGCTCTTTTGATAAACGAAAACGTCTTACAAATTTATTATCAGATAGACTAGTAAACACACAACATGCACACAACAGACCACTAAAAAATATGTTCTCAGAAAAACTTGTCTTGCTATGATTTGACCTCCAGGTCAAATACTCGATCATCTCTTCATCATCATCTGATAGGTCCCATAAATCCATTCCTAGTTCAACCCAACAGTAGCAGACACGTAAAGGAATTATCAAGAAAACTTTGTAAATAATCAAATATTTACATGAATTATTTGTCACAACAAAACATTTTTATGAAAACCACTGACAATGATGACATGATGAGTGATGTCAAACCAAACAGCTGTCAGGCGCTAAATACGATTAACAAAGTTAAATGGCCAATTTTGGGCATTTAAGTTTGACAGCTTGTAAATTATGATTAGGAGCTTAATTTTTGTAGTGCAAGACAGGAATCGTACTTAAGTCATGAATTTCATTCAGCGACTATTTAAATATCCTTATGCAAGTGGCCCTCAGTCATTGTTTCATCGTAGGTTAGTGTCACTTTAGTCTGTCCGTAGCGAATTGGTCAACAGAATAATAGCATTTTTCAAATAAAAACAATTTTATCTTTTTACAAAAGGTTTCATCTTTAACTTCATTTTTTAAGTATTCAGGTATTTTATTGTATATTTTTGCCAATCTATAGTATGGGCTTTGGCTAACCAGTTTAAGTTTAGTTGGAGGTAATACTAATTTGTTCCTATTCATCATCATTACTACTTTATTACATTTATCTGGTATTCATAACACAAGCTTTGCTTAAGCGAGGTTTCCAACGCGAAAGAGTAATGAGCTGAAAATGGTTAGGCGAGAGGGACTCCTTTTAAATGAAATAGGTTTACAGTTCCCCCAACAAAGAGCCTGTTGATTTCCACTACAACTGAACTGAACGAGTTCATTTCAACACTTTCTGCTGGCTCAGTCCTTTATGCATGACTATTTGTTGGTCGAAATACATTGTATGTAATTTACTCTTGCGAGTAAAACGGAGTCCTGAATGGGTCCGCTCCGCTCGCGATGGAAACCGGGCTTTACTTGGGTACGATGTTGTGAGTAACGTGAAATCTTCTTATTTCAGCTGGTGAGAAACGACACAATTATTATAACTTTTGGCTTGTGGTGCGAACAATTTGGTGCGAAACACCGCTACACCGTTTGTAAAAGTCAAAACATCATATTCTAACCATAATGAAATATGCAGGACATTCATTTTCACAAATAGTAATTTTCATTCGTTATATTCATGCAGTTATGTAATGTAATCATAGCCCGAGGCCAACGTAGTGAATGTTTTGGTTCTGCTGCGAGAACAAAAATAAATCTTCCTGACGTTTGAGTAAAAATTACATATTTTGTTTCCAATTGAGGCTTCAATAATAATTATAGGTAATTGCTTAAGATATTACTTACCCAATACGTTAAATTAATAATTATTTTACGTTTGCCCAGCAGTGGGACAGAAATACAGAAATACAATATATTCGTAAAGCCAATTAACATACAACAGCAGGTTAATAAAAAGAATATGTTTTCTGATGAAGTTCGGCTTTTCATAGATAGATCTTCGTTTGTCCTCAAGCTTACTTGAAAAACCCAACGATGGATCACGACGGCGCGAAGACACGAATACACCCATTAATTAATCTAAAATATCCAATTATTTATTTACCAAGACTTTGTGCAGCGCTGGACTGCATCGGAGCGTTCTGGGCACACGTCTATTTCATCGCCTCTGGTGTTAGTGTCCGTTACAGTGCATCCCAGGTACGTGAATCTATCCACTCCCTTGAAAATTGAGTTGCCAACTTCGTTGTCCTCACGTCGTTGTTGAAGGTTTTTAGCACGCCGTATATCAAAATCAAAAACTCTTTATTTCCATAAATACAATAAATGCGCTCTTAAAAAAGGTCAAATTATAAAACTAAACACTGACACGGAAATAGAGTGATACTTTTGATTTCTGTCGCTTCGATATGTAGAATAAAGTAAAGAAGCGACGAAGAAACCTTTTTAACCTGTTATTTGTTATTTTTCGAGTTGGAGCAAAATCCGTCCCAAGCTTTTGTATCCACTAATCTACTACTAATCTGATATTTTATAGTAAGCCATTTTGCACGGCAAGGTTTTGACAATTTGTTTGAATTGATTTACTGATAAATATGATGCGTCACGACAAATTTCTTTCATACTTTCGCCTAGACTTATAAACACTGGTACTGAAGTCCTTGTTTTCTTCTGATGATGATGGTGGGAGTGATAAAGGAAAGTGCTAGGCTCGCGATGATGGATTGATTGTGAACGAGTCCAAGTTTGCGTTGAGGAAGTTAGATTAGTTTCTTGATTACTTCGCTAACAATGCGGTTTCGGTAAGGGCCTGTTTTGGGCTGGAATCTGTTTTTAATTTTAATTGGTGGGTCTTACGAAATAAAGAGTAATTTTTATTTTATCTTTTTATATATAACTAGACGATCGCCTCGCAGTTTCACCCGCGTAGTTCCCGTTTCCGTGGGAATTCCGGGATAAAATACAGCCTATGTCACTCCATGAAAAATAAGCTTCCTAACTGTGAAAGAATTTTTCAAATTGATCTAGTAGTTTCGGAGCCTATTCAATACAAATAAACAAACAAACAATAAAATCTTCCCTCCTTATAATATTATTATAGATTAATTTTTATCAACGCACACACAGAAGCAGACGGATAGCAAGTAGCAGAATAACAATAAGTGTAACCGTAATTTTCATGAGTGGGTATCTTGATAGGTAGGTTTGAAGATTTTACATCCATTCATGCAAATTATCGCATTCATAATATAAGTGTGACTATCTTCTGCCCGCGGTTCGCTCGTTTTTATCGGATAACATGTGCAAAACTCATAAATGAGTCCAGATTATTAATATATCTCTGTAATAATTCAGCTTCATTCGTTTAGCAGTTTGCGTGTTGTCTTCTTCCAAACGTCTTCACAAACTTTCGCCTTTTTAATAGCAGGATGATATTAATCATATTAGTAAGATTGCTTTACTCAGACTGAAAAAGCAAATTCCAAGTCACTTTGCCCAAAATTTTTGGTATAATTTAAACCCCTTTCTTCAATGACTCCTAATAAATCCGCGTCAATCTATACGCACCTTAACCAAAGGTAAGTATCTGACGAATTTACCGTTTAAATAAGTTATTGAGTTGGAATTTACGGTTTCTAGTATTAATTAAATAGGACAATTCCGCGAAGTTGTCGGCCCGGTAAAGTCTTCAAAATTAATTCGAGTTTTCAACTGGAATTGGTCTGAATTATGTTTGGAGTAGTTTTGGTACCACTTGACCGCAATTGGCTTGTAGCTTTAAGCCTTTTGTATCTATTTTCAACCGAGGAAAAATAAAAAAGATCTCAATTAGGCTGTATGTTTTTTTTCTGGTTTAAGATTATTTATTTTTCTTAAGAATTTGGTAAATTCAGTTACAGAGAAACATTAAATTGTAGGAATTCAAAATTTTGTTGGGATAATTCTCCATTTGCATGAATGGATGTAACATCTTCAAACCTACCTACCAAGATACCGACTCATGAAAATTACGGTTACACTTTATTCTAATTTCCTCTTCAGATAGCGCAGGCGCACGGCACTATTCAGCAGACACGGTCAGACCAAAACAATATAATTTACTTAGGCATGTAAGTTATAAGCAATTTATACATTATATCTTTTTTAATAATTTTTGTGTCGTGTCTGTTGTTCTAGTTAGATAAGCTTACCTGTATATTTTCTTACTCCTGCACTATCAGAATAAATATATTTTCATTTAATTTAATTTAATTGTACGAAATTAGTAAGAAGCAACGAAAATGATAGATTGTCGGTAGTTTTTTTTTTTTTGTTGTGTGTTTTACTACCGCTGGTTTTCTATTTTGTCCCGTAAACTATAAAAAACAGCTTATTGGAGCCATCTATTTTCGAGTCATTTAAAAATCATGAAAAAATGTTATTTTATTACATAATAGAAGTAACTTTAATACTTCTTTGCATATACGGGCTGTTAATGACGTAGATGATGAATTCTCATAAACCTCCTAAGTTTCTGTGCGAGTAAACCCAATGACAGTTTTCTTTGAAATAAATAGAATATGATTAATTTTAGTGTAAAATTGTGTGAATCTTGGTTACATGAAAACCATCTAATAAGATTATAGTAAGGATTTTATCCTATTCGAACTTACAATATTAATCTAGGCAGATAATTATTGTGTAAAAAAATCTTTAAATTGTAATGAATATTATTAACAAGTCATTTCCTTAACTTAAGTTTAAATTTAAACACGTTTCCATCAAGTTGTTTTATTTCTACTGGTAAATTATTGAACACTTTAATTAAGACATTTTGGTTTTCAATTTCATCTTCTTGTCTAAACCATGCATAAAAAGCCATTTTCAAAGCTACTCATAATATACAAAAGTTAACCGACCTATCAAAACCTCACCGGTAATAAATAATCGAGTTATGTTTTGTAAAATGTTTCGTAGGTGTACCCATAACTCTTGTAAAGTACAGGGAGAGTGGCTTATTGAATTACCCGGCCCTAGTCCATTGTAGGCCCTAATGAATGGCCCTTCCGAAACTTTGAGGGGAGAGGGGGATAAGTTTCAAAAAGCCGGATAGTAAAATTAATATACCTTTAAAGCATGAACGCTTATACGCACTTTAGCTATAACATTCTGTAACTTTGACCGGGTAAGGTTTTCAGTTAAACTTTGGGCTGGAGTTAAAATTGTTACTTAATTTTGAATTGCATTATTGAGGATGCTTTTGAGACGAACTATATTCAACAAATCTGTGTATGGCTAGTTCCTGGAAAATATGCACTAATTCGAAAGATAGGTACAATTAATACAATTAATGATCACCCAATTTCTGCAATGACCAAAAATGAAAAAATAATAAGAAATACAATAGTTCAGTAATATTTGACGACCTCTGTGGCGCGGTGGGCGAAAGTCTACCTGTGCCGCAGGAAGTTGTGAGCTCGATTCTCGTTTCGGGACAAATTTTTGTACCATCTGCAGATATTTGTTAAGGGTGTTCTAGATATTTTCTATGTATAATAAAAACAAAATTATATTATGTAGTATATCAGTTATCTAGTAGGTACCCATAACACAAGCTCTGCTTAACTTGAGGCTAGATAATGTTTTGTGAATTGTCCAGCATTATTTACAGTTTGTCAATCAGGTTGAAAGTAACAGCTAGGGGAATCCTTTTCCTTGAGGGTCTCACAAAAACCGAGTTTGAAGTTCGAGAACAAAGAAGCTTCAAAATTATATTAAACTAGACGATCGCCTCGCGGTTTCACCCGCGTAGTTCCCGTTCCCGTGGGAATTCCGGGATAAAATATAGCCTATGTCACTCCCTGAAAAGTAAGCTTCCTAACGGTGAAAGAATTTTTCAAATCGGTCCAGTAGTTTCGGAGCCTATTCAATTCATACAAACAAACAAACAAACAAAAAATCAAACCTTTCCTCTTTATAATATTATTAGTATTATTAGTATAGATTAAAAAAGGTTATTCACCCCAGACAAAACCAAAAAGCCGGAAAAACCACTTACACAAACACCATACCTAACCTAAAAAGCGGTAATATTAGAAGGGATTAAAATAGCACAGAATATTATTATAATTTAGTGTGTTTTTAATGCGAAAGTGTTGTAGGTAGGCTTTATGTGGGGTATTAAGGGGAGAAGGGGGTAAAGGGGAGCAAGGGAGGATTATAGAATTTATTGGCTGCTAGGTATTTCGCGGTGAGTTTCAGTGGAGTGGCGACGAAGATTTATGTGAGGTAGTTGAAAATAATTTTACGGTATGGTGCCGGAAAAAGTAAAATAACTTTAGAGTTTCATTTGAAGTACCTTTCTAATTTTTCCAGTGGCTCGAACTTAAATTAATTGTATAAAATCAAATTTTAAATAATTTCTGAAAAAAAAATGATTGTGAGAATTTCCCAGCCACATAAAATGATCAAACGTAAGATTTTGCGATATAAAAAGTAGAAGTGTTTTACAAACCTTTGTTGTTGAATAGCGTCCTCTTCCCAAGACAGACGGATGGACTTCGTGTATAGACTCTTTATAAACATAAAAAATCGGCAAATTACCTTTTGCCAAGATGCAGTTCTATACCTAGAAATAACAGAAAGCTTAATTTTTATCCCAGATTAAAGATGACGAAGCCTGAAAATCTGAAACTTATAGCTGGAAGGCTGGACACGGACTGCGCTTTCATGAAGCATTGGACGCGCACACATAGTGCCATGCGCTTATAAATAATGTGTGTTCCATTAATTTAAGATGACTTTATTAATTAATTAATCTATGGCTGAAATATGTATCTATGTATCTAAGCTGAAAAAAACGTATTTAATTGAATTGAATTGAAGCCGCGAGCAGAAGCTATATTTTTTTTCTTTCAATAATGCTATATAGTATTAACTTATTTTATCTATAGCTGACATAAACCATAATTTGGTTTATAGTTTATTTAAATAGTTGGTACCTTCCTACTTTAAGTTACTTACGTAGGAAGGTGCCAACTATTGTTTTAAACTGTACGTAAATACAGTCAACTCGTACACTTATTATCTTAAACTAATAATTACACGCACAAAGCACAAAGAAACTTCAATCTAGTAACACATAAAACACATGGGTTCCTATTACTATACTTAAATGCCTATCCCACATACTCGTAATAGTACATGCAACGTTAATTTCCTTTGTACTTATGTGTAAGCTACACATAGTATGTTTGCTCTACCATCTCATGTAACATACATGTTATCATACATATACATATAATATGTTGAATACGATCTCGTTACTTTCCCGGATATTAATGTTTCCTTCGAATAAATCGATTATATGTTACGGCGCTTATGCCTCGTGTGAGTTTAGTAGGTAGGAGTAATAAGTTAGAAGGTAGATTATAGCTTTAATCGTTAATGAACTAATTTTTAAAAGAATAACGATAACAACGAAGCCCCTCATCTACTTTTATGATGATGAGATGTTACAGTCAAAGTTTATTTTAATTTTCTAGTTGCGACAGCAGCTCTGTCTATGTCACCTTTGTAGGTATTTAATTGCCTTACATAATCTTGATCAAATTTGGTAAGGAGTTAAACTATTTCCTGTTCCTCTACTATATCTACTTTTATTTAGGAAAATAGCATGGAAAGCCGCACATACTAGTACTCCACATTGATAATTTCGCGTTTGCCGTTTACTTCTATCCAATGCATAAATCTGAAAATAAATCTTCCATTATACCTTCAATTACAATCAGAACGAACTGCTGAAAAATATTTTCGCTAAATTTTTCGGGGAAAAATAAAATAATAGTTACTGAACCAATTTTACTCCTGCCGCTGAAAGGTTGTTATATGAAATCTGAAAGCTCATAGCATCCGTTTTCAAACCTATAGTGCAGTATAAACTTCTGTACCTATTTCTACATTAAAAAAATTACTTCAATGTATGTACATATAAATCGTTGTAATTCCTTGATTCTCAGGATTTTGTTCTGTGTTATAATATTTTATCTTTGAAACCATTTATTGCTTTGTGATTGTGGTAGTATACAATTGATCTTAAATTTAGTTTTAGGTCAGCACAATCCACTCTTTCGAGCGTACAAAATTTCATATGTGTTTTGAGTTGACAGAGAGTATGCAGTTACGAAATATTGTTTAAATGTATTATGAATTAAATTATGAATAAAAAAAAACATATTTATAATAAAATTAAAATCAAACTATATAATAATCTAGAGTAATAAAATATACACAATTGAGATATGTCACCTTTTTCACGCAAAGGTTTTATTACAGATTTTTTTAGAATATATGGAGATATACCCTGCTCGAACGATAAGTGAAACAACGTGAACTAACGGCTGAGCTATGTGTTTAGCATTACGTTTTAAGACTGCCGTGGAAATATCACCAATTTCTACCGCAGTTTTGCTTTAAAAAAAAATAATGTTCTTTATAATAATCTCATCAGCATTTACAGTTTTAAAAATATAGAGCTGCTTATTGACTGTAGGACACTGGGCGAGTTGAAGTTGGCTCTACTGCACGCCTTTTCTTCCATATCATAAAATAATTATGAAATAATCTTACAAATTTTTTATGGGTCTTTTTCTAAGTTATATCCATCATAGATTCCTTTGACTGTAGGCAGTTTTTATTTCTGACTTCTTTTATTACGTCCCATTTTGCTCTACATAATGTTCTTAGACTCTGTAATGTATTTTTGATTTGATTTAGCCATTTCAATACATTTCTTCAACAATTTTTAATTTGATTAAATTTCAATAAGTTTTCGATTTACTCTTGAAGAGTACTTAACTAGTAAATTTTCCTTTTCGATTTTCTTTAGTTATCAAGTATTTAGTTTTTTTTATTTTAATTAGGCGAAAACACAAGTTACTAAACAATTTCAAAGTATCATGAAACAATGTGAACGCAATTAGTGCGTCAGAACAGCTACCTACATCACTAAACGTTAGGGATGACCAGGCGCTCGCGAATTTTGTCATGTTTCCTTCAGAATTGCATCTTTTAAACTTGTGCCATTCGTTTAAGTACACACGGTCACCAATATGAAAGCTAAAGGTCTGTGCCGAGTGCCGGGACAACCCTAACTCGCAAACTTTGCCCTTACCATTAACATTTGTCACTATATTGTCGTTGCACGTTTTTGATCTAAAGTAACATGAATACTCTTATCTGTGGTTGCATATTTAAATTCTGCAATATAGGATTCTGTAACAGAGGGCAGACAGTAATAGTTGGAGTTTATCAAAGAATAATTATAGTTACCTGATGGGATTCTATATTAATTAGCTAAAATTATTTTTAGTTTCGTGATTTGTATTTCAAAATCAAACGGTTTAGATATTTCTAGGGGTTGATCGAAGACTCTATAGTCAATTCCATTTCTTAGCAGTGTACCTACCGTAAGTGCCCCTCCTCTACTTTTGTCACATCTTTGGAATGCTGTTGCCAAATTATATCTGCCTATCATAAGGTTGCTTTCGTGTCCTTGTCTGATGAAGTGTTCGGTTAGGCATATTGCGTCGGTAAATATTCCTTTTGTTACAAATTCATTGATTGCCATGGTCAACCTATCTTGCTTGTTCAGTACCTAATTCTTCAATATTCTGGTGAAACACGGTGAAAAAGTAAGGACTTTCCACCGTTAAAGAGCTTCTAAAACATGGTCTTCTTGTACATTGCATAATTCACCTTTGTCTGTCTGAGTTGACTGAATGACAAATTGTTTTCTTTGCTGTTTTGCACCAGTATATTCATAAAAATCTAGATGTTAACTTACATTATGTGCAATATTTGTTTCACTACAAATATTATAAATATCCTAATTCACTACTTTTGTGTAGCTATTGTACTACTACACTAGAGTTATCTATTAAAGGGCCACATTGAGCCATTTTCAATCGAATCGAACGTCACCAGTTCATGTAATAATTTGTTATTTGAATAGCAACAAAAAGCAATAGATTTAAGTCTTTTAAAAGAAAAATATATCTGATTTCATCACTCGTTAGTCCTAGTCCTATCTTCCTATTCGTAAAATGAAAGAAAAACTCCATAGATATCTTAATTAATACAGACTAGCTTCTACCCACAGTTTTCCACGCGTTGTTTTTACGATAAACAGATATACACATAGTCATCTCGATCTATCCGTAAAATGAAAGAAAGTAGTAAAACAAAAATTCTGACTGTCTTCGCCTAAAAAAGGGCGCTTTTTGTAACCTTTAAGCACGTTATAATAACTACTCGTAGGTACTACTATCTGCCCATACCACAGACAGTCTCACAAACTCCTACACCCGTGTCTGTCTAGCTCTATGGAGGGGCGCGGCGCGGGGGCGGCGGGGGGCACCTGCGCCGCACGCTGTATTGATTATTCCCGGGGCATTCACTTTCGCCTATGTTTTAACACGGCCCGTGGAAAATGTTTTTATTGCCGACGCGGCTCGTGCTGAATAAACAGACGAATGTAGACTCCTTACTGATTATACGTTCGAGTGTTGCCGTTTTCGGCTTTGACGAATTTCGCTGGGGCTGAAAAGGTAGACGTTTTATTTTTGTACTTCCACCTATTTTCTAAGTGATATTCTTGTATTCTGTGGAAAAAAGGACATTAGGAATTCGAATTTGATTGAGTATGTAAAAGTATTTGGAATTGTTTGATTGAGCTTTGGCCAAGTTTTGGCGCGTCCAGGAGTGTTTTGAAATCTAAAAGAAATAAAGCACTTTGACTTTTGGCTCATAACGTGTTCATGAAGTCAATATTTTTGTTTTGATGATCGCTGTGGGTTTCTGGAGTATCATCCTCAAAAACAGGCAATAAAGAGCCATTGGTGCAAATCAACTATTTAAACTCACTACCTTCGCACTGAAATTCATCACTGTTCCCACTTTATTTTATTTTCTACACAAGAATACAAGTAAATTCATAAGCTAAATATTCGACAGGCAAAATAAAAAAATCCTTGAAACAAGATTTTCCTCTACGTAATTTTTTCGCTCAAACGATCCTTCCAATCCGATAAAGAAATACCTATGTACAGGTGAGATCAATCAAAGCCTTACCTTTCTATCCCCACGCTATTTTATACCGTATTCTACACCGATTAGGGGTTAAAGTCCTGGTTTGTATAACACAAAGACGGTAGTTTAATTAATCTTCCTTTTAGGTGGAAAATTGTGCAGCTGTTTACCGACCACAATAACGTCTCGAAGTTCGGGAGATTTGACATATTTTGATGGAAACTCTCCTTACCTTTCCCATTATTTGGGGGATTATTTGAGAAATTTATGGCTGAATTTATGGAGATAAAATGTCGAGGTGGAATTTTTAAAATACCTTAGATTGAGCTTGACGTAAAAAAACTTTGTTATTATAAAGTATTTTCGGTTTGTCCGACCTACCGATCCAAATTAATGTAATTCTAAAGAATTTTCGGCTTCTCTTCTACGTAGTTAAATTTTGAAACAACTCTTACCCAAAGTTTACTAACTTTGCTCAGCCTTTTGCTTTTATTTATGTAAGTTGAGTAAGTACATACCATAACTAATAAATTTTCAGAACTGTACATAAAATAAACATGCTACAGTCAACAAGAAATTCTAGGAAGCTGATTTTATCTGTCTTACAAACAACGGAAGTTTCCGTTTCGTCGTGAAAATACAGAGCCCTAAAATGCCTCTTAGATTATTCTGGTCATTGACCTTAACGAACAAAGAGGCCCAATGATACAAGTTATACCAAGATGGCCTTATAAGCGTCCCGTATTACCCCATAAAGTCTTTTTATTACTCGTACAGACAAAATGGGTTTTCAGGGCAATAATAAGTTAAAAAACCAGCCGGTATTCGCCCTAATATTGTCGGAGCTACTCAAAACGGGCTCGACGTGACCTGTGCCTTAATGTGGCCCTTTTTATGTACCCTGTTGGGGTGGAAGATATAGACGAACTTGAAGATTCTGTTTTATATAGTTAGAAGGCGGAAGTAGTAAAGCGTGTACCTGACGAATCTTTCTAGGAATAAAGCAGCCGAGCGCAAGGTTGTCTAGATGCTATGTCGAGGACTTATTTCTTTGGACTTCTTTAGACTTCGACAGGGCAATTTTCTTCTGGCTAATCGGATAATTCCATTCTACAGTTTTTATACATTTCTAGTTTCTACCCGAGGCTTCGCATGCGTTGTTTTTATGGAATCGTTTAAAAGTTTGAGATTTTAGTAAACCTTAAGGATTTTTATCCCATGGGAACTGATTTATGAGATTAAAACTAGTTTGATTTCAAGCCTAGAATTAGGTACTTTTCTGCAAAATTTCAGCCCAATCCGTTCAGAAGTGGCGTGAAGAGATAACAAACACCCATACATCCAAACTTGTGCATTTATAATATTAGTGTGATACTGTGTAACCGACGACGATGCTGATACTTTAATTATCGTTCAAGGAAGATCACCATTAGTTTGTATCTTATAAATAATTTACTTTATTTTTAATTTTTTATAGTCAACTAGTTTATGTCCGCGGGCTATTTCTATCCTATGAGAACTGATATAAAGGATAAACCTATATTTTATTCGAAGCCTAGAACTACCTATATACAAAGTTTTAGCCCAATCTGTTCAGTTGTTTTGGCTAAAGAGGTAACAAACATCTATCCATCCATCCATACATCTACATATCCAAACTTTCGCATTTATATAAGTGTGATGTGATAGACCTTCGTTTGAACGCACCTAATGGAAGGTGACGATGTGGCGCACGAACGATGTTTCACGAAGGTCTAAAAGATACTTATTCACTACTAGCTTCATCCCGCGGCTTCGCACGCGTATGTTCGTTATAATAAGTAGCCTATTATCTAAGTTAGGCTTTGTTCTCGGCATACGCCAAGTTTCATCTTGATCTGTTCAGTAGGTTTGGAGATCCTAGGTAACAAAAATTCAGATTTCAGAAACTTTCGGATTTATAATATTCTTTTATGCTTTTTCTATACATAAATATATATATCTATATCTCAGGACATTAAGAAACTTGAAAGAAGTTATTAACATTATTCGGCCACCGTTATTGCACTATAGGTCAAAAGCCTCCGTTATTTCTTCCAAAATAAGAAAGAAAAAAAAAATTATTTATTTTTACGCACACGAGAAACTTATACAGGGTTAGGTAATTACTTACTGACGACACAGGTACTAAATCTAAAATATAAAACTATATTAAAAACAATAGAAGATAAGAAGTATGCTATCAAACTTAATATAAGCTCCTGGCTCAATCAATAATGGCATAACGCTTTAAACTGGATCTTCTTACGAAATTTCTAAGTAAGCCTCATTGATAAACTTCGTATTTTTCATCAAAAAACTTTAATCTCTCAACGTACTTAATCCAATTAAGATTTATTAAAACCGATCCTCTGGCGCTCAAAGATAGCTATTAAGCCTAAATTACATCTTATCGGCCAACTTAGAGAGTTTTACATTATTTATTCCGTCCCTGAAATTATTTATTCCATACCACATCTTACCATCATCTTGAGTTTTATTCCTTAAACCATAAAGTTCAAAGTCCTTCAGTTGGATTACAAGTGTTTAATACAGGGTCAATTTCTAGGTAATGAAACCGATCCTTAATTTTCTCTTCATTATGCACAAGTACTTAATAATTCAGAGCTTAAAACACGGATTAATGGAGAGGCTTAAGGTGAAGAAATAGGTTAAGCTTGAGAACTGACTAAGGCTGTAATGTACATATATATACGTTTACCTTTGTTACCCTTTTTCTGTTATAATTATAACTGCCTAAGTGCCGATACTAATTGCTTTTACTTTTAAATTAAGGGGCAAACCTACCGGGCTTGCTTGTCAAACTAGACCTGGATCTCAGTACTCACGGGATCCCCGTGGTGAAAAACTGGATTACATGAAATTAAAAATTTTGTCTTAGGTTCCTTAAACGTGAAAACACGATTGACAAATAAATCGTAAATGTGCACTGTTTCGCACATAACTTTGTCGAGATCTCAGGATCCCTACGGTCTATTGAAATGACTTATGCTTTAATTCGTAGGTTATTACTAAGTAATTATTTTTTGGTTCCTTCAACCAGTTTTTTCATAAGTTGTGTAGTTTTCTTGTATGTAAATAAGCAAAAACTGTGTAAAAGTTCCAAAAACGTATGCCTGTCAAGCCATGTCTGAATAAGGTTTAAGACCTACTTCTATATCAATAAAAAATATTTTTTCTTTGAAATTTTAATAAATAACGGAGTTTTTAAGTACATAACAACATTTGAATAATTCAGTCGAGTTAAGTAATTCCTTTTGTTTTTAAGGTCAGCTAAAGAGAGCCAACGATCGACAAACATTATCGTATGCTCATAATTTTCCTACCAAAACTGATTGTAAATCGAGACGTTCGTACAGGCACAAAGAGGCACTATCAAGTGTAAGCTGCCAAAAGCGAAGTAGCCCTCTTCTTGGTGGCCTTAGAAGAGTAGGGGTCAGTAGAGAGCATGAAAGCTTTCATCATATACGCCATAATAAGGGGCCCTATTCTTCTAAACCAATCGCTTCACTATAACACTGCCATCGTTGCAGAATCATCACGTAGAATACCAAAAAGTATCCTTATTACCGATCCTGCGACGACAGAGGTATCGTGCAGTGCACGACACTTGTAATATCCACAAATGGCTCTGACGGAAGTCCATCGTTCGTTGCTTGCTACCCTGCTAACCAACCCATGCTGAGGCTGACTTTGTGACTTTCGCTCTTACTCGTTCATTCAATGAGTAATATAAATAAAAAAATTAAACTTTCGCGTTTTGTTAACATAATTAATGATTATATCGGGTATTTAATATCTTATGGTTATTAAGATAAATACCCGATATAATCATTAGTAATAAAAATATTTTAATAATGCTGCTACATTTCCCACAGCATCATCTAGGAAGCTTAGCAGAGCTTGTTTTAAAATTAGTTTTGTTAATATTTTGTTTGTTAAAGTTGTTTTTTATTTATAGTCTGACGTGTCTATATTTTATTCTAATTTTACTTATTCTTGTGGAAAATTCATGGGAGTCCCCTGTTTTCAGGCTCCCTCTAGGAAAAGCCAACATTATGATATACGCTGGCTATAAAGTGACGAACATCACAAAAAGGGCCTCAAATCGGACAGTAAAACTGCAGGCGTCCTCAATATGAACATGTTACTTGTATTCTGAGCCCTAAACTAAGGCAATAAAGTTTTTTTTCCCACTGACAATTGTGGAGCACCTATTAAAGACCGGAGGGACATTGCTTGTCTCAAAGCAATGGGCTCTTTATCCCTAATAGGGCCCACGTTTCAATGCTTAGGTAATTATTAGTTTTGATTTCCTCTGTGTTTGAAGATGAAAGGAGAGTAATTGAATGGTTGTGAATTACTATTAATTGCTTTGTTCTGTTTGCGTGTTCTCTCTTCTTAGAATACAGAGATAGCAAGGTAAGACATAGGTATCTATTGGGTACACAGTGAGTTTGTGAACTCTGGAACTGGAATTATTAAGGTTCAAATTAGAATGTGTGCAAGACTACGAAGTTTACAGAAATTGATATGAAACACAGTTGAAATCCTGACTGATAGAGATAAATATTATAATTTATTTGTTTGAGTACACAAAATAAGTTGTAAGATTTTACATTGTTTCATAATATGCGGATATTTTGGTATCTATTAGAAAACCTGAAACATGGTTAAGAAACAGCACTGAATTAAATCCACAAAAGGTAAACAAAGCGAGAAGAGATATATTTCGTATATGGTCTTTAAGTATTTGTTTTTGTATTTGTATTTATTCAAAACATTACATCTATTATTACAGGTTAAACCTAATACAATAGAGTAGTCATTACATCACAAATAATTATTTTAGTAAAACGATAGAAATACAAATGTCATAGAGTTACCGCTACCAGATTTAGCGCTCGTATGGTCCTCGTCAGTGGCGCCTTGCTGAGCAGGTTGGTCCTACCATGAGGCACTGCCAGCAGAGGAGGCCGCCTGCGACGCCCAACATACTCGTCCGGTACGCAAAGTCTCATCATTTCCAGGATCCGACCGGATTGGATATATAAGTACCTACTACCTACCAAATAGATATGAATATCTTTTACTGCACTAGGTAAATTTATTAAATACTCGTTCTTTACCAAGTAAAAAAACAAGGTAAATAAAAATATCGGCTCGAATAATATCGGGGTAAGATCAAATTAGACTCAATCTTACCCCGGTATTGCTGAGCTGATATTTCGGTCTACTAAAAGATAAAATTTATTTTCAACAATATAGGTAAAGTTTAATTTGATACTGATCCAGGAATATTTCTGGCTTCATGAGTTCGTAATAACTCTAAAAAATCCCAACGGCCATTACGAACAATAACTCGGGGCAAGGTCCAAATCGCTGAGCATCTCGAGGCGAAATCGGTTTTTATTAAATATTTCCGTCAGAGGGCGTACTCAGGAGACGAGGGGGTCAAAGGGGGTGAAAGGGTAAGAGGGTCAGTGACTTTATGGAGGATGCTTCCTTAAAGGACGTATAAGAAGCGTTGAAGAACTAATTAATATGCAGGGTGAAAATTGTAGATAATATTATGTCTTAAAGTTAAATTAGTACATTTAATTTAAAACGATTTTTGATTTGCTAATCGAAGTTGCGATAAAAATTAATCAAAATATTCAATTGAATTAAGACAAGAAAATTTTTCAAGAGTAAACAAAAACATCGTGTTAATCAGAAGCTTTCACTTTGGGGCTAGCTATAAAACGCCTTGTGAATGGTGCAGTATTATTTATTATACCCCTGAACTAAAAACCTGAATATATCCCTGGCCCATCTCAATAGAAACGGGGGCGGTAGCGCTAAATAACAGGAATACCTTGCGATCATAAACGGGAATTTTCAAATAAACGATAATATAATATTTATTGCAGAATATAATGGAAAATGTTTTGGTATTTACTTAGAGAGATGAAAACTCACGATAAATCGGATTGGGGCTTGAGACATCAAAGATGATATTTTTTATTACTATAATTGGTTTGGTATTGGTAATATCGTAACTTTGAATATCACAACGTAGAAAACATAGTTGCTTTTTCTTAAAACGAATAAATAGTACTTTTTAAAAGTATCCATATACTCGTAAATACAATGCAAAATTAAGGTCTAGATCAATGGTACATAATAGATTAAAACGGCAAAAGGAACATGTTATAGTGTTATAGATTTTACCGGTGCTTCTAAACAAGTTGGTAGTGTGTTTCTACTTCACCTCATGGAGCCGAAAAGAATGAATTGAATTCAATGAGGTTTTACTTGCAATGAAGCTGATGAATCAGCATTGCTGTTTTCATAACTGTTTGATAAAAATAGTTTGATGTTATTGAATGATGCATCAGAGCGTCATTCAATAACAATAATTGTTTTTGAACACGGTTTGCGAAAGTTTTTTATTTTGGTAAAATTAGCTTATGTTTGATAAATATTGTACCAACAAGTCACCAGATGCCAACCCCTTCTAAATCTTCTTAATGATGATTAATAACGTTATAAACTCTCAATTTGTCACAATACCTAGAGGTACCTAACTCGAGCGCGGCTCTAACTTTGGAACAGTTCATTAATTCCCTTCCGGCCTAAATGGGTATCGTTTTGTTGCTTTCACAACACACCTCGGTTACGTTTGATAAGCAAATCTGCTTTGGCAACGAACGAAACGATAGCTTTAGTATTTGTTACATACTATTTATTACTACAAATGCAGCAGGTGCTATACCGTTTATCGGAATGATTGTTTTGATGGGATCGACTAACGAATTGAAAAATATCTGCAAACGCTTTAATATATAAATCTAAGCTACTGTCTTATTCAGGTATTTGAACTTATGAAATCGTCAAATTAAAAATGCGTTAAAGAACTTAATCATATTCAAAACGATTTTCCGTTCCAAATGGTTCTGCGTACAATCTAGTTTTTACATTATCATCATCAATTTCACCCACTGCTGGATATAGATCTCCAAACTCTTGTGCCACTCTCGGTGTTCCAGCGCGAGTCTCAATTTCGTTCTCAATCTCACATTTGGACACCCAACGCCTAAAATAAGACACTTATTTAATACGATTCACATTTCAAATTATTTGGCCACCCGAGTTGACATCTCCTTTGTGCTTTAAGTATCTCTGTTGAAGTCGATTTTAAACTCAAAATCTGTCTCAAGTACTACAAAGTGAGTTCATTAATAACCTCGTCTCGATCAGTCACCGTCGCGCGCCCACATGATGCTGATTACGGCGCCCCCTAGGGGCATTTTCTTTGTCTTGTTCCTTCCAACGCTAATTTGTAGCGCGGAAGTTGCGTGAGCGCGTATTTGCGCTTGGTGCAAACTTTTCGTTCGTTTTGGAAATTTTTAAACATTACCGATGTGACTGATCGGCGTTACGGCGCGTGATGTGACGTGTGCGTTTTTGCAGTCAGTACGGCTGAAGAAGGCGCTTGCAACGAGTAACGAGACGGGTTTTAGCACACGGTGGCATAACGGTTGATGCTTGCTGCGAATGGTACCGAATCGGTCCCGGAACACCGGTCAGTACCCGGTAGGTTTTTTTGCCCTTTAGGTAAGAAAACTTTGTGTTTCTTAATACTGTTTCTTTAATATTTTTTTTACTACAAACGATAATCAAACAAAATTTCAAGAATTTATATTTATTTTACTCAAAGTTAAACAATAACTAAAACTAAATTTCTTAATTCTAATTTCGATTTATTTTACTCAAAGTGCCGAAAATTGCAGTGCAGTCCGAAACCGGACAGAATCTGTTATAAACTAATTCACCAAAATTTACCTACTTTATATATAAATTTGCTCTATAGACCTTGTTTTATATCTCGCCGTAGCTTTTGATTGAGTAGTCGACGCTGTTTATCATAATCCCCTTCTAAGAGTTGACGCCATTTAAATGCAAATTCAAATACCTGCGCTACTTGTCACTTGCACCAAACAGTACGGTAAAGTACACACAATAAGGAAGACGCTGGGAGGTGTCGGTCTCTGGGGTCCCGCAAGGGAGGCGCCTGGGCCCTCCTTTGATAATTTATTATTGAAACCTCGTTTTTATACCTTCCTTTTGTAATATCGCCGTCTCTTATAGCTTATTTGTTCCGCAATTGTAATTTGTATTATTATTTTCTCTGTTCTATCTTTGATTGACTTTTATTTGAAATAGGTACTCATTTCTGTTATTTATTGGTTCTTTCCAGCTGTCTGTTCCGTCTGCGCTTTTGTGTCGTAAATTTAGTTGGATAATGAGAATGTTTGCTCGTTATTTAAAGTTATGTGATAGAACATTGCCGAGAGTAGTCTGCTCTGCTCCTTGTTTAATTAAACTTTTTATATAATTTAGTAGCAAGACTCAGTAAATTTGTGTGAATATAAACACAGAGACTGTAAACACGCCAAAATTAATTTCGAATCGGGGCGGAGCTCGCGAAAAATTTAATAAAAAACATCACCTGCAAGCTTTTTGGCGTGCATTATATTAACTGCAGGAAGGGTCGGACTGTGAACCATCACAATTTAATTTAAAGTTAAATGTTAAACTTTTTGGTTGGTACAGTGAATTCCATTTATTCACGCTACCAGCGACGGGTATAATTAGAATAGTTATTGGAATGAAAATTGAGCATTCAGCGGTTGAAGCCTGTTATTTTGGATCTTTTAGTCAAAATTTAAATGTGCCCAAATCAATTTCTGATAAATTCGTGCCTATACCTGTCGTTGGTCTCTTTGTTGTGTCTCATAAAATTTTCATCTTCTTGTATTTTGTCCCATTGGAAAATTCTGTGCATAAAAGACACATTGGACTGTTTCATCATAAAAATGTTGCAAAAACTATCCTTAAATAATATACTTACACATTATTTTCCGGACCAAGGCTCAGGCAACAAAATTATCTCACTGAATAAATCAGCAATTTCCTCACGCTGACCCTGTGACTTTCAATGTAGATGAAAGCAGAGACAGGTAGAGGGGAACGACAATGTAGCTCGTTTGATAAATTGCGATATTGTTACTGGATCCCTCCCTGTAAATCAACCAGCCAGTCTTGACCTCCCGACAATCAACAAACCCCTTGATAGAGCAGAAGACTGGGGCTCAGCGAAAGTTGGATGTTGTCTGATTTTTTTTCGTTGGGAGTCAACGTATTCGGTAATTTGGAGTGGTCCATTGAATTGCATGAGGGCCTATTGAAAGTTTTAGAGTAGTTGCATTTATGGGGGAAAACTGTATGTCTACAATACGGTGAAGTGTTTTAGGAGATAATGGGATAAATGGTTTTCAAGAGTGGATTATGGAGGATTTTTTTCAATAGTTAGTACAATTTTCTTGTTCAGTCAAATCTAGCGGTCTGATGAAATGATCAAATGACGCCAAAGACGTGGTCTTTGGCGTAATACTCGTAGCTCCTCCACAAAGACATGCCGTTGCAGCAAATCTGGACTGTTAATGTAAGTAAAATATGGTAAGCGCATTTCGGTAGGTACTTTTCGTCATCTTTTCATTCCTCATTTACTTTCCGTGGTATGGACCTTCAGCCAATGATCATCATCGTAGTTACTAAAATTGCTTTTAGCTAGATAACGAAAGGTTTCTCTCAATTCCCAGAGCCATGCAAGTCCGTAAGCATTTACCGGTCTTCCAATAAAATGAAAACAAATTAATCAGCCTCCCCCTACTAATGAGCGACCCGTGTCAAACATCTGCCGGTCACGGGCCGACCATCGCTCCTGATCGTGTCATTTGTAAGAACGCAGCTGGCGCAGCCGTTCAAGTGCTTGGATCATCATCATTATTGTCATCATCGCAGCCTTTGTGTTGCTCACAGCTAGACATAGGTGGGTTTGAATTTCGGCAAGACTTCTCTGCTGGTCTATTCAGGTGTATTCGTTAGTGTATCACTTATACTATTTTCGACGTTCATTGGATCATTCCCTTTTGATACCTACGAATACATCTGAATTTTACTACGTTGTGTTCTTTTTTACCCATTTTGTGTATATTTTTCTACATAATCCCATGAACACAATCACCAATAGGCCATAAAGCCAAAGATTCATAGGCCTCCCTTCGCTTTTGCGTTCTCAACGCGTGCGAAGCCTTGGGCAGAAACTGTTTATGGTGTGATTTGGCTGGATGATTTAAATGTACCCACCGAACCGTTATGTCCAGCCGCCATTATGTCCAGTTTCAATAAAATAATCTTTCAGTTCAGATAACAATTTCAATGGCATATTAATCGCTCACATTAACCGCTCATCAAGGTAAAACATTCAGCTTTAATATGTTTCAAATTATTAATTTCACGATAATACCCATTCAGTTCAGTTCGTATCAGCAAAGTGCAGGTTGGAGTGCCAATGGATTTGCTTCGTTTGCATTGTGCTAGTAGCCCGGGGACGCAATGTAGCTCGAATTTTATAACAAATTGCAATGAATTTATTTTCCGTGAAGTTCAGTCTACGCCTGTGACCAATATAGCTGGTGATTATAAGTTTGAGTTTGTGGCGTTTGCAAAAGTAGGGATGTTATATAGAGCCCGTATATGTGCTCAGTCATCGATCTGTGCAAAACGCTTTTCTGTGGGCTAAGCGTAACTCAAGCATAGATCTATGATTGAGCAAGCTTTCATAATTCGGGTTTACGATCCAAAGCCAATCAAGGATGAAAGATCTGAGAGAGAATAGAACCATGAACCTTTTTTTTCAGTTCCGGTTTTCAGTAAGACGTTCGACGAGAAGAGAGTTCTACATAACAGTCGATACCTAGATCTACTGTCATGTATGTATAACAAACACCATATTCAACGTAGGAAACACATACGCCAATCCAAACACAATTGTAATTCTTTTAGTTTGGAAGATTTTTTGATAATGATATTCCCGATAAGATATATTTTGGCGAGTATGTTTTGAAGCACACTTTGGAAAATCATTTTGGTGCTCACTTGTGACTGGGCCTAGTTGCTGTCATCATGTCAGATTGCCATAATGGGCTGCGGTCAACCCAGCCTACGGCTGATTGGAGAGTGAATGCAGATTAATACTAGTACAAAATACCTTGATTGTATGACCTCTCTGGCGCCGAGTGAATCGCGCACCGAGCGATTGGTGTGATATTATTTGCAGATCGGATGTTATTTCTTTCTATTTATCAGTAATACCTGCCCGCCCATAAAACAAGCTCTGCTTACTTTTAGGCTAGATGATGCTGTGTGGATGGTCCAGCATTATTTTTATTAATAATTTTTCTTGTTTATGTATCTTCTTTTTAAATTTTTAATTTATTTTGTATTTATTATTATTTTATCATGTTTTTGTTCCTTTTTTTGTCAATTCTTAGTTATCATTGTGTTTTCTTGTGTGTTGTGAACCAATAAAATTATCTTCTCATTGTTTATTCATTTCTTATTCATCTCACATTCATGTTGATTATAATGAGTCGAGACCAACGCATAGCTCATTGACGACACAATACCTATACTGACGAGCTCTGTGGCTTAGCAGGCGAAAGGTTCGATTCCCGCAAAATGTTGTTGTTGGGGGCTGGTATTTTAGGTATAAATTAAAGAATTAAATTCAACTTTCACATAGTGTATTCACAAGGGGTGTACGTACAGGAAGAAGAGAGAAAAAAACATGGCGGCTAATACAAATGTGTCAATGACAAAAGTCCTTGACCTAACCTACAAAATAACGCGGGAGATTTGAATTCCTTCTCTGGATTATGAACATGCCCCCGCGCGTTGAAAGCTCGTCTTTCAACAAGAAACATCTTCTTCTGGCAGGAGTGGGACAATCTTGCTGACGCTACGTCGTATGACTCCACTAGCCGTTCTTATATCAGCGACGCGGCATATGCCATCACTCGGTCCCGGTATGACAGATTCAACACGTCCAAGCTTCCACTTCAATGGTGGTGTGCCATCTTCTTTGATCAAGACAAGCGCATCTTTCTTTAAGGAGTCCTTGCAGGATTTCCATTTTACTCGTTGCTGAAGTTCAGACACATACTCCTTGCTCCATCTCGTCCAGAAATGCTGGCGTAACTGCTCAATACGTTGGTAACGTGTCAATCTATTGACTGGATAGTCCTCATAGTTCCGTACCGGGAGAGACGTGAAGGGTCGGCCAATGAGAAGGTGTCCCACGGTGAGAGGGGTGTAGTCATCCACTTCCGACGACAACGGAGAGAGTGGCCGAGAGTTCAAGATCGCCTCGATTTGTGTTAACGTAGTCGTAAGCTCCTCGAACGTTAAATTACAATTTCCCAGCACTCGATTTAGATGATACTTGGTCGACTTAACACCTGCCTCCCAGAGACCTCCAAAATTAGGGCTATATGCAGGTATGAAATGGAACTGAATACCATCCTGCGCTACCTCAGCAGCCAGCGAGTTACAATTGCTCTTTAAAAAATTTGAAATATCATTATATGCGCCAACAAATGAGGTGCCGTTATCAGAAAATATATGCGAGGGTTTTCCTCTGCGCGACATAAATCTACGTAAAGCTAATTGGTAATTATTGCTTGTTAAATCACCCACTAGTTCCAGATGTACCGCTTTAGTTGTAAAACAAACGAAAATAGCGATATACGACTTGATGAGTCTACTACCACGACCAATACGACTAGATACAGACACTGGACCTGCATAATCGACACCGACACTATTTTCAAAAGCGTATCCACCTGGTTGCAACCTTTGCGACGGATAATTTCCCATCAACGGGGTTAACACCTTACCCTTCAATCGATTGCAGCGCACGCACTGACGAAAACACCTTTTCGCTAAATTTCGACCGCCTATCGGCCAATAAGTTTCTCTGATAGTTGCTAATAAAAGCTGAGGACCAGCATGCATTAGCCTTTTAAGTTCAAAACCAAACAATAGCTTTGTAAATTGATGTGTGGACTGTATAATAATAGGGTGCTTTTTCTCAAAGGGAAAGCTTGAGTTGTCTAAACGACCTCCTACGCGAATTAATTTTTTATCATCTAAGTAAACATTAAATTTTATCAGTGGGCTTTTACTAGGCAAACTTTTGTTTTTGACCAAAAAATTATATTCAGGAAACGACTGAATTTGCGACTGTCGTAGAATTAAAACTAAGGCGTTGTCTAACTCGTCAACACTTAAATATTTAGTTTCCGGTTTTGGTCGTTTCTTTAAACTATTTACGAACCTAAGCACATAGGATACTGTACGTTGAAGCCTTGAAAAATTTGAGAAGCGACTGAAATCTATAAGTTCGCGTGAAATTGAATCTATAACATGTAATGAAACTGCATTACGAGTTTCGGGCAACCTTTCGACAGTACTTGGAGTAGCAGGCCAGTGCGCCGGGTCGCGCGTTAGATAATCTGGTCCGTGCCACCATAAATTGAGCGACTGAATCGAGCTAATATTGACGCCGCGCGATATTAGGTCTGCGGGATTCTCGTCAGTCGGAACGTGTCTCCAGGTACAGCTGCCGGTTTTATCTAAAATTTCAGCTATGCGGTTGCGTACAAATGGCTGCAGCCTTGAAGGCAACATTTTTAGCCAACCTAAAACGATCATGGAGTCTGTCCAAAAAATAACATGCTTAATTTTTACTCGCAAAGCGTTGACGGCTTTTTCATACAAACGCGCACCGATTAAAGCACCTAACAACTCGAGTCTCGGCATTGTTACCGGCTTGATAGGCGCGACTCGGCTCTTTGCAAGTAATAAGCTAACTGAGACCTCACTCTGATAGTTCACGCTGCGGACATAAATACAGGCACCATACGCACGCTCGGAGGCATCTGTGTAAATGTGCAATTCAAGCTTATCATAAGCATCACAGATAACCCGTCGTGGTATGCGCAGGTCGTTTAAGCCCGGCAGACTGTCAACCATCTCAATCCAAACCCGATTTATCTCAGGCGGTAGCTCCTCATCCCACGACAGTCGCTGCAACCATAATTTCTGTAAAAGAATTTTCATTAGGATGACACAAGGTGATAAGAGCCCTAAAGGGTCATATATTTGGGCGATGACGGAGAGAATGTCACGCTTTGTGTTTCCTTTGGCTATAGTTGGACTGATCGGAAAGTAAAATTGGTCTGAGGTTGAACTCCACCCAAGGCCTAAAGTTTTACTAATTTCTGTGTCACCGATATTTACTTCGGACACTAACTGATCGGGTTCGGGCAATAATCGAGGCTCATTAGACTTCCATTTTCTAAGAGGCATACAAGCTGAGGCTAGCTCGGCAGTAACCTGTTTACGTATGTACGTAACTTCGCTAAGTTCATCCCCACCACTCAAAAAATCATCTACGTACAGGTCGTGAATTATTATTTCACTAATCTTAGGGTCCTTACATTCTAGACCTACTTGTTTTATGCACCTAGTGGCTAGATAGGGGGCGCTAGCAGTGCCGTAACTTACGCGATCCAGCATAAAACATTTTACGGCAGAAGTAGGCTCATTTTTTGCATTTTGATCACGCCACAAAATCTGCTGTAGAGGCCTATCCTCAGGATGAACCACTATACATCTATAACATTTTTCAATATCTGCTACAATCACATATTTGTGCTGGCGAAATCGCAAAAGAATTGAAAGTAGGTCATCCTGGACCGTAGGTCCGATCATTTGAATTTGATTGAAAGAAACTCCCGACGTAGTAGGACTACTCGCATTAAATACGACCCGTATTTTTTTTTTTTTTTTTTTTTTTTTTTATTTGCTTTTGGTGGCTTTCGTATCACTGCGGCCATGATAGGCCTATTGTGATCGCCACTTTGTGTGTTCAACCTCGAAGCAGCGGCGTTCACAGTTCGCCGCTAACCCTTGCAGCTGCTAGGAACTGTAGGATTTTCTTCGGGGTGGAGTCTTTTAGCTCGTCTGGACTAAGCAGGTGCTTGCCCAGATGGATGCTACGTTTTTGCATCAGTGCTCCGCACTCTCCTAGAAGATGTAGAGGCGTTTCCTCCACCTCCTCACAGAACCTGCAGGATTGTGTGTCGCTTAGCCCTAATTTGAACATGTGCTTGTTGAGGCGACAGTGTCCAGTTAGGGCTCTTGTCATGATGCGAAGGTTGCTTCTGCTTAGCGCTAGGATTCGGTTGGTGCACCGCTTATCGAAGGCTTTTATCAATGACTTTGAGTGGCTCATACCCGAGGAAATCCTCCAGAGCTTGGAAGATTCCTCGTAGCAGGAATCCAAGAGAGTTCTGAGAGCCAGGCTTTTCGGTATGCCACAGAACGGCTCGGGGCCCAGCTGAGTCCCCTTGGCCCCGGAACGCGCGAGTTCGTCGGCACACTCGTTGCCGTTGACTCCCGCGTGCCCCGGTACCCATCTTAGGACGACTCTGTTGTTCGAGCCCAGCGCGTTTAGGCGTGACAGACAGTCCTCGACTAGCCTGGACGTGATAACCTTCGAATCCAGTGCTAGGAGGGCCGCCTGGCTGTCAGAGTTGATGTAGATAGTTTGATTGGTGTAGCGCTTTCCCAGATTTATATCGGCACATTCTAGAATGGCGAATACCTCTGCTTGGAAGATGGAGGCGTGGTTACCCAGGTTAATGCTTTTGCCAAACCTGGGTCGCTCTCCATACACTCCACAGCCTACATCCAGTCCCATTTTGGAACCATCCGTGTACCAGATTAGGCACCCGTCCTTGCAGAGTGGCTCGCTGTTAAGCCAGTCTTCTCTGGAAGGAAGTTCCACTGTGTAGTGTTTTTCAAACACATGTCGTGGGAGCCTGACATCAGTTGTCATGCTCAAAATGGGCGATTCCAGAGTTGAGTCTTGTAGAGATCTCAGTTTCTGGGAGAGCCAGTTCCTTCTACCCAGTATGCTGGCCCTATACATGCTGGTCTTTGCCTCCTTATGTATATACAAGCTGAGCGGAGGCAGTCCCAGCAATGCATTTAGTGCCAGTCCGGGGGAGGTGGACATGGCTCCCGTGGCCATAAGACAGGCAGTCCTTTGTAGGCTGTTTAGTTTGTTGGTTGCGGTCGACTGGAGGGCCTTGTCGTACCATACCATGGAGGCGTAAGTGATAATCGGCCTCACAATGGCAGTGTACAGCCACAGGGCAATCCTGGGGTTGACGCCCCAGTTGTTGCCCATTAGTCTGCCGCTTGCTCCTAGTGCCATCTTAGCTTTTTGCAAGACGTTGGCTAGGTGTGTGTTCCACGTCAGTTTTTGGTCGATGGTAACGCCCAAGTATTTTACTTCTGTAGAAAAGGTTATGATTTTACCGTTAAGTTTAGGCTTTACAAGCTTGTCTAGCCTTCGCTTATTGGTAAAGGGTATAATCACGGTTTTGTCAGCGTTGACTGAGAGTTCGCTGCTACTGCACCAGTCGCTGACAGCGTTGAGAGCTCGCTGCATGATGTTGGAAATGGTGGACTGGCAGAATCCTCGCACAACTATCACAAGGTCATCTGCGTAGCCTTGCGCGTCGATATTGAGGTCTGCCAGTCTGCACAGGAGCTGGTCCACTGCCAGGGTCCATAAGACAGGCGATAAGACTCCGCCTTGGGGGCAGCCCCTGGCCGTGGATATCTCAATGGTTGATTGGTGAAGGGCTAGTTTTGCTCCCCTGTTTGTGAGCATATCCTCTACCCATCTGGTGGTGGTCGGGTCGACATTTTTGTTTAACAGCCCATTCACCAGCAAAGAGGTAGGTGAGTTATCAAAAGCCCCTTCGATGTCAAGGAAAGCACAAAGTGCGATTTCCTTGTCCTCCATAGCCTTCTCCACTCTGTCAATGAGGCTACTCAGCGCCGTCTCTGTGGATTTGCCCTTGCGATAGGCATGTTGGCTATGGTGGATGGGAGACGCGGCTAGCGCCACGTCTCTGATGTGTCTGTCTACCACCTTCTCCATGGTCTTGAGAAGGAAAGAGGAGAGGCTTATTGGTCTGAAAGACTTTGGCTGGCTGTAGTCTTTCTTTCCAGCCTTGGGTACGAAATACGACCCGTAGCTTGGTGGTCGTACTACTCTCACGTAGCACGCCGTGGTGTGGGATGAAGTAATGTGGAACCGAGGTAACAGGTTCGCACTCGGACATGTGTCCTAACGACTCGTATTCTGACAAAAAATCAGAATACATTTTTCCGAATGATTCATTCCTTTTGAGCCTACGCTCTAAGGACAATAAACAATGATAAGCTCGCTGATAAGAATCACCTAACACGCTCGGTGTTTGTTTTAATGGGATCCTAACGCAAAAACGACCGTCTGCGAGGCGAGTTGTGTTTTGTGTGAAATGTTCTTCACATTGCTTCTCCTCAGGAAAATAATGAGATGACTGAGGGCTGACTTCTTCAAGCTGCCAAAAACGCGTTAATTGGTTTTGAATGTCATCATCAGGTGAGTGAGAAGTCTCAAAATCAACATGAGTAAAATTACATTTAATTTGAGGTGAGCCAGGTACGCGGCCGCGGTTTACAGGACCGGAAACTATCCAACCAAGTCTAGTCTCATAAAGTATCGGCTTTCCTTTTCCTAATTTTATGTTACGCGAACCTAAAATGTCCCAAAACAAATCAGCACCGATGATTAAATCAACGGTGGCGGGCGAATAAAAATAAGGGTCCGCTAAACTTAAATCAGATGGAATATTTAAATTCCTTACATCAATTTGACACGCAGGGACGTTATCTGTAATCGACGGTAGTACAAAGCAATTTATGTTACTTGAAAATCTTTCACTTAATGACTTGATGGGCAAACGGCACATTTTATTAATTGATGAAGCTTTATTATTTATACCTACTACAATCCTATCTGCGCGATCAGTAGGTAGGTTCAATATTTTATGTAAACGTTCGGTCATTAGACACGAAGTGCTGCCGTTATCTAAGATTGCACGGGCAATGACTTCCCTATTATCGCAGTCTTGCAGTTTTACTAATGCAGTTGACAGTAAAACGTCACACTGACTTTGACATAATGACGTTTCGCACGCAGTGCTACTCACTGTTCCTGCTAATGCGACACTAGTATTTTGAGAATTAGTGACCGGTGTCGATGAACTCTTATCATCATCAGCTGCAGGGGTAGGTGCTTGCGGCGAAGGCCTGGACGAGCTGGAGTTAGCCTCGTTGATGTGAATCAGTGTATGGTGTTTACGCTTGCAAACCTTGCAACCAGGTGGTCGCCTACATGAGTTAGCATAGTGACCACTGCGAAAACAATTGAAGCATATTTTATAGCTAGGTAATAACCTATATCGTGCATCATTGCTTAAGGCAAGGAACTTAGGGCAATTGTATAGGTAGTGGTCCTCTTTGCAGTTAGGACATGGTTTCGAAGACACACCCTTATCGCTACTGTTCTGAGAGACCAAAGTCTTTATTTTGCCTTGTTTATTATGTTTGCTTACAGTCTTATTTTGAGATAATTCTATGGTTTCTACTAAGTCTGCACGATTACGCAAGAACATTATGAATGTATCCAACGTTATGGGCTTATCCTTGGATAAGGTGCCCTTGTGTTCTTCCCACTCTCTGAAGGATGAAGTATCCAATTTATTGGTGACCAAGAAAATTATAAGTGTGTCCCACTGCTGGACAGGCTCACCCAATGATTCCAAAGAACGCAAGTTCTTATTCAGCTGATCAATCAGATTTTTAAGAGTAACGGAAGATTCCTTTGTGATGGCTTCGATGTTGAACAATGCAGAAACATGGTTTTGAACTAATAACCGTTTGTTATCAAACCTGTCACACAGAAGATTCCAAGCAATGGAATAATTGCTTGCGGAAAACTCGATGGACTGAATCACTACAGCAGCTGAGCCCTCCAATGATGCCCTCAAGTAATGAAATTTGTTTATGTCATCTATTTGATCGTTATCATTTATTAAGCTTGAGAAGGTATCGTGGAACTCTAACCAGGTTTCATAAGAACCTCCAAATTTTGGTAACTGGATAGTGGGTAACTTAACAATCTTGTTGTTGGATCGAGCAACTGAAGCATTTTCAAGTTTATTTTGGGCCCTATGGTATGCTTCTATCATTCCCTGTGCGTTTGCGATCAAGCTATAATATTGCTTGTCGAACTCTGTTCGCTCTTCTACCTGCAGTTCATTATTGTCATTTATGCATTCAATCCTAGCTTGCACCTCATCATATTGGTCATATAACACTTCAACCTTACCTGTACGCAATTGTAACTCCCTGGCTTGTGCTGCACTCAGCGAGGAGACATCCAGACTGCTCAGGTAATTAGAAAAGGCAGTGATGCGACCTTTAATACTTCCACGCTTTTTTATCAATTCTTTTTCCTCGGCCATATTGGGAGGTGGTGATAGTCAACCTGGAATTGAGACAATCACTATGTTTACAAAGGATCTTAGACTGATGATTGCTAAACACTTGAGACTTATGGAATGTTATAAAGATTGTTGTTTCTGAATACAATGTAAAGTTAAGATTTTGCCAAAGTAGAATGTAAAAATACAATGTAAAATTAATGTAAATAGGTAAGATTCTTGTAAAGTATGATGTAGAAATACAGTGTAAATGTAAATAATCTTAGCTTTTTCCAACAAATGAACTGACAATTTAGAACTGCAACCTTGACTTTGAATTTTAACACAACAACATCATGAGTTTAAACGTTTTTTAATGAATTTAATGGTGAAAACTGTTACATAATCTAACATGAAAACTTACTACTTGTTGAGACAATTCAATGACTCTAAGATGGCTGATGCAACTTGCAATGTTGAAAAATAATGATGAATTAGTTAAAATAAGGGCTAGATAGATTAATAGGCTCAAAATAACGTTTGGCACAAACAATAAATAAGATCTAACTAGCTGGGCAACCAAAATTCACCTACACTGCGTTACAATCAAATCTCATGAAAAAACCACATGGATGCCACTCATTGTTTTTCACAAAATCACCTAATTAAATAACTTTAATGTTACTGACCTTTCGTGATGTCGAATTAATACCTAGAATACCTGAGTGCTGGGTTCAAACTATAAGTTTTATTCACTTTCACTTCACATTTCTTGAACTCCATCGACCACTCTTGATGACGTGATGCGCAATTCCCCGAAGTCTTATAATTTGCGCTAATCTGTTCCAATTCTTGATTTATACTTTGCTGGGAATGTATTTTAGTATCCGGCTCGAAGGACCATGTTGGGGGCTGGTATTTTAGGTATAAATTAAAGAATTAAATTCAACTTTCACATAGTGTATTCACAAGTGGTGTACGTACAGGAAGAAGAGAGAAAAAAACATGGCGGCTAATACAAATGTGTCAATGACAAAAGTCCTTGACCTAACCTACAAAATAACGCGGGAGATTTGAATTCCTTCTCTGGATTATGAACAGTTGTTACGATCTTCAGGTATTTGTTTCGGGTGTTTTGGGTGTATTCTTTGCATAAAAATATTCTATGTAATTCTATTAATAAATTGAATATTTTTATAACTGATACCAGTTATCTTTTTTCCCTTGTTGTGTAGAGTAAATAGGTACTACTTAAAACTAATTTTATATTACCTTCTTTCATAGGCGAATCATTGTAACCTCGCCACACAGGCTCTTCAGAGACCTAGTGCGAGGGACAGAGCTCTGCTAAGGTAGCTACACACTTTGAAACCGAAAATATATTTCCTGAAAATGTTGCTAAGTTAAGTCTAGTTAAGTACTTTGTACTTGACTTTTTGATTTGTTGAATAATTATTTTCTTCTTTCTACTTTTCTTCTTCTATCTGGTACCCATAACCCTAGCTCTGCTTTGTATGGGGTTACATGAGTGTGAATTGTCTAACCATCCAGCATAATTTATTATTTAATTACCTATCGTGTAAACAGAACAGAATTTCTGTAGTTCGTTTCGTTCCAAATAGGCCGCTGTTTTAATTACCCAACAGTGTTTCAAAGCGATTCCAATCATTCGATTGGCTATCGACAGGAGTGCTCGATGACTATTCGATGTAGTGATTCTGTCGACTGATTCCGGACTCTATCTGTTCGGGATTTACACACATAGATGAATAAACCTACTAGTTTGATTAATTTATACTACATACATTTAGGTACAGTCGGAGCATATCATTTTTGATTTAAGAAGAGAATCGTGAATTTACGTTGCGTATGGAATATCTAGTGAGGATTCATATTACATTATGTTCGGAGTTTTTTGCTCTAAACTGCCTTTGTAATGAAGAAATGCCGCTTCCTTCAATATATTCAAGCACCAACTTAAAACATGGCTACTGGAGAGAGTATTCTACAGCTTCGGGGAGTTCCTAGAGTTACCTGAACTGTAGAATACAATCCCTGCGCCTGATCTAAAACAGAAAGTTTCTCATAAAAAATATGTTCAGTAACTTCTCTTAAATATATTATTATGTGACTGTGTATGTGGCCAATAAGAATAGTTTATTATTAAAATAAAAAATACATTAGTGAAATTTTATAACTCGAAAATAAGTTAATATTATCTGATGTTATTCTATTCTATTTGACGTGTAAATGTATATTTATCTATAAAATCTTATATCTTGCAGTAACCGGCCCTGCGTCTTTTATAATTTCCGCAATTTTTCCAGGTCGTCTTGAGACAAGAAGTATCAAAAATTAAAATTACGGGGTCCATTAATAACAGCTTGCTTGTAGGCAGTTAGTTAAGCATGAAACGGCGTCATAGTTTAGACATACAGGGTGTCCCCCGAATAACTGCAATCCTCAAAACAGGTGAAACGAGATCATAAATGATCGACGAATATGTTTGAAAAAGTGGCCAAAACCTCTTCCTCATTAAATGGCAGTTATTTGAAAATTTGCTTTCGAGTGGTTATGCTCGTACTTAACTCTTTATATCACTTGAAGTATTAGTGAGACTAGTACTTGCACAAGTTACACAAGTTACCTTATTTCACCTACACAAGTTACCTTATTTCACTCTTGGAAATACTATCTATCGATCATAAACAAACAAATATGACATTGGTTAGTAAAACTATTGAAAAATACACAGAAATTTGAAAAAATTATAGTTTATCAGATTTGATGACGTGTTTAGGACATTTCAATTATTCGAGCGACATCCTGTATAAGAGCTTAGCCGTTTCATTAAGAAACAAACCTCGTTTTTGTATAATTATGCCAGCAACCCAAAAATAAGATGGCTTATCAACATAACACTGAAAAGTCGTATTTTTAATTTAAAAATTTTAATTTTGCCTCGCCACAAATTCTCGTTCGGCAATAGCTATCACGTTTAAAAGTCTCGTAAAAAGTAAGATGAAGATGCTTCTTCAAAGACAGCCGCCCCCTCTTCCCCCCTTGCCCCTGAAGAGGAAATGAAGAGCACAAACTTCGCTCCAATTTGTTGGGAGTTACAGTTCGTTTGGAGGAAATTAAGCGAGGACTTTTGCCTCTTTTTATTTTTGTGAATGACTATGAGACAAGGGTTTTCATGAAAGGCTAAAACAACTTTATTTATATGAATCAATCCTTACTAAGGTTGTAACGGAAGTAAATCAAGACAGAGTACCTAAATCTTTATGAACAACTTCGTCGTCAACTGTGACAGTTAGGGTGTTGATCTTCGAAAAATAATCAGGAAATTAGCAGCTTCGCTGTTAACTTTGACGTTTATTGTATGAGATCTTCTGTCAATAAATTCGATGAAAATGTGATTGCCCGATTATCATTTTGAAGAACATGCCTGAGTCATTACTAAAATATATAATCTCAACTTAGTTTGATTGGCATCCATTAGCTCTAACATCAGTTGATGCCCCTGTAAATGCGTGAAATCTCCCCTTTAATAGGTGAAATCTCCCCAATAATGGGGAGTTGGGGAGAACTCCTAAAACTTCGCGATGGGGTATTGAACGTAAAATTATGGTTACCGCGAATGTGGTTGGGTATTAGTTTGTGCTCTTACGAGTACGTAGTTGCCGAGTTGTTAGTAGTTGTAATTGATAGGTAGAGGAATCAGATAATGATGTAAAGTAGGTGCTTACTTGAAGGTTTCCGGGGGTCCTTGGCGAAGGCGTCGTCGGGAGTATTAAATATCTTATTTGAAGGAACAGCTTCAGGCAAAGGCGCTTTGGTTAGAGTATTAAATGTATGGCTTTATGTAATATAGACTGACTATCGATATAATCTTTGTCCTGTAATCAATGTGCGCGCAGGGCGGGAACTTTGCCCCGCAGTGGAAAACTATAGGCTTTAAGATGTATGCCGAAAGTATAAAAGGTAGGATCAGTATTTCTAAGTTGATTGTTCAGCTCTACCGTAAAGTCCGTGCAGCGTTTTACTTCCTACGTATTTACGCGTTCTCGTTTAGAATATCGCAAAAAAAAAACTGATCAGCGTCACCTTCTGATCGCGTTTTTACGCAAATAAGAAATCACCATAAATAACTTTTTAACATTTCTTTATGCTTACCAAATAAGCTACAAAACAAGCCAAATTTTAAACAAAATGTTTATCGATGAAGTGTTGATGGATTCACAATTACACTTCCTTCACAATTACAAGGCGTAAGTATTGTATTGCATAAAAACATGCAATGTTTAGCAATATTTTATCTCTTCTAGAAAATTAGGAACAAAATTATGTTCTCATACTATAAAATTACAAAAAAGCTACACACCTACATCGTAACATACCCACTAGCGATGCGTGCTACAATGCGTGCTGGATGCGCGTGCGTTGCACGTGGACGCACCGGCCCTTGAATCCGGTCATAGAGTATAGATTCAAATACAAATTTGTACAATCATCTACAACAAGACATAAAAAATCTAAAACTTGAAACTTTCCAATTTATCACTATCAGTCTGTATACTAGTCCACAGATAGACATACACCTCCTCTGATATTCTAATTAATGCAACTAAGTACCTAGCTTTAAGACAGCATTATTTAATAATGCAAAGGTTAGCATTGGTATTAAATACGTATGCAACCTATGCTTACACTAAATAAATTAAATTGAAGTAAGTATCTGTTAGCAATGTCGGCATAGCAGTTTTTACTGAATACATTTTAAATTATAAACGGTACTTATAACAAATAAATAAACCGCCAAGCGCGAGTCGACTCGCACACGGAGGGTTCCGTACCGAAAAAATAAAGCAACTTTTATTTTTTATTTTTTTGAATTACTTATTTATAGAAAGATTCATGTGTCTAGCTATTGTGGTTTAAGAGATAAAGCCTTGACAAACGAAGAGCAAAAATAGCCAAAAAGTTTTTTTGTTTTTCCCCCTTTCATTTGGATATTTATTTTAACTTTTATTATTTGCTGTTGTAGCGACAAAAGATATACACAATCTCTGAAAATTTCAACTGTTTCCCTCTGTCTGTTTGATACGGTTTTCGTACTCAAGTTCGAAAAACGAAAGCTCAATGTTTAATACCTCGATGTCTCTACCTCGACGGTAGAAAAAGAATTAGATGGATTGCGTGGAAGATAATTAAAACCCACAAAATTGTGAATACTATGCATCCGCGGCCGCTGGGCACGGCAAGTAAAATTATAAAATTAGAAAGTAATTCTCTTTGTATCTTAACTTTTAAGAGCAAAATTTATTTTTATAGACTCTCGGAATCTCTATAGTATGGCTAAAGTGTTTCATCGTACGGAACTCTAAACAATTTCAAAAATGTACGGTAAGTACGGTTTAGGATTCCAAAAAACGCAATCCACAATTAATTTTACGCTCTGTCTTATCTGCCGCAATTCGTTAAATATTCACATTTACAACGTTTTAAGGTAGCATTTGTTTACTCCTTTGCCTAGTCAATGTTATTAAATACGATGGTAGAAACGTAAGTACCGTGTAACCATACAACCGTAATTTCACAGACAGCGGTCGCGTTTCTAAAATAATATATTTCCTTTGAGGATGTTTCAATGGATGCCAAGGCTAAAAACTCAACATATTTTAGTCAAAGAAAGCCGTAGAATTTTGAAATAGTCTTTTGCACTTATCTATCGTAAAAATAATAAAAAAAAATTTAAAAATTACTTGACTACCTATTAGCAATACATAAATATTTACAAACTTACGCGATCTGAACACATTATTATTAGTATTATTTAACCAAGTGAGGGTAGTTTCAAGTAATGCTGCCCCCGCTTCGCAGCGGCGGTAGCTCTAGTACTCCAGTCATCCCGTGACCACGACAATGAGTAAACCTGTTGAAACGTCGGGAAAAATAGGTAAATAAACGCGATAAATACCCGTTAAATAATACTTATAGCAATTCATAGATAGATAAAAAGATAGAAAATACTATATTATACCAAACAAAGACATTAAAATAATAATAGAGAATGAGCTTAGAATTGATGAAGTATAAACTATAAAGCACGTATAACGTTTAAAGCAATGTAATGTTACAGGTTACATTCCAAAAGTTTTAAAAATTTGTGATTGTTTATTATTTAGCTTATGAGTTCGTATTTGAATATTTATTGGTAAAGTTATACTTATTAAGAGTCAAGACTTTTACGGGTAAATAAATCATTTATTTTCTCTCACAAAGGTAATTATAGCAGTACTTAGTAAGCAAAGTAAGCAGTGGTAGGCAGATAAACCAGGAAGTGTTATAAGTAAAATGTAAAGGTAAAGTGTACAGGTGTAAATACATAGGTGGGAGAGTAAATACATAAACTAAGCCTCTTATGTTCTCGCTACACGCTTCTACTGTGTGTCCTGTCTATACATACATTGAGGTCTTCCTCCATAGCTAGTATTATGTCTGTGCCCTCCATTCATTCGATCCTCCGATAAGGATTCCCATTCGCGCTTCACAACTTTTAACTCTCTAATTTGCATCAGAAGGATTCTTTGGAGCGAGTAGGCATCGGTTTGCGGTTGCGGACGCGTTTGCGGTTTGACTACCACATTAATTATGCGGTAACATTTTACCGCATATATTTGGCGTTTGAAGATCCGCATCCCGGATTTTGACTTTGATCCTTGGATTAGTTAAAGGGCTCATGGGATTTTAGACCAGTAATTTGTGATTATTTTCGGACGGTTTTATAAACCGCTGAAATTCGCTTGAAAAACTCGCTTGGAAAGTAAATGCAAATTGATGTTTAAATCTAAATGATGGGTTTTCTGATTCTATTTATTAATTGAACTTCCCGTAGGCCATTCGTAGTGTTTTAAGTTGATTAGTATAGCTAGCCAAATAGAATAGAATAAATGAAATTTATTCAGGTTTTGTTATTTTCAGTTTGTTTTAAAAATTTTGCATCTCTAATATAAAAACAAAAAACGTCCCATCATGAAAGCAATGGCAGCCAGTACTTTGATGCTGCTAAAAAGTTTAATTTTTTTTTTTGAGTTCGAAAGTCGAAGTTTTTTTTTTAACCGAACCTTTGTTGGCTGATACAATGATTTTATGGAAAAGTTTGATCGAGTATAAAATAAAACTACTCTTGGACTCCTCGTAAAATGTATGGAAAACGTTTTAGCGATTTCTGACTTTTTAGTACTCAACTGGTCTGATATAAGTTTTTTAATCAGTATAAGAAACAGGATTGATTGGCATCAAAAAAGTCTTCGTGTAAAATACAATGTATTTTTTACATGTTTTTGAAAATCTGATAACGGATATGAAAATTTATCTAAAAATTGTGGATAGTCTTCTAAGACCAATTTCCAGTAGTTAGGCCCGTTAAGGTACCTCTGCTTACTGCCCTGTCGAAAAAATGCATCCTGTATAGATAGATAGTATAAAGTAGTATAAGTCTGACTATACATCTCGGTTGCAAAAGTCGCCAAAAAGAAGTGAAACAAATGTCCGAGTGTGTCTAACGAGGGAACTCGGCCTCGTTACCGGCGACGAGAAGGGACATCTTACTGGCTACACTCGCGAGCTAAATAAAGGGACAGAATAAAATTATTCTCAACTCATCTCATCTCAGCCCGTTTACACTCAACGTTAGGTTCTTAATTTTAATTAATTTTAACCCCCGACGCAAAAAGAGATTGGTGTTTTAAGTTTAACGTGTCTGTCTGTGTATCTGTGTATCTGTCTGTGGTATCGTAGCTCCCAAACGGATGAACCGATTTTCGTTTAGTTCTTTTTTTGTTTCAGAGATAATTTTATCCCGAGTGTTTATAGCCATGTTTCATGAAAATCTGTCGGGTGTTTTTAAAAGTTTAATTTTGATCTTGTTCTTTATGTATTGCTGATTTTCCTTAAATAAATAAATAATACGCCACTGCTTCTTGTCTTCAGTCCAAATTATCATACAGAAGAGAATTAGTTTCTTTAATTTATCTACAGTAAATATAAATTAATTTATTCATTAACAAAGCAATAACAATTGAAGAATTCAATGAACGCCTTAAGGTGGTCGCAGATCAAAAGCCCTGCTAACGCACAGCACAAAAATATGCATATATGGGCCTTAACTCGAACCATTTAGATGCATTTAGTATCAGATGACATACAGCTCGCGGGCCACTCGTTTGAAGCTTGTGAGAAGCTAGTTTGGTCACTGTAAAATGTACATAATCTAAAGAGAACGAGTTTTATCGAAATTTGAATGTACATTTTTCTACTGTGCGGTAGTGGCGTTGGATTAATGTGCGCAAAGCTTATAGGTTGCTCTCCTATTACTGCACCGCTCTCTCATAACCAAAAAATGCATAGCATTTTGCACACATTACAACGCGCTGTTTAATATTTTATACTGTGATTGTGACTGTAAAGTTCATTTACCTAAACAGACTAATGAAGATTTTTTGCGGTGCGGGAGCGATGCGGTATAAATGAGCTAGAACCTTTGTAGTTTGGAGTAGAGTTAACTTGACTGAAATTTAGTGAACTTTTCTTGCAAATCCTAGATATTGGTGAAAAATCTGCTCCAACCAAGGAAAATCTTGTCATTATCCTAGCAGCTTTCATCATTCAAAATAAATGTTTTCTTACTACTTTTCTCCAATAATGCGTTGTTCCAAGATTTGCCTTGCAAGTGTACGCTAAAGGCTACGTGTGCACTTCTCACAGAAAGCTTCCCTAATTACCTGCGGCCAAATTCCCCCGTTCTCCCCTAATTGCAAATGTGGCGGTTTTGATGCTGAATTATTATAGGGACTCATTTTCTTTGCTTTGTCAGATGCACTGGCGGCTTTTGTAGCTCAGCGATGGAATGGCCCTGTGGGATCCGAAAAGCAGCGAGTTGATCTCGCGTTGCAAGACAAATATTTTATATATTCATAATCAAAAAAATGCAAAATTACAAACAATCACGTAATTGATCCAGGAAAGCTTATTCGACTATTCAGAATTGGCTAGCAGAAGTAGCTATAGCTAGACAAGCGTGAATGGCCATTTTGGCATCTATTGACATCCGTCAGTAGGTCGGGGCAGACAGCCCTACGGGGAGCCTTAGTATATATACCTTATATATTATTATAAATAATATAAATAGTAAATAGTATTATTTTTGTTCAAATTGGGTTATTAAATAATAATTGTGATTGAGAACGACTTCTAATCAAGACTTTACCATCCCAACAAAAACACACATTAACATCTTGTCTGCAACCAAAACATAAAACTCGTATAAAAACTCATTATTTCAAGGGACCTATAATACAAACATGCAATAGACACCCCTATAACTTTGCTTAACTTATTTTTCCCTCTCTCTATGTTGCGTCATTCCAAAACAAAATGTATGATAATGTGCTTAACTAGTGATGTGCGTCGATTGTTCAGTGATAATCAGATATCGATGAAATTACACAAGAAAGGCCCTTAAATTATTCCGAAATTGATTAACAGAAAGACGCACTCGTGCTAGTGTTAGGAACCGCGGTAGTCGTTTTGAACATCAAAAATAAGTGAGTTCAAGCGAAAATGTGGTATAATTCGTCAGCATCCATTTTGTTATTTTTTCCTCATTTTGGTTTCTATGTCCTCATTTCAATAACATCCTCATTTCAACAAGCTATCCTTTTAATGCATACCTTGAAAGAAAGAGCAATAGCCAGACATATTTTCAATAGGCTTTGAACAAAAAATAACATCTTCGTTTGATTGTTTACACGTCATGATTTTCCGCGGATTTTGCGGAAGTACCTGCCACACAATGGAGATAGCGGGGCGCGGGGTGTGCCACATGAGAGGTTATATTAGTATTTTAAGGACTTTGAATCATTGCTGCATTGGTTTGACTATGTCAGTCCCGTATTGTAACAAAATTTATAGAACCAGATATCTACCAAAATCATCGTGTAGAACAAATCGACAACTAAACAACCCTAGAAACTCAAACAGATTCGCATCACTCGATTCCCGCTTTTAATTTGTCGTGTTCGGATCGCAGAGTCTTGAACAGTCCTTTGTGGAGTCGCTAACAAGGCTGCATAGGTGTTCGAATCGGCGGCGGCCAATTATGAGTTAACAAAGTTTCCGACAGATGGAGATGGTAAATTTCGCGAGTGAAGTTCGTGAAGTTTTGGTTCGAGATTTTCTGTCTGGATTCGACAGTTTGTGGTATTTTCGCTTGAATGCGCGGGAGGGTAATGCTTTTGGGATTAATGTATGTGGCTATGTAAGTTTACTGTAGCCGAAACGGCTCAACGGATTTTGACCAATGAGGTGCCGTTGGATTCGTTTATTCTAGACTAGCTTCGTTAGAGTGGTAGGTAGGGTACCTACCTTACTAAAGGACACATCAGTGAACGGAAGTAGCATCAGATATGACAACCATGACAACATCACAAATTCAATAACTTTTTCAACAACGGATTTTTATCTATGTTTTATTTTCTCGTTGGACGTGACGTGTAAATTATCAAACCCTTGTTTAAACTCTAAATCTGGGGCGAAGCCCTAAAAAATGTAAGCTATTGTTTAAGTTAGGCTACATTCTAAATGTATGTCAAATTTTATTTTGATCTGTTCAGTAGTTTTGAAGATCCTAGGTAACAAAAATTTCACATTTCACAAACTTTCGCATTTATTATAAATCAATTTTCAATATCAAAGTAAATTCTACTCATCTGATTTGTTTTTATCTGATTATGTTGGTACTTATGTACCTACTTGTTTAATTTTTGTTAGAGAAAAGGTTTTTTGGGAGAAGGCTGTAGGTAGAGCTTTGCTCAGCAGTAGAAAAATAAAGGTAAGTAAATGAAAAATTTAAGGTAATAGGCCATCTTCTTCAAAGTAATATAATATACCTACTTAGATTGAAACTAAGAAAACCATGAACATCCAATTATACATGCACAGTGCACACCTTGAGATATCAGTTTTATTTCCTCCAAAAGTTGTTATTGCTCAATTGCAGCTAGCTTACAATAAACAAAAAACAAACCAATGAACTCTTCCTACGAAAAAAATCAAAGCAAATCTTGCCGTGTTCAAATACTTGCCAGATTTCGTAAACAAGGCACTCCAAAGGAAGCCAAGTAAGATTCCCATTCGTATGCAAAATGAAATCACAATAAGGACCTTGTCAGAGCGTGTAAGCCTTCCCACGGGGTCATCGACCGATCTCAGCGATAGATCGCCAGGACTTTTGAAAACACTAACGACCGCCGGATTGTGGGGCTCTTTTCCACTGCTGAAAAGCCTTTGGTATTTCGTACGGTAGGGTCCGATATTTCGTTACCAAAGAAAATACACGAACATCAACCTTACTACATACATGAGGGAATCGGGGAACATACATATTCTCAGGTACCGGGGGTGAGGCATTCATTTTTTTTTCAAACGTCCCTGTTTGTTCCACCTTGTATGTTTGATTGTTATCCATGTCGCATACAGGTTTCGAAAGAACGTTCATTCATACCCAATTTTTAACAGTTACTAGCATATGTGATTGCAAAGACGACCTATATCGCGACAGACGTTTTTCGAACAAGTGCTACTGCAGAAAGGGGAATAGTTTGCGACAGTGGGAACGCACCTAATCGTGATCTCGCTCACGGTACGAACGCAGTCGAGCGACGAACTGGGGTTGCTCAGAACGTTGCTGTAATTGCTTATCTTCCCGAGGATCATTCTCGAGGACCAGATCATTGACGTCCCGATTTCACTTTTAATACTATAATGGTTATTAAAACTCAAGTCATTTCTAACGGAATATTTACCGAAAATCTCTTGGGATGCAGCGACTCGTGTAATAAAATTATGGTCAAAGATCACTTAAGGTACCTTCAATGATTTATGTTCCATATATTTTTATATTTAGGCACAGATGCATGCGCCATGATCACGGAATAACTTAAGTCACTCAAAAATGAGTGTAGTTCTGATTACAAAAAGGAATTTTGAAAAAAACCTTTTATAAGTGTACATTTCAACCTGGCCATGGATGCGCTTCTCAGTAGCCAGGTGAGTCTGGAGGGCAGGATTCTGGAGGGCTGCGGGTGCTGTGGACCCAATTTGGTCGGTCCCAACTCAAGTCCGGACAGTACTGTCTCAGCCGCATCCCACCTGGACCTCAGCACTTCATGCTCAGGTGATAAAACCATAATGTACTGCGATGAAATTGGAAAAAATATGGGCCAGTATTTAAACATGAATATGGAGCACTCTATAAATAATTGCTTACCTAACTGCAATCTTCATGATATAATGCATAGAATTGAAAATGAAAGATTTCAAAATAACTCAAACTTGATAATATTTCTTGGAAATAGGGGTAATGTGAACAAATTAGACTTAATTAAATATATGGAGAAACTATGTTCCCTACAGTTAAATAAAATTGTAATGTTCACATTCCCCTACAGTGACAGCTTGCCAAATACAGAAAATAACATTAGATATAAGCTAAATATGACATTGCATACTATTACATGCAATAATAATATACATGTGATTGACACTAACAGTACTGTTAGTAAAAAATATTGTTTGACTAAAAAAGGTAATTACTACCTTTCAAATTATTGCAAAAAACAAATAGCTGTGTCGCTATCCTACTACTTTACTATTACAGCCAAAAATTTGGCTAAACAAGATGCTTCTTTTGAGCATTGTAATAAATTTACAACCAAGACCTTGGAACTTCTTCCAAGCCATTTAAATTAGATTTAACGACAATAGAGGAAGTCTCTAGCCATAAACAGTCAAATAATATTGGTTACATAAAAAGTCAAAGAAACCAAACCTGTAAAATAAATGCAAAGTTTACTAACTTGGTGCATCAAAATATTCAAGGATTAAACAGTAAATTACTAGAGTTGGAATTGTACATGAACGCTTTTCATATTGATATCATCTGCTTAACAGAACACTGGCTGAAAAGCTATGAGCTCATGTTCAATTTCAGTAACCACCAGGTTGGTAGCTCTTTTTGCAGATCACATGCTATTCGTGGAGGCTCATTAATATTAATAAACAAATTAATGAAATTCAAAGACCGTAAGGACATAATATGCTTATCCGTTGAAAGCCACATTGAAGTAGCATGTGTAGAGTTGGAGCAAATTATTGTAGTAAGCGTATACAGCCCACCATCAGCTTCTTTTGAAATTTTTGAAAATGTTATGGAGGATATTTTATTTAAATTATCAAAATCAAATAAAACTATAATGGTATGTGGAGATTTTAATGTTGACCTTTTAGAAGTTTACTCCCTCAGTACTAGACTGACTAATTTATTTAATTCTTATGATCTAAGGCCATTATTTATGGAACCTACTAGAATAACTGAAACCTCAGCAAAATGTATAGATAATGTATTTGTTTGCCAAAGCGGAAAAATTGTAACTAAAAAAATTATAGCAAATTTAAAATCAGACCACTTAGGTCAACTAATAAAACTAGAAATTCAAGTAAAAAATAATAATTGTAAAAAGAAAATAACATACATACCTGTAACCACAAATCGATTTGAACGGTTGAAATTGGATTGGGATTGTAAACCATCACCTTATCACTCACTTAACAACCCAAATGAGTCGTACTGCAATTTTTTTAACAAGTTCACCAATGCATTCCATTCAATATTCACACCCAAATCGATTATGGTCTCAGAAAAACTGAGCTTTAGTGAGTGGGCAACAGTGGGTATACATAAAAGTAGACAAAAGTTATATGAACTGTATAGTGAAAAACAATACAATTTTAGCCAGGAGTTCAAAGAAAAAGTAAAAAATTACTCAAAAATATTCAGAAAAGTTTGTCAAATAGCAAAATCAAATTATATTAGCTCGAAAATTAGAAACAGTGATAATGTAATAAAATCAACTTGGAATATAATAAAAAGTGAGACTGGAAAGGTCAGTACATACGTTAATGATTACAATTTAAAGATTAATGATTGCTCAGTTAAAAATGATGTCGAAGTGGCCCAGGCATTTGAAAACTTTTTACTGAAATTCCAATCTCTACTACAAAATGTTTAAACTCTTCTCAAGTAATTGCTGAGTCATTGCTAATAGAAAATGTAACTAAATGTAAAAATAAATTTAATTTCACCCATGTTGATGAAAAAGATATTAAAAAAGCCTTCAAACTTTTAAATACAAAGAAAACTGCAGATCTCTGGGGCATTTCCGTTACGATTATTAAACCATTGATTGATACCATTGCAACAGATCTGGCTTTTATATTTAATGAATCCATTGATTGTGGCGTATTTCCTGATCTAATGAAATGTAGTAAAATAATCCCACTATTTAAATCGGGTAGTAGGTCTGACCCCACTAACTTTAGACCAATATCAGTACTGCCAACATTCAGCAAAGTTTTTGAAAAACTTATTTTACATCAATTGCTTAGGCATTTTCATGGCAATGACCTGCTGCATTGTAAGCAATTTGGGTTTACTCGCGGCAGGTCAACTACTGATGCCGGTGTAGAGTTAGTATCGCATATTTTCGATGCTTGGGAGAAGTTGCAAGACGCTTTGGGCGTTTTTTGCGACTTATCAAAAGCGTTCGATTGCGTTCACCATGAAACATTAATCAGGAAACTACATCACTATGGAATAACGAACACCTCTTTGGATCTTCTTACATCTTATTTGAGTGATAGGATACAAAGAGGTGACATTAATGGGAAACGGTCTTCGGGGTCTGTAGTTACAATGGGTGTACCACAGGGTTCTATCCTCGGTCCTTTCCTATTCTTAGTTTATATTAACGACCTGCCTCATCTTGTCAAGAATAATCACGAGATTGTATTGTTTGCTGATGATACTTCATTAATTTTTAAAATGAAACGACAAAACACAAATTTCGACGATGTGAATAATGCAATCTCAAAAGTAGTTCATTGGTTTAGTGTCAATAATCTTTTGTTAAACGAAACCAAAACAAAATGTATTAGATTTATTCTACCTAATGTTAAACAAGTGAAGGCTGATGTGAACGTTAAAGGAGAAACTTTAGAAATAGTAGAAAGTACCGTATTCTTAGGAATCACCTTAGATAATAAACTTCAATGGGGCCCACACATAGATTAGCTATCGAAGAGACTTAGTTCTGCAGCATATGCAGTCAAAAAAATCCGTCATCTTACAGACGTGGATACATCTAGACTTGTTTATTTCAGCTACTTCCATAGTATTATGTCTTATGGTATACTGCTGTGGGGGAACGCTGCAGATATTAACACCGTATTTGTGCTGCAGAAGAGGGCTGTTCGTGCAATCTATAATATGGGTCCCAGAGAATCCCTGCGTGATAAATTCAAAGAAATAAACATAATGACAGTACCATGTCAATATATTTATGAAAACTTGTTGTACACACAAAAAAATATAAGTTAGTTCCCTAAAAATAGCGATAAACATAATTTGAATACCAGAAACAAACATAAGCTCGCTGTGCCCACAACTAGGCTACACAAAATTAAAATATCTTTTAAAGGGCAATGTATACGCTTCTACAACAAAACTCCTAGTGAGTTGCAAAAATTATCAATAAATAAATTCAAACAAATTGTTAAAACCTTGCTGTGCAAAAAGGCTTACTATAAAATATCAGATTATCTAGAGGACAAAAATGCTTGGGACGGGTTTTGCTCCAACTCGAAAAATAACAACTAACAGGCTAAAGGTTTCTTCGTCGCTTCTTTACTTTAGTCTACATACCGAAGCGACAGAAATCAAAAATATCACTTTATTTCCGTGTCAGTGTTTAGTTTTATATTTTGACCTTTTCTAAGTGTACATTTATTGTATTTATGGAAATAAAGAGTTTTTGATTTTGATTTGATTTTTGATTGATTTGTTGTATTTATAAAATTTTTGATTTTTTTGATTTTGAAAAAAAATTGATTGAAGAAAATCTAGAAAAAAAATTATATTGTACTTGACGTTTCTGTAATAATGTTCAGCAACGGTAAGGGGCATAAATACACGAGGTGGCCCTTGGTGAGATATCGTGAGATTTTGCTCGACCCTCGACTTGCTTCTGCCCGCGACTGCGCACGCGCTTTTGCGCGTTTAGTAGAAGTCTTTGTCCGTTCCCGCAATACTATCTATCTCCTTACCAAAATTTATTGAGATCCATTGCATTCTGGAAGCATTATGAAGATACGTTTAAATAATACTACATTTTGCGGTGACTAAGTAAATGCTTATAACGTAAAAATTTGACTAAAATGAATTTCTTCGATTTTTTATTACATAAATACCGTAATTTTGATTTCAGTTTTATTTTATTTTTTATTATATTTTTATTTTAATTTTTATTTATTACAGTTTAACGAAAGTATCGAGATGTCATCGTGCCTTCAATTTTTACGAGATTTCTTACACCGCCTCATGCGGACCTGGATGTGATATATCATCGCGATCATGATTTATTTTTGAAATGCATTTCAATTCATTTTCCTTGTTATACCACAAAGTCATAATGAACTACAACTTTTAGTCAACTATTAACTTAATTTAAAACACAAAAACTTTACCTATCTATTTTGTTTTACTTACATTTACTAGGAACTCCGAAATACCCCCAATCGAAAATCGTAACGAAATCTTCCGATAAATAATCGATTTACTGCAACATCTAATCAGTGTATCGCCGCAAAATGGAACTAATCTAAGTTTCTTATGAGAACTTCATCTGAGAAAGCTTCTAGTTAAGGAGGAGTTCACGGCTTTGCTATTTCAGAATGAATACAAAATGTACGTAGGCAGGTACTTTACAATACAATACAAATACTCCTTATTGCACGTCAAATAAAACAGAAATACAGGACGGGAAAAGACAAATACCGATTACGTTGTACAATGGGCGGCCTACTACTTACAAGATCTAGATGAATCCATTCACTCTTGTCTTACTGACCCAGGCTGTAATTGACCGGAAGAAGTAGCAGGGAGCATTTTCCAAATCCCAGCGATTGGAATGATGAAGGTTACTTCACTATGATACTTACAAAACCTGTCTTAACTCTAAGCAATAGCTAAGAGTCGTCTGTTATTTCTTTTGATATTAAGAAAACAGACACGGCTTGGCTGTTGCTTAAAGATGACAGATCTAAATAAGAGGAAATGTTTCCGCGTTGGTCGCATCTGTGAAACCGCACCCTAAATCAGTAGTTAGCAATCTGTGGCCAATCACGAACGTGGCCGAAGACTCATCGCTTTTAATACTTTCTATTAAATTGATTGAAGAAATCGAACACGTTTCCAGCGGGGTTTAGCAATCGTAGTAAGTACTGTAAATGAATTGGGTAAATACTTTGTTACCCACTGAAACAATAGGTGATTAGGGAAAACGAATGCCCTTAGGGGTATAGGGGATGCCCCTATAACAGGATTTGTCTATGCATGAATAGAGTAAATTGTTTTAAAATGCGTTCATCTTTGCAGAATCCAGATTGATTTATACATTTTTTGTGGTCTTTGTACGGTTTTACATTGTGTCTTTTATGTTACTTCATAGGTTTTACTGTTAAGGCTTTCTCTGCCTAGGCTGCTAGGAGTAGCAGTTCTTCGGCATGTGCGTTGGGGTCACTCTGAGCATTAAACAAATATTTGCTTACCTGTTTGTCAGCTTTAACAAGACGAAGAAATATATACGTCCATAATATACGTCCATTTGTGATTTTTTGCGGCAAAGATAAGGCGTGAGCTTTATGGCTGATCCGCGAAACTTAGCTCAATTTCAATTGCAAGATTAGTTGGTAACGCCATCTATGCGAAAACATTCGAACGAACATAGGCCCATAGATAGATCATTGTAGGTAGTAAAAGTCAGTTTCGATGGCGCTGTGCACATTTTACACTACCCAATCCTAACCACCCAATCCTAACCACGCTCATAGATGGCGCTGTTTGGAAGCATTTTGAAGATTACGTTTACGAACGGTTTTTACAGACTAAGTCAATACATAATATACTTAACCCAAAAAAATAACTAAAATAAAATTCTCGAATTGTTGATTAGATAAGTACGCTACACCTAATTTCAGTTTAACGATAGTATCCACTATCGTAACGTCAATTTTTCCACGGGATTTCTTACACCGCCTCTATCGTGCGGACCTGGAACTACGCAAATTCCATACCTACACAAAAATGAGACGTCACGATGAAGTTTCCACACTATCGTTTAACCGGACTTAGAGCTCAGCTCGTAGGTACTAAGCGTTAGGTATCATATTCCCTGGTTAACGTTGGTCGTCTCTTTCCAGGGAGCATCGAAAAGAGAGCAGTCTCTCGAAGAGCTTCGCCAGCATATCCACCACTACTACATGCCGCTCAGTAGACAGTTCATGGTGCTGTTCCCGGAGGGTGGATTCCTGCACAAGCGGAGAGAGGTCAGCCAGAGGTTAGTGAACGAGTGTATTACTTAAAACCAATGAGATTTTACCAACTTCTTTTTACCTCAGTTTATATTTTATAACATCATTGCTTAAAACCGGTTGTTTGTACGCTGGCACAAAATTAACTAACTATAAGCATAGGGCTGAAGTAACTATTTTCTATAGCAAAGCTCGATGACTAAGGCATGACATGGTTTCTTAATACGGGCCCAAAGGTCTGACGACCCACACGCCCAAGTAAAGCTAAGTTAGTCCACTCATAGGCGTCGTCAATTGGCGACTATCGTAATCATAATCATAATAGGGTTCCGTACCCAAAGGGTCAAAACGGGACCCTATTACTACAGCCTCCGCTGTCTGTCCGTCTGTCAGAGTACTGTATCTCATGAACTGTTAAAGGTAGAGTGTTGGCAGTTGAAATTTTCTCTGAATGAAACTCTGGACTTTGGTAAGGCCCGTCGTTTTTTAAGTTTTTACAGAAGATTCACGTGAGGCCCGATCGGACACGCGCGGAATTCCGTTGACTCGAGATAGTTTTTAGTCAGTTGGACTGTGCCTTTCTCAAAACTGTCAGTGTCGTTTGAAAGAGCGGAAATCAATATTTCGTGATGTGTACAAGTCTATAAATATGAGAGAAACTTTGTGGTAAATCGTTTACTGTTTCGGTGATTCGTTTGCACGTAATAAGCACGTGACAGTACCAGCGCAAAAAATGGACATTATTTACATTTGCGTCCGCGTGCCGACAAGTAGGGTTCCCATACAATAATCTTGTGAGTGCGCCTGTTAGCTTGCTCTATAGTCTGATTGAGCTGCATCTTATTCTGGTGTTTTGTCGGATCTTGAAAATGCTCCTTTCCATTGCTCTTTGTGTGGACTTAACTTGAGTTAACATTTATTTATATCGCTATCAAGTTACCTGCTCCCAGACCAGCTCGCGTGTCATCGCGCGGGCACAGGAATACCTGTGTCCAATACCTGTGTCCACGCGTCGTTGTTGTCGCGTTGAACTTGTTAACAATCACAAAATTCGTATATTTCTCAAAGCAGACATATTTTTAAAATGTACCACCATCTACCATGGGGCTAGATGATGCTGTGTGAATTGTCCAGCATTATTTATCTAAATCTGCATCTCTGTAAACAGCCATTTTGCGTTGACGCCGCAACAATCGCAACGATTGCCCGTTTGATCGTCTTATTAAATGTACTCGTATGTAGGTGTAGCCCTTAAAAAGGCAGTAAATAAAAATACAATGTGTTTTTTTAAAGCTTTAGCTATGCGTTTAATTTATAAAATATTACTTATTTTAACACTTTATAACTTTTAATAAATGCAATCAAGTAGGAAGTAGTTATTTAGTAACAAAAACACTGTGCTTACTTAAAATTAATACATGTAATACTATATACTCTTTGAGGCTAGATGATGATGCTGAGTAAAAGATTTGACATTATTTTTTATTTTATAATTCTGCACATTTTCGTTGCATCATCTAACCATCATTCACAATGGCTGTTGATCGCACAGCACGATATTTAGTATGATATAAAAATCAAGAAGGAAAAGTGCGAATAATTTGATGCCCACTCGTATTACTAATTATGTCAAAAATGCCGTTATGTTCCGAATTTGTTCAAATTATAATAAACGTTTTTCTAGTGTAGATATCTTCAATTCTAGCAAGCTAAAATTTAGAAGGGATGTTATTGACTTAATCTTATCCAATAACCAGTAAGGCGATCATTTGATAAAAATTTACAAGTCAAACATTAACTTATTACTTAATTTTTTTTATTTCGCCACTCTTGACAAACGTAATAAGTTTCAAACTAAATCATTTAGGAAATAAAAAGAACATTGTATTAATTAATAAGAAGCTTTCTCAATTCTGTTAAATGTACCTTTACTATACTATAATCGAATATATTATGTAGAGGATTTTTGTTGCACTAAGCTTTTATCTATATATTTCTTTGAGTAATGTATTTTGATAGGAGCATATTGCGTAACTACCATATTTTGAAAGACCTGTAAGGGCTGTTTAAACGTAAGATAATATTTGTAAACATATTATATTATAACTGTTGGTCTTTAAATAAATAAATAAAAAATAAAATAAAACCACGTATCGTTTCGAAACAACTCTAGAACGGAACAATCTTTAGACTTTAGAGTCAACTTAAGGCAGCAACATTTGGTCAGCAACTTGAGGCAACATTTGGTCAGCAACTTGAGGCAACATTTGGTCAGCAACTTAAGGCAACTTAAGCCTTTGGAATCAACTTAAAGCAGCTTACAGGGCTCATGTTGACTATGTCAACAACTACATCAAAATTTAAGGACGAAGTAGTAGGTACGTGCGGTTATTCTGTGGTACAAGTCTACATGTACCTACTCTAACTAGATCATGCCTTCTTAAACAGTAAAGAATAATCATGGTCATTTTTCAAACACCATCATCGAGCTCTAGAATAAATCAGAGCTTGTTTTTTGGGTAAATGATGTCTGATGCATTTTATTTTCACAATTTTTGTAAGCTGTAGCAAAATTGGCCCAGGAATACACACCATTTTGTAATTGACTGAAATATTACAGGTTTGCAGAGAAGAATAACTTGCCTAAACTAGAATACGTGTCGTTGCCGAGAGCTGGTGCCATGCAGGTCATAATGGAAGAGGTTGGACCGAAAACTGACCAGATAGCCACCACATCTAAGAACACCACCAAAACTGGTAAGTTTAATATACGTATAAAAAAAATGTATTCTAAAATATCTTATGACATAAATTCGATTTTGTTATTTTTCATTTCGCTTTACCTTGGTAATTGCACACTTGGTAATGTGAAAAATATTTAACACAATACAAAACAGCAAGATAATATTACTAGGCTAAAAAATATTTTAATTTATTCATTTTCATGGCACACAAAACGAAATACGATTTTTTTTTTGTAAATTTTTGTTTTATTTTTTATTTATTGAGCAACTAATACGATTTAAATTTACCAATTTTATAGTAGTTACTTAAGATAAAAAAATTAATTAATTAAATTAAAGTTTAAATAAAAAGAATTTAAAATATTAAACAGATTCATTAACAAATTAACACAAAAAACTTCGGCACAACGAGTGATTTTTACAGCCAAATAGGTACTCGACTTCGAGGTATTTGGCTGAATTTATTAAATTCTCTTTGGTATTTATTTTCGTGATATTTTGTATAAGTACGTAGGTTAGGTACCTACGTACTTATACAAAATATCACGACAAATCAAAATATACAAAATATAACGAAAGCAGCAAAATTAAATTCATTCATACATACTGAGTGAGAAATTTACGAAAAAAGTTCTCAGAAGGTATTTTGGTCTCTATCGGATAAATAACAATCAACAAGTACATACATAGTCGGTTAAATTAATTTGAATACAATGAGTATACCGCGTACATAGCGTTACTGGAATTTCGGCGGGCGCAGAGAGCGCCTCGCCGAGCTCTTCACTACACTTTTTACCTGTAGTTTATACAACATTATTGTCAGTGAACGATATTAATGACAATAATAGTTTTGCTCTATAAGTCCACAATACTACGAGTACATAAGTTACCAAATCTATAATATTATTTCGTGGTGCCCTTTGGGTGTAGCGTTTCTCTTTAGTAGTTAGCTACTTATGAGTGTTCTCAGAGAGAAAGAAACGCTACAACTTAATGGGCATTTTAGACAATTATTTAGACAATATTTAGAGAGCAAATGAGTTTATCGAATAATAAATAAATCGGCTCGAAAAGGTTAAGGACTAGCAACTAAAGCGGCCATCAAACAAAAACAATATAAACAAGAATTGAGTAACATTAAATCGACTTTTTGAGCACGTGCACTATTTGGCGATGGTGCAGTTGGTACTGAAGATGTTGATGATGGTGAATCATCAACATCATCGTGTGATGGTATCGGTGGTGATAGTAACGATGGTGGTGATGATGGTATCGATGACGACGCTGCTGTAGGTGGAATTGGTATCTGCTCCGTTTTTGGAGATTGTGAAGCCCAATTGCCTGGAAATAAGGAAAGTTTTTTTCAAATTAGTAAAAGGTAAATTACCTATATTAAGATAATTAATATAGTAATTTTAATAAATTAAGATATTCTGGATAATAAGATAACACGCGTACTATAATACTTTTTAACGTAAATTGTTGAAAGTGATGGAATTTTTAGTTGCAAATACTTCACGCATCCGATAAAATGATTCAAGGACTGCCATTTTGACCCGACTGCGCAATAAAGAGGGTTATTCTAGTCTACTACTACACACTAAAATTTCAGATTTCAGATCCGGCCAATTACAACCTGGTTCTCTTAAAGAGTGAGAGTGTCTCAAAACAAGAGAGTACAATAGGTATTATTGAGGTCTCTACTCTCTGTTGATTATAAAAAAATAATTGTTGTTTTGGGTAACCTGCTACTCTGTCTCTGTTTTGTTATTGCTTTTCACGACTACAATGCAAACGGATATAAATCTGACTCGGAGAGCAATCGTGTCTTGGGGAAACACGTGGGTTACTTTACCTCGGAGAAGCGCGTGTGAAGCCGCGGGCGGAAGCTTGTTAGTCTACGTGAATAATACAATTAAAATTATAAGTATTGCAATTGTTCAAGATGTAAACAGGAAAAGTTGGTACAAACTGCGTTACGTGCATAGAGCTAACATTGCATGATGTACTGATACAATATACATATTATATATTTTTAACAGTTTTATTATTTATTAATTTCTCAGTAAAATATTAAGTTCTAAGATATTTAGTAACAAATCCGCGTAAAACCTTCTCAATTTAATATTGCGCAAGCCCTTTCTTTACCTTCTCTGATTGCATGGCATTTCAATTTAAGGTCGTAGCACACGTATCAACTCGGAAAGGGATCGTAACCGTATCGCCTTTCGCGTCGCCGTCAAACAGTCGTATGGGAGCATTGCGGGCGGTGGACGCGAATGCATTTTGTTGCATCTCACTCACCAGAGAAGGTTTTGCGGGGTATTGTAACTAAATATCTTTCAATGTTTTTAAACTTACGCGTTCAGAACACATTATCATAAATATTCACGAGTCACCACGATGACAGTGTAAACCTGTTGAAACGTCGTAAATATGGGAAGAATATGTAAATAAACGCGATAAATGCCCGTGAATATGTATAAAATATTTTTACACTAATATTTTGCAATAGATTTCCTCAAAGTTGGTAACTCCTGAATCTATTATTTATCAATTTCCCAGTATTAGTAGGTAGGTAAGTAAACACCGTGATTATACATTTATTTACGTCATAACTCGTAATTGTGGTATTGTAAGTTACATACCTGAACCCGATGAATCAGGATGGCTAAAACCAGTTCTGTTCCGGGAAATCTGTCGTGAGTCTTGAGTGGATAGTGCAGGTCTAGAATTTTGGATAGTTGTACCAGTTTTGTGGGTTTCATTGTTTACTTCTATCATCGCGTTGTAGGGCGGATAGCGATCAGGAACACCTGAAATAGTAATGTCTCTTTGTTATTCTCAGAGGCGCAGGGTACTGCAAGTTATCTAATCTGCAGGGGTAAAGTTCTGCGCACATTAATCCAACGTAGATACCGCAGCACAAACATGTGCATTCAAGTATAGGGATAGACTCGTTAGCTTTAGATACATTCTACAGTGACAAAATGACTTCCCACAAGCTTCAAACGAGTGGCCCGCGAGCTGTCTGTCATCTGATGCTGTCGATATGAAATGCATCTAAATATTACGAGTTGAAGACCATCATTTAAATGAATATTTTTGTGATATGCGGTAGCAGTGCGTCTCTGATCTGCGACAACTTTAGTCACACTTCGGACTGCAAAATTGTGGAGCGGGCGGGCCGAAGTGAATGTTTAAAATAAATCATTATTTTATACATTCGGGGGCGCCATATCAATCATCTGGACCTGATATTAGTAATGTCACTTTGTTGTTCTCTGAGGCGCAGTGAGTCTGTACTTTTGCGACTGCGACCCAGGTAGTTGATTCGATATCCGCCGCGAGGCAAATTTTTATACAGGGGTACTGGTTAAGTCGACCTAGATCCTTGCGGGGGTTATAGTTTCCATCATCATTGGCAATGGAGCACCATAGATGCCCCAAACTTAACCGTTTTCGAGATATTGGAACACATAGTAATGATGATTGAGGAGCCCTCAAGTCGATCAAAGTCGACTTAACAAGTTACCCTGTATACTCTAAAAATAGTTTTACTGGGATTGTGCGTTTTCCATAAGTTAAAGAAGCTGATCCTTCTATTACTTTTAAAAAATCGCACCCCATGTAGATCAGGAGTAAAATAAATTTCGGTAATTTTTACTAAAATCTTAACCAAAATCCTTCTCTCGCTATTAACTACCAAATATTATTTCTCCTAGGATATAATAGAATATTAGTAAGCTGCCACTGTCCCAATGCGGGGTAAAAGCTTTCTTTCACCCATCGCGATGTTACGCAGTAACAGGCCACTTGTTTAGGAGGCCATCTAAATAAAAATGTATTTTAAACTTTAAGAACCATATAATTTAAGAACACCAACATAATATACATCCGTAGGTAATTCATCAAACTGTTTTTTCAACCCATTTCATAGAATAAAGTCTAATATTAAAAAAAGGAGATCAATTGTACCTGAGTTATCTGCTGTGTTATCGTCATCGTCGTTCCATCGGCGTTGTAATACTGCCTTCTGAAAATAGAAATGCAATGATGTATCTTACGGATTCTCGTAACTTGTGTCATATTAAGTACATAAAATGACGAAATTCCCAGCCGCCATGACACGCCTGTACCAAAAGGAAGCATCTTATCATCTATAGATACTAGACTGATATAATTTAAAGTATCTAGTATTTATATATGGGTCACTAATAATCACAATAACCGATTCAGAAAATTCATTGTTTGCTACTTTTCTACGAAGAAATATAGATAGATATGTATGGTATTTTTACATAAAAAACTTGATATTTTTTTATGTAAAAGACCATATCAATTAGTAAGTATATTATTTTATTTTATTAGTTTGACTATACGTTACGTACGACCATACGCCTGAAAAGGCAGGTTTTGGTAGTAGTTACTATAAGCATAATTGTAAGATCTATGCATAAACCTGAGACTTTATGAATAAAAGTAATCTGAAATCTAACGAATTCATTTTGAATGTAAGTGGGTTCTCGCAGAAACGCGCAACGCGCGTCCCACGTTAAGAGTTGTAATGGTGTTCTTCCAACAACGTTCCAACACAAACCAGTTTCGCTTAACCTCTAACATTCATTATGAACTAGCTTCTGCCCGCGGCTTCGCACGCGTTGTTTCTATGGAAACGTTTTGAGGTTATTTGTATCCCATGGGAACTGATTTATGGGATAAAAAGTACCCTATGTTTGATTCCAGGCATAGAGCTACACCGGTGCAAAATTTCAGCTCAATCTGTTCAGTAGTTTTGGCGTGAAGACGTATATAACATCCATCCATCTATACATCCATCCATCCAAACTTTCGCATTTATAATATTAGTGTGACTAGCTTCTGCCCGCGACTTCGCACGCGTTGTTTCTATGAAAACGTTTTGAGGTTATTTATATCCCATGGGAACTGATTTATGGGATAAAAAGGCGCCTATGTTTGATTCCAGGGATAGAATTACGTGAATGCAAAATTTCAGCCTGATTCGTTCAGTAGTTTTTGCGTGAAGAGGTAACAACATCCATCCATCTATACATTCATCCATCCAAACTTTCGCATTTATAATATTAGTGTGATGTGATGTGATATAGTGTGATGTGATGTATGCTCTTAGTTTACCATCACTAGTATATCTTACCGTCAGAAGGTTTCCGAACCTCAGGACCAAAGCTGTTGTAAATAAGTGCTTGAAGTGAACCCTGATAGTTTTTCTCATCAATATTGCGCTTGAAGTGTGAGTTATTCAAGTCAGTCGGTGGGGAACCAAAAATTTCATCAATTCGAACCATTAACGTCGAATTATCAATAAAACCTTTATCAGCAGTGTTTAGGCGATGGCTATTTCTATTTTCTTCTAGTTCTGAAGCGGAAAATCCAAAAACAGCGTCCATGTTCGCCTTTACATTTGGATGGTCGTACAGGTTAGTCTTTTGGTAATCGGTTTCATAAGCGAGTGATTGAAAAATGGCTTCAATGTTTTCTTTCTGTTTTGGATCATATATTCCCTCGGCATTCATTTGGTCCTGATATAGTTTCTCGTCTTCTTCTATAATAGCCCGATTAATACGTAATTTGTGAGTTGAGTCTCCTCTTTTAGGAATAATATCAAATGTGTAATTAAGATCATTAATGTATGCATTGTTCTTAGCATGCTGTTTTACATCATGATTTGGTCGAAATTTCTTAGCGTACTTTTGAGTTGCTGATAAAAGTTCATGACTTTGGATCCACGGTTTTGTTTTGTCAAATATTTTATACTGTTGAGATCTATAATCTGGTGATAACGCCCCTGGATCTGAAACAACGTTTTTGTGGTTGATGAGTGGTCGTATCGTCAATGAAATAAATGACGTTGACTCCACCACCATATTGACCCACCACCATAATGACGACCTCTGTGGTGTAGCGGGGAAGGTCTGCCTGCGACGCAGGAGGTTGTGGGTTCGATTTCCACCTCGGGACAAATGTTTGTGCGATCTACAGACGTTTGTCCAGGGCGTTCTGGATAATTTCTATGTATAATATAAAATCTCTATCTATGTAGTGTATTGTATTAAGTATATCAGTTATCTAGTACCCATAACAAAAGCTCTGCTTAGCTTGGGGCTAGATAATGCTGTGTGAATTGTTCAGCATTATTTATTTATTACTAGCTTCTGCCTCCGGCTTCTCACGCTTATTTTCGGTTAAAATAAGTTATTTAAGTTAGGCTATGTTTTAAACGTACGCCAAATTTCATCTTGATCTGTTCAGTAGTTTTGGAGATCCTACGTAACAAAACTTCAGGTTTCACAAACTTTCGGCTTTATAATATTATTAGTAGGATTAGTAGGATTATATTTGACCACCTCAATGGTGCAGGAGGTTGCGGGTTCGATTCCCGCCGTGGGAAAAATGTTTGTATGATCTGCAGATATTTGTGGTATTTTCCCCTGGTCTGGGTGTTTTCTATGAATAGGTAATAAACAAAAAAAAACTTTATGTGTGTGACCCATAACGCAAGTTCTGCTTACCTAAGGGCTAGATGGTGCTATGTGGATAGTCCAGCAATATTTATTTAGATGAAATAACTAATTGAAAGAAAGAAAGATTTATGCCTGGTTTAGATCATACTGAACTTTATTCTGAAGAATAAAATATATTTTTGTAGCACACACAAAAAACCTAGGGAAAGTAAAAACAAAAACTTGACACTTTAGTGTGTGGAAGTACATTTCATTCACAAACAACAGTTTGTTTTTGAAATGGCCTTCCATGACGAGCGCAGAAATGCATTACTTAGCACAGTGTTGCTTGCTACCTTACATATATATTGTTCTTGAATATGGGTGTGCGTCACCGTGGTCATGGTCACGTCATAAGTGGACTAATGGTCCCACCTAAGTGGGAAAAGGCAAGAGAATGATGACTGGTTACAGTGATTTGATTACCTGTCTGAGTCTGAATCAGGTACCAAAAATACAAATATATCTGTAAATGTATGAGGGTGTATCCCGAATACCTGCTATCCCCAAAGTGGGTAAAACAAGATCAGAAATGATCGACGAATATGCTTGAAAAAGTGGCCAGAACTTCTTCATCACTGAATGGCAGCCATTTGAAATTTAGCTTTTCACGACTGCTGCTTTTATGCTCGTACTTAATTCATCATTGTCTCGTTTAAAGTATTAGATCTAAAAAAACCTACATGTTTTATATTATTAAAAATTATTGATTATTAACACGAAAACGTGAAAGTTTCTATGGTAAAACGTTACTATGTTAAATTATTGAAAAAATACAGAGAAACTTGACAAGTTGAGAAGAAGTTCCAGATTTCTTTTGTTCATAGAGCCCATCTGCAAATCAGAGGCTGACGACGACGTTATACATTTTTGTACTCATATGAGTACATTACATGATAATTCTCTACACCAGTAAAAATAGTTGGTCTTATATATTTTGAGATATAGTTGTTTATACTTGGCATATAATAATAATAAATAATAAAAGTATTTATTTTCAAAAATGGTTTGAACAGGTTTACAGATTACTTCAAACTAATTAAATTATCTCCTAATGTATAAAATTACAAAAAAAAAGACTATTAAAGACTATTTTTATCGTTATTCTATTTTATTTTAGTTATGAACTTACCAATACCAGAAAGAGAACTCTTACACATAAATAAAAACACAAGCGCTGTGGCTTTTATCACTAAGTTCATATTGGCACTTTTACTTGCAGAAATCGAGAAAATACAGGAATAGGCAAATTTTTTTTACATACAGCAATGATGTGAGATTTCTTAAAAGGAGTAGTTTTTTTATCACTGAACGTCCGACTCGCTCCGGGCGCGGCAAACCACTGATGAACTTAAAACAAGAGGGACGCGAGCGCATACCAACCATACCGCCCAGCCACGCGTTCCGCATGTTTTCTGCGTCCCATGGGACGATCGTAGAACAAATCCAATATCTCGTGTATATACGAACATGTACGGTACTGTTCGATTCATTCCATTTCATTTATTGCACGAAATATGGTCATAATACAAGGTCTTGAACATTAGAATAGTGTCACATACTTCACACATTGTCATGCTAAATTTCTTAAAAGTTGGTTCCTAACAGTTCCTAATAAATTGCTTTTATATGATTATCACTAATAATAATTTAAAGAATAATTAAGCAAAAATAAATATCAATCATGTTGATTACTACTAATTTCTCAATTTTAGATCTATAAGTTCCTTAACAGTATAAAAAGCTTTTTCAATAAGCCATAATGTTAAATTTTTATAAATCATTTTAAAGGTAAATCTTTGATGTCACTAGGGATTTCTTATAGAGCCACACATGGCATGACAGTTCTTACTATAAGGCTGTCTTAAGAGTCCTAAACAGAACAATTCAATTTATTTATTCAAAACGGTCACACAGATAACCACTAACATTAAATTATTAATATTACTTAAATAGACAATAAAAATACAAATTTCTCATAAAGAAGCAGTAAAATCTCCAGTCCGTCTTTAGTACAAATCCTCAGTCAGTATCAATTAATAAACAGCTGCTTATCGACTAGTGGGTACTACCCACAGCACGGGAATTGTTTTTAAAACTTCATTATGGCTAGCAATTTTCGAAATAAGATCTGTCCAAGGTATATTCTCAGATAGTGTCACGGTAGCTACCTGTTTTCCACGACTCCAAACAGCCGCCATGCCTAAGCTCATTCTTTTATTTCAGATAACAACTGCAACCAAGACAGCAAGACGATGATCCTCGACGACCACGTAGGCGAGAACATCGAGTGGATCCTAGACGTTACCCTCGCCTACCCGGAGCGCGTGCCTCTTCATCTATACGACGTCGTCTGTGGCTTCAGGAAGCCCTGCACCACCCATCTGCACTACAGGCTGTACCCTAGCAATGAGGTAAATGTTATGAGAATCACTTAACCTACTGGATTTAGCTTACTCCAGCTGATAGATTCAGAAGTATTCATGAGTCTATCTCTCATACTGTTATAGGCACTCATTTTGTTTCCGATTAAAAAACAAAAGAAAACGGACCAATGAACGGCGAGTATACTCTTAAATAAATCTGAGTCCACCTGCTGAGAGATTCTCAAATCAGGAAAACTATGATGATCTCACTATGTAATGTATTATATTATGTATATCAGTCATCTAGTAACCATAACACAAGCTCTGCTTAGCTTGGGGCTTGATGATGCTGTGTGGACTGTCCAGCATTATTTATTTATTTATTTATGTGATGTGATTTGTGACGTATCAGTTGTGCACTGACTCATGTCCATTTTTAAATTTCATTATAATTTACCACTGTTGCTAATCTACACTTCTTTTATGTTTGGTTCAATTGGTTTTCATAGGTTATTTTTTCAGGTCCCCGCTAATAAAGAAGATATGACAAATTGGCTCTACGACCGTTTTATAGAGAAAGACAAGCTATTGGAAGAATACTACAAAACCGGCAGTTTTCCTAATAAAGATTCGGCCCCTAAAGGCGTAAGGCAAGTCAGACAAGATATCGTACGATACTTTATATTACATACGTTCTTTATCGCCTCTACTTATGTGCAATACATAACGTTTTGCGCTCTTCTAAACTTATTCTTTTAACTACCTACTCTTCCGGTTTCTTCGGATATACTCGGATGTATAGAATTGCCTTGAAATTACTGAAATTGAATAGATAATTAAACCCGTGTTCTAGAACAGTTAAAACTAGTATTTTTACAGGAACCTGACAATGTAATGTTGATATCGGTACGCTCGACCATTAACTCAACTTAATGCATAATCAGCTTGGTTAAAACAACACTTGTTGGGTTACTCAATTTGTCTTTTGAGCTATTTTATATATTCAACTTCCTGTATGACAACTACCTGATATTCAACTACCGACACAAACAATGTTCGTAGTAAACCCGCTCTCATTCATAATGAATTCGTCAAACTATGACAAGTTTTTCTGTAAAATACCTACCTATATGAGTTTTTGAAACACGGGTTTACTTAATTTTTTTGCGGGATGGATCATCTTCAAAAACGGTTTTGGTTAGTCTCACATAAAATAATGACAGGAGATTCAAAAGCAATGTTGAATTTAACAATTCAACAATACTGAGATTTAAAATTTTGAGATTTCCGACGATGACTTTATCCAGATTCAAGACAGTTTAAAGATACGGATGTGATAGTTTGTGCATGAAGGAGTCCCACTAAAATCGTCTCGAAGGTATCAGAAAAGTTTCGATTCTGAAAGTAAGAGCTTAGTATGAAACCCTGTTTTTTATCTACCTACTTTTAGTTATATGTACGAACCTCAAGTACAGTATTCATAAGCTTTGTGTGCTGTTGTGATGGGTCTATTCATATTCTTCCTACAACAGCTTGATAGCTATCAACGCGTTTTTATGAATGTCAATTTACGGGATTCTGCCAGAGAAAGGGCAGCACCTTTCTTCTGTGTATAGTTAACACTGTCATCCCCAACCCGCATGCCCAGCGCAGCGTCGAGATAATCGGGGGAGGATATTATGTCCAGCCGTTGAGTAGGACTAGTAAGGCTGTGTGTACGACTAAATACAATAGCTATACGGTCGCTATAGGACGGATATGATATAAACCCGCAAGTGTTTTTTGTAATCTGTAACTTTCTACAAGTTATTCAACAAATCCTGTTCTAGCCATTTATTTCCAGTTTAAGGTGATATTAGTATCAATATTCTATTGATAAAACGTAAATATAAACACATATATGCCTTCTTAGCATGAACACTAGAAGTTATAGAGTCCTATTTCATAGCCATTGTATAAGCCATAAACATTTTTGTACACGTTTCTTTTAATCTTTGACGAAGAAGCATAAAAAACTATCTAATATTGATTTGATTTTCTTGTTAAAGTTTTTATGTGTCCATACATAATACATTTCAACAGACGGAAATTAAGTCAATATTGAGGGTTCATTTGTTTGGTGCATGTGTAAGTACATTTTATAAATTGTAAGTTTTATTTTGTAAACATTTTAGTATCGACATTGTGTGTGCATAAATAAGTAGGTTACATTACGTTAAAAATAGACACATAAGTGACTCTTTCAGTCCATTTACGTTGTGAATCGTAATAATATGGTATGCTTTAAGTTTAAAGCTAGAAAATTATGTTTTACGCTTTTAATTTGACAAAGAGGTAAAACATGTAACTTCACTTGTCGAGATTTCCCAGTGCTGAAAGCGCGATTTAGTTAAAACGTAGTTATAATTATTTGTACCGTAGAATAGTCAAACGGACTATGTCCGTAACCAAATAAAACTTAGATTTATAACACAAAAGAAGTACACGATCAGTCAATCTTTATGCAATTTAAATTATTCTTTTAGACTTTTCCTTGACCTATTTCCATTGGGAAGTTCTAATCATTTTCAAGCTTACAGCTTAAATCTTTTGTTTCGTCTAAAATATACATTAATCCACACTAATATTAAAAATGCGAAATTAAATCTCTGTCTGGCTGTTACCTTTCCACGCCTTATATCTGAACGGTTACTGAAATTTAACAAGGTTTTATCGGGGAAAGACTTCGTTTACTTTTTATCTCGGAAAAAGTCGTGCAAAGCCATCGGCAGAAGCTAGATTGCCATAAATGTCTGCGTTCAGTTAACTTAGACTGCCATTGTTTTGCCAAACTTCTGTCGTAAACTTACTTAATAATGATTAAGTATTAGGTTGAATATTCACACTAAAACTTACCGCTGCCAATGTAAAGTATATCGTTTGGTTTCGACATTCCCATGTAAAGCCATTGAAATCAATTGTTTTGTATTCAGTGGCTCTAATTCTGGCTCTGCCAAAATTGAAACCGCCGCGTCATTGCGGTAAAATGTGTTAGTTTGTACATTTTACATAATAATCAGACTGTTATTTTGAATGGCGATTTCGTTCGTGATTGCCATACTTGCTGATTTGAACAGTTTTTCTCAGAATAAGAAACCATGAATTACACAGTGTTGTGTTTAATCAGAATCGCGGAACTATAACGGGCGAAAAACGTACAGATTGAAACTCAAAACATGAAATACACGCGTGTATTTAATATTTTTAGAGATATTTTCGCGCCTTGGGATAAAAATTACAGTTTTTTTTAAATCTTGTGATTTTTATTCAATCTACTGATTTTCTATTCGTTCTACTGATATAATCAAATTCGATCTTGCAATACTGTTTCTAACAAAAAACTAATGAATGAAATCGGACAACCAGCATTTTTATCTTTCACCTCCTCTCCCACGAAAACCTTACTGGATTCCGGAATAAAAAGTATCATATGTCCTTTTTCGTAGCATGAACTCAAATCATGCCAAGTTTAACTTAAATCATTCTGTAGTTTCAGCGTGATGCGCGGCCAAGAAATGTGACTTTCATCCCCTCTCCTAAGAGAACTGTACTGATATCCGGAATAAAAAGTATCCCTCGTAGTATGATTTCAAATCATGCCAAGTTTCATTTGAATTCATTTAGTAGTTTCGGCGTGATGCGCGGCCATGAAACAGACAAACGATTTTGTCACTGATACCTATTGATAATAACGGGCTCTCAAAAAAAAAACACATATCTTTTATGTACAGAATTAAACCTGTTACAGTTTTGTTATAATTAGATAGATAACAATAATGAAGTAATTTAATAATATCAACTGCCAGGACATCAATTGGTTTTGTTTTGAAAGTGGCTGTCAAAGAAAATGTGCTGTGACTCGTAAGTCAAAATAGTAGTAAGTAGTGTAAAACTGCAGATTTATTATTTTATTGGTTAAACCTGCAATCAATACTTAAGGCGATCAACAACTATTAATTATTTAGTTACCTCGTGGACGTGACGTTTCTGATGTTACAACATCAAAAGTGTTTTTTTTTGTACTTTTTTATGTAAGTATATTCGTCTATTTCTCTATCAATTAAGTACCTACCGATTTAAAAAATCTTTTGCTATTTTATTGGAAATGGTCCTGATGTGGTCCCATAAAAAAATTTATTGCCAAGGGATTTGTCCCACAAAACTAAAAGAGTGTAAATATTAAGGAATTTGAAGTCGGGTTTTGTTTTTTCAAAACGATCAAATGATAATTTGAAAGTTTCAAAAAGTCATGACTTTTTACCAGCTTACTACTTAGTACCAACCACGAGGTTGGTACTCACAATCAATGGGAATTAATAGTAATCGTCGAATTACATTCTACAGAACAACAGCAAGGATCGCGCCAATGAATTAAATTTTTTGAAAATGATTAAATGACTAATTAAATGACAAATGAATATGCAGGTTATTTAAATCTGGGAATAACATGTCTCCATTTTCCTGTTAGAAATTATAATATAGCACAGCTTAAACGTACTTCAGCTATCAATCTTACTTATTATAATAATTGAAACTGAAAGACGACTAAAAAAATGCAAAATGTGATAAACACAAAGGAAAACTATCACATTTTTTTTTGGTAAATATTATGAGGTAATTTGCCATAAGTGCCTAGGCTCGGTGTAAAATGCTAATTTAAATAAAACTTAACATTAATTTTTATCACAAAAACTTCATACAAATTAATGTTAAATAAAAGCAAAACAGGTGATAATCACTTAGATAGAGTCCATCCGTAGTTATTGTACATGGCATATCGATTTTTATAGTACCACGTTAAATAATAAAACTTTTTATAATTCACTAATATGGGTGCCGAATATCGGTTGAATTTTTTTCAATCGCAGAACGAAAAACCACTTTTCGATTAACTATTTTGAGCCATGAGAGCTATCTATAAAACACTTGATTTTTTTATATCTACAAAAATAAACAACCCCGTAGGACTTTACCTAAAATCAACTTGCTAATTGTTGAATTGAAAAATAATTTAAACTACCTGTCGAGTCGAAATTCTTTCTTCAACAAATATTGTTAACAATTATATCTCCGTCTCCAAGCATGTGAATTGTAGTTTTTTTTCGGATGTGTTGACATAATTTGCAGTTTAAAATCAAGAAGAATGAAACACAAGGCTCTCACTAAAACGGTAGATTTTTGCTCTGCGCCTGAAACGGACTTATAGTTTGTGTAACACTTATAAGCGACCAGTTTCTACATACATTTTACGGAAAGTTACTAAGCTAACGCTGTCCGGAGTTTAAAGATGTTGTATGGAGAGTGTCCCTAACATTTATTTTTATTTTCGAAATCGCCGCGCCCAATAAAATAAATATATTTGGATACAAAACACTAAAACAAATAAAAAATATCCCATAAAATAATGTCTTAAAGTGTCGATATTCACTTTTGTTATGCGCGGTTATATTGAAAAAAAAAAAAATGTTGACCGATGTTAGGTCCAAAATCTTAAAACCCCTTTACATTTTTTCTGTAAAACCATGATGTTTTTTAACAAACCGTGGAAAAAAATGTATGTAGAACCTGGAGTAAATGTATATTCAAAATAACGATATTCACAAAAGCACTGATCTATTGTAATCGACCAATATAACAATACCTAAGTGCTAACGAATTATAGTCTTTTTTTAAATCTATAGTGAATAATAAATGCCACAAATACCTATCAACTACTTATAGTATAAAACTAAGTAGGTATATATAAAATAAGAAATGATAGTAAGTTTTTAAAAACCTAGGTTAAAGATGTCGTTTTAGTTTTAATTAGTGATGATAATTTCATTTTTGCTTTTGAAATTGTGATTATTTTGTGACGAAATGTTGTTATTATTATTTTACTTTGAGTTGAGTTAAGTTTTTTGTTTTTTTTAGGGTAAGATATATTTTGAAATGATTTTTGTGACTAAGTTTATTTTCTTGGTAACTTTTGCATTTCTTGCTAACCTCTTGTTTCTTTGCGCAATACTTAATTTTGTAAAGCTACATGCTAAAGAGATGGTTGTCCTGTAATATAAGTTTAATGAATTATGAGCGAATTTAATAATTGGATAATTCTAAATTTCTTCATAATTGGCCATAAATACTATTAAACGTGTAAATAGCTTTTGCTGTACATAAATACATTTGTGTTGGATTGGAAAATGCCAGCTAATTTGAATATTTTTCTAATGTAATTTTTTCATAATTAGCTAAATTTTAAACTATAATGTATATGGGTATTTTTCCATTAATCACCATAACAAGCAAAACAATATTTTATTGTATTTGAAGTCTTATGGCTGTGAATAACACAAAACAACAATAACAATGGAACATCAGTAATATAAAGTAGATAATACTAGTTGGAGTTTAATAATGTAAGTGATGTTTGGGCAATTTTTGTTTATAATAAAAGTGCTGTATGTGTGTGCTTATAATAAACTTGAGAGTTGTTTTGAAAATATTATCTAAACAATACAAATAATGTGACATCGAATGCAGAGATTGACTTTCTTGATATAAATACATTAGAATTAATTTTGTGCGTTTATAAATTTCAAAACTAGTTGTACAGCGTTAAAGTTCCATTAGAAGAATTAAAGCCACACCATATTTGTCCTTCCGACCGAGCATAGTATCGAGTCGGAAAAGAGACATACATACTCTTGCGTGGCACATCGTTTTGGCGACACCCTTAAATATACTTATATTGTTTGTGACTCGGCTTTGAAATATAAACATCAATTGAAATTTAATACAAAATGTACACAGTGCATATCTATACACCAAATTGTATTTTGTATATTTGATTGTATTTTACTAAGAGCAATCTGCACTGTATCATCTTAATTCCTATAAATAAACTGTCTAATATTGCAATGCAATTTTATAGGGAGATTTACCATAAACTGCACAAAATAAACAGAATATGGCAATTATTCCTTTAAAAGTGCTTTTAATGTAGTAACCAGGATAGTTTCAAAAGTTTTATATTTAAAATAAATACAGTTTAAGATTACCCGTACACTGTCAACATAATTTTTTTCCTATTTTTAAATGTCGCTTGTTTTTTATATAGGTGTAACGGAAAATGTTCCATATTGTCGTCAATAAAGCACGTTTGAGGCACAATCCTAATATTTTATTTCACCTTGATTATCGCATTCACTGCCCAGCCTTGGCGGTGCGACTCGCAGGGGCTCGCCGCCGCCGCCGCGACATGGGGATCGAGAAGCACGTCTGGGGCCGTGAAAGTGTTAATTGAGCCAATCAAATTAATTATCTTAAGGTAAGTTTACTAGGTACTTACCTAATTTTGGCCATGGGCACAGATATTATAATACTATACTAGTATGCCATGGGGTTTTGTATTTAGTACCAAACAAGTCAAAAACAAAATAGCTGTTGACAAAATAGTCAATGAAGACCATGGAGAAAAAAACAGTGTAGACCATGTGTATAACAGGAAATGGAATGCCTTCAAAAGCTTAGTGTAAAATTTTAATTAAATAACCCTCTTTGCGCTGTCGGGTAAAAAAATTGGTTCACTGGCCTAATGAACGGAGGTTTTTGCCGAGCAGTGGGATGGGCCATTAATAATTATAACTAGACCTCTTATCAAAAATAAGAAGTACTTAGTACAAATAAAACGTCACGTGCGAGTCGAAATCGCGCACCAAAGGTTCCGTTAATTGTAAGACCTTGTTTCTTGCCAAATATCATGATTCTAGGTCTACGGGAAGTACCCTATAGGTTTTGTGTGCATGTTATTATTATCTTGGAAATTTCAAAATATTCGGACATAAGCAGCTGTAACTTTTGATTGCGTTGACCTAGAAATTGTATTTATATCGAAGCTTCAAAGAGGTTACGGACTTGTGTATTTGATGTTAATACAGACAGACGGACAACAAAGTGATTTGAGGTACGGAACCCTAAAAATATGTGAATTTTTCACCTATTCATACTTAAGTAGTGGTATTCGCATTAAACTTTAGTATTAAACAGAATAAAAGAAAAGTCTTTACTCTTTCTTAAAGTTGAGCGGTTTAGCAGAAGGTAAAGGAAGTAGGTATAGGTATTAATTTTTCTATGTTTCATGCAGACAACCGGTAATTCAGCAGATAGGCTATGAAGGAAAACAAACAGACTTCTATTTCCGGTGCCGAGGAGTGGCTGTCAATTCCACAAAATACCTACTTCACTTCCGGTGGAGTACTTTCAAGACTTGTAAAAGGTTATGTTGGGAGTTGTGATTCAATCTGTAAACATATCACACTAATAATAGAAAGACCAAAGTTTCGATAGATGAGGTAGATCGATGGATGTATGGTATGTAACCTCTTCACGCACAAAACTACGGAGCGGATCAGGCTGAAATTTTACTCATGTAGTTCTAAATCTGGAAAAATAGGTACTACTTTTAGTTCTAACTTGACACTACAACATCAAAAATCCACCAGATACCTAAAAGTAAGCAAGTACTATCTATACTAATAAACTAATAATAATATAAAGAGGAAAGATTTGATTGTTTGTGTGTTTGTTTGTTTGTATTGAATAGACTCCGAAACTACTGGACCGATTTGAAAAATTATTTCACCGTTAGGAAGCTTACTTTTCAGGGAGTGACATAGGCTATATTTTATCCCGGAATTCACATGGGAACGGGAACTACGCGGGTGAAACCGCGAGGCGATCGTCTAGTAATAATATAAAATGTAGATACTTACAACAATTTTACTCTGTCTGACGCCTGGAATCGAATAGCGACGTTTTGCGTCTATGACGGAGATTCGCTCACTGTACCAGAGGTTGCAATGCAGAACGAGTGTGAGTGTGGGAAGACCTACTTGATGGACCGACGACATTGTAGCTGTCGCAGGGAGTCGGTGGATGGAGGCGGCTGGACCACTATTCGTGGCGTCGTTGGGGGGAAGCCTATGTTCAGCAGAGAATGTATACGGGCTGATGATGATGATGACCAGAGGTTGTACGTCGGTAAGGAAGTATTCTTATTGCTCATTGAATTAAAATTTTTGGTCTTTTTTAATCTTCTAATCGAAGAAGTTTCTAAAAAACTGAGTCCTCAAGCAAAAGTTCGTTGACTAGACCTTTCATTACACAGCATAGCTAGGAACGAATCGCAAAAAAACTGTCTGAAAGCTGCCGAACTTATCCGAAGTTTCGCGGACTTGACCGAAGTTTATCCTTTGAATCTATATTAGTAGCTAACTATAAGAATAACACGAATAACTTACCTACCTAGTATATCAAGTATTATTTTTGCAATCCTAATACAGTGTCAGAGGTCTTACAAACCTCACAAATGCTAAGTATCAGGAGCCTTGTTAGAGTGCCATGCATCTTCAAAGGTAGCTAAGCTAATTACGTTATTAAACTGTTAAACTATTAACAACTGGTTTGCTCCTTCCCGTGGCTTTGCTTTGTTTCTACAACGTGAAAAGGTAATTTCTATGCCATGGGAACTGATTTATTTTGTATTTTTTTTGTATTTGTATTTGTATTTATTCAAAACATAACATCTATCATTACAGGTTAAACCTATATGGAATAAATAGTAGCTTAAGTTATTCCAGGGTTGACCTCTGTGGAAAATTTCAGCCCGATCCGTTCAGTAGAACAACACGCTACGAACTTTCGAATTTATATTATTAGTGTGGTGATAATATGACAATGGGCCTCCCGAGAGAGATCTGAAAGAATAGGCTTACCTATCCCCAACTAGGCATTGGGGCAAAAATTAAGTGAAACTTATCCCCTGATTGGCCAAGAACAATCCCTTGGGTCAAAATCACCCAATTAACGGTCGGACTATCAATTAGAACAGGACCTAAACAAACATGGAATCAACAAAATTTGTTAAGTCTATGTAGCTAAGGGTGGGTGTGCATGACAGCGAGCGTAAATGCTCAGAGCAATATTGTAAAATTTATTTTAGAAAGCCGTTAAGTCGTTTAATTTGTTAATCATGGACATAGTGTAAAATCGCTCCCTTATAGAAGAAACTGTCTGAAATAATTAGTTTAGTGGGACCGTAGCGGCAGCAGTTAATTTACTTCAAAGCTTCAAACTTGATCTTGAGTGGATATCAACCGCAATTCGCTTCGGTACGTAGTGCAGACGCATGAAGGTTATCAGGTCAATTCAGATCATCTTCAGATGTTTACTTTTTTTTAAGAGGCTTTCGTGTCACTGCGCTCATGATAGAGCTATGATAGAGCCTAACATCAGTTGTCATGCGCAAGATGGGTATATCCTGAGATCTCAGTTTCTGGGAGAGGCAGTTCTTTCAGCCCAAAGTACTGGCCCTATACATGCTGTCTTTGCCTTCTTCTGTATCTGGTGCGGAGGCAGTCCCAATAATGCATTAAGTGCCAGTCCAGAGTAGGTGGACATGGCTCCCGTGGCAATAAGGCAGTCTTTGTAGGCTGTTTAGTTTGTTGATTGCGGTCGACTGGAGGGCCTTGTCGTACAATACCATGGAGGCGTAAGTGATTATCGGCCTAATAATGGCAGGCAGTTTACAGCCACAAGAAAATCCCAGTTCTTGCCCATTTTGGGGTTTACGCCCCAGTTCTTGCCCATTAGTTTGCCGTTAACTCCTAGTGCTATCTTAATTTTTTGCAAAACGTTCGCTAGCTGTGTATTCCACGTCAGTTTTTGGTCGATGGTAACGCCCAAAGGCTTGTCTAGCCTTCGCTTACTGGTAAATTGGTATAGTCACATTTTGGTCTGCGTTGACTGTGGTCGCTATTGCTGCACTAATCGCTGACAGCTAAGAGCTCGCTGCATGGTGCTAGAAATGGTGGACTGGCTGAATACTCTCACTACGATCACAACTAAACACAAGGTCATCTGCCGTCATAGCCTGGCGCATCAATATTAAGGTCCACCAGTCTACACCGGAGTTGGTCCACTGAGTCCATAAGACATAGCCTCATAGCCTCTATAGCCGTGAATATCTCAATGGTTGTTTCGTGAAGGGCTAGTTTTGCTCTCCTGTTTGTCAGCATATCCTCTACCCATTTGGTGGTGATCGGGTCGACATTTTTATTTATCAACCAGAGAGATAAGGGAGTTATCAAAAGCGCCTTTGATATCAAGGATTGCACAGACTCTGCGCAATCCTCTGTGCCACAGAGTACGATTTCTTTGTCCTCGATAGCCTTCTCCACCCTGCCAAGCGGCTAATCCGATATTTAGTTAATTGACATTGCTTAGTACTAACATTAATTTAATCAAAAGGTTAAAATGAATGCCGTCAAGTTTTAAGAACGAGAATCCCATTTACACATGCAAGGGCCAAGTTACCGGACTAGAGCTTAACATTAATCAGCGGTAGAACAACACAGGGTACAAGCGTTTGTACAAGCGTTATTTGGATTCGTCTTGCGGCTTCATAATTGCTGCCTTGTGTTTGGAAGGGCTCGCGATTATGTTATTTAAGGGACTTATCGCCCTTTGAATTAACTTTCAAGGTTATGATATAGGTTTAATCTCAAGTTAGTTACTATGTATTTGTCACACTTAGTGACCAACTTAACCAGTCCATTATCTAGGTCCTCACAGTAACAGTTACTCTGATTTCTTGGATTCCAGTGCCAAGTTTAGATACAGTGTGGTTAAAGATAGGTACCAATCTTCTTGAATTTAAAACTCCCCTCGCTCGTTTATCCAAAACCGCTACCACACAGCACAAAAACGTGCATTTAAATATGGACCTAAAATCGTTATTTTTAGATACATATTACAGTGACAAAACTAGCCCACAAGCTTCAAACGACTGGTTCGCGCACCTCTAATTACCTACCGTAGGTAGTAGAGGTGCCTGCCTACCTAGTTCTCTTCTGATAAACTTTGCCTAGGTATCTTGATTTTGGCTGGTGTGAACTCGAGAGCAGTAGGTAGGTTTAAATAAGCGAGTGACAGTGACCGTTCGCCGTCTAGGTAGGCACCTCTACTTGCCTCCCTAGAGTTCTCTTCTTACCCATAACATAAGGACGGTCCGACTCTTTTTTTGTTTGAGCAAGAAGCGACGAAGGCCTACCTGCGACGCAAGAGGTTGCGGGTTCGATTCCCGCCTCGGGACAAATGTTTGTACGATCTGCAGATATTTGTTCAGGGTGTTCTGGTTGTTTTTTATGTAAAATAAAAAATATCTATGTATTAAGTTTATCAGTTATCTTATTTAGTGCCCATAAAACAAGCTCTGCTTAGGTTGGGCTCGATAATGCTGTGTGAATTGTCCAGCATTATTTTTTATTTATATATTTTTTAAACATTTCAGATGAAGTGCTCTGTAATCTTCGGAGTTAGGAGGGATAGGTATTTTTTCGATATTTTTCAATATATTTCCAAAAGAGTGACACCTACAGAAATCTTAAAAACTATTTTGAAATGTACAAACCTTTCATTTGATACCCCACATGACCCTACCTACAGAGTCATGGGTGTCCTTTAAAATTTCGACATCACAATTTGTATGTTTTTTTTCTTTTTCTATAGTCTGTACACACGCACAAAATGTACTAGTATTTTAAATTTCAAGTTTAAAGCTGCTATAGTTGCGGAGATAATTAAAGAGGGAAAAAAGGACACACAAAGCGAGACCCTATGGGTTTCGAAGCCGATCGCAAAACTCTAATAATAAATGTCCACCCGTGCGAAGCTGGGACGGGCCGTTAGTATATTTACTCACATCGAATGAAAGAATACTAGATGCCCTTTAAATGCACATTTTTGTTCTATGAAGCGGTGCTTTCCATTTGTGTGTTACTTACAAGCTGTAGCCGTCAGTCAAGTGCAAAGACTTGAATAAAGCGAGGTATAAAGTATTAGGAAAAACCTAGTTAAAATTAAATGAATTCGACTCAATTCTCAATTAAAACTTTAGAAACATCAATAGGCTTTTTGATTTGCCAAGTTTCTTTGTTCCCCTTTTATATCGCAACTGCTAAATTAATTAATTACGATCGCTTCGATAACTTCGATCGTATTTCGTTTTATTAGCGTGAATTATGTTTGAATGTAGATGAGTTGAGCAAAGTACAGTCTACAATGGAAATTGATGTACATTGTATTGTGTACTTACATGCTTTCTATTAGCTTTACGCGTATGTATACCACACCAACTCTTCCCACGTGTGTCGTAAGAGGCGACTAAGGGATATCCACCGGGGGCGGGCAGCAGCGCCCCCTGCAGAACAATTCTACCACCGAACTACGATCCCCAACCCGCATGCCCAACGTGGGGATTATGGACATTTCCCCATAATATGATAAAAGCCAATAAGGTGCTTATCAGGGGGAGGCTTGCGTCCAGCAGTGGACCAATATAGGCTGTTGAGGTTGAGGTTTACTTCCTTTGAACTAACGTCTTGTCAATTTAGCATACTTATTCAGTTCTGATGACAATACACTAAAATACACTATAATAATTATATAGATAAATAGTCGTGTGATAAATGCTTGTCTTTGCTGTCTTGACTAGTTTTTTTTTGAAAGCGGATGTCATATAAGTTTTTTGAGCATTTGACTCTGACGAGCTTCTATCCCATTCCGATAGCGCACGGATATAAAATGTGATCACATTTTTACAGGTTAAATTAATTATTTAATGAGTTTTAGAACATTCTAAAACATTTCGGCGAGGGGAGCTAAGGTACGCCTGCGACGCAGAAGATTACGGGTTCTTTTCCCGCCTTCGGGCAGATGTTTGTATGATCTGCAAATATTTGTTCCGGGTGTTCTGGGTATTTTCTATGACGTATAGTAAAAATGTAATATGTATAAGTATCACTTTTTAAACTTTCGCGATTTGTTAACATTTTATTTGTTAACGTAACGCTGTAGAAACATAGGGGACATGATAACAAAAGGTACGCGATAAATACCCGATAAAATCATTAATTATGTATATCAGTTATCTAGTACCCATAACACAAGCTCTGCTTAGCTTGGGGCTAGATGATGCTGCGTGGATTGTCCAGCATTATTTATTGCATAGTTATTTAAATTGCGGGGAATTTTTCCTCCAACATTAGACATTTTCAAAATGTCTACATATTTCATATTTCATTTATTGCATCCATAATTATAGGTGAACATGAACATGAATATTTCACTATTCTAACACTCTTAGTATGTAGATCTTGTGATTATGTACCCGGTCAGGGTGTAGCAACTTGAGAAGATGGTTACTAAAGTTAATATTCATTTATTTACTATCACATTAATAAGTATTATTATCAAAAAATTCAATAAGTGTATAGTAACATTTTTTAAGTAGCATATTCTTAGTTTATTAATTTTAATAAACTACTAAATAATGTCGGATGTATCTTGTAAATCGTCAGGTATATTAACCTGTCCTCTGTTGTTTGCCTTCATTCATCTTTAGTTTTATTTTTCAGTCGCTGCAGAAAAGGTCAGTATTTTTTTGATACATCCCGGTCTCGCCGCTCGCATACCGCAGGAGACGTTTACTCTCTGTAGATCTAGTGATCAAGATCCAATTGGTTCTATTGAGAACTTTTTTTCCCAATAAATCTATTTTAAAAAACAACGTCACAAATTGGATCTATTGCATCTACTTACAAAATTACTAGATCCATATTGGTTCCATTAAGAATCTTTTTTCTCATTAAATCTATTTAAAAAAATTGCGTCACAAATTGGATCTACTGAGAATAAACTACGAAACTGACGTCATAAGGCCTGATTTTTAAATACAAACCACTTTTACAATAACTGGTAAATGAGAAGTCAGAATTTAACAAACCTTTTTACCTATAATTAGATAAAAATCTTTTTTTATCTTGCCATAATATTCATCTATAAATAGAAATAATTTAAACGCAGTTCTAATAAAATACATTTAGGTTAACGTAGTTTATCTAGAAAATGGCCAACATTGATATCCCCATTTACAAGTTGCATCTGAGCAAACAAAATGCAATTGTCACTTTCAATACTGCTTTTACGTCGTTTGCACGATGACTTGTTAAATCTTTCCAGTCGATTACAATTTAAGGAAGTGATTGATGATTCCTGTTGTAAGATATGCAAAATTTGCGAAAATTGCACCTCATTTTTATTTATGTTAGTATTTAGATTGTGGTTCCAACCTTCCGCGGCATTATTGGTGCGATGACGCAGTCCATACACACACCAGATTTTATAATATTCATCTTTCATCCAATTATTTTCGAAATAATTAACGAATTTATTTAAATCGTTGTCAGGCATAATTTCTTTCTTAATATAATTCCAGACCTCTTCAATACAATTTTCAGGGAGTAGGGGAAGTTTAGTGCAAAGAGTAACGATCCTTCTATTATGTTTCGTTTTCTTAATGCCTAAAGCCTTAGCTTTGCGAATAATTGCATTACAAAAATGGTAATGGCAACCACTCATCTCCACACGAGTAAAGGGTATTTTTGATAAAGCTAAATATAAATAAATATAATATATATATATTATATTTATTTAATTTAATTAAATTAAATTTAATTATTAATATATATATATAATATAATATAAAGATAAATTTTTGATAATTTCGAAACCCTCGGCGCGCGAGTTACACTCGCACTTGACGGATCTTGTTTAAAAGCGATTCATCTAGAATCAGCCCGAAGCAAAGCAAGAACTTTTTAATCAGAGTGAACAAATTATTGTTAGATCAAAGTAATTAATTTTGGATTTAAAGGATAAAAAGTATTACCACTGGAACCAAATGGATCTTGATCATTGGGTCTACAGAAAGTAAAAGTTCTTCTTAGAACCAAATCATCAAAATTGGATCTAAAGACAAAAGGTATTCTCACTGGAACAAAATAAATTTGATCATTGGATCTACAGATAATAAAAGTTCTTGTTAGAACCAAATCATCAGAAATGGATCTAAAGAGTAAAAGTTTTCTTAATGGAACCAAATGGATCTTGATCACTGGATCTACAGAGAGTAAACGGCAGGAGATGACTGGTATTTGTGTCAGGGCTATAGTTCCTCATTAGATTTCAAGAGAAGCCCTATTTACGTGCAAAGGGACTGCTTCTATCGACCCATCTGTCGGGCCCAGGGCCTCCAACAGAAGGGAACACACTCGCTAATCCCCAGAATAACTTGTCGACACAACCGCTCAGTGTAGATAGAGGCACCATGCTTTTTAGGGGGACAAACAGGACTCAAACAGGGACTGAACAACAGCTCTCATTGCACGAGAGGGAGAGAGGAGCCAATGTAACCTACAGGTACCCTATCGTGGAATTTGAATACAAAGACGATGGGTAAAGTTAACATAAAAAATATTTATTAATTAAAGAAGAGGGTAGAGGTTCTATGGCCCGCCTAACTTTCACTTTGCCTTAACACGGCACTTCCCTGTAGCGGATGGTTCTGGAACGCAGGCCGCAGGTCCGGGTCCAGGGCGAGCGCCGATTCGGGGTAGGTGTGGCTGTTTCCAGGTAGATGGATGGTGATGGCCTCCAAGTCGGCGAAGGGGAAGACAAAGGGTTCCCACGTCCGCCGAGTGAGTTAATACACCAGCCTTGGTTGGGTGAGGAGACGCCTTTCAGGCGTGGGCGAACGGGGGGAGAAAGTGAAATGAAACATGGACAGTTTTTATATCCAAATGAAAATATTTTTATCAACGTTTAGTTGAAATTATCATCTTATTACTTTTATAAGCGACTGTACCGAATTGATACCTGCTTTGGAACAAAATAGGAATCGCAGAAATAGTAAGGCGGTAGGTATTTACTGCTATTTTGAAACTACTTCAAGAACGAGGTTCCATGTTCGGCTGTGTACAGGGTGCCACGAAATATGTGTACTAAGCCGAAAGGGGTGGCAGGAGGAAAGGCCCCGAGGGGTTCAACTTTTTTGTCTACGATTATTTTTAATTACGGAAAGATTTATACCTAAAAAAATTTGATAAGTAAGTACTTTTATCTTCATATTCGTGTTTTTTTACGAGTATTCTTCATAATCATTTTGAAATTACAAAGGATTCATAATTTTTTTGTAATAATTAATGACAAAACAAGAAAAAACATTTGTGAAATATTTTATAAAGCTTATTTATACAAGATTGCATATTACAGAACACGAAAAGGAAGAAAAAACATACATAATTTAAAAAGTTATTGACAAGTTGACCTCTTGGGGTCCCCTTGGGGTAACTAAGTATATTCGTCGATAACTCCATCAATTGCGGACCGACCTGGATTATTCTTTGGCTATTATTTGTATATAGAATGATCCCTTGGGTTCCCAGGGATCCTTCTACTGTAGTAAAGCACCGATAAAGGTATTCGCCGCCTGAAAGTCTTAGATTCTTAAACAACATGGTCGCCCTACTGCGACTAAGTTTCAATTAAGCTTCCCCTTCTAGAGGCTTATTCGTACCCAAGCCTAAGCCTCTGTTCTGACGCCTCGAGTAGATTGCGGTGCTTCAGACACAAAAAACAACAATTTTTTTTACAAATCTTTCTATAAAAACGTAGGTACCACGATGGCCCTCGTGCAAAACTTAGTCACCTGTGGTGTGCGCTTGAAGAAAAAAATACTGGTTACCCACAAATAACCACCACATGATGGCTGATTAGCCTAAAAGAACTTTTGTCGGCAATACTGAAACGGCAAAGAACTGGGTGCGACAACTTGCGGTCTCTGGTGTCACACCAGAGACCGCAAGTTTGGGAGACCAAGGTTCATTTCGGTCCTATACTCCCAATACATACAGGCATTTCAAGTCAATGGTTCATGATGATGTTGGTGATTACTTCTGTTTCTGCTCGTTGTAATAGTAGGTAGGTACTTATTTAATTATGACGTAAGTTTGTGTTTGTTGATGATGTTGATGATGGTGTTCTCCAAGCCGAATTTCTTTCATGGGAGACTAGCCAAGGTTTATTTATTTACATTTTAGTGTTGCATTTGCATTTCCTTCATATACATAACACTGACACTTTTTGGGATCTTTCCGTATCGCAACATGTTTTCGGGTGGGTGCAAGGTGTTGCACGCTTCGTCAATGCCAGTGCGGTACTGCCGTGGTACAGCTAGATCATCACGGATTATCGTGTACTAGGGCCGCTGCCGGTCGGATATCTCGCCATGCCATTCTTAACGACACCATTCGGCGGACCTCATGGTATGTTGTGTGACGATGGTATGAGGCCTGACGGTATGACACTAGTCCCATGGGGGTTGGGTATGCCACATGCGTCGACACACTTGCGCCTTCTCATCTTCCTAGGACATCCGTGAGGGCGGATGCGGCGGCAGATTTGGCCGAGGATCGTAAGAGGCGCAAATATGCAGGACATTTGCTCCCCTTGGTCCGTAGAGTTCCGAAGCTCTTCGGGTTTTCAAAAAATTATCTGGTCAAAGCGACGCGTGATCCAAGAGCTGGTGAGTATCTGGCGCATCGCATCAGCATCTGGAAGATTCCAACTGGTATTGATAAGGATCAATTGAGCTACCTGTAGATTGTTTGCAACAATCTGCAGGTAGGTCAATTGTTTCCGTTGAAAATACTAGTTCTAATTTATTTCTTTTATTTGATTGAAACTTTTTTGTCAATAGGTAAATAAAAAAAATCTAGAAATATCCAACTCGTGAAAAGGAGAGTACCTTAATTTTTATCTGGAACCTTCTATGGCTGTCTAAAGTCAAAATCTTTTCTTCAAATTGACTTCTTCTGAGTTAAAGCTTCGGTCATTAATTTGTAGTCCGCAACAGACCGATCTTGAAACCATTTCCAAAATGGATAAACAGCGCATTTTTCAGGTTCGGTTTTTTTGAAATATTTTGAAAAAAGTCGAAAAATTACTTATTTCCTCCCTCCTCAGTATCTCCAAATTTGCAGAGCGATTCTTATGAAATGTATGGAGCGTTTGTATTGTTGTATTGTCTATTTTATAGGAAAAATATAGAGTAGTCTGTGAGTAGAAAAATGGATTTGAAAAATGGTCAAAAAGGTCGAAATATTACCTATTCGCAGAGATAGGGGATCACCAAAGTTTGCAGATCGATCCATCTGAAATGCAACCTACATTTCAGAGTACCTACTATTTTTAGGTATTCATTAAATTTAATTCATGCGAAGTCTCTAACCGTAATATTTGATTAATTGACAAACGTTGGAAACCCACAACGCGCTAGTTACACTCGCTCTTGACGGATCTTGTTTCAAATTGTATCACTGTATAGAAACATCTTGCTGCTTCACAACGTTATAAGGGCGACCAATAGTTTCAAATTAAAGTACATAATAAATAAGCATCATCTAGCCCCAAAGTAATACTCCTAAAGTAGACTCCATAGCATTTTGAGTTTTGGTACCGGCCAGTATTTTTTTTGAACTCTCGTAGCTCGCATTCCACAAGAGCTTTCGCGCGATCACTATAGTTCAACCTTTCTTTACGCACAGACACCTACTCAGCCGGTCCTCGTAAAAAGTCCCCGACTGGCCCTAAGTACACAGAGGCAATACAAGGCAAGACTGAGTTCAGTAATCTCGTGGATTGATGCCGGCAATTTAACACGACTTCTTACAAAGATTAAATGAAATCTCTCGGGAAAAAGCGCTCTCCTTACTTACTTAGGCTTCTTTACTTACCTATTTAGCGGATACAAGGTGTGGCTCGTGGGTTCAGTTGATTCTAGTGGTTTATACTTATGGTGTTTTTATCATACATCCATCAAACACACTGTCCACTGCTGAACACGCCCACACAAGCAGTTTTTGCCAAAATCACCTCGCTTGGCAGACGGATTGGTGCTCGCAGTTGAGGTGTTAAAAGTACCTACACCGAAGGAATATACAGCTACAGCTATCCTTCTTATAGAAGGTTCCCTACGATCTTACGACATCCACGGGCTGAGTTGAATGGGTTGATTATTATGTACGCCATGACCTGGGGGTCTGAAGCCGACATGAAACTGAACGCCGGTAAAATCTGGCGGCTATCCCAGGTTTTACCTTAACACTTTCATGGTCCGTGTGGCCTAGAGGCACAATGTCAGTCCGCAGCACCCCGTGGCTGTGGCGACGCGCCCCTGCGGGTGTGTAATGCTTTTGGACACATAAAAAAAATGTGACTGCTCCTCATTGCGTACCCAGTTTGTCTTATTTTTGATTTCTCAATAGATGAAATGAGATCGCTGAAAAGGAAATTATCGGAAAAGTGTACATTACACGAACAAAAATACACGGAGTGGGTGTTTTCTAAACAGGATTTATCAGTAGAAATAGAAGTCGACTCCCAAAAGTATATACCTACCTACCTATTACTATTTCACTCGGAAATAAAGCAAACAAAAGTGATATCTAATATCTTTGGAGTTTTTCAGAGGGCCTCCGGGTGAGTATTCGCTTACAATTCAATTTGTTCTTGATAAGTAGAAGGCTCATAAAAATAAAATCTTAAAATAAGATTGCCTGTTTGGATTACATTGTACGAACTAGTTCCTTGATAGCATCTACTTCGCCCAAATATTTTTCTGATTTAATTTATTTTATTTTTCGTTTATAAAGGCACAAACCAGTAGTACCTACTTAAACAATATTCTTAAGCTACGTTTACACCAATCAAGATGCCAGAAACATTATTTACTGTATAACACGACGTTACAGAACGGTAATTTGGAGAATATCAATAACAAACAAATAAAAAAATTAACAAATCGAGCATGAACACACAAAAAAATTAACCAAAGAGAGAAGTTGTTTTTAAAAGTTATTTCTAGAGAGCAAAAATGTCACCTTCAGAAAATAGTCATTGTGGAACCTACTTACTATAGGAGTAATCTCTTTATTGACAAAGAAAATTATAATCAAATAATATAAATAAATTAGAACTCTAGGAATAAAAGAATTGTCTGCATTATTAGTTTTACATGAAAATGTTATTTAAGATTTTTGTTATTATAGTGCGTAACCCCACACTAAGGGTAATTTCTAAGAAATCAAATAATATGGCAAAAATTTTCGACTTCGACGGGATGCGTGTTCAAGTCCCGTCAAAGTCGAAAATTTTTGCGATATTATTTGATTTCTTAGAAAATGTTATTTGTTTTACGAGCATTCTTACGTGGACATTGTAAACCTAATTGATTTAGTAAACAGGGTAACTCAACCAAGTGTTTTATGATTTAATACAATAACATTTGATCTCTGATCGTGCGTCAGCTTTGAAGTGAATCAATACTAATTATTAGAGATTGATTTGAGTTATTGATTTTTCATTTAAGATGTTCAATGAACTTTGACTAAATTAGCCCAAAACTGTTAACATAAGCTAGATAACGAGGATTCCAGAGACTAGAACCATATTCAAAATCAAAATCAAAATCAAAATCAAAAACTCTTTATTTCCATAAATACAATAAATGTACACTTAGAAAAGGTCAAAATAAAAAACTAAACACTGACACGGAAATAAAGTGATATTTTTTGATTTCTGTCGCTTCGGTATGTAGACTAAAGTAAAGAAGCGACGAAGAAACCTTTAGCCTGTTAGTTGTTATTTTTCGAGTTGGAGCAAAACCCGTCCCAAGCTTTTTTGTCCTCTAGATAATCTGATATTTTATAGTAAGCCTTTTTGCACAGCAAGGTTTTGACAATTTGTTTGAATTTATTTACTGATAATTTTTGCAACTCACTAGGAGTTTTGTTGTAGAAGCGTATACATTGCCCTTTAAAAGATACATTTATTTTGTGTAGCCTAGTTGTGGGCACAGCGAGTTTATGTTTATTTCTGGTATTAAAAATATGTTTATCGCTATTTTTAGGGAACCGATTTATATTTTTATGAGTGTACAATAAGTTTTCATAGATATATTGACATGGTACTGTCATTATGTTTATTTCTTTGAATTTATCACGTAGAGATTCTCTAGGACCCATGTTATAGATAGCCCGTACAGCCCTCTTCTGCAGCACAAATACGGTGTTAATATCTGCAGCGTTCCCCCACAGCAGTATACCATAAGACATAATACTATGGAAGTAGCTGAAATAAACAAGTCTAGATGTATCCACGTCTGTAAGATGACGGATTTTTTTGACTGCATACGCTGCAGAACTGAGTCTCTTCGATAGCTTATCTATGTGTGGGCCCCATTGAAGTTTATTATCTAAGGTGATTCCTAAGAATACGGCACTTTCTACTATTTCTAAAGTTTCTCCTTTAACGTTTACATCAGCCTTCACTTGTTTAACATTAGGTAGAATAAATCTAATACATTTTGTTTTGGTTTCGTTTAGCAAAAGATTATTGACACTAAACCAATGAACTACTTTTGAGATTGCATTATTCACATCGTCGAAATTTGTGTTTTGTCGCATCATTTTAAAAATTAATGAAGTATCATCAGCAAACAATACAATCTCGTGATTATTCTTGACAAGATGAGGCAGGTCGTTAATATAAACTAAGAATAGGAAAGGACCGAGGATAGAACCCTGCGGTACACCCATTGTAACTACAGACCCCGAAGACCGTTTCCCATTAATGTCAACTCTTTGTATCCTATCACTCAAATAAGATGTAAGAAGATCCAAAGAGGTGTTTCTTATTCCATAGTGATGTAGTTTCCTGATTAATGTTTCATGGTGTACGCAATCGAACGCTTTTGACAAGTCGCAAAAAACGCCTAAAGCGTCTTGCGACTTCTCCCAAGCATCAAAAATATGCGATACTAACTCTACACCGGCATCAGTAGTTGACCTGCCCCGAGTAAACCCGAATTGCTTACCATGTAGCAGGTCATTGCCATTAAAATGCCTAAGCAATTGATGTAAAATAAGTTTTTCAAAAACTTTGCTGAAAGTTGGCAGTACTGATATTGGTCTAAAGTTAGTGGGGTCAGACCTACTACCCGATTTAAATAGTGGGATTACTTTACTACATTTCATTAGATCAGGAAATACGCCACAATCAATAGATTCATTGAATATAAAAGCTAGATCTGGTGCAATCGTATCAATTAAAGGTTTAATAATTTTAACGGAAATGCCCCAGAGATCTGCAGTTTTCTTTATATTTAAAAGTTTGAAGGCTTTTTTAATATCTTTTTCATCGACATAGTTGAAATTAAGTTTATTTTCGCATTTAGGTACATTTTCTATGAGTAATGACTCAGCGATTAATTGAGAAGAGTTTAGACACTTCGTAGTAGAGATTGGAATGTCAGTAAAAAAGTTTTCAAAAGCTTGGGCTACTTCAATGTCATTTTTGATTGTGCAATCATTTATCTTTAAATTGTAATCATTAACGTAGGTACTGACCTTTCCAGTCTCACTATTTATTATTTTCCACGTTGATTTTATGACATTTTCACTATTTCTAATTTTGGAGTTTAAATAATTTGATTTTGCGATTTGACAAACTTTTCTAAACATTTTTGAGTAATTTTTTACTTTTTTTTTGAACTCCTGGCTAAAATTGTATTGTTTTTCACTATATAGTTCATACAAAGTTTCTCTACTCTTATGTATACCTACTGTTGCCCACTCACTAAAGCTAAGTTTTTCTGAGACCATAATCGATTTGGATGTGAATATTGAATTGAACGCATTGGTGAATTTATAAAAAAAACTACAATACGACTCATTTGGGTTGTTATGTGAGTAATTAGGTGATGGCTTAGAATCCCAATCCAATTTCAACCGTTCAAATCGACTGGTGGTCACAGGTATGTAAGTTAATCTCTTTTTACAATTATTGTTTTTTACTTGAATTTCTAGTTTTATTAGTTGACCTAAGTGGTCTGATTTTAAATTACTTATTATTTTCTTAGTAACAATTTTTTCACTTTGGCAAACAAATACATTATCTATACATTTTGCTGAGGTTTCAGTTATTCTAGTAGGTTCCATAAATAATGGCCTTAGATTATAAGAATTAAATAAATTAGTCAATCTAGTACTGAGGGAATAAACTACTAAAAGGTCAACATTAAAATCTCCACATACCATTATAGTTTTATTTGATTTTGATAATTTAAATAAAATGTCCTCCATGACATTTTCAAAAATTTCAAAAGAAGCTGATGGTGGGCTGTATACGCTTACTACAATAATTTGCTCCAACTCTACACATGCTACTTCAATGTGGCTTTCAACGGATAAGCATATTATGTCCTTACGGTCTTTGAATTTCATTAATTTGTTTATTAATATTAATGAGCCTCCACGAATAGCATGTGATCTGCAAAAAGAGCTACCAACCTGGTGGTTACTGAAATTGAACATGAGCTCATAGCTTTTCAGCCAGTGTTCTGTTAAGCAGATGATATCAATATGAAAAGCGTTCATGTACAATTCCAACTCTAGTAATTTACTTTTTAACCCTTGAATATTTTGATGCACCAAGTTAGTGAACTTTGCATTTATTTTACAGGTTTGGTTTCTTTGACTTTTTATGTAACCAATATTATTTGACTGTTTATGGCTAGAGACTTCCTCTATTGTCGTTAAATCTAATTTAAATGGCTTGGAAGAAGTTCCAAGGTCTTGGTTGTAAATTTATTACAATGCTCAAAAGAAGCATCTTGTTTAGCCAAATTTTTGGCTGTAATAGTAAAGTAATAGGATAGCGACACAGCTATTTGTTTTTTGTAATAATTTGAAAGGTAGTAATTACCTTTTTTAGTCAAGCAATATTTTTTACTAACAGTATTGTTAGTGTCAATCACATGTATATTATTATTGCATGAAATAGTATGCAATGTCATATTTAGCTTATATCTAATGTTATTTTCTATATTTGGCAAGCTGTTGCTGTAGGGGAATGTGAACATTACAATTTTATTTAATTTTAAGGAACATAATTTGTCCATATATTTAATTAAGTCCAATTTGTTCACATTACCCCTATTTCCAAGTAAAATTATCAAGTTTGAGTTAATGTCAAATCTTTCATTATCAATTCTGTGCATAATATCATGAAGATTGCAGTTAGGTAAGCAATTATTTATAGAGTGCTCCATACTCATGTTTAAAAACTGGCCCATATTTTTTCCAATTTCATCGCAGTACATTATGGTTTTATTACCTGAGCATGAAGTGCTGAGGTCCAGGTGGGATGCGGCTGAGACAGTACTGTCCGGACTTAAGTTGTGACCGACCAAATTAGGTCCACAGCACCCGCAGCCCTCCAGAATCCTGCCCTCCAGACTCGCCTGGCTACCGAGGAGCGCATCCATGGCCAGGTGGAGTTCCCTTGTCTGTTCAGTAGTTCTCTCATAAAGGCTGATGTAGTGCCCTAGGGAGTGCTCGGCCTGGCCAAGTTTACACCTCAGCTCTTGCAATTCTGCCTCATATTGCAGCTGATTTTGATTTAGCTTTATTGTACATAGCTCTAGTTCATCAACAAGTTTTCTATTACATTTGATTTCAGATACTTTATGTTTTTGATTTTCTAATAAATTTTGCGTTTTTTTTTATGAACTTACTTATTTTAAAATTTTTTTTAAACTTATTTTTGCTTAGCTTGTGTTGGTTTTTGCTGCTAGCTTCCACATTACACACTGAGTCATCTTTTGTTAAGTCAATATTATGCAATGTGTGTATGCTGCAGCCGGCAACAGAAACATGGCCCAATGGTGAGTTAGCCGATACTAGCTCATCGAATAGTGTTTGTGTTTTCGCGGTGGCAGAGTTCTGGCCCGCTTCTTCTAGCTGGGTGATGTGGTGGTGTGCATCACACAATTCCTTTTGCAGGATTGAAGTTCTGTGCAGGGCCGTTTCAAACTCAATGCCACATCGTTCATCGAAGGTATTTATTATAGTCTGAAGCCTATCCCGTTCCTCAATAATAGAATTGTTCTCGCAAAATAACGTGGTCATCTCATTTTTTAATTTTTTGTTATTATCTAGCGCTTCTAAGAGAATGTTTTCATTATCATCTCGTTCTAATTCTAATTGTGCAATCTGTCTCTTTGCTGACTTGAGCTCTAATAAAGCCTGGTTTAATTTGATTTCTGCCTGACGCAACAAGGCGCTTCTTGTATTCATTTTGAATGGTTGAATCGTTTTTTACCGTAACGAGCTCAAGACAGAAAATACAATGTCAATAGGTTATGTGTCTGAAAATGCTGTAAGTACTTACGTGTCAGTAAAAGATGTTAGCTATGTTGGAAATAGTATTCCTACGTATAAGAAATGCACTCACGTAAACTCGAGCTTCCTCAGAACACACAAACAAGCCAAATTTCTCAGGAATCCTAACCGAAAAAGAACCGGTATCCCGAGGGCCAAACACATTAATCATACAACTTTTATACGGTTATAACTATTTGTACACTTATTTTATCTTATAAATATACGATGAAATCGAAATAGGGACTAGAATACTACGTAAAAATAATTATTTTGTGAAATAATGATATGGAGCACCAAAGCGAACTGATCTAAGATGGATCTATTCTAAGATGGATCTGATTACGGAATTAAAAAGTACCACCATCGTTTTCCGTAAAAATAAATACATTTTAAAGCCATTGCATTTATTTTATGTTATTCCAGGCTTAGTTTTTTTTTTTTTTAATAATTCGCAAACTAGTTAACTCATCTGATCATTTGACCAGAGAGTGTGCTAGTCTGCTTTTGCTTTTTAAACCTATGGCAACCTGTTGCTATCCAGACTTAGTTTGATACGTACCTATGCATTTTAAAATTTATTTTGTATTTAGTAGTTTTACTTTTTTAAATATTGTGTGATTAGAATAGTTATACTATACTCGTAGTAATCACACTTCCCAGCCTCGGAGGTGCGCCCCGCAAAGGTGCGCCGCCGCTGCAGCCACGGGTTGCTGCAGACCGACATTGTGCCTCTTGGGCCTTGGAAAGTGTTACGTAATTCTATGGCGGATCAAGCCTTGTTTTGCCTTAAGGTAAAACCTGGCGTGGCGGTCATGACGTACCTAATAATCAACCCGTTCAACTAAGCCCGTGGATTTTGTAAGATCTAAGGGAACCTTCTATAGGAAGGATAGCTGTAGCGTATCTTCCCTCGGTGTATTTTTAACACCTCGACTGCGAGCACCAATCCGTCTGCCAAGCGAGGTGATTATGGCAAAAACGGCTTGTGTGGGCGTGTTCAGCAGTGGACAGTACGTTTGATGGACGTATGATAAAAACATCCATACATAATAATGACCTTCACATCTACCTTTATTTATCTAAAGTGATTGAGTCAGATTCCTCGCTTGCGCTTCATAATATGTACCTACCAGCGTAAAATTTGTTTTAAAATAATTGGTACCTTAGTACTTACCACAACCTATTTATCACGTACTTTGTGTTATTTATGTATCCTAGAATTCGTTTCTAGTTGAAACTGGAGATCTGGAAGAAAATCAAGAAATAGAAAATGTATTGTCCGAGCTGAAAGTCATAGGATTGAGCCAAATCCTCGAGGCTCTGATGGCCCGAGCATGTAGTCTGAATGGGGGAGGATTGGGCAGCCAGCAGATAGACATTTTTGATTAAAAGACCTACAAGTACCTACTTCGTGCCGTCGACTGGACTGAAACGGCGTGGCGAGGAAGACTGGCGTTTTTGTAATGATGTAGGCCTAAATCTTTGGGTCACTGCGCCAAGCCATTAAGTAAGTAAGAATTAGTTTAAAATGCAATAAAACTTTCCAATCTCCATACAATTTACTATTCATAACAACAAACTTTCGGTAATAAGCTAAACAAACTTGGGACTCCTCAAAAGCCTTCAAAATTCCGACATGAAACGTGAGTCCATTTCCTGTGGCCATCACGAGTGGCTTCACCCCAAAATACAGGTGCACTTGCGAGCAGGACGATAGTCAGCGCTGAGCAATAAAAAAAAAATCGAGGGGTTAATTTAGGTGCATTATTCATATTATTATTTTCTATCATAAAAAAGTTAAATCATAGAAAAATAATAGTATGAAAAATTATACGACTAGAATTGAGAAAAAGTAGTACTGGAACTAGAATTGGAATTTGTGTAAATAACACACAATTTGACTTGTTCAAGTAGGTACCTACTTATTTAGCTTATAGAAATAAAGTTAGTGACTTCTGACTTCTTACAATATTTTTCAGTAGAACTTAGTCCTGGCCTTTTTAAGATTTCGTTGGAGAACGAAACTCTGAGTCTCGCTCTTGGCTCGGTCCTTTTTTCTTCTTCGTTCAGACACAATTTGGTTGTAGATCGAACCTTTGTCAAAATACAAAATAATATTATAGGTATGATACCTATAGTATTATTTTGTATTTTACAAAGGTTCGAAACCCTCAACATTCTAGTCACACTTGACTCATCATTGTAGAAAGCTTAATTTTATTACAAGGACACAGCGGATTTGACAACTATGACTTTCCGATTTTATTTATCCTTATTTATTTTTAATTTCTATTCTTGTCTCTACCTTAGAGTTCTAAATTTAGACTCAAATTTTAAAATAATTTTACTATTTTTGATAAAAAAAAATCTCAAATAGTTCTTAATTTTAAGATAATGAACCAATTATGTAAACAGATTATATGCTTAACAAGGAGCAAATCTATGGGCTAATAATGACCTCGCTCGGAAGTCTACCCATAAAGGGTGGAACTCACCCCTAACACGTAAACTTTTCCCCCGTGCGTTGTAAAACTACCCTTTCTTATTCAAGCCTGGGGATACAGCCTAGAGCCTAGGGGAAGTCTGTCATAGAGTTAAAGTATAGATAGAGCATACATTTTTTTTGACGAAGGTAACATAATACGGAATTACTTATCGTGACACAATAATATAAGTAGTCAGATAATCTAGCCCTGAATTAAGTTGAGGTTGCAATAAGTAGGACCTATTTTTAGGGTTTCGAAGATCGGTTTCGAAACCCTTATGGTCTCGCTTTGTCTGTCCTTTTTTCCCTCCTTAATAACTCAGCAACTACAGCAGCTATCAACTTGAAATTTAAAATAATAATACATTTCGTGTGCCTGTACAGATTTTAAGAAAAAAAAATGAAAATAAATGAAAAATGAATATGAACATTTTCCATACAAATTGAGATGTCAAAATTTTAAAAGAGACCTACAGAGTCAAGTGGGGTATCAAATGAAAGGTATTTGTTTGTACATTTCAAAATAGTTTTTGAAATTTCTGTAGGTTTCATACTTTTTGAAATATTTTGAAAATAGTCGAAAAAATACCCATTCCCCCCCCTATCTCCGAAGTTTGCAGAGCGAACCATTCAAAATGTATGGAGCGTTTGTAGATACAGATTTATATTTTACAGAAAAAATATAGAGAAGTCTGTAAAATGAACCCTTTTTGAAAAATGGTCAAAAAGAGGGGGGATAATTTTCCAAAAGGGGGGTTACCCCACTGAGTGGGGTATCATATGAAAGGTATCGGTTTGTACATTTCAAAACAGTTTTTGAAATTTCTGTAGGTTTCATACTTTTTAAAATATTTTGAAAATAGTCGAAAAAATACCCATTCCCCCCCCCCCTATCTCCGAAGTTTACAGAGCGATTCATTCAAAATGTATGGAGCGTTTGTAGATATAGATCTATATTTTACAGGAAAAATATAGAGAAGTCTGTAAAATGAACCCTTTTTGAAAAATGGTCAAAAAGAGGGGGGATACTTTTCCAAAAGGGGGGTTACCCCACTGAGTGGGGTATCAAATAAAAGGTATCGGTTTGTACATTTCAAAACAGTTTTTAAAATTTTTGAACGTTTCATACTTTTTGAAATATTTTGAAAAAAGTCAAAATTTTACCCGCTCCCCCCCCCTTATCTCCGAAGTTTGCAAAGCGATCCATTCAAAATGTATGAAGCGTTTGTAGATATAGATCTATATTTTACAGGAAAAATATAGAGAAGTCTGTAAAATGAACACATTTTGAGAAATGGTCAAAAAGAGGGGGGATAATTTTCAGAAGGGGAGGCTACCCCACTGAGTGGGGTATCAAATAAAAGGTATCGGTTTGTACATTTCAAAACCATTTTTAAAAATTTTGTACGTTTCATACTTTTTGAAATATTTTGAAAAAAGTCGAAATTTTACCCGTTCCCCCCCCCCTATCTCCGAAGTTTGCAGAGCGATCCATTCTAAATGTATGAAGCGTTTGTAGATATAGATCTATATTTTACAGGAAAAATATAGAAAAGTCTGTAAAAGGAACACTTTTTGAAAAATTTACAAAAAGGGGGGGGATAATTTTCAAAAGGGGGGTATACCCCACTAAGTGGGGTATCATATGAAAGGTATCAGTTTGTACATTTCAAAACAGGTTTTGAAATTTCTGTAGATTTAATACTTTTCGAAATATTTCGAAAAAAGTCGAAAAATTTACCGCTACACCCTATCACCGAAGCATGCAGAGAGATCCATCTGAAATGTAGGTTGGTACCTACTAGTTTTAGGTCTTCATTTAATTTCGGAGTTTCTAACCGGTACCTTTAGTACCTACATAGGTACCTACCTACTTGTTCACAAACGTTCGAAACCCTCGGCGCGCGAGTTACACTCGCACTTGACGGGTCTTGTTTTTATTAGCTTTTGTTGGCTGTCGTATCACCGCGGCCATGATAGGCCAATCGTCACTTTGTGTGTTCCGCCTCGAAGCAGTGGCGTTCAAAAGTAATACATGTGTAATGTTAATGTACAACAAAGATTATTTAGGTCTTACTTTAAAGAATAATTTAATTGTTTTCCAATAACTAAAGACGAACTCAAATTCCTAATATTCACATTAGTTTTTATGTTTGGCGTTATAAATAAAATAGTCCCTCGGGAATAAAATTTTGTGGGACCATTTTGTCATTCATGCTGATCATTCTGTAGATAAAAGTAAAAAAAAACATCAAAATCGGACCACAATTGCCGGAGAAGTCGGCGAACAAACAAAAAAAAAACATACATCCGTTCATAGAACCTCTACCATTTTTCTAAATCTATTCTTAAAAACCTCGGGAATACTCGGGATGGACACAAAATACCCAGGCTATTAATTCGATCATCATGGGGAATGGATGGATCATGAACATTGAATACAATACAGCTTAAACGACGCCAATACTAGAAGACGAGAGCATGCTTCTAACCTTCTCGTTCTACGCTTATTTTAAACTATAGCGCAACACAATAAAGTTAAATTCTTGCACTACTAGGTAAATGTTATTAAATGATCCTGCCTGCATAAACATTTGTGGGACATATTGATCGTGTCACGCACGTTGATGGATCGAAACCGTACCTTCCAAAACAAACACTGTAAAACTAGTTGGTAGCTAACTTTTCCTTCAAAAATAAAACGAAATCCACAAAAAAAAGTGTCCCATCTATCCGTTGATCTTTAACGATTCCGTCCGCCGCTTTACAGCCTATTCGCAATGAGTTTCCTTTACTGCCGTATCCTTTTCAGTTATTTCTCTTATAACTGGCAATCATCACTTCTACCTGGCAATACTTTTTGAACATCTGCCCGTTCTGTGCTAAACATGTCACGTTATTGTTTATTTTATTGAGTGTTATGAATTAGGGTGATGTTGCGTTCTTTTGTTTCTTTTTCTTTTTGCTACGATCATTTATTTTCAGCAGGGAGAAAGTTAATTGTCAGCAAATTCGCTTCATGCTCGAAAGGAAACCAGAGTATATGCAAACCAGAGTATCTACCAATATTGGCATATGCCAATATTGGTAGAGTAAAGTCCTGAATTCTACCTATTTCGTTCTCCATTCTGTGACCTTCATAATTTTTTATGCATAGTATATTTTCCTCCTCTATTACTGGCTGCAGCCTGTCGTTTATCTCGCGTTTTGACGTGACAACGTCTTATAATTCGATAGAGCCGGCTGCACGCACGAAAAAACATGACGTCATGCGGCGTTACCTCGCTCTGAGGCGTTCCATGTAAGGCTTGAAGTGCAAGCGAGAGCGCTGGACATCCGTCTCTCTCCTACTTGAGTGAGCGATGCGTCTGCGTGGACAGCTGCTATACTATAGTACATTTACATGTTTTGATCGAGTATCAAATGCTACCATTCCATCAGTATTTTCTTAAGACGTTGTCAAGTTCAACTATCGTCAGTAAACCGACTTTACAGACAAACAATTTTTTTTTAAATGAAGAGCAGCGTTGCATAGCTCGGGAACACTGTAGTGACCTTAACTGATCACTAAAATAACTCTCGCTCGACAGAGCTAGCGCTTTTGCTCCCCTTGGAGTCGAAACCCTAGGTCCGTGGGGACCGAGGCATTCCGGGTTTCCAAAACATTATTAGAGCGTCTGGTCTAGTCAATGCGACGCGTGGTCCGAGAGCTGGTGAGTATCTAGCGCAGGACATCAGCACTGCCAGCGGGGCAATGCAGCCAGCGTCTCGGGGACGCGGGACGCTTTCGATTTGTATTTTGTTGAGTTACCGCTAGATAGTTTTCAATAGTTAGCCTCACTGCCAAAATTGTAGATACCTACTAGTTTTAATTATTTTCCATTCGTTAATTATTATTGTAATTATCTTTGTTTGTAAATTATCTAATGTTCATACTCGATTAGTATTTCCAGAGATTTCCTTTTAGATAGAGTTATTATTATTAGTTATTCGATAAGTTAGTAGTAACTATTATATTTGATTAAATTTGCAACATATTGAAGTTACATTAAACAACTAAGCTGAGAGCAGCGAGGCAATAAATTCCTCTCAATTTGGATGCTGCCTCGCAAAGCACACGCTCTGTCAGCAACTGTGTAGAGATTGAAAACTACTAGACATGGACAGAAACTGATTTTGGACCACGGACTTTATTTCATCATACCTAACTGGATACCTACCTAGGCACTTATAAATCACATGTTTTGGAATTCATTTCCCAAATCGACTTTACAGAATTTTTATCTCTATCGGCCTATCATTTGGCATAATACGAAAGATAATATATAGATAATATATTTATCATTCGTGTGTGGCTGAAAATACCTATTTAGGAGCGGCGGCAGCCGTACCATGTACAGTCAGCTGCACAGATATGTATACACTTCCAAGGTTACTCTGAACTTTTCAAATAAAAGGCCACGCACACGTTTTTTCGGACAAAGTTGTCATCATACTTGTCAGAATGCGGTACATAAATTATTACAATTACTATACACTTACTATTTATCAAATTGAAAACTTGGGAGTGTATATATATTTTTGCAGCCGACTGTACCTACAAATAAAGGCAATGAATTTAATTTTTCAAGAAGGTCTGGTATGGTAGCTACTATGAAATATTATTAAGAGTCAGATATGTTAAATAAATGTATTCCTTACCTTTAGGTATCTAAGTATGATTTTCATTGTCACAAATAACACTGTCAGTGCCCACGACACAGATACCCAGGTAGAGCTGGTCCTAGCAGCGGCGTGAGGCGACTTCTTCTGGTCGCATCCCTGTGGCTGGACAGTGAACGGGTTAATAAATAAGTCTAGACCATTCCTCAACCTCAACCTCAACAGCCTGTATTGGTCCACTGATTGACGCAGGCCTCCCCCTGATAAGCGCCTTGTTGGCTTTTATCTCATGGGGGTAATGCCCATAATCCCCACGCTGGGCATGCGGGTCGGGGATCGCAGTTCGGTGGTAGAATTGTTCTGCAGGGGGCGCTGCTGCCCGTCCCCGGTTGATTTCCCTTAGTCGCCTCTTATGACACCCGCGGGAAGAGTTGGGGTGGTGCAAATTCTAAGCCGGCACCACACAGCTAGCTAGACCATTCACACACTATATTATTATAAATAGACCCAAAGTAAAAACAAGTAGTGTTATATAGGATAACATTTTGGGCCTGGAATTACATTGATACTTACCTAAAAGAAAAACTCGTGCAAAGCCGCTAGATTGCTTTAATAAGAGCTAGGTAGCTTAAATAATGTGAAAATTATAGTAAAAATCTCTTTAAAATTTAAGTTTTTAGATCCTGTCCTCCCTTGCGTCGCGTCCCTACTGTACCTAAGGTACGTCGTCGGAAGCAAAACATCTTTTGATGAGTTTGCTCTTCATTTAAATCATTTCACTACTTGCCGATTCTATACACTCTACAGCGGTAGATTCTAGAAGTTTGTTATAAAACAATGTAGACGGGATACAAAGACCAATTACAGTAGGTACGCAACACGTACCTACAGCAGAGTTCATTCATGCACGAGCTTGTTAGACGCTCGTCTGCTCGGCTCAGTCACGGTTCTAGACCTGCGACTTTGTCGCGCGACTTTTTAGACCTGAACGCGACATATTGATCATACAGCGGTTATAATTGTGAGGGTCAGGGAATAGTAAGTACACCTGTGTTTGACCACACACTTGTGCATTGTGTTATTATGTTCTGCGCAAATGGTTAGTCTGCGCTGACACTGGCCGTGTGTACGGGACACCTTTTGTTATATAAATGATAAGAAGAGTATAATATGATAAAAACTCTTATATTGATATTATAATAGATAAATTGATATTTGAGCACGCGCCTACCATGATGGGGTGAAAACGTGAACTGATGCAATAATGTAACTGGAAGGCGCGTGTAACAATTGACCTTAATATTATTGATGATTTTACATTATTAAGCTAGCTTATACCTAAATGCACGGTTGCGCTGCACCGTACATGCTCCCGGGCGAGAGATGTAGGTAAAGATGCTGTATGATATGATAAATGATAGGATTAGTAATATATCTAATGATAAAATGATAAGATGCGTTAGCCTAAGTAAATTTAAACTTAAACGCTATGTTAGTTAGATGTCATGATCATTTGCGTGAAAAGTGGGAAAAACTCTTGTTGGTGTCGTTGACTTGTCGATCATTTGATTTTTATACAACACTGAAACAACTCTCGGTTTTTCGACTAAACTAGATACACTTCTCACTGATTGGACACTAGGCTCATTAGCACTTTCACTGGCACTAGCACTAGGGATGTCGCTGAGGGACACTCTCGGAGCCGGCTGTGGCGCCGGAGCAGCAGCAACGGCGGCGGTGGCAGCAGCGGCCCGCTCCCCGCGGCCCGCGCGCACCCCCGCTCGCCTTCGCCTCCACAGGAACGCGACGCCTGCGACGCACGCAACCGCGACCAAAATGTATATGACCGCGTAGTGGTGAACGTCGTGGCTCGAAATCTGTTCGATTTCACTTCGTTCCGATTTCATCTGCTCGATCTGTTGACCGATCCCCTTCAAGGACATTTGTCTGTCTTTGACTTCGACGTCTGATCGATTCTCGCTCTCATCGATTGGTATAGTTAAATTGATTATGTTGTTAACTGGAGGAATATCGATTGCTAATAAATCGGGTTTTGCGTGCATCTCATTCATGTGATGATTGTGAGAATAAATCATGAATGAATCGGCTCTCAATGTACAGTCATTGCCCATGGATAGCACGCCGCCCTTGCTGATGTGTTCGAATGTGACCTGATCGCCACACATCAAACGTAGTGTGCATTTGTCGCAGCAATAAAATAAATAATTGTTCAATTTATTTAATGCGATCCAGTTGTTTTGACACGTCCTTGTGATTGTTTGACATCTCTCCATTGTATTGTCCTTGACACACAAGTTTTGATCGCCATGCATATGATAAATAGGGCTCTGAACCTCACATAGTTTTGTGGTAGGATTTAATTGAAAGCAAGCTTGTAAATTGTTATCTGTGATAGGTAGGTACGAATCTCGTTGTATGTTCATCGCAATGTACTCGGTGATAGGTATGATAGTAATAGTTTTACCTCTATTCATGGTAGGAATAGGTATGATCTTGTAGATATCGTAGTTCTCTCTGGTAACTAGTGGGATCTTCACTTCTAAGAGCATGTACTGATCTGTAACTCTCACCTTAACCCTCAACAAATGATACAGTTTTGATATGCCATCTCCTCTGTGAAAGTCTTCTATAGGTAATGATACATCCTTTGATAAATGCCCAGAAATAATACTCAACTCTTCTTTGATTTGATCCGGTGATATGATATGGATATTGAATTTCCCGTGATAAATATCGGTAACCGTATCTAAAAGAGTATCCTGTATCTGTTTAAGATTGCCTAGTATATTATTGGCGATGATAGACGACAATGTAAACTCGTTATTAGCTATAACACTCTCTACCTCCTCTTTCAGAACTTCATTTTTCTGCGCTTGATTTATCATGTGTTGATAAAATAATTTATGCTGTTGGTCTACCGATAGTTCTAAACGCTTCAAAAAAGTATATTGTGCTTCAATAATTGATGTTTGATTTTTCCAAAGGTTGGCGAGGTGATTTTGATTCTTCATAACGAGGTCAATGTCGCGCTGATATTTTTGTGCAAAATCATCATCTAGTACTCCGAACAATGTATGTGCTACGTTTCCTATTCCATTGATGAGGCCTCTACGTACTCGGGTTCCAATGACGTTGGATTGTTTATTAAGTAACAGCTGATCGTAGTATTGTAACTCGATAAACCCGTGACGTAGTTGCAGTACTATAAGGTCGCACTGCGCTCTTTGTTTTTGTTTTGCGCATGACGCATGTAGGTGATTGATATAGTTGGACAGTAACCTTGACCCTTCCCAGTAGGGAGTCATGTCGTAATAAATTACCATCTTCCATTCGTCCCTGATAAGTTGCATTGTAGATAGTTTGTCAAAATAAAGGCTCTGTTGTTCCTTAAAAAATAAATAAATAAATAAATAATAAATAATGCAGGACAATTCACACAGCATTATCTAGCCCCAAGGTAAGCAGAGCTTGTGTTATGGGTACTAGATAACTGATATACTTAATACAATACACTAAATAGATAGATATTTTTTATTATACATAGAAAACATCCAGAACGCCCTGGACAAATGTCTGCAGATCGTACAAACATTTGTCCCGAGGCGGGAATCGAACCCGCAACCTCCTGCGTCGCAGGCAGACCTTCGCCCGCTGCGCCACAGGGGTCGTCAAATGAGACGTTATGTGTACAAAATGCGTTTTGTGCACACATAGTAAACAATAACAGCATTGTAAGTATGAAGTTACTAAGTTTACTGCCTGTTCTTTTCACTCTATCGGGCTTGGGACTCTGTTGATTATCTTTGCTCTGTTCCGTAGATTTTTCTGGTGTCTGATTCTCAACTGGTAAGATTGATAATTTTGTAATTGGCCTCTTGATAACGCCATTTTTTGTCTTCACTGAGACTACTCGCACATAACCATCAGTGCCGGGGTGAACGTCAATAACTCTGCCTAACGCCCACTTCCCCGGGGGTAGGTTAGCTTCGTGTATGATTATGATATCGTCGATCTTGATATTTTCTTTGGGCTGTAGCCACTTGCTGCGTGATGTTAATTGTGTTAAATATTCTGCCTGCCATCGTTTCCAGATATCTCCGAACAACTTCTGTGTAAGATGCCATCTTGTCCTTTGATCTCTTTCTGTTTCGACAATACTTAACACTGGGCCGCTTGATAAAAAGTGTGATGGAGTCAGGTAGTTTAGATCTTCTGGATCTTCCGTCAGCGCGCAGAGTGGCCGTGAATTGAGGACGGCCTCCAACTGAGTGAGTAGAGTCGTATATTCTTCAAAGGTGAGCTTCTGCTCACCAATGACACGTCGAAGGTGATACTTCACGCTCTTTATGGCCGCTTCCCATAGACCTCCTGCGCTCGGGTTGCTTGGCGCATTGAAATGCCAGGTTATCTCCATCTCACTGACCTCTGATAAAAATTCTGAATTGATAATGCTTCTGATCTCTTGTATCTCGTGCTTGAGAATTTTGTTAGCGCCGACAAAGTTTGTACCATTGTCACTGTACATATGTGATGGTGTGCCGCGTCTTGCAGCCATCCGTCTCAACGCCGCTAAGAATGCGGACGCAGTCATGTCTGACACTAACTCGAGATGTACAGCTTTTGTCGCCATACATATAAATAATGATATGTAACCCTTGAAGCTTTTCATGCCTCTGCCTTTACTGCACTTCACAAACACGTGACCTGAAAAGTCTACGCCTGTATGATAGAATGGCCTTGAAGGATTTGACCTTGATTCTGGCAAATTACCTAAGATCTGATCGTGCTTTGAAGGATTATTTCTCCTGCATGTGATGCATTGGCGTAAACGCATTTTGATAGCTCTATTACCACCAATTATCCAAAACTGTTGTCGTAGTTTTGCTAGGGTAACACGTGCTCCACCATGATATGTTTGTTTGTGTGCATGGTCGATGAGTAGGTTTGTCACATGACCAGAATGCGGGATGATGAGTGGATGCATCATGTCCTTGCTTATGGAGGCGTTTGTAAGTCTGCCTCCCACTCTGAGCAAGCCTGCTTGGTCTAGTCTCGGGTTTAAACACAAAAGTTTGCTCTTCGAGTCGACTTGATTATGTTGATGTAAGGATGAGATGTCATTACCAAATTCAATTTTTTGAATGTATTTGATAATCCTCAATCTCGCCGCTTTGATTTCTGTGGCGGTAAGAAACGGTGATTTATTATATTGCTTGAAACGTAACACGTACGCTAGTATACGTGTCACCCGAGTCCAGCTACTATTATTGTTTAGTAGCATTGATATGACGTCATCTTGCTGGTGTGACGCTGTGGTAGTGACGTTGCTTTGTTTAGGTTTCTTGACCTCTTCATCAGTGATAAAATCTTGCTGTTTTGATGTTTGTTCATTGAAAGTCAAAAGCCAAGCTGGTCCATGCCACCACAAGGGATGATGAATGATCTGTGCCATCGTTATACCCCTGCTAGCACAGTCAGCTGGGTTCTCGCTTGACTTCACGTAACGCCATGTTTCGGGTGGTAGAATCTTTGTGACCTGAACTACTCTATTAGCTACGAAGGTTTTCCAGCGTCCCGGATCACCCTGCAACCAACCTAGTACGGCCATCGAGTCAGACCAACCGAACAGTTTGATATTATAGCCACTTAAACATGATAAAACTTTTTCCATTAGCTTAGAGAGCAATAGAGTGGCACTAAGCTCTAATCTGGGCAACGTGACATCTCTCTTCGGTGGAACCAATCTTGATTTAGCAGCAACCAATATAATAGAATTATTTGGATTGCCGTACTGATCTTTTCTGATAATTTTGCAGTATATGACGCAGGCATAGGCATTATTTGATGCGTCACAGAATCCGTGCAATTCGATGACGTCATTTTCACAGATCTGCAACCATCTAGGGATTCGTAATTCGCTGATATTTTTCAAATCCCTTCTGATTTTCAACCACTCGCTACTAATGTCAGCTGGGAGTTCATCGTCCCATTCAATGTTGTGAAACCAGATTCGCTGAAATAGCAATTTGAACTTTGTTGTAACTGGAGTAAGCCAACCAAGCGGGTCGAATAACTTTGATATATCTGACAATAAACTGCGTTTTGTATGTTTGACTGTTTCTGATAAATTTATCTTGATATCGAAAGTTAGCTCATCTGATTGTGGATGCCACTGAAGTCCGAAAGTCTTTGTTGTCGCTTCATTTTTAAAGTCATATTGATCACTGCTGTTTGCAGTGCTGACATTCTGCAATAGTTCTTCTGTGTTGGAAGACCATTTACGCAAGTTAAAACCGCCTGATTGCAATAATTGAATAAGATCTGATTGCAGTTGTTTCGCGCTTTGAATGTCGTGATTTCCATTGATAAGATCGTCCATATAAAACTGTTCCCTTAGTGTTTTTGCTGCTGGACTTGATTGATATTTATGGCCCTCATCATGAGCCAATTGCTTTAACACCATCATGGCAAGGAATGGTGCTGCTTTCTGTCCATACGTGACCGTTGTGAGGGCGTACTCTTTCATGCTGTCTGATGGTGATTGGCGCCACACCACGACCTGAAGACATTGATCATCTTCATGAACTGCTATGTTTCTAAACATTTTTTCAATGTCAGCTGTGTAGGCATACTTGTACTGCCTCCACTTGATGATAAGTGATAGTAAATCTTGCTGTAGATTTGGACCACGATGCATGACGTCATTCAAACTGCGGCCGCTTGATGTTTTAGAAGAAGCGTTGAATACCACTCGAAGGGCCGTAGTCGTGGAGTCGGCCTTAATCACGCAGTGATGAGGCAAATGAACGACAGGTTTCAATGACTTAGGTGGAAGCTGCATGTGGTTTAACGTGATGTATTCTGATATGAATGATTTGTAACCCTTTTGCATATCTGGGTTTTTGATAAATCTTTTCTCCAACTGCTTCAATTGTGCTACTGCCCTTGGTTTTGATTCTCCTAGCTGTTCTTTGGCATTTGTTATCAAAGGTAGCCTGACGATGTATCTTCCATCTGTCTGCCGAGTCGTGGTGGTCTTAAAATATTCTAAGCAGTGAGCATCCTCTTGTGATAAAGAAGTTTCCTGAGGAATATCTTCTATTTCCCAGAAGCGTTGAATATCTTCCACGTTATTGATGATAACGTTACATTGGAAAGATTTTACGTTTCCGCATAAAACCCAACCAAGGCGTGTTTGTTGAGCGACTGGCAATGACTTGTCAGGTGAAATGATTCCACTCAAAATGATGCAAGAGTAGACGTCAGCCCCTAAGAGTAAGTCCACCGGTCTATTGATGTTAAAGTCGGGATCGGCTAACTGAATGCCCTCTAGGAATGACCAGGTAGGTTTATTAAATGTATGATTAGGTAAATTGTTTACCAAGTGTTTCATAATATAAACATCTGTTTCAAACTGAAAATCGTTGTACGTCGAAGAACAAATGATATTCAGAGCGCCTTTACAGTTGTTTTCCTTGGCTCCTACCCCAAAAATAACGCCTTTGCACCTTTGTCTAGGTAACTTCAGCATTTGTGCTGCATTTTCAGTGATAAGAGAGGTTTGTGATCCCTGGTCGATCAAGGCTCTCAATTTGATAAATGTCCCATCAGCTGACTTAACCTTCACCATGGCTGTTGCCAATAAAGTTTCAGTAATATCATGTTGAGACACGTGCGTAACATTTTTCTCGCTTTGTTCTTTTTCAGTGGATGGCTCGTCAGCAAACGCTTCATGAATTAAAGTATTGTGCCGACCATTGCATTCACGGCAACAGGTATTTGATAGGCATTTTTTGCCATAATGATCATACAAGCAATTCATGCATAATTTTAATTTCGCAATTGTATTACGGCGTTCCATCGGTTTCATTTTGAGGAAAATTGTGCAATTAAATATGCGATGAAATTTTTTGCAGAGTTGACATCCTGTTTGCTGTTTTTGTACAACGTTATTCATTGGTTTTTGATTAATATTATTTGATTTATAATGATTGTTAGATTTTTGGTTTTGTTTGTCTGTATGTTGACCCGATTTTGAATTATTTGATTTATTCGGAGAACGTTGTGATTGTGACGCCTCCAATGATGTGAATTTGCTTTCCAAGAAGTCTGTAAAATCCTTGATAGTCGGCAGAGCCCTAGGATTTTTCAATGATTGACAGTACTCCTTGTCGGTCTCGAGATCCAGCTTCTGCTCCAAGATGAACATCACCAAAGGATCCCAAGAGCTGATATCAACGCCCATGTTTTTGATAGAGTTCAGGCACTCGACGACACAGTCATGCATCTTTTTCAGTTGAGTTACTGATTGCTGTTGGAGAATAGGTAAATTCATGATAATACCTATGTATGAGTTGAAAATAAATTTTATATTATTGAATCGGTTGTTAAGAATGTCCCAGCATACTTGATAGTTATCTGCAGTGATACGCAGATGCGAGACAATTTGTTCAGCTTCTCCCTTGAGTTTGCCTTTCAAAAATTGCATTTTTTGACAATTAGACATAGTCCCGTTGTTGTGGATAGCCTCGATGTACAGATCTTTGAATGTCATCCACTTTTGATAATCACCGCTGAATGATGGCACTTCTGTTTGAGGTGTTGACCTTTCCCTGTGGCTTGCTGACGAAATCTTCAGCGTGACCGCCTTCTTGATTTCTAGGTACTTTTGTTCATACCTGCTGAATGTTTGCTCATATTCTTCATTTTCTTCCTGCAGTTCACTATCGATTTTCCAGTGTAGAGAGTCGATAGTAGACCAACGCAAGTTCATAGTTCTCAAAAAATCTTCTAGTTCATAGTTTTCAGTCATGTTGGTGTAATTGACGTTAGACATAGAACGGGAAAATGCTTTAAAGTTACTTTTCTGATAACGCAACATCTCGTCTAATTTACTATTATTACCACTAGAAGAAAATTGAGGAGGGCATGAGCTACCTAGTACCGGGGGAAATTCAAACGATATAGTCTGCTGCTGCGGTGTAGACGCACCGGAGTGACCTTCCGCTGCTGCTGATGGTGATGATGATGGGCCTGGGTTTTCTAACTTTCTCATGAAGGGAGTTGGGGGTTTAAGGAGAGGTTTCTCCTTCGTAATTTCCAACAAGTAGTTTTTAAAAATTGCCTGTGTGTCGTTATAGAATGCTAAGGTACGTTCGTAGCAATTTTCTTGAAAATATGCATGCGATTGTTCCTGACTCTCTAGTAATCTGCTATGGTTAGCTTGGAAATCCTGCCAATATGTTTCAAGAGTTTCCAACCTTTTCTTGATATACGGAGCAGTTTTTCGATCGGCCCCGTCTTTCTTGAAATTCACAAGGAGCTGATTCATTGCTCCCATGAGCTGATTTTGGGTCACAACAAGATCCTCCATGGTTATATTGATAGAGATGTCAATGATAGAGAGTAAAAGGAAAGATCTTACTTGTGTGCTGCTTGCAGTCCTCTAGAGTAGGTGTATCCTTCCTCCTTATGCACTGCAATCCATATGCTGATAACCACTTACGCGAACACTGTTATTAGCCCACTGTAAGTAGTATCCGGCTCGAAGGACCAAAAAGATGTACGGGACACCTTTTGTTATATAAATGATAAGAAGAGTATAATATGATAAAAACTCTTATATTGATATTATAATAGATAAATTGATATTTGAGCACGCGCCTACCATGATGGGGTGAAAACGTGAACTGATGCAATAATGTAACTGGAAGGCGCGTGTAACAATTGACCTTAATATTATTGATGATTTTACATTATTAAGCTAGCTTATACCTAAATGCACGGTTGCGCTGCACCGTACACCGTGGAATTCGGTTTTAGGCACATCGTCATCATAGATAGTTTAGATAGTGTAGGTAGTTTCTCCATCCAGGAATGTTAAAGTAAAGTTATCATCTCAGGATCATGGTGTTAGGGCAGTACAATATATATTTTTTTGTTTTCGTACCTTTATAACTCTATTAGAATTGTCAAACAGGGGGCGGACGTTAATAATGTAATTTGGAGGTAGGCACCTAATAATTCGATGATTCTACTTGGTGGAACCTGCGTTCCTACTTTATAATAGGATCGAGGATGACGTCATCTCTCATCCTGTCCTGCGATCGGATTCGAATTGCAGGTCATCTGTCATGCATGACAGATGACGTCATTTCGAGCGTAACTTTCAAACCCATTCTATTAGTAGGCAAGACCTATCACTTGTAATTTCTTTGCTCTTGAATATAGGAGAGTGAGCTAAGTATTTGTCAATTAGTCTCTATATAGAGACCGCACCTTTTCCCGGGCTTCGAGGGGAGCACCTGCGCGGGGCTCCAGACGTCAGCTATCGATTATTCGAGAACGAACGAACCGGAGTGCGTTTCCTCAACCAACGCCCCATTCTACACCCTAAGGTTTATAACCCAAGGCTCACATTCCCACACCAAAAGTCATAAATCACCCGTACCCATCTTGTATCCATAATGACATGTCAATCTGTCAATTTTATAACTTAAATCGACGGGTTTAAGGTTCGATTTTCAGTGTTTAGATGAAAATCAATTTGCGTATGAAAAATTTTCAGGGAAATGATTTTCGAGAATATTATTAGACGAGTTTGACGGGAATTAGGAGGGATGTGAAACGATGTTGCTTTTTTGTTTTGAAACATTTTTTGCATAATGTTATTTGAGGAGATGAAAGCGGTGCGCTTTTTTATACAAAAACAGCTTTCTTTAAAAGGATCTTAGTTGTATCGGCAAAATAAGGAGGGTTGAACCAATTTTACTCTGATAGGACCAAACAAAATACTAACCTCTCCGTACTGTTAGCTACAATAAGTCCCAAGTCACAAATCCATCCAAAACAGACAGTCGTAATAATTATCCAACTAGAGCAGTTGGATACTTATAACGACTGTCTGTTGCACATTCAAATACAATGGTTTCCTCCAAAACTACGTTAAACTAATTTGACAGGACTAAAAATTATGACATCATTTTTAATTCGATCGTTGTGAAAGGGACGGCTTTACTTTCAATTCAGTCAAATTAGTTTAGTTTAGTTTTGGTGACACGAAATTGACTGATATCATTACCTTATTATACCTTTATTTACTATTTTAAATACCTTTATTTAGTGTTTATTTAGCTAGTTAATCCTAGTATATTACTATAGCTAGTTAGTAGTTTAGCTAGTTTATTTATGTTGTGTAGTAAATTTAAGGTAAATAAATTTTATCTCTCTTTCTACCTACTTCACACCGTTTAGTTTTATTAAAAACTACTGCGGGCATCATCGAATTCCAATAGTTACTACAACCATGTAATTCGTTACTAAATAAACTACTTTAAACTTTAAACCGTTTGGTTTCTAGTCCAAAATAATCATCCTGGCTAAATGATAGGTGTAGAAATGTTCAGTGCCTAGATATTTTTGAACTAGATTCTGCCCGCGGCTTTGGCCGTTTTTTTATTATTTAAAGGTAGGTAGCCTAATAATAGACGGATAGGATATGATGGAAGGAATGGAATGGATTAGCTGGACGGAGAAGGTTATTAATGAGGAGGTGGTGAAAAGCTTCAAAGGAGAAAAGGTTTTTGATGAACACCATTTAAAACAGAAGACGGAGAATGATCAAACATCTTATACGACATGACAGCTTCATCATGAATCATAGAAAGAAAAGTAGAAAGAAGAAGAGGGAGGGTAACACCAAATATTAACTATATGAGTCAGATGCCGGAGAAAGCCGCTGTCTTGTCGAATAAAGAAGTAAAACATACTAAAGTGGAGGAAATTGCATCATTGCACCAGCAAGAGACGCTAGACTCTTTCATTTATAATAATAATAAGCCTATAATGATATACCAGATCCTGATCTTTAAGTGTCCAAAATTTCAGCTCGATTTCAGTAACTTTGGCGATGTCTTCGGCCGAGCATCTTCACAATGGTACAAACTTTCGCCTCTATAATAGTAGGATAAGTAAGATTTTGTTATTTCATTTCTAACATCACTTCCAAATTTCCAATAATTTTCATTCTTAGAGTCATCATCATCATTACCAGCCTGTATTAGCTCTCTGCTGAACATAAGCGTCCCTTAATTGTGGAAACCATGTTCACAACAAAACCTTAGAGAATTTATAGATACGACGGCTAGTACCAGACGAGACAACTAAGCTGCAAGCAACTTAATGAAGCCACCTTGAGGGCTCAAGGGGATTAGATGCCCGCTGTAATTTCTATAAGCCTGAGCCCTGTGCGGCAACAAACTTTGCGACGTGTTTGATACGACGACCAGTCGTTGCAACCAGACGCAGAGTTTTGTGCAAATAGTTAATGACATCCGTCGTCATCTCTGCGATGTAACACAATAATCGCTTCTATTGTGTTACATCGCACAGATCAAATCTCTAAGGTCCCTACAAGTCCCGTGAAAGGGTAAATGATAAAATTATACTATTGCGTCTAGCTTTGTCTATGACGGCCAAATGTTTTTATAATTATGGACAACATAGATAATTGTCTGCCACAGCTTACAATTAAGGTTAGTTACGTGCGATCAAGTGTGTGTCCTGACCTCCTCATCTCACCTCAACAGCCTATAGTATTCACTACCTCCCCCTGATAATCGCCTCATTGCTTTTTATCCCATGGGGGTTAGTGCCTATAATCCCCATACTGGGCATGCGGGTTGGGATCGCAGTTCGGTGGTAGAATTGTTCTGCTCGCCCCCGGTGGATATCCCTGAGTCACCTCTTACGACACCCGCGGGAAGAATAGGGGCGGTGCAAATTCTACTCCCACAACTAATGATCGAGTGTATCACTCATTCTATTTTCACTACCAATTGCATCTTTTTTTTAATTCAGAATGCGACCCATGACCTGCGAAAATAGAATGTGTGAAACACTCACGAATGCAAGTAAATAAACGTGTAAAGCTGTCGTTGCGTTCAGTCGCCGAGTTACCGCAGTTGCCCGTCGCAGGTGTGGGGTGGATCTAACAATTACATACTGTAATTTCTATAAGCTCTGTGTCTGGTAAATACGTGTTTCATTGACGTAGTCTCAAACGTAAATTAAATTTGTTGAATAATTGCACTTGAATTTGGGAATAATTTAGTCTAAGACAAGTTAGTTCAATTATTTTAGATTTTGCTTTGATACGCCCTTCAATTAGCGTGCGATTAGCGTGATATAGCCCCAGCCACGTTCGGAAATTTATTTATTTATAGAATTTTTTAAATTTTCAATTTTGAAGGTGCTCCAACAACTTTGTATTTTTATTGAACATAGAACCCAAAAATAAAAAAACTTTCTTTTCTAGAAAAACGCATTTTTTGTTAACTTTGTTCAATGTAAAACTTATTTTTTTTTTAATCGAGCACGTACTACTAACATGCCTTTTCGATAACTCTCACGGTTTCAGACTTCAGACTTCATTGTCCCTAAAATCAAATTCTGTATAATAGGTACGACAATACATAGATCGATGATATGTTATTATACCTACATAGAAAACACCCAGAATACCGGAAATAATAATTTGCTTAAAGTACAAACATTTATTTGTCCCGAGGCGGAATCCAGACCTCCTGCGTCGAAGGCGGATTTACAAAAAAAAATGCTTTCTTGTACACCCTAAAAATAACATTACAAGGAGACATTACATGAGACGAAGTACAATGGGCAGCCTTATCGCTTGGAAGCGATCTCTTCCAGGCAACCTTTGGATGGAAAGAATGATTTGAATTTAAGAAATGCAGGGGGTGTACCAAAGACTATGTAAAATAGTTATATGCATACAATTTTGAATACAAAATAAATACAAATATATATTATACTTAAATGTAAATATCTATATGTAGATTATGTACTAGACTACTTATATACATAAATAATTACTTAAATAGTATATAATGTACCAATATTCCCTTTTTGATTGATTTTACCCCCGCTGCGCCACACAAGTCGTCTAACTATTTTAACATTCGTGATTATTTGCTTAATTACCGGACAGTGTAAGTAAAGCAATAATTTGAAGTGTCTAAATAAGACATTGTCTACACCTGCGGCCGTCTGGCATATTAAGCCGTAGTTCTAATAACAACGCTGGTTATAAAACGTCCACCGTTCATCTCAAACATTTGTAGATTTTCCATCAATGACGGCCGCTATAACCTTGACGTTATCAACTTGAGATGGTGACAAAGGTTATTGAAATTACAGTTTTTATTTAGACACTTGTGTTCCACGGCTGGGCAAAGGCCTCCGCCTGCTTACTCCACGCATCTTGAGCTTGAGCCAGCTACAATTTGTTAGAAACTGACCAATGAATCTTAATTTTGAAATTTTCTCGATCCTATTTTTCTAAATAAATATACTTATTCTATTCTATACTTATTGATGAAGTGAAATAAAAATAATTAACACCTTATTTCTTATTTGATAATTATTCATAGTTTAGAATGTGACTTGTCTAAGTTCTTATTTTGTAAGCCCAAAAAATAATATTCTAAAGTTATTGGTTTCTGATTCTATTCCATATTGTAAGTTTTATTTCATGGATATTTATTATGAATAAGAATAAGAAAAATTTATTGTATGAACTGTGTACATAGTTGGTCTTAAGAATTAGTAATTGTCCAACAGTTTGTCCTTTCGGACATACAATAATATAATTATTTTTAACATTAGTTAACTTAAAATTATGAGAATTGCACATTTTCTTTATACTTAAATAAGGTTAACAATAGGAGCTAAATAACAATGATTACTATCTAAATTTTGGGGGGGTACTGTCAAAATATTCTTTGATATTATAATGAGTTTTAGATATCAGATATTTTCTTAATTTTAATTTGAATTTATTATCTTCTATTTCTTTTATTTCTAATGGTAAATTGTTGTAAATTTTAATGGCAGAAATATATGGACTTTTCTGGAACATTGCATTGTTTACTTGAGGCATACAAATATTATATTTGTAGTTTTTGCGTAGGTTATTAGGTCGACTAGATTGGTTAGCAAAGAAGATTTTTTTGTTGTTTTTTATAAATAAGCATAATATATTGCGTTTATTTATCTATTTTTCCGACGTTTCAACAGGCTTACACACTGTCGTGGCCACAGGGATGACACTACAGTAAACATGTGGAAACGTTTGGAAAAGTAGGTAGATAAACGCGATAAATACTCGTTAATTAATGCTAATAATATGGAATACGTTCAGAAATCAATAACTTTTGAGTATTTCTGTAGGCTTACAAAACGCGATAAAAAATAACCGTTATCTAAAACCTACTAATAATAATGTGTTCAGATAGCGTAAGTTTGAAATATTTATTCTATTCTAGTACCTAAGCATTTTTCAGAGTTGATCCTGCATTTGAGATAAGCGTATTTTCCATTGAACAATTTCAATTGAAATACGTTTTTTTATAAAACCCGTTATTTAAAACAATGGGTGAGATGACAGAGCAGCTTCCTATTTGTGAAACGGATTGAGAGGCCATCACATAAAAGATATCGCTCAAAATACATCAGCACCGTATTTTTGTGAATCATTCATGTTCGCTGATGTAGAATACTTTGATAAGAAGGATCGAGATTTTTCGATTTATTTCACATTCATCAGAAATCCAAACCGCACGCGATCTTAAGGGCCAGACTGCACCAAAGCGGAGACGAGACAAGCGGAGAATAGATGTGTTTTGAACTACACACATAAAAAAATTCTAAGCAACACAAGTCTTCGCTGGTATATTTTTTTTATTAGCTTTAAACTTTCATGGAATATCAAACCTTCTTTGAATACTCGACCTTCTTATGAAACCAATTAATACTGGCAGTTTTTTTCAGTAAATTATGTTTTTTAAACAATAAAAACATTCGTTTGTCCAATTCAACGTCATTTCATAGATGTGGTTTTACTTCATAATCGACAAAAATAATTGTAACCGTCGTAAACGTTTGTTAGGAAGTTACCTAATTCTTGACAGGTGAGTGAATGAAGACTGAACGACAGAATGAAGTATATCATAGACACAGTTACTTTTGATAGTTATAGATGCGAATTTGTCTACTCGTAAAATATGGGGACTTATCGAGCCGACATCGCATGTAATAAAGATTATTCTTCTGATTTTTCGATGAAATAGTAGGTTTTGGAAATAGTATAAAAATTATAGTATGCCACAGTATCTGTTTCACTTTTTATTAAGGAACGGGTGTAATGCAGCGGACTGTAGCAAGTAGCAAATAGAACCATAAAAATTATAGGTTCGATTTTATTCTATTGAACATTGTGATTCCAAAAATGATCTATTCCTTTCTAATACCAAAAAAGTAATACCAAATGGTATTTGTTTTTTGTCCTCATTAAATTCTATTCCTAACGAATACCACTCACAAACGAATACCAAAACAAGATAAATGGTATGAGGTACAGTCAGTAACGAAAATGCTCAAGTGATTAAAACTAATTCAACGTAGTGTTTATTTATACGAAATCAGTCTCATCGAAATATTTTTATTCCATTTTTATTCTCTCTTTTTTTGTGTATTGATAACCAGATTTTATAAAAGCCAATAAGGTAAAGGTAGCCAATAAGGTAATCAGGGGGAGGCTTGCGTCCAGTAGTGGACCACTACAGGCTGTTGATGATGATGATGATTGATGAACCAGATTTTAGTACCAAGCCACCACTTCTTTTTATGAATGTATATCCTCCAGTGATTCCCGAACATGTGGATGGCCGAGATTCATCATCAGACATTTCTAAGAAAAGAAATACTTATGTATCTAAATCGGAGAATACTTGGACATGACAAATTAGTTACCTACCTAGTTACCTCCAAATTTTATCTTTTTAAAAAATTGAACTACATAATACATATAAATTATACAAACGATATTTTACGAATATTATATTTAATACATTTAGGCTCCGCGCAGACGGAGAGCGTTCGGCGTTCCGCGTTCTTTGTAATGCGAATCATCTATAGCGCCCGCGGACCGCGGCGGTCATTCGGAACGCTTGCGTTCTCGCGTTCTCTGCTCAGAAATACAAAGAACTCGCGTTTTCGCTATGGCTGGTCCGAGCGTTGATATAGAAAGATTGGTTGAATTGGTGAGAGGAAGACAGTTTTTGTACGATCTAAGCCATAGGGACTACAAAAATCGTCCCAAAATAAAAGGGGCGTGGATTGAAATAGCTACGGACATATTATCTCGTTTCGTGTTGATAGGGTGTACCTACCCAATATTTTCTTCTTTTTTTTGACTCCTCTAGACTCCACAAAAGCAAGGCATCTTCGGAAGATGAACTTTCGAGAGACATGTTTCACGTGCAGAGAGTCGCGAAATAGAACTCAGTCTTGAACGGCTCCTGTGTGAGCTAGAACGCGGAACGCAGAACGCTCTCTGTCTGTGCGGAGCCTTAGTAATTATAAAATTAAAACACCATAAAATTACAAATAATAAAAAACTTACCAGATACCACTTTCACTGAGTTTCTAGTAACCTACTCCTCTCGTGTGCCACCTTACGGAATAGTACTGAGGAATTGACGAAACATCCCTCAAAATCAGGGCAGGTACCTAATACTATAATTTATGCAAGAACATAATTATTGTAAGAAAAAACAGACCTTATTTCATTGACTTAACGTTTATTCCACCAAAACAATAAAACATTTTAAGGTGCTTCGTTTGCACGGCGGCGCTTGAGTTGCTTTGCTTGGTTATTTCGGATTTTGAAACAATAGGAGCAAGCTCACCCTTTTTTGCAGGTATTTTTTTGGCAAGTGATTCACTTATGGTAATCGTAGATAAAAATGCCGCAATGAAATTAATTTGTGCAGGTAATAAGTTATAAATTATGATCATAATATTAAATTATTTGAAAGCAAAATAAATTGTTTCTGTGACTGTACCAAAAGTTCTGTTTTGGTATCCGTTGGGAATACATTTGGTATTTCATTTAAAGATTTCGAATTTGGTATTCGTTAGGAATGGAATTTAATGAGGACAATAAACAAATACCATTGGTATTAGTTTTTTGGTATTAGAAAGGAATAGATCCCAAAAATAAAGTAACTTAAACGCCTGGGTATTGTCTGTAAAATAATAGAAAATGTTGAGCAACAATAACAAAATCGATTGCGACTTCTTCATAAACCAAATCGATTGTCGTTTATATCGAATCGGTAAAGCATTTGATTGTCGGTCGAAATAACAAACAGCAATGGAATAAAGTCACAGAGATATATGAAAAACACAAAGTAGGTACTTATCCACTCATACAAATAATTAACTGCACTCAGCAACAAATATGTAGGTAGGTACAAATATAAATCCCTTCCAGAAATAATTCTTATAAAAGCGTATATAAAATAAAAACCTTTTTTACAATATCCTCAAAGAATTTTATTGTAAATAAAGGAATTTATCGAGGATACCGTCGAATTTCAAAGAATTCCATAAATAATTTCGCCTTAAAATTGCAATAAAGTAGCTCTATCATAACGAAAGGGTGAAGCGGGGTGGACTGAACCATCTATATGAAAATTAATTGAGTCAGCCAATAGATGGGCCGTCAGATTGATGAAATGTTTGCCGAAGGTTATTAATTGAAAAGCTTTCCACTGTGAAATTGAGGTTTACTTTTTAATTTTAATTTGAATTTCATGATAGGAATGGCCTTTGTTGTGCTTTTGGCAGAGTTTAGATATCGGCACGGATATTGTTAGGTAACTATTTGATTTAATTATTATTATTATCTAAGAATTCAACTCGTGTTTATAATAATATCATCATTTATTTGAAAAGTATGCAGAGAAGAGCGTAGTCTAAAAGAAATCAGCGAGAGATTTTTTTACGAGACCCTTCGTATAATAGGTAAGTAAGGGTGAACTTTGAAGTTATAAATAGAAGTTTCGAGAAAATAATAGCTTGAAAACAGAGCCATCTTACGGAATTGCCACGTACTTTGCGAAGGAAGTTTGTCACTTAGCTTGAATGGTTTCTCTGGCTTTCAGTAAGTTCTTACTTATGCTAAGAGATGGCAGTATGCCTGAGTTTTCAATAAAGTTTTTCTTGCCATAGTATTATGAAAACTTAGTGGAGGTCACTATAGACGGTCTAGTTTTTTCATTTCGGAACTATTTTTCCTTGTATGACAGTGATCCCATAGTTTCATATTAACTCTACTATATCTATGTTTTGTGGCTTTTGCGACTAATTGCCACAATTCTGCCAATTTGATTGTAGTTTTTGAATTATTTTGAATGCTTCATTGCATTTTAGCAGTAACTTCGACCGGTGAGAGTAGTAAAAAAACTTTTTTGTTTTCATATTTACAAGCAAACCCATACTAGCCTTACAGGAAAAGACATTCCTAATATGCTTTTTTCTTCATTTTATCCCGAAAATGCAAGTACGCGGTCAGAAGTAAATAGTAGGCGTTCAAATTATATCAAAGAGGTATAATTTATTGACAGAAATCTTTCTGTCAATAAATTATACCTATCTGTATGTTGGTATGTACCTAAGTAATCTTACTTAGGTACATGTTTTTCGATCAATATTGCCTTAAATCCTAAATTAGATTTACCAAGACAGGGCTAGGGTTTTCTAAAAATAGCAATAAATATAATTTGTAAACACGATAGCAGAAAACACAGCGGTATAACCTTTTTTTTCTTGTAGCTACCTGTACACGAGCGATCAACAATGCGGGAATTGCGTATTGTGAACAAAAACGAATAAGGAATTAATTTGATTTTGAAGTCTTGAAATTGTTTAAGTGTCGTTTACAGCATTTTTGTGGTAATAAATGTAAAATATGAGACACGATTGCTATTACTGTTTTCAGCTAATTAATACGATTATGTTCTTGTTATTCTGGCATGCGACGTTTTTTCATAATATTTACATTCAAAACACCAATTGCATTAAAATTTGTAAGCGTAAGATTTATTATACTTCAAACTGTAAAAAGCGGGTTTTGAGAGCGATCCATCCAATTTTTTTCTAGTGTTTGTAGATGTATGGATCTATATTTTACAGGAAAAATAGAGAGAAGTTTGTAAAACGAACACTTTATGAAAAATAGTCAAAAAGGGGGGGGGGGGAATTATTTTCAAAAGGGGGCTTACTCAACGAGTGGGACGTAACAAAACAGTTTTTGAAATTTCTGTAGGTTTCTTTCTTTTTGAAATATTTTGAAAAAAGTCGAAATTTGTCCCATTCCTACCTCCAAAGGTTAAATAATAATAATGCTGCACAATTCCCACAGCATCATCTAGCCCCAAGCTAAGCAGAGCTTGTGTTATGTGTACTAGATAACTGATATACATATCGTCGCCGTAGAGCGAAAAGTCACTAACTCGCTATTTGGCCCAAATCGAGTTAGATGTGCCATCAAAATCCCCGATTTTTTCTGCATTTTTCAGTCTGACAACCGTATCCCTAGCTATCACGGTTTTCATTTTAGGTTGTGCAATAAATTCACTAACTCTACATTTGGCTTACAGCATTTTAGTCGAAAACCAACTAAGTAGGCTTAGATACTTTTTTCCTACTTGAAAGAATTGCAAAATATAAACCTAAGTCGGGTTGGTTACTTTCTTTTCTAAAATAATAACTTGTTGCTAGGACCCAGTCTAGTCGAGAAATAACTAAATATACTTGACTAGTTATGTGGTAGCAGGTTTGATACACAACTTGAAAGCGAAAACTAACCAAGTCGACTTAGTGTCTTCTAGATAGCTATTTGCGATAATTGTACTTCATAATTTTAAAGCAAGAAATCATTTAACATGTTAAGTTAGTTTTCGCCCCAAAATTTTGACTACAAAGTTTGGTTTTGAATGATAGCTAAAGTGTTTTGTTGATCTATTAAAGCCAAACTTTCGTACGTCTGTGTTAGGATAGACAATTAAACGTGCAATTTAGTTACTTTTACGCTCTTGATTTTGCTTACTCGGTGGCTAGTGACTTATATAAGGCCCTAGCCACCTGTCCAAAACGTCTTCGCTGGTTCATCAACATCGTTAGTCTACTGCTGGACATAGGCCTTCCCTTAATGAGCGCCATAGCACCGTGTCTTCAGTTTGCCGCGTCCGACATCTGACTGCAGTCTTTGGCAGGCCGTCTCCACCTGGGTGGAGGGCGTCCTACACTACGTTTGCCAAGTCCCGGTCTCCTCTCAAGAACACGGTTGTTGGTTTTTGCGAGACATGGCCGGCACGCTACCACTTTAGCATGCTTATTCTTAGAGCTATGTCGATAACTTTGATTCTCTGTCAGATGTATTCGTTACGAGTCCTATCCCTTAGAACAGCTCCGAGCATTACTCTTTTCATAGCTCGTTGAGCGACTTTGAACTGGTGGATCAGCCCTAAGGTGAGTGTCCACGTCTCAGCTCCATAGGTCATGACGGGTAAGACGCACTGATTGAAAACATTCGTTTTCAAGCATTGCAGTATGGATGACTCTTTTTTTCTTTATTTATTTTAAAGGAGTTTTGTCAACATGACCATGTCACTCCCGTAAAGAATGGATGACTCGGCGAGGACTCAGCGTAGTTCGCTGTGTGGTGCCGGCTTAGAATTTGCACCACCCCAACTCTTCCCGCGGGTGTCGTAAGAGGCGACTAAGGGATATCCACCGGGGGCGGGCAGCAGCGCCCTTGCAGAACAATTCTACCACCGAACTGCGATCCCCAACCCGCATGTCCAGCATGGGGATTATGGACATAACCCTCCATGTGATAAAAACCAATAAGGCGCTTAATCAGCGCTTATCAGGGGGAGCCCTGCGTCCAGTAGTGGACCACTACAGGCTGTTGTTGCCTTCTCAAGTAGTCCAGCAGTTAAAATAATATAAAGGAATGTTTCCTTTCAGTAAAATTTGCTAACTTGAATATTTCGGGTAACTGCCCTCCGTCCAGGTAATGTTCGTTTGTACCACACTGAAATGTATTTCAGAGGCCAAGAAAAAAAACCCGTTGATATGCGTTCGTCGTCTGAACTGGACCATTCCCCGTTATCTTCATTCATTGTACGAGTACTCTCTACTTTACAGCTACACACAAAGATGTTGCAGAAAAGCTGCTGGTGCCCGATGCCACTATAAGGCCGTATTGTGAAAGCTTACTCAGTCATCGGTCTATGTTTGAGAAGCGATTATGCCATGGAAAAGCGATAATCATGATCAAGAATTACGACATTCACAATGTTAAGACTCACTGGACCAGAATGCTATCATTAATCATTTTAATAGGATTTCAATATTTAAAATCTTAACAATACGTCAAAAACATTAATTTACTTATAACTTGTTCTGAATGCGTTTTTTTTGTATTTTTCAAGGAAGTATGACAACTGCATTTGATTATTTATCATTTTCTTATTGATTACCTGATTCGAGAAATAGAAATTATATAAAATTAAGCAGATAAGAGCGTTAGAAAAATTACTTAAACACTAAATAAACTTATCCAAACACGGGTGAAAAGTCAGTTGGTGACTTTTAACAAATCATTGTCTCACAAAGTTAGTACAAGATTTGAGGGCGAAAAGTAACTAAGTCAGTTATTTTTTCATTTTCCCTGAAAATATCAGTCATTCATTGACTGTAGTGAATTGACCTTAAGAGCTTTTATATTTCCTAACATATGAGACCATAAAATTAGAAATATCCCATACCGAAAGAAAGTTATGATTTTATTTTGTTTTTCAAAACTTTAAACCTTCATAACTCAAAACACCAAATGACCTAGTTAGTGACTTTTCGCTCTACGGCGACGATATGTACTTAATAAAATACACTACATACGTAGACATTTTTTATTATACATAGAAAACATCCAGAACACCCTGAAAAAATATCTGCAGATCGTACAAACATTTGTCCCCAGGCGGGAATCAAACCCGCAAGCTCCTGCGTCGCAGGCGGACCTTCACCCGCCGCGCCACCAAGGTCATCGATTGCAGAGCGATCCATCTAAAATGTATGTGGCATTTGTGATATGGATCTATATTTTACAGGAAAAATATAGGGAAGTTTGTAAAACGAACTCTGTTTGAAAAATGGTCAAAAAGGGGGGGAATTATTTTCAAAAGGGGGCTACCTCACTGAATGGGATATTAAATGAAAGGTACCTATTGGTTTGCACTTTTCTAAACAGTTTTTGCAATATCTGTAGCGTACACACTTTTTGAAATATTTTGAATTAAGTCAAAAAAAATTAACTAATCTCCGAAGTACAATCCGAGGTACACACCTATGCAGAGTGATCCATCTAAAATATAGTTTGGTGCTTACTATTTTTAGGTAGGTATTCAATAAATAGCGATGTCTCTAACCGGTACCTTACCTTTAGTACATATTTGTATAATTGACAAACGTTCAAAACCCTCGGCGCGCGAGTTACACTCGCACTGACGGATTCTGTTTATATTCATATTTAAATGCAGCAAATGAGCAGTGAAAATATCATGCGTACACACACAAATACAGCTGAATTGACCCTCAGGACAAACCGACTCCTGTGGCGTTGATACCATGTGAAAGTAATCGCATACTAATTGTGGAAAGTAGATAAATTTGTATGCACACAATGTCTCATCTGGGAATCAAACTCACGACTGGTTTGACTTTGACAGTGACCACTGGTTGAACATTTAAAAATTAAAAAAGAATATGGCTTGATCCACGTTTGTCCATTGTGTCTACATTGATCTTCTGGGCTATTTGCTGGAAATATACATTTTACATACATTTTAATAATAGCTTGGACTCCCGCTCTGTTCTGGAATTTCCTTAAATTATTAAATCACAATTTGCAGATCGTACAACAGGTTCTGAACCTAGTGCGGGGGGTCCCCCGCACTAGGTTGTGTAACTTGTGGTCACAAGTAACATGTATTATTTTTCTTTTAGTAATAAAATAAAATCAATAAATAATGCCAGACAATTCACACAGCATCATCCTATCCCATCATAGCCCCAAGCTAAGCCGAGCTTGTTTTATGGGTACCAGATAATTGATATACCTACTTAATATTATGGGTTAAAGTATGAAATTGCCGTTTTAATGTAATAGGTACTTCGAATTGACATAGAACCTTCATGGTTTGAGATTTTTGAGCGAAACTTTTTTCACATGTTACCTATGATGTTGAAGTTCTTCTTTTAAAAAATGTGCAACATTCGATTATCGACTTTCAGTTGTTTTTTTTATTCAGCTTAGACAAGAAAGATGGATACTTCGAAAATTCGAGTGATTTTTGAATACGAGTTCTCTTTTTTCATTGCTTGTGACTTCAGGCGAAAAACCCAGTTAACTAACCGACGCGCTAACCGGTAGAAAGCATTAAAACGGCTACAGCGTTTTCGGTAAAAAAAATGCTAGAAAAATTGTCTGAATTCTGGATGTGTTTGAGGTTCCACTTTTTTTCAAAGTGAAGTACAAAGATTTAAAATGAAATGATGAGCAAAACCAATTTTTACCCCTCATTTTGCACATGACGAGAGCTTCAATGCACGGTGGGTTTTTATATATTTTTATTAATTACCTTCTTGTTTTCCACAATGGGTAAAGTATCCGTTCAAAACTTTTCCCATGATCTAAGTAATAATCTCATAGTGTCAGAGCACCATGATTTATGAGAATGTTGACTATGTTCTCATGGCATGTTAGTGCAATCAAGGGAAAGTGAATTTTATATATCTAGGTAGAGAATTAACCTAGAACGCTGGGTTAATCTAGGTTCTTGTAAATGGGATAGGTTTATTATTTTAATGAAAAAGTAGAGTATTAAATTATATAAGAAATATTTATAGAAATAGACATTTCACTATACTGTCGTATTGTTGAAGTTTCTGATGGTTTTAAAAATGAAATAATTAATACAATTATTTTGCAAATCACAAAATTATAGATCTTAAATCAAGCACCAAGTGCCTCATTAGACTCATACATAACTAACAAAAAACTCTTAGGAAATTGTTTTGCTCAGGAATTAGAACAAGAAGCCATTAGAATACCTATTAATTGATTGAATTATTTCATACCACTAGTTTTTCCGGAGCGGTGAACGCCGTGAAGTCTCGCACAGTTTTTTACAATATAGTTGCACTAAACGCATCAAACATACTATCGTTTTCACTAACGCCGAGCCCATAGCTATCATTCAAGGAATCATCATAATGCAGATGTTTTTCTTGACTTTTACCATGCATAATCCACACTCGTTTATTTACCCTTATAACTAACCATAGCTGTACAACTTAAGGTTTATTTTCGCTTTTCGTTATTGAGTTTAATACTTGTGTTGGCGATGGCTCTAACATTGCTTTGAATCGGAGTGAGTCGAGTAGACGTATCGTGCTATAAAGTGCTGTGAAGTAAACCTTACGAGGGAAGTCAGAAGATCCACTGCGAGATCACTTCTATTATTTTTGTTCGATACTAGAATGTTGCCAAAAAAAATTCAAAAGAATTCAGGGAATACTATGCTGTGAGTATGTTGTTTTGATTCTATTTTTGCAAATATTCCGGGTTAAAAATAGCCTTTATGTGTACCTATATAAGATTTAAGACTGTATTGTTATAATATTAATACCTATAACAATACTTGCCCATATTGTACTTACTTTTGGTTTTGTTTGTGAACAAACACTTTTCACACAAAATAATCACAAGAGTAGAAAAATATTTTAGTAATTTTTTCGATTAATCAATTCACAATCAATTAAATCTGAAAATGGTTCCAGTCAGTCGCATTAGGATAAGTTACATATTTGGAAAATCTGCACTGTCGTTTTTTTTTTAACCCCCGGCGCAAAAAGAGAGGGGTATTATAAGTTTAACGTGTCTGTCTGTGTATCAGTCTGTGGTATCATAGCTCCCAAACGGATGAACCGATTTTCGTTTAGTTTTTTTGTGTAATAGATAATTTTATTTCGAGTGTTCTTAGCTATGTTTCATGACAATCTGTCGGGGGGTTTTTTAAATATTTAATTTTGCTTTTGTACTTTATGTAACTATGTGATAATATCTAGGTATTCTTTGTAAGCAATTTTGCCTGAGATACGGGTTTTACCTAGTTCAGGCACACGTAATCTATAAAATAGAAGTTATTACTATTCTTATGTCAAGCATTTGTCTTGAAAATTTTTTGAATAAATAATTTTTGTATTATTATTTATTTATTACGAAACAGTGACGTTCATCGAAAGATAATATCATAACCTCATAACAGATTCCAGATGGATATAAAATATATTGTTTTGTGGTTAATAATGTCTTATGTCGTAAAATAGGTTTACAAAAACTATACTAAAGATTGGACTGGTTTTCTTAAAATAGCAAAAAAGATAATTTGTGTGATTGTGATGCTTTTAATTTATTTACGCAGAGTCTGAGAGTGAATTCGAAGAACTGGCATTTAGTGCTTAGCAGATCAAATGATTTACATCATTATCCTGTCGGGTAAAATGCGCAGACGGGCCACGAAATCTGTACGTAAGCAGTGGGTACCAAGCAGTCGAGCTATGCTAAGGGCTCATACAATCATTATGCATCAGCTTCTGCCTGCAGCTTCGCACGCGTTTTTTAGCCGATATATTAATTCAGGTCCAGATCTTTATGTGTGCAAAATTTCTTCTCGACCATTCAGTAATTTTGACGTTGTCTTCAGCCAAACTTCTTCACAACCAAGGGCGAAAAAACGCGTTAAAAAGTAACAGCAGACTAGCGTGCTCACTGATCCTTTGATCAGTTGAGTTAACTATTCAGCGACATTATAAAAAAAATCAAGGGCACAAACTTAGTAGTAGGATATTATTATATATTAGTAGGATTATTAGTAGGATAGCTTTAAGAAATTTACGAGAAGAACAACCCAAATATCAACAATAAAAAATAATGGTAATTTGAAACGCCATAGCGAAATATAACCTCGAATAACGTCAATAACGTCATCTTAAACTTCCTACCCTATCATATCCGTTGCCTGGGCTAAAGTTAAGAGCTGAAGATTTCCCTACCTACCGTACCTCGTTTGAGTCCAGGTTTAAGGAAATCTGCAAATCACCGCTACCTAGGGAAGTTTTGATGTACACAATAATTTCTGTGGACAGCCAGTGGAAACAGTTTTTTTAGTAAAGGCGGATTTAAAGCTACCAACTGAATGACTTTATCCGCACTAAACTGATCGCCGGCATTGCCGACAGTTGGTTTGCTCCGTGGGGTGCAGATCAGTTCAACTACCTCTATGGCAAACCATACAAAGAATACTAAAATTCGTTTTGTGCGATTAGCGCGTTGCGTCCGATGCCGGCGGCCTGACGACGCTAGCTTGTGTTTGGTTTTTGGAAACTTCAAACCTAACGACTAACAGTGGCTCGTCTGAGCAGACCTAAACTATAAGCAATGTAAACCGGGACGGTACACAAGTAGGCTGTTATAGTCCACAATTGCTGTTATTACGAGATTGCCATCTGCACGCGCGGTGACAGACTTTGTTTTATGTGTTTATTTCAATACTTGACTTCTTATCTGATTTCCTTGTTTGTGTTTTTCTCGAATTTTCCCTTGGTAGGTAGCTATCAGTTTCTGGTAGGAAATACTCAATGGGGTTAAAACTAACTATTCGTGCGTTAGAACTAAATGCTGACTTCATACCGGGAGGGTACGGTTTGACGTCAAAGGTCACTTAATTATAAGTAAGCCTATTGGTACTTGTACGGGCTCTCAAAACTTGAGTCTCTTTTAAGATCAAATCATTAACTATTAACATTATTAATATGCCAATACATAACATTCTAACGTCACCTTGGTATTTACTATCGCAATACAGGATCTCAGACCCTTCTGACCCGCATGTTCTGACCCGCTTAATAAAAGTTCCCTTATGACCCACTTTCAAGTACCCATTTGACCCACTGTGGATCAAAACATTTTTTGTTAATAAATTATATAGAATGTACAGTTACCAAAAAAAAATTGAAATTATTTTTATTTATAATTATGGTGTATGGGTATTATATTATTTAGGAATGTGACGTGTACTTGAGATAAGACCTTATAAATGCAATCTTCTTCGATTACCTCCACATCTGTTGGTCGTTGTTTTTTCTTTCAGACGAGGTTTTTAAGACTTTCTTAGAGCGTCAGGAGTTATAAAGCCCTGACACATTTCTTTTCTATTGAAAATGGTGAAGAGTTTGACCACCATAAGAAAGTGAAGATATGGCCTAAGATGACACCTACAACCTAATTCTTAAGTTCATGAAGTAAGAGCTTAAATTGTCACCATTGCTGGTTGTAAAGGTTTCCATGGGTTGTCATTAATGTTTCATGGTATAATACTTTCATAAGCCTCTCTTTTGACTAACTAGGTAGGAAGATAGTCGGAGCTATCCAATTACTGTAATCTTCTCAAATTATGTGCATAAATTGAAAAGTTTAAATGCTAAATTAACCACAGAACAATTTCTATTACTTATCTTGTATTCGGTTCGTTGCCTAGTTTAATGTGAAAAATTATATTGATAATAATAGTTTCTCAAAGTTTTCTCTCAATCGCTGATTCGATCGAGATCATGAGTATAATATGATAGATTGTGAAATCGTAAATAATCGTAAATGAGATTGCGGAAGATATAACCAATAGATTATGAACAAATTATTTGAGGATGACATAATGGACTAAGAGCCTGCGACCGCCAGACCTTCGTCATTTTATAAAAGCTGAGAGTTTGTTTGCGTATGCTCCTTACACAGATAGGAACGATCACCGTTTTTGAAGTTTAGGTCATAGTGGCTTTGGCAGATATCGGCTTGCAAAGTTGTTAGGTGGTGATGAAAGGTGATAATGTAAGGGATCAAGTAATTACAGTACCAGACAATTTGCATAGTGGCTTCCCCTGCCAGACGCTTTTAACCTCGATAAAAAGTAAGTGAAATTTCATCATACTGACAAAGCTGCATTTTATACAGGGTGTGTCAAGACTACTACCGAAAAAGGCACCCCCAATCAGACCTGATTTTAAAAATATTTTAGAAAAAAACCGCCAAGAATATGTTGACCCATCAACGTCCTTTTTATTTTTTTTCTAGGTACCATACCCATAGTACAATACTGAAAGAACATAATCTATCTTATTATCTAATTTAAATAAGCATAAAACAAATAACATAAAAAACCCTTTTTATTAAGGTTAAAGGCTGTGGAAAGCCACTATGCAAAGTGTCTGGCAGTGTAAGTACTTGATTTATTATAGATATCCCAAAGAAAATATAAAAAAATTGAGCTTTATACTTTAACATTGCACATAAGTCATGTATCTGGCAGGGTGTGGGAACTATCGAAAGTGTCCGGCATTCTATATAACCTTTTGCTACTTCTGCACGTAGGTACTTTGACGGAAGTTTACTTATCGCACGGACGCACAGTCGTAATTGTAGATTAAAACTTCAATAAAGCAAACCGAGGGCGATGGGATGTGCGAGACCTTTTTAAACACGTGATCGGTAACGTCTCCAAACCGTACCTATGTTGTGGCTTGCCATAATTACGCCACAATATGACAAAGAACAACATAGTTGTCATTTATAAGGAATTCCTAAGATCCACTTATATCCGTTCTGTGCACAGTACTTCTGGATATGTTTGTACCCAAGTAGTTCTGTGAACCAAAGACATAATACCCACCTACCACAAATCCTTGTCAGAATAATCTTTGGAATAATGTAGTTGAATCCAGGTTCGAAAGTCGTGACGTGTCGTTTTCTATGAAAAGTCACGACTTTTCATCAACATAGAAATCAGCAATGATCAAATAATCCGGTTGCTTATAGCCCATTGTCCTTAGAAAGCTGCTCAGATCTAGGTCGTTCTAACTCTATGGTGCATGCACTATACTCTAGAGACTGGAATCACAAAACAGCTATGGCCACAATCTATACAGACACAGACACCTGCTGTTTTCATTCAAAAAGGCCGTTAGGGTATATTGGCACGTCAGTACAAAACGTCATCACCTCGGGAGTAACGCGAGTCAAAAGATATACGTAATCGATATTGTAATCGTCGTGATTAGTGTAGAACAGCTGCTGCGTGGTGTCGAACTCGCTAAGCGAAATATCACCGGGATCTTTACCATGTTTGAGTTTTGAGCGTTCCAATATTTCGGCACAGTTTCATGCGCCATGATCACGGAATAACTGAAGGCACTTAATACTCAAATAGTAGTAAATATCCCGTTTTAAATTACTTTAGTTTTAATAACCATGATGGATTCAAAAGATTTGTTTAAATAGGTAGTGTTAGTAATAAAAAAAATATTTTATTAATTTCAGTTGAATTTCTTCGTCTTATTCAAAGATTCATAGCCTTTAGGTTCTTCCCAAACACAACTAAACTGACTTCACAATTTGTTCCCCAGATATCCATTATTTGAACTTCTCATAGCAAAGTGGCTTTGAAATTGAAAAAGATAATTTTATTCGAAACCTTGAATTGCAGCCAAACTTTTCACTTTCATTAAACTGCCCCAAATATTCCGTAAGTCGTGCGTTTCATTCTAATGCATGAACACGAGAAGACACCAGAATAAGAAAAGTTACGATGAAAAAGTTCGCTTGTTAAGACCTACCAAAAAAAATATTAAACATTCCGTTTTCGGAATATACTTTTGGATTTCAGTGTAAACATGGGCTATAAATTGATCTACTGGTTAAACTGTGTTGATTAGTAAAATAAACAAGCTAATTTCCAAGCTTTTTAACTCCGCAAGCAAGCAGTCTTTTAGTTTCTAAATGCGAGGACGCATAAATAGTTATTAGTTATTATATAAGTTTATTTATAAAGTTTGTAAAATTGTGTGTTCTCCAATTACAAAAAATTAATAAAATAAAGAAATAAATAACTGTAAAAAACACTTACGTCCCGTTGTGTTGGGCAGAATTTTAACAGTTTTTTTCTAGAATTCGGCGTGGAAAAGTTCCAATGAAATGATTTCATAAATTCGCTTCCACGCCCTCTCCCGCTGCACACCAAAATCACACCCCATATTAATAACGCAAGATTCCAAGAGCTTGTAGCAGATAGCGTCAAACCTAATCACAGTATAATCGAGGCAGAGAAAATTACGCCTCAGGTGAACTTAAACAGTAGGCCGCGTTGTTTTCATTTGCTTGATCTCAAACAGTGAAATTATTGTTATTAATAATAGACAACTAGTCCGATGGAGATTTAGTCGTATCGCGCTCTAGGCTTACTGGCTACTTGGACATTTAGATAATATCTTAAAATGTCCGATAACCACACTAGTTGCCCATAGTAGGTACGCTGAGCGTTTATTGTTTCTATTTTACGACCTCACGACTATGTTTCTTTCATGCGCTTGGAAAAATGTACATTCATGCTGGAAAATTCACACACCGTTATCAAGCCCCAAGATAGGCAGAGCTTGTGTTATGGGTACTAGATAACTGATATACTTAATACAATACACTACATAGATAGATGTTCAATACTATACATCCAAAACACCCAGATATAACATAATGATAGACACAAAATAACAAACAATAATACACATAATGCTGAAGGTACTGTCTACTCCAAGGTGAAAACAGAGGAAAAAATTGGTTTTCCTTGATTTTTCATCGAACAATTTCTGAAATATATGATGCTGGTGAAAGCTGTTTATTATTAGTTCCCGAATGTGTCCACCGAAGTGCTCGAAGCACCCATCAGAGCCTTCCATAACCAGCCGTGAAATAACATAAATCGTCTCAAACGAGTCTTTGTTTGTTCCAATAAATTCACATGTTTAAATAACAATAAAACTGAACAACTCGACATTGCTATTTAAAACAGTTTTCTCACGTTTTGAAAACGAGGCGTGAAAGTAAATGCACATGAGTTTGTCATCAACTTATCATTATGTAACTTGAAAGCCTAAAGTATGATAGGGATTTAAGTGAGTTATAACTTAGCTATTTTAGCTTAGGTGCCTACATATATCTGCCTGCTGAATTTAGTTCTAAACACAAGGAGCGGAGAGCCATAGTTGTCACTTCAATGAAACAGAAAGCGAATCAGACTAATAAACTGCAACTATTTTATTTCCAGACCGCTGATACATTACGGAGATCGTTAGGAAAGTAAAGCGAGGAGAAACATCACCGGAGGAAATAACAAATCATTGACATTGCTGGAGTGGTTTCACTTGATCTTGGAGCTGGACTTGCTGAATCAACAAACAAAGCAGTACTTGCTATTGAAGATATTGAAGAAAGTTTTTTCTAAACAATTATTAGCTCTCTTGGAGACTGATGACGTTGGTGGGACGATTCTGAAAAGGACAACAAAAGACATTTTAAAATCCAGCAATAAAAGAGCAATAGCAGGAGATAAATTATTGCTGATAATCTAACAGATTTAAACAGCAACAAATATACCAAAGCTTGATTCAAAAAACACTCCTTACGGATAAACTGACTGAAAGACACCAAAATAAAATTAAAAGAGAACCTTTACGTAATTGTTCGTATCGGTACCTGATAAAAAACCGTCATTTTCCCCTGATATCGACAAGTAAGTTCTGACACGTAATAAGAAAACAAAACAAAACAAAATAACACAAGAGTAATCAACAGTGAACTTTAACAACCAGAACACAACTCTCATTTCCCGTAACCTTATGCCCGATTCGTCAAAATAGATACAAAAGAACCATTAACTTACATCATAGCACATCTTCAATTTGAATTTAATACAATTCACGCAATCAAATCACACAGAAATGTTAAGTAATGGTCAGAGGGCCTTAACACTGCAATCAACTTAATGCTCACTAGAAAGAAAGCAAGAGTCATATCCGAAGAAGTCTACAGACTCCGGTAAATACACACAAGCAATAAAGATACGAAAGATAAAACAAATAAAGTTGAAAGTTATGTAGCGGAGATAAAAGTGACCGCAAATGGAATTGATTTAGACTAACCTTTGCAAAGGTTAGAATAAAAGTGCTTTGGTAATGGAAGCGTTATGATTCGGTGCCAAAATGCTTTTACTGGAACATTATAATCCACGACGGAATAAGATTAAAGGAAAGTGGCTCTAATGCTAATGGAGGCGAGGAGAATGAAGAAATTCCTGTGGAATGCATGCCTCTTTAGGACCAATGAAGATTCCTGGTACGTAACGTTTCTATTTATTCTGACTATATTGAAACGAATATGTTTCTGCCCGCGGCTTTGCACACATTTTGGGGATAAGAAGTAGCTTGTACGTTATTCTAGGTAAAGAAAGACGTTCAAAAATTTGTGTCGCAAAATTTCAGCCTGGTCCGATCAGTATATTTTGCGTGAAGAGTTTTCATTCAACTTTTGCTATTGTAATTTCGTGAGATGATTTTATATCGCGGGGCGTCAATAGATGCGGCTAGCCGTGGTGAATGTCATTAAACTTAGGGTTTGTCCACCAGTGGGATAAATCCGGCTGAGGAAGATGGTGATAGTGAATTAACTTCGCCGCGGCCTTGCTCACGTGGTACTTGAAAAAACGTACTAGCCTCAAATATAATGCAGCCGTTTAGTGAAATAAATTTATTTATTTAATTTTTTATTTCTATATAAATAACCTGCAAACGAAAAAGGAAAAATAGGTTGATAATTCTTCTGGAGCTGACTAAAGGATTGTAGGTTCATGTGCAAGTTCATGTTCTTTATTAGTAACGAATAAGGTTACATGTCAAATAAAAATAATATTAAATCAATAATTTAGCAGTAAAATATATTTTAAAATAATAATTCGAAAACGTTTTACAAAATAAAATAAAAATATTATAAATTTTGTAGGAAGGTAATGCAAATGTCAGTAAAATGTCATATGAAAATAATTGTAAATTGGTATAAATTATGTGATTATCAACAAATTATTTAACAAAATAAAATTACGCCCTTTTACGTGATTAGAATTTATCGAACGAGTAAAAACATTGGTTTACCAGCCATATCTTGAGTTGCGTCGACACAGCGTCAGCGTCAGTGACATCGGACGGTAGACGGTTGTACGCTTTTGGCCCCATGACGTGATCAAGCTTAGCAGTTCGCTCGAGCCGCCTGGGAAGCACCCTCAGCCGCTTCTAGTGTCTCAGAGCGTAGCTGAGACCATTATCACACTTCTCGTACTCTTCCAGGTGGCTTCTTGCGTATAAAGAGGCCTGGAAGAGCACCATGGCAGGGTCAGTCATGATTATGAGTGATTTAAACAGTGGTCGGGCTTGTTTAAAATCTATGTTAAAATACATTTTAAATTATTATAAACTGCAAATGAAATAACGTGGTGCCTGAACCAATCCCTCATAAACTTGGTTAGAAAATAGATAAATTAGTATACTGGTAAAGTACATTACACACATAAAACGCACTTCTTTTCGTCAGCCAGGGCAAATTTTAATGTGTGTGTGACGCGCGCAGAGGCCAAGACCATAGGCAAAATTTTATAATCAATCACACTGCTTTTAAAAAAAATCAGACTGTAGAACATTGCATAACACTGGTTTGTTTTATTTGAAAACTTTTCACTTTCGTTCACATAATTTTGTTTCCTTTTGTTGATATGATAATCTACAATGTAACGCTATTTAACTTGTTGACAAAAAGGGCTCTTTGCAGTTTGTAGTTTAGTCGAGGAATCTTCAAAAGAAATTTTTGGTTTGTGGAGGTTATGAATCAAACGATAACTTGAATATTTAGATAATGATAGAGCGCTATTTTGCTGAATTACGTTATATCAAATATGATATAGATAATAATCTACCTAAGTTTTCAGTGTACCTAGGCTAGGTTATATTAAGTAGAAAGAAAGACAAAAATTCAACTATATTGCATTAAAAAAGTACAAACAGATAGCAACCACTTAATTAATTAAGTAATTACTTAAAAAATAACTACTCAACTCTAGCAGTAACGAGATGAGAACCAATAAACAGGCCCCCCTCAGCCAAATGTTGCTCCACAAAAATTTACCCGACGCTGGTTTTCTGGCAGGATACAAGGTGGCCATAAAATTTCTAGCCTAGAGAAACTCTACTTTTGTTAGAAACTTCAGTAAGAAACACTAATTGGTAGGTACTAACTCCAGAGTCCAATTTGGAGAGTTACGTACGTTTCACCCAGCAATAATTTTCTCAGAACTTCTAAAGATTTAACGATAATTCTAAGCTAAAGGTTAACTTTTCCACGTTCCGTTCCACTTAAAATATGACTCGCACTATGTTACAAGTAGATACCTAAAGCATAGCCTAAAGTTTAAGCCATTTTGGAACGTAAACTGTAGGACGATAAAGTTGTAAATAGAAGTTTGTTCTCTGGAAGTCGTTATCAGGAGCACAGCTTAGGTAATCTCATCAGGGGGCTTTGTCACGATTTTGAAGAATTTTACTTTTATTTAATCGTTTAATCTTTTAATCGTCTTTTATCATATTTTGAATTTAGGTGAATTTCAGAAATGTAGGTGATTATGATGAAAATCATTTCAATTTCCTTAAAATTTTCGAACTAAGTATTTGCTTTAAAGTAGCGACATCTTCTGGCAATCACTAGAACCTCGTAAGGTAGCTCTAACTTCTACCGTCTCACGTCGGCGGCGCTCGGTGTATTAAGTTCAACATATTTTTATAGATGTCGCTGCCGGCAGATGGATAAGCATTCTATAAGATGAGACGCGTTTGTTGAGTTTTTTCCTGAAATATTAACGTACCGAAGTAAAAAAATTCAAAAATAGAGGAGTACTTTTTCTGAACAAAATTATTATACTTTAGAATATTATAAGAAATATAAATAATTTCATCATTATTGATTTTGCTTATAAAAGACATAAACGCGCGCCACCCTTGTTTGTTCATTTAATTTTTCACCGACTTCATCAAGAACCTGATAAGATTATGAGGTAGGTATACCTAGTTAGTGTAATAGTAAGGAATGTTCGATGAGTTAAATTATTTTTTATCCCCGTAAAACTAACTAAACCTGATAAGGTTATGAGGTAGGTATACTTAAACCTAGTTAGTGTAATAGTAAGGAATGTTTGATGAGTTGTTCAGGGTGTTCTGGATGTTTTCTATGTATATTATAAAATATCTATCTATGTAGTGTCTTGTATTATGTCTATCAGTTATCTAGTACCCATAACACAAGCTCTGCTTAGCTTGGGGCTAGATAATGCTGTGTGAATTGTCCCGCATTATTTATTTATTTATTTTCTTTTATTTATTAGTTAAATTATTCTTTATCCCCGTAAAACTAACTACTAAACTTACTGGGCAGATGCATAGAAACTTTACTACCTACTGTGCCTCGAGTTCCTAAGAAATTATAGGGATTTACAAAGCGAACCGTTGCTTAAATAATCTTCTACTTGTACCTTTAAAACCATAACATGACTTAAATGGCAAGTGAAAGATGCTGGGCTATTGAAAATCACCTGTATTTTCTAACTCAGAGCATTGTAGTAAGGCGGCTACACACGAATGTAGTACCTACTCGCATGCCAACTCGCAGTGAACCTTCAGGTTGGACTCTGCTATCATCTTATAGCCAAATCTAATCGGAAGGTCAGATTGATCATTCTATTTATAAATGGAATTTAGTAGTTCCAAACACGCTCAAAATGGGTGTGCTACCTTATCTCATTCAGAAATAGACGGGAGTTTTAGTAAGGAGTTTTCAACACTGACTTAGCTTTTTAAATTAAACTGACTCGACCGTAAAGGGAAATTGTAATAGGGATAATGCACAGGAAGCTCCACAGGACAGAACGTGGTAAGTTAATAGAGATAGTTGCCATGGCATACCCTCCTATCGAAATTTTAAATTAATTTAATTACCTGACAATGTCCGCTTGTAAGACTAGTATTAGCGATTAACGCGTTCACTGCTTCAGTGGTGTAACCCGGTGGGACGCGTCGCTGTGAGAAGATCGGTCCTACATCACCATGGCGGCAGTCAAAGTGTTAAGTCGCCTATAGTATGGTCATAAAAGCATATATTTTTTTCAGAGTATAGCAATCGGAGAAATCAATTCATACTCAAAACTTTCATCATGCAAAAAATGAATGTTATAAAAAAAAATGTACAAAAAACTAATAAAATAACCATAATAAATTCCACTTAGTATAAGGTTTTGTTATTATAGTGCGTAATCCTCGCACTTAAAACCTTAGATTTAGAGCAACGCGACACCTCTCGTCAAACGAACTAAACGTAACTTTAGTCTTTGAACAGGATTGGATAAACTTCAATGTTTCCCCTGTAGGTGGAGCTAACGGCGCTTGAGTCCGTAGAAAGTCGCAAAGATTTTCGACTCCCACGCCACTTGACTTCGTGGTGTAGTTGGTTATCACATCCCCGTACTGAGGGGAGGACGCGGGTTCAAGTCCCGTCGAAGTCGAAAATTTTTGCGATATAATTCGATTTCCACTTAGTATGTCAAACATAGTCTTGTCCGTTAAATATTCCGCAACTGTATAGTCTGATTTCTGTACCAAAAACTTTTTAATAAGTGCCTCCACATTTTTTTACATTTTGCCAGTGGTATTTTCGCTAAATTACCACCCCTAATCCTTGAGGGATGAAAGCTATTATAAGTAAGAATCCCTGATAGGTTAAACAACCCTAAACTTAGCGAAGTTTAAAGTTGAATCCACCTGCTCTCATAGTAAATTAGATTAATCAATTTCTTTCACCGATCACTTTTTCTAAATATCTCACATCACTCTCCTGTTCCACTACACTCGTGTATAACCGGCTTTAGCTCCAAGAACAGTTAGGGAAGTAGCACATAGCACCGTTACTCGTCTTTGCTCGCCAGTCCGTCGAGGCCCGTGCTTCAAAACGCGCGTATCTGACCGTAACCAGAGTGTAGTCATTTTAACGGTAAGTTCGATTCACCTGATTTGTATACTTAATTATTTTAAAGTTTGTTTTTCTAAACTTTAATTATAATCCATAAATATCTAAAAATATAATAGGTGTAGCAGGGAGATTGAATTAATTGGAATATAATCTAAACAGCTCTTAATCCTACTGCTGGGTTAAAACCTCCTTCCTTCTTCCTCAACTCAACAGCCTGTATTGGTCCACTGCTGGACGCAGGCCTCCCCTTATTTACTTTTATCTCATGGGGGTACTGCCCATAATCCCCACGCTGGGCATGCGAGTTGGGGATCGCAGTTCGGTGGTAGAATTGTTCTGCAGGGGCCGCTGCTGCCCGCCCCCGGTGGATATTCCTTAGTCGCCTCTTACAACACCCGCGGGAAAAGTTAAGGTGGTGTAAATTCTAAACCGAAACCACACAGCTTCCCTTCCTTCTTTTAGAATAGAATGGTAGAAAAGGTACTAACTGGGAATATTAAGTAAATATCTAGTTTTAGAAAGGGTTCTACTTAAACTTCAGTTTAGAGGGCTAAACTGAAGTGTAGTCTAGGAAGTTCAACCGCCCTGTTTATACGTGAGGCTAAGCTAATTTCTGGTGAACTGACATTAAACTGTAGTACCTAACGCGTAAAGCTCAAATTTTATAGATTCCGAAGCAGCATAGGACACGTTCCTCACGAGCGTAACCTACGAGTTAATTACCTGGTTTTTTCGAGTTAATTAGCTTGTTCTTTCTCTTGTACAAATCGCGTGAAAAGTCGCGGACGTTACTTAGTTCAATATGACTAAAATGCGTGTTTCCGACAATTTCCTTCACTCGTGTAAGTACAGAATTAATCAGTGAATTTTCGTAAACAAGAAGAATTTCGCGCTCCAATTGCTGAAAAATAATAGGCAGTGAATCCTCGTAATGGATGGATTCACATGCCTAAAGACATCATTATCATCATCAGAGAAATAAATAAATAAGTAATGTACAGTAATATGTACACACTTCTTTTTAAATTGAACCCCAAGGAATGAAACATTCGGGTCAAACGGGTTTAAAGAGTGTTTTTAATTTTAGTCCTATGTATGTAATTCTTTCTAAATAAATAAATACAATACGATACAAGAAATTTAACATTCGGGTCAAATTCCAACGGGCTTAAAGAGTGTTTTTAATTTAATTCTTAGGTAATTCTTTTTATATAAATAAACTAGCTGCGCCCCGCGGCTACGCCCGCGTGGAAATTTAAAATTATCACTTAGGGGTATGAAAAATGGATGTTGGCCGATTCTCAGACCTACTGAATATGCTCACAAAATTTCATGAGAATCGGTCAAGCCGTTTCGGAGGAGTATGGCAACGAAAACTGTGACACGAGAATTTTATATATTAGATACAATGTAGGTATAGTAAATATACAGATTATCAATTCAGATGTATTCATGAGTGTATCACATAAACTGTTTTCTCCGCATATTGGCTTATTTTGTTTTGTTTTTTATTATTCCTAATCGTAACACAGATAATGAGCAGTGAAAATTGTATGCGTGATACACACAAATACATCGAATTGACCGGTAAGGTGGCTTTGCAATCAAGATAAAAACCTTAGATTTTTTCGATTAGGAATGAAGTTCTTGGTTCATACTTGGATGAGTCGTACGGATTGTTTAGATAGTTTCGTGCTTTGTATATCCAGGAGCAATATTATGGGTGTAATTCTTAATTATAAAATTGATATAACACAACTTAATTAAAGAACCGGCCAAGCGCGAGTCGAACTTGCTCATGAAGAGTTTCGTGCCATCGTACAAGTTTCCCAATATATTTATTATTATCTAAATAGTATAAATAGTTATTTATACTAGGTACAATAATTATAGATAAATCAATGATTCAAGTTCAATGGTTGCAACCTTATTGTGTCTTAGAGATATTAATTCTATAAAAATATATTATGTTATTATGTATAATGTTCCTTATTAATTTATCTATTTCAGAGTTTGAAGTTATGTACGGCTTAAAAATTGATAAAAATTTGCTAAAAATGTTTTTAGAAGGTATGTACAAACCCTTAGAAACCACTTATTTTTAACCCTATTATAGGATGGGATAATTTTCTTATCACAAAACGTTGGTCTCAAAACGCAAAATAGTTGTCATCATCAACAAGCACACAAACATATAGTTAACAGTTGTGAAAGTCACATGCGTCACAGATTTGGTAAATAGCTGGTTCACGTGGAATTTTCTTTACTCAGATTCTAAACTGTTGAATGAAAGTAATGGAAATAACATTCTACTTCTCATGCGAAACTAATTTCCTACGTAGCATTAATTTGGGACGATCTATCTATTTCAGTACTATATAGACGCAATATCTCTACGTTTACAATTTCGTTTGTAATGTGTTATTTCCGTAACAACAGATTCGATTCTCAAAAGTTAGTTCTCAAATTAATAGCATAAGTTTAGACCAATAAAACCATCAATACTTGCAAATACCTATATTATCCCCGAGTGTTTTAAAGTAGTACGTTATATACATATACGTTTTGCTAGTACTACTGAAGTAAAGCAGAGAGCAGAAGCTAGTTCTTTATAAATAATCTGAAAGCCTTGTAATTTTTAAGAATTTTTTACTCTTTCGTTTATTTATCCTATGACTTTGCATCAAAAGCTAATGATTTAGAGTGACCAAACGTTTTAACACGTTCTGTGGTAGTATCATTGGGTTTCCTGATATTGGTATTAAGGCTACTTTCGCTTGATTGTTTAGTGGAGGCTTTAAGGGCACTTTCATTATTATGTGGTTATTCATGAGTATCTGTAAACATTGGATAGGAACTTTCTCGGACAGGATGCGCTTCTGCGTAACGATTGTGTTGATTTAAATAAATAAATACTAAGGACAACTAATTCAATTGAAAAATATACATTAAAAATAAAGATGTTGATAGAAATCAAGTAATAGAACGGAGTAGGACGGTTCCTTGTAAAATTAACTAAAAAAAAATTTGACATTCTCCAGAAACAAAGATAAAAGGTACCTATCTAACTCGAATCTCTGTAAACTTTTTATATATGTTTGTATAACTATGTAAAGAATAAAGCAAAATACTCATTGTAACAATTCAATCTTAATCAAAGAATACCAAAGCTTTTGCGGCCAAAAAACAAACGTTACATTATTGTACTAGAAATTTTGAAACAATGACTCAAACAAGGAAAATGTCGAACAATATAGGATTAATTTCACTATCATCGCCCCAGATACCAAAACAAAGAACTCATACACATCAAGAAACTATATTGTAAACAAAATGTATAGCGTTTAAGCCATAAGAGAATACTTTTTGTATGGATAAGGCGAACTGTGCCAAACGCCGATCGCGGACGCTTGCAACGGTACTCTCGATTCCATACAATAAGCTGACATAGTTTTCTTTAATCATTTTTATTTGGAACAGCTTTGGGATTAACATTTACTTTGGTTTTATTATATTATTTTATTTTTATTTTACTCTGTTTTGTCTCAACGTCTTTAGTCGTGGCAGTAGTGAGTTTTTTCTACCATTGTAATTTTACTATTTGCATGTGTTTAAAAGTATCATTAACTTTTAACTTCTTCTATGATCTGAAGTCATTATTTAGGTTAGTTCAATAAAAAAGATTTAAATTTTTCTACGAAAGGTATCTATATTATAATAGCCTAGACCAGACCAAGAGCCAAGACCCGAGACTTGCATGTTCATATTTCTTGTCACCATTCTCATATACACGAATTAGTAGCTATTTGAAAAATTTATCTTTTCTCTGCTAATATTTCATTTATGAGCGTAATTGCAATTGTTGATCAAATGTACCAATATTTCAATGTGGCTTCGAAAATTAACTACCTCTGTAATAGTTTTATTTCGTAAAGTTTAATCAAATATGCGATAACAGATTTTGGTGGCCACCATGAGCAACTTCGCATCTCGACGTAAAATACCTATACAAAAAAAATAAGTTGCGTGGAAGAAATGGCTTTATGGAATAAGGCCGCCTTTGTATTGGTTTTTAATTAACTTGTTATATTTTTTGTATTCTGTCTCATATATAAAGTGTTCAATCAGTGAGTTCTTTGTTTTGGTATTAAATAAGATAATTTTATTATGTATGTAGTTAGCGGCGCTAGTGTAAATCGGGGTATAAAAAAATTTGTATCATTTGAGATGGATCTTGTGAGATCCATGATAGAGTAAATAAAAACTGTACCTCTACGATTCAGAGTGTGTTTGGTAGATATTCAAAACAAACATGATTTCAAAATATACAACCTCAAAAATCCACATATTAACTGCAATAGTGCACCTTGTAATTTAAGTTTTAAGATTGTTAGTTGCATCAAAAAAGTTCGTGAAGCATAAAGTGACATAAAGTGGAAAGTGTTTCCGCCTGATGAACTAACGGTATTGCACACAAATTGTCATGTATTGATTCGAAGGCACCTATTATGGCGGCTTGCGTTTGTGGTGCCCATGGCATTTTTATTGCTACGTTTGATGTATTATTTAGGTTGAATTGCATCACATTTTCGTATATAAAAATGTCTTCTTCCTGTACTTAACTCTAATATAAAATCCAAAATCTACATGAACATTGTTAAGGATTTCTCAAAGGCTTTTTCTAAGAATCGTTGTTTTAAAGTGTGAATTAAAATTTCTAATTGAGCCCGTCCTAACAAAATTGTCTTATTTACACAAATAAATGAGGCAAAACTCAATCGAGTTACTATAACTTAAATTACATTATTATTTATCACCACTAAAACGTTCCTCAGGGATTTCTTCTAGATCCTTTAAAATTAAGACAAAAATTAAGTTATTCATTATGGTTTATCAAAAATGAAAATCAAAATTTTTATTTCCACAAATACAATAAATGTACACTTAGAAAAGTTAAAATATAAAACTAACCACTGACACGGAAATAAAGTGATATTTTTTTATTTCTGTCGCTTCGGTATGTAGACTAAAGTAAAGAAGTGACGAAGAAACCTGTTAGTTGTTATTTTTCGAGTTGTTATTATGTGCAGTATATTATGTGCAACAAGCACCTATATCATAATGAATAAGATATAAAGAAAAGAAATGTTATTAATGTCGTATTTTCCCCATATTCCTCAACATGGAGGTGGAAAGTAGCGTCCCGCCGTCGTAAAAACCAGAACGTTTGTAGAAATGGGAACGAATGCCGACGCGCGCACGCCAGTTATATCATTAACATAATAATCATGAACAACTTCTCTGCTTATGTGTCCATCAATAAGCTGAAGCGAGATGTTATTTAATTATTGGATACAATATTAAATTCAAACATAATTCATGTCATGACACTAGAATGACAAAACATGTACAAGATGTTGTATCGCAAAACAAAGAAAAACGCTAGTATTTATGAATATAAATCTACAGACATGATATTGAAGTCCAAATCTAATGACAGTTCCTAAAAGCCAGTAGAAATATTTTTTTCCTCATGAACGTTTTTCAAACACATTTGGATATTTTGTTTTCAACAGCCCGTTTTTGTTCAGGCCGCTTTCCAAATAATGAAATTGATTGTTATTAATTTACCATATTCATCAAAATACACACTACAGACCACAAACATTTTAAGTTTCTTTTGTTTTACAAGGCGTCGTAGCTCTTTCATTCCTCTTTCTACCAATATTCCTTTATTTTCTTTGTTTGATTTTCCATAAAGTGTAAAGTATTCACCACATAAAATACCAATATGTTTATTTGTTTATACATTTTTTTTCCGCTTGTGGTTTGAACCTGCGCCAATGTCCAAGTCAATGTACTTGTTGTAATTACCTATGCGGTTGAATGTTACGGTCATGTTCACGATTATATCGGCAAGTGCTATCGATATGAAAATGAGTAATTTACAAAGACATACCAGAACCAGGGAAAACGGTTATTAAAGAAACTGGCTGATAGCTCTTTAAGGATATGTAGAGTAGAAAACAAATCAAGTGATTATCGTTTTTATTAGTTTTAAAGCAAACTGTTTCAGAAGGGTTACCGTGAGACTTCTAAGGTGGTTCTATACACTATTTTGCCATGAAGGTCTATGATGCTCGCTGACCTGCCATCAAAAGACACAAAATACTACCGTCAACAAATACAAGAAAAACTGAAAGTGAAGAAAGTGAAGTTCCAAATAGTGAACAATGCGTTTGCGGTCATTTCCTAATTCAAAAAACCCACATCGCAAAAGTACATCATTAGTAACTGTCATTTCGTAAGCTTTCACTAATCTACAAAAAAACTCACTAATAATTTAAGATAAAGATTTATCTTGTGACTTCTTCGAAATCGTATCTCACCCATTACGCAAGCTCGGAATATCCGAAATGTGTTTGTAACGGGACCTAAAAACCCAAAAAGCCTGTCCAAAGCAGGTCAGTAATACCATGTATAAACAACTTGGCGGTCATGGCCGCTCGGTCGTTCACCCCTTAGATCTCGTTTACATCGCGTGATGAAAGAACAGTTTTTTTAACAAGATCATTTGCAAATCACCGTGGTTCAATTATCTCGTGAGGTAGGTACATAATATAAATGAATTTTTCATGACAATATTTTATCTAAATAAATGAAATTAAATTAAGGAAATTATAATACACTTACAAAGAGTTATGAGCATTAGATTTTTTTCTACTTTAGTGTGAAGTTATATCACACTAAAGTAATACAAAGCCTCAACCTCAACCTCAAGAGCCTGTATTGGTCTATGGTGTAATGCTGGACGCAGGCCTCCCCCTGATAAGCGCCTTATTGGCTTTTATCTCATGGGGGGTAGTGCCCATAATCCCCACGCTGGGCATGTGGGTTGGGGATCGCAGTACGGTCGTAGAATTGTTCTGCTAAGGGCGCTGCTGCCTGCTCCAGGCGGATATCCCTTAGTCGCCTCTTACGACACCCGCGGGAAGAGTTGGGCTGGTGTAAATTCTAAGCCGGCACCACACAGCCGTATAAAAAGCCTACTGAGATTATAATTTATGGCCGGGTACGGACAGGTGTTACGGGCCGTAATGTAACGTGTCACACAGCGAGCCTTCGTGTAGTCAGTCCAGGGAAAGCTCGTAACGAGCAACGAGACGGATTATAGCCTACGCCGTCACATTTCATGCTTGTTGCGAATACGAGCCGTAACAACAGTCAGTACTTACCCGGCTTTTGAGAATGTTTCTTTAAACGTGTCTTCTAGCATATTTCTAATAAATCGTGCTTATAATGTTTTTCTTTTTGTTACAGGTAGAGATTTTCCATAATGACGCGACGAAAAAGTGTATATTTAAATTGGACATTAGTTTTATTAGTAGTAGGTTTGTGTCCATCTGTTCATACGCGACCTCAAGACAGTAGTGTAAAAACTGAAATTTCCACAGAAAACTCAATAAGGTATAGTTATAGAAATGATAGTTTAAGATTTAGTAATACTGAAGTACCTTTAGTTATTCGTTTTGTGCAAAATAATAATAACAGCCGAACAAGTAGATTAATCAAAGGCATTGCTAGTAACGTACCAAAACATCAGATAAATAGAAATGATTTTATTTCGAAAATAAAACCCAGTAACAATCCGCCGCAAATGAAGCTTCCTGATATTTCTTTTTCTTATGAGAAACGTAAACCAAACATTAAAAAAGTGCTAACTAAGTGGAATGATGAAGCCAAATATGAGGACTTAAATTTTTCCATAGAAGCATCGACCGAAGAACAGGATCCTGTTTACACAACTGTCAAGTTTACTCACAAATATGATTCTAGTACAGAAAGTGTTAACCATAAAAGTACAATAACAAGAAACCAACAGTTGAATTACAATAACTACAGACCAAACCAGCACCACTATTCCGATGAATCGCAGGTTTCCTCAACCAATATTCAAATAGTAGATTCGTATACACCACGACCTACATACTTGCATACTAAACGTCCAAGTCCTACACCCATAATTACGAATGTAGGTTATCCAAAACCGTGGCAACAAAACTTGCAGGTTAAACGAAAACCGACGACGCAAAAACCGGTACGGGTGACAAACCCGTTAAATTACAACTATCATAACTCTATACATAATTACCCCGGTGAATTTGAGGTCACAACTTTCCAACCTACGTCAGCATACACCGAGAGGATCGTTATAAGACCAGAAGAATATAGCGGATCGCCTGACGAATGTCCTACTATTTACCTCACTTTGAATAATACCTTTCAAGGACAAGCTAAAGAGGCTTGCCCCGATTTAAACATAGCGGTAAACACGAACGTAATTAACAAGAATGTGGTTATAGAATCAGAAGAGGAGGAAGAGACGGACAGTTTGTTTCCTGGTGGGTTTGGGATTCCTCTGGGTGAAGCTGATGATGATTCATCGACCCCCGATGAGTCAGCAGCGAACGATTATTTCGGCGCTGAGTCAGTTGAGAACCAGGAACCTGAGAACGCCTCTGATGAGCAATCAGAGTTTTCTAATTACAATGCAGCTAATGGTATACCGAGTGAAAGTGCTGAATCAGGGGGGTTATTTGCTCCATCGTCTCCAATCTCAGCTCTTACTAAGCCCGGTCGTCCTGATAAAGATGATGATGATATTTTCAGCTTTTCATCACTTGTTCAATTTTTCAAGCCTGCGATAAGTGCATTAACTTGGCTAGCAAGCATTAGTCCACTTGCTATGGGCTTATTTCCAATGTTCCTGGCACCTATTGCATTTCTGTTTGCCGGTTCAGGGCTAGCAGCTTTATTTTCTCCATTTTTGCCCATAGGCAGGGAAGCACCTAAAGTCGTGCATGTTTATAGACCTTATTGGCATTGGGATGATGAAATTAAAACTTGGCAATTGCATTCTTTCCCTGACAACAGAAAACAGTACTATTCAAGAAGTACTAAGGAAAATGAAAAAGTAGGGAATTCCGTGAAACCAACCTTCTTTTATAAGCTGAAGAATCTGATGAAGATGACCACAGATATTTTGAGAACTAAAAATGATAAGAGAAGAATCACTAGCAGTACGAGGAAAAAAAGAGATGTTTGGTCTATACGAGTAAAATGAATAAGAAAAGCGGAAAACCAATGTTTATCCATACTATAATCTTACATACATAAAAAAACATACAAATGAATTGAGAACCTCCCTTTTTTTAAAGTCGGTTAAAAACGAAAGTTATTCTGTCTGTCTGTCTGTTACCTTTTCACGCCTAAACAGCTGAACGGATCTTCATAATAATTGGCAAGACCGGTATCCCAGAGATGGACATAGTTGAAAGACGCGTGCGAAGCCGTGGGAACAACCTAGTATTTTTGTGTCATTCATGCGCATGAAAAATTTGGAAAGTAGTGAAGAAATAGTCTGTAGAAATATTATCAGAAAATAATCATAGCAATGTCTTTACTTGGCTTAGCGCAAGTTGTTTTTGCAATAACGAATAACTAACTCAATAATAATAATCTTTTACAAGCTATAAGTAATAAAATATACAACAACTTATTTTTATTGCAAAATAGATCGTCCTTTGTACTATATTTTGTTTTAGTAGTTAGGTTAAATTATTTGCTTTTATTTATTATGTAAATAGTGCCTAAATTGTTATTCGAGTATTGTTTTGTATTATATTATTTGTAAGTTTATTATTTTTGTATAGAAAAAATTAACAGTTAGATATCAATAACATTGTAAATGTGTAACAGAAATAATATATGCTTATTTAAATGTTGTTGTTTTAATGACTTTGAAATAGATAAGTATTTATGAACAAAGAAATATTTTATAACAAGAGTTTCAATGCAAATTTGATAGCCATCACGTTGGCACATTGATTTTAAATCAGAATAATAATTTTTAGAACAACCCAGTTCTCATTTGCTTTTATTTCTCAATTTCAGCTCAACGAGTCAGAGTGCTGCTGTGACCGATCAAACAAAGCTACCACTTACATCATCATCATTGTCGTCAACAACTGCAGCAACATCGGACTCATCCAGAGATGTCAAGAATAAAGTTCCAATCCGAGATTCAATTAAACTAGTGGCTAATCAGTTGCTTGACAAACCAACTGAAAATGACATGCCAGTCACAGCTGATATTAGAATACCACCGAAGGTTAAAAATCAAGTAAAACATAAAATCAAAACAAGAAATGATGATAACGAAGAACTTGAAACCTCTCATGTTGGCGTTGCCGTTCCTGTTTCAATGGAAGAACTGGAAAATGAAACTGCGGTGAAAGAAAATGAGTCCACTACTTCAAATGAAGGCATTTCTACTTGGGTTTTAGTAAGCAATCCTGTCAACAGCAACTCAACCGTATCCACAGAACCCACAAAAACAGAAGATACTAAAAAGCAAAAACCTGTGCCACCTAAGAACAAAAAGAAGCAACCAGTTAAACCTGCAAAACGGCCTGTCATAGCCAGTACTAATAAATCAGATTTGATTGCTGGAGGATCAGCTATTAATGAAAACGTTTACAATAAAATCAAGGATACAGTTTTATCAAACGTTCAAAAAAATAAAACACCAGCAACTCCAAAGACCACCACAGTAAAAAGTACGACTACTACTACAACAACAACAGAAGCACCAACAACAAATAATGAAGACACAAAAGCACCTGAAAAAGCTCCTTCCCAGACCAAAATCACAAAACCGAAGAAGAAGAAAAATAAAAACAAAGTCAGATCCACAACTACGGAAGAACCTTACATCAGTGACTCAGCATTACTACCTATGGAAGCAAAGGGCCCAGAAATTGAATTAGAGGTAAGCACACCACCTGTAACGACTAAAAAGCCTAAACGATCTTCAACAAAGAAAAAGACAAAGACAAAGAAACGCAAAGCAACCAAGCCTAAGACCGAGGAAGCATCTACAAGCGTCGCCGAAATAAAAACAGGTAATAAAACAAAGTCAGCAAAACCAGCAAAGAAACCGCTGCCTCCAGTTGCTATAACTTCACAACTGTACAACTATTTATCAAGGGAAGTTATGCCGTCTGTGGGTGTCGGAGTTCTTGGCTTGGCTAGTATCGTTGGAATTGCAAGCTACTTCTTGTATCCTTTTTCCACTCCAGTCAGACGAACCTTTGAAGTAGATAAAAGAGACGATCTGTATAAGAACAATGCAGAGGATTACGCAAATGAAGGAAATGGCCAAGCAGAAGAGGATATGCTTGGAACAGTATTAGCTGGTATGCCTGCTCATGCTAAAAACAAACTTAACCCATACGCTGGCCAAACTGCTTACGTCAACAGTTATACTGCTAAGAAGCCACAACAACAAGACATACGATACCGTCACGTAGCTTCTAAATATGAGCCTAATTACAACGCTCGCTACCCGCAACAGAAAACAGGTCTGGCACACGGCGCTGTTTACTCCAACCCGCTGAACTATAGTCCTCACTATGAAACCAGGCATGCTTACACCACGGAAGGTAAATTCAACTTCGACAAACTACCATCATCTTATGCACCTTACCAACCACAACCAGCACCTGCGGTAGAGCAAATATACGCTGTCCCTCAGACAGGGCCATCGTCATCTGGAATGTCTTCTTACGGAAATGATGCTTCAAACTCCGTTGTTTATGGCATCAAACCATCACCAGAGTCTGATTTTAAACCAGTTTACCCTTTTGAAGGACAATTTTACAGTGAAGCTACAAGTAGTCCGGTTACATACGCTCCTACTTCGTTATACTTGGGATCAAACAATGAGGCAGAGGAACCAATAGAAGATTACCAAGAGACTTCAAGCGAGATCAATGAAGTTGACGAAAGTCAGTTTGTTGTTGGTAATGTACCTAAGGAGTTATCAGATTCTGCAACACCAGCGGTTGTGCCAGAACATGGGCCTAGGAAATTCAACAGAAGAAAGAGGAATGCTCCGGTAAGACGCAGCGTTTCAACATCACTGGAAGAACTACTTAGATTAGAGAAAGAAAAGAACAATTTTCTGAGTAACGAAATCGATGATTCAATCGTTATGCCTATAAGAAATTTGGCATCTATGACTGACAACGCTCCGATGATCCAAGAACTACCAGCTCCTTCTAAACCAGATGTTATGACAGTATTTGCTACCACAGAAGATGCGAAAAAGGTCGACTCTACCACATCAAGAAATGTTATCATCGAAAGTGTCTCAACTATTCCAGTAAATGATAAAGACAAGACAACAATAGAATCTGACTCACAAAATGACGTGGAAATAACTACTAAGGCTTTCCGAGTGTACGAAGTGTTTTCAGATCTAGACGCTACATCAAGTCCGCTCGTAAATGACGTTACAGCTAAATCTGAAACAACAACATCAAGAAACATGATGACTGAAACCACAACGGAACTTAAGTCTGACACAACATCAATTCTGCCTTCTACCGAATCAGCGTTTACAGATTCAAAAGACCCGGTTTCACCAACCTTAAGACCTACGCCTATTATCCCAGATGTTGGAACGTATCCTCCTTTGAACGAGCCTCTTGGTTTCTTTTCATTCTTAAGACGCCTTGTAGATTTCAAAGTTAGACTTGGACTTAGCATTTTACAAAGCACATCAGACTCTTTGAATAGATTCTTGAAAAATGTTGAAACTCCACAAACCACAAACACGAGGTTTGCTAAAGCCTCCGCATTTACGAAAAAGAAAACCCTGTAAGGTAGAGTATTACTTTTTTAATAATAAGGTACTTAGAAATCTCATTTATTGACTGAATAATATTGTTTTAGTTTCTAACATCATATAATTTGCGTAAGTTTTAAGATTTGATTTAAGTACAGAGATATTTTTATACGAAAAGAATCTTCTTAGAACATTTATTATTCTTTATAAATTATTATATTTTCAGAATGTTTTCCTCGCGAAAAAAGAATTACTATAATTTGAGGGAAGCCTACTGAATGTATATTGTGATAATAAAAATATCAAAAATGTAGGCACTTAGTAACAATATCCGCAGGTTTCAATGAATTTTGTTTTGATTTGTGTCATATTTATCGGTTTCATTATTTTATTTTAATAATTTTGTAAATATTTAATAAATTCTCCTTAATATAAGGAATGTTTGTTTAACTTACCTATCCATTTTAAATACCTTTCCTAGTCTAAAGGTCGCTGTGTACGTAACCTGTCCCGGACGGACCATTTTTAAACATAGACAAAAGTACAGTGGTAAAATACTAGACGGGAGTTTTGACGGGACGGGGCATAACCTTTTGTATGTAAAAATTGTCCCGTTCCGTCCGGGACAGTTACGTATGCAGTGACCTATACTTTTTTCATCATCAACCTACCTGCGTTGTCGGTTTCGACCACTGCGCCATCTCTGTTTTTCATGATGAACTACGTAAGAACGCTACCACAATTTGGCCTATGCATACTTTCGACAGCGTAGTTATTTAAATAGTTATCGAGTGAGGTGGAAGATGGCTCTAATCGTTATTTTTGTTGCTGTTAATAGAAATGGAAGCACTAATCACTAATTTATACAGCTTCTGCCCCTTCCACCTTCTTCTTTACGCGCGGTTCATCGGAAAAAGAAATAGCCTAAAATGTTATTCCAGCTCCAGGAACCAGTTTCAAAATTTTAGCTCGGTCCAGCTTAGCAGTTCGTAGTTCGCAGTTCGCAGGGTCAGTAGTATACCGTTGTCTTCGCACAAGCATGCTCCTAACGAACTTACGCCATTTAATATTACCAAAGTTTAATTTTAACAACAATATTAATTACTAAATATAAGTACTACTTAGCTTAACCTATCTTAAAAAGGGAACCGATTACCGCCGAAAATATATGAAAAAAATAATAATAAAATAAAAAAATAAGATGTGCATTTACCAAACCCAACCCACCTCTACCTTCCAACAGAAAACAAGATCCGTCAAGTGCGAGTGTAATTCGCGCGCCTAGGGTTTCGAACGTTTGTCAACAAGTAGATAGCGCAAATCTTCGCGTTATCACGATAGTTTGGCCGTAGCATCAGAGACTTCGCAATTTAATGAATACCTAAAAATAGTAGGTACCAACCTACATTTCAGATGTATGGTTCGGTGATAAGGGCTAACGGACTTTTTTCAAGATATTTGAAAAAGTATACTTACATCACATAGAAAATTTAAAAATGTACAAGATGATACCTTTCATTTTAATACCCCACTTGGTGGGGTGGCCTCCCCTTTTGAATTCATACATTTCAAATGGATCGCTCTGCAAACTTCAGAGATAGCGGAAGGGTATTTTTTCGACTATTTTCAAAATATTTCAAAAAGTATGAAACCTTTAGCAATTTCAAAAAATATTTTGAAACGTACAAACTAATACCTTTGAATTGATACCCCGCTTGAAATTGTAGGTCTCCTTTAAAATTTTGGCATCATAATTTGTATGGAAAATTTAAATTTTGATAAAGCGAGACCATAAGGGTTTCGAAACCGATCTCTGATCTCGAAAACCTAAAAATAGGGTTCTGGGTAGCCACAGAAAAAAAATAGGAAAATTTAATTAGCAATCTTTCACCTCATCCCTCTAATAATGAGACACGAATTACCTCGTAAAGAAAGGTAAACAAAATAAAACCATGGTGGTGCCGGTTTAGAATTTACATCACCCCAATTCTTCCCGCGGTTGTCGTAAGACTAAGACTAAGGAATATTCACCGGGAGCGGGCAGCAGCGCCCCCTGCAGAACAATTCTACCACCGAACTGCGATCCCCAACCCGCATACCCACCGTGGGCATTATGGGCATTACCCCCATGAGATAAAAGCCAACAAGGCGCTTATCAGGGGGAAGCCTGCGTCCAGCAGTGGACCAATACAGGCTGTTGAGGATGAGGTTGAGGACCCCAAAGTAAAACTATTGCAAAACAAAATTCCATCCATCCTACCCGTGAGGTTTCCGTAGAGAAAACCTTTCTGTAAGCAGGATGATTAACCCTCAAGGGACGAGGTAGGGCCCGCTGCAAACAGAGGATTATTTTTGAGTATATTTAAATAGTGTCAGTGAAATCATTACATTAATTAATGAAACGTCTACGTGTGGTAAAACTAAGTTTTCACGGCGGTTAATTTAGTTTATTAAATACCCTTTGGAATAAAATAACTTACTTGTGTTTTGAACTACTACGAGTAGTTAACTAAGTTAACTAGATCTTACTTTTATTATACTTAACTACTTTTAATCCCGGAAAGATCCAAAGAGGTGTTTCTTATTCCATAGTGCTGTAGTTTCCTGATTAATTTTTCACGGTGTACGCAATCGAACGATTTTGACAAGTCGCAAAAAACGCCTACAGCGTCTTGCGACTTCTCCCAAGCATCAAAAATATGCGATTCTAACTCTACACTGGCATCAGTAGTTGATCTGCTGCGTGTAAACCCGAATTGCTTACGATGCAGCAGGTTATTTCCATTTAAATGCAAGCAATTGATGTAAAATAAGTTTTTCAAAAACTTTGCTGAATGTAGGCAGTACTGCTACTACGATTTAAAGAGTGGGATTATTTGACTGCATTTCATTAGATCAGAAAATACATAACAATCAATAGATTCAATAAATATGAAAGCTAGCAGTACCCGGTCTGCCAAATTTTACTTAAATCGATGACTGAATGCCGATATAAATTTCCTCACTGAATTTTGCAGTCGGAAACGTAAATTTAGCGGCATGTGAACTCATAATTATCATTATTAATTCAATCTCTCTTGTACAGAGTCAATGTAGTGTAACATAAAGGACCCATTGGACCAAATTGAATAAAATTATGGGTATTTCCAACGCTGGTGGGGTAAAATAATGGTCTGTTTTTGGTGTGTAATTGTTTGTGGTTGCGGGCGTAAATTAAATGTGATTTAAAACCATTTGTAGCTTTGAATTCGAATGATAATAATTTGTGCTTAATTTTTGGATAATGAATTATGCAAGTTTTAAGTTTAATGTAAAAAAAGCTTATTCCCTTCTGATTATTTAGATACCCACTATGAAATATTTCCAAAATTGTGCGATATATGAGAGAATCTGGTTTTTTTTAACCCCCGACGCAAAAAGAGTGTTATAAGTTTAACGTGTCTGTCTGTGTATCTGTGTATCTGTCTGTGGTATCGTAGCTCCCAAACGGATGAACCGATTTTCGTTTAGTTTTTTTGTGTCACAGATAATTTTATCCCGAGTGTTCTTAGCCATGTTTCATGGTAAATCGGTCAGGGAGTTTTTAAACATTTTAATTTTTTTTTTGTTTTCCCCTTTATTTTTCTTTGACTGAATAATACCTGTGGCTATTCTGTGACTTAGACCTTAACAAAAGCAAGGTTACCACAATGACCCACTTCAAGAGGAGTCAGCACAGTTCAATAAACCAACAAATTATGTGTCAAATACTCGTTCAAACGCCATGCAAAGGAAACCGATGAATCAGAAACATCGGGTTAATAAAATAAATGAGAATATTATTGAATTGCGACCGGTAAGGTTAATGTGATGTGACAAGGGTTTGAAAATCATAGGACACTTATGGTTCTACATTTTGATTTTTTTATATGATTTGGTTGGCATCTCTCTCGTTTAGAAAACAAAAGACGTTATTTGAAAAGATATGGGAAGAGGTACCGAGGCTATTCGGGTTTTAAAAAAATTGGCAGTCAGTTGAGCACTTTTATACATGGCTGAAAAGATATCATACGGCAGATATATACCTACTCCAAGCTCCGATAAAAATAAATTATTAGAATTAAAAATAAACGGGTGTAAGCAGTGCGTGATCCCGTGCTGATAAAGATGATGACAACTCTACCAAATAAGTGGTAAAATAAAATAAAAAAAAACATCCTTTACTCCACACAATACATGTACATAATCACTTCAAAAATCCAGAGCTGCCAAATAAATCTCACCTTCAATGAGTTATGTCACAGCGGGGCTTCCTATGGTTTCGAGACAACGAGGGTTAACCATTGGTTGGGGCTTAGTAACGACCACGTTATAATAAGGACATTGCCCATTTCGTTCCGTGGTTGATTATCACATTACCTTTTACTATAATTACAAAAAATTTGATGTTTAATGTTTGTTAACTCTTTAAACCAAAAATACTCAACGGGTTAGTCAAAAATTGAGGTAATTCTAGCTCTAGCTAACCTCGACAGCCTATACCTATTTTTCCACAGCTGGACGTAGGCCTCCCCCTGATCAGCGCCTTATTGGCTTTTATCCCATGTTGGAGTAGTGCCCTTATTTACCATGCTGGGCTGGATGTCCAACCCGCATGGCTGGACATCGCAGTTCGATGGCAGAATTGCTCTACAGGGGGCGCTGCTGCCCGCCCTTGGTGGATATCCCTTAGTCGCCTCTTACGATACCCGCGGGAAGAGTTGGGGTGGTGCAAATTCTAAGCCACCACCCAGCTGTGTGGTGCCTTCTACATATTCTAGACCTTTAATAACATAAAATGCATATTTGAATATTTTTTACATTTATATATTAAATCCCAGAAGACGCGGGTGGAAGCTAGTTAAACTTAATTAACTAATATTGTTGTGTTTGTTCATATTTGTGAATTATTATTTAAGATACAAAGAGCTTTTTAACGTCAACGACATTAATAAATATAATGTACACAATCAAATCACAGAAATCATTATCAACTCAGGTTTTTGTTATTATAGTGCGTAAGCCATACTCAGGGTAATTTCTAGGAAATCAAATAATTTGAACTGGATTGGATAAACTTCAATGTTTTGCCTGGAGGTGGAGCTAACGGCGTTAGCGTCCGTAGGAAGTCCCAGAGATTTTTGGTTGGTTAGTACATTCCCGTACTAAGGAAAGGAAGCGGGTTCAAGTCACGTCGAAGTCGAAAATTTTGGGATGTATCTATATTATTTTATTTTGATTAACAATTACTCTTCAGCAGCGCTCCTGAACTCAGTGGAAGCTTGGAACTGATAGCTGCATACTTAAGTAACTTTAATACTTCAAGGGGCATTGGCTGCATACCTACCTCTAATGCACAACGGACACAAAAGTTAAACTTAGTTTAGTGGTTGACGAAATAAGCTTTAGGCCAGCTGTAATTTAAACTTATTTTAAACTTTATTAAGTTATCCAAAGCCCCTACAACAGGGATAGATATGGGATAAGAGACAGACAGATATGGGACACCCACATCTGGTCTTATTTCTACCATTTAATTTTACTTATTCAGACCACGCGTGCACAATGCGCTTTATGAGCCGTGAAGTAATCCCCCTGGCGTAACGTTTATTTATGTTTATCTTTGTTGACCTATCGTTATGACTTGTCTGCATAAATCTCAATTGAAAATTTTTGTTCTTGTTTTAACAAATCTCTGCAATCGGAGGAACAACACGAGACGAATTTCTATTTGTGTATGATTTTATGATTTGATTTTCTCTTAGCCGAATTTCGACCACGGCGGCCAGTCTCATTGGAGACTAGCCAGATGCGCTGGACATATTATAGTGCACAAGTGTGTGCGCTAACACTGCACTTTCTAATCCATCACTCTCATAAGACGATGAGACGACAGACCGTTCAAATCCCGGGTCGGGCCAAAAAATTGGCCCGACCCGGGATTTGAACCCTCATAATCACCGGTTGAACAAGCTGACCACTAGACCAACGAGGCAGTGTGTGACTTTAAGAAGGTGTTTGAAAGGCACGAACACGAGGGATGCCGAGCGTGTAGAACCACAGACCTCCAATCAGCTCATTGATTTATTGAAAATGCAGCGAATGGTAACAGTGAGGGACTTCCTGATTCATGGGCCATCGTCTATGCAGTATCGGAAGAAGATGATTTCATAACATCTTCCAAAACCCTACTGTGGATAAAGTTACGAAAAGTTAAAGTTAGTTAGTAAATTACTATGTAGTAGTTAAATTACTATCAAATAATAGAAATAAATAGTACTTGTATTTACAATTGAAACCGTTGAGCTAACTGCAGACTGTTGCAAACAATTTAAACTGATTAAACTGAGCAGCTCAACTGATCTAATATCAGTCGGAAACTTCCCCAAGACGCTGGCTGCATTGCCCCTCTGTATGGTAATGCTGATACTCACCAGCTCTCAGGTCACACGTCGTCGCTTCGACCAGACGCTCAGATAATATTTTAACAGTGAATCATTCCTTTGTTGAGTTCTTACTTATGTTCATAAAATATCCGGTTCATAGAAAAATAAGTCGCTCGCTGCCTCCTTTTTCTAAGTTATGGTTCCCAAGTTCTGATACTTATTGTCGAATATCGGAGATCTTGGTTTTCCTTGCTCTTGGTTTTCTCGTTTCTCATGTTGTTCAATCTTTAGTCAACTGTTGGTAATCCCATAAATAAGCTTAAAATAATCCACTTATTATTCCATTAAACTGAATAAACATTGAAGAGTTAAATTGAAAAATTCGCAAACAAACACTAGAGACACGAGGCGATCCATAAACCGATTGCTATTACATTTTTAACGAAAGGTATTTATTCCCAGGCAATGCATAGACGATGAACCAATTAATCAGGAGCTCCCTCGCAGTTACCGTTCACTGCACTTTCAATTAATCAATCAGCGGATTGGAGCTCTCCTTGTATTGGAAGGCTTGGGTTAAACTTTTTTCGTAGCAACTGAATATTCAAATAAGAACTGCAGAGATATTTCGTTTTGTTTCGAAAAATGGAAAAATATAGAAGGAGGAATACTAAAGGATTTTAAATAAAGACTAAGCTTTTCAGACGGTCTCATTCTGAATAATCAGGGTAGGGTCTGGCAGAGTATATCACTAAAATCGCTAGGAAACCTGGATGAGAGTGGCGCAGGAACGTGTGAAGTGGCACAAAAGCTTAAAGGCCACCCAGCAGTGAGAAAGTCGCGCTTCGGATGATGATAGGAGCTTTTTTTACTCCTGGGCAAAGGCTTTCATTTGTTCGTTGTTACTTCTTTCTGAGTTCATAATGATCGACTGTTTCCATACCACCATGCGCAAACGCGCCACGTCCCTGGTGCGCAGGTTGCGGCTAACTCCAACACCCTCCTGGCGATGATAGACACTAGGGTGGACTGCCCATACACAAGGCGCTACTGTGAGCGACGCCTACCGAGCAATCCTACTAGATTATTTGTTTTCTCAAATTAATTGTAAGTACCTTTATATGAGTTTTATGTGCTCGAAATAAATGATTTTTATTTCTATACTAGCTGCGCCCCGCGGCTTCGCCCCCGTGGAAATTTATGTTTCCAACTTTCTTAATTTTTTCTTTCATAAGAACCTTCTCCTGACCATAACAAACACAACAAAGAAAGAATTAGCGAAATCGGTTCAGCCGTTCACGCGTGATGCCGTGACCAAGGAAAACGGGTTTCATTTTTATATATATAGACATATACCATGATATAAGTCGCTCGTTATCCTATATTAAAGGTATTATAATATCTGTGATTAAAGATAGTAAAGTACTATACTCCTTCCCCCTACACAGGGTCGTATGCACATCATTATCCAATCAGATGATCAAAGGCCCTTTATTTATAGTTTGCCATTAAAGCGAAACAAGCGTATAAGTTTATCGGTGATCGTGGTCGTTTATTTGCGGACTACAAATGTAAACAAGGTATGAAATGTGAGACAAAGTACTTTCATACCTTACTATTAACTAGTTTATAAGCTAATATAACCGGTATAAATGGTACCTATGTACATTACTAGAAACTAGTTAAATAAGAATGCTCTCAAGCATCTTTCAATCTTTTCTGTGTAGTAGTTTTGTAATTTTGTTACTGTCTATCATTTTGTTTCTGATCCATATCAACACCAGTCGGAAGCGTCTTGGGGACGCTTACGACTGGTGTTGATATGGATCAGTTGAGCTATCTGTAGACTGTTTGCAACAGTCGGCAGTTAGCTCAATTGTTTCAATTGTAAATACTAGTATAATTTTCTTTGTGAATAATTTTTTTTTTCTTTTATTTCTTTCTTTCATGTAGGAAAAAGCCTCAAATCTGACTGAGCACATTTTCCGTCCAAAACTATTTCGATTTTCTTCCAATTATTTGTAGTGATATGCAATCGTAAGAAACAAGATATTTTAAGGAAGTCTTCAAATTATAGATGTTGACCGGATCTTTGCTATAAAATGACCCATATTATGACGACAAACGATTTTATGGTACTTTAGTTATGGAGGTTCTTTGAAACTAGGGGACGAGGGTCTTTGAAGAAATCGCGGGTAAGTAAACTTATATCTTTAGTGGTAGGTTAGTGTTGTATGTGTGGGATAAAACGTTGGTGTTCGTCAGACGCAAACAAGGTTCCTAGTAAACTCGCTCACCTTCATAATAAATGACTTTTGTATTGCACTTTGTGGTAGATATTTCAAAAGCCTGCCATCGGTCAGCTCTCTAGCTTCGATAAGAACAATGAAAGAATGTAAGTAACGAGCTGATGCCAACTCCTCGACTGAAAGAAGGAACAGGCAGAGCAGCCATCGCGAGCGGTATTCTTATAATGGTTATATTAACGTGAACCTCTTTTGTGCTGGTTGAATAGGTACCTCAAATGTAAAAAGCAGCAATGCTGTTTTAGGTAAGATACTCAGAATAGATTCTCGAACAAGCAAGTAACATTTCCCGGTATTTTCGTGGCCTAAAAGTTACAGTGTCCAAATCAGAATTGCAAATGCCGCAGTAAATTTACAAAGAATACACGAAAATTATTCGGGACCCACTCGCTGAGGGTTTTATTCTGCGGCACACGGAACTCTGTCAAATGGAATGTAGATTTCAAGAGTTTTCGATGAGCTTTCAAATTACGAGATCAGATTTTTGCAAATTCATAGGGAGGTAGAATAATTATTCCTTCACTATTGCTTCTGACGCTTTCCATACACACCATTATTGACCCGGGCCGTTCTTCGCTTATCAAGTAGCCTTTTGCGGTGAACCAAATTAAAATTTTGAATAAATGATTGTGCTCTGTAGAGCTGAATCTCATTTCGTCCATCGAAGCGTTTTTTCAAGTTAATGAGGCAAACTGTATGTAGGTTTGCTAGAAACGGCTGCTCCGTTTCCAGAGATGATGAAAAATCCACGCATCAACATTTAACCTAAATGTTACCTTTAAAAGTCCTTATGAGCACATGTTGGTCCACCGTTGAATGTGTCTCACCAAACGAGGAGGGTTTGGCAGGCGGATCGAACCTTTTATAGTAAAAGTTCTAAATGAAAATTACGACTTCTCGTTTGCTCTGTTTACGGTTTGATCATGGAAGTGCTAAAAATACTTACTGAAATAAACTATATTGCATCCAGGGGGACCGGTTGGTAGAAGAACAAGGGACAAGGTTTGCACCGGGGCGAGTCCACCTTAAATATTTTCCAATCTTTTCTTTAAAAAGCTTACCGGGAATACGAGATGTATTTAGCGAGTAACACAACCATTTTCCCTCTTAGCTAGAGGCTCTGGTAGATTTTTGACTGAACGGTTACGTTGCCAAGACTTTGATTACACGAGTACTTTCTAACAGCTTAATAATGTCTTTCAACAAAGGCCCTTTCAAAGGACTCTTCAGAGGGTTCACTTCTGAGGGATTTTTCGATTAAACCGTCTTGACTTCCTTTCTTGTATATGATAATGGTTATGTGTAATGTTGCCTTCCTAGCGTTAGAAGCTTATGCTTCGACAGCTTCATCGCAACTTATTCAGCTCAAAATTATTGACAACTGCAAATTCTCTTTACTCTTTACTACAATACCTGTGACTTCTTGGAGAGAAGAGATTTGAAACGATGGTACAGTCAGTTTAAAAAATATGTACCTATACACTCCTTAGTTTTTAATTTGACTAACTAAATTTTAAAGTTGGCATTGCGAGTCAAAGGTAACTTTCAACTCTTGGGTAACTAGTAGGTAATGTATCATATTTGCAAAATAACATAAGAGTTTACTCTGAAAAACGTTATGAATGTACCTGATATCGCTGATAGACTAATAAACTTTAAAATTTGATATAACTGAAACGATAACATTTGAATTTGACATAAAATAATGATAATATGAACACATCTAACTCATTAGAATTAGACGCCCTGGAGGGGTTGTTTTGAGAGGATTTGGCAAATTTTCTCAAAACACTCCCTCTCCCTTGTACAGTACAGGGGTTACACAAGGTCATCTTAGCCTTAACCCCTTTGTTACTGCGCTCATAAAGTTTTTACTTTATGCATCTGAAATCGGTCACTATCTTACGAGCATAAAGCTGCACATCAATTGCAGCACCCGAATATAATACCAGCTGCGCCTTGCGGCTTTGCCCATGTGGAAATTTATGTGTCAAATGGAGAACAATATGGATATCGAAGATTGAGATTTAAGTGGTTGTTGTCTAAGTTTTACATTCCCTGCAATGTCAACACCAAAGGTATGTTAAGTAATATACTATATCTTACTGCCTTGGACTTTAAATAAAATTAGATACTCCTTTTTACAACTTTTTCATGACGGTCGGTCCAGTCAGTCTTTTTCAATGAGAAAATGTAATCTTGTCTTTTAATACTAGTTCTAATTTATTTCTATTAATTGATTGTAATTTTTTTTGTGAATAAAATAGTTAATATATCTTGTGACAAATAAATCCATGTTATTGTTCTGCTTATGTATAAGCAAAATTGTGTTTAGATTCCTCTTTTATCATTAGCTGGTACTAGTTAGATGTTTATTTGCACTTATTTAACGTTAGTAAAAATATGTTGATTGAACTATAAATAGAATCAATTTATTAATTGTAAGCTAAACGTAAGCCCTATTTGTGTAATTTACTCGCCGCAGTTGACTCTCACCCTTAAATCAATGCTCATAAGCAATACCACCCATGCAAGCGATAACAAATGAAGGTATCAAGGGTACACAGAACGTAAGATTATTCACTATATCAGCAAATTCATGCGTAGGCTGTAGTTAAGGCCTCAACGAGCCCAGACAGCGATTAACTGAGATAACTATTAATTTCAGAGGGCTGTTTACTTGGATTGTTAGAGGAGATGTGTTATTCTCTCGGGATTTAGTTTTACTTACTTGATAATAGTCTAAGGCATGCATTGTGTTTTTGGAAAAGATAATCAGACGATTGCATGTTAACTTCTCTTTATTTATTTTTCTTATGTGTTAATTGTGATCTTCCTAGGATACCTATTTTGTTTTATACACAGATAAGAATGTGCAACTATGGTATTTTACCGATGTCTTTTGCTGTACTAAATATTTTTTACTTTACTTTACTTTATTGAAGTTTTTGACAGAGGTTTTCATATATTTTACGCCAAAGTTGGCCGACAAAGCTTCTTATGTTCTATTATCTTTCAAAGTGGAATACTCATAAATTTTCAACTTGTCACGCATGTACCTTGGTCTCGGCTACTGAAGTTTTACAATACACAATAGTCACTTTAGCAAAATGTGGACCAAAGCAGCAATCTATAAAGCAAACAGTCCATCTCAGGAATTCGAACCATTTGCCGTAAATCCGAAGTTACAAGTAGACGCGCCGCACAACCGGTCAACTCGCAAAGGGCCAATTTGAAAGGCTACTTAGGGACATGTCAAGTTAGAGTAGGGTAAGGATTCAGCTAGTTATCAAACTGTTCGAGAATTCGGCCAGGTAATGTTTCACTAACGTTTATTAACGTTTTCTCGTGCCTGAGACGCAGATGCAGGTTCGATTCGATTACTCGGGAGAATGTTTGTTCTGTAAATTATTTTCTCTGCCCGAGATAAACAGAGAGATTATCTCAAGGTAGGTAGGATATTATAAATGTAGGTAATGAATCGATTTATAAATAAATTTGTAGGTATAGAGTCAGTCTGCTGGTGCCCATAACACAAGCTCTATTACGAGTATAAACAAAAAATTTGAACAAATTTTTGGATATATGTTGCAATAAACGCTATTCAACAAAATATAACGCAGACGTTGAATGCCTAACGATCAATTCAAAATGATCCGCATCACAATAGAGAGAAATGAATCACCATTTTCGCGGTTATTTCGGTACAATGCCCACCCCTAACTCTGTTGAAGAATGCCTCGAAAATATTACCCTTTGTTTTATTTTCAACATAATTGGCTGCGGCCAATTATGTTTGAATGATGGAATGATTCGTCATAATAATAGACGAATTGAGGTACCAATTTTATGTGGTTTTAAAAGCATTTTATAACCATTTTATAAATTCACTTTGTTCTACTCAGGAAAAATTTAAATGACTTGAGTGGACTATCTTATTTGTTTATTTTTCTCACATGTGCATCGTATACAGCTTAGGTCTTCATGTCATCTTAGGTCAATATGTAATATGCACCCTGAAGGGCACTGCACAATAATATAAGCAATATATAAAAGTTTCAGGTATACCAGAATATCAATTTTTTATGGCGTCTAGGGTAAGTTAAAAGTCTTAGATAATGACTCTTACAGTTTTTACTAATAATTCTCAAATAATAGAGAAATATTTGTTGATTTTCAGTCGAGTTTAGGGAAAAAACGCATTTCACAACGTGATATAGTACGTTTGGCCATAGGCTAAGGATTTTTTCAATACGCTCAATAAGCCTATGCTTTAGGCACGAAGTTTTCATTCAAAGCCATCTTTCATGACTTCAAACAAAAGTAAACGTAGTAGGTAACGTAAGCGTAAACGTAGTAAGTAACCTATAAAACTAGAAGTGATCTATTAAAAATGTAATCATCTAGACTATAAAAGACTTCATGAAAACGGCTATTATTTATGCGTCAGAGACACTGCATAACAGGGTTCCGTCTTATAAAAGCCTTGGGCACGAAAACTTAAAACGTTTTCCACATTTACATTATCTCAGAAGCAAAAATTAAATAAAAAAATGGTTGTCTCTAAGGTGTAGGAACGATAATTTTACGTGATAACGTCATTTACTTGATCTACTGAAAATCTGTCCATCCCGGTGTTTTCCCTACAATGGTAAAACCATTGTAGGGAAAACACCGGGTCTGTTGCCCGCCGTTGCCCGTGGTCCCTCTCGTAGTTTCACATAATATAATATTATTATTTTTTACGTCACTATTTGGACAGAGTCACTATTTTTGACAGGAGTTTAGTTTGACAGTTGTCATCCGAAATGAAAATCCCACCGAAAGCTGTCACATCTCTCTACAAACCGGTTGGTTTGAAATGAGTAGTTTCTGAGATATGACCGTTTTTATATAGTAGCTAAAAACGCTATCTATTAGACGAAATTAGAAATTTAATCTTCAGAGCTTCAGTCGTCTCGACAACATCTTCAGCAACGTGACACTTTTTTGAACATGCTACCTATGTTCATCGATTTAATAGACGTTATCACGTCAAAAATGTTGAATGATAATAAATAAATGTTAAAATGATTTATAAAAGGTAAACGTTGTTGAGCTAACAATAATTATGCAAGGCAAATGTCTTTCTGCATTTTTTCCATAAATTTTACGGCCTTATTTTTGGTCCTTCGTAATTGGGATATTAATGTAACTTTTGCAAAAAAAAAAACTTCGATTCTCACTTCTTTCAAAACATTTTCAGATGCACGCGTAACCATAACGTGCAATTCCAGTGGAACCATAAAGTAAAAATGCGACTCACTTTTCACCAGTTAATATTATTCAAGGAATCGTAATAGAAAAGAACTCGTACAGTCAACCGCAGGTCACATTGAACCATTAAAGAAGATGCTGTAAAATACCTTTTACTACTCAATAGCTTTGTGTAAGGACATTGAAATCTGAAATTTAATGTAAAAAAGCTGGCTCGGTAGGTATGTATTCTAAGTCGATGGCACAGGACATCTTCAAGATAATATTCCCACCTACTCAGTTTCAGTATTCAGTTTCTTTCTTGGAGTTTAAGTGTTGGAAGATCCTAGGTATTGCGAAAAGGGCTATTTTAGTAGATGATGTTAGCTGAGGATAAATATAAACACGGATATGTCGTCACGTTGAAATGCGACCGGATCTTGTGAATATCTTGAATCTCGTAACATTCGGGTACGGATATGAATAAATACCGCGATTGTATCGGGACACAAATACACTACAATTATGTGACAGCTGCTGCTAGACAGCTTGAGCATAATAATAATAATAATAAGCCTTTATTTTCCAAATCTTACTAAACATGTGTGAGTAAATATAAATTTTAACTGAATTAGTACCTAAAATAAATTATAATTGTAATGTCATGCATAATTTTTATATATTATTATTCTGATTAGGACACCCATCTTCGGGTGAAGGCCTTGAAGCTTGAGCATATTGGATCTATTATTTCCATAAAATGTTAGTATGCACACTAAGCCTGGGCCTGTTTCTATCAATAATTTCAACGCCTATCTCATTGCAGGCTGAACTGAGATAGGAAAGCATCTCCACATAAAGCTACTGCTAGTAAAGTATTGCCACTACTTTGTCATGAGTTTAAATTATGTGTTGCACCTTAGTCACTGAACCCAAAGCTTCATAACGCGTTCACTGCCAAGCTTCACTGCGATGTGACACGGAGGGGCGTTCCTGCGTCATGACCTGTCCTACACCACCGTGGTCGCTACTGGCAGTCACAGTCGAAATTCAAATAAGATTCCGGGTTCCAGTTATAAAGTAGATAGCTAGCTACCCTCCTAGGACGTGACACCGTCTCTGAATGGATGCGCGCAATTCGTCATGTTGATTGAGGAGAGAGGCCGGATTTGCGTCGAGTAGTGTTCATATTTACTGTACGTCTACCTAGGGTTAAGCTTCACGTCCTCTGAAGTCAGAGAAGTGATAACTATGGAGTTATTTTGTGACTATTATACCGAATCATAACGACTTTATACACGTTAGGACGGTCTATCACACTATCACACTATAATATTATAAATGCGAAAGTTTGTGATGGATATATGGATGGATGGATGTTTGTTCCCTCTTCACGCCAAAACTACTGAACGGATCGGGCTGAAATTTCTGCATACAGGTAATTCTAATCCTGGAATCAAACATAGGCTTTTTATCCCATAAATCAGTTCCCATACGATATAAATCACCTTTAAACGTTAAACATAGAAACAACGCATGCGAACGTACGTTATAAAATTCAATTTCCTTAATTATTTGCATATTTTGTTACAAACTAGCGAAAATAATAAATAAGGACTTAAATTAGGTCAACTGCGGCTGACGGGGTGCTGATTTGCAAATTATTTTTCGTCAAGTGAAAATACTTTGCCTTTAAGAAGATACCATAGAAAGAAAGAAAGAAAGAAAGAAAATTTATTTATTAGTTCACTAGAAAGCTTGCAACTATTACAATACCTAAACTTACTTAAGAATATTACATTAACAATAATAAAAAATATAGTACCTAACAGTAGCAAGCAATGCAGCGAACCAAAAGGTCCTATCTCAGCATAATGTTGCTCCACAAGAAGTAGAGTAACGCTGGTTTTCTGACAGGACCTTTGGCTCGTGTCAACACGGGTGGCAGACCACAGACAAAAAATAACACAACACTACTAAATAAAAATAGGTACAAAAAAGTTACTTGTCTAACAATGATATGAAGTGTATGAATAAATTATTTGCCTGTTCAACACGGGACCCCAATCTCAACACAGAACTATCAAACAAGTCCACACATACAGACTGTGATTTCTTTCGTCCAAGCAGCTTTGGAGTGTCATTGACAATTGACATTTCGCTCTGAAACGTTGACTGACAGACAGACGAGATGGCGTCGGATATGATTATGGCACTGATAAACTCGGAGTGAAAAATGCGATACATTAAGTTTAGAAAGAAGAGTATACAAACTGAAAAACAATAGGTCAACGAGGAGTACTATTGTTCATGGCATATTAATTTGAAAACAAAAAGATCTAGTGTGTAACCGTGAAACTTATGTGCTCCTGCAACACAAAGTGAAAAATAAATAAAACGGTGGGTAAGTGGAGTTTTTCCGAAAGAGACCTACTTGAGAATACCTTGCTTTTGCAATGCTAGAAGCTCTTTTTTCACATGAATTCTAAAGGTACTAACTGTTTTCAGGGCCCTCGTTGGCGGAGGCAGATCATTCCAACACCGGGACGCGGCAAACCTGAAAGATCCGCGAAAAGCCATGGTTCTATGTCCCGGTGTGACAAACACGAAAGTACAGGCCCTACTAGGATACCCATAGCTTTGTCTTCAAAATATACTTTCGTTACGTCATGTCTGAATCACATTTGTATAACTTCATTCACGTCCGGCCCGCGCGGGCTCGCTATGTATGCTATTATTGAGTCATCTTGGCTGACACACACTTTTCATATTGTGTACCATAAAAAGAGTTTCTAAGAAATCAAATAATATCGCAAAAATTATCGACTTCGACGGGACTTGAACCCGCATAGCGCTAGAGACCGTAGGAAGTCGCAGAGATTTTCGACTCCTACGTCACTTGACCTCGTGGTGTAGTTGGTTAGCACATTCCTGTACTGAAGGAAGGATGCGGGTTCAAGTCCCGTCGGAGTCGAAAATTTTTGCGATATTATTTGTTTTCTTAAAAATTACCTTTAGTGTGGGGTTACGCACTATAATAACAAAAAACCTTTTAAAAAGAGTTTACAAAGTATTAAGTCCTTGTGTTCTCAGGACTTCATAATACGAGATGGTAAACGCATACCGTATTAAACATTTACAAAGAGCACTACACATCTGGATCAGTTAAAAATAATTATCGTGACTCTGCACTCACTGCCTTTTTGCGGATCTATATTTTCCCACCAAAGACGCCATTTGTCTTTTCTTATCTTCACTTGAGGACATCCTCTTACGGACTTCAAACTTAGCACGGAGTTTTTCAAGAAATAAGGTCTGCTTTATTTACTTAATCTACGGGAAAACTTCTTGCAATGACAACACCGGTAACACAGTTCACATCTTTGTTGGACTTAATCTTTACAATGTTAGAGCTTATTTTACTTCTTCGAGTCTGTAAGAAGTTTGCCAGTCTTTTGACAGATCAGATAAAAAAGTTCTGATTTGATATGTTTTGTAACTCACTTGATCTTTGTCAATGCTATAATCTAGATGAAAATATTTTACACGAGATCACGAATTGGGTATAAGCAACACTAGGAAGCACTACAATAATTCAAACAAATCATCAACCTTTATGTTTGTAAGTAGGTTGTATAAATCCTTTAAAAATAATAAAATTTACGTACTACTACAATATTTTTACAAAATTTATAAAATTTGGGTACTTTTTCATTATGTAGGAACACAGCTTTTATTCGACAGAAGTGAAAGTTTCAAGGTTAGTCCTAATATTGTATTTGTTCCGAAAATTCTCGAATAAAAAATAGTATATGTGGCCTCCGTTCATATTATTTGAAAAACAAACAAATAAAATTTTAGCACACAACATTTGGGTGCGGAAATTGAGCATTTTATTTTATTTTGGGTTAAAAGGGTTGATGTTACCGATAAAGAAAAAAAACGTCAAATTGTGACTAGTAATGTCTGTCCCTACCTTTGCCAATGTTTTTTACAGTCTTAAGAATCGAAAATTATATCGAACTAAAACAAGTTTGATTAAAAATAACAGGAAGAACTGCGAGTCTTCATTATAACTATCTACCGAAAATTTAATGTTTTGAATGTGACCAAAGCGAAATTAATCGCTGCGACCAGCATATTTACATAACGAGGCCTTATTTTTCAATAGTAATTAATAACTAAACACCGTATTGACATTGAATTGTAGGATAAAAAAAATTTTTTTTCTCAGGCCCAGGAAAACCTTATAATTTTGCTCAATCTAATCAATTTTTGTATTGATGAATTTATAGGTATATTCGGAAGCGAAATCCAGATTATTCCATACATCTTCATTACGATAAAATTCTGATTAATGGAAAAAATCCGACAAAATCATTTATCTTCATCGACACCTTTGTGTACATTTGACGGAAATTCTACGCGCAATTAATTTCCTTTTGCAAAACCATGAATAGGCTAAAGCAGCTTAATTATACATTATTTGCCGTAATGGCACTAATTAATTAGGATTTTGGGAATCGAATCTCGATTTATTTATGTCGCTCAATTTGTTATCTTCTTCACTTTCATAAAAACCGAATTGAATACGTTGTTTTTTTTAACGCAAATTATTGTGTGTCTTGTTCACGTTGGCTCAACTAGCTAGCTTCTGCGTGTCGTGTACCTTTATTAGGATAAATTAGTAGTAGCCAGGATATAACTACATTCGGCTCCTACTTAACTGCTTTTAGAGTGTTATAAAATAAAGATGACTACGTTTCAAAGCCCAAAGTTCAAAGTCCATTCCCAAAGTATATTACAGATTTTCAAACGAAAAGCGTCCATAATCAAATACGATACGTCAATTTTACGGCAAGTATCTCTCGTATGGGGAATGTATTAAATTCTGAGGAGATGGCGTCAACAAACCTCGTTTGGCTTATTCAATAAATGACGCAATATTGAGGAGTTGGAGTAAATCTGTGTTTTGTTCAAATTAATTCCATCTGATATTATTATATGTGGTTTTGCCATCTAGTCTAAGGTAAAGAAGACATTTTGTCCTGCGACGGTAATCGAATCTGTTGTTCCTACCCATTCAGTTAGACTGACTGGTTTATTCAATGGATAACAGCTTACATATTTTCAGTATTTTTTACACATGCAATTACAGTGCGCACGTAGTAGATGGATATCCACACCACAATAGACGAGTATCTTTACCCCAAGAAATTCTGCGTTTATTCGAGATGTAAAATTTTACACGTCTTTCGTCTACCGAAATAGGAATCTCGCTTATAAATGTTCAAATACTTCGTTTATTGGTTCATAGCTTTTGCTCCAAGATTTTTTTGACATGCTGTTTATAAGTAACGATGCAATTGGCATAACTTTAGGGTCGCAAATGTAGGTACGTTGATTTGTGTAGAATTTTATCTTTGGCGGTGACAATTTTTTTTTTTAAATACGAGTATGGAGAGCATGGCCATACATACGGTACTGGCGGCTGCTTGCGTTAACCGCAGCTGAGTTCAAGAGATATGATTGCGTTTAAACATTACAATCAAACCCAACGCAATGTTTTAAGTATTTGATTAAACTGGTTTAACGGTTAATCCTGAAGATAGCTCCTCCAAACTCTATAATCCTTAAATAGATTTATAAATCTAGAAAGAGGAAATGATGTCAGAATCAAACTTTATGCCATTCACCTCGGTCCTGCGTTACCCGCATCCATTGACGCTCACTGAGAACTACTAGTAACTGAAACGATACCTGGCCCATTTGTTCTATAGAACGAATTATACTTGGTAACTTTTGTATGTACTATAGAACTGTTGGTCCATAGAACTCTCACTACCGAGCACCTAAAACTTATTTTTGTCATCCTCATGCAACAATTAAGTCGTCGCTTCGTTTCATCTCTCATTGTCTCGCTATGCTAGTAGTCCATTTGATTACTAACCGAGATACAATATCCTGAACTTGAGTTTTGGAACGATTTTAAAATCATACGCAAGCCGACCCAGTGAAATAAGAGCTGAATAAGAACAAATTGAACCCTGCACATGATCCAAATCTATTTACCAGCCAAATATCCGACAAGATCCCTGTTTCATTAAATCAAGCCCTCCGCCCTTTGGCGGTAGGTACTCTGTGGTGGGACAGGAGATGAGAACGCAATCCCTTCTCGTAGATACGATGTGTTCACTCCAATGATATCGTTTATTTATTTTTTTGAGCTGGGTTCAGGAATATTTGCGTTTATACATATAAGGTTTAGCATTACACACATAGCGGGATATCTAGCATAATTTGTGGTGTTTTGACTTTATTTTCTCACTGTTGCATGCGCATTGATGATCACAAAATATCTAAAGTGACTTAAATCAAAATATGTGTTTACCTACTACTAAGTGTGAGTAACTGATAATAATTAAAAGTCTACCTACTTTATCAACTCAAAATCCAGTCCTTTAAGTACCAACTTATAACTAAAGGCATCTGGCAGCCCTGATTTCTTAAAGTGCGCTACAATTTTTATGAATAACGTTTATCTGCAGCAAACCGCCGAGAGAATTAACATAACGATAAAAAAATCGTCTAGACTCGCCTCAGCAGCTTTCCAAAACAGTTTTCTTAGTTTCAAGCGATTTCGTAAACCAATATTAAGTGAGTGTTACGAAGGGTTAACTGCAGACAATCTTCACGATATACCTCTATTTATGCAGCAAGACTTTCGAGTTTATATTCCATTCCAAAATTAGTAACTAGAAAAATATTTCTAAAGTGGATGGACTCAAGAAATATTTTTCTATTATTATTCGATGTTTATCGCATTCTTAGACATAGTTTAAATGTTTAAAAAAACACATAAAACAAAGCTCTACAAAAAACACTATATTTATATTCTTCATCGCAATACAATTCAATTTATCATATTATTAATTAAGTCTTCATTAGAATACGATAATCTCCACAAAGGTACATAGCTCCCATTTTATATTGAAAAGCTGATTAGTTCAGATATGAACTTATCAATACGACTCTGATTAAAGGCAAGATTACTCGGTTCAACATTAAAGGCTATTATTACTAATTATTATAACGGAGTAATCAATATTGTAGAGTAGGATACCACTTTATCATCATCATCATCATCATCAGCCTATATTAGTCCATTGCTGGACATAAGCCTCCCCTAATGAGCGCCATAGCGCCCTGTCTTCAGCTTGCCAAATCCATCATCTGCCTGCAGTCTCTCGCAGATCGTCATCCCACCTGGCCGGAGGGCGTCCTACACTACGTTTGCCGAGTCGTGGTCTCCACTCAAGAACTCGTTTACCCCAGCGGTTGTCGGTTCTTCGCGAGATATGGCCTGCCACTTCAGCTTGCTAATTCTTTGAGCTATGTCGATAGCTTTGGTTCTCTGTCGGATGTATTCGTTACGAATTCTATCCTTCAAAGAGACTCCGAGCATAGCTCTTTCCATAGCTCACTGAGCGACTTTGAACTGGTGGACCAGCCCTACCGTGAGTGTCCACGTCTCAGCTCCGTAGGTCATGACGGGTAGGACGCACTGATTGAAAACTTTCGTTTTCAAGCATTGCGGTATGGATGACGAGAAGACTCGACGTAGTTTCCCATCATTAGTCAATCTATTGATCATTTACAGATTTTTTATCTTCTAACAATAAAACCGCTGCCACACCACAGCAGGATATAATTTTAATCATCTTAGTGTTTTCAAACTTGCTTTACTGCACTATTTATATGAGGCTACGTTAAAACTCCTTGTTCAAACCACCAAAGATCTGTCGTAGAGCTCTATCGGATGATATTTTACAGTTATCTCTTGTGCTATAAAATATTGGCATTGAAGACGAACAAGGACATTAATTCAATGTTTAATATTCAAGGCTTGTGCAAACAAGTAGACGCTTGTATAATTATTGGGACATTGAAATGTCATGGTTTGGAAGTTTCAGGGGCGAGAGGTAGGACGCAAGGCTGTCGACGAGCAATCCCGAAAGGTTGATAATCCAAAATGGTCGGCAAATATGTTTGAGACAGTGCTAGCTTCTCTGAATGGCAGTATTTGGCGTTTCTTGAGTGGAGACCACGACTCGGCAAACGTAATGTAGGACGCCCTTCGACCGGCGTTAGGGGAGGGCAGCAATGGATTAGTATAATTATGATGATGATGTTTGTTCTTAGCCTGTGATGTACCTTATGTTATAGTTTAGGTATAAGTGTATACCAGATGCCATTGTCGATGTTAATCTTCGTGAGCCTGAAACATTTTTTTTTCTCTTCCATATCAATCCAAAAGTAGAGATGTAAAGCTCTAAAAAGTTTCAATTCAAGTTTCAAAATGATTCTTCAGCTCTGCTCGTCCATTGTTAGTGGCAGTGCCGCATGTCTTCGCTCTTCTGACTTCTACACTTCTAACTAATAACAAGCACAAATTGGCTCAAACGTAGATTTGTTAGCCTTAGAAAGTCAAACAAGAGGAGCCCAAACACATCATACAATCACTTTGTCACATGTTAGACTGCCAGAAAACTATGACCACCACATGCTACCATTATATTAAATGCTACAAGCTAAAATAAGCTTTACTCGGATCAATTTAAAGGATAAATTTTAATGATTCACAAGCAGCAGTAACTTGGTTTTACTAATATTAATACAAAGTTTTCAATTCCTTTCCAAAACGAAATTTTAGCGGAATTTGAATTCTATTGCTTTGATATAAGAGTAAACGATTTGCGTGACCATATAGTTTTAACCCTATGAGCGTTGGTTAGATCAATTCGGAAGCCCAATTTGCATGTAAATTCATTGAAGTCACTTCGGATAAACTCCACGAGGAATTATTCAATAAGTAAAGCGGCAGAAACTGTAGACTCAATATTTGACTTGGCTGATTATAACCAAGATTCTCTGTGAAGAGATGGTTTACTTACTAGGAAAAACGTATAACTAGGCTCCCGAGAATAGCAATGCGGTAAACAACTTCTTGGTTAAATAGCTCCCTACAGTCAGCCGACATTGTGCTAAAATTACATTTGCTAATTATATAAACGCTAATCAAGACAAGACCGGCATGAGTGAATTTTACATGTGATAAATAAAAAGGCATGCCTAAGTGATACATTCTAGAAAAAGTAATCCTATGATGGATCAAACCCTGTTTTGTCCTAAAACTCCGTTTCCGAAATCAAGGAATGTTTCGAATCAAATTTAGATCAAATTGTAAATGACCGTCCTTTTTTAAGAAGGTATTGTAAAAATCCCCGAAAGTAATATAGCTACTATCTATTACGGTCCTAACAGATTAGGGAGGGCTTACCTTAATACATAATAAGAAAGGTATTATAATATTATGAAATATTATTATACCTTTCGCATTTACATGAGTTAGGTTAGCTGTGTGGTGCCGGCTTAGAATTTGCACCACCACAACTCTTCCCGCGGGTGTCGTAAGAGGCGACTGAGGGATACCGGGGGCGGGCAGCAGTGCCTCCTGCAGAACAATTCTACAAAATTACTGCGATCCCAAACTTACACGCCCAGCGTCTGGATTATGGGCATTACCCCCCAAATGTGAGAAAAACACGCACGGTACGTATCATTCCAACAACTGATTTATATAAATTTTATAGAAATAAAGCTTAGTAGTAAAGTAAATTCATATAATAAGATATTTTGGGAAAGAAAGATTCTGGGAAAACTAATTATATAATTTATCAAGTAGAAGTTTTCTAAATATTTTCTACGTAACACAATCCTACACACGGTTATAAGTTCTTAAAAAAATCAAATGGTTAATAATTTCATATGGCACTTATGTACCTGAACCCCAATTTCATTTAATTCCTCGGTAAAGTAATATACATGCTTAATAAGAAACATCTTATACAAAAGTTGGCTAAATCATGTCGTTCTTTTATTACTTCTGAACTTGTTATAGCCTACGTGCCATATAAAAGTAATTTTGTTACCTCAGCAGCGTCTAAATATCATAATCGTAAAAACTTGTAATAAAGTGAGTCTGTATAAAACGTATTACCTTCGTATTAAGAGGTTAAGTTTTGGGTCAAACCATTTTGTAAGTAATAATTTCATTACTGTTACGTTTGGGTAGTTCTAGCTGTAAAACATCTGAAAAATTAAGAATGGCAAAGAAGGGTAAGTGTATTTTTGCTTCTAACAGCGTTCTTCAAGGATAAAGGTCTCTGTCGCGGCGTATCCGAACGACCGGCACCTCAACAGTGCGGTGCTTCCGAACGAACTTTTACAAATTCAATATGGCGACAATCCTTTACAAGCAATCGCCTCGTCATTGTTTTTTACCACTCAATGTAACATTATTATTAATTACAACTATCTAAACTCTTGGACTTCTTTAATTTGACCACACCCGACAAAGTAGCCGAAACATTGGACCTTCAGAGCCGACTACAACGGACCTACGCACGCACAACCATTGTTGGTGCCAACGGTCATTTCGAAGACAAAGAAGATTTTCAAGAGACACAAAGAGCGCTGTCCTGAGGCACACAACCGATCACTACGAAGACGGTACGGCCAGCCCTCTATCCTATCCAGAAACGCCTATCCCTACTTGTTTTAATATCCGTGGTAAACTGTTTCAGTGTTTGTGCCGCAGTGAGTTTCCTCGTTTGCAAGTGTCTAGCAGTGTGTGCCGTTGCCAGCATCAGCTGCCGCTTACAAAACGTGAGTACTCCACCTTTCACTAAACCTCCAGGATGACAGACAGGAATAGGTCCCCTTCTCCAATATGTAAAATAACCGTTACGAGTGATGACGCTACAAACATACTTTTACGCGATCTTGTTAAAAAACGCTCCATTGTCAAAGGCCGTCTTACTCGCTTCTCTAACTATTTAAACGCAATAAGTACCAACGAAATTTTGCCCGAGAAAACTCGCGTAGAACTTAAAATACGTATAAAAGGAGTAGAGAGTTTATTTAGCGAATTCAACAATCTTCAATCACAATTAGAAGAAAATGTTTTACCTGTAGATTTCGAAGAACAAATTAAACAACGCGATGCTTTTGAAGATGTATATTACGAAACTCTGGCTAAGGCAGAATGTATGCTTACCAGTGGAGAGGTTACCGCGCGTTCCAAGAAGGGACCCAGTGAGTTTTGTAACGTTAAATTGCCAACAATCACCATACCTACCTTCGATGGTTCATACGAGCGGTGGCTAGAATTTAGGGACACCTTTCAGTCGCTTATTCACAACACAGATCACATCGCCGCAATCCAAAAGTTCCACTACCTAAAATCGTCACTAAAGGGGAGTGCAGCGTTGGTAATCGAGTCGATTGAGTTTTCAGCTGCAAACTACGATGTAGCATGGGAACTACTGCTCACTAGGTACGACAATAGCAGGCTATTGGTTCATAATCACGTCAAATCGCTATTCAACATTCCATCGTTGACAAAAGAGGCACCAGATTCATTGCGAACACTTATCGACACATTTTTAAAGAATTTACGAGCTTTAAAACTGCTAGGTGAACCCGTGGATCATTGGGATACTTTAATAATATACATTATAGTTACTAAATTAGATAAAACTACTGAACGCGAGTGGGAACAACATAAGTCCCTATTTTTAAAAAAATCTAGTGACTCCAAGTCGACGATGAAGGTTGAAGTCTTACTAGACTTCTTGAGAGACAGGGCCGACATGTTGGAAACGTTACTAGTGTCACACGCAAGCACTAGCTATCAAAAACAAAACATAAATACACGCGGTAGTAATAAAGTGCACTGTAACGTTTCTACCAACAATCCGTCCGGTCAATCAAAAAAGTCACTGTGTTCACTTTGCACTAAATCAAATCATCCACTGTACGCATGCCAAACCTTTCTCGGGTTAGATATGAAGGCCCGGCTAGAACACATAAAAGAAAAACATTTGTGCGAGAACTGCTTGCGCGCTGGGCACGCACTGACTGACTGTCGGTTCGGCCCGTGTAGGAAGTGCACCAAAAAGCACAATTCGCTAATTTGCGACAGCGAAGTCAGTGCAGGTGTCACTCCTCCGGGCCTAGCTGATAACGTGATGTCAGTCTCTATGCACGCGTCCCTCCCCGCGCCGCAGTTCACCCCCGCGCAACCCGAGCCTTCAATCAAAACATTAGGTACACACACTGACGTTCTATGCGCTAATTATCAATGTGTGCAACCAGTTCTGTTATCTACGGCCGTAGTGGAGGTCAGAGATAGATATAATAATTACCACACTGCGCGCGCGCTCCTTGATTCGGGTTCGGAGCGCTGCATCATTACTCAATCATTATGCGATAAATTAGGCATTCAATTAATACAGTCCACTCAAGAAATACGAGGGGTAGGAAATTCGATCTCGCAATCAACAAAAACATGCGAAGTTGATGTCAGATCGTGTGCTAGCTCCTACATTATGCGATTAAAATGTTTTGTGTTAAAACACATTGCATCATCACTGCCAGCGGTACCCGAACAATATGCGAAGTTTGGTATCCCTGGTAATATTAAATTAGCTGATCCCTATTTTCATGAATCTCGAACATGCGATATCCTGTTAGGCGCGGATATATTTTGGGATTTATTATGCGAGGGAAGAATGCGTTTACCTAAAGGTCCCTTCCTACAAAACACACAGTTAGGGTGGGTCGTATCGGGTCCTATAAACTTAAAATGTAAAAATAATTTCATTCAATGTAATTTCTCACAAACGGCCGATGTACAAGCACATTCGTTCTGCGAGCTTGGGGTGAAGCCTACGCTTTGTGATGCGCACTCAGAGGAAGAGAAGGGTTACAAGGAATATTCCGTCATAACTACGATGTGCAATAATGACGGAAGGTTCCGCGTAAGTACTTCTTCCAAATCCTCAACACAAAGTTTAGGTCAAACGCGTACTCAAGCCCTAAATCGGTTTCTACCATTGGAGAAACGATCACAACTCGATTCAGTCGCCCACGAGTCAGCGCGAGTACCACAGCACGCTATAGGTAGCGAGGCTATCTATAGACAACTGCATTATACCGATGCGTCGCAAGCGGCGCACGGGGCAGCCGCTTATCTGCGCACCGTTAATGATAATAACATCGAGGCTAGTGTTAGGCTTTCGCGCGGGGCTAGCTCACAGGGCCTAGCTTCGTCGGAGCTGTGGTGGGAAGGACCCTTCCTACGCGGGTTCGATTTTATTTATCATGATTTAACTTCTGATAAAAATCTATCTACGATGCGGGATAAATTGTCAGAGGTTAAATTTAATAAAGCGAACATTTTACAAAGCGAAAATATCGACGAGATATTTCCAGACAGGTTTTCTGAATTCAAACGAATGAGGCGTTCCTTTGCGTACGTACTTCGGTTTGTTTATAACACGCGAAATAATCTAAACCGCAAGACGGGTTCGCTTGCAGTGGATGAGCTGAGGGAATCTGAGCTGAGACTAGTGACAATATCTCAAGTAGAATCTTTTAGTGAGGAATATGGTTTTATTTCTACACATCAATCTATAAAAAAGACATCGAAGCTTTGCAAACAAAAAATATTCTTCGATAAAAGTAAAATAATGCGTGCCGGCAGCGGCAGGTTAGCGAATTCATGCTTAGCCGTACTTAGTGCAAAACATCAGTTTTCAGTTTTGTTCATGCGACACGAGCGCCGATGTCTGCTTCACGTCTCTCTTCAGGCTCTTCTACACGACGTTTATCGACGTTGGTGGCCTTTCGGGGAGCGGAATCTCGCGCAAAAGATTTTGAATAGGTGCGTTGTGTGTAAGCGAATGAAAGGTAAAACTTTGAACCCTATTATGAGCAGTTTACCCAAGAATCGTTTAACCCCTACCTACCCGTATAGTCAATCTGGGGTAGATATGGCAGGACCTATTCTCACTTTAAACCGCAAAGGCAGGAGCGCTAGATTGCAAAAATCCTACGTCTGTTTATTTGTCTGTTTCGTAACTCGCACTTGGAGCTTGTCGGCGACTTATCTACAGAAACATACATTCTCGCTCTAAAAAGATGCATTTCGCGGCGCGGTAAATCTCATACGATACACTCGGACAAAAATTTCGTTGGTACCTGTAACAAATCAAAACGGTTTTTGCTAGTTTGTTCCCCTGAAATAACTAAATTCGCAGTTAGTCAATCCATTAATTTTAAATTCATTCCCCCCTACTCATCACATTTTGGAGGTTTATGGGAAGGTGGAGTAAAATCGTGCAAACTTCACTTATCACGCATTGTCGGCAACGCACATTTGACATTCGAGGAGTTTGCCACGGTTTTAACTTAAGTAGTGACTTCCTACATTCCCGTCCTTTATCCCCACTCTCATCCGATCCCTGCGACTTTCTTCCTCTCACTCCAGATAACTTCCTAGTTGGCCGACCCCTCACTTCGCCGGTATACCAGGACATGCGAGGCGACCCTGGCACAACACACACACACACATTCGGCTGCAGCGGGTGGAGCTGACCAAGAACAGCACTGGATGCAATGGGCGAAGAAGTGCATCGCAGAGACGAGATGCAACTGGAGAGGGATCGTCAACAACCTTGAGCCCAAAACTCTCTTGCTCATCAAGGAACACAAGCCAGAAGCTTCCCTCACTGAAGCAGTCTCTCGGAACAATAAGCAGCACCATCCAAATCAAAGATGGCATATCATAAATCACGCGTGGCTGACATTCATACAGCTTCAGGCATCGTGAGGCGCAGCTACCCGAAGATCTGTCCACTATTCAAGGAGGAGGATCCATCAACGCGGTGACAAGACGCAGCCTACAACTTGGAGCTGGTGCTTCCAAGGCCGGGGGCATGTCGCGGCGTATCCGAACGACCGGCACCTCAACAGTGCGGTGCTTCCGAACGAACTTTTACAAATTCAATATGGCGACAATCCTTTACAAGCAATCGCCTCGTCATTGTTTTTTACCACTCAATGTAACATTATTATTAATTACAACTATCTAAACTCTTGGACTTCTTTAATTTGACCACACCCGACAAAGTAGCCGAAACAGTCTCTATTTAGTAAAATTTTCTAACGATACTTTACCTTAAAAAAAATCAACTGGTCTTTTATGTTGTCCAACTACCCTGTACTAAATCAGCAATGTCATCTGATTTGCGGTTTCGTTTGACGTCCTAAATAAACAAACAAACTATTTGGTTTAAGCGCAGAGGTCTGTTTGTTTGTTAGAGTTGATTATGTGACATGGAGCTTTGAAAGTTTGTGGTATTTATTTTCATTTTACTCAACAAACATTATTTTGTCTCTGTGTCGTTATAAATAATTAAGAAGAACAACAATAACAATAGGAATCGTACGTAGCATTATTGCTAGGTGCGATTACTATTGTTATTATAACAATAAGAAAATTATTTCATAACGTGGTGATTTTATCCCATGTATGTGATTATGTACCCTACTGGAAATGACAGTAAATGCCTCCATGGTGACCTAGCTAGACAGAGTAGGTAGGGGTTAACATTATTAAGATGCTCGTAAAAAATAATTAAGTTGGTAAATAATCCAAAAGAACTAAATTATTTTTGTCTACAATTAGTTTGTACTCTGTTGGCTCTAAAGCCATCAGATTACAAATTAAATATAGTACAAATCTAATTATAATAATAATAATAATGCTGGACAATTCACACAGCATTATCTAGCCCCATGGTAAGCAGAGCTTGTGTTATGGGTACTAGATAACTGATATACATAATAATATACGAGTACATAGATAGATATTTTTTATTATACATAGAAAACGACCAGAACACCCT